>CM042995.1:23701022-26101022 GCA_023678885.1 Pogostemon cablin
GAACTAAATTTGAATGTGAACTTGCGTTCTTTGTCTGCGTAATAATTGAGCAGAGTTGCTTTCATTAGTTCCTATTTGAAATGTTAAATTTGATCGATTATGTGACATTGAGCATTTTGTGTTGAGTTATACTGTTTTTAGGAATTCTTTGGGAGTATTATTTAAAGTTGATATCACTAATGGCTATGCCTATGGGACATGAAATTAGAGGTTTCATAATGTGGTGACAGCATATAAGAAGGGCCCATAATGTTCTTTACTCCTGTAATTCAGTTTATTTTGAGTTTTCACCTTTCTGTTACTGATGTTCATGTTAGTTAGATCTATAGTTTGGTATGTATAATGAATTTATACTATTACTTACTGAGTAGCCCTCCTGTAATGAGACATGCTGCGGTAAATACGCTTTTTGTCAATGTTGAATGGCAAGAATAGAGAGAATTATCATGAATATCGGATTTCTGTAGTCACAAATGGTCTATTTTCCGTATACATAAGAAATACTTTATGTTACAATCCCAGAGTCTTTGACATTTATTGTAAGACTGAACCCTCAATCCACGAGTAAGCTTCAATTGCCTTGATTTCTATTGAAAAAGTAGGTTAGAGATGTTAATTAAAGACTTTTTCTTGTTGGAAGAATCACGTGATGCATGCCTTGATCCATTTGGGCATAACTTTTGTGTGTTCTATCCTGTATAGTTATTGAAATCTTATGGAACTGCCTTGTGCAATTTGTGTTTTTTTATACAAGTTGGTGTATATTATTGTTGATGCATCTAATTTCCTTTTACTCCTTCACCAGTTGCTATTGGCATATGCCGGACCTGCTTCAAATGTTCGGATTGAGCATGTCACACAAGATTGCTTACATGGTGTTGATGCACTATCGGAAGTCATATCAATATATAAGAACTCCAATGAAGATTTCAACAATGATCAGCTACAGAAGGTTATAGCAGCAAATGACCACTACAATAGTTGCTTATCATTTGATCTGTGACTTAATTATGATATCTAAATATATTTAAGATTAAGAATTTTTTTCTTTTTTCTTCAATTGAGAACACTTTTTATGGCCCTCCATAGATGCTAATACACTTTATTTTCTTCTTTTGAAATTTCTCTATCTAAAGGGGATCATGGCTTTGCCTGATATGGCTCTTCAGGCGTTGGTTCTTATTGTTCATCACCTTAAACAGTTTGGATTTGAAAGAATTCCATGCTTGGAAGCTTCATTCCGACCTTTTTCTTGCGTCATGGAGATGACCCTTTCAGCAAACACGCTTCAGCAACTAGAGGTTAGTCAATAAATGACTGTTCAGCAATTGTATGCAGCTCCTTTTAATTTCTTGTTAGTCATTAATTAATTAATTTTGTACCAATGCACTGCCAACTTGAGGACGATAGCCTTTCTGATTGTGGTGTACTACATGAAACTTTGTTACATAATCATTTTTATTTTTATTTTTATGCATAAAGTGCAGGTGTTGAAGAATAATTTTGATGGTTCTGAGAGTGGCTCTCTGTTGCAATACATGGATCACTCCCTGACTATATTTGGTTCAAGACTTCTGAAACACTGGGTAAGGAGTGTGATACACCGTGAGGTGTTGAGATTTGGTTCTCGGAATCCCTTTATGTTGTGATAGGTATTTGAGTTCTTTACATGATTTATTTTGTACTTTTCTTCAGGTGACTCATCCTTTGAGTAATAGAAACATGATATATGCACGTCTGGATGCTGTTTCTGAAATACTGAAATCCATGGGTTCCAGTGGTGTTCCTGAAGCTTATTTTGGAGAGGAAAATCCTGATATCACAATTTCGCATCCTGAGATACATCTTACAATTTCATCTGTTTTGACTCATTAAGGCACATACCTGATGTTCAGCGTGGGATTACAAGGATTTTCCATCGAACTTCTACCCATCTGAGGTAACTAAATCTTTTGGATGTCAAGTTCGCGTCTATGTATTCCTATTCTACGCTTCATGCACTTGTCCCCTCTGTCATTAAATGTAATTTAAATGCAGTTTTTTTTTTTTTTTATGAGATGCACTTAAAATACCGTGTATGGTAATTAACCAGAAGACTAATCTACCACTAAACACGTGAATTATGCATCAATGAAATTCCTTTCAATTTTTCAGCCAATAAATTTTACCCTGTTAGTCTTGTAACTTTTTTCTTAATGTATTTCTGATTACATTTTTGAGAAATAAATGTGCAGTTTGTTGCAGTTATTCAAGCTGTTTTAGATGTGGGTCGACAACTACACCAACTGCATGATGAACATGAGGAGAGAAGCAAGAATTTACAAGTGGGAACTGTGCACTCTGCTCTGTTGAGAAAGTTGATATTGGCAGCCTCATCTTCCAGTCTTTTGAGTACTGCAGCGAGACTTTTGTCTAAAGTTAACAAAGAAGCTGCAGATCAGAAGGATTTTCACAATCTTTTTGTTATTTCTGATGGTAACTTCCCAGAGGTACAACTTTATGATTACATCTGCTAGAGTGTCATTCTTTTATTTTCTGAACTCATAAAATTGGTCGAGTGTTTGGTGCATTTGTAGGTTGCTTTAGCAAAGACCAAAGTTCACTTGGCAAATGAGATGTTAGATCAATTGCTATCTCAATGTTGCAAGAAACTGCGTATGAGAAATCTAGAATACATTAGTGTAGCTGGAGTTACACACTTGTTAGAGGTACTTCAATAAAAATTGCTTCAAGCATGGTCTTTTAAAAAATTAAAAAAATCTATGTTGGTGATTCATGTACGTTAACTTATTGTGAATATTACTCCTTGCAATTATTGCAGTCTTGGTCTGTATATATGCCATGCCCTGCCTTTTGTGCTTCAAGTAGCTATAGTTTTCTTCTCCCTCTCCTATTTTGAAGGTTATGCAGCGATACTACTAGTTGATCAACAGTTTATGTGGTTCGTTAGGACAAGCTAGGCAAGGTTATCGTCGCTGTTATGTAAAGTTGGATGTTTAATATTTGTGAGTTCGCATTGAAAGAAAACAAGATCTAGTATTGGTATATATCTCAACTCAAAATTGTCAGAGAATAAAACGCATTTTTCACTTTTTTAATACTGGGATTTAAACAATTTAATTACCCTGATTTCAAATTGTGTGGAATGGCCATCCTTTCTTTATTACAATTTTCTTGGTCTTTGACTTGTCTTCTTATTCTTTGTTTTGACATTAGCTCTATTTGCAGCTATCTATTGATGTGGAGGTACCTCAAGATTGGGTTAAAGTAAATAGCACTAAGAAAACAGTTAGGTATCACCCACCTCAAGTATTGAATGCGCTAGACCAGTTAACTCTGGCAAATGAGGAGCTCTCTGTTATTTGTCGAGCCAATTGGGATGGGTTTTTAAGAACTTTTGCTGGATGCTATTCTGAGTTTCAATCTGCTATTCAAGCATTAGCCACATTGGATTGCCTATATTCTCTTGCTGTGCTATCTAGGATAAGGTCTATTGCATTAATGATTGGTTCTTCATATGTGCATCTTCCAATGCTTTCTGCTAATAATAATTTCAGTTCTATTACTGCAGAGTTATGTTCGTCCAGTTTTTGTAAGCGATGATGAGCCTGTTCAGATAAACATAAGATGTGGTCGACATCCAGTAAGTAGTCCTCTTTTAATTGATTTTTTTTAATCATTCTACTTGTTAATTCTCCTTTATTTCTTGCAAAAAGTTTACGGTTTTGGGTACCAGCTGTTATAGTTGTGCATGAAACCATTGTGAAGTTTAGTATGGTTTAGCCATGAGCCAGAATCATAACATGAAAATCTCAAAGTAATGACATTTCGGTTTTCCAGTCTTCAATTCACTTGGTACTTCTGTCGCTTTATACTTGAAGATTCTAATTCCCAAAATATGTGGCCACATAGTTATTGAAGGCGCAAGGCGCACCAAGGTATATTTGTGCTTGAGGCACGCCTTGAATGTAAAGGTGAAATATTTATTTATAACCTACCCTATAATTTATATATAACGTATATAGGATTTAATTACCTAATAAATGAAGTTTAAAAACACATATTATAACAATTGACAGAAATATGATGCTTGCATTAAAATTTAACATGCACATATTACAATCCATCACAATTGAAATAAGACAGGTCAATCACAAAAGATATTAGCAACCACAATTATCTAATTATCATCTCCATCATCAACATCAAAGTCTCATTGTCATCAAATTGTTCTTCTTCCTCATAAAAATTTACATCTTCTGCTATATCCTCCTCATCTCTTAAAAGTCGAGACTCTCATAATCTTCTCCGTCTCTACTTCTTTGCCTTTTTCTATAGTAGATGATCGGTAGCAGCTGGCAGCGGCAGTAGAGATGTGGAAGTGTGTAGGATCCACTCAAAACCCTAGCTATTATGCAACCCTCTTTTTTAATTTTGGAAATATGATGTACTCCATATATTTTCATACATAAGGAAAGTAGCTATTCAACTGAAAAAGTTGCAATTTCATTAATATAAATTCTAGAAAAATACTTAAATAGTTGAAAGTAAGCATAAACCTCAACGCACATCAAGCAAGGCACAAAAAGGCGCATGCCTATTGCCTAGAGATCAGCACCTGGACACCATGATTTCAAGGGGCAAGGGCTATAACTTTGGCAAAGGCATGCCTTTGAATAGCATGTGTGGTTGTAAAAGTCTCCCTAGCCACCCTGTATCATTGTACTTGCCATTCTCTCGTGCTGTGCAAAGCCTTTTTACTGTAACTTTGTACCAATTGTCTTGCACATCTTGATCAAGATTCAAGAATACAATTAACATTAAAAGGTCCTTTTACCTGTGATAAGTTGTGATTTGCCTTTCCCAAGGCTATGCTTGTAGTTTTGTTTTACAGAATAAACTTTAAAAAAAAAAAGGATAGTAAAACTTTTGCCTAAATAATCAGCATAAAATGTCATGCTTATAAGTTATGCCCTTGATGCCTGTCATTATTTTGCTTGATGATTGATTTGATTGCAGCTCTATGTGTGGGATGATATCAACTATATAATGGTATTGGTGCTGACTATAAGTGTGCTCTTTTTCTCTACTTGAGGCTCTTAGAAGTGGCACTTAAAAAAGCAATCTTTATTGGACAATTATCTGGTCTCTCATTTGATGTTTAATGCTTAAGATATTAAAACAGAATTAGTAGCTTATCCTGATGTTTAACGTTTCTGAGCCAGGTTATGGAGAATATCTTGCAAGATAATTTTGTTCCAAATGATACAAATTTGCATGCAGAAGAGCAATTTTGTCAGATTGTTACTGGACCGAACATGGGCGGAAAGAGCTGTATATACGCCAAGTTGCTCTTATAGTTCTCATGGCTCAGGTACATATTAACCTTCTACTCGATTTTAGTGCATAATATTGTCAAAAGCTCCCATTTAAGAACCATATGCCTTCCACTACTGCTCAATAGCTGGTCCTCTACTCATACATATGATGAAACATCAGGACATGTCAATGCATGCACTTGTAATATGCATCTTTTATAGTATTAAATGTCTCATGAACTTGCTGGCAGAATATGACCCAGCTTGTTGTAAGTGTACTTTCTGATACAATTTGGTGGCCTTACTTTGCAATGTTGTTAAAGATAATGGTGGTAGAAGATGGTATGAAATCTTCAAAATGTGAATGGTAAAATAAATTAGTAATCTGGGACTCTAGCTCTGGTGGTTTAAGGGAGGTTGCTTAAATTCCTCCAAATCTATTCCTTAACTTTAGCTACATTTGCCACAATAAAATGGATGCCTAGGTTCATGATAGCATGGGAGGAGGCTTGAATTTTTTTTTTTTTTGGGGGGGGGGGGGGTGGTGTTTACCCATGATAAAGATACTTGTGATTGAATTTCTGACTAAAAGAGGTCAGAAAATAGAAGAGAGAGAAAAGTGAACAAACATGACTAAGATATGAACTCTTAATAATAAATTTCTATGCAAATTTAGAAATGACTTGTGATTGAATTATTCATTGCACTAAAAAGTGGTATGAACCAGCTCCGTCAGAAATCATCAATTCTTACTCTTGAAATTTGTTTATCCCTTGTATTTTTTAAGGTTGTTCATTTTTTGTTATATACAATCTCTGATTAGAAGCTAGAATAAGGCAATCTCTGTGGTATAACGATGTTATATTTTTCTTATGGTTCCTATAGGTTGGTTGCTTTGTGCCAGCATCATCAGCAACATTGCATGTGATGGATGGAATTTACACTCGAATGGGAGCTTCTGACAGTATTCAGCTAGGCAGAAGCACTTTCTTAGAAGAAATGAGCGAGACATCTCACATTCTTCATAACTGCACATCCCGCTCTTTGGTCATAGTTGATGAACTCGGAAGAGGCACTAGTACCCACGATGGTGTTGCCATTGCTTGTGCTACATTACATTATTTTCTGAATCATAAGAGATGCATACTCCTCTTTGTTACTCACTATCCTGAAATAGCTGATGTAAAAAGTGAGTTCCCAGCCACTGCAGGAGCATACCATGTTTCATATTTGACACCCGAAAAGGATACAGATGCTGCAGATCACAATGATGTAACCTATCTTTACAAACTTGTGCCTGGTGTTTCCAAGAAAAGTTTTGGGTTTAAAGTTGCTCAGCTCGCACAAGTAAGCTTCCTTTCTCGTTTACTAATACATTATATGGTTATTCTCTTGATGTCCCCAATAAAATTGAATACACTTTTTAATTTTACAGCAATCCATTATTAAGAAATAATATGTTATTTGACTTAGCTATATATCTGACAGCTCAAACTGGAACTAAGACTTAGTTTGACGTTGTTGTATTCGACCTTTGGCATCACAGCCTACTCTCATTTTGGCATGATTGCAAAAACTATCCTTGAGATTTAGTCTTATTACAAATAAATTAAATAAATTAACAATTTACGAAGCCCCACTTGCGGTTTGAATAAACTTAAATTTTACAGCAATCCATTATTAAGAAATAATATGTTATTTGACCTAGCTATATATCCGACAGCTCATACTGGAACTAAGACTTAGTTTGACGCTGTTGTATTCGACCTTTGGCATCACAGCCTACTCTCATATTTTGGCATGATTGCAAAAACTATCCTTGAGATTTAATCTTATTACAAATAAATTAAACAAATTAACAATTTACGAAGCCCCACTTGCGGTTTGTATTTTTCTTATGAACATTCTTGTCAAATATTAAAATTTGCAAGAAGCAAAATTTCGTTGGTTTTTTTTTTTTTTTTTTTTTTTTTTTTCTTTCTGGTAATTATCTGATTTACTTTGCTTGTAGAGATTCATTCCATTTTTACTCATCCTCACTCTTGATTGTAGTTACCTTCGTCATGCATTGGGCGTGCTGTTACGATGGCCACAAGATTAGAAGTAGAAGTACGTAAGCGAGAGAGAAGCAAGTTGCTAAAGGAATTTCCAATGCTAAGTGATAAGTCAGAGAAAGAAGACGAGGATGCTTGTATACCTTTGGACTGCTTGAAGAGAGCAGTAGTTAGAAACTTAGAAGATGTTGAAAAGGCTTACAGAGATCTGTTCTTCCACCTAAATCTTGCTTTCAATAATAAAGAGGAAGATGTTGCAAAGAGGTTCCACAATTTGAAACTAGTTCAAAGCTTTGCTAAACACCTGGTAAATTGTTAATATTTCCTTTTATGCATTCACAAGCTATTTACAAAGGGTTCTTGATTCATTAGGTGTTGACAGCGTTTACTCTTCCTTTTCAACATTCTTTTTTATTTTTATTTTATTTTATGGAAGTCAACTTCAGGTCTGTTCCCGTATAATGGATGATGAGTTTTCCTGCAAATCTCTCAGCCGAAAACATGCAGTTGTTTTGTCCTCTTGCCGTGAGTCCCCAATTTGAGCGCTTGCCACTTTTTGACTCAAATCAGTCTGCTTCTCCAGGTATGAGGAAAATTGGCATTGTGGGAGCTACTTTATATACAGAGCTCACAGAACTTGTGTATATTAATATAGGCATTAGTGGATGCTACTAAACTTGAATTGGCTAATTCAGAGTATGCATAAGTGGGAGAATTAGTCAGTCTACTATTTCTTTTCTAGTAATATATTTATGAAAATTTTCAAATGAGTATTTTGCGCATCAGATTCCCCTCAAATCAACGTCATATGGTGCCATGTCTTTGCTTTTAAATTGCAGAGGCAAAGGCAATGCTTAAATAGGAACTCGGAAACCAGCAACAGTGAGGAAATGACTTATGAGTGAGGTTTTATTGTACATATATATAATTGTTGTTTTAAACTATAAATACCCATTGTGTTATTTATTCATATTTTTATTTATTTCTTTGTCCTGGTGTTTTTTTCCCGTCGACTAAACATGCATATTTTAACCGGAACCGCCGGTTCGGAACCGAAAACCGGCGGTTCCAACTGGAATCGGAACCGGCGGTTCCGAAATCGGTGAAAACCGAACCGAAACCGGCTATATATCGGTTCGGTTCCGGTTCTTCATTTCGTGAAACTGGAACCGGTGGTTCCGGTTAAAACCTGCGGTTCCCGGTTGGAACCGGCAGTTTTTCAATTTTTTTTAAATTTTTTTTTACATTTTTAGGTTGAAAAACAAAAATAATAATAAAAATAAAACTGGAAACGGCGGTTCCAAACCGAAACCGGAACCGAAACCGTCCTACCCTCGGTTCGGTTTCGATTCCACATTTTTCGGAAACGGAACCAGCGGTTCGGAACCGGAACCGCCGGTTTGGAACCGCCATGCATGTCTACCGTCGACCCTTTAGTCCGTGTTACATAATGCACTTGGTGCAAATTGTATTAAATCCTTGCTACTAGGTTGAAATCGTTTGAATTTTCATTTTTAAGATAAAATATTATTTATTATACGTTGAATTATCCCGTGAAAAAAGAAAAAGAAAAAGGAAGGTATATTAAGAAATGCAAACACTAACATTAATGTGAGATTGTTTTCTGAAATGAGTTTCATGACACAAATAATAAATGGAATTAATATTATAATAAAAAATGACACTAAAGTAATTATAGTGCTATAAGTTATTTCATGAATCATTAGTAGAATAAATTGAAAAAATTATAATATTTTTTATGAAAAATGATAAGAGAGTTCACATGGAACTAGTTAAATATATAACATTTGTGGTTCTCACTTTATTAGATGTGGCTATCCTAAATTTATTTAACATATATAGGGACTAAAATATCCTAAAATAATAAGGCTTAAATATTCTTTAAAATTAAATAATTATAATTACCCAAAAATAAAAAAAGAAGCTAAATCCTGGAAGATCAAGAAACTTCCTCTTAATCATGCTAATAATTCACCTTTCACTTATCATTTCGCAACAAGCTAACAGTCCACTCTTCCGTCAGACAATCAAAATTCACTCACAACTTTATAGCAACCCAAAACAATCAAAATGACATTAGGTTTAGATTCCACATTATCTGCATCATTTTCTCATCTCTTCACAGGCGAACATGATGGATAGTTTGTTGTTTATGACAACAAGAGTCACGACGTAGAATCCGAAGCACATGATGTTCGAGTAGACTTTGAAATACTAAAAAATGGTAAATGCAATCACAAGGAATAATTCGTTTTAATTTCACAACCAATTCCACCCTGAAACTCATCAAAATCGTACCCACGCAACTCTTTAGATTTATGATCTCGCACTCTTTTTCCATATTAGAAATCGAGCAGTTGTCATTCAACTCACATACGACGCCCCACCGCAAACCAGAATCTTATGAAGCAAACACAAGAACTCTCTAGATGCTCTCACGTTTGCACTCTATTGACTGAATATGATGATCACACACATCCTCTCAATGCTCACTCGTTTGAAAGAAACTTTGAATAACTAATCAACGAAAGAACAACAAGGAAGTATAGTGGTTCGGCTATAAAAGCCTATGTCCACTCTCAAAGGGGACTTGAAATCTTATTGATGATCTTTACAACTTGATGGATAAGAAGAAACTACACTAATGAACTTAAGAACCCTAATCTTGCTGATCATGTTATATATGTGATTGGATGATGAATTGTAGCAAGTGTAAGCTGCATGCTTGCACGTGAGTTTGTTGGATGGAATCTGTAACAACTTAACTTCCTCAGCTGCTAACTTCTTCTCTAACTGATCATCATCTCACCCTTCATACAAACATGATCTCAACGGCTCCCCCTTGTGCCAACAAATCAATCGTTCCTTATGATCTTATGTTGGCTCAACTAATCACTTATCTCCATGTGTGATGCTGATCTCATGCATCCAACTTACATGCAAGGATCTATACTTACTTACAACTCTCCACCTTATAGTCATTGCATCATATCATCAAAGACTCAAGCTCCCCACCTCGCTGTTTTAAAGGGTACAGCCAACCCTCCCTCCACCTTAATGCATATTAAACAAGCTCTTACACAGCTCAAATTTAGCATCTGGAAGAGCTTTAGTAAGTGCATCAGCCGGATTTTCTGTGGTATTAATTTTCTTCACCACAACTGATCCTTTGTCAATTATATCTCTTATGAAATACAACCTGACATCTATGTGTTTAGTCCTCTCATAGTATCCTTGATGCTTTGACAAGTGAAGAGCACTTTGATTGTCACAATGCACTTCAAACATATCTTGCTGTATCCCAAATTCTTTCAATATTCCTATCAACCATGTGCCTTCTTTTATTGCTTCTGTCAAAGCAACATATTCTGCTTCTGTGGTTGACAAAGCTTCCACATGTTGATGTGTGGCCTTCCAATTCACTGCAGTACCAAACATATTGAAGACATAACCTGTTAATGACTTCCTGATATCAGGATTAGCAGCATAATCTGAATCAACAAATCCCACAATAGCTTGATTCCAATCTGCCCTTCTTTGAAACTTCAAACCGGCTGATGTTGTTCCTTTAATGTACCTCAAAGCCCATTTTACTGATTCCCAATGCATCACACCTGGCTTGCTCATAAACCTACTGATTAGACTAATTACATAAGCAAGGTATGACCTACAACACACCATTGAGTACATTAAACTTCCAACAGCACTTGCATATGGTATCCTGTCCATTATTGCCCTTTCTTCAAATGTCTTTGGACTGTCTAGCAAGGATAATCTTCCTTATTTTATAGGTACTGTGGCAGACTTACACTGATCCATATTATACCTTTTCAAAACTTTGATCAAGTAAGATTCTTGATTCAAACTTAGAGTACCAGCTGATCTGGTTCTACTGATCTGCATACCAAGTATTAAACTTGCTTCTCTAAGATCTTTCATCTCAAACTCTTTTCTTAGAGTTTCTTTTACTATATTAATTCCAGCTATGTCTTTGCAAGCAATTAGAATATCATCTACATAACAGGTATATGTAACTCCCCTCTTCACACTTAATGTACACACAACTGTCATGCAAGCTCCTCATAAACCCATTTGATGTTATGTATTCATCAGATCTCAAATACCATTGCCTTGGACTTTGCTTTAGACCATACAAGGTCTTGATCAACTTACATGCCTTATTTTCACACTTATCAGTATTTACACCTTCAGGTATTTGCATATAAATTTCCTCCTCAAGATTTCCATGCAAAAAGGCAGTAGTCACATCCATCTGATGTAACTCCAAATCATACTGAGCAACCAAAGCTAGCAATATTCTGATAAAACAGTGTTTTACAACTGGAGAAAAAATCTCATTGTAATCTACTCCTTCCTTTTGTGAAAAACCTCTAGCCACTAATCTTGCCTTATATCTGATTCATCTTTCTTTACTTGTAACAAGCTTCTTCTTATAAATCCATTTACAACTTACAAGTGTCTGATTACCTGGCTTATCAACAACTATCCATGTCTTATTCTTTTGCAAATATAGTAGCTCTTCCTCCATTGCAGTTAACCACTTATCACTTTCCTTACTTGACATAGCTTCAGTGTATGATCTTGGTTCATACATCTCAACATCAGTTGCGACAAATAAAGAATAAGACACAATATCAGGTTCAATGTATCTTACAGGAGCTCTTATCTGCCTCCTCAATCTGTCCCTAACCAACTGATAACTATTCAAGGTTCTTCTTGAACCATGAGTTTTTGATTCTTCTAATTAAGTTGCATCTGCAGCTTGTTCTCTTATCTGTTGTCTTAAACCTATTCCAGGCTCCACCTCAAGCTCAACTTTACCTGTATCAGAGCTTTCACCAACCGCCTTATCAACAATTGGCATTTTCTTTTCATTAAAACTTACATCTCTACTAACAAAGAACCTATTAGCTTCATAGCACTAGAGCTTATATCCTTTTACTCCCTTTGGATATCCCACAAGCACACATTTGATGGCTCTAGGGTCTAACTTATCCTGTGTTCTGATGTGCATATGCTTGACACCCTATTACCCTCAAATGATCATAACTTGGAACCTTTCCAGACCAAATTTCATCAGGAGTTTTGAAATTAAGTGCTGCTGATGGATAAATATTAATTAGGTAAGCAGCTGTTATTACTAGCTCACCTCAAAACCACTTAGAAAACCCACTACTGCTCAGCAAACATCTTACCCTCTGAAGCAAAGTTTGGTTCATCCTTTCAGCAACTCCATTTTGCTGTGGTGTTCCAGGTACTGTCATATGTCTATTGGTGCCCTTTTCTTGACAGTAGCTATTAAATTATTGTGAAATGAACTTTAGTCCATTATCAGTCCTCAGACACTTTACTTTGCACTCAGTTTGATTCTCCACTTCTGTAATCCAAGTCTTGAATGCCATGAATGTTTCATCCTTTGATTTCAAGATCATCACCCATAGCTTCCTTGAGTAATCATCAATTAAAGATATAAAATATCTTCCACCTCCCATAGTTGTAGTCCTTGATGGCCCCCACAAGTCCGAGTGTATGGACTCCAATATAGCTTTAGTACTATGTTCTGCAGAATCAAACTTTGCCCTATTTGACTTGCCAAGTATACAAGCCTCATACTGATCCAACTTTATAGTTGAGCTGATATTCAATCGTCCTTATCTCGCTAGTTCCTGTAATCCACTTTCACTCACATGTGCAAGCCTCCCATGCCACATGTGAGCATTATTCATTTCTTGTGAAACATTAATCTGTCTAGAAATGACAGATCCATCAAGAAAATATAGATAATTTTTCTTGATTCCTTTAAGTACTACTGAGCATCCTTTTATGATAGTGAGTACCCCATCCTTCAACCTTCTTTCATAACCTTGTGTATCTAACATACCAAGTGAAATCAAATTTCTTCTCAAGTCTGGTACATATCTGACTTTTGTAAGCAACCTAGTTACTCCATCAAATATTTTCAGTTTAATAGAACCTACCCCTTCATTCTTAATGGCATGATTATTTCCTAATAAAACAGATCCCTCACTACATGAACTTAACTCAGTAAATCTTTCCTAGATGTCATATGAAAAGTGCAGCCTGAATCTAACACCCATTCATCTAAAACTGAACTTGAACTAACAGATAATGCTTCTATGAAATCAGATGCAGTGTTACCTTTCTCTTCAGTTACTTGATTTGCATGAGGCCTTGGATTTCCTCCCCTTTCTGCTATCTTTCTTGCCACCATAGCCTTCCACTTATGGCATTGCTTCTTGAAGTGTCCAGGTTTATTGCAATGAAAATAATTCTTGTTATCTTCTTCTGATGGAGCACTCTGATTCTTCTCTTGTTTCTTTTTATCAGAGCTATTCTTTTTGTTATTCTTACTCCAATTACTTTATTTCCTGGCCACCAATCTTTCACTATTTACTTGAACATCTGAGTTCTTATGAAGTTCCTTTGCCCTTAAGGCTAATTGTACTTGATCAAGAGTGATAGTCTCATTATTACCAAACAATAAGGAATCTCTTAATCCTTCAAATGATGAATGAAGTACTGAGAGTAAGATTACTGCCTTATCCTCTGTATGTAGTGCAACATCAATATTTTTTAGATCATCAATGATCCTATTGAACTCATCTCGCTGCCCAAGAATTGGCTTCTCCTCTGTAATCTTAAATGAGTACAACTTCTGTGTCTTATACAATCTATTAGCAAGAATTTTAACCATGTAAAGTTCTTCTAACCTTTGCCAAATTCCTTTTGTTGTAGTTTCCTTGGCGATTTCCCTCAATGCTTTATCACCTAGACATAGAATGATGGCACTTCGATCCTTCGATTGCTTATCTTGATCCGCAGCTTGAGCCACAGCATCAACCGCAGCTGCTTGATTATCCGGTAGCGGTTTGATAGCATCTGTAAGACCTTGCTGAATGAGGATGGCCTCCATCTTCATCCTCCACAAACTGAAATCAGTTTTTTCTGTAAACCTTTCAACGTCGAACTTCATTGTAACCATGGTGATCTCCTTCTTCAATCAGTCATTTGTAACTTAACTTCCCACAGACGGTGCCACTTCTTATGAAGCAAACACAAGAACTCTCTAGACGCTCTCACGTTTGCACTCTATTGACTGAATATGATGATCACACACACCCTCTCAATGCTCACTCGTTTGAAAGAAACTTTGAATAACTAATCAACGAAAGAACAACAAGGAAGTATAGTGGTTCGACTATGAAAGCCTACATCCACTCTCAAAGGAACTTGAAATCTTATTGATGATCTTTACAACCTGATAGAGAAGAAGAAACTAAACTAATGAACTTAATTAAGAACCTTAATCTTGCTGATCATGTTATATATGTGATTGGATGATAAACTGCAGCAAGTGTAAGCTGCATGCTTGCACGTGAGTTTGTTGGATGGAATCTGTAGCAACTTAACTCCCTCAGCTGCTAACTTCTTCTCTAACTAATCATCATCTCACCCTTCATACAAACATTATCTCAACGGCTCCCCCTTGTGCCAACACATCAATCCTTATGATCTTGTGTTGGCTCAACTAATCACTTATCTCCACGTGTGATGCTGATCTCATGAATCCAACTTACATGCAAGGATCTATACTTAATCACACAGAAGTTCCACCAAGGATGAGAAGAAGAAGCCTAAATCAGTGGAAGAGAAGAAGAAAGAAGAAATTGGCGAAAGAGGAGGCTAAGAAGGAAAATAAACCACCGAAGGAGGTGTAACAAATGCCAAAGCCGACTCCTCCAATGCCAACATCGCCGACGTCAACTGAAGTAGAGCCTCTGCGCTGAACAGAAAACCACGCTGAACACATCTCAGAGAACTATAAAACCTTGAAATCGAATAAAAAAATCTTCCAAAAAATCTTCAATGGAAGCTCTGATCGCCGAAGCACCTTCGATCTAGTCGATATGATGTCATTTCTCTATGTCCGCGTGTTAAAGGCTAAGATCTCAAAATGGATCACCAAATTCGTCAATGGATCTAAAGAATTCTGAGTTTTATTGCTCGTGAACTACCAGATTATAGTGGCTTGGGTTAAGAGCTCTCTATTAGCCCAAATTAGTCAAGAGATCTGTATTAACCCAAATTAATTAGGAGAGATAAAAATAAAATATTTTTTATATTTAATTTTGAAAAAAAGGGGTCATTTGATCCGGTTGAAATAGATGAAGGGCTTGAATGAAAAAATAAATAAATAAGGGGTTAATTTGATCTCGTGAGATAAGATCAAGTTCCATGATGACCCTTTGCCCCTAATATTAACCATAACTATCCAGTGACGAAGCCAGAAAATAAATTTAGGGGGGGGGGGGGGGGGCAAATTGCAAAGTAAATACCTCTCAAAATTATTTGATTTTTTTAAAAAGAAGTTGCTATTTTTTAAAAAAAATTTATTAAATTTTTCTTTTTGTTAAAATATACATGGTTTAATCTTAATTCATGAGGGGTATTTAGATTTTACCTGGATTTAGATAAGTTAGACTAGCATATTATAACTAATATATAATAACGAATGAAATAAAAATTAATACAAACAATACCAAAAGAAAAATAAAAAATAAAAAGATTAAATTTTTTTAAACTAAAACCATGTCAAAAGATAAATAAAATAAATAAAAGGTGAAAAGAAAAAAATTATAAGAAAATTGTAATATGAATATAATTAATATATAAAAATAAATAAAATAGAAATTAACTAAAATAATGTAAAAAAAAATAAATAGAAGGGTTAATTGGAGTGATCGAACCCTCAACCTATGAAACAAAAAGGAGACCTTAAACCACTATGCTAGATGTATATAATAATAATAATAATTTGAACATATATATAATAGACATTTGTGAAATGCCAGGGGGGGCCAACCCCCCTGGTCCTTAACTCCCTCCGTCAATGAGACTATCCCTATCAACAACCCACTACAACCCAACCTTCCAATAAAATATTCATTTCTCTCACATCCATCACAACTCAACCCAATCTCAAAATTTTAATACTCCATCAATAACCAAATTCAACCCAAACTTTTAATAAAATATTTATTTCTCTCTCATATATATACATTATATACTATAATTATTATGAAATTACATATTATTATTTTGAGATATTTGAAATATATTACAATAAAAATAATCTTGTATTTTAAAAAATATTTTAATTCCAAATCTATAATAAAAAACTGTTTTGAAATAAAAAAAAGATATATAAAAACTGTTTTAATTATATATATTAAATAAAATAAAATTAATTACATATAATTTATCAAATATTTAAATTATATATATTAAATTTAATTAAAACTAATAATATTATGGCACTAGGCAGTTAATTAGAGAAATACCCAGGTTGTCGTACAAGTTGGTGGCTGCCACTTTCCCTCAACCAGTTGTGCTTCATATTTACTTTTCTAATGTTTAATTACTTTATTTTGTCTTATCATAGCAATGATGAGAGCAATTCACATTTTTTGAGCTCCGATTTGTGTGGAAATTGAGTACGTTTGGGTCTGTTATCAAGACGATTTGGGTTGTTTATGGAAAATCCACGAATCAGATGCTACTGAAGCTATTTGAGCGTATTTGTACAGGAAAACAGGTCTTAAGTGCTCGGGATTGGAAAACACAATTTTGAGGCAATTTTTGAGGCTCGGTTCGACCTGAAGAGGTTGTTCGACTAGCATCGGCCTGGTCGAATGAAGAATTCAAGTCGAACGGAGGGTGTATCAGCTTATAGAGAGGTCATTCGACCAGTGAAGCTCATTCGACCAAGCGAAGTCAAGTCAAATAGAAGAAGTCAAGTCGAACGGGAAGTGATGCGCGTTTTCTTTGCATGCAAAATTAATATCCAAGTATTAAGGATATCAATTGCAGCTTAAGCAAGCGACCAAGTGAATATCGAACCCGAAGGACGGCGTATTATCAATTTAATTATTATCTAAATTAATTAAGACGAAGGCAATAAAGTTTTAGAATTTAATTATTAAACTACTAAACAATTAATTAAAATAACAAATTAAATAATATATCACTCGAAGAATACGAAAGTGGATCAAGTAGGAGAATAAGTAGCTCTAGGATAATTCTGTTTCACTCATTAATCTCCCTTTCATGTGTTGATGTCCGACTCTGCCTTGTGGAATATAGACGCATCACTAAACCATGCATATCTACTCTATAGACACAAGTAAAAATTTGATGCGCGTTTTCTTTGCACGCAAAATTAATCCCTAAGTATTAAGGATATCAATTGCAGCTTAAACAAGCGACCAAGTGAATATCGAATCCGAAGGACGACATATTATCAATTTAATTATTATCTAAATTAATTAAGACGAAGGAAATAAAGTTTTAGGATTTAATTATTAAACTACTAAACAATTAATTAAAATAACAAATTAAATAAAATATCACTCGAAGAATACGAAAGTGGATCAAGTAGGAGAATTGGTACCTCTAGAATAGTCCAGTTTCACTCATTAATCTCCCTTTCGTGTGTTGATGTTCGACTCTACCTTGTGGAATATGGACGCATCACTAAACCATGCATATCTACTCTATAGACACAAGAAAACATGCGTGTAACACGTGTGAATAACCTCAGAGCAAGAGATTAATTCCACACTCATTTCTAGGTACTATCAGTATCAATTATTTCCCTGGTCAATTGATATTCATCCCGATATGATCTCCCTTTATGGGTACTATAAAATTATCCTCTTTATCCTACTTAATAACTCGAATTCAATTCAATTAATAAGTATTCATATATGATAGTTCTAATGAAGCTTCGGAGTCCCCTCAATTAGAATCATAACATGGAATCATGCTCAGCAGTGAACGCACTCAATCAATAACCTAGATATGTATTCAGACTCTATATAACAGTTAATGATGCACAAAACGACCGTGAGTATGAATTAAAAAGGCACAATCATATAAAAAATAAATCCACAAGTAGTGTTGTACGGAGTTTACACACGAAAGTTCAATTAATTGGTAAAAACCTTCACAACCCTAGTTCTACCAAAAAGGCTCTATCCCATGATATTACGAAGAAAAATCATGGGTGTTGGATAGATCTTACCCGGATGTCTGGAAAATTACAAGATAAATTAGAAAATGAAATAAACCATAAATGCGGGAGTCGTCGCGTCCTTCTCCGTCTTGAATCCTCCTCTTGGTTCTCCTCTTGATTCCACAAATGAATCTTCAAAGTGATGGATGGATGGAGGAAAGGATGTATGATGGTTGGGGGGTGATCCCCCTTGTGGGGTGTAGTATGGATTTGTGGCTCTTCTCTCCTTCAATAATATGATCTCTATGATGAATAATGATGTGATCTACACCCCCTTTTATACTTGTGAGCTCTCCTTATAGGCATTGGATGGGCTTTTACTTGAGACATACGCCAAATTTGGTAAAAGAAATCAGAAACTACCAAAAATAGAACCAACAACATTCTGTTAGACTTGACCTTCTTGGTCGAGCAAGGCCTCCAAGTCGAGCAACTGGTCGGGCAAGCTCTCTGTAAGTTTTTGGTCATTTTGCTCGAGTTTCCCTCTTCTGTTCGACCAAGATGATGCCGGTCGAACGGATCTCCTTTGGTGGAGCAAGCTTGCGCAATCTCACCATTTCGCACATAACTTCCACACCGACCTCTGATTTGAGTATTTCTTATGCTCACGCGATCCTCTCTTCCTTAGATTTCTATCCATATATAAAACTCTCAGAAACTCCAACATTTGAAAATATAACAAGTCATGCAAAGTGGCACAGCCGTTCTGTTCGGCACAGCTTGCGCGATATCACCACTTTGATCATAGCTTTCTCGTTTGGAATCCAATTGAGGTGTTGTTTACGCCAAAACGATCCTCTCTTCTGTGGCTTTCCAACGATATATTGCACTTCTAATTCAGAGCTCCACATGAACACAGAATAATTACACAAATTGGACGTGCATTTCAGAGCATCCTTGCACAAATTGCATCTTTTCTCCAACTTGGCACTTTTGACCCCTTTTTCCACCTAAAACACAATAAAACACCTCAAGTGCACCTTTTTCTCAAATATAATGAATATAAGACACTTGTGCTAATATATAACAACAATACTCATCAAAAAGGTGTTAAATTGGACACTAAAACACGCTTATTTTCACTCTCATCAAACCCCCAAACTTACCTGTTGCTCGTCCCGAGGCAACAAAATAAAAATAAAGAGAAAGAGAGAGTAAGAAAATTAGCGGGGAAACAAGGACTTTGACCAATACCCCATTCAACATACAATTGTCCTCAACTTAGGTCATGCAACTCTTATTACATGTAATAATCAATTCATAGCTTACAAGATAAGACAATCACCACCAATTCAAATGCTCCATTGACATATTCTCATAGGAAGTATATATCACGCACTCAAGTGTAAAAGATGTACACTTAGGGGTTAAGGTGTTTACGCTCAGATTCAATTCAAGTGCATGCGTAACCATAAATCTTGCCAAAAGTCTCAAAATTCTCCGCCAATAAAAGTATGATTTGACAATAGGATCAAAAAGGACTTTTAATAGGATGTAATGTTGGCTCTTTGGTTAAGGTAGGAAATATATAGATAAAGTGACTCAATTAGTAGAGAATTAAATCGGAGATCTTTTGTACTGCAAATTTTCACACTTCAAGGCTATCCAACTTCATGCTCTTCTAATTTTCTTTTCTCTCCTTTCCTTCAAGCTTAACATACTTTTTCTTTCCTTCTTTTTTTTCTCGAGGTACCAGTTTTGGGCACTACCTTTAACATCTCGGGGTACTAGTTTCGGGCACTACTCCTAAGCAACTTATTTTTCAGCTCATAATCACTTGTACAACTCCAAATATTTTATTCCTTCCAAACTCCATCAAAATCAATTCACACACTTTGACAGCATTTAATTCTCCACTAAATATAGGAATTTAAGGCTCAAATAGGATATCAAAGTGGTTATCTTCGTAGGTTGCCAAAGAAATAAGGCTTTTAGGCTCAACGGGGCTAACTACGGATAAACATCATTTGGTAAGGAATTATTTGGGTAAGTGACTCATAAATTCAAGAATGGCCTTAGATCATTTCCCATCATCTAACACATATGTAGTTTCAAGTAAGACAAGAGGCAATTTCTAGAATACACGCACAAGAATGATACTCACCAGAAAGAAATATCATGTGATTATGTAACATGATCAACGAGGCTAAAAATCTCACATGGGTTTTTTAAAAAGTAACAGAGCACCTTTCATGGTAAGCAATATCCCACAAGTACACATAGAACTCATATCACAATATAATTCAAGTACAATTCCTTCATCAATTTCAAGTGCATATGAATTTCAAGCACAATTTTAAATAATATAAGCTCACACGGATCACCAAAAATATAAATGCAATCCTTCCACTCTCATGAATTATAAGAACACAAAAAATTTAGAAAAAGGAAATGAGTGTACCTGATTTCTCCTTCAAAATACACGAGCTCCTCGAATCTCGTCTTGCCACTCCAGTTACCTTTTTCTATCATCAAAGCTCAAACACACTCATCATTACAGATTCGTCAATAATAAAATAGGAGAACTCTAAGAATGACTCAATTGACTATCTAATCAACTCCACACATTAGAAACACCACTAAACACTAGGCAAATTGCAAAAAATCGACACGTCAAAATCGATTAAAGTTTCAACATACCTCAAAACCGATTAAAGTTTCAACATACCGCAAAAAATTAACTCCCCTAGCAAATATTACAAAGAAAAGATTATACTCTTGGTGCTTCAATGAGGTAATAACATCAAACCCCCCAAACTTAGTAAAAACGTAAGTTGAAACTAGGTTTGCAAAAAGATGTTATTGCCGATTAGTAAGCACCTTAAATATAAAAATTTCTTACTCACACGAAAGAAATAAAACAATAAAACGGAAGGACAAGCCCCCAACAGGCGCTCATGTTTAACGTCGGAGAGTCACGACGTATGTAACCTTTTAAATTACTGGATCGGAGGACGGTCTTCTCGCATCTTCACCTTCAAGTACTTTCTTTCTCTCTTCTTGTCTACACTCAACACCTCACCTCTCTTTGGTAACAAGTATATGATCCTCAGAATTTCCTTCCTCCCATGGCCGTCTAGACACCTCCTTGTCAATCTTTCACTCAAATTCAGAATCATCTGTCTTAGAAAAATCAAGATTCAACAAGTTAGAAATCACATCTATGCTCTTACACGATTGAGTTTCCATGGGCATCTTCATTGCATGATCAAGAAAGAAAACCACATTTTCATTATCCATCTGCAGTCTAAGCTTCTCGGCTCTCAACTTTGTTCTTTCCCACTTCTTCTCAACTATAAGCTCATTATTATGCTTTTGGGATGGCTCCAGAGTGTTCTGAACAACTGATATAACATTCGGTATCGAATCGGGCAAGAAACGGGACTGCTCGACCTCCGCTCGACTTGGATAGTTTGGTCGAGCAACTCTGTCGAAGTCGAGCAACGTGGATGATCACGACCTCTGCTTCCCTAGGTGTTGCTCGACTCCTGCTCGACTTTCGTGGTATGGTCGAGCAACCTGATCCAAGTCGAGCAAACCTCTCTATAAGTTTTGTGCATTTTGCTCGACTTGTGCTCGACTTAGGTGATCTAGTCGAGCAACCTATTTCAAGTTGAGCAAACCTCCTGATCGAGGGATTCCCATTCCCAGGTGTTGCTCGACTTCTACTCGACTTGGATAGTCTGATCAAGCAAAAGTGTGCTAGTCGAACGGCACACTCGAAAACAGAGTGTCGTGAATCTGTTTTTCCAGAGCTTGCTTGACCTCAGCTCGACCATCAGGTCTGGTCGAGCTGATGTGGTTTGGTCGAGCAACTCCCTTGCCTCCTTCGTTCTCGCTCACCGGCATCTTCGGACCTTCGTACCGTATCTCGGACCTTAATGTGATAGTATTATTCTCCAACATTTGTGTCAATTAATTTACATTCGAGGCCATCTATCCCATAATCAAGGTAAGGTCCTTCAACTGCTTAAATAAATCTGCATGCTCAACATTCATTCTAGCTTCAATGTGGTCAACCCTTGCATCATTCTCAGCCATGTATCGATTGAAGGTATCTTCAACACTCTTCACTTCGTGCTGCTGCATACTAGGGCCCCTTTGTGTCAACTCTGTGATCTGCCTTTGTTGAAATTTTAGTAGCTTGTTGATGTTAGCTAGACTAGAGAAGATCTCATCATCCCTATTTTGCTTCAGCATATGATGTTCAACCTATGCTACCTTGCCAAGTACATATGATCCTCTATCTATCTCTACAGGCCAGTCACGTGAATTCATAGAGATGTCTTCAAATAACTTTTCTGCTTCAAGTGTTGTCTTAGATAACAACACTCCTCCTGATGATGCATCAATAAAAATACGCGACTCACAATCCAATCCATAGTACAAGATACTTATGTATTCAGCCTTAGATATTCTATAATGTGGACACCTTCTGAGCCTGTCTTTAAACCTGTCCCAAGCCTCATGAAATTTCTCATCCTAATTCATAACAAATTGGGTGATCTCTTGCCTTATTCTTAAGATTCTTGAGGATGGCATGTATCTCTCCAAGAACTTCTGCTGCAGTTGGTCCCATGTAGTGCAATCTGTTACATCAAGAGTCTCATACCAATGCTCTGCCCCATCAATTATTGAAAACTTGAATAGGGCGATCCGTCTAGCATGATCATTAGCTCCAGCACCCTTCTGAGTGTTTGCATATCCAAGAAACTTCGGAGATGCTGATATGGATCTTCAAAACAACCTCCAGAAAAGGGATTCTTCACTACCATGTTAATAAGAGCGGGATGTATCTCAAAATCATCATCTTCCCCCCTTGCTCCTATCAACCCCATGTTGCCAATCCCATAGTTCGTGAAAATTTCACGTATGGCAACATCATTCGGATTCTGCCTTGCTCCGGCCATGTTCAGCACTGTGTGTTATTTGCTCCTTTCCTTTCTTTCCTTTTCCTAGTGCACAAGTACCTAAGAAAAATTCAAGGTTAGAATTAAATAATCACAAACTAATAATAACAGCCATCCTCGGCAACAGTGCCAAGAACTTGATGCGCGTTTTCTTTGCATTCAAATTTATCCCCAAGTATTAAGGATATCAATTGCAGATTAAGTAAATAACCAAGTGAATATCGAACCCGAAGGACGGCATATTATCAATTTAATTATTATCTAAATTAATTAAGATGAAGGTAATAAAGTTTTAGGATTTAATTATTAAACTACTAAACAATTAATTAAAATAACAAATTAAATAAAATATCACTCGAAGAATACGAAAGTGGATCAAGTAGGAGAATAGGTAGCTCTAGGATAATCCAGTTTTACTCATTAATCTTTCTTTCGTGTGTTGATGTTCGACTCTACCTTGTGGAATATGGACGCATCACTAAACCATGCATATCTACTCTATAGACACAAGTAAACATGCGTGTAACACGTGTGAATAACCTCGGAGCAAAAGATATAATTCCACCCTCCTTTCTAGGTACTATCAGTATCAATTATTTCCCTGGCCAATTGGTACTCTAACCCGATATGATCTCCCTTTATAGGTACTATAAAATTATCCTCTTTATCCTACTTAATAACCCGAATTCAATTCAATTAATAAGTATTCATATATGATAGTTATAATGAAGCTTCGGAGTTCCCTCACTTAGAATCATAACATGGAATCCTGCTCATCAGTGAACGCACTCAATCAATAACCTAGATATGTATTCAGACTCTACGTAACAGTTAATGATGCACAAAATGACCGTGGGTATGAATTAAAAAGGCACAATCATATATAAAATTAATCCACAAGTAGTGTTGTACAGAGTTTACACACGAAAGTTCAATTAATTGGTAAAAACCTTCACAACCCTAGTTCTACCAAAAAGGCTCTAGTCCATGATGTTACGAAGAACAATCATGGGTGTTGGATAGATCTTACCCGGATGTCTGAAAAATTACAAGATAAATTTGGAAACGAAATAAACCCTAGATGCGGGAGTCGTCCTGTCCTTCTCTATCTTGAATCCTCCTCTTGGTTCTCCTCTTGATTCCATAAACGAATCTTCAAAGTGATGGATAGATGGAGGAAAGGATGTGGATGATGGTTGGGGGGGTGATCCCCCCTTGTAGGGTGTAGTATGGATTTGTGGCTCTTCTCTCCCTTAATAATATGATCTCTATGATGAATAATGATGTGATCTACACCCCCTTTTATACTTGTGAGCTCTCCTTATAGGCCTTGGATGGGCTTTTACTTGAGACATACGCCAAATTTGGTAAAAAAAATCCGAAACTACCAAATATAGAACCAGCGACATTCTGTTAGACTTGACCTTCTTGGTCGAGCAAGGCCTCCAAGTCGAGCAAACTCTCTATAAGTTTTGGTCATTTTGGTCGAGTTTCCCTCTTCCACTCGACCAAGACGATGCCGGTCGAACGGATCTCCTTTGGTCGAGCAAGCTTGCGCAGTCTCACCGTTTTGCGCATAACTTTCACATTCAACCTCCGATTGAGTAATTCTTGTGCTCACGCGATCTTCTCTTCCTTGGATTTCTATCCATATAAAGAACTCACAGAAAATCCAATATTTGAATATGTAACAAGTTATGCAAAGTGGCACAGCCATTCTGTTCGGCACAGCTTGCGCGACATCACCACTTTGATCATAGCTTTCTCGTTTGGAATCCAATTAAGGTGTTCTTTACGCCAAAACGATCCTCTCTTATGTGGCTTTCCAGTGATGTATCTCACTTCTAATTCAGAGCTCCACACAAATACAGAATAATTACACAAGTTGGATGTGCGTTTCAGAGCATCCTTGCACAAATTGCACCTTTTCTCCAACTTGGCACTTTTGACCCCTTTTTCCACCTAAAACACAATAAAACACCTCAAGTGCACCTTTTTCTCAAATATAATGAATATAAGACACTTTTGCTAACAACAATACTCATCAAAAAGGTGTTAAATTGGACACTACAACACGCTTATTTTCACTCTCATCAGGAAGCAGAGACGAATTTCAGATTACAGGCATGTCGTTCGACCTCAATTCGACTTAGAGGTCCTATTTGACCACGCCAGGTCTGGTCGAACAGGGATACATCAGCTCCAAAACGTCGAGATTTCATCTCTAGTGCATGCATGTGCAAGTTTTCTACGAAAAGGCCCAGTAAAGGCCCATGAGAAGAAACTACAAGTATAAAATGGGCGCCGATCACACCAAAAGGGGAGTTAGATTCCACATCCATCCAACGCCACATCCAACCCTAACTCCATCCGCAGGGGCTGTAGAGAGAGATTCATGCAGCGAATCAAGTGAGAACCAAGTGAAGATTCAAAACAGGGCGAGAAGCGACGACGCCCACATCTAGGGTTTACTTCGCAACTTAATATTTTTTGTAATTTTCAAGACTATGGGTAAGATCTACCTAAACACCATGAACGTTCTTCGAAACGTTGTGGGTTAGAACCGCTTTGGTAGTTCTAAGGTTATGAAGGTTTTTATCTAGTTAATTGAACTTCCGTGTATATACTGAGTACAATACTACTTAGGTTTATTTTATATAAGACTGCATTTTTTATTTATACTCAGAGTGGTTTTGTGCTTGATTAACTATTATGTAGAGTCTAAATACATATCTTGGTTATTGATTGAGTGCGTTCGTTGCTGAGCAGGATTACATGTTATGATTCTAAGTGAGGGGACTCCGAAGCTTCATTAGAACTATCGTATATGAATACTTCTTAATTGAATTGGATTCGGGTTAGTAAGTAGGGTAAAGAGGATAATTATATAGTACCTATAAAGGGAGATCATATCGGGTTAGAGTACTTAGTACACAGGAAATAATTGATACTGATAGTACCTAGAAATAGGGGTATAATTATGTTCTTGCTCCGAGGTGATTCACACGTGTTATATACATGTTTGCTTGTGTCTATAGAGTAAATATGTATGGCTTAGTGATGCGTTCATATTTCACAAGGCAGAGTCGGACATTGACATATGGAAGGGAGATTAATTTGTGAAACTATATTGCCCGAAAAGCTACCTATCTTCTCACTTGTCAACTCTCGTTTATCTCTACTGTTTTTTGAATTTGCTATTTTAATTATTCATTTATTAGTTTAATAATTATTCTTCACTCAAATTACCAAACAATAGGTTCTCTTAGATTAGATAATAATAAATTTATAACCAACTGTCCTTTAGGTTCGATATTGATAACTTGGTCGCTTACTTAAGCTACAATCACATCCTTCATACTTGGGGATTAAAATTGTGTGTTGAGAAAATGCTCATCAAGTTTCTGACGCCATTGCCGGGGACGGTTGTCGTTTATCAAATTTATTATTGCTATTTTATTTGAAACTACTCCATACTTGTCTTTAGGTTCTAACACTACATTTTTCTTAGGTGTATGCACACTAGATCAAATGCAGGAACATTTGCGCCTTTTGATCCGGAAATTAGAGCATTGTCAAGGAAGAAGAAGGCAAAGAAGAAGAAGAACAAGAAAGTAGAAGCGGCTGAAGCTCATAATCTAGGAGCAGACGTCGAAGAACTGAACTCGAAAAAGATTGTGGTTGCAACTAAAGATAAATTGGAAGTAGGAACAGTCAACATGGTCGGGGCAGTAAATCAGGATGAAGTTACCATCCCTGAAGTCTTTAAGAACAACAGAGGTGGCAACGTGGGGTTGTTAGGAGCACGTGGAACTGATGCTGATTTTGATCTTCACCCCACTCTTATTAGCATAATAGAAAGAAACTCCTTTACAGGAGGGACTTTCGAGGATCCTTAAGTTCCTTGGTTATGCTAGTACACAAAAAGATGCAGAAACTCATGAAGATGCAAGGAAGATCCTATTGTTTAAATTCTCTCTTACTAAAAGAGTGAGTGATTGGTACGATGGGCTTAGCGTTGCTGACTGCACTACATAGAACGATTTGAAGATGAAATTCCTGGAGAGATATCTTCAAAGGTATTCAAATTGAAGCAGGAGATTCATCAGTTTATGATCAATAATGGAGAAAAGTTCCATGAATCTTGGGATAGATTTAAGAACATGCTTAAAAGGTAACCTCAGAATGGTTTGACTAAACCACAATACATCAGTATTTTCTATAATGGATTGGATAGTGATTCTATAGTCCTACTCGACGCGTCATTGAGTAGAGCTTTACTAGCGAAGACGTCCATTGAGGTCGAGAAGTTTTTTGATGATATTTCGATGAATTCAAGAGATTGACCTACTGATAGATTGAGAGGAACCTATGTACTAGGAAAAGTAGCTCAAGTTGAACATACTATGGTGAAGTCAAGTAGAGAAGATGAGATCGTCTCTAGCTTGGCTAGTATAAACAAGCTACATGAATCTCAGAAGAAGCAGATTACTGATTTGTCATAGAAAGTACCAATGATGATGCAGCAGGAGGATGGTGAAGAGAGACCGATCCAAGAGGAATTAGAAGAAGCAAACTATGCCATAGGATAAAGTATTCAAGGAATGAGGTATCCAAATAATCAAGGAAATAGGAATTACCAAGGGAACTACAACAATCGTTATCCCCTGGGTAACTATCAACAACGAAGGAGGCCGGAATTTTCATGGAACAATCCAAATGCGGCAATGCAACCTCCTGTTGGTATTAATACAGGTGCTAAGATGGAAGAAGAAAAACCTGGTTTAGATGATACAGTGAACCGATATGTGGCTAGGAATGATGCAAGGGTAGATCGTTTGGAAGGAAAATTTGATTCAAATCATGATGAATTGTCAAAGCAGATTAAGGACTTAACGTTGTTGATGGGGCAGATGGCAGGGAGCGTAAATCAATTTACACAAACAATAGAGAAAGAAAAACTTCCATCTCAAAGTATTACGAACCTTAAGTCTTATAATGCCATAACATTGAGGTCCGGGATATAGTACGAAGGTCCGGTGAAGCCGGTGAGCAGAAATAAAGAAGGAAGGAGCCCTGTTCGACTAACACTACCCAGTTCGACAAAAATAAATGGTCAAACTGTGGTCGAATAATTTTTGGAAAAATAGAATTACTATGCTTTGTTTTCTATCCAGCCGTTTGAGCCAAGGCACTACCGTTCGACTAGATCACTCTAGTCGAACTATGATCGAACAGGCACCTATGGAGAAGAAGGATCGCATTTAGTTTTCAGGGTCTTCGTTTGACCAGACTCATTCCGTTTGACCAGAATATTCTGGTCAAACTGGCAGTGGATAAACTAAACTCGCTTACAGAACCCTGGTTCGACCAAACTTATGTAGTCTGACTAGACCACATTGGTCGAACTATGGTCGAACAACTTCACACACCTCCCATTTCGATACCGAATGCTACACCTGTTGTTCCGAACACTCCAATGCTATCCCAAGAGCAAAATACTGAGCTTATAGTAGAGAAGAATTGGGAAAGAGCAAAGAGATTGAAAGTCGAGAAGGACAAGATGAAGAAAGTAGAACGTGATGAATGAAAAATTCCAAAGACAAAGATACCTCCTCCGTTTCCATTGAGGATAGTGAAAAAGGGATTGGAAGAAAAGTTCAAGAGATTTCAATATATAATGAACAAGATAAGCTTGAACATTCCTTTCTCTGAAGCAATCATGGAGAAGCCATATTATACTCGATTTTTTAAAGATATCATATTGAAGAAGAGAAGCTTGAACGGAGTAGAAATAGTGAATCTATTAGAAAACTATAGCTCGATCATTCAGAGAAAGCTGCCACAGAAGTTGAAGGATCCAGGAAGCTTCACTATTCTATGTGAGATTGGAAAGGGGCCGGCACATAAAGCTTTATGCAATCTTGGTGCAAGCATCAACTCGATGCCCTTATCTATATTTAAGAAGCTAAGTTTGGGGGAGCTTGCTCCCACAACGGTGGCTCTGCAGTTAGCGGATAGGTCCATGACCTTTTCGAAAGGTGTGATTGAAGAAGTACTTGTAAAAGTGGATAAGCTAGTCTTTCCTGTGGATTTTCTTGTGTTAGAGATGGAAGATGACAAGGATAATGTCCCTCTTATCTTGGGGAGGCCATTCCTTGCCACCGCTGGAGCTATGATTGATGTCCAAAAAGGGGAGCTTAGATTGAGAATGGATAAAGAAGAGGTTCTGTTTAACCTTGATAAAGCAATGAAGATGCCCATGGAGATGCAATGTTCAGCGTTGATGTGGTGGAGGAGATTGTGAATGAAGGCATGCTTAGTGGAGTCTCTTACTTTTCCCACCACGGAGCTAGATGAGATCTCTAATGAGATATGTATTGAATTTCTTAAAAAATTGCTTGCTTTGGGTGATGACATGTATGAATCTAAAAGAACCAAGCTTGAAGAAGTCAAGTGGACTAGGCAATACCTCCCATTGAATAGAGAAAGCACACCGAAAGAAGAAAAGAAGGAGTTGAAACCTCTACCGGAACATTTAAAGTATGTCTATCTAGGCGACAATGAAACTTATCCGGTAATTGTATCTTCTTCTCTTACTGATGATCAACTTGAATAGTTGTTAGATGTGCTTAGGAAGTATAAATCCGCTATAGGTGTTGGATTGTATACTAAAAGCCTAGCTTTAGTATGAAAAATATTTTAACAATATTTGAAATGAGAATCATTGATCAAATGATTGCGTCTTATAATTTATTTATATGTTCGATGCAGTATCTACTTACTTTATACTGTAGATAATATGTTGTGCGACAACACGAGGAAGATCATATTATCGGTTTCCTTATAAAGTATAAACAGATGCTCACAACCGAGATAGAAGTGACTCTCTATCGGGATGGTTTTAATGTGATTTGGTATTAGTTTGTCTTGACTATAGAATCACATTAGTGCGCTTTGTGTGTATTGAGCAGGATTGCTTGAGATCGTTCGACTTATACTGACTATATAGGAGAACTTGATCTCAGTTTTTATGGATGTCTTGCTCTTAATCCTTATACAATAACTTCGACACGTAAGGCAATATGTATTTCTTTGATTCATCAATGGGTGAGATTTACATGCAATTAAATCAATAAACTTGGTGAGTTGAGAAATAGTGATGTCTCTACGGTATACTGTTGATTGTAGAAGGAATCCGTGTCCGCTATAGGTTGATGATGTCTCCTTGAGGAGCTCATAAGGATTATCATGTAAACCCTACAGGTGGATTTATTCCGGCATCATAATGAGGTTGAGTGGCACTATTCTGGGATGAAATATTAATTAATGGAGTTGTCAGTAACTTAAGTAATTAATGAGATTTGTATATCTTAAACATGGGGAGACTGTCGGGCTCATAATAAGAAGGAGCCAAAACGTAATTTTGGGATTGGAGCGGTAGTGCAATAATAATATTTTAGTGGAATATATTATTATTATTGGACTTAAGTATAAGTTTTGGGCTAAACTTGGATACTTAAGCCCTATGCAGGCCCGACTCTAATTTCTCTTCCTGGTCCCTGCTGTAGCCCATATATAAGTCATCTCAACTATATAGAACCATAATTAATTTGCACCTAACAGACGACAGAAAGAGAGGAGAGCAGATTGAGAAGATCTTGAAGATCTTCGCCCATACGACGTCGAGATTGGACTTGGGAATACAACAGAAGATTAAGAGGTTGTTTGCTGCTGCTGCTGTTTGTCAACTTCCACGATTTTTATAAAATTGTGTGAAACTCAGAACTGGATGTATGATACACCGTTGGAAAGCCACTGAAGAGAGGATTGTTTTGGAGTATAGATCACTAAAACTGGAGATCAAATGAGAGAGTTATGCCCAAAACCGTGAGACTGCACAGGCTGCCGACGAGAATTCATCTTCTTCAACATACCCTGGTGAAAGGTAATATGTTTCTATATTTTCTTTCTTCCGCTGATCTTAGAAACGAATGAAATCCTAACGGTTTACGTTAACCAAACGATCGAACACCAACAATAGGTTGACTCTTGATGATTTGAAGGGAATTAGTCCATTGTATTGCATGCATAAGATAAGGTTGCTAGACGAAGCTAAGAGTTGTATTTAGAATCAGCGGAGGGTTAACCCCGCAATTCAAGAAGTGATTAGGAAGCAGATCTTAACGTGGTTAGATGCAGGAATTATATATCCCGTTAATGATAGTCCCCATGTGAGTCCATTGCATGTTGTAGCTAAAAAGCGAGGCAAGACTATAGTGAAAGCCTATTATGGCGAGACCTTAGCCACTAAGATTCCTATGGGATGGTGTGTGTGCACGGATTACAGGAAACTGAATGAAAATATATGCAAAAACCATTTCCCTCTTCCTTTCATGGATCAAATGCTTGACCGTCTAGCAGGGTATGAGTTTTGTTGTTTCTTGGACGGGTACTCGGGCTATAATCAAATCATGATTGCGCCCGAGGATCAAGAAAAGACAATTTTCACTTGCCCTTATGGAACCTTTGCCTGTAGAAAAATGCCTTTTGGATTTTGTAATGCACCTGCTACATTTCAGCATTGCATGATGGCCATATTTGATGGGTTGATAGAGAAGATCATGGAAGTGTTTATGGATGATTTTTCTGTGTTTGATTCTTCTTTTGATATTTGTTTCTCAAACCTATCTACTGTTTTAAAGAGATGTCAAGAAACTAATCTTGTCTTGAATTGGGAGAAGTACTACTTTATGGTGAGAGATGGGATTGTTCTTGGGCATCATATATCTGCCAAGAGATTGCAGGTTGATCGAGCAAAAGTGGTGACAATTGAGAAGCTTCCACCATGTACTAATGAGAAAGGAGTTCGGTCTTTCCTTGGACACGCCGGATTCTATAGAAGATTTATCAAAGACTTCTCAAAATACTCCAAGCCCTTATCTTACTTACTTAAAAAGGATGTTCCTTTTGTTTTTGATGAAGAATGTCTAACACCTTTTCATGTTTTGAAAGAGGCGCTTATTACTGCACCTATCTTGATCACACCGGATTGGACTTAGCCGTTTGTACTTATGTGTGATGCAAGTGATTTAACACTTGGAGTGGTGCTCGGGCAGCTGAAGGAAAAGAAGTTCTGCGCCATTTAATATGCGAGTAAGACTTTTGATGCAACACAAAAGAACAACACTGTTATTGAAAAGGAATTTTTAGCGGTTGTGTATTCATTCAACAAGTTTCGACAGTATTTGGTTGGCATGAAGACTATTGTGTACACGGATCATTCCACGATCTGGTACTTGATGGAGAAGAAGGAAGCGAAGCCCAAGATTATTCAATGGATTCTTCTTCTACAAGAGTTTGATATGGAGATTCGAGATAAGAAAAGAACGAAAAATGTTTTGGCGGATCACCTATCAAGGTTAGAGACAAGGGAACATTGTGATGACTCTTTTGAATACATTGAAGAGATGTTCCTAGATGAGAAGATTATGGAAAAGTTTATAGAAGAAGTGGAGAGAACTTGTGTAGTGGCTGCTCAAGGAATGGATCCATGGTATGCGAATTATGTCAACTACATAGCCGTAGGTGAAATTCCTAAGGATCTCAATAGGTATCAACTTGCGAAATTCAAGAGAGATGTTAAGACCTTTATATGGTATGATCTGTTTGTCTACAAACTTTGTACGAATTCTATCATCCGTAGGTATGTGCCTAAGATGGAGATGGAGAATATTCTTGATTTTTTCCATGCACAACCTAATGAGGGGCATTTTGGAGCTCAAAAGACTGCAGCCAAGGTACTACAATCCGCTTTATATTGGCCCATCTTGTTCAAAGATTGTGAATCCTATGTGGCGACATGTGATAGATTTCAAAGGATGGGAAATATAAGTAAAACGGATGATATGCCACTTCAACCAAGCATTGTTGTGGAAATCTTCGATATATGGGGAATCGATTTTATGGGGCCATTTCCTCCATCCAACTGATTTCTCTACATCCTGCTTGCTGTGGATTATGTTTCTAAGTAGGTGGAGGCCATTCCACTCGCATGAATGATGCTAAGACGGTATTGTCATTCTTGAAGAAACATATCTTTGCCCGCTATGGAGTTCCAGCACTTGTAAGTGATGGAGGTTCCCACTTCTTCAATAAACTTCTTGAAAGAGTTCTTAAGGAGTATGGTGTTAAGCATAGGCTTACTACAGCCTATCACCCTCAAGCAAACGGGCAAGCCGAGGTCTCTAACCAGCAAGTGAAGCAAATCCTGGAGAAAGTAGTCGAAACTAATAGGAAAGATTGGGCTTTGAAGCTCGATGATGTTTTGTGGGGGTTTCGAACTGCGTACAAGATGGTGCTTGACATATCACCATATCAAATTGTCTATGGGAAGCCGTGACATCTACCCGTAGAGATTCAGCATAAGGCTTTTTGGGATTTGAGAAGTTTGAACTTGTGTCTTAAGGAGGTCAAGGACTTAAGGTTGACTCATATCAATCAATTGGATGAGTTCAGAAATCAAGCCTACAAGAACTCGGTTATCTATAAGGGGAGAATGAAGAAGTGGCATGACTCGAAGATCACTTATAAAGAGTTTAAGCAATGAGATGAGGTATTTCTTTTTAACTCTCGTTTGAAGCTTTTCACAGGAAAACTAAAATCAAAGTGGACAGGATCGTTCATTATCCATAGAGCCTGCGGAGGGGAGAGTTTTGAAATCATGGAAAAAGACGGAGACATCATAGCGGCAAATGGGCATCGATTGAAGCACTATAGGTTGTCGGATGATGCTTGTGTCGTTTTTGAAGATACCTTACATTGATTTGGTACCGTCGTGACCCTCCGACATTAAACAAGAGCGCCTGTTGGGGGCTTTCCCTCCCATTTTATTGCTTTATTTATTTTGTATGAGTAAGAAATTTTTATATTTGAGGTGCTTACTAATCAACAATTACATCTCTTTGCAAACTTAGTTTCGACTATAGTTTCTACTAAGTTTGGGGGGTGTGATGTTCTTACCTCATCGTAGCACCAAGAGTATAATCTTTTCTTTATAACGTTTGCTAGGGGAGTTGATTTTTTACGATATATTATAACTTTAACCGGTTTTGATGTGTCGATTTTTTGTAATTTTCCTAGTGTTTAGTGGTGTTTTATTTATTTTAGTGTGAGCGGAGTATTATCCATGATTTTTATATAGCCTAAGAGTGGTTCTCTAGCTTTTGTTTTGCTATTATGATGCTTGATGTTGTCCTAGAGTTTGAGTTTTGCAGGAAAAGACAAGAAGAGTATGAAATTTCAGAAGTTTGGAGGCTTGTTCGACCAAAATCTGCTGTTCGACCAAGGTATTGAGGTCAAACGGTGGTCGAACAGGGTGCCTGAACGCGAAATCAGCTTACAAAAGCTCAGTTCAACTAACATGTCTTGTTCGACCAGCACTCTGAGGTCGAATGACGGTCGAACGGAACAGGGGAGAATAGGGGGTGACTTTTCAGTTTACAGGGGTGCAGTTCGACCTCGCACTGTTGTTCGACTATGAAATTTTAGTCGAACTGAGGTCAAACGAAGTAATGTTTTACAGGCAGACTTGCGCAGTTTGACCAGAATCCCTAGTTCAACCATCATGTTCTAGTCGAATGGGGTCTGGAATCGCGAATAAAGGTCAGTTTTTGCGTGTTGTTCGACCAATTTCCATCACCCTTTCTCGAGCTCTCGTCCCAACTTGTAAGAACTTCACTCTAAACTCTTCCCACACTCAATTCTTCCTCTTCACACACTTCCACATCCACATTTTGAAGGATTCAAGTCTTATTTGGGGCTATTCCATTCGAAATTTTTGAGAATTTTAGTCGTACATCACACGCACCATGGCTGGAGATAAAGGTATGTTTTCCTAGTTCTTTACCCTTGAATTGAAGTGATTATGCTTAGTGAAGATTGGGTAAGTTGGTTAAACATAGTTTTAGTTGGATTTGAAGTGTTGAATTTGGTGTTCTTGTTGAAATTTTACTTGAATTTGCATGATTCAATTTCGTTGGATTGTTGAAATTTTGTGAAATTGATGATGCATATCTTGCAGGCTTGAGGTTAATTTCGAGTTATATAAATGGACTCGTTATTTTGAAGTGTTGATTTTGTACAATTGAATGTGGGAGATGAGCATGCTTATGGTTTTGTTGAACTTATGTTGAAGTTGAGAAGCATGTTTAATGTGTAGTAAGTTTAAGACTATTGATTCTAATTATCTCATGATTTAAAGTGTTGAGCATGTATTTGTTATGATGATTAGATGAACACTTGAAATTGGGAGAAATTAAGTTTTGAGTTGATTATGGCTTATGAATTTGAAGTCGTGAGTAGAATTTATGCTTTAATTAGTCTTAAGATTGGTATACTTGCTTTATCTCTTTTGCTGTGTATTGAAATATGATTTTTGTAGGTAAAGAGATTGCTTCATCTTCTAAGAGGAAGGAGACTAAGTCTTCTAGGAAGGGTGAGGTTGCAAAGAAGCTTAAGAATGATAAGAGGAGACCTTCCGATTATGGCATAAAGATTGATGATTGGGAGGAGAATGAAGACTTGTGGGGAGCTATTTCTGACTAGATAACAAGGACTCGTTATCAAGATGATCAAGCGATGGTGGAGATGAACATCATCAATGATATTCGTTGGAAGTTCAATCAAGTAGGGATTACCCGATTTATGGAGCTTAAGAGGGAGACTTATTTCCACATCACAGCTGAGGTTTTATGCACGATGAGAGTCGATCGTGGAGATCACTATCTTCCTTATGGCTTGTGGAAGAATATTGGTGGCCAGCTGCAGCATATGTTGTCAAATGAGTTCAATGAGATGGTTGGATGCCCGATGGGGATTTCTGTAGCAGAAAATGAAAGGTTCAATGCCGATGAGTTTTGGAGATCTATCTCGGAGGCAAGGTGATTACAATTCTAACACTGCTATAGTTGCCTTCATTCGTAGTCCCGTGATAGCTTATATGGACCAGATCCTGAGCAACACACTATATGATCGATCAGAGGGCAGTTGCATACCGAGAGTAGAGCTTTACATGCTATGGTGTGATGAATGGAGTTCGATTCAATGTGGGGGCATACTTTTTCTAGTAGCTTTACATGTTTGCTACTCACCCCTTCCAGAGAGTCAACATTAGAGGGCTAATTACTCCGTTAGCGGAGTACTATCGAGTTGATTTGAGCAGGCATAGGCCAATCCGAGGGGATCCTGACTTGACTCTGACATCCTGTGTGAGGATGGGGTTGGTTCAGCTGATAGATGATGTTTGGATATTCATCCGTGGCAAGAATCCTCTTTCTTTTCGATTTCGATTGCTGATTGTTGATCTTACTACAATTCAGATCGACACCAACCTATTGATGGATACCTCGGAGCATAGGGCAATTTCCAAGACTTGTTTGGAAGAGGGAAATTGGAGACTTCTAGCTGAGATGCACCTATAGGGAGTATACATTGATGAAGATATGATTTTGGTAGATGATCCAGCTGATTTCATTGATGAGAATCAGCCACAGCAGCCATCTTTTGCGTATCCAGAGATGGATTTGCCTCCGATGCAGCCACCGCAACAATAATACTTTGAGCCACCACCACAGCAGCAACATGATTTCTGGAAGGCCCAGGATCACTTCTATAAAGAGTAGTTCAGACTGATGAACGAGCATTTCGCCACTTTAAATGCGAATCAGCAGGAGACTAATCGACAGTTGGAATTGGCAAACTTAAATTACGCTGCGCTCAACTTTTGATATGATGCGATGGATAGAAGGATGGGAGAGATGCAGACTAATTATCGAGAGATTGATAGGAAGCTATATGATCTTCACTGGGATTTCGACCTATAGCGTGTGGATATGAGTGATGATGATGATGCTCCGGAGAAGTAGAATGAGCCATGTTTTTTTGTCAGTTTCTTCTCATCTCCCTTCTCTTTTTCATTTTACAGGTTGGGTTTTGAGTGGGTGGTGAATGATTGAGATTTATGCGTTGGTGGTTTGTACTTGATATTAATTGATGATATTGGATGTATTGGATATGTTTGATTTGGATGATTGATCAGATTGATTGGGTTAGTGATGAGCGTTTTCTCAACAGATAAAATAATCCCCAAGTATGAAGGATATCAATTGTAGTTTCGATAGGCGACCAAGTGATTATCGAACCCAAGGGACATATTATTATCAATTTAATTATATTCTAATTAACTAAGACTATGTTGGCAAATTTGGTTTGGAAAAGTTGCATGTAACTAAATAACATATAATTTAAATAGCAAATTAAATAAACAAGCAATAGAGAAGATACGGTGGTGATCAAGTAAGAAATTAGGTAGCTCGTCGGGTAATCCAGTTTTACTTATTAATTTCCTTTCCATGTGTTGATGTCTGACTCTGCCTTGTGGTTTATGGACGCGTCACTAAACCATGCAAGTTCACTCTATAGACATAAGTAAACATGCGTATGACACGTGTGAATATCCTCGGAGCAAGAGATATAATTCACCCCCTTTCTAGGTACAATTAGTATCAATTATTTCCCGTGCACTTAGTACTCTAACCTGATATGATCTCCCTTTATAGGTACTATGAGGTTATACTCTTTATCCTACTTATTAACCAGAATAATATTCAATTGACAAGTATTTATATAAGATAGTTCTATTAAGACTTCGGAATCCCTTCACTTAGAATTATAACATGTAATTCTGCTCAGCAGTAAACGCACTCAATCAATAACCAAGAGATGTATTCAGACTCTACATAACAGTTAATGATGTACAAAACGACTGTGAGTATGAATTGAAAAAGCACAATCTTATATAAAATAAACCACAAATAGTGTTGTACGGAGTTTACACATGGAAATTCAATTAACTCATGAAACTTTAATAACCCTAGAACTACTGGAGCGGCTCTAGTCCATGATTGATCTAGGAACAATCATGGTTGATTGGTATGATCTTACTTAACTCTCCAGACGATCCTCTCTTCATGACTCCTTCGGATGATGGTAGGGTTTCGGTGGTAGATGGATGATGTATGATGTCGTGTCCCTTTTCTCCTGCGAAAGCTCTTCTTTTATACTTGTGGAACCTCCTTACGGGCTTAGGATGGGCTTTTGCTTGAAGCACACGTAAAATTTGGTAAAAGAAATCCAAAATTACCATAAATAGAAGCAGCGAGAATCCGCTCGTCTACACCTGGACAAGTCGAGCAAGGCTTCTAAATTGAGTAATGGTCGAGCAAACTCTCTGTAAGATTTATGCAGTTTGCTCGATTTGACCTCATCTGCTTGACTAAAGTGATGCTGGTCGAGCAACATCTCCAACTCGAGCAAGCTTTCTGTAAGAATTACGCATTCTGCTTGACTTAACCACCTCTGCTCGACCAAAGTAATGCTGGTCGAGCAACGCCTGGAAGTCGAGCAATCCTCGAAAATTACCTCAACAATCGTGTCTTCCAATTCTGAGCCCTTTTGATCTGTTTCCCTACACAAATATGCTCAAGAAGCCCTTGTATTCTTTGATTCGTGGCTTTTCCATAAACATTCCGATTCGTCTCAATAAAAGACTCAATCGTACTCAATTTCCACATAAATCAAAGCCCAAAATACATGAATTTATACTTTCATCAAACCCCCAAACTTACATGTTTCTCGTCCCGAGGCAATGAAAATAAAAACAAATCCAAAGAGTGTAGTCACGAAATCAAGCACAACATATCCTAAAACATGTAATTATATCAACTCAAAACATGCAATCCATCATACCCTTCATTCACACAAAAACATCAATCAACCACAATACTTCTACGAGTGCTAATTCATCTAGCTCACGGATAAGTGTTTACTCTCTCTTTCAAGTGTAAAAGATGTACACTTTATGGGTTAACATCGACACTCAATTTCAATTCATATACTCGCGTAACCATAAGCTTGACAAGGGTCTCAAAAATCCATCTATAATTATTTCAATACTAGGATCACAAAGGACTTGTATATAGGTTGTAATGTTGGCTCTTTGGTAAAGGCAGGAGAATATAGATAAGTAACTCAATTTACTAGTAAAGAAGTACCTTGGAGATTTGCTTTTCAATAGCCTCCTTCTTTTCTCCGTCATCCTTCCTATGATCACTTCAATACACGCTTTCTCCAATCTTCTCTTAGATCAACATCTTTTCTTCGCAGTAGAATACCAACTCCGGTGTTCTTAAAGTATAAGGGTACCAGTTTTGGGCACTACCCTTTCTAGTTTTAGGGATACCAGTTTTAGGCACTATCCCTTACAAGATTTAACCTCTTGTCCTTTGATTCTTATTACACCAAATCCCTCATTCCTATTGTTCTTCAAAACTTCATATAGCATTTATTTACCTCCACTCTTTACTAGTAATAGGTGTTTAAGGCTCAAAAGGTAAACGGCTATTCATCAAAGGCTTGCCAAAGAAAAATCTTAAAGGCTCAAAAGGGCTTCCAATGATAATCAAATAATAAGGTAGGATAAATTTGGCTAAGTGACTCATTCAACAAGCCTAAGATCATTTCCTAGCATCTATAATTATAGACTTCAAACAAGACTCCAAGTCAAGTTCTAGAATACGAGTATACAAACGACTCTCAAGAATAAACTATCATGCTGATAGCACGATCAAAAGGCTCAAATCCTCACATGGTTAATAAAATCCTAAGCATTCTTCAAAGCATGTAATCAACATCAATTTTCTATGAACTACAAGTAAAATAGAACATGCTCATCATCAACAAATCAACATGCATCAAAATAAGGCACATGCATAACATGAGCAATCCTCATCACTAAACAATCGCAAATCCATGTAAACATCTTCAAACAATCAATCACTCAATCATCATCAATATCAAATACATTCCACCCACACATGATTCATACACTACACCCAGGGCAATCAAGTCTCCACCTGTAAAGTGTAAAAGAGAATGGGGATGAGAAGAATCAGAAAAGATAAAAGACGTGGCAACTCTAATCCTCCGGAGCATCATCATCCTCATCTCCACTCATCTCTGCATGCCATCGATCAAACGCTCGATGGAGATCACTAATATTCCTATCCATCACGCACCCATGATCATACATCTGCCTCAACCAACCATCCATGGCATCATAACGCGCATTGAGTGCGGCATAGTTCGCATTCGCCAATCCTAGCTGCCTATTCGTTTCTTGCTGGTTCGCATTAAGTGTGGCGAAATGCTCATGCATCAATCGAAACTGCTCCCGATAAAATTAATCTTGGGCTACCCAATAATCCTTCTGCAGCTGTGGTGGTGGCTCGAAGAACTCCTACTCATGTGGATGTGGCTGTGGCTTTGGCTGTTCCTCCTCAAAGTCAGCCGGATCTCCTATCAGGACCATGTCCTCATCTAGGACGATCCCATGCGCCCACATATCAGCAAGGAGTCTCCAATCTCCTCTCTCCAGACACGTCTCTGAGATCACCCTATGTTTAATAGTATCAATAGATAAATTGCTGTTAACTCTAACGGTGGTGAGATCAATAATCACCAGTGGAAACTTGAATGAACTAGGGTTCTTGCCACGGAATGCAACTCCCCTCGGACCTCGCAAACAGCGTGTTACCCAAAATTCTATCCATGTATGCTAACACGGGGTTGCGGATGGAAGCAACCTTGGCATAATTCGAGTTATATCTCTCTCGCCTCCCCGTGATCTCTCTCCAGAACTCATCCGGCTTAAAATCATCATGCTCCACATCAACCGTGTTCTCATAGCTAATCAATTCGTTAAACTCTCGAGCCCACATCGTCTGCTCCTGCCTGCCAATCTGCATGTGAATACCATAAGGTAGGTATCGGTCTCCACGCTCAATCCTCAGCGTGCATAAAACTGAGTAATGTGAAAATATATATCTCTCTTCATCTCCATAAACTGAGTAATGACCACTTGATCGAACATCCAACGAATGCCGGCGAGAATATTTATTTCCCTCGTAGCATGGTCATCCTGATACCGCATTCTCCGAATCTTCTTTCAATCGCAGTCCAAAGATCCTTCTTCACCTCCCAATTTGAAATTTTCAGCCCATAATCGGATGGCCTATTCTTATCCATCCTCATATTTTTTACTATTTCCCCCAAAGAAGGGGACTTAGGCCCCTTACTCTTGGACGATGAAGCAATCCCTTTACCTACAAAGCAATACTTCAACACATACCAAAAGAGAATAACAAGTATACCCATCTTAAGACTAGCACGAATCCTACTCAAGACTTCAAATTCACATGCTTCAACAACTTAATCTCAAGTGTTTACCAATCACAATTGCACTCCAAATCAACACTTTTAATCAAGAATATTGAGGTTCAATTAGTCTTAACACTACTCCACACAAACATACTATAAATTCCACACAAAATTTTACCAAAACAACACTTAAAACATGTTCAAATTATACCCTCAATTGCACCATAACAACACCCAAATTCAATGAGCCCATATGTATACTTCAAAATTAAACTAAAGCCCATGCTTCATACATCATCAATTTCACAAAAATTCCATGATTCAACGTAGAACATATCATGAAAATTTTGAATGTAATTTCGAATAAGAACTTTAACAATTCAACAATCAAATCCAACCAAAACTAAGTTAAATCCACTCACCCAATCTTGAATAAGCATAAGCAACACAATTCGAGAATAAAAAGTGAGAGGAATCGTACCTTCGATGGACATGGTGCGAGTGTGGTAAAAAACAGCGAAAACCCCAAAGATTTGAGTGAAAATCCTAAATCGGACTTGCAAACTCTCGAATTCAGATGTGAAGTGTGTGGAAAGATGGATTTAGGTATAGGAAAGAATTTGGGAAAAAGGACTTACGGTTATAGATTGGTGCTCGAGAAAGGGTGAAGGGAATGTGTTGAACGGAATGAGAAACTAACCTTTAAAATTTGATTCTAGACTCCTCTCGACTTAACTGGTGAAGTCGAGCAATGGGTGCAAGTCGAGCAACCCTTGTTTTGCCCTTAAAATCATACTGCTCGACCTCCATTCGACTTGCACAAACTGGTCGAACGGGTGTTGGAAGTCGAGCAACATGCCCAGCTGCGCCCCTGTTCTTCTCTGTCTCGCTCGTCCTCAGTTTGACTTGGAGCCTTTGGTCAAGCAACCTTGTCAAAGTCAAGCAATCTCTCTATAAGATTTATGCATTTTGCTCGACTTCCGCTAGACCAAAACACCTTAGTCGAGCAATGTGGTCCAAATCGAGCAATCTTTCTGGAAGATTTGCACATTTTGCTCAACCATTACTCGATCAAATCACTTGATCGAGCAACGTGGTGTAAGTCGAGAAACTCTCCAAATTTTTGAAAACTCTTGTCCTTCTTGTCTTTCCCTACAAAAATTAAACTATAAGACAACATCAAGTATCAAGATAGCAATTTCTATGCTCGAGAGCCTCTTTAAACCATATGAAATCATGTGTAACTCCGCAATGACACTAAAAAAAATAAAACACCACTAAACACTAGGCAAATTGCAAAAAATCGATACATCAAAATCGGTTAAAATTTTAATATACCGCAAAAAATCAACTCCCCTAACAAACGTTACAAAGAAAAGATTATACTCTTCGTGCTTTGATGAGGTAAGTACATCACTGTTGGCGCTTGGATCATTTGGTTAACGTGACCTGTTAGGATACCATGCGTTTCTAATATCACAGCGGAAGCAATAAATCATAGAAACGATTGCCGTTCACCAGGGTATGTTGATGAAGATTGATTCTCGCAGGCAGCCTGTGCAGTCCCACGAGAATGGCCATAACTTCTTCGTCTGATGTCGGAATTGAGTGATCTTTGCGTTCAGACGATCCTCTCTTCAACGGCTTTTCTTCAGTATATTGATCATCAAATTCTGAGTACTTTCCGATTTTATATCAATTTCGCAAGGTGGCGGACAGCATCAGCAAACTACCTTCTGATCTTCTGCCGTATGTCCCAAGTCCGATCTCGACGTCGTGTGGGCGGCGATCTACGAGACCTCCTCAATCTGCTCTCAACCCTCATCACACGTGAATAATCAGTTAGATTAGGGTTCCAGATAAGTTGAGGTGACTTATATACATGGGCTACAGCAGGGACCAGGAGGAGAAATTGGGTTGGGCCTTCATTGGGCTTAAGTATCCAAGCTTAGCCCAAAGCTTATACTTAAGTCCAATAATAATAATATATTCCACTAAAATATTATTACTGCACTACCATACCAATCCCAAAATTATGTTTTGGGCTCCTTCTTATTATGAGTCCGTTAGTCTCCCCATGTTTAAGATATACAATGTCCATTAATTAATTATGTTACTGACAACTCAATTAATTAATATCTTATCCAAGAGTAGTACCACTCAACTTCATTATCATGCCGGAGTAAATTCCACCTGCAGGGTTTACATGATAATCCTTATGAGCTCCTCAAGGGGACATCATCAACCTATGACGGACATGGATTCCTTCTACAATCAACAGCACACCATAGAAATAGCACTACTTCCCAACTCACCGAGTTTATTGATTTAATTACATGTAAATCTCACCCATTGATGAATCAAAGAAATACATACTGCCCTATGTGTCGAGATTATTGTATAGGGATTAAGAGCACGAACATCCATAATAACTGAGATCAAGTTCTCCTATAAGTCAGTATAAATCGAACGATCTCAAGCGGTCCTGCTCAATACACACAAGTGCACTAATGTGATTCTATAGCCAAGACAATCTAATACCAAACCACACTACAACCATCCCAATAGAGAGTCCCCGTCTATCTCGGTTGTGAGCATCTGTTTATACTTTATAAGAAAACCGATAATATGATCTTCCGTGTGTTGTCGCACAACATATTATCTACAGTATAAAGTAAGTGGACTATTGCATCGAACATATAAATAAATTATAAGATGCAATCATTTGATCGTATGATTCTCATTTCAAATTAATTGTTATAACATTGTTCATACAAAAAGCTAAACTTTTAGTATACAATCCAACAATCTCCCACTTATACTAAAAGACTATGCTGTCATGTCTTCCGCCATACATCTGATTCCCACTCCCACTACAGGACCATTAAAAGCTCTCGCCTTAATATCCTTGTAAATGGATTTACTAGGTCATCATCCGATGTAATCTAGGCGACAACAACCTTCCCCTCATCATACGATTTCTCGTAACAGGTGGTACTTGCACTCCATGTGTTTAATTGCCTTATGGACTTGTGATTCTTTCAAGTTTGCAACTGCACCTAATATCATCAATATAAATTGTGATAACCTTGGACAAACTTAGAATCACACCAAAGTCCATCATGAAGTTTCTAGAGTCATACAGATACTTTGGCTGCCTCATGGCTCCAATTTATCATCTTTCCATGATGGAATCCGGAGTCTGAAATATATTTCTATATAACACTCCTCCACATTATGACTCTACTTCCTAAAATTAAATGCATAACCTTTGAGGTGGATTTACTGCCGTCCCTATCTGATTTGAAAAATCTGAATCTATGTAACCCATAAGAATCAGTGAATCTGTTCGGTAAGCCCATATATAGTTTATAGTCCTTTTCAGGTACATAAGTATATGTCTTACCATAGTTCAACATTCTTATTTTGGGTTACCTTGATATCCACTGTTCATGCCATCGGCAAAACAGATATCCAATCTCGTGCATAGCATTCCTTAGATTAAGCTTCCTTATTTGCCGAAGCATAAGGAACCGCTTTCATCTTCTTTATCTACTTTTGTGTCACAAGACACATTCACTCAGATAAATTTACATGTTAAACGAGTAAGGATCGTATCATTATATGAAACTTGAGATAAGCATAACATCCTTTCTTGTGATCCGTATTACCGTGATCAAAAGGATATTTTTGCTCTTCTTAAGTCCTTCATCTCATACGGCTTTATCAACCATACCCATACGCCCGACAATACTCTTTCACTGTCTCCAATGAGCAAGATACTATCTACGTATAGTACAAGAAATACCACCACATTTCCATCACTCTTTTCAATACACAAGACCCATCCGATCATTGATTAGATCCATGTCACTAGATTACCTCATCAAAACGGATGTTTCATGATCTTGAAGCTTGCTTTAGTCCATGAATGAACACTTTTAAGCTTATTATCACAATGCTCTTAGCTTTTTGCAATGAATCACTCTGGTTGCTTCACATAGATGTTTCCCTTAAGACTTCCAATCAAGAAAGTTGTCTCGACATCTATTTGTTATCCCTCATATTTCATATGAGTAGCAACAAATAAAAGAGTCCGGATCAACTTAGGCATAGCTACCGGCGAACATGTTTTCTCATAATCGAACCCTTTCTTTCTGAGTATACCTTTTCGCAACAAGCTTGCTTCCAAGGTTTTCACCTTATTCTATGATCCTCTTTTATTCTTGCATGCCCGCTTCCAATGGCTTTTACGCCATTTAGCGGTTCAACAAGCATCCAGACCTAATTTAAAATCCATCGATTCTATTTTAATATTCATTGCACTTTGCTAGGATTTAGCATTTCTAACTTGTAGTGCTTCGTCGTATCTGTGGGTCCATTTCATGTTTGCTAGGGACTAAGTCTCACGACTTTCCTAAAACATGTATCTTACAGGTTGTCGAAGAACCCTCCCACTACGACAAGACACTACACGTAATTGTGTATCAGATGTGACACGCGTTGCAGTTTATCTTGTGGTATATCCTCTTGTACACTTGGTACTTATACTTTGTGTTTTTCCCTCTCACTTCCTTTAGAACAATTTATACATGGGTTTATGATTTAATACATAGTCTTTTTCCAAAAATCTAGTGTTTGTATTAACAATCACCCTTCGATCTTTTGGACTAAATAAATCACCCTTCATTTTTCTAGGATATCCCACAAACAGACAAACATTCAAATGAATTACTGTTTCTAGGGCTTATCCATAAAATGAATTAAGTAATTCCAAATAATTTATCATCTATCTAATCATTACCATAAGAGTCTTATTCCTTCTATCCACCACACCATTCAGCTGGGGCATGCCCGGTGTAGACCACTTGAGATTTAATCTCAACCTCTGATTAATAGCTCCTAACTATCCTAAGAGGTACTCGTAATGACGATTAATCCGTAATGACTTGATATATTTTCCATGACGCTTCACTGTACCAGCCTTGCAATTCTTGAATTAATCAAAGAACTTAGACATGCAGTGCATCAAATAAATATATCGGTATCTAGAATAATCATCGATTGACGAATATTCATAACCACCTCTCGTCCGAATAATCTTAGGATCGCTTAAATCAGAATGAACTAATTCCAGCATATATGTCTTTGGCTCTACTCCCCATTGCCTTGAAAAGCAATTAATCATTTTTACTTCCAAGTAAGACTCGCAAGTCCGATAGTTTTCACTTCAGATAAACCTTACGGTCCATCTGCTATCAACTTTTGAATCCTACTCAAGTAAAATGATCTAGTCTTAGATGCCAAATGCATGTTTAGTTCATCTACGAAGGTTACTTTCTCTTACTAAGATCAGAAGATGAATTATTAATTACTATTTGTTGCATCTGTGGAATATACATGATTTAAGAGTATACAAATTGTCCATCAACGTACCATAACAGATTACAACTCTATCCTTCATTATAATGACCATGTCATTTAAATGAAATGGAGTATCCATCTATTATTGCATAGAAACCGAAATCAAATTCTTTCTATGAAAATGTACGTAAAGATAATTTCACAAAATCAAACGTCTACTCATATCATTAGATAAATAAACAACTCCCACTGCAATAGCCACCACTCTTGTAGTTTTACCCATGTCTATAATAATCTTATCCTCACTTAGTAATAAACATTCAGTGATTCCAGTATCTACACACTTCGTGTCAGTAGATGCCATCACTAATCATGTTTAAACAACTAGCAAGTAAGATTCTATCCTTGTTCACTCCTTTTATGAAATTGGATTTCCTTTACCACATGTTTTGTCAGAAGTTTTCCACCATATACAACCTCTTGTAATTCAGGAGAAACTTACTCAAAACATCTAGGTAATTATAAAGAATAAAATTGACTTAGGTTTCCCCTTCAACTTCTATTCCATGTAGTTCCAATTTATTCATCAAATTCAATCATGACCTACTGCCTTTTTAATTACTCAAGTATCCGAAGAGTTACATGAGACCATCATATTTCTATGAACCTCTCATCTCTTCACTAGAGACTTTAATAGGCATCATGAGATGTCCTTTGTGAGAACACACATATATTTTCTTAAGCAGTAAAATTTAAAATCAAGATTCTTTTCTAATCATCTAATTTGGACAAGTAAATATAATTTCTTTTAGTTAATAATAAGTGAGATAAAACCATTTGAAAATCAGAGAATCACAAATAAATATACCAATCAAATCTTCGAATTTTATCCTTTTATATTGATTCCCTCAAAACAATATAAAATAAAATTCACCGACATCTCAAGCACCGTGAGTCTGCAAGCCACGTTAGTGTGGACGTTTACAAACCCGAACATTTACAAGAGAAGGTTTTACCCATTAATTTCATTTGTCAACCTAACTTTATGACAAAATAATTAATAGTCGTTTCCTCTTTAGCCATGCAAATAATAGCAGTGACTCCGTTGGGGAGGATACTTATTATTTACATCTAAGTGTGCACCATTATTTGATTCCAAGTCCGCTGCCCAAGCTTATGTGCCTTACTGTTGGAGAAGTACAAATGCGCTCAGATAACTTCCTATAACCATCAATTATATGAGTTTGTACCAGTGAACCGCATATAAACTCATCCGTTAGGGAGGAAGGCACTATAGCCAACGCGCAAGTCCATATGCATCACATTACAAACAATAATTATTTAAAGAAGTCTGTACTAGTGATCCGTGAATAAACTCATCCGTTAGGGAGGAAGGCTCTATTGCCAACGCGCAAGTTTACTCACATCACTTACAAACCAATAATGGAGGCCGTGGGAATTAATTACCAATCCCCTCTCCCACTTAGTTATTTAAGACCGAGGATTTTTACATGCATATAATATTTCAGAATAAAATATGCAACCTAGCATGCTCATACTTCCAAATATATAACAATAATTGACCAATAAAACAATTATAGCAGTTATATATAAGGAAATAAATTGCCAAAAATAAGTTGACTTGATCAACACTCCAACATACATGCATATAATATACCAAATATAATACGCAATCTAGCATGATTCTATTTAAGGCAATAAATCATAGAGAATCATGCATACATATATAACAATAATCAATTAATAAATCAATTATAACAGTTATATAATAGCGAATTCGATTGTTCGCCACCAATCACGAATGCGGACAACTGCGATGGGGATCGACCTCCCAGCAGCCTGCTCCACCACTCTGGCACCCTGCCTGATCATATTGTGAAGACTCACGCGGAACCTGATGCAGACCAGTCGAACTTGATGCAAACCCACTCGAACCTGGTGCAGAGTCGATCAAACCTGATGCAGACCAATCGAACCTGATATGAATCCGCTCGAACCTGGTACAGCATTGATCGAACCTGATGCAGACCAATCGAACCTGATGCAGACCCGCTCAAACCTGGTGCAGCATCGATCGAACCTGATGCAGACCAATCGAACCTGATGCAAATCTGTTCGAACTGTCGCTCGTCCAAGGGCCTACTTGCACGGAACCAAGTTTAGCCCAACGCTTAACATCAAACTACACCAACTGTCGTTCAGGGTTCGCAACTGTAAGAACCTGGGAATCCAATCTTCACCGTCCAGAATCTACGCCTGTGAGTTTTGAACATGCTGTCCAAATTACAGGTCGATCCAACGGTTGAAACTCCGGTTATTGCCTCTGCAATATCACTGCGCTGGTTTTTCTCTCAATTTCTTCCTTCCATGTGAAATTGACGAACAGTTTTCGTCGAATCCTCTCACACACAACCATCGACGAAAAGATATAATATAGGGTATATTTCACATAGGGATATTCATGGTTTGCGCAGTAAAACCAAAACCCTAAACATGCGATCCTAATTTCGAAAAATTAATCACATAAACCCTAGCCTTACGTGTCACGCTTCACCACGAAACCGAGGCTCTGATACCAATTGTTGGCGCTTGGATCGTTTGGTTAACATGACCTGTTAGGATACCATGCATTTCTAATATCACAGCGGAAGCAATAAATCATAGAAACGATTACCGTTCACCAGGGTATGTTGATGAAGATTGATTCTCGCAGGCAGCCTGTGCAGTCCAACGAGAATGGCCATAACTTCTTCGTCTGATGTCAGAATTGAGTGATCTTTGCGTTCAGACGATCCTCACTTCGACGGATTTTCTTCAGTATATTGATCATCAAATTCTGAGCACTTTCCGATTTTATATCAATTTCGCAAGGTGGCAGACAGCATCAGCAAACTACCTTCTGATCTTCTGTCGTATGTCCCAAGTCCGATCTCGACGTCGTGTGGGCGACGATCTACGAGACCTCCTCAATCTGCTCTCAACCCTCATCACACGTGAATAATCAGTTAGATTAGGGTTCCAGATAAGCTGAGGTGACTTATATACATGGGCTACTGCAGGGACCAGGAGGAGAAATTGGGTTGGGCCTCCATTGGGCTTAAGTATCCAAGCTTAGCCCAAAGCTTATACTTAAGTCCAATAATAATAATATATTCCACTAAAATATTATTACTGCACTACCATACCAATCCCAAAATTATGTTTTGGGCTCCTTCTTATTATGAGTCCGTTAGTCTCCCCATGTTTAAGATATACAATGTCCATTAATTAATTATGTTACTGACAACTCAATTAATTAATATCTTATCCAAGAGTAGTACCACTCAACCTCATTATCATGCCGGAATAAATTCCACCTGCAAGGTTTACATGATAATCCTTATGAGCACCTCAAGGGGACATCATCAACCTATGACGGACATGGATTCCTTCTACAATCAACAGCACACCATAGAAATAGCACTACTTCCCAACTCACCGAGTTTATTGATTTAATTACATGTAAATCTCATCCATTGATGAATCAAAGAAATACATACTGCCCTATGTGTCGAGGTTATTGTATAGGGATTAAGAGCACGAACATCCATAATAACTGAGATCAAGTTCTCCTATAAGTCAGTATAAATCGAACGATCTCAAGCGGTCCTGCTCAATACACACAAGTGCACTAATGTGATTCTATAGCCAAGACAAGCTAATACCAAACCACACTACAACCATCCCGATAGAGAGTCCCCGTCTATCTCGGTTGTGAGCATCTGTTTATACTTTATAAGAAAACCGATAATATGATCTTCCGCGTGTTGTCGTACAACATATTATCTACAGTATAAAGTAAGTGGACTATTGCATCGAACATATAAATAAATTATAAGATGCAATCATTTGATCGTATGATTCTCATTTCAAATTAATTGTTATAACATTGTTCATACAAAAAGCTAGACTTTTAGTATACAATCCAACAATCACACCCCCCAAACTTAGTAGAAACTATAATAAAAACTAAGTTTGAAAAGAGATGTAATTTCCAAATAATACGCACGTCAAATATAAAAATTTCTTACTCACATGAAAATATATAAAGCAATAAAACGGGAGGGTAAGCCCCCAACAGGCGCTCTTGTTTAACGTCGGAGAGTCACAGTGGTACCAATCTAGTGCAAGGTATCCTCAAAGACAGTGCAAGAATCATCCGACAACTTGTAATGCTTCAATCGATGCCCATTCGCCGCGATAATGTCCCCATCTTTGTCCATAAGCTCAAAACTCCCCCTCCATAGGCTCTATGGATAATGAACGTCCCCGTCCACTTCGATTTCAATTTCCCTGCAAAGAGCTTCAAACAAGAGTTAAAAAGTAATACCTCATCACCTTACTTAAACTTCTTGTATGAGATCTTCAAATCATGCCATTTCTTTATTCTTTCCTTAAAGATCTCTGAATTCTTGTAAGCACGATTTCTGACCTCGTCCAATTGATTGATATGAGTCATCCTCAACTCCTTTTGATCCTTGAGAGACAAGTTCAAACTCCTCAATGCCCAAAAAGCTTTGTGTTGAATCTCTAAGGGTAAGTGGCACGGCTTCCTATAGACAATTTTGTACGGTGACATATCCAACACTGTTTTATAAGCAGTCCGAAACTCCCACAAAACATCATCGAGCTTCTTAGCCCAATCTTTTCTATTGGTTCCGACTACCTTTTCAAAAATTTGCTTCGCTTGACAGTTGGAAACTTCAGCCTGCCCATTCGCTTGAGGGTGATAGGGTGTAGTAACCCTATGCTTGACTCCATAATCCTTAAACACCTTTTCAAGAACCTTATTAAAAAAATGATTACCTCCATCGCTTACTAGTGCTCTAGGAACTCCATAGTGGGTAAAGATATATTTTTTCAAGAAAGACAACACCGTCCTTGAATCATTCACGCGAGTGGGAATAGCTTCCACCCACTTAGAAACATAATCCACTGCTAAAAGGATGCAGAGAAATCCATTAGATGGGGGAAAAGGCCCTATAAAATCGATCCCCCATACATCGAAGATCTCAACAACAATGCTTGGTTGAAGTGGCATCTCATCTCTTTGACTTATGTTCCCCATCCTTTGATATCTATCGCATGTCGCCACATAGGTCTTACAATCTTTAAATAAAGTAGGCCAATAAAGAGCAGATTGAAGTACCTTTGCTGCCGTCTTTTGAGCTCTGAAGTGCCCCCGTTATGTTGTGCATGGCAAAAATCAAGAACGCTCTCCATCTCCATCTCGGCACATACCTACAGACTATGGAATCCGTACATATCTTGTAGACAAACGGATCATACCATATAAACGTCTCAACATCCCTCTTGAATTTTCAAGTTGATATCGGTTGAGATCTCTTGAAATTTCTCCTACGGCAATGTAATTCACATAATCCGCATACCATGGATCCATCCTTTGGGCAGCCACCTTACATGCTCTCTCTGCTCCTTCAACAAACACCGCCATTATCTTCTCATCAGGGAACATCTCTTCTATGTAATCGAAAGAATCATCACAGTGCTCCCTTGTCTCCAACCTCGATAAGTGATACACCAAAACATTTTCCGTACCCTTCTTATCTTGGATCTCCATATCGACCTCCTGTAGAAGAAGGATCCATCTAATGATCCTTGGCTTCGTTTCCTTCTTCTCCATCAAATACTGAATCGCAGAGTGATCCGTGTACACTATAGTCTTCATGCTAACCAAGTACTGTCGAAACTTATTGAATCCATACACTACAGCCAAAAACTCATTTTCAATCACCGTGTAGTTCTTTTGTGCAGCATCAAAAGTCTTACTCGCATAGTAAATGGCGCAGAACTTCTTGTCCCTCAACTGCCCAAGCACCACTCCAAGTGCTAAGTCACTTGCATCACACATAAGTACAAACGGTTGAGTCTAATCCGGTGTGATCAAGATAGGTGCAGTAATAAGCACCTCTTTCAAAACCTGAGAAGCTGTTAGACATTCTTCATCAAAAATAAAAGGAACATCATTTTCAAGTAAACAAGATAAAGGCTTGGAGTATTTCGAGAAGTCTTTTATGAATCTTCTATAAAAACTGGCGTGTCCAAGGAAGGACCGCACTCTCTTTTCATTAGTAGGTGGAGGAAGCTTTTCAATTGCCACCACCTTTGCTCTATCCACCTGCAATCCCTTGGCCAAAATATGATGGCCAAGAACAATCCCATCTCTTACCATGAAGTGGCACTTCTCCCAATTCAAGATAAGATTAGTTTCTTGGCATCTCTTCAAAACAGTAGCAAGGTTAGATAAACAAATATCAAAAGAGGAACCAAATACAGAAAAATCATCCATAAACACCTCCATATCAACCCATCAAATATGGTCATCATGCAATGATGAAATATAGCAGACACATTACATAATCCAAAAGGCATCTTTCTAAAGGCAAAAGTTCCATAAGGGCAAGTGAAAGTAATCTTTTCTTGATCCTCGGGTGCAATCATAATTTGATTATAACCCGAGTACCCATCCAAGAAATAATAAAACTCATACCCTATAAGAAGATCAAGCATTTGATCCATGAAAGGAATGGGAAAATGGTATTTGCATGTATTTTCATTCAGTTTCCTGTAATCCGTACACACACACCATTCCGTAGGAATCCTAGTGGCTAATGTCTCACCATCCTCGGTTTTCACAATAGTCATGCCCCCTTCTTAGCTACAACATGCAATGGACTCACATGGGGACTATCACTAATGGGATAAATAATTCCTGCATCAAGCCACATTAGGATTTGCTTCCTAATCACTTTTTGAATAGCGGGATTCACCCTCCACTGATTCTGAATGCTACTCTTGGCCTCATCTAACAATCTTATCCTATGCATGCAATATGAAGGACTAATACCTTTCAAATCATCAAGAGACTAACCAATCGCACACTTATACTTTCTAAGCACATCTAATAATTCCTCAAGTTGATCATCATCAAGGGAAGAAGATACAATTACCGGATATTTTCCATTGTCACCTAGGTAGGCATACTTCAAGTGCTCCGGTAGCGGTTTCAACTCCTCTTTCTTCTCTTTTTGAGGTGTGCTCTCTCTATCCACTGGTAGGTACTTCCTAGTCCACTTGACCTCTTCAACCTTTGTTCTTTCCGATTCATACCTGTCATCACCCAAAGCAAGCAAATTTTCAAGAAATTCAATACATACCTCATTGGAGAGTTCATCTAGCTCCGTAGTGGGAAAAGTAAGAGACTCCGCTAAGCATGTCTCAAGAGAATCCCTCAACAGGATCAAAGACATGTCTTCCTTTACAATCTCCTCCACCACGTCTATACTATGACATTGTGTCTCCATGGGCATCTTCATTGCTTTGTCAAGGTTGAATAAGACCTCTTCTTTGTCCATCCGCAGCAGTGGCTCACCCTTCTGCACATCTATCATAGCTCCCGCAGTAGCAAGGAAAGTTAAGATAAGAGGGGAATTATCCTTGCCATCTTCCATCTCATGCACAAGAAAATCCACGAGAAAGACTAGCTTCTCTACTTTGACAAGAACATCTTCAATAACCCCCTTCGAAAAAGTCATAGACCTATCTGCCAATTGAAGAGCCACCGATGTGGGAGTTAACTCCCATAAACCAAGCCTTTTAAAGATAGACAAAGGCATCAAGTTAATGCTTGCCCCAAGATCGCACAAGACTCATCGTGCCGGCCCTTTCTAATCTCATACAAGATAGTGAAGCTTCCCGGATCCTTCAACTTAGCTGTCAGCTTCCTCTGTATGATCGAGCTACAATTCTCCGACAAATTCACTATTTCAATTCCGTTTAAGCTTCTCTTCTTCAAAAGTATATCCTTTAGGAAACGGGCATAATACGGCATTTCCAAGATCGCTTCGGAGAAAGGAATGTTCAAACTTATTTTGTTCATGATATCTGAAAACCTCTTGAACTTTTCTTCCAATCCCTTTTTGACAAGCTTGAAAGGAAATGGTGGAGGTATCTTTATTTCGGGAATCCCCCATTCATCACGCTCAACCTTCTCTGCTTTATCCTTTTCGACTCTCAATCTTTTGGCTCTTTCCCACTTCTTCTCTACTGTAACCTTAGTGTTCTATTCTTGAGATGGTACCATAATGTTCTGATCAATGGGTATAGCATTCGGGATCGAATCGGGTGCGAAACGGGATTGCTCAACCTCCATTCAACTTGGGTAAGTTGGTCGAGCAACTTGTCCTTGGTCGAACGACGTAGGCGATCGCGACCTATGCTCCTTCATGTGTTGAATCGACTTCTGCTTGACTTAGGTGGTCTGGTCGAGCAATCTGGTCCAAGTTGAGCAAACCTCGAGATCGAGAGCTATCCATGCCAGGTGCTGCTCGACTTCCGCTCGACTTGGATGGTCTAATCGAGCGGAAAGGTAATGGTCGAGCGGTGAACTTGAAAATAGAGTGTCATGATTCTGTTTTCCTTGATCTTTCTCGACCTGAGTTCGACTTGCAAATGTCATCGAATGGGATTGTGTTGGTCGAGCAACTTCCCTATTTCTTTTATTTTTGCTCGCCGGCATCATCGGACCTTCATATTTTGTTCCTGACCTCAATGTGATGGCATGACAAGACTTTGGATTTTCAATACTTTGAGATGGAAACTTCCCCTTCTCAATAGTGTGAGTCAACTTGTTCATGTTTCCTGCCATCTCCACCATCAACAACGCAAGGTCTTTCACTTGTTTAGACAAATCCTTATTATTAGCATCAATCTTCTTTTCTAACTTGGCCTCAAGACGATCCACTCTTGCATCGTTCCTCACCATGTACCTGTTCACTGTATACTCGAAACCTGATTTCCCTTCTTCTACTTTAGCACCCGTATCAACACCGATAGGAGGTTGGACTGCATTGTTCGGATTACTCCATGAAATCTCCGGCCTCCTTAGTTGTTGGTAATTACCCAGGGGACCACGATTTTTGTAATTTCCCTGATAATTCTGATTTCCTTGATTTGGGTACCTAGTTCCTTGTATACTTTGACCCATGTCATAGTTAGCCTCATCGATTTCCTCTTGGATAGCTCCTTCATAGCCACCATCTTGTTGCATCATTGATACGCGCTGAGATAAGTCTGTGATCTGCTTCTGTTGAGACTCTAGTAGCTTGCTAATATTAGTCAAACTAGAGACGATCTCATCATCTCTTCCCGACTTCACCATAGTATGCTCAACCTATGCTACTTTACCAAGAACATAAGTGCCTCTCACTCTATCAGTCGGCCAATCTCTTGAATTCATCGAAATATCCTCAAAAAGCTTCTCGGTCTCTATGGATGACTTCGTAAGCAATGCTCAATTGGATGAAGCATCAAGTAACACACGAGAATCGCAATCCAACCCATTGTAAAAAATACTGATATATTGAGCTTTAGATAGCCCATGCTGTGGACACTTTCGAAGCATGTCCTTGAATCTGTCCCAAGCTTCATGAAAGTTCTCGTTACCATGGATAGAAAATTGATTGATTTCTTACTTCATCTTGAACACCTTAGAAGGTGGCATGTATCGCTCCAAGAATTTCACTTTCAACTTCTTCCAGGTATCACATTCAGTAGCATCAAGATTATCGTACCAATCTCTCTTTTTCATTCAACGAGAACTTAAACAAGATGATCTTCCTCGTATCTTCATGAGCCCCTGCATCTTTTTGTGTACTTGCATGCCCAAGGAAATTATTTAGATGTTGCTGAGGATCTTCAAAGGTTCCCCAGAGAAAGGGCTCCTTTCAATCGTGGTGATAAGAGCAGGGTGTAGATTGAAATCGGCTCTGGCCCCTCTTGCTCCAAACAACCTCGCATTGCCTCCTCTGTTGTTCTTAAAGACTTCACGGATGGTAAGTGTGTCTGGATTCGCTGCCATATTGACTACTTCTACTTCCAAATTAACTTCGGTTGTAGCTTCAATCATTTGCGAATTCGACACGTCAACTTCAACTCCTAAATCAAGAGCCTCAGTTGGGTCTACGTTCTTATTCTTATTCTTCTTCTTCTTTTTCTTCCTCGACGATGCTCCAATCTCCGGATTATAAGGCTCTAATGCACCTGTCATCGATCTTGTGAGCATACACCTATGAAAATAAAGTGTTAGAAATCAAAGACAAGAATAAAATAATCTCAATTAAACTAAAAATAACAAACTGATAATCTATGCCGTCCCCGGCAATAGCGCTAAGAACTTGATGAGCGTTTTCTCAACACACAAAATAATCCCAAAGTATGGAGGATATCAATTGTAGTTTCGATAGACGACCAAGTGATTATCGAACCCAAGGGACGGATTATTATCAATTTAATTATATTCTAATTAACTAAGACTATGTTGGCAAATTTGGTTTGGAAAAGTTGCGTCTAACTAAATAACATATAATTTAAATAGCAAATTAAATAAACAAGTAATAGAGAAGATACGGTGGTGATCAAGTAAGAAATTAGGTAGCTCGTCGGATAATTCAGTTTTACTTATTAATTTCCTTTCAATGGGTTGATGTCCAACTCTGCCTTGTGGTTTATGGATGCATCACTAAACCATGCAAGTTCACTCTATAGACACAAGTAAACATGCGTATGACACGTGTGAATATCCTCGGAGCAAGAGATATAATTCACCCCTCTTTCTAGGTACTATCAGTACCAATTATTTCCCGTTCACTTAGTACTCTAACCCAATATTATCTCCCTTTATAGGTACTATGAAGTTATACTCTTTATCCTACTTATTAACCCGAATAATATTTAATTAACAAGTATTTATATAAGATAGTTCTAATAAGACTTCAGAATTCCTTCACTTAGAATTATAACATGTAATTCTGCTCAGCAGTGAACGAACTCAATCAATAACCAAGAGATGTATTCAGACTCTACATAATAGTTAATGATGCACAAAACGTCTGTGAGTATGAATTGAAAAGGCATAATCTTATATAAAATAAACCACAAGTAGTGTTATACGGAGTTTACACATGGAAATTCAATTAACTCATGAAACTTTCATAACTCTAGAACTACCGGAGCGGCTTTAGCTCATGATTGATCTAGGAATAATCATGGTTGATTGGTATGATCTTACTTGACTTACCAGATGAACCTCTCTTCACGACTCCTTCAGATGATGGTATGGTATCGGTGGTAGATGGATGATGTATGATGTCATGTCCCTTTTCTCCTGCGAAAGCTCTTCTTTTATACTCATAGAACCTCCTTACAGGCTTAGGATGGGCTTTTGCTTGAAGCACACGTCAAATTTGGTAAAAGAAATTTGGAATTACCATTAATAGAAGCAGTGAGAATCCGCTCGACTACACATGGACAAGTCGAGCAAGGCTTCCAAATCGAGCAATGGTCGAGAAAACTCTCTGTAAGATTTGCGCATTTTGCTTGATTTGACCTCATCTGCTCGACTAAAGTGATACTGGTAGAGCAACATCTCCAAGTCGAGCAAGCTTTCTGTAAGAATTGCGCATTTTGTTCGACTTGACCACCTCTGCTCGACCAAAGTAATGCTGGTCGAGCAACACCTAGAAGTCGAGCAATCCTTGAAAATTGCCTCAACAATCGTGTCTTCCAATTCCTAGCCCTTTTGACCTGTTTCCCTGTATAAATATGCTCAAGAAGCCCTTGTATTCTCTGATTCGTGGCTTTTCCATAAACATTCCGATTCATCTCAATAAAAGACTCAATCGTACTCAATTTCTATATAAATCAAAGCCCAAAATATGTGAATTTACACTCTCATCAGATAGTATGGTGATGCTTCTTGATTATGCATGTGCACTTGTTTTGATACATGATGATTTTATTAATGATAAGCATGTACTGTTATTACTTGTAGTTATGTAGATATTGATGTTGATTGCATGCTTCAAAGAGTGCTTAGGAATCTATTACCCATGTGAGTATTTGAGCCTATTAATCATGCTATATGACTGCATGATAGTTTATTCATGTGAGTATCGTTCATATGTTCATATTCTAGAACTTGGATTGGAGTCTTGTTTGAAATTTATGATTGATAGATACTAGGACATGATCTAAGGCCATTATTGCTTAAATTGAGCCACTAGCCAAATTATATCCTACTTTGAAGTTTGTATCATTGGAAGCCCCGTTGTGCCTTTAAAGCTTTTTCTTTGGAAAGCATATGATAAAAAGCCTTTATTTACCTATACTTAAGCTTATAAATATCCTATTTACTAGTAGAGAGTTAAGGTAAATAAATTGCTAGATCGAATGAAAAAGAAAAGGAGGAAGGTTTGTCTAGTGATGAAAATACAATGGTGGTTAAATCTTGTGAAGGGGTAGTACCTGAAACTGGTACCCCGATTGCTTAAGAAGGGTAGTGCCCGAAATTGATACACTTGTACTTTGAAGAAGAAGAAAAATGTTGATTCCAAGTGAAACAGGAGAAGAAGTATTGAAACGATCATGAGAATGATGAAGGAGAAGAAGTATTAATGTTGTTTGATGAAGAGCAACTCTCCAAGGTAATTCTCTACTAGTAAAGTTAGTCACTTTATCTATATTCTCCTACTTTTACCAAAGAGCCAATATTACAACCCAAATAACAAGTCCTTTGTGATCTTAGTGATGAAATAATTATGAATTGATTTTTAAGACCTTTGCAAAGCTTATGGTTACACGAATATATGAATTGATTTTGAGTGTATATCTTAACCCTTGGAAGTGTACATTTTACACTTGAACGTGAGAGCAAAATATTTACCTAGTGAGCTAGATGGTTTTGCACTCGTAGAAGTATTGTAGTTGATGGATATTTTTGCATGGACGAAAGGTATGATAGATGCATGTTTTGAATTGATAATTGCATGTGTTAGAATAGGTTGTACTTGTTATAAGGACCTGGTGATTACACTCACTTGTCTTGTTTTGATTTTCGTTGCCTCGAACGAGCAACATGTAAGTTTGGAGATTTGATGATAGTGTAAATTCACGTGTTTTGAGCTCCGATTTATGTGAAAATTGAGTATAATTGGGTTTATTATCAATACGAATTGGGTTGTTTATGGAAAATCCACGAGTCAGATGCTACTGAGGCTATTTGAGCGTATTTGTACATGAAAATAGGTCTTAAATTCTCAGAATTAGAAAACACGATTTTCGAGGTGATTTTTTAGGCTTGGTTCAACCTGGAGAGGTTGTTCGACCAGCATCAGCTTGGTTGAATGAAGAAGTCAAGTCTAACAGAGAGTGTATCAACTTATAGAGAGGTCATTCGACCAGCGAAGCTTATTCGACCTAGCGAAGTCAAGTCGAGCAGAAGAAGTCAAGTCGAATGGGAAGCAGAGACGAATTTCAAATTACAGGCATGCCATTCGACCTTATTTCTACTAAGAGATCCTGTTTGACCATGCCAGGTCTGGTCGAACGGGGACACATCAGCTCCGAAATATTGGGATTTCACCTCCAGTGCGTGCATGTTCGTGTTTTTTACGAAACATCCAGCAAAGGTTCATGAGGAGAAATTACAAGTATAAAAAGGGGTGCCGATCACACCAAAAAGGGAGTTAGATTCCACATCCATCCAACACCACATCCAAAATCTAACTCCATCTGCATGGGCTGTAGAGAGAGATTTGTGCAGCGAATCAAGTGAGAACCAAGTGAAGATTCAAGACGAGACGAGAAGCGACGATGCCCATATCTAGGGTTTACTTCGCAACTTAATCTTTCTTGTAATTTTCAAGATTATGGGTAAGATCTATCTAAACACCATGAATGTTCTTCGAAACATCATGGGCTAGAATCGCTTTGATAGTTCTAAGGTTATGAAGGTTTTTATCTAGTTAATTGAACTTCCGTGTGTATACTTGGTACAACACTACTTGTGGTTTATTTTATATAAGACTATGCGTTTTTAATTCATACTCAGAGTTGTGTTATGCATCATTAACTGTTATGTAGAGTTTGAATACATATCTTGGTTATTGATTGAGTGCGTTTATTGCTGAGTAGGATTACATGTTATGATTCTAAGTGAGGGGACTTCGAAGCTTCATTAGAACTATCATATATGAATACTTATTAATTGAATTGGATTCGGGTTAGTAAGTAGGATAAAGAGTATAATTATATAGTGCCCATAAAGGGAGATCATATCAGGTTAGAGTACTTAGTGCACGGAAAATAATTGATACTGATAGCACCTAGAAAGGGGGTATAATTATGTTCTTGCTTCGAGGTGATTCACACGTATTATACGCATATTTATGTATGGCTTAATGATGCGTCCATATTCCACAAGGAAGATTCGGACATTGACATACAGAAGGAAGATTAATTAGTAAAACTGGATGGCACGAAGAGCTACCTATCTTCTCACTTGTCAACTCTCGTTTATCTCTACTGTTCTATTTAATTTGCTATTTTAATTATTCATTTATTAGTTTAATAATTATTCTTCACTCAAATTGCCAAACAATAGTTTCTCTTATATTAGATAATAATAAATTGATAATCAACTGTCATTTGGGTTCGGTATTGATAACTTGGTCGCTTACTTAAGCTACAATCACAATCTTCATACTCAGGGATTAAAATTGTGTGTTAAGAAAACACTCATCAAGTAACCACACCCAACCGGTTGCTGATGGTAATGGTCTAATGTGATGTATATACTGCTTTTGTAGGGTTTGAAAACTAAATAACTAATGATAAATAAGAGTATTTATTTTGGGTTCTTTATATAGTAGTTTTTAACTAATGTATAAGAGATAATATGTTAATTAATTTATGTAAGAAAAGAGTTGATATTAAATGGAATTATAAGGGGATGAATGGAATAAAGATGAAAAATAAATGATTATGGAATGGTAATTCTTATGATTGTTATTGTTTAGGATTAACTTAAGGAATGAAATTGCATTTCTATATTGATTCCAATTTTATGATTGATATTTCACATTATTAAATAATTATAACATTATTTGATCTTTAATGATTAAATTACCATTTAACATATACTTCCTCCGTCCCAAAATTTTTTGCACACTTTCTTTGTAAATTACAAAGGAAGTGTGCAAAAAATTTTGGGACGGAGGGAGTATTTATTTTAAAAAAATTGAATTCTTCAACACCATATAAATTTTAATTATAAAATTTTACAAAACGTAAAACTTTTTATTTTTAATATTTATCATGAAACTCACATAACATATAATTATAAATTTTGAATTTACATAAATAATACACACTCCCTCTGTCCTATAATAATTATCTTACTTTCTATTTTCGTATGTCCCACAATAGCTGTCACACCCCAAAAATGAAAATTTCACATTAACCAAAAATCTCAAAATTTATCTTAATTTCAAAAATACCACGCCCACCTAACACACATAACATACTTTATAATTTATTTATTACTTAAAAATACCACAATACCCCTAAAAAGTCAATAAAGTTTGTCAAAAATCAACTTTTCTTAAACTCCGTGTCTACAATAACTACGAAAATAATTATGGGATGGAGGGAGTATTATATTACAAAATATTTACTTTAAAAAATTTTAACAAAATTAAAATATAACAAAAATAAGTAATTGAAACAACACCATTTAAAATAAAATATTAACAAAATAAATACTAAAAATAATTTCATTTAAAAGCCTGATTTGTGCTCTTCTATTAGAAACGTTTCTGTATGAGTTGATCTACTATACACAAGTGTACACTAAATGTACCTAACCCATATTCTAAATGGGTCATATATATAAAGTAAAATTCTTTTCTCTGACTCTCGTGTATTCTACATGCTTCTCTCCGCCTCAGATTGACTTCATCCATCGCCTCAAATCTAAATTACCTGTCAATCCCATCGCTGCCTGATGAGTGTGTAAATTCACAAGTTTGGCATCATGTTTTGTGCTAGTTTTGGAGAGTTTTGAGGTGGAAATAGGTGGAAAACCTATATATATTGTGAATTAGAATGAATCAGGTGTTAGTGGAGCTATTTAAGTGGTTTTCATAGCAAAAACGGAGTAAAAGTGCCAAGAATCGAAGAGACAAAGTCGAGACCACGCGAACTGCCAAGGAGAGAGGTGGTTCGACCTGATGGAGGAGGGTTCGACCTCTCCTACAGGTCGAACCAGCATTGCAAAGTTTGCAGAAGGAAGGTTCGATCACGACTCAAGGTTCGACCTGTTCATCAGGTCGAACCATGGTCGAACCAGTTTGCGAGAAGATGGGTTCGACCATGACGTTGGGGTTTGACCTGATGGTTGGTTGAACCAGGAGCGGAAATTGTCCAGTGGTGAGGTTCAACCTGTGGTTCGACCAAGACCCGAGGGGTTCGACCTGTACAAGAGGTCGAACCAAGTGCAGAACACTTCCAGTAGGTGGGTTCGACATGTGGTTCGACCTGCGGCCAGTGCTTCGACTTGTTTGACGAGGTCGAACCAACGTGCGGGAACTTACCTTATCCGGATTTTTGAGGCCAAAACGCGTGGGATCACTTGAAAAGCCCATTCCAAGCCCTAGAGACGTGATTACAAGTATAAAAAGAGGCTCATGCAGATAAGAAGACACAATCGTCCATCATCATCATCAACACAATACAAGAGGAGAGTAGGAGAGCTGTGACAGAGGTTCAGCTGGAGATTCAAGTAAGATTGGTCCAACTAACCATGATTGTTCCTAGATCAATCATGGGCTAGAGCCACTTCGGTAGTTCTAGGGTTATGAAAGTTTCATGAGTTGATTTGTATTTCGTGTGTATACTCCGTACAACACTACTTGTGGTTTATTTTATATGAGATTGCACGTTTTTAATCCATACTCATAGTTGTTTTGTGCATCAATAATCGTTGTGTAGAGTCTGAATGCATAACGTGGTTATTGGTTGAGTGGGTTCACTAATGAGCAGGGTTATTGGTTATAATTCTAAGTGAAGGGATTCCGAGGTTTTATTAGAACCGTCTTATATGAATGTTTGTTAATTGAATTGAATTCGGGTTAACAAGTAGGATTAAGAGTATAACTTATAGTACCTAAAAAGGGAGATCAAATCGGGTTAGAGTACTAAGTGCATGGGAAATAATTGATTATGATAGTACCTAGAAAGGGAGATAAAGTATACGTCTTGCTCTGAGGATTACTCACATCAATCTTTTGAATGAGTTTCGGAGTCGTGCATACAAGAATTCAGAGATCTATAAGGAAAGGATTAAGAGGTGGCATGATTCGAAGATCTCGTATAAGGAGTTCAAGCAAGGAGAAGAGGTATTACTTTTTAACTCTCGTTTAAAGCTTTTTGCAGGCAAGTTGAAGTCTAAGTGGACGGGACCGTTCATGATTCATCGAGCCTTAGGAGGGGGGAGTTTTTAGCTCATTGACAAGGATGGAGACATTTTCGCGGCAAATGGACATCGCTTGAAGCATTATAGGTCGCCGGATGATGTTTGTGTCATCTTTGTGGATACCTTGATCTGATTTGGTACCGTCGTGACTCTCCGACGTTAAACATGAGCGCCTGTTGGGGGCTTTTTCCTCCCGTTTTATTGTTTTATTTCATTCGTGTGTGTAAGAAATTTTTATATTTAAAGTGTTTACTTATCGGCAATTACATCTCTTTGCAAACTTAGTTTCAACTATAGTTTCTACTAAGTTTGGGGGGGTGTGATGTACTTACCTCAATAAGCACTGATAGTATAATATTTTCTTTGTGATGTTTGTTAGGGGAGTTGGTTTCTGCGCCATATTTAAAATTTTAATCGATTTTGATGTGACGATTTTTTACAACTTGCCTAATGTTTAGTGGGTTTTGGTTGTGTTTTCTTTTATGGAGTTACTCATGAATGATATTTTGTGGAATAATTTTTGATGAAGTTGTGCTCTAGTTGGTACCTAATATTCGTATTAAAGTTTGAAGTGTGTAGGGATTGAAGAACACTCAGTTTGGAAGCTTAGAAGAGTGGTTCGACCAAAGCCAGGGTAGGTTCGACCAGTGCCAGGAGGTCAAACTGAGCAGAGAAAGTCGAACCGATGCAGAAAATCATCCAGTGAGGTGGTTCGACCTGATCATTCTTGGTTCGACCTGTCTAATAGGTCAAACCGAGGTCGAACCCGGTGATTTAAAACTTACAGTTGGGTGGTTCGACCTGAGCCATTATGGTTTGACTTGTTCAGAAGGTCGAACCTGAGGTCGAACCAGTCCGTTCAGAACACTTTATTTTTCAGGTGATAGGTTCAACCAAAACAAGAGTGGTTCGACCTGTTCAGAAGGTCGAACCTAGGTCGAACCAAAAGGTAAGTCTGTCCAGAAGGTAGGTTCGACCTCGTCGCTCGAGGTTCGACCTGTTCCGCATGTTGAACCCGAGGTCGAACCCAGTCAGGTACGCATTTTAAGTTATTTTTTTAGAAGGGTTCGATCATTCTTTTTGTTCACCAAACCTCGAACCCTCCCCGAACCTTAACACCCTTGCATAAATTCGTCAATTACACTTGATTTTGCACCGATTACACAACACTACACTCTTGATTCTTGAATTGGGCATGGATTTGGGGCAATTTCGTCGTGAATTAGGGTTCAGTTGTGTGATTTTGAGTGTTGTGTTCCAATTTTCGATAGTTAACCATGAGCAAGATTAAAGGTATGTTTTTTCAACTCAATTACCTTATGATTGAAGTTTATTGCAAGAAATGTGTTGTGGGTAAGTTGATTAATGTTGATTTTGGTTGGAATTCATGGTGATAATGGATATTGATGAGTTGATTCATATGAATTCATGTTTATTGGTTTGAGATTGTTTGATTATGGATAGAACTTGAGTTTTATGTGGATTGATCAAGGATATGATGCATCTAGATGAATGAGCATGTTAATTAGGTTTGAATTGTTGATAATTGGAGTTGTTCATGAAGTTCAATTGTTGAAATTCTTGTTGAATAGCTTGAATTGGTTGATGCATGCTTGTTGTTTATGATTTGAAGATTAAAGGGAGTGTGATTGAAGATGTTTTGAGCATGTTAAATAAGCAAGTGATGTTGAGATGATAGTTGGGTTGATTAAGCATGAATGCTTGAAGTCTTGAGTAGAGTATAGGATATGCTAGTCATATACTTGTGTTCTTATCTTGTTGGTTGTATTGAAGTAGTTGTTTTTAGGAAAGGGACAAGGATCAAGTAAAGGAAAAGATAAGGCGGATGAAGCAAGATCGAAGAAGAGGAATGACAGGCCTTCGAATGTGGACATAGTGACCAGGAAGCTGAGGCTACAAGATCGTTTACCCGAGAACTTCAAAATTCAAATGCAAAACTGGGATGAGATTAAAGAAAAGTGGGAAGAAGTCTCGGACAAGATAGCTCGTACTTGATACCAAGATGATGAGGCATGAGGATAATGAGAATTGGGAATGACATTTTCTGGATGTTTGATCAAGTGGGTATACGGAGGTTTATGGAGTTAAAGAGGCCGACGTATTTCCATGTTACAGCGGAAGTAGTCTGCTCCTTCGAGATGGTGAAGGACCCGCTTGGGTACCCATATCAGTGTACATTTCAGCTTGGTGGAGTGAGTAGGAGATGGACGTCTGTAGATTTTAATGAGCTATTTGAGACGCCTTTGGGGATCTCTCATTTGGAGAATGGTGCGTTCAACACTAATAGGTTTTGGAGAGAGATTACAGGGGAGATTAGAGATTATAAGATTAGGCAGGCTCGTGCTTCCTCAATAAAGAATCCAGTTTTGAGGTACATGGATCGTGTCTTAAGCAACACGTTGTTCGCTCGCTCAGAGGGAAGTGTTGTGTCTAGAGGAGAGCTTTATGCTTTGTGGTGTATGCTTAATGGGGTGCAGTTTAATGTTGGAGCATATTTCATTGCACAGCTACATCGATTCTGGACCATTGGGTTTCAAAAAGTGAATATTGGAGGGTTACTGACGATCGTGGCTGAGCATTATCACTTGGATTTCACCGGTATTACACCAGTTAGAGGAGAGCCCGATTTGACGATGTTTACATGCGTGAAGGGAGGATTTGCCCATTTCAAAAATGGAGATTGGTTCTTCACGAGGGGACTCAAGCCCTTCGATTTCATGTTTTCCTTGACGTGAGTAACTTGACGACTATTCGGGTGGCGAGGAACAAGTTGATGGATTCTCTCGGACACTATGCCTTATCCGTGGCAGCGAGGTCGGGTGGTGATTGGAGGACTGTATCGCAGATGTGTGCGGAAGGTAGGATGGCGGAGTTACAGCAGATTGTGGATCAAAGAGAGTTCCGTCCACCACAGCAGCCCGAAGAAGAAGAGTATTTAGAGGAGGAGCAGCAGGATGAGGAGATGCCAATGCAGCACGACGCACATCAGCATGAGCCAGCACCGCGGCAGCAGCGGGCTGTCCCAAATGATACATGGGAGCAGCTTTGCCATATTTATGAATAGCTGGTCGCGATCGTTGCTAGCTAGCATGAGACAAACCGACAGCTCGCACTCGCCAACACCAACTATGCTACGCTGAATGAGAGGTACACGGCCTTGAATGAGAAAGTTTGTAGGTTGGGTGATCGAGTTGATTACTTGGATAGACACATCGGTGATCTGCACCGGATTGTGGAGCGGAGGCTTGATGATGAGGATGATGATGATGAGGATGATGATGCTCCAGAGGAGTAGTTTTCAGATTTTCTTTGGTTTTCTCCGATTCATCTTGATTCCATTATTCTTCTTTTTATCTTTATAGGTTGGGTTGTGATTCATGCGTGAGTGGAATGTATAAGTGATATCTTGTATGATTGATTGGATATAAACTTATTGATTTTTGTGCATTCATATGTTCATGTGTTAATTTCTATTGATGAAAAGCATGTATAATTTGATAAGTATATTGAGTTCTTGTGAAATTGATCTTAATTATGTGCTATGAGGAGTACTTAGGATTCTAATTACCTATGTGAGGATTTGAGCCTTGTTAATCATGCTTGATCATGATTATTTTATTCTTGAGAGGATCATTTATATGAACGTATTCTAGAACTTGGCTTGGAGTCTTGTGTGAGACTTATGATTGATTAATTGCTAGGACATGATCTTAGGCCATTATTTTATGATTTAAGTTACTTAGCCAAATTTTATCCTTCTTAATGATTTTATTAACCTTTGGATGCCCCGTTGAGCCGTTAAAGCTTTTTCTTTGGTAGCCAAAGTAAATAACCTTATAAACCTTTACTTGAGCTTTGATTAACCTATTCATTGATAGAGAGAGTTGAGGTGAGTAAGTGTTGCAAGAAGAAAAAGGAAGATAGAATATGGTTGGATGAAAAGAATATGGTTAAATCTTGTTTAGGGGTAGTGCCTGAAACTGGTACCCCGATTGTTTTTATACATGGTGCATGAAGCTTAGCAGCTGATGGCCTATACATGAGAAGAAGGGTAGTGCCTGAAACCAGTACCCGAATTGTCTAAAAAGATGATGTTGATGCCATGAAAAGAAGGAAAATTCAGGAATTTTACAAGTTCAAGAGACGACATTGGAGGAGAACTTGCTGTAAGAAGAAGAAATCGAGAACCTCCAAGGTAACTCTCTACTAGTGTCTTAAGTCACTAAGTCTAAATTTTCCTACCTTTTCCAAAGAGCCAACATTACAACCCGAAAACAAGTCCTTTGTGATCATAGTGAAGAGTGGATTATAAGTTGATTTTTGAGACCTTTGCCAAGCTTATGGTTACGCGTGAATATGGATTGATATGAGTGTTTCTATTAACCTATACAGTGCCTCACGCACTTGAGTGAAAGAGAATAAATACTTATCTTGTGAGCGAAATTACTTAGTACTCCGAATGGTGTGTGATTGAATTGGTTTTGCATGAGTGATATATATGAAGCAATTAATACTTGTTTGATTTAATGAAGTTGAATGTGTGATATGTGAATTATACACGACTCCTGTGGTTTGATTTGGTTGCCTCGGGACAAGCAACATGTAAGTTTGGGGGTTTGATGAGTGTGTAAATTCACAAGTTTGGCATCATGTTTTGTGCTAGTTTTGGAGAGTTTTGAGGTGGAAATAGGTGGAAAACCTATATATATTGTGAATTAGCATGAATCAGGTGTTAGTGGAGCTATTTAAGTAGTTTTCATAGCAAAAACGGAGTGGAAGTGCCAAGAATCAAAGAGACGAAGTCGAGACCACGCGAACCGCCAAGGAGAGAGGTGGTTTGACCTGATGGAGGAGGGTTCGACCTCTCCTATAGGTCAAACCAGCATTGCAAAGTTTGCAGAAGGAAGGTTCGATCACGACTCAAGGGATTCGACCTGTTCATCAGGTCGAATCATGGTCGAACCAGTTTGCGAGAAGATGGGTTCGACCACGACGTTGGGGTTCGACCTGACAGTTGGTCGAACCAGGAGCGGAAATTGTCCAGTGGTGAGGTTCGACCTATGGTTCGACCAAGACCCGAGGGGTTCAACCTATACAAGAGGTCAAACCAAGTGCAGAATACTTCCAGTAGGTGGGTTCGACCTGTGGTTCGACCTGCGGCCAGTGGTTCGACTTGTTTGACGAGGTCGAACCAATGTGTGGGAACTTACCTTATCCGAATTTTCGAGGCCAAAACGCGTGGGATCACTTGAAAAGCCCATTCCAAGCCCTAGAGACGTGATTACAAGTATAAAAAGAGGCTCATGCAGACAAGAAGACACAATCGCCCATCATCATCATCAACACAATACAAGAGGAGAGTAGGAGAGCTGTGACAGAGGTTCAGCTGGAGATTCAAGTAAGATTGGTCCAACTAACCATGATTGTTCCTAGATCAATCATGGGTTAGAGCCACTTCGGTAGTTCTAGGGTTATGAAAGTTTCATGAGTTGATTTGTATTTCGTGTGTATACTCCGTACAACACTACTTGTAGTTTATTTTATATGAGATTGAACGTTTTTAATCCATACTCATAGTTGTTTTGTGCATCAATAATCGTTGTGTAGAGTCTGAATGCATAACGTGGTTATTGGTTGAGTGCGTTCACTAATGAGCAGGGTTATTGGTTATAATTCTAAGTGAAGGGATTCCGAGATTTTATTAGAACCGTCTTATATGAATGTTTGTTAATTGAATTGAATTCGGGTTAACAAGTAGGATTAAGAGTATAACTTATAGTACCTAAAAAGGGAGATCAAATCGGGTTAGAGTACTAAGTGCACGGGAAATAATTGATTATGATAGTACCTAGAAAGGGAGGTAAAGTATACGTCTTGCTCTGAGGATGCTCACACGTGTCAAAAGCTTATCTATTTGAGTCTATAGAATAGATTTGCATGGTCTAGTGATGCGTCCATAAACCACAAGGCAGAGTCGGACATCGACACATGAAAGTATGAATTAACGAATGAAACTGGATGGCCTGACGAACTACCTATCATCTTATTTGATCACAACAATTCTTATCTTGTTCTTATTATCTATTTGCTATTTTAATTATTACTTAGTTTAAAAACCAACAATTACAATTCTCAACATAGTCATAATTGCTAGAAAATAACTAAAGTGATATTTATCTGTCCCGTGAATTTGATATTTAACTTGGTCACCTTCGAAACTACAATTGATATCCTTCATACTTGGGGATTACAATTGTGTGTTGAGAAAACGCCCATCACTGCCTCCACACCACCAGAATCCAGCCACACCGCCACCTCGCCGGAAACTAGTCGTGTCAGCACTGAGTTCAACCATCCATTCCTTCGCCGAAAGAAATACCTTGACCACGACTTGCTTTCTCGGGTGAAATCGCCGCACTGTCAACCACCGTGCCACTGCTCATTCTGCCATCGCCTATCACAAGTTCCCAGCCGAGATCTGCTAACCTTTGCTGGAGCACACCTCCGCCGCATATCTCAACCGCTTTGTCCATTCAGATCTCAACATCCACAACTTTTATCTCAGACTTCATCCTCAGATCTCAAACTCTACAAAGCCTTCATCTCAGACTTCAATTCATGCTCAGATCTCAATCGCTCCATCGTTTTCCCATGAAAAGATCTGATGAGAAGCTACTAATAATGAGAAGCTACTAAAAGGAAAGAGTGTACTGAGATAAATGGGAATTGGAGATTGTGAATTGGAGATTGGATGAGTATACTCTCTCTGAAAAGATACAGGATTGGTTCACATCAATATACTCCCTCCGTCCAGGGTATTTTTACATGTTTGTACGGGCACGGAGATTAAGACGTTTTATTTTTTTAATATATAATGTAGGAAAAAGTAGGGATAAATTAGTAATTTAAAAAGAAAAAGTAAATAAAGTTGTTGGGAATGATGAATAAAGTGTAAAAAAGTAATTAAAGTTGTTGGGATTGTAAAAAGTATGTAATAAAATATTATGTATTTTTACCATAAATGGAATGGGTAAAAATACATGGGACATCCCAAAATGGAAAGTGGGTAAAAATACGTAGGACAGAGGGAGTATTATGTTTTTAGATAATTGTATGTGTTTTGCTTTATTAATGTATATATTTACATTTATAAATGTATTATACTTTCAATAAAAGAAAGTAAAAAGTACACTTATTAAGAAAAGCTATGTTATTGAATTATAACTTATATACTTTGATAACATATAGTATCAATGAAAAAAAAGAGTAAAAAGGTGTACACTTATTAAGAAAAGCTTATACGTTAATGAATTTTAGGTTATACACTATTGATCATAGTAATTAATTTTACAAATAAAATCTATATTATATTAGTTTTTAAATACACATTTAAATATTTAAATAAATATAATGTATTTTCTAATAAACGTATTAAATATTATATTAAAATGTATAACATTTTATCTTAACATGTATAAGTAAAATTAACAAATATTAATGAAAATATTGATAAATATAATATCAATAATTTTTTTAAAAAAATATTTATTGAGAAAAATATATACATTATTAAAATATTACAACTACCCCACATTTGATTATGAAAATGCATATAAAAAATCAATTAAATTTAATACAAACTTTGTTTTTATATATAAATTTAATAATACATTTAAGAGTAAAATTTAATACATTTACATAAAAAAATATACACTATTGAATTAAAACAGAAACTTGTCTCATAAAATTATCAAAATTAATGTAATGCAAAATCATCAACAAGCATCATAATTACTACTTTTCTTTTCATCAGATCTACTGAAGAATAATCAACAAATTACAGAATTTTGAAAAAATAATAATAATAATAATACATTTAAGAGTAAAATTTAATACATTTATTTAATCAAATGTATACACTATTACATAAAACAGAAACTTCGCACATAATCTCCATCCACCACTACAGCCCATATGTAATGCAAAATCATCATCAATTCTCATTAGTACTACTTTTCTTTTAATCAGATCTACATAAAATTAAAAATGAAGAACAATCAATAAATTACAAAAAAGTTTTAAAAAGAATCTGAATGACAGATCTGTAGCCACAAGCGCTTGAAGAAGATCTAAAATGTTCGAGGCGCTTGAAAAAGGAGTCTCGGAGAAGAGAGACGACAGGCAGGGAGGCAGGGAACGAGAGTAGAATAAGAAACAAGAAGAAATTGGAAATCATGAAATTGATGCGGAAGAAAAGCTCCGTTCGAATTGTTGAGATCGGGAAGAAATTATCTCTCCAATTTGCATACTTCAAAGTTCAAATCATAGATTCAAAGGTCTTTGATAAAAATCGGAAGAAACCTATGGAAAAGAAATCAGCGAGGAAATAAGATGGAATAGGAAGAGAGAGATCGGAAGAACCAATCGGATACAGATGGAATAGGAAGAGAGAGAACGATTCTGGGGAGATAATGAGAAGGAATGGTGGAATGACCCGTTTGACAAATTAGAGTATAGATATTCGGGTCATGGATTAATTTTGACCCAATTGTACCTTAACAATTATGTACAATAGACTTTGCCTTGATTTAATATGATAATAATACAAGTGGAATAGAATAAAATTATAAAATAAAAAGTAAACAAAATGTATAATATATAAGATAATTAAGGAATGAAATAGTTGATACCATGGGCGGGAGGAGGAATCCTAATTCCTTAAAATAAGGAATACTTATACTCACTGAAATCAGCATTCCAACCTATTTAACATTACCAATTGTATAAATGGGAATGAAATCAGGAATTATCATTCCATTCCTAATTCATTCCGTCCTACCAATCATATCGTAAGAAAGAGAATCTATTCATTAATTAAAGAAAGAGAATGTATAAAGGTGGATCTGTATAATAGAGTTTGTAGGTGTATAAACATATGAGTTATTATTATAATCTTTTGTTTAAAATCGGAAAAAATATATCATGTAATGGTAGATATTAAATGTCGGGGAAAAATAGGTCATAAACCACAAAATAAGACAAAAAAAACTCATAGATGCAATAATTGAGAAAATGCAATACTAAGTCATAGTCCTATTTAGGTTTGGACCCAATAGTCTTGACTTCAATCCCAAACATTTTTTATGCAATAATGGTCCCACTGTTAAATCTTTTATTAATCCATTACGCAATTTTGGTCCTACATAACAATCTTTTATTACAGGGGACCAACACAGGCAGGCAACTTGCATTCTCCTGATATACCCAGAAAAGAAATTTTGCATGCAAACGATACATGCATTTTTTTCTTAAAGCCTCCAAGAAAGACCTAAATATGTCGTCTTTTCAAATCGTAAAGTGAACAATGTCCATTTCATATTATACAAGCCATACACTTAAATATAGTACAAGCCATGCACCATGGATATGATCATTATAAATACAAGTTATTACATTAGTTAATACTCCCAGAAACAGTAATATAAGAATAGAAACAGCAAGATAAAATTTTAAATGTAAAAAAACACCCACTCTATTCCTACATTTTCTCTGCATGAACTTGGGTTCAAAATTTGTAAAGAAGAAAAAAAATGAAGAACCCACGCATGATAAGTTACAGTCCAGTATCTTTTACTTCTAACTCTATCATCCTCCTCTTCTTATGCTATCTCACAATGATCAAACATTAACAATTCAAACTCGCACCAAAATCCAATCAAATACTTTATCATCATAATCATCGACAATATCATAGTAGAGCCCAAGTCAAAATTATTGCTCTCGACGGAGGAGGATCGATTCCAACTGACTTCCATTTGCTGCTCAGCTTTCCTCGAAGTTTGGATATGGCATGTTCGTCAAAATTGTATGTCTAAGAAACAAAATATGTTTAAGCTAGATTACTGCTAAATCAAAATAGCCAAATAAACAAATTTCAATTGAGAAAAATCAATAATATTTCCCTTCAATTTCATCACTGCAAACTATTACAAATTCGATTTCGCATTAAAATAGAATTTTGATGCGTATAAAAATTAAAAATCAACTTGAACAAAGAGATGAAACCAAACGAGTAATTAAGTTGAAACAAACAAAACACACACCAAAATCAACGAAGTTGAGATGCTTGCTCTCGAATTTTGTTAAATCTTCGACGGTTCGCATGAGAATAGCTAATCTGAAACTCAACTTGCTTAGAGATTGGAGTCTAAATTGCCTTATTTTAGATGTAATATCAATATGTAAATCAAAATTAACACAATATGATGCAATAGTAAGATGAATCTAACACAACTTTAATAAAACTGTAGATGGTACATCAGGTGTTTTAAAAGCCGAAGGCCATTCATGGACTTTGTAGCAACAAACTAAGCAGTCAATGATAATTCTATTAGATCTAATTGAATATGCAATCATCCAAATTATTCAAAAAAAAATCAATAAATTAATAACAAGATAGTAAGACCACATTTTGAGTAATGGTCACCAGTCCCACACCAACTCGCACATTTCTCTTGTAGGAGCAAAAGTAACACTTAACAAAGCAAAAGAAAACAAACCATCACCCTTTAGCAATGGAAATTCACCATTATAAAAAATCCTTCATCCTATCAACCACCCAAAAACACCAGGGGTTAAGGGATACACCACATGTATACATTAATGCTTCATTGAAGGCTGATGCACATTGCATCTCTATCTCAAGATATTTTAAACACACTAACTCTATCCATTGTACTTTATTAAAAATAAATAATAGGATTATTGTCACTTTCATAACAAAGGGTAAGATGTTTCCAGGTTAAGGGATACGGTACACAATTTGAGAGTTAAATTTTATCAATGTAGGAAAGAAATTACCTTAAGGCCTAATATTACCAAGAATAACGTTAAGAACAAAACTGGCGACCAACAAAAGAGCGGAGTATGAGCCAAGAAAAACTCCAGAGCACGGTTTGCATTATCCGAATTGATAAAATCATGAACAATTAAAGCTTCTGATTTATGTTTCTTGAAAGATATTTCTATCCAATAATGGATGTTGACAAGTCTTAGAATCGTACAAACAACATAAATGGTTAAGAAGTTGACACCCATCAGAAATATGACAAGTTGTTCTATCAAAATAAAAAATTTTCATGAGAGCAATTTTCACATTGCCCTTTGCCCACAAAAACAACCGTAAAATTTCAACGGAGAGAAACTAATCTTCAGGTCTATCTTCTCAAACCATAGATCATATCATCTCATTCATAATTTCCTTAGAAAATCAAGCAAAAGATTCAAAAAATATTATGTGAAGACAGAACGGTGAGTCCACAAATATAAAGTGATGTGTTGTCGTTGATCGGGAGGGAAATAGGCGGGAGAGTCAAAAGTCGGGGAGATGAAAAGGCCGCCAATGTTGGTAGCATTGGCCCATGCTGCCAGGAATATGCCGAGTGAGGCGAAGTCAAAAATCATGTGGGACACAGAGGCTCCTTATGGCCATACTCAAGCGAGGGATTTTCGTGCCCACATTGCGAAGATAAAATTTGAGAATATAGCGAGACGGCCCTTGGCGTGATAAAAGAAGAAATGGGTTTTGGAAGGAAAATTAGGGAAGGGACATTAGGGCGAACACAATTTAGGGAAAAATGTAGGGTTTCAGCGTTTGGGGGAATTGTTTTTGAATCTGGGAGAAAAATCCCGATTCTAAACAACTAACAGTCGCGTGAGGTGCACGCGAGGGGCCTCCATTACATTTAGACAGTTTGGGTGGAAATTGCAAAAAGAAAATTATACGGGACCATAATTGTAGGAAAAAAAGTTTGGAACTGAAGTCAAGACTATTGAGACCAAACCTAAATGAGATTGTGATTGGTGAGACTGGTATTGCAGTTTTCTTGCAATAATTTCATAAAATAGTCTATAAAAGTGATAAAAAGGAGATAGTTAACTAGAAAATGGTAAAATTATCTTATCTTGAGACATTATACGCAAATATTTCTCTTTAAGAAGTGTTATATTATAAGCAAACATTTATGTAATCGATTTATCTGTGCACTCTAATTTATTGATAACTATTTAGTATATGAAAAATTATTCTTCAGAGAGATGAATTAATACTCTTTTAGTTTAAAAATGCTATATTTTTTAAGGCAAAGACTTGTGTGAGACCGTCTCACTTAAGTCCTCACTTGAGACAGATAAAAAGTGATATGAAGGAAGGATTGAGTTTTTGCTTTTGGTGATCCATGTGAGCTTAAATTATTTAAATTGTGCTGAAATTCATATGCTCTTGAAATTGATGAAGGAAGTGTACTTGAGTTATATTGTGATATGAAGTTCTATGTGTACTTGTGGGATATTGCTTACTATGAAAAGTGCTCTGTTACTAGTTACAAACCCATGTGAGATTTTGAGCTTCGTTGATCATGTACATAATCTCATGATGTTTCTTTTCTGGTGAGTATCGTTCTTGTGTGTGTATTCTAGAACTTGCCTCTTGTCTTACTTGAGACTACATGTCATTATCACTTTCACTATAAAATATTATCATTTTTCCTATAAAATGTTATCACTTTTTTATTTATACTATAGATTGTTCATAAAATTTTCCACTGAACTATTATCATTTTTCATCGATTAAGTATCACTTTTCGTTAATGATGTTATCACTTTTTATCCATTTCACATAAGGAATTACGTGAGACGATCTCAAACAAGACTTACCTATTTTTCAATTCCATTTACATTGATTTACCAATGAGTTGGTATCTTGTATCCCTGGTGCACAAGGTGTACAAGAGTATACATTTTGTTCTAAAGAGTATACACTTAAAATAATAAGGGTATGATTTTTTTCATTGAAAATGTCGGCTAAAATATGAATAGTATACATGTTTGATTAAACAAATTAAGTTTTTTCCTCAAAAAATTAAGGATATACGTTTTTATACTAAATGATATATCATTTAATATTAAATGGTATGATGGGCGTTTCTCCCTTTCATGTATATTTGTCCGACTCTACCTTGTGGATTATGGACGCATCAAGAAGTCATGCATAATTACTCTATAGACACAAGTAAGTATGCGTATAATACGTGTGAATAACCTTGGATCAAGACATATAGTTCACTCCCTTTCTAAGTACTATCAGTATCAATTATTTCCTGTTCACTTAGTACTCTAACCCAATATGATCTCCCTTTATAGGTACTATGAAATTACTCTCTATATCCTACTTATCAACTCAAATTAGATTCAATTAACAAGTATTCATATATGATAGTTCTAATGAAACTTCAGAGTCCCCTCAATTAGAATCATAACATGGAATCCTGTTCAGCGGTGAACGCGCTTAATCTACAACCCAGATATATTCAGACTCTATATAACAGTTGAAGATTCACAAAATGACCGTGAATATGAATTAAAAATGCATAGTCATATATAAAATAACCCACAAGTAGTGTTGTACGGAGTATACACATGAAAGTTCAATTAACTCGTAAAACCTTCATAAACCCTAGAACTACCGAAGCGGTTCTAGCCCATAATGTTGCGAAGGACTATCACGATGATTGTATAGATCTTACCCATAGTCTAAAAAATTACAAGATAAATTAAGATACGAATAAAATCCTAGATACGGGTGTAGTCGCGTTTCGCTCCATCTTGAATCTTCAATTGGTTATTCACTTGATTCGACAGACGAATTTCTCTCTACAGCTCCTCCGTATGGAGTTAGGGTTTGGATGTGATGTAGGATGAATGTGGTGTCTAACTATCTTCCTTGGATGTCAATAATGTTCCTTTTATACTTGAGACTCTTCTAATAAACCTTTTCTGGGCTTTTTCGCAAAAAATACGCAGATACACGCACTGGGGTGTAAAAATCCGCCATGTTATTCGACCAAGATGGTTCTGGTTGAATAACTCGCCCTGGTCGAATGGTGGTTGATGGGCGTTTTCTCAACACACAATTAATCTCCAAGTATGAAGGATGCGATTGTAGCTTAGATAAGCGACCAAGTTATATATCGAACCTAAAAGGACGATTGGTTATCAATTTATTATTATTTAAATTAAAAGAAGAGTGTCGTTAAATACACACCCCTTTTTATTGAATACACATCACTTTTAATATTTTAAATCTTAATTTTATTGTATGCACACCCCTTTAAATTCCTAAACTACCCTTTTAATTTTGAGATTATACACACCCTTTGGAACCCTAATTCACTCTTATTGCCAAATCAATTACGTGAAGTTCTTACAATTTCATGCTCTTTACTTAAAAAATGAAATTATCTATCACCACAGTTATCAGCATTCTTCTCAGAAAATAAATCTGAAAATCTCAAATCAAGAAAATTGGGACAACAGGAAATCAAATTATATATTTTGAATTTAGATTGTTACGGTGATGAGTTTAATTATGTCCAAACCAGGATTCATATTCAAGTTGACGCCCAGATGACAAAACAACCGAATCTGAAGAACCCAATAGAACAAACTACTTTTAGAACGAAAGAATTTTGACACGACAATTCCTCCGCGGAGATGACTGTTGGAATCTGCAGTTGTCATTTTGCGGTGTTGTGTGGAGTTACATAGATTCATTAATCTCTTTGTACTCCATGTCTTTCATTGTAGCATGCGCGTTCGTATATGACTGATTCTGTTGGTGGTGATGGATTATTGGTGCTCTAATAGTGCTGCCATGGATGATTAATCTATTTGGTTGTAATATACCTTCAAATTAATACACATTACTTTTCTACCATGGTTTCCTACTTCAAACATGCATATTTACAGCTTCTCATATTTTGAATACAGTTCCACATTTTCACAAGTACATTTTGAAGTGAATGATAATTTAATTGAAAAGGGGGATTCCTGTTGTTTAGAGTTCCTTGTAAAATTTGTGTAAAGAAGACGACTACATCGATTTTGGGAGAAATTACAGAGAGAAAAAAAATTATAGAGAAAAGGGCATGGAAATACACAGTTTTTAGATTCTTGATTTGAGAGTTGTTACGCTTTTTTCTTTTTTTCTTTTTAGATTTTTTATCCATAGGTAAATTACTTCCGCTATGCTTCGGGTGAGATGATCCTGATATTACAAATGACTTTTTCTTCTCATGATATTACAAAGGGTGAGCAGTTTTAAATGTCATTTGATGTTTAATTTCTCATCTTTTTTCATCTCAATGTCTTTCTCAATCTTCATATTAATCTGCTTTAATTTTGTATTCATATGATCACAGAGGATATATGATTCTCGGATTGTTTATAAACAATAAATGAGAAAATTAGGGATTATAAGATGTGTATACACTACACTAAAAACGCTGATAGACATCGGTTAAAAATCGATGTCTATTTCACCAAGTAGCCGATGTTGAAGCCGTCGATGTTGAAAGTGGGCGCTGATAGACATCGGTTTTTAACCGATATCTTTTCTTGGAAAGACATCGATAGATAACCAATGTCTAAAGATTATCAACCGATGTGTTTCCAAGAAAAGACATCGGTTGGATATCAAAAGACATCGGTAGATCTACCTTTGTCTTTCTAAGAAAAGACATCAATTGTGACCAAAAGACATCGTTTATTAACCGATGTCTATCAAAGAAAAGACATCAGTTTCGCATCAAAACATATCGTTTTTCCACCGATGTCTTTCCAAGCATAGAAATCAGTTTCACTTTAATAGACATCGATTATTACATGATGTTTTTCATTTTTTTTATATTTAATTTTTTTACATAATTTTATTATATTATTAAAATAAGACTAAATACAATCATGCTATATAACTCAAAACTTACGAATTTATTACAATAATTTCAGATATTTAATTTCCAATACACAAAAAATAATCCTTTAAATCTAAAAGTACAAGAATATCCCTAACTAATTGAATCCAAACTTCAATTTTACGTAAATAAAACCTAAATTTATAAGCTAAAACATCATGATCAAGAGATCGATGTCCAACCTATTGTTTTCAATCCACGTAACTATAAGACACTGCATGAACACCACTAAAGTCTTCAAACTTCAAATCTTTCTCAGAGAAAAGTATAAAATCATCATTTTTCTTATCCAGAAACTGCAAGAAATTTGAAAGTTAAAATCAGTACATTGTTATCATAATATACAAAATGGATTACGGCAATTCAGTGAAGATGTGACTGATCACTTACTTCCAATTAAATTGTTAATGCTTGCATTTTCTATGATATATATTCGAGTTGCTGAGGAATGAAACCTGCATCTACAAGCAGTAATCCATTAATTATGTCACCATTAAGTTAATTGCCTAATAAATCTATCAAAATTAATTAGTCATTGAACTCTTAATAACTAAACAAGAATTAAAACAAGATAGTGCTATTACACTCTAACTTCATTCATCTCAAGGAAAAGGATAATCAAGTAGCATGGCCATGTTTAAACATTCAAGTTCACATGATGTGTTAGTCTTAGCATATGTATGCTTTTATGATCTCATCGTTATGCATAATCAATGGATTTCAACAATGGTATGCATCAACTAGCACATGAAGCCATTCCAAATATCATGCCCATGCAAATTTAGGAGAGAAAAATGCTTAATTAAGTGAAAATTTCATTCAAGCATTTTATCAAACACCTTATGTGCATACTTTCTCACCCTTCTTGATTCTTGCTATCTCACTTGCTTCAACCCAAATTTCTTAAAAATCAACAACAAATCAATGCAAATTTAGGAGAGAAAAATGCTTAATTAAGTGAAAATTTCATTCAAGCATTTTATCAAACACCTTATGTGCATACTTTCTCACCCTTCTTGATTCTTGCATTCTTACTTACTTCAACCCAAATTTCTTAAAAATCAACAACAAATCACCACCAATAATTGACCAAATCACTACCAATCAGTTTCCCACACAAGAAATTCAAAATTAAACACTCCCCTTCAACTATAATGAAACCAATCCATCAAATCAATCCAATTATGACTTTATTAGTTCTTCACACAAAGAGCAATGAAATGAAACACTCCCCTTCAACTATCATTTCATTTCAGATGAATTTATGATAGATCTCAAACCAATCCAAATGACTTTATTAGTTCAAGATGAGAGGCATGGATTTCAAATCTATATCTATCCAAATACCAATCAACGAATTTGATACTACAAATTTAAAATCCATCACCAAATCTGTCCATGCAACCCAACTTTAGAGTTCCAGGGAGATACTTACAAAGATAACATGGAAAAAGTGAATTTGTCCTTTGGGTTTTGTTCGAGTCTCCTTAAAATAAACCAAGATTGGAAATGTAGGCCACCAGAGCTCCCAGTTGACGAAAGTTGAATATCTGGCGAGCCAGCTCAAATGTTAAGCATTGATTTTGTGAGAAAATGATCAGATTAATAAGAAATTGCTCCACTTACTTCCATCGGTTTTTCCCACCCACAAAAGCATTTTTACCCGAGTCTTGCAGGTCATCTTCAACTTTTACCTCCTGTAATTAGGCTCTTTTGGTATAACTTATTGAAATAAAGAAGAAAATAGGAATGTTATGGTCAATCCGCATGAAAGAGTGCTGATAAAAGTTAGAATTCCCAGCTAAGATGATTAATACTACAATGGCTCGAGAGAATTAATTAAGTTCCTGAAACATTTACACACATCTGTCATTACACCTCATTATCTGATCAAACTAGTAAATTGGTTCCACATTGTGACACTGCTGAGTTCATAACATCATAACACATTATGAGGCAACACTATCATTAACAATAAACTTCACCATCAGTACTAGGATAGGATGCACCAGATGTATTTATGTCTATAAGAAGAAAAAAAATACTAAAAAAGAATAAAAGGTGTTTTACAAAGTTCTTTTATAGCACAAAGAGCAAAAGAGTTCCATTCAAGTGACAACAAGTATAGCAGCGGAAAATGATTTTGACAAAGTTCTTTTAGAGCACAAAGAGCAAAAGCTAGATATTCTATTCCAGGAATAACAAAATAATAAGGCAATGTAAGATTATATAAAATGCATGTCTACATCATAATTTGAAAATCAGATGTTATAGTATGAAGGAATCATGAGTAAACAAACCAGAGCCTCCTCATCAAAGACGAATCTCATTCTCGATGTCTGAAAGAAGAAAACCAGAGAATCCATCCTTATGTTAGCTCAAGAATTAGAAGATGTGTCTAAAGAAGGCACAACAATTATTTAAATTTATGTAAATTTAGGAACGCTGAACACAAACTAAATATAATATCAAGAATTGAGTTGGATATAGAAAGAATAAGTAATAATTAGTATCCTATACATGAAGCTGCATGACTAAATTGGCATTACCAAAACAGCATATGTGGAATTCTAACCATTTTTCTTGCATATTTGAGACAGACCTACTGAAAAAAATATGCCACGACTAGTTTGGCCTTACTGAAAAAAAGATGCCACGACTAGTTTGGCCCTAAAACAGACCTACTAAATTCATCTTGAACTATAATGAAACCTCTCATCTGTAACAATCTCATCTCTTTCTAAAAATCAATTCTTCTTAATAGCTTCTTAATATAAAAAGTTAGTAATTAGAAAGGCATTACTTTTCATTATCAAATTAAAAGCACACATATCCATCAACAAGACTTCATGTATCCTACGTGAACATTATCCATCACAAAATCTATGCAGTCTCTTACTATCACAAATAAAAATGAAAGTGATACATCATACACCACACAAACATAACATATTTATGAATAATAACTTCTAAATATGATTATACAGCGTACATATAGCAACAATGATAATGCTAAAATATTAGTAAAATCATTCAAAACCACCCATATCAAGATCATATTTGAATGTTACAAATTACTTTATTATTACCTCAGCAATCAGCAACAACAGGACATTAAAATGCTTTCACATAAAGAATCACATGTACATACACATAGAAAATTAAAGAGCACAACAACTAGCCAATCTCAGCCTACTGCACATTATGCATAAACTTCAGTAACTAACAGCAAAGGTATTAGCAAAGCAAATCCAAAAACACATCTCATGACTATTCAAAGGAAAAATCAACATTTCTTAGTGGAAGCAGCAAATTCAGAGTATTGTCTCCAGTCAAAACTCAGAAGCAACAATCAGAAGAGCAAAACGAAGAACAACAAACACAGCAAGTAGCAAACTGTAGAAACAAGATCAGAGAAGGGTGAGAGGAATCTGATGCTCTGTAAACGATTTACCAGAGGGCTTGGAGCCGCCGTCAGTGCCTATTCTCCACTAGGGTTACACCACAGAAGAAGGGAACAGCCTCGAGGAACCCCGAAATCGAAGATTGGACTTGAGAACTTCTGAAAATTGAGTAGGGAAAATTTCTCCAGAGAAGAGGACAGTCACACATTCAATCGCTCAGCGCTCAAGACTAAAATGCGAGAAAAATCTGGGCTAAGGATTTCACCCCCTCGCGCAAGCAACAACGAAATAGGTTAGAGCTTCCAGGGGGAGCTCTAAACTTCGAGGACTTAGGCAGTCAGCTTCAAGGTAGAGTCAATACTAAGAGCGCAAATTGGAACAACGCCAGTTCAAATGGTAATTCCACTATTCATGGTGGCAGGAAGCCGAAAGAAGGGCTAATCGAGAGCAAGAATGGGCCAGGGAAGAGGTCTTTGTTCTAGGGAGGGCTCTGTGCTTGGAAGCATAGCCTGTCACGCAGGAATCCTTCTTCTCGGCTAACCAAAAGGGGCGCCGTTGATTTGGGGGTGTAGGGTTCATGAGAGATTTGGGATTTTTTTGTGTTTCTTCATGGGAATGGCAGTTTCTGATACACTACTTCCCTTTTTTCAAAACATATATGCAAGTATAGGGAATGTAAGTCTGGAGAGCCAAATTTGAATCCCGTTAAAAAATTTTAATTTTTAATTTAGAAAGACATCGGAAAACAGACATCGGTTTCGCAAAACCGATGTCAATCATCTTATTTTTTAAGGAGCCGATATCTATTATGGAATAAATATCACGCAAAAGACATCGGTTTTCAAAAGCGATGTCTATCAGCAGATTTTATTTAGAGGTGCGAATAGACATCGCCAGAAAAGACATCGGTTATTAAAAACCGATGTCTATTAGCGTATTTTTTTTAATTCCGAATAGACATCGCTTTAAAGACATCAGTTAATAAAAAACCGATGTCTATCAGCGCATTTTCTTTGAAAATCGATGTCTATCAGCGTTTTCTCACACTGATAGACATCGGTTTAGGAAAAGACATTGGTTTTACATGAAAAGATATCGGTTTTATGGTAAACCGATGTCTATTTGGTGATGTCTATCAGCATTTTTAGTGTAGTGATATTATATAATATAATTTACATATAGGGGGTGTGTATTTAATGATAGAAGGACAAGTTAGGCATTTTAAAATTATTTATTTTTAATATATAAAAATGGGATGTGTATTTAATAGAATTGGGTGTGTATTTAGTGTAACCCTTAAAAGAAACTATTATTGGCAATTTGGATTGTAGAATGGTTATTAATCTAATAAACAAAATAATAAAATAACAAATATATAGGACAGTAGAGATAAACGAGAGTTAACAAGTGAGAAGATAGGTAGCTCTTTGGGCCATCCAGTTTCACCAATTAATCTCCTTTCCGTATGTTAATGTCCGGCTCTCCCTTGTGGACTATGGACGCATCACTAAGCCATGAAACCTACTCTATAGACGCAAGTAAATATGCGTGTAACACATGTGAATCGCCTTGGAGAAGAACATAATTATACCCCCTTTCTAGGTACTATCAGTATCAATTATTTCTCATCCACTAAGTAATCTAACCCGATATGATCTCCAGTTATAAGTGCTATAAATTATCCTCTTTATCCTACTTACTAACCCAAATTCAATTCAATTAATAAGTATTTATATAAGATAGTTCTAATGAAGTTTCGGAGTCCCCTCACTTAGAATCATAACATGAAATCCTGCTCAGTAGTGAACGCACTCAATCGTAACCAAGATATGTATTCAGACTCTACATAACAGTTAAAGATGCACAAAATAACTCTGAATATGAATTAATAAAGCATTGTCTATATAAAATAAATGCACAATTAGTGTTGTACGAAGTATACACACAGAAGTTCAATTAACTAGATAAAAACCTTCATAACCAAAGAACTACCAAAGCAGTTCTAGCCCGTGATGTTTCAAAGAACGTTCATGGTGTTTGGATAGATCTTACCCATAGTTTTGAAAATTACAAGAAAGATTATGTTGCGAAGTAAATCCCTAGATGTGGGAGCCGTCGCTTCTCACTCCGTCTTGAATCTTCACTTGGTCCTCACTTGATTCGCTGCACGAATATCTCTCTACAGCTCCTGCGGATGGAGTTAGGGTTTAGATGTGGTGTAGGATGGATGTGGAATCTAACTCTCTTTTTGATGTGATCGACATCCCTTTTAATACTTGTAAAGCTCTCCTTACGGACCTTTACTGGGTTTTTTCTTGAAAAATATGTCAATTCACGCACAAGAAGGTCGAAATTATCAAAAATAGGCACGCGTCCTTGCTCGACCAAAACTGGTGAAGTTGAGCGGTTGTCGAGCGGACTCCCTGCTCGCGGAAACTCTGTACAGACACTCGCTCGACCAACTTCAACCTCGCTCGACCAAAAAGTATTGGTCGATCGGCTCCTTCTGAGGTCGAGCTGCCTCTCAAACTTCGTGTTTTCCAATTTTGAGCACTTCTAACCTATTTTTCTGCATAAATATACTCAAATAGCTTTAGTAGCATCTGATTCGTGGATTTTCCATAAACATACTGGTGATAGTGTAAATTCATGTAATTTTTAGTCCAATTTGATACCTCTTTGAGTGTATAATTATATTATTTGCACAACTCTTAATACTTTGAATGATTATTAACTAAAAGGTACTTGAGAGGTATTTTGTTATTTTTTGATAGGAAAAAGGATAAAAAATGCAAAGTTGGAATGAATGATGGACTTGTGCAACATGCAAGAAAACAGAAGATCAGTTTGCGTAAACTTTCTGTATTGCTGTGGAAGTCCAAAATGGTTGTGTGATACATAATTGGAAACATAAGGAAGAGAGGGTCGCGTGGGCACAAGAATCGCTTAAATTGGAGTTCAGATGAAGAAGTTATGCTCAAAACCGTGAGGTCGCGCAGCTACCGGCGAGAATTCCGAAAATATACAAAAATTACCCTCATTTCCTTATTTTCTTGGTGACCAAATTATTTCCTAATTTCACATCTCTCCATATCTTTCATAATTATATTTTTCCTAATTTTTCAAGATCCCACATCCTTTACTCCTTATCTTATTCTATTCTCAAACCTATATATACTCATTCTCATCACCACATAAGGGTGTGGAGAAATTGCATAATCTACCACCACATCACCTAGGGTTTTAAACCCTAATCCACCATATCCGCCTTTTATCTTCTACCCATCATCTGTCATCCACCATTTGGAGAGGATTCAAGAGAGTATTCGTCTACTTGATCGGAGACTGGAATTTTGGAGAGGACAAAGTTGTAGAAGTAAAATCAAACAAATAAGTTTTCTTTTCTTTTCTTTATTCTTTCTAGTTTTTAGACTTATGGGTAATTCTTCTTCCATAGACATGGTTGTTGCTTGTAACACCATGGACTAAGTATTTTTTGGTAGTGTTAGAGTTTTGATGGTTTAATGTGTGTCTGATTTGATTGCCCTAAACTTGGATTTCTTATACTGCAGATTGTTCTTATTGAAGAGGATATTTTGATACTTCATATTATTGTGTTTTGAGTTTTGATTTCTTTAATTATTCTTGACGGTATCACTGATTGATAGTTAATAGTATTCTTTATTTCTGCATAATAATTGTTGTTTCATGTGACAGTCTTAGAAGATTGACCTATAATTCCTAAGAGTGTTAGACAATCAATTAGGAATATTAATTACTTGATAAAACATCATTATTAGGTAATTGGTAAGGAGACAAAGGGGGTTAATAATTGCATACCTAGAAAGGGAAGTCTAGTACTCTAGTCTTTAATGGAAATTAGCATGAAGTACCTATAGAGTGAGAGAGAGAGTTAATTCCTTATCAATTCTAGGATTTGCAGCTCATTATAAGTGTTAGAAGCTACCATATCAAGGAGGTCTAACTAGGTTTAGTGATCCTCTTATAAATATCTGCAGGTAAGTAATTTGAGTTTAGAATAATCTGTCACATGGTTAAGCAGTATTGTCTTTAGCATTATCAGTCTCTTATCTTGGAATACTTGATTATTTCTCGCCAGCGTATCTTATTTATTTTATTAGTTATTAATTATTTTTCATAAACTTGAGTTTGTCTTAAATAAAAATAGTTATATTAGATTTATTTGTCACTCTGACACTATCCCGTGGGTTTGATATTTGACTTGGTCACACGCGCACTGCAATTGATCCCTTATACTTGAGGGTGAGATTCATGTTTTCGAAAGAAAATGGCGATCACATACCGATTCGCCTTGATAATAGCCCAAATCGTACTCAATTTTCACACAAATCAGAGCTCAAAATATGTGAATTATCACTCTCATAAAACCCCCCCCAAACTTACATATTACTCATCCCAAGGCAACGAAATCAAAACAAAGGCAAGAGAGTGTGATTCACAAGATCCTCATATATGCATAACTTAATAACACATGTAATTTCATCATATAAAAACATGCAGTCATCATACTTTTCATCTATGTAAGAATATCAATGAATCACAATACTTCTACGAGTGCTAAGTCATCTAGCTCACTAGGTAAGTGTTTACTCTCGCTCTCAAGTGTAAACGATGTACACTTTAAAGGTTAGTATATACGCTCATAATCAATTCATACATTCGTGTAACCATAAGCTTGGCAAAGGTCTCAAAGATCAATTCATAATCATTTCAATACTAAGATCATAAAGGACTTGTCATATGGGTTGTACTGTTGGCTCTTTGGTAAGGTAGGAGAATTTAGATAAAGTGATTAATTAATTCACTAGTAGATAATTACCTTAGAGTTTTGCTTTTCATCACGCATCTTCATTCTTCTCCATCATCATTCTCATGTTCTTTGCAATTCAACTTCTCCTTCTTTTCCTTGGAATCAACATCTTCTTTCATCAAAATATAAGGTACCAATTTTGGGCATTACCCTTCTAAGCAGTTGGGGTACCGATTTTAGGCACTACTCTTATATAAAATTTAACAACAATATTTCTTCATTCATCACTAGCACAAATTTCCTTCCTTTCTTTATTCATCACTTAGCAATTTATTCACCTCAACTCTCTACTAGTAAATAGGGTATTTCAAAGCTAAAGTAAAAGTAATAAAGGCTTCTATCACAGGCTTGCCAAAGAAAAAGTTTTTAAAGGCTCAACAGGACTTCCAATGATATATACATTATAAGGTAAGGTAAGGTAAAATTTTGGCTAAGTGGCTCAATTATCAATAATGGCCTAAGATCATCTCCTAGTATCTATTAATCATGAATTTCAAACAAGACTTCAAGCCAAGTTCTAGAATACAAACGCATGAATGATTCTCTCAAGAATAAACTATCATGCATTGATGTAGCATGATTAAAAGGCTCAAATTCTCGCAAGGATAATAGATTTCCTAAGCACTCTTAAAAGCATGTAATCAATATCAATTTTCACATAAACTACAAGTAATAACAAAAAAATACATGCCTTTCTTAAACAAAATCAACATGTATCAAAAATAAATGCACATGCATATCAAAGAGTCAAAATCAATCCATCAATCATCACCAAATGTACAAATATCCATCAACACCATCAATATCATCAATACGGTACATCCACTCATGTATAAATCTCATAAACCTAACTCATCCACCAATCAAACCTCAACCTATCAAGTGAAAAATAGAAGGGAGATGAGAGGAAACAGATAAAGAGAAAAACCTGGCGCGCTCTACTCCTCCGGAGCATCATCATCATCACTAATCTCCATGCACCATAAATCGAAATCCCTCTAAAGAACCCAGAGCTTCCTATCAACCTCTCGATAGTTGGCATGCATCTCTCCCAACCTTTTATCCATATCATCATACCTCAAGTTGTGCATAACATAGTTCATGTTCACCAAAGCAAGTTGATGGTTCATCTCCTGCTGATTCGTATTCAATGCGGCAAAGTACTCATTCATCATTTGAAATTGTTCTTGATAGAAATGATCCTGAGTCTGCCAGAAATCATACTGTTGCGGCTGCTGCTGCTGTGGTGGCTGCATCGGAGGAATATCCATCTCTAAAATGTCGTGAGGCATCTCCATATGTACCTCAGGAATCAGATGCTCAAACGATGGTGGCTGTTGCTGTCCAAACTGCTGCTGTAGTGGCTCGTCCTCCTCATACTCTGGCTCTCCCACTAATATCATATCAAGATCGAGATACACACCCTGAAGATGCATATCTACCAAAGATCGCCAATCTCCATTAGCGCAACAAGTAGAGGAGATCGCAATGTGGGGAGGAGTGTTCATTAATAGATTCGCATTAATCAGAACCATAGTGAGATCAATGAGAGAGAAGGGCATCTTAAATGAAATCAGATTCATCCCTCGGATGAACATCTACACGCCATCTTCTCTTCGAGCCAAATTCATCCTCACACATGCCAATAAAATCAAATCCGGCTCACCAATAATCGACCGATATCTAGACAAATCCATATTGTAGTGCTCGGCCAACGGTGTGATCAAACCTCCAATGTTCACCTTCTGAAATGTGTGTGAAGTCAACCAACGCATCTGCTACAACACATAAGCACCGAGGTTGAAGTGGACCTCATTCATCATACACCATAGGACATATAACTCTCCTCTCGAAATACACCCACCCTCAGCTCGGGCAAAGATAGTGTTTCTGAGGATCCTATCCATGTATGCAATCACCGGGTTGCGGATGAAGGCAGCCCTTGATCTTTGAGGATCATACGCTCCTTGCAAACCCGTTATCAACCTCCAAAACTCATCAGCAATAAAGCCTTTGTCCTCTTGTGTCGACACATTCTCTGGGCATCCAAACATCCTGTTGAACTGATTAGCATACAAATATCTCAATTCCCCTCTAAGTCGGAACCATGCTGATGAGGAAAAAAGGAATTCTCACGAATCACCTCTAAAGTACAACGCATCTTCGTTGTGATGTGAAAGTAGGTCTCCCTCTTCAAATCCATGAATCCACTGATTCCTACTTGGTTGAACATCCACCTCATATCATAGATTATGTTCATCTCTACCATTGCTTCATCATCCCGGTAGCGAGTTCGTCTATCTTTCTTGAAATAGCTTCCCATAGCTCCTCATTTTCTTCCCAATTTAGTATTTGCAAACCAAAATCCGACGGCATCTTCCCATCTTTCTTAAGCTTTTTACCCACTTTTCCTTTCCTTGGTATTCCACTATCATTTCTCCTTAAGCGAGCAGCAATGCCTTTACCTACAAAAATTATACTTCAATACAACACATAGGCAAAGAAACAAGTATACCACTCCTTGGACTTATTAGCACATAAATTCTACTCAAGACTTCAAATCATGTGCCCAACAATTCCAACTCAACTTCTCCACAGTCTCACATGCATAACCAATAATACGATAAACCCTGACACATTCAATCATGAAAAAATCGTCATTCTAAGTCCTAAGTACAACTAAAGGATTCAAAATACCAACATGCTTCAATAGGACTTCCAAAAAGATATTCAAAAATTTAAACTCAATCCTAAGCATCCACACTATTCCACAATTCAAATTCATCACCAACGTCACTCCAAATCAACGAGCCCATATAAAAATTAATCAATTAAACTCAAGCCCGTGACATGTGCATCATTAATTTCACAAAATTCCATCAATCCAACGTTAAATTGAACTCATGCAAATTCATATAAAATTTCAACAAAAACACCCGAATTCATATCACAATTCAAACCAAAAACATGCTTCATCACTTACCCAACTAAACATCATAGAACAAAATCCAATTCAAGGGAAATAAGTTGAGAAACATACCTTTATCTCCAACCATAGGTGCGTAAAAGTGACGAGAAGTAAGAATGCAAAATTGAGAAGAACAGCCCCAAATTTGACTTAAATCTCCCAAAATTGATGTGAAATGTGTGTGGTTTGGGTAAATGAAAGAATTCTAAGTGATTGGGGAGAAATTCTTACCGTTCGGGGTGGTTGCTCGAGAAAGGATGGTGAGGAATGGTCGAGCAATGCAGAAACTGACCTTATATTCACGAATCTGCTATTTCTCTTGGGTCGAGTGGCTTGGTCGAGCGATGTTTCGTGTGGTCGAGCTGCAACCCTGTACGCTAAAACTGCCTCTGTACTCCGCTCGACCTCTCGCTCGACCAAGATGTTCTGGTCAAGCGGAACCTCTGTATTTTGAAAACTCAGAATCCGCCTTACAGTGGTCCGCTCGACCTCTTGACTGGTCGAGCGGGCTTCCAACACTCAGCTTTCTCGCGATTTCTTCATCCTCTTCGAAATTCAGACTCAAAAACAACATTAATCATCATATCAAGCCTAAACACTAGCTAGAGAACCACTACTTAGACTCTAAAAATCAAATATATATAACTCTGCTCTCACTAAATAAATAAATACACCACTGAACACTACGCAAATTGCAAAAAATTGATACATGCTAAAATTTTAATATACCGCAAAAAATAAACTCCCCTAGCAAATGTTACAAAGAAAAGATTATACTCTTGGTGCTTCAATGAGGTAAGAACATCACACCCCCAAACTTAGTAGAAACAATAGTCGAAACTAAGTTTGCAAAGAGATGTAATTACCGATTAGTAAGTGCCTTAAATATAAAAATTTCTTACACACACGAAATAAATAAAGCAATAAACGGGAGGGTAAGCCCCCCAAAAGGCGCTCATGTTTAACATTAGAGAGTCACGACAGTACCAGTTCAATGTAATGTATCTTCAAAGACAATGCAAGCATCATCCGATGATTTAAAGTGCTTCAACTGATGTCCATTCGCCGCTATGATGTCTCCATCCTTGTCCATGATCCCAAAACTCCCCCTCCACATGATCTATATATAATGAACGGTCCCGTCCACTTCGACTTTAATTTTTCTGCAAAAAGCTTCAATCGAGAGTTAAAGAGTAATATCTCATCTCCTTCTTTGAACTCCTTAAAAGGGATCTTCAAATCATGCAATTTCTTCATTCTCTCCTTATAGATCACCGAGTTCTTCAAAGCTTGGCTTGTAAACTCATCCAATTGATTGATGTGAGTCAACCTTAAATCCTTGACCTCCTTAATGGATAAGTTCAAGCTCTTTACTACCCAAAAAGACTTATGTTGAATCTCTATGGGTAAGTGACACGATTTCCCATAGACGATTTGATAAGGCGACATTCCTAGCACAGTCTTGTATGAGGTACACAACCCCCATAAGACATCATCGAGCTTCATAGCCCAATCTTTTCTATTGGTTCCAATCACTTTCTCTAGAATTTATTTCACTTACCGATTAGAAACTTCTGCTTGCCCATTCGATTGAGGATGATAGGGTTTAGTTACCCTATGCTTAACACCATACTCCTTGAGAACTTTTTCAATAAGCTTATTGACAAAGTGTGAACCTCCATCACTTACTAGTGCTCTAGGAACTCCATAGTGGGCAAAAATATGTTTCTTCATGAATGATAAAATAGTGTTTGCATCATTCATGCGAGTAGGAATGGCCCCACCAACTTGGAAACATAATCAACAGCAAGCAGGATGTATAGGAATCCATTAGATGGGGGAAAGGGCACCATAAAATCAATTCCCCATACATCAAAAATCTCTACCACAATACTTGGCTGAAGTGGCATTTCATCTCTCTTGCTTTTGTTTCCCATCCTTTAACATCTATTGCATGTCGCTACATAAGATTCACAATCTTTAAATAGGGTAGGCCAACATAAAGCAGATTGTAGTACCTTAGCTACAATTTTTTGAGCACCGAAGTGTCCCCCGTTAGGTTGTGCATGGCAAAAATCAAGAACACTCTCTATCTCCATCTCGGGCACACACCTAAGGATGATAGAATCCGTACAAATTTTGTAGATGAACGGATCATACCATATGAAGGCCTCAACATCTCTCTTGAATTTAGCAAGTTGGTATCTATTGAGACCTTTAGCAATTTCACCCACTGCAATGTAGTTGACATAATCCGCATACAATGGATCCATTCCTTGAGCAGCTACTACTCTAGCTTTCTCCGCTCCTTCAGCAAACATTGCCATAATCTTCTCATCCGGGAACATCTCTTCTATGTATTCGAACAGTTCATCACAATGCTCCCTTGTCTTTAACCTTGATAGGTGATCTGCCAAAACATTCTCTGTTCCTTTCTTATCTCGGATATTCATATCGAACTCTTATAGAAGAAGGATCCATCTAATAATCCTGGGCTTTGCTTCCTTCTTCTCCACTGAGTACCGGATCGCAGAATCGTCCGTGTACACTATAGTCTTCATGCCAACCAAATATTGTCGAAACTTGTTGAAAGCATACACAACAGCTAGAAACTCCTTTCAGTTATAGTGTAGTTCTTTTGTGCTGCATCAAAAGTTTTGCTCGCACAGTAGATGGCGCAGAACTTTTTTTTCCTCAACTGCCCGAGCACCACTCCAAGTGCTAGATCGCTTACATCACACATAAGTACAAACGGCCAAGTCCAATCCGGTGTGATCAAGATAGATGCAGTAATAAGAGCCTCTTTCAAAACCTGAAAAGCTGTTAGACATTCATCATAAAAAACAAAAGAAACATCCTTTTCACATAAATGAGATAAGGGCTTAGAGTATTTTGAGAAGTCTGATAAATCTTCTATAGAATCCGATGTGTACAAGGAAAGACCGCACTCCTTTCTCATTAGTAGGTGGTGGAAGCTTCTCAATCGCTTTGGTCTATCAACCTGCAATTCTTTAGCCGAAATATGATGCCCAAGAACAATCCCATCTCTCACCATGAAGTGGCACTTCTCCCAATTCAAGACAAGATTAGTTTCTTGACATCTCTTCAAAACAGTAGATAGGTTAGACAAAAAAATATAAAAGGAGGAACCAAAAACAGAAAAATCATCCATAAATACCTCCATGATCTTCTCTATCAACCCATCGAATATGGCCATCATGCATCACTGAAATATAGCAAATGCATTTCACAATCCGAAAGGCATTTTCCTAAAAGCAAAGGTTCCATATGGGCAAGTAAAAGTGGTATTTTCCTGATCTTCGGGTGCAATCATGATTTGATTATAACCCGAATATCCATTCAAGAAACAATAAAACTCATACCCTACTAGACGATCCAACATTTGATCCATGAAAGGAAGAGGGAAATGGTCTTTGCATGTATTTTCATTCAGTTTTCTGTAGTCAGTACACACATGTCATCCTGTAGGAATCCTAGTGGCTAATGTTTCCCCATCATCTGCTTTCACTATAATCATGCCCCATTTTTAGCTACAACATGAAATAGACTCATGTGAGGACTATCACTAATGGGATAAATAATTCCTGCATCTAACCACGTTAAGATTTGCTTCCTAATCACTTCTTGAATCACGGGATTAACCCTCTGCTGATTCTGAATACATCCCTTAGCTTAATTTAGCAACCTTATCTTATGCATGCAATATGATGGTCTAATACCTTTCAAATCATCAAGAGACCATCAAATAGCAGACTTATACTTTCTAAGCACATCTAACAAATCTTGTAGTTGCTCATCAATAAGAGAAGAAGATACAAAAGTAGGCATACTGCAAGTGTTTCGGTAACGGCTTCAACTCCTCCTTCGTTTCTTCTTTTGGTGTGCTCTCTCTATTCAAGGGTAGGTACTGCCTAGTCCACTTCACTTCTTCAAGCTTGATTCATTTTGGTTCATTCCTATCATCACCCAAAGCAAGTAAGTTTTCAAGAAATTTTATGCATACCTCATTGGAGAGCTTATCTAGCTCCGTAGTGGGAAAAGTAAGAGATTCTGCCAAGCATGTCTCCAAGGGATCCTTTGAAAGAATCAAGGACATGTCTTCCTTAACGATCTCCTCCACCACATCAATGCTGTTACATTGCATCTCCACAGGCATCTTCATTGCTTTGTCGAGGTTGAACAAAACATCTTCATTATCCTTGAGCTCCCCCTTTTTAACATCGATCATAGCTCCAGATGTGGCAAGGAATGGCATCCCTAATATAAGAGGGACATTATCCTTGTCGTCCTCCATCTCTAGCATAAGAAAATCCACAGGAAAGACAAGCTTCTCTACTTTCACAAGTACATCTTCTATCACCCCTTTCAGAAAAGTCATGGACCTATCCGCCAATTGCAAAGCCACTGTTGCGGGAGCGAGCTCCCCCAAACTTAGCTTCTTAAATATAGATAAGGGCATCAAGTTGATGCTTGCACCAAGATCGCACAAAGCTTTTCATGCCGGCCCCTTTCCAAGAATAGTGAAGCTTTCTGGATCCTTCAACTTTGTTGGCAGCTTCCTATGAATGATCGAGCTGCAGTTCTCAAACAGGTTAACAGTTTCAACTCCATTCAAGCTCCTCTTTTTCAATATGATATCCTTCAAAATTGGGCATAGTATGACATCTCCATGATTGCTTTAGAGAATGGAATGTTCAAGCTTATCTTGTTCATAATATCCGAAAACCTCTTGAACTTTTCTTCCAATCCGTTCTTTACTAACATTTAAAGAAATAGAGTAGGTATATTAGTTTTGGGAATTCCCCACTCATCGTGTTCGACCTCCTTCACTTTGTCCTTTTTGGCTCTCAATCTCTTGGCTCTTTCCTACTCGTTCTCTCCTATCTACTCAGTATTCTTCTTTTGGGATGGTACTGAAGTGTTCTGAACTACAGGTATAACGTCCTATACGGAATCTGTGTCAAAGGGCTTTGCTCGACCTCCACTCGAACAAAAGGGTCAGGTTGAGAGACCTAATAATGGTCGAGCGAGGTACCTATAATCTGACTTTGACTATTCAAGTGTACAAGAGTCCGTCGACCTCAGCTCAGCCAGACAAGTCTGGTCGAGCGGTAGTGTTTTGGTGGAGCGGGGTGTCTGTACTCTAATCATAACTTCTTCGGACCTCAGAATGCCACTCGACCTCAGCTCGACCAAGTGTCTTGGTCGAGCGGTGGTCAAGCAGAGACATGACCTCTCCATTTTCTGTGACTGGTAGCATTGGACCTTCATACTGCGTTCCTGACTGCAAAGTGATGGCATTACAAGATTTTGGGTTTCTTATGCTTTGAGAAGGAATTTTACCTTTATCAACTGTCTGCGTAAGCTTATTCATATTCCCCACCATCTCTCCCATCAACAACGTAAGATCCTTCATCTGCTTGGATAATTCATCAAGATTTGAGTCTATCTTTGCTTCCAAATGATCCACCCTTGCATAATTCCTAGCCACATACCGGTTCATAGTATCTTTCAAGTCAGGTTTTCCTTTCTCGATCTTAGCACCTGGATCAACACCCATAGAAGGTTTGACTACTGCATTTGGATTGCTCCAAGAGAATTCTGGCCTCCTTGGTTGTTGATAATTACCCGGGGGACCACGATTGTTGTAGTTCCCTTGGTAATTTCAATTTTCTTGATATTGAAACCTAGTTCCTTGAATACTTTGACCCATGGCATAGTTTTCTTCTTCAAATTCCTTTTGGATCGGTTTTTCTTCACCAACATCCTGCTGCATCATCATATGTACTCTCTGCGACATCTCCATTATTTGCTTTTGCTAGGATTCAAGTAGCTTATTGATATTTGCTAAGCTAGAGATGATCTCATCTTCTCTACTTGACTTTACCATCATGCGCTCAACCTGCGCTACCTTTCCAAGTACATAGGTGCCCCTCACTCTATCAGTTGGCCAATATCTTGAATTCATCGAAATATCCTCAAAAAGTTTTTCGGCCTCAACGGATGTCTTTGTAAGTAATGATCCATTTGATGAAGCATCCAATAAAACACGAGAATCACAATCCAACCCGTTGTAGAAAATACTTATGTATTGAGCTTTAGATAACCCATGTTGTGGACACTTACGAAGCATGTCCTTGAACCTATCCCAAGCTTCATAAAATTTCTTTCCACTACCGATAGCAAATTGACTTCATTCTAAACACCTTTGAAGGTGGCATGTATTTCTCCAAGGACTTCACTTTCAATTGCTCCCAAGTAGTGCATTCAGCAGCACTAAGAGTGTCGTACCAATCTCTCGCTCTTTCAGTAAGTGAGAATTTAAAAAGTATGATACTCCTTGCATCTTCATGAGTTCCTGCATCCTTTTGTGTGCTTGCATAACCAAGGAACTTATTAAGATGTTGTTGAGGATCCTCGAAAGTTCCCCCAGAGAAGGAGTTTTTTCTATCATGCTGATGAGAGCGGGGTGAAGATCAAAATCTGCATCGGCTCCACGCGCTCCTAACAGCCCAATGTTGTCCCCTCCGTTATTCTTAAAGACTTCACGGATGGCAACATTGTTTGGATTTACCCTATCTTGGGCCATGTTGACTGCTTCTGCTTCCGATTTGTCTCCGGTTGTAGCTTCAATCATTTCTGAGTTCAGCGCTTCAACTTCAACTCCTAGATTAAGAGCTTCAGTTGCTTCCACATTCTTGTTCTTCTTCTTCCTCGATGATGCTCTAATTTTTGGATCAAAAAGCGCTAATATTGCTCCCTTCGACTTAGTGTGTATACACCTAAAAAAAAATAAGCATTAGAAATTTCAGACAAATATGGAGTAGTTTCAATTAAAATAAAAACAATAAAATTGATAAGGACAACCGTCCCCGGAAATGGCACCAGATACTTGATGGGCGTTTTCTCAACACACAATTAATCCCCAAGTATGAAGAATACGATTGTAGCTTAGATAAGTGATCAAGTTATATATCGAACCAAAAGGACGATTGGTTATCAATTTGTTATTATTTAAATTAAAAGAAACTATTGTTTGCAATTTGGATTGTAGAATGGTTATTAATCTAATAAGCAGAATAATAAAATAACAAATAAATAGAGACAGTAGAGATACACGAGAGTTAACAAGTGAGAAGATAGGTAGCTCTTTGGGTCATCCAGTTTCACCAATTAATCTCCCTTCCATAAGTCAATGTCCGACTCTGCCTTGTGGACTATGGACGCATCACTAAGCCATGCAAACCTACTCTATAGACGTAAGTAAATATGCGTTTAATACATGTGAATCGCCTTGGAGCAAGAACATAATTATAACCCCCTTTTCTAGGTACTATCAGTATCAATTATTTCCCATACAATAAGTACTCTAACCCAGTATGATCTCCCTTTAAGTACTATATAATTATCCTCTTTATCCTACTTACTAATGCGAATTCAATTCAATTAATAAATATTTATATAAGATAGTTCTAATGAAGCTTTGGAGTCCCCTCACATAGAATCATAACATGAAATCCTGCTCAGCAGTGAACGCACTTAATCGATAACTAAGATATGTATTCAGACTCTATATAACAGTTAAAGATGCACAAAACAACTCTGAGTATGAATTAATAAAGCATTGTCTTATATAAAATAAATCCACAAATAGTGTTGTACGGAGTATACACACGGAAGTTTAATTAACTAGATAAAAACCTTCATAACCCTAGAACTACCAAAGCGGTTCTAGCCCATGACGCTTCGAAGAACATTCATGGTGTTTGGATAGATCTAGCCCATAGTCTTAAAAATTACAAGAAAGATTAAGTTGCGAAGTAAACCCTAGATGTGGACGCCATCACTTCTCACTCCATCTTGAATCTTCATTTGTTTCTCACTTGATTCGCTGCACGAATCTCTCTCTACAGCTCCTGCGGATGGTGTTAGGGTTTGGATGTGGTGTAGGATGAATGTGGAATCTAACTCTCTTTTTTATGTGATCGGCATCCCTTCTATACTTGTAAAACTCTCCTTACGGGCCTTTACTGAGCTTTTTCTTGGAAAATACGTCAATTCACGCACAAGAGGGTCGGAATTATTAAAAATAGGAGCATGTGTCCCCGCTCGACCAAAATTGGCGAGGTCGAGCGAATTTTGGCCAGGTCGAGTGGCGGTCGAGCGAACTCAATGCTCGCTGAAACTTTGTACAGACACTCACTCGACCAACTTCAACCTCGCTCGTCCAAATAATGTTGGTCGAATGGCTCCTCTTGAGGTCGAGCGGCCTCTCGAACTTCGTGTTTTTTTAATTCTGAGCACTTCTGACCTGTTTTTCAGCATAAATATGCTCAAATAGCCTCAGTAGTATCTGATACGTGGATTTTCCATAAACATACCGATTCGCCTTGATAATAGCCCAAATCATACTCAATTTCCACACAACTCAGAGCTCAAAATACGTGAATTATCACTCTCATCAGTGGTCGAACAGTTCGACCACCTGTGCACGGAATCCACCATCTGCTGTCGTTTGACCGTTGTTCGACCAAAGTGACCTTGGTCAAAAAACTCCGCTTTGGTCGAACGAGACCTCTGTAAACTGAAAGGATCTTCACATGTCGTTTGACCTCCGTTCGACCAAAGTGGTTTTGGTCGAACGATTCCAATTCTGGTCGAACGGGACCTCAAAATTCATGTCTTTCAATTGCGAACACTTCTAACCTATTTTCCTGCAAAATTATTCTCAAACGACCTCAGTAGCATCTTTTTCATACATAACCCGATTAGTCTCGACTTAAGACCAAATCGTACACAATTTTTACATAAATTAGAGCTCAAATTACATGAATTTTCACTAACAACATGGTACAACTTTTAAAGAGCGTAGGATATGGGGGGCACGGTGCCCTTGGAGATACGCAAGTTCTAGCCTTTACTGATTATTCTTTAGTACGCGAAAAAATATTTTTTTGAAAAGATGAATTGTTATTCTTGTGAATGAAACATATAATTACTCTTCAACTTTTGATATATTATGAATTTTATATTCATGTTGAGAAGAATTTGAGAGGTACGGGATAATATTTTTTTAGGAATTATACTATTTTACACACTAGTATTACTATTTTTTAATTTGATATCAGGACCTTAAAAATGATTTAAGCCTTATTAGTTTTTTCCATATTAATTTTTGAATTTTTTAATTTGACAACTATAAAATGACTCCTTTAAAATGATTTAATTAGGTTAATAAATAGACAAATACTTGTGCAAATCGGGTTTATATGTAAACCTTGTAATAGTATCTAATAAATCAATAACAGATTTTATACAATAATTTAGGGATTGTTAGATATTCTAGTTGACTTTTCATGTATTGTCTAATTATAAGTGTATATATTGTGATTGTAAATCTTATACTATTCATTCAATAAAATTACATTATTATGGTATAAACCTAAAAACGCAAACAGAAACCCTATTTTTCCTCTCTTGTTGTAGTCTTCTTTTCTGGGCTTCTGGCACTCTTCCATTCACCACTTTGATTCATATGCTAACAATTAAACTTTCTTCAACCAATTATCTTTTGTGGCATAGTCAAGTTTATCCACTACTTATTAGTCAAGAGCTCATTGCTCTTGTTGGTGGTTCTCGAACTTCACCACCTGCCAAGGTACAGAAAGATGAAATCATGATTCCAAATCCAGACTATGCTTCTTGGCTCATTGAAGATCAACAGCTCGTAAGCCTTTTTTTTCATCTCTAACTGAGGAATTCATATATGTGGTTGTTGGTTGTTCCACTGCTCTTGATGTTTGGATTTCACTTGAAAACTTCTTTAGCCATCAGTCCAAAGCACGCGAGTTTTGTCTCAAGGGTCAACTTCAATCTCTCAGAAAGAGCGATAAAATAGTGGCAGAATTCACGCGTGAATTCAAATTAATTTGTAATCCATTATCTGCGGATGTCATAGATAAAATCCACCTATTATTTCTGATTAAGGATTTCGTTATTATGTAATTTTCGTGGATGATCATTCCAGGTTTACATGATTTTACCCATTAAGACAAAAATCTGACTTTTATGAGATTCTGCTTCAGTTTAGTGCACTTGTTGAAAATCAGTTTTCTTGTCACATAATATCTTTTCACAATGATGGGGGCACCGAATTCACAAATAATAAAGTACAAATTTTTTTCGGGATTTTGGAATATGACATATTCTTTCATGTCCCTATACGCCAGCCCAAAATTACCCTGTGGAAAGAAAACATAGACATATCACCGAAACTAGTTTAGCTATGTTATTCCATTCTCACACACCAATGAAGTTCTAGATGATGCTTTTAGTAGTTCTGTCTACATTATAAATTGTCTGCCCACAAAAGTTCTTAATGGAAAATCACCATATGAGATACTATTTTCCACTTCTCCAAATTATGGGAATTTTCATCCATTTGGCTGTCATGTTTATCCTTGTCTTCGAGATTATACCACTCACAAGTTAGCCTCGAAGCAAAGCTTGTATTTTTTTAGGCTATAGTAGCCTACACAAAGGGTTTCGTTGCTACAATCCTACATCATTTTGCGTCTATATTTCAAGACATGCAAAGTTTGATGAGTTGTTTTTTCCATTCTCTAAACTTCTTGGTAAGTCTAATTCATTGACTTCGCCTATGTTGGAGATTTTTTAGCCTCTCAAGTTGCCAACTTTTGTTGCTGCTGCAAAATCTCCTGACATTAAGGCTTTACAAAGATCTCCATGCTCATTACGTCTATCGGATGACCGAAGAAATCCTCCAAGTGAACCCCTTGAAATAGATCTTGATCAGGTTATAGAGGTGCCTACTTCAGTTGTTCCTGAGCCTTATCGTGAAGCTGCCCAAGATGTTGTTCCAATGCTTCAGTCAACTCATTCTATGCAGAGTTGATCTAAGTCAGGTATATTTAAACCCAAACATGTCACAAATTATGCTTGCACTACTTAGTTCGACGCTCTTTTTACAGTGAGTGAGCCTCGTGGCATTAAAACTACCTTGAAATTACCTGAATGGGTAGCCGTTGTGCATGCAGAGCTCACCACCTTGGCTCAAAATCAGAGATGGGATCTTGTGCCACGCCCACATGGTGTCAATATTGTAGGTTCTAAATGGGTTTTTCGTACTAAGTTTCTGGCTGATGGATCAATTGAACGGCATAAGGCTTGCCTTGTCGCTCAAGGCTTCACTCCACTCCCAGGATTCAACTATTCTTACACCTTTAGTCATGTGGTTCGAGCCTCAACAGTTTGTATTGTGCTATCTCTTGCAGTTATGCACAAACCTCTACATTAATTAGATGTAAAAAATGCTTTTCTCAATGGTGTTCTTTCAAAGCTGATATTTATAGAACAACCTCCTGGTTTTGTTGACTCTCAATACCCAAATCATGTTTGTCGTCTAAAAAATGCCTTGTACGGTCTCAAGCAAGCACCTCGTGCCTAGTTTCAACGACTCAATGAGTTTTTCATAAATATTAGTTTTGTTTGCAGTCGTTCATATTCTTCACTGTTCATTTACAATCGTGGTGCTTCTATCATTCATCTCTTAGTATATGTTGATGACTTTATCTTGACGGGAAATTCTCCTAACAAATTGAAATCAGTCATAGCTCGTCTACATTAAGAGTTTGCTATAAAAGACTTGGGTAAGCTAAATTATTTCTTGGGTCTTGAGTTAACTTACATTTCCACTGGCATACTCTTAAATCAAGCAAAATACGCTCGCGATATTCTTCAACGAGCTGGTCTTGAGGATGTCAAGCCTGCTGGTAGGTGCTCTTCAATACCTCATTGTTACGCGACCAGATTTATCATTTGCTTTAAATCTAGTCAGTCAGCATTTGCAGAAACCAACTGTTGCCCATTTTCAAGTCGTGAAGCGGATTCTTCATTACATCAAACGTACTCCTTCTTTTGGTCTCACATTTTCAAGAAGTTTTTCACTAGCTATAGTTGCATACTCTGATGCTGATTGGGCACACTGTGTGGAAACTCGTCGATCCACCTATGGTTATTCTATTTTCATTGGAGGAAATCTAGTAACATGGAGCACAAAAGAACAACCCACCGTCTCCTAATCTAGTTGTGAGTCTGAGTACTGTGCTTTGGCGAATGCAGCTTAAGAATTGGTTTGTACTCTACATTTGCTTCGTGAGCTCCAATTCAAGATTCCATCTTGTCCCACCCTTTACTTAGACAACAACAGTGTCATTTTTCTCAGTCAAAATCCAAGTGCTCACAAAAGATCAAAACACATAGATATTGACTATCACTTCATCCGCGAGCTTGTGTCATTTGGCAAACTTGACACACATTTTATTTCTTCTGATCTTCAGATAGCAGATATTTTAAAGGCTCTACCCAAACCTTTAATTGAATACTTCAGAAGCAAGCTATGCGTTGGACATCATCCATTGTCTTGCTTGAGGGGATAATAATATCAAATAAATCAACAGTAGAATGTATACAATAATTTAGGGGTTGTATAATATTCTAGTTGACTTTCCTTGTAATGTCTAATTATACGTGTATATATTGTGATCGTAAAACTTCTACTCATTCAATAAAATTACATTATCACCCTGTTTTCACAAATTACTATTCAATACATGAAAAGTTACTATTTAGAGACATAAATTATTACTTTTTTAAATTAAAAAATTACACTTCAATTTCTTGTACACCTTGATATATCATTACCCTTTAAGACATATAAAAATTTACTCTCTAAAAATATAAATTATTATAGGGTTAATTGCAAGAAAAACCACGAACTATACATCTATTGCAAATTAATTCTCACTATTGAAAAATTGCAAAAAAAACCACCACCTTTAAGTATTGTTGCAAAATAAACCCAAAAAACCATACTTTTTTGTCACAAATTGAGTTTATTTTACAACAACACTTAAAAGTGGTGGCTTTTTTTATAATTCCTCAAAAGTGATGATTAATTTGCAATAAGTGTAAATTCGTGGTTTTTTTTGCCATTAACCCATTATTATATAAAAGTTATTAGTACTTTTTAAAGAGTTATTTTTTATTTTATTTATTAAAGAATAAATTTAAAGAATAAAAATTTTACACTAATAAATAATTTGTCTCACACCGTAGAATTGGCGAGCGACCCCAAGTCTTTCTATATAAAATACAGAATCAACTACAATTCATATTATTACGCAATTAAATTTTAGTGGCCCACTTAACCAAAGCCTATATTAGGACCTGAGTAATTACCTGTTTAAAACAGGCCATTAAATCCTAGACCTAGAACTTGTAATATATTCTACCACCTCTTTTACAATTCAATCGCTTCTGCTCCGACCACACACAGGCGGCACTCATGGCGTCGCCGCATGGAATTCAACTCGCTGCCCATCTTATCTCATGCTTCTATGGCGACCTATGCTCAGTACGTCAAATGACTTCCATCATTTTCTTTCTTGTTTTGTAATATTACATTTTTTTACTTATTATGCCTGTTGCAGAAAGTTTGCGAGTGTTTACTACGCAGAGGAACCCAAACCCTGGGTCAAATAATCCGAATCACTGAGATTACCAGAGAAAATGCCGGCAATTGCTTACGCGTTTTGATACACCAGAATTGCGTCCAAGCCTATTCCGTTCAGCAAGAAGGTTAGTCATCATGCGTGAATTTGATTAAAACTTCAGATTATTTAATGGAATCACTTTCGTTGATTAAGTATATGGTTTGCTCGTGTTCAGTAATTGATGAGACAAGGTGTGTGACAATGTCAGTGGAAGATGTTCGCATTAGTGTTCTTTTGATAAACACTGTTTTTTTATTTGATATCTTGTGATAAAAACCATCTTCTTTAATTTTAGATTAAAAAAATTGCATATAAGCTGATTGATTGATTTATAATTTTAAAGCAACAGTCCTTACATATGGTTTCTCATTAATGGTGTGACTATTGGATTGCTAGGTGCTTTTGGTGTTGCTCCAAGGATTGTAACCCAGTATATAGCGTTATTCAACAGCATAATACATAAATTGAGGGCTCCAAAGTTTATTAAAATAGTATTAGAGGATCTCGGTGAAGATGTATGTTCTAATTTAATCTTTTTTTCTATTTTTTTTTTCTATTGAAGTTTTAGTTTGCCGATTATGTTCTACATTCATAGACTAATTATATTTAATGTTAAATATGATTACACGGGAAACTTATTTGTTTGTTTGTATAGTGCCTAAGTATATTTCAGGGGTTGATTGAACATGGAAGGATTTCAATTGATCAGATTATTGACAGAGAAGAGGTGAGAGCACGGAGAAAAGGAGGTATGTGACTAAGAGAGTTCAGACATGTAGCATCCTGATTTGATGAATTAATGTATGACGAAGGATAGACTATTAGATAACTGGATACTATGCAGTATATAATGCATCTTGAAAGTAGTAATGTCTTTTGTGCTGTGTTCTATAATTCTATCTTTGGGTTTAGTTTGTGCATACCAGCATATGCCTGTTCATTTCTACCCATTAATGCATTTTGTTGTGGTTTCTTATGATTATTTACTGTAGTGATTACTCAGTGAGTTTTGCCTTGAAAAGAATGCATGTGAAAATCGAATTATATGTTTTGAATTCATTTGACTGAAATTCATGAAACTCATACTTCAATATAATTCCTGCAGCTAGTTTTGATGTTCATGTTGTGCGTGATAACTTCAGTAGACTTTTGAATGCCAAGTTTATTGAACGTTGCCCTGCCCCTGAGCCATTTCTTGCACCATCTGAAGAAGAAACTCATGTCAAGAAACGGGGTGCGAAGTCAGGAAAGGTAGATAATTTTTAATTAGAAAGTTTTTGTATATTAAACAAAAATGATTTATTTTTAAGGCATATGTGAAGACAAAATTACTCATTTTATTTTTGTTGCTGTTCTTTTAACAGTGTATGCATTCATGTATTTTCTGATAGAGAAGGAAAGATTGGATATTTTCGTATTTTGATTTGAAGTCAATAATCTCCTTTAATTAGATTATTTAGTTTCCTTATTTCCTATTTCATATTCCTGCTGTTTTAATAATTAGGGTTAAGGTTATGATTGTGGGCCTTCGGCCTATTCAGCCTATTTAAGTACCATGTGTTATCGTAGGGAAATCATCAATAAGAAAGTATTATATTTTGCAGCCTTAACTTGGTTTGTGGCAGGGTTCATCTCTGTGGCCTTCTTTTGAAGGATTGCAGCCTCACGGCTTGTGGCGGAGAATTCTATTCTCCGTGGCCCTCCTTGAGGGATTATTTCAGCGTGTGTGTGTTTTTTTTTGTTATTAGAATCACCTTAACTCTATCAATTGGTCCGACCTGCCCTTCTCTCTTCCTTAATGCCCCACACCCGCTCAATGACAGAAAAAGACAGATCTGAATCAGTGGCACTAGAGAGGTGCGCTGCGATAGAGAAGGTGATCGAAAACATGCAGCAGACCTTTGAGTCACGTGTTTCCAGCATCGAGGACACCTTTTCCTCTGAATTTGCGACCGTTCGCAAAACTAGGAGCGTCATGATGCGATGTTTAATGCCATCATGGCTAAATTGGAGAACATGGCCCCTACGGATGCCACAGGATCACCAAACCATGCCCTGGACACGGCTGCTGTGAACCTGACCACTCCTTTGGCACCTAACTTGGCTGCCAGTACTTCCCTTGGAACCAAATCAATTGGCGGTTCCTTTAGGGCGGTTCCGCCTTCTGATCCGACTGTTGATTGCACAGCCCACAACCCGAAGATGGAACTACCACCATTTGACGGATCTGACCCGGTGGCATGGCTTGCGCAGGCAGAGCAATATTTTCTGGTACATCACACACCTGTTGATGACCGAGTGCAATTATCACTGATCGTGATGACGGGAAAGGCGATGTTTTGGGCGCAATGGGTACTACGGCGATAAGCCGCCATTACGTGGGTCCAATTCTCCCGCGAACTAATTGATAGGTTTGGGGATAGCTCTGCAATTAATGCTTACGAGGCAATGCATGTGACTAGGCAAACGGGACACATTGAGGATTATATCTCCTTGTTTGAGGAACGGGTAGCCCAACTACCATCACTACCCTCGGAGCAATATCTCGAGATGTTTTTGGGAGGGCTGCAAACATCGATCCGTGATCGAATTTTAGATGTGGAGATGTCAGACATGTTTGCGGCTATTCGGGCTGCACGCCGAGTTGTAAGAGCCCCCCAACCAAGTGGGATAGTGCACAGATTCTCCCCGTCGGGGAGTTTCTCGCGGCCACCGACCACCTTCAAGGGGGACTCAACTTACCCTACAACCACCCATCAAGGATCAGATAACTTACAGCCGACACACTCGATACCGACAGCCTCCAGCGTTGGATCAATTAACAGATTGAACCGGAACACAAAGCACTTGACGGCAGAGGAAGCTCGTGAATATCGCGAGAAGGGGAAGTGCTACTGCTGTGGACAACAATATAGTCCCCTACATAAATGTACCGGAAAGTTCTATAGCATTTACATTGAACCAGAGGGACATGGAGCGGAAGAGGATACTTTTGTGCCCTTCTCGAAGGACACCATTGAACCAGAGGGTTATGGCTAATTGCAGCCTTGGGGTCAAGGCTGTTCGGAGAGGGAGGCAATTGATAGAGAAGGAAAGATTGGATATTTTCGTATTTTGATTTGAAGTCAATAATCTCCTTTAATTAGATTATTTAATTTCCTTATTTCCTATTTCATATTCCTGCTGTTTTAATAATTAGGGTTAGGGTTATGATTGTGGGCCTTCGGCCTATTCAGCCTATTTAAGTACCATGTGTTATCGTAGGGAAATCATCAATAAGAAAGTATTATATTTTGCAGCCTTACTTGGTTTGTGGCAGGGTTCATATTTGTGGCCTTCCTTTGAAGGATTGCAGCCTTATGGCTTGTGGCGGAGAATTCTATTCTCCGTGGCCCTCCTTGAGGGATTATTTCAGCGTGTGTGTGTGTGTGTTTTTTTTTAATTAGAATCACTTTAACTCTTATCATTTTCTCTGTTTTCACCTCAGTTAAATTCTATTTTTTTAGCAGTGTATGTATTCATTTGTTTTCCCTCTTTTCATTAACCACATAGATATTAGTTAGTAAACTTGTAATCCTTGAGAAGTTATAGGACACATGCTAAAATACAATATATTAAATTAATTCAAAATATTGATTTCTACTTCACATACGAATATGACAATGGTATGAGGACCTAAGGAGGAATAGCTTTATTTTCCATCCCCATGTATCTCTAGAAAATGATGGATACTTTTTATTTAGATAAAAAGAAATTTCTATTTAAGAATTTCCAAGGTTATTGGTTAGTTTGATTAGAACACCAAAAAGAATGGAAAATATTTATACTTAGCCAGGTTTTCTATTTGTCTCCTTTGAACTTTTCATATGTTGGTGACTTAATTTTCTCTAACTTGTCATGCTTTACTCAACAGTCTCCTCCACAACCAAAGACCATTGAGCAGCGTGTTTTGGAAGCAGCTGCTCCAATGGAGTCGTTGAGGTTCCTAATGGAAATGGATGATCTCACTGAGGAAAAGGCTGAGGAAAGTACCGAAAGTGGGACAGTGGGGAAGAAGGTTCAAGCTGAATTCTTTTGATGCTTTCTTTAGCATGGTATTTGAGTTTATTGACTTCGAATTTTTTGGCATTAAATAGCGCAAGCAAGATGTGTTGAAGTCTGATGATGTTCTATTGGATGCCAATGAAAAGAAAGAAGTTTTTTGGCGTGTTAACTTTGAAGAACTTATATGCCGTTTGCGGCATAAGGTTAGTTGTGATAAGAATTTCAACTCTGTCTGCCTTTTTTTTTAACTGCAATGCTGTAGTATGTTTGCATGCAAAGCTCATAAGATTCCTCATGAAGTTTCTTTGATGCTTCATGTTCTATTATAGGCTTGTCTTTCGTACGTGAAAAAAAGGATCAATGATGAAGCAAGCATTGTGCTGAGTGCAATTTTGGGTTTGAGTACACGATCAGCGAATCAACCAAAAGCCGAAAAATCTGGTAATGGTCCCCTATTTTCATGCTTGAATGGTATTTGAGTCATAATTTAAAAAACCCACATTTCCCAATACTTTAATGGATACATAACTGTGCACTTATCTAATCCATCATTTTTAATGGTCTGATTGCTCAAAGGCCTTGTGTGGAGCAATTGGTCTTATTACAAATCAGATGAGTTAGTTCATTTGAATATATATATATATATATATTGATAGAATGTAAATTCATAAGTTACATTCTAATATATGAATATCCAAAATCCAAAACTAATGATGGCACTGTCATATTAAGACTTGGTATTTTGATTCTAATATCTCTTTGTAGCAAAGTTTATTCTTGTTTAATAACCTGAGTACTTCTAGGAACAAATTTTTCATTATGAAAATAACTAATAAGAGGAGAAAGCATGATTGAAGCAACGTGGTGATCTAAATTATTTAGCTAAATTCAACTTGTCTCATGCACTCCGCTTGATATCCATTAATCAATTTTGTTTTTATTTTCCTTTAGTCTATAATATGATTATATGTGTAGGTATATATGATGCTGATTTTCTAATTACAAAAGCTCCAAGTAGATATTTTGATGCGACTCTAATCATTTCTAATATATAATATTCGTTCAACGACGAATAATACTCCCTCCATCCCAAACAATTATGCACGTATTTTTGTGCGCACATATTAAGAAAAGTTTCTTTTTAGGTGTATAAAGTTAGATAAAAGAGGGGTACTTTGGGTAATTCAATAAGAAGAAATGTATAGAGTTGTATGAGTTAATAAAGTATAAAAAGTAGGTGCCAGTTTGGTACTATTGTGGTATTATGAAATGTATATATTGTGTGCTCTAAGCTGCTATTAGAAGTGTAAGTTTTGAGCCGGAAGAAAATGGAAAGTGTACAGAAATTTTTTCGATGATAATTGAATAATATAATACAAGCTAGACTCGCATTACAATTGGTGAGCTGATTTCTTACATAAGTAATATTTAAGAAAGAAAATATTGTAGGTGATTCATGATTGAATAATATAACATAAACTAGACTCACATTTCGATTGGTGAGTCGATCTATAACATAACTAGTATTCAAGACTAACTTAAATGAAGCCTAACATGTCCCCATTCACTCGTTATACTCTTATCTATTTTAACAATTCCTTATACCTAAATTAACTTAATTGGCTTAACATACTCATGATAACTATTTCAACAACTTACATATCTCCACCTTCCACAGTCCCTGTTTATTTCCTCTCTATTTGTTTTGTACATATATATACCATAAGATTTGTGCATTTCATGGCAATAGGTTTACCAATTGCTCATCTCAATAGAAGGTCGTTTTCAAGCCCAAATAAGTTATTTACTCCTTTTGAATTACTTTATTCTGTATTTTAGACACCACTTCTCTTAGACATCCCTTCTCTATTTATTCCATTAATTTCTTAACAATTGCTTCTTGAACTGCTTAATAAATGAAAAAGATATATGCAGTTGAAATATTGAGATCAAGCAAGAAAGAATTTGTAAACTGTTCACAAGCATGTCACTGCATGGTTATGTGTAGTCCTCCGTGTTCTGTGCTCACATAAATCAACTCTGGTCTGGCACTTTTCAACTGACATGACTTATATATTCTATCTTCAGCTGCACTATCTATAAGTGCCATATATGATGAAGTGATAAAAAAAGAGGGTGGTCTAGGATTGGACTTTGATCGTGTCACAACTTCACTCGACCAGCTTGGGTGTGAAACCCACTCGACAGATGATGATGACAGTTACTCCGTAGGTACAGATTCATGTGCATCTTTTATTTGATGCAATTGTCAAACCAAATGCCATTATGAACTAGCACTTTGTCTTTGTTTCAAATCCTAAACCATGCCTTTTACACTTGATTTCTTATGCACTACAGATATTAAAGGCATCATTGAAAAGGCTCAAAATGAAGAGGTTTATATTCATTCTAGTCATAATTTATTCTCTTGCATCTGTGTGCGTGTGATATATACAGCATCTTATGATGAATGCATTTATTATTTAGGTGGAGGCTATGGTGTTGAAAAGATATGGGAAAGAGGCATATAGGATATTCAGGTTGCTGTCAAAGGCTGGTCATTTCCTTGAAACTGATAAGGTAACTCTTAACACTGGACAATCGTAGAAATTCCTAAAACATTACATAGGTAACTGTCAGTTGACCGCATCCAAGTAAAGCTTAATAGTTTGTTGATCAGGTGGACGCAGCTTATTATTAAATATTAGTGGATGTGTCTATCATCACAAGACAATGCAATAAATTCATGGAGAATATATTTCTCTGCTCTGTGTATGCAAATTCTGCAAACTGAATGTTTAAGGAAATGTTGGGCACCCTTAAATCTAAATCTGAAAAAGAATGGTCAACCTCACCCTGTTGATACGTTTTAACCTATTTGAAAGACCCAATTGCTGCTAATTCTTTTTCCTTTTCTTTGAAATAAATCAGAGTACAAATCTTTTCTGCCAAAATATATTTCTTATTAGTTAGTAACTGGTGTTACTTCAGGATAACATAAGTTGAGTATCTCAGTAATCAATGGAATTGTACTTCATCTGTTTATGTTGGTCATGTTGGAATGGTTGCAGGAAATATAAATTTTGCTTAGTGAGTTACTGTTATATTATCTGAGGCATTTGTGCAAACAATGATTTGTATGAGTAGACATGGATTTATTAGAACGCCTACTTAATGCCCAACTTCTGACATGAAAAGAGCCAATGAAAACATTGAAATGTTATTTAGAGACTTCCATTTTTTATTAGTCAAATGAATATACACCAAAAAATTATATAATTTATAAATGCCTTATAAAACAAATAAGTATATTTTGTTCTTCAACATGTTTATCTATGGACTTGCCCAGACTCTCATAGCTTTTTGCTTTGCACATGTATTGAGTTCATGAATTTACATTTCTCTTTAGCTATGTGTTTGGATCTAGTAATTAAAAACCATTTGTCTTTAAGTCTTACTGAAATCTTCCTATATCATATGTTATGATTTGAAGCTTCTTTATTGTTATTCACTCCTTGTAAAAGATAGTTAAGCAACATCTACCGCCACATTCTCGGAAAATGATTTTTTCTTGAATCAACTGATATCAGTCTTATCCCATCAGATTGCAGATTCCACATTTATTGAAAAGAAAGATGCAATCAAGATTCTGTACAAGCTTTGGAAAGATGAATATGTGCAGATGGAGGTAAGTTATCTTTCATTATCATAGTCCAAAAAAGCCGTCATACTCCTTGGGTTGATCTTTAAACCCAGCATTCGTGTTTGCGTTGTTAAGTATGAAACACGAGATATGAAATACAGCACAGGAAAAGATACTGAGTATATATGCTTTACCATTTTAGTTATGTAAATTATAAGATATTAACTGGCACTGTATTAAATGCAGAAAAGCTCTACAGGTGGGGCAAGGCCGTCTGTGCTTTTGCATTGCAAACTAAGTATGATGCTCAAGAAACAATTTCTTGATGAACTTTACCATGCTACTTTAAATTTGAGACTGAGAATCGCACATGAAAAAGACCAGTCAAAGGAGGTATCTCTCTCTTTGTATCATCAAACTATATCTTCATCCATTTAGTCATCTAGTCGAACAACACCTATTGTTCAAATTATTATGAATTGATTGATAATGCCTGTTATTATAAAGTGATTACTCATATGGCAGATCCTAGAAAAGTAAAAATAGAAATCTTTTCTCTTATTCTGATTGAAGATAAAATTTCAGTGTTCAACTCCCCTGCCTCTTCATCCAATTAATTTTTATTTTGGCTGAACATGATGGTTAAACTATGATATATCTAGTTAACCCCATATAGTGGATAAAATCTTAGTTTATTGATACCGTTGCAGTTTGGTAATTGGTAAGTAACTGACTTGTCCATATGATATGTGCCAGGTTCTTCAATTACCTAAAGATAAGCTCGTAGGAGAACAGAAGAGAAGTTATGAACTCGCGCAGAAAGTCAGGGTCGTTTTGGAATCTTCCTTACTGAATCTAGATGATTCTATCATGATTTTTGAAAACAGCATTATTACTGCCTAAATTCGAAGGTTTTTCAAAAGGGGTTATTTGGATTGTAGAAACATAGCCACTCCACATGTCCTTGTGAGAGGATATGGAGGTGATCATCGTCGTGGAGACATTACTACCCAACTTGCCTCTGTACGGAAAGTTCGAATTAAGTGTCTGGCTTGGGGGTGTTTTGCAAAAACAGTAAAAGGGAAATTAGTCATTGTGAGAGAAAATGTCACGAGCAAAAGTGGGTAGGATTGGGTAAAATGCTTTATATATGTAAATTATCGAGTAGAAGTAGAAGTAGAACTAGCTAGAAGCAATGGTTTAGATTTTAAATCTTGAGTGATAATTAATTTTTAGTCGATATTTCATTTGAAAATTTAAGCAATAGTATTTCGTCTAAAAACAATCAAAGTTGCTTTTTAAAAGCAGAAGCTTACATCAGTCCCTTGCAACATTCCTAAGAGTTAATCTATACAGGATTTATTCTATATTTTGAAGAGCAAAGCCTAGTAAACTATATTCAGCACTCTTTTCAATTTAACTTTTAAATTAGAAGAATGAGTTTCACTATTTAAATTTGGGGTTCAACAAGCCTTTTGAATTTTAAATTTATAAAGTTCTTTTTCTTTTTTTTTTTTCATCTATTGCATGTTTTTTTTCTTATAAACACAAAAAAGTTGAGTCACATTTAATGTTAATAAATTATGAAGATTGATGCTATTCTCTCTAAATTTGAAAAGTGAAAATCATTTTTTTAATTTAAATGCTAATTAATTAAAGATTGTGTTGGAGGTAATTTTTCAAGAGGTTAATCAAAAGAGTATTTCTTATTTAAATAAACCTTTGAAAGTTGTCTGAGGCCAGTCTGTAATCTGTATAATTCATCAATAATTTATTACATTAACTAAATTTTTACTTAAATAAAACTTATTAAAAGGGGACAGGTCGACCCATTAATAAAGCATATTTATTGTATAGGTTAAATATATTTAGTTAAAATATGTCAATAATGAATTGTGTTATAACACCCTAAAATCATATTTTAATTCATTATTTATCATATTTTAAAAAACATACTTTAACAACTACTCCATTAAATATATTTTATTTATATAATAAGCATACTTTAATATGTCTTACAAACTGTTTCATATAAGTAACTTTTCATAGGATAATTTATTTAAAAGAATAATAATACTTTATGCGCATGTGAAAAAGAAAAGGATAATTTGAGAAAAAAACCACCTAATTTAAATAATAATATAAATTAATTTATGTTTAGTCATCTCTTCCTTAATTATATGAACTCTCTTGCACTCAAATTTAATGGAATCTCTTTCTCCAATTGGTTGATGCTTATGGATGTGAATGGACATGGAAACCACGCAAATTGACCTCCGTCGTCTACGTCATTGTTTGACCGCCGCCATCTACGCTATTATATTATATATATATATATATATATATATATATATATATATATATATATATATATATTGTGAGGACGAGAAGATAATAGTGATGAAAGTGTATTTATGTTATAAAAAATTATTTTTAGTATATACCAAAATATGTCAATTTTATGTTAAAGTATGTATGGTGTACACTATATGTATGATTTATTTATTTATGTTTTTTGAGAAAATCTTGATAAATATTATTGAGCATTATATTATAAAACGAAACAAACATACTTTAAGTATATATTAAATATACTTTTAAAATAATTTCATATCAAGTAATATAATACTTCCTTCGTCCCGAACTTATGTTTGCCGACACTATAGATACAGACTTTAAGAAAAGTTACTTTTTTACCAATTTTATTGACTTTTTAGGGGTATTGTGGTATTTTTTGATAATAAATAAATTATAGAGTATGTTATGTGTGTTAGGTGAGTGTGGTATTTTTGAAATTAAGATAACTTTTGAGGTTGTTGGTTAATGTGAAGTTTCATTTTTTGGGTGGTGAAGATAAGTGTGGGACGAACGAAAACGGAAAGTGTAAATATAAGTGTGGGATGGAGGGAGTATAAAGTAAGTCAGTTTTGCGTCAAAGTCTATACTGTAAAGTAGACACTTATATTGTATTATAATATTGTAGAAAAAGTTTATTTAATATATGTTAACAATACCGATTTGATTTAAAGTATATTTACGTCAATGATCATTTACGTGTTGGGTATATGGGGTAGTATTTAAAACGGCTTATGGATTACTTTTGGTAAAGTCGAGTAAAGAATTACACTCTTTCTCCTTAAGACGAAATTGCTCCGTACTTCAGGTGCTTACGGACTACATCAATCACCTCCAAGATACAACGACTTTGAATTTCGGACTTGTAGCACAATGAGTCCAAAATTATCGGCGAACGAACTAATATTTTAGAACTTCCGGACTTGGGTAGGATAGTTCTAGAACTATTGGGACTAGAATGTAATATGCTTGATTTCAATACTGAATGAGAATGATTTTTGCAGAATATTTTGGGGTCTATTTATAAGAGTTGAAGAGTTGTGATGTCTTTTCAGAATGGATGCCTTGATTCATTTTGGACCGTTGGATCGTACCTTTTGATCAAAGACTCCATCCGACGCTTCAGATTGCACTCCTCCAATCCTAATTTAAATTTAAATTTATAATTTAAATTCAAATTTTGGAGCCAAATTTACCCTCCAATACATCTTTGGGTTGAGTCGGGCCCGAACCCGTGGATCAAGCCCTGCCCGACCCGACCCAGTTCGATCGGTCCTCCCGCGCATCGACTTGACTCCTGGTTCGAGACCAAAAAATGATCATGTGCAAGCGCGAGTACGGCTAGATTTGGTTGGATGCACCATGTGGTCCACACATTTTTATTTTAATTAAATAATATGTGTAGGTAATAATAAGGAGTTCAATTCTTTCATGTTTTTCAATGTGGGACAACTTCCCACTTCAATCTTTCCTCTTCACATTTCTTCTTTTTTCTTGTAATTAAATTGCAAACTTCATGTATTAAATACTCATTCACCCATAATTGAATTTGAGCAAACTTATACACTAAATTCATTTACTCAAAACGTAGTTTTCGAATATGCAATTTGTTTTTATTTTTTACCAACGAAAAATTACAAGAACATTTGTCAAAAGTGGGGTTGACCCACTCCTTTTACTTAACCAATTCCAACAATCCCCCACATGAATGTAATTAATGCATGTAGACTCTATCGAAAGTTCCGATAAACTGCTATTGCATCAGGATAGGTAGCTTCTGACTTTGAACCTTCCTTAGTAGAATGCCATCGGATTTACTTATTGTTTAGTGAACATGATGTCTTGAACTAGTCAGCGTTTTGGGTAAACCAAGATAGCGACACCCACACTAATAATTCTAATATTCTTCATTCTCACGTTGTGTCCAATTCGGCCCTTGACTATCTTGATTTCATAAGTGTTTTTCTCATTTGAAGCGGTCAAACTTCACACTGATATAGGTGATCTCCTATATAGAGTATCCTGCTATACTTCACCTTTAAGGTATAGGAATCATTAAAAGCTTTTATAGTTTACCCTTTACCACACTTCTGTAGGCTTGCACTTGATTTGTTAGAGAATGAGTTGAAATTATTTTTCAAGTGCTATTTCAGAACATTTATAACTTAGTTGTCTTATTAAACCAAGTTCTTGAGATCTCCAATCATTATGGTTAAGTTACCGCAATAAACGTCCTTTAGTGAGTGGATTTTAAACCCATTCCTATTACTGCACTTTTCATTAGATCTCTATTTATGCCTTTTGTCAGTGGATCCGCGATATTTTTCTTAGACTTTACATAGTCGATGGAAATTATCCCACTAGAGATTAATTGTTTAACGGTATTATGTCTCCTTCTTATGTGTCGAGACTTACCGTTGTACATGTTGCTTTGTGCTCTCCCAATAGTTTCCGTGCTATCGCAATGTATCATTATAGGAGGCACTGGTCTGCTCCAACAAGGAATATCCTCTAAGAAATTTATAACCCATTCGGCTTCTTCATCTTTGTCTAATGCGATGAACTCTGACTCCATTGTGGATCGAGCTATGCATGTATGTTTAGAGAATTTCCATGATACTGCTCCTCCACCTATGGTAAATACGTAACCACTTGTGGATTTGGAGTCTTTTGAATCAGTTATCCAATTAACATTCATGAATCCTTCGACCATTGCTGGATATCTTGTGTACAGTGTCCCATAACTTAGAGTATGTTTCAAATATCTAAGTACTCTCGTCAATGCTGTCCAATGTTGTTTATTTGGGTTGCTTGTCAACCTACTAAGTTTATGAATAGAATATGCTATATCCGAACATGTACAGTTTGTTAAGTACATCAAGCTTCCGATAATTCTTGCATATTTCTGTTGTGATATGGGTTCGCCTTTATTTTTGGCTAGATGTAAATTTACATCCACAGGAGTTTTAGCCGGGGGTAAGTCAAAGGCATTGAATTTCTTAAGTACATTCTCTACGTAGTGAGATTGTGTTAAGACAATTCCATCAGGTGATCTAGAGATTTTATCCCTAATATGACATCAGTCTCACCCATATCCTTCATGTCAAAATTCCTTTTCCACATGTTCTTATTATTCACAATCATTTTGTGATTACTTCCTATTATGAGCATGTCTTCTACGTATAGACATACAATTACATACTCATTAGGCGTGCCTTTTATGTAGACACATTTATTACATTCGTTGATTTTGAATCCATTTGATAGCATAGTTTGATCAAACTTTTGATGTCATTGTTTAGGTGCTTGTTTTAATCTGTATAAGGATTTTATTAACTTGCACACTTTCTTTTCTTGGCCAAGGGCAACAAACCCTTAAAGTTGCTCCATATATATATCCTCTTCTAATTCACCATTTAAGAAAGTTGTTTTTACATCTATTTGGTGCATCTCAAGGTTATGCAAAGCTGCAATTGCGATGAGAACTCTAATGGATGAAATTCTTGTTACAGGTGAATATGTATCGAAGAAATCATATCCTTCCTTCTGTTTGAACCCCTTAGCTACCAAGCGAGCCTTGTATTTGTCAATTGAACCATCAGCCTTGTATTTCTTCTTTAGGATCCATTTATAACCTTGGTTCTTTCTCCCTTTGAAGTGAACCTTTTTCTATAGTGTCATGAGTTCTTTTATGCAAGCTCACTTCTTGTATTTTTCCTTCTTAGGAAATATGTTCTTAAAGAACAATGCATTTCTAGATTCAATAGTCATTTCGTCATTCATTTCGGGAACTTCTGACTTGTGAACCAAGAAACGATATGCACTACTATTATATGTATAGCCAATAAAGATGCAATCAACTGTTTTGGGTCCTAGCTTTATTTGTTTTGGTTTAAGTACCTCAAATTTTGCTAGGCACCCCCACACTTTGAGGTAACCGTATGATGGTTTCCTTTCTTACCATAATTCATATGAAGTTTTATCTCTTTTCTTGTGTAGTAGTTTATTAAGAATGTGGTTTGCCGAAAGCACAGGTTCCCCCCATATGTTCTGGGGTAGGCCCGAGCTAATCAACATAGCATTTATCATCTCTTTGAGAGTTCTATTTTTGCGTTCGGCAATACCATTAGATTGTGGTGAGTATGGTGCAGTGGTTTGATGAATAATGCCATTTTGCAAACAAAATTATTCAAACGGAGCCACATATTCTCCATCTCTATACTTCAAATCATTTTGATTCTTTTGCTAAGTTAATTTTCGACTTCATTCTTAAAGTTTATGAATGCATCTATTGCTTCATCTTTCCCTATTAGAAGATATACATAACAATACCTTGTGCAATCATCGAGAAATGTAATGAAGTAGTTTTTACCCCCTCTTATTGGTGCAAACTTTAAATCACATATATCAGTATGGATTAGTTCTAGAGGTGTAGTACTTCTTTCCACTGAGTGAAATGGTGCTTTTGTCATTTTTGCTTCAACTCAAATTTCACATTTCTTTTGTGGATCTAGTTCCATTATTGGCAACAAATTTAAGTTGACTAACTTTCTTAGCGAATTTAAACTTGCATGTCCTAATCTATCATGCCAAATATTAGAACTCTCGGCCAAGTAAGAAACAACTTTTCCTTTATTTTTAATATTACGGTATACAGTCATTACATTTAGTTTGAAAAGCCCCTTTTCAAGGTAGCCTTTTCCTACAAATATACCATTTTTAGATAGTACATATTTGTCATACTCATACACTTGTCTAAATCCGGCTTCGCTAAGCAATGATCCAGACACTAAGTTCTTGCGAATGTCAGAGACATGCAGCACATCCACAAGTTGGTGCTCTTTTCATGATGTCATCTTCAACATAATTCTGCCTAGTCCAACAACTTCGGATGTTGTAGAATTTCTCATAAATAATTTTTTACCACTTATCGGGATGTAGGTAGAGAATATTTCCTTGTCCGAGTAGATGTGTCTTGTAGCTCCACTATCCACAAATCATTCTTGTGGATTATCCACAAAGTTTGCTTCAAAGACCACAACGGCTATATTTAGTTCGTACAGGTTGGCGGATACTAACTTCTCTTCCGCTAGGTTAGCTCGGATGTTATTTTTCTTATTTGGTTGACGATAATTTTTCGCCATGTGTTCGGGTTTGTCACAGTTGTAGCAGTTGCCTTTAATTTTCTTTGTAGGCTTTTACTTTTTGGCATTCCATTTTCTCTTTTTGTTTGTCCTGGATCCAGCCAAGTTAACTCTTGCCTCTTTGCTAGACTTGATTTCAGACTTTCGATTATCTTTTTTGATCCTTAGTCTTACGATCAAGTCCTCAAGCCCCACAGAGGCGGTAGCTTTTTAATTAAAGAAGCTACTTGAAAAGATTCACTTAATTCCATACCCTAGGCATGGATGCCATGTAGGATCAGTTGTAGTTCTCTAACTTATCAAATTCAGTCTTGGAGTCCACCATTTTGTACTCAAGGAATCGTCCAACTATGAATTTCTTCATTCCGGCATCATCCACTTTGTACTTCTTTTCAAGTGACTCCCATAGTTCTTTAAAAGTTTTAAAATTGTATAAACATTATAAAGTGAGTCATCTAACCTGTTTAGAATGGAGTTGCGGCACATTAAGTCACTATGTTTCCAGATATGAACGACAACTTTCTTTTGTTCATCAGCTTCATCTTCTTCGACCGTTGGAGCATCTTCCGTCAGAAAATGGGCGAGGTTGGGTGTTGTTAAGTAGAACAGCATTTTCTGTTGCCAACACTTAAATTTCGTTCCATTGAACTTAGGTGGTCTCTCGGCGTGAACAGGTGTAATAGTAATAGTAGCAGGTACAGGTGCAGTAGTAATAGTAGCAGGTACATCAGTAGCCATCTTTAAATACTATAATTTTATCTTAAGATTGTTGGGTATATGGGGTAGTATTTAAAACGGCTTATGGATTACTTTTGGTAAAGTCGAGTCAAGAGTTACACTCTTTCTCCTTAAGACGAAATTGCTCCGTACTTCAAGTGCTTACGGACTACAACAATCGCCTCCAAGATATAGCGACTTAATTTTGGACTTGTAGCACGAGAGAATGTAATATGCTTGATTTCAATGCTGGATGAGAATGATTTTTGCAGAATGTTTTGGGGTCTATTTATAAGAGTTGAAGAATGTTTTGGGGTCTACCTATAAGAGTTGAAGAGTTGTGATGCCTTTTCAGAATGGATGCCTTGATTCATTCTGGACCGTTGGATCATACCTTTTGATCAAAGACTCCATCCGATGCTTCAGATTGCACCCCTCCAATCCTAATTTAAATTTGAATTTATAATTCAAATTCAAATTTTGGAGCCAAATTTACCCTCTAATGCATCTTTGGGTTGAGCCCGACCCAGACTTGTGGATCAGGCCCGGCCAAATGGAGCCAACTGACCCAACCCAGTTCGACCGGTCCTCCCACGCATGACTCACTTATCGAACCCTGGTTCAAGTCCAAAAAATGATCTTGTGCGAGCGCAGCTAGACTTGGTTGGATGCACCATGTGGTCCACACATTTTATTTTAATTCAATAATGTGTATAGATAATAATAAGGAGTTCAATTCTTCCATGTTTTTTCAATGAGGTACAACTTCCCACTTCAATCTTTCCTCATCACTTTTCTTCTTTTTCCTTGTAATTAAATTGCAAACTTCATGTATTAATTACTCATTCACCCTGAATTGGATTTGAGCAAACTTATAAACTAAATTCATCTACTCGAAACGTAATTTCCGAATATACAATTTGTTTTCATTTTTGACAAACGAAGAATTACAAGATCATTGGTCAAAGGTGGGGTTGACACACTACTTTTACTTAACTAATTCCAACATTACGTGGTCCAATGAACACGAAAGATATTTTTAGTAATATGCTCATCATTCAATAAAATGCAGAAGAGGCCGAAATTGTTTATATGATCCCATGAAATTCCTAAAATTAAGGAATTGGCTAACAAAATATACATTTTTAAATTAATAGATAATATATTGAGGGGTCGCTTGGTACGAATTCCTCAATCGGCCTCAATCGGAATGATAATGGGTGTTGATGCGTGTTTTTGGCTCGTTAATAAGTGTTTAAGAGATAAAATTATTTAGAAATAGAACCAAGAACGAATACAATCAAGCATAATAAAACTACAAACAAAGGGATCAAAACCAATAAAAGACTCAATTTCCACCAAAGAACTATATCCGATTTTATTACTCTCCCTTAGGACAACACTCATAAACCACCAAGTCTTACAAGTGTCATGTCTAAAGTGAGTGCGAGTAACCTGCCTCTCTCATGTGAGAGAGGCTATTTATATTATCTAAAAACCCTAATCCGGGGTCAATCGCCTTGCACCACTTGGATGGAGACAAGCCGTCTTTAATGAACCTGTCTGGTACGCCGACCAGCCTGAGGAGAAGTCTGGGTGCCGCTGGATGCTTTTGCAGGGTTTCTCAGAGCACCTCTATCCTTTGCTGGCTTCCCATTGGTAGTTAGGGTAAGGTGCGCCAGTCAGTTGCTGTCTTCTAGTTAGGATTGCTGTCTAAGACATCTCTGCTTTCCGTTAGCCTTGTCTTCTAGCCTGCTGCACTTGTCAGTCTTCATGATGGTATTTGTTCTTTACTGCACTGCTTCTGTTGTCAATTTGGTCCTCGGACAGGTTGACTTTCAGTGCTGTGATGCTCGACCGAACTCTCGGGAAAGGGAGGGATGCCGCCGAGGTTCCCAGCTGAAGGTGTTTTCTGGCTTTGGCCCCTTTACTGGATTCCTTCTTTGCTCTTTCTTTGATTGGGCCTTTGGGCTATAGTGACCTCCTTGGGCTACCTTGACTGTCCTTTCAGTACGTACCTTCGGTTTGGGCCGCTATAGGGTTGGGACACTTTCTCTAAGTATTTTAGGGGTTATTGGGCTTTGGGCCTACTAAGCATGGGGGATATAATACCCATAACATTAGCCTCTCGAGCCTGAATAATTTTATGACGTGAAATTGTTCAGGGTCGAATCGTATTTCATGGGTTATATCCCTCATGCTTTTGTACTTGCGATACCAGGATTCTTTCCATCTAGCTCTTTGTTGTTTCCACTCGCTATCTCCGTCTTGATAAGTCCATGGATTATCGGGTTCTTCAAGGCGTCTTCGAGATATTTTCGCTCAGGTGGTGGGTATTTCTGGTATATGGGTGTAACTGTCAATTCGAAATTTGAAATTTGAACCTTTTTTTCAGTTTCCTTTCCCCTCTCCCTCTTTTTTCTCCTTTTGATCCTGTAGGCGGTTGGAATTCCTTTTATTCAGTGCGATTAATTTCTTTCTCTAGGTATTACTCTCATTCTCTCTTTTTCTTTTTTTTCCCTGGCTCTATTGTTTTGCGTTTCTGGATTATCCGACATCGTCGCCTAGGGTTTCCTCCCCTTTCTCTCTCAATATTTTATCCTCCTCCCGTTTCAATTTTGCACGATATGGCTGCGAGGGTTCCTCTTCTCCTTTTTGATTCCCTAAATCCCTTTCTCGTTCGACTGATTCTTCGCTTGGTAGTTCTGGATCCCCTTCTTCACTTTCAGAGGGGGGTTTGAGTTCCCTTTCTCCTTCCCGACTCGCTTTTAATCAAAGGGTTGCCGATTTCATTTCTGATTTCACATTGGTGTACAACCCTCAGATTGCTAATGCTGGCCCTGGGTTATTGGCTCATCTCGGAGAACTTCTATGATGGGATAAGGAAGTCCCCTTTTCTGCTGCCGAGGTTTCTTCCACCATTGATGATTCTTGGCTAAAAAAGAGTTTTGTCATTGCTCTCAGCAAATTCCTGTGTGGAGAAGATATCGATTTCTTCCTTCCTTCTCCTGACAGTCGCATGTGTTATGCTCCACCGAATGCAGTTACATCCTACGAGTTGCAACTTGAGCTCGGTCTTCAGTTTCTCCTTCATCCTTGTATTCGAGATATCTTCAAGTTCTGGGGTATAACCCCTGCTCAATTGGCTCCCAATGGCTGGGCGGCTTTGATGGAGATTTTGGTTCTTTTCCGTAAGAAAAATTATTCTTTCTTAACTACCACTGAAATTAACTTCTTGTACCGGCTGACCCCGAATAACAGGACAAAGGGGTATTATTATTTGGTACCTTGTCATACCAATCTCGTTGCTTTCTTGCCCAGTTCGATTAAGGGATGGAAGAATCTTTGGTTTTGGGTTCGGGGGCCATGGAGAGGAACTTCCGTCTATGACCTCGGGGACCCTAGAAATCCCACCGTGCTCCCTAGAAGCTCCTTCTTCAAGGCCGTTCTTAGTGCGTGTATGTCTCCTTTTGGCTCCCTTCTATGTCATTTGGGATATTCTAATATTTTTTTCTTTTGTTCAATGCAGTAGGTGAGTCGTGTGCTCTTGAGACGCTGCCAGCAGGGTTCCAGGACGCCTTTCATCGTATTCGCAAACTTTCTGACAAGAAATTCCATTACAAGTGTGTTCTCAAAGGGAAGAATCTCTTCGGAGCTGGCTTTACTCCCTCAACTATAGCCATGCCAGGTGATTTTTTGTTGTTGTTTCCTCGTCTGCGGCGATCGCAGTGTGTTTTTCCTTTTTATATGGTTCGCCCTTCCGTATTAACCCTTCTTCATTTCTGTTATTGCTCGTATTGCTACTCTCCCCTCTGCCCGTCAGCAGGCTACGCTCCATAAGGGGAAAAAGAAAGTTTCCAAGATTTCTTCCCAGAAGGTCTCGGGAGCCCTTCTTGCCATTCAGCCCCTTACGTCCGTCAGGATTGAAGAATCTTAGGATCCTATTTCCTTGAGATTGGATGCCGACCTCGTTCGGGGTTCGGCTATGGGTCCTATAGTGAAAGTTTCTAAACAAGCTCCTCAAGCCCCGAAGTCTAAAAAGGAGAAGTCCGAGATTGCCGCTGCTAAGTCTGTCGCCCCCAAACGAAAGTATAAGCTGCCAGACAAGAGTTCTGAGGAAGGCACCCATGATAGTGTCGCGCTCATTGCACATCCCTCGAAGAAGGTTAGGGACGATGATGTTGATGTTGCTGTTGGTGGTACCTCCATTGCGCCTGGCACTGTCCCTTAGGAGGCCATGGAAGTTTGTGACATCAGCTCTTTCCCCTCTTCTGAACCCTTTTCTCGGTCTCCTTTCATCGTTCTTGGCCAACCACATGGTGCTACCCCATCCGCTCCTCAGTAGACTCCAAGTGGTACCTCTAGTGAGCCAACCTCTCGTTGCTCCCCTTCCGAGATGTGGCGATACTACCAGGGAAAAGCCCCTTTACATTTTGGTCACATGGTGAATCTTCTATTGAGGGTGCCCCTCCTGCCCTGCCTTTGTCGGACGACGCTACTCTGTTTCTTCCAATAGATCTGATAGCCGACCAGGAGCTCTTACAAAGGTATGGCCACTTGGATGAGGCTGGGAAAACTTTTCTCCGAACTCAAGAGCTTCTGTTTGATTTTGATGCTCTGGCGTGTTTGGCTCGTGCTGCCTGATTAGCCATAATATAGTGGGCATGACCAATTAAAGAAATTATCGAACCACAGGGAGGAAGGTACTAGGGTCTAAGCGATCTCGTGTTTGTCATAGTATTATAGAGATGAACGAGAAGGGGAGATAATCAAGAAATGACAATAAAATAAATGGATAGATGAATGTGAGATGGATGAATGAGCCAAGTAGATAGAGATGAGACTAGCAATACTTAAAGCATGGAAAATCTAGGATCATGCAATGAATTCATATGTGTCATGGGAAAAAGGCTAAGGGCCAACACTAAAATCACCTAAACTCCCTCTCAGAATGAATAGGATATGGAATGACATTCATTGGATTGGTTCTCACTCAAACAATTCCAACTAGGTACTAAGCTTGCAATGAGAGTCCCTTCACATAATCTATTGACTTCTCAATCTAATAAATGATATGTTCTATCAAAGGCTTCTAAACTATGAAGGACTTCTCAATCTCTTCACAATCTATAATGCACATGAAGTGTTTGATGAAATGATTCACTTAATTATCCTAAATATGCAATTGACTTCTCAATCTAATCACATGCTTAAAACAATTAAACACACAAATCATCATAAACCTCAAGATCTAAAGCATCAATGATAGAAAATCAATTAACCCAATCAACATAATCATTCAATTGCAAAATACCAAAAATTATCCAACACAATTCATATTGCTAATCTCACAAGGGAGATTAGCCTCTCATATCCATAAGAAAATTAACATAGACATTAAATTCCTTACAAAACATGATAAACAATAGGTTTCAATACAAAGTTTAGATGAAAACTCCCTTGGATGTCTCCAATGGTGATCTTCTTCTTCCCCTTGCAATTCACCTCTCTTCCTTGCTTCTCTAGCTACTTGGATGAAGGATTTGATGGTTGGATCAAGATAGATCCAAAGGATGAAGAATGGATGAAGGTGAAGGTGAAGAATGGAGGAAATGGTGTGTGTGGAAGGGGTGGAAATCGGATCTTTTTTTCACATATTGAAGTATTGGGTATTTATACCCCTTGGGAGGCTTCTAGAAGGATTCTGATGTGTTTCTGATGCTGCAGCAACACGACTCGTGTGCTGCAACACGACCACAGGGTGGCCGTGTAGGCGTTTCTAATGTCAGAAAACGGCCAGGGCTTACAGGGCTGTGTTACGTAACACGGGTCGTGTTGCGTAACACGGGCTGCGCAGTCTCACCGTTTCGCGCATAACTTCCACATCCGATATCTGATTTGAGTAATTCTTGCGCTCATGTGATCCTCTTTTCTTTGGCTTTCTATCCATATAAAGATCTGACAAAACTTCCAATATTTGAGGGTGTAACAAGTCATGCAAAGTAGCACAACCGTGCTGAGTAGGAACAGCTTGCGCGACGTCACCATTTTAATCATAACTTTCTCGTTTAGGCTCCAATTGAATTGTTTCTCATACCAAAATAATCCTCTTTTCTATGGCTTTCCAAACATGTATTACACTTCTAGTTTTGAGCTCCACAAGAGTACAGAAATATTACACAAGTTGGACGTGCGTTTTTTCAGCATTTTGCTTGATTTGACTCATTCTCCCTCGTTTCAACTCCGAATTGAGATCCGCTTTTTCCTACATCTTCCTTATCACGTCTAGGATCCATTTTTACCTAAAAAACATACGTTTAAGCTCATTCACACACATCTCAATAAAAACACAAAACACAACCAAATAACACATAAATACGGATAAAATCATACGAAAACTCACATAAAAAGATACTAAAATCTAGGTGAAAATATCACTCATCACTGCCACCTTTCCTTTTAAATGTTGTACCCGAGAGCTCCTCGGTCATATGGAGAATATGTCTGCCAAGGATTCTCTCCACAGCATCTCCAGCTATCTAGGTCGACAAGTGCTTCACACCATTAATGTCTTGCATCGTATTTCTGAATTGGAGAGACGTGACTCCCATTTGCAAGATGAGGTTGCCTCTCTCCTTCAGAAGGCGAAGGATTGTTAGAAAAAAACATCTGAAGTGAGCGCAGCCGAGGCTCTGATTAGAGGTAAGTTGAGGATCGAGCAGGACAAGAGGGCTAAGCTTCAAAAGAATTTTGAGACCCTTCGTGCTCGGTATTATAGTCTGTTGGCTAACTTCGATAAAGAGAGGAGTGCTTTGGAGCTTCGAAATAAGATACTTTCGGACCAGGTTGCAGCTTTGGAGGTGAAACATCATGAGGAGATCGATGCGAAGGAAAACCAGTTCCGAGCCGAGTTGTCATGGGTCCAGAATAGTCTTCATGCCTTCCATACATCCTCCGAACAAGAGATTGAAAGAGTGCGGCAGGAAAAGGAAGCATCGGAGGCCTCATACGCTCAGAAGATTAGGGCCGCTGAGGATGTTATTGCCGTGGTTCTGAGGGAGCGTGATGGGGCCTTGGCCGAAGTGGAACTCGTGAAGGATGCGTTCCTCTTATCATAGGCTGACAATCTCTGCTACAGAGAAGTTATCATTTCGAAGACTAAGATTCATTGTTTCTGCTCTTGCGCTGCTTCTCTGGCTCAGGCCTCTTCCCAGAAACCCTATCCTGATTGTCTCGATGATATGCGTGGTATTCTCCATCGAGCTATTAGTGAAGAGAAGATGCCTCCTGGGGAGACTTTGAAGGATGACCTTGATTTTGGGGTGCTTGGCGAGTATTCCAACTTCATCACTGATGTCCCTAAAGAATTTTCTGAAGAGTCTGAGGAGGGTGGATCCGACGAGGATTTTGCCGATGATGTCTTGGATCTCGCCGCTGTTGATTTTAGGGCTGAGGATTCTCTTGTCGAACTCCCCACCGAATCTGCAGGGGTAACTATCTGAGAGGCATCCATTGAGGCTAAACTTTCCGAATCCGGCGATGTACGCGCTTCTAGTCAGGTTGTTGCCGCCGAGGTCTCCGAATCTCTTCCTTCCGGGACAGCTATGGTTCCCCCAATTCCTTCGATCCCAGAGGTCGATCTTGCCTCGGGTAGCACTGGGGAAGTTGGTATTTCATTGGGGTCGGTGACCTCTATGGTCCCTTTAGGTATCTTCGAAGATGTGCCGCCTAGAGGTGAGGACCCAAAGTCTACAGATGCGGCTGATTCCGAAACCCTCTTAGCTAGTTGATGGGGTATTTCCAAGCCCCCTGGTGTTGAATATGATGTGTTTTCCTTTTTGAAGTTCATTCTGAACATTTTCTGTATTTTTTTCTTTTTTGAGTAGTAGGATTTTCGGTGATTCTCGCCTCCTTTGTAATTAACTATTTATGAATGAAGTATTTTTCTTCCCTATCAGTAAATCTCACAAGGGTAATTTGGTAATTTACCTTTAATTTAGAACATAACCGCCGTTTTTCTGTCATGGGTTGTCACGTCTTTAGTCAGGTGTTACGTGGGTCAATCTGGATCTTTCCTCCTCCTTAGAAGTTGTAAAGCCTCTATGTCCCAGCCATCGAATCTTAGCCATTTTTGGTCCATTATTTTCAATGATGATACGTGCTGCCCTCCAGTTTTGTCAGACAGTTTCTGTTTTGATTTTTCAAAATTCAAATCCTTTGTATTCTTCTCGTATATCCTTGTATTGTCCTTTAACTGCTTTTCCCCGATATTCCTACAATTTCTGAAAATTTTCCCTTTCTCTCTCTTTCATTAATCCCTAATTCTTGAGTTTTTTGGTTAATAGAAGATGTCTGGTGAAAATACTCCTCCTCCGCCTGATGTTTAGGAGGTGAACACTTCCGACACCAAGCCGGTGCACCATGTACGACTCGGCGTTCGCAGTTCCAATCGCCTCTGTAGGATGCCACGTCCCAATTTGAGGGATTTGTCTACTTCCTCCTCCTCGGGTGGCAACCATGCTTCCGTTCCCTCTCCTGACCGGCAGCAGGTCCCTGTTGTGCTGGCTGTGGGTGCTGGCGGTGCGTCGATATTTGTCGATACTGAATTAGGTGCCATTCTGCCTTTGAATGTGGGGGATTACCTTCCAGTTCATCGCGATATAGGTGATTTGGGGGCAGCTCTACGAGGGATGGCCCAGCGGCTCGACTGGGTGCCGCCCTCTAGGTTGTCCCTAAGATGTTTGGAAGAACTCCACCAGTTATATGGGAATCCTAATGTTACCTTCGAGCTTCCCCTAAACGGTGTTCCCATCTCGAATCCCCCTCCAGGTTGTACTGCTTTTTACTATTCTCTCTTTCTTGCTGGTCTGCGTCTGCCTATCCCCCCTGTTATTGGTCTGTTATTGCAGAGGTGGGATATGGCTATAGGTCAGTTGTTGCCCTCTTATTAGTTACGTTTGATATCCACTATGTCGTTGTTTTACGTGTTGGGCCATACTATTCGAGACCCTTTCGAACTTGAGTTTCTTTTCTTTTATGCTCTATCTGGTCGTTCAGGGGGCTTCTACCATTTGCTTCCTCACAATAACCATCATTTTTGTTGGGGCTTCTGACGTTATCGGTAGAAGTTGGGAGCAGGCTTGGTTCTGGTTGGGTGGTGATTATCGTATCTATGTGAATAGTGTTTCCCTGATCTTTCCTACCCGATTTCTTCCGCTGAATAAGTGTATGGTTCTTTCCCATTCTCTGAGCTCCAGACTGTTTCCTACGATTCCTAATGTTCTTTTTTGATACATGTCGTGTAAGTCCCCCTCGTCGTCCCCTGGCGCGGTTGAGTGATAGTTTTCGCCGTGTTTATAAGGGTCTATCTCGCGGGAGGAATATTTATCGTGTCTTTCCATTGCTTTCAGAGCCCGTTCTGGTTTTGGCTGGATTGTCTACTCTTGGCCGTCGTGCGACAACTGGTAATCCCTTCTTTGATCCTCTAGGTGTTCTCCTTGCTTGTTCAAGTTCCTTTGTTTCTGTGCTTGACCTCTTTTTCTTGCTCTATAGGTGAGCTCCAGGGTGCCCTGTCTCCGGTAGGGCCTATCGCTTCCGTGGCTGGCTTATCACTAACTCCACACAAGTATGCACATCAGTTTTTAGATGAGGAAGCTGACTTTGACTATTCTGCCTGTTCTTCTTCTCGTGATGAAGACGAAGAAATGGACGACCTATCTGTTGGGTCCGCAGACTTGAAACTTGGCGAAGATCTTTTGGTTGTGCAGCTTACTAAAAATAGGGTCTTGTGCCCTTTATCTCCTCCCCGTGATCAGTTGCGGCGTTTCTTCACTGCCCCTCCTGGCTTTTCTCCTGTCCTTGGTTCTGGATCTGTCTCTGCTTCCTTGCTCGGAAAGCGAGGAAGAGGTGTTTATGAACATGGTGGGCCTTCTCGGCCAACTGGAATTAGCTATGTGCCCCGTCCATCCCCTTCCGTTGGTGAGTTCGACCTTCTCGCTAAAAGGTTAAGGGGGATAAATGCCTCCGTTCATGCTTTATTATACTTTCCATGTTCGTTGCATTCTTACCCGTGGTGTCCTTTTGCAGATCCTCCTCTCGCCAAGCCTGAGGGTGAAGTAAATCCCGAGGAGGATTCGAAGGAAGATCCAGAGGAAGAACCCGATGAGGATCCCGAAGAAGATCCAGAGGAGGATCCAGAAGAAGATCTTTAGGAGGATCCCGAACCGATGGAAGCTCCCGACGTTGAGGTGGGTAGTGGTTCTAAGGCTGAGGACTATGACATGATGGTTGGGCCTAGGGTGAAGTCTGCTCCCGTGGTTATTTCTGAGAGAGTGATTGATGCTAGTTCTGCTCCTTCTGGTCCTCAAGTCATCTCGACAGTTCCTCCTCCTAATCCAAACCCTGCAGGTGTTGCCGCAACAACTGACCCTACTGACGTCGATGCCGAAGCCGCCAGGCTGGCCGTTGAGAAGGCTCATGCTCGTGGAAAGAATATAATTGAGGAAGATGATGAGTGTGTTTTATCCGAGTTGCAGAAGCTAGGGACTCAGGGCTTTGTTGCAGGTGCTTCTCATCGGATTATTAACCATGTTCCTCCTGTTATTGCTCCTGGTTCTCTTTCTCAGAACTCTTCTGGTTTGGCCGTAATGGTCGGGGCTGCTGTTGCTTCTATTTCTTCTCCTCTGCACCTTATGGATCAATACCGTTTGTTTGCCAGTTGGCTTGTTGACTGCTCTGAGTGGTCTTCCACCTGCTTCGAGGAGAGATTGAATGCCTTGGAGATCGAGAATGTCGAGCTAACCTCTCTTGTTGCACACCAGAGAGAACGATTAGAGGTTTTAGATTTCGAGGTTGAGTTTGGGCGGGCTACTCTCGAGTCTGTAGAGGTGAGTTTGACCAAAGCTGAGATTGCCAGAGATGCTGCGAGAGTCGAAGCTATCGAAGCCCGGGCTCGGTTGGCCGAAGCCGAGGCCCGTATTTGAGCCCTGGAGCAATGTATTCCACGACCTGGTTCACAGAGGAGAGAGCTATCCGTGCCGAGGCCGCGTTGAAGGAAATGAAGGATAAGATGGCGAGCACCTTCCACTCCCGTAGCAGTCGGAAAAAAGATTGAAGTCCATATTTTCTTTCTTTTGTCAGTTGACTTTATTCTGTCCCAATCCTGGAGTTGTTTGGAATTGTACTTGCTATGACTGTGCGTGGACTTTGACTACTGATTTCCTCTATCTTTTGTTTTGTCTTTGTTTGGTAAACGTGCCCGCCGATGTCCTTTTGGTTTGTGAATTTGATCATTCATGAGTAGTTAATTTACCTTTAGTTAATTCGCGATTGTTGGTGTGCTTTATTCTGCATTTATCACTTATCGTGCGTCTTTGTTTTGGTCACCTTCCGCATGTTGTGTGTCTTTGTTTCGGTCATCCTCCACATGGATGTTAGTATTTTCGTCTGAGACCCTTCGTTTCCATTGAGCTTTTGCGGTTCTGAAGCTCCGCCTGATACCGAGATTCCAATCCTTCCTCTTGGTTTGTTATCTCCGGCTTTATTTAGATTCTGAAGTCTAGCCTCTCTGATTCATGTCTCGATTTGTATCTCATATTGTACCTTCGTGTCATTTCTCGCGTTATTCCGAGGAGCTCATTTCCTTAGTCCGACCCTGATCTTCTGATCTTTCTATACATCCGCCATGTATACATGCTCGTGTTTATTCCCCATGATATCTCAAAGTCCGCTTCATTTACACCGAACCTTATATTCTGCTCCTTATATATATATCCATTATATATATGTTTGAGTCCCTTTTCAATGCTATTTCGAGGAGCTCATTTCCTTAGTCTGACCCTTATCTTCCGATCTTCCTATACATCCGCCATGTATACATGCTCGTGTTTATTCCCCATGATATCTCGAAGTCTGCTTCACTTACTCTGAACCTTATATTCTGCTCCTTATATATATATATATTTCCATTATATATATGTTTGAGTCCCTTTCCGATGCTATTCTGAGGAGCTCATTCCTTAGTCCGACCCTGATCTTCCGATCTTCTTATACATCCGCCATGTATACATGCTCGTGTTTATTCCCCATGATATCTCGAAGTCCGCTTCACTTACTCCGAACCTTATATTCCGCTCCTTATATATATATATATCTGTTATATATGTTTAAGTCCCTTTCTGATGCTATTCCGAGGTTTGTTCCTACCTTCTCATTTACTCGCGTATTGAGTGGCGTCCTTTTTTAGCGTTGGCCAGAAGTAGCCTTGCCTGATCACTTTGTGTGCTAGAGCAATCCCACCTGTATGATTCCCGCATATGCCTTTATGTATCTCTACTAGTACATAGCTCGCTTCCTCAGGAGTTAGGCATTTCAAGAGTGGTGATGAATATCCTCTCTTGTACAACTTTCCTTCCATTAAGACGTAACTTGCCGATCGAAACCTAATTTGTCGAGCCTTGTCCTTATCCATGACTCTTCTGTCGGTTGGTCATTCAGAACCCACATGGTGGTGTCTGATGGGTTTTCCTGCCTCACGATATTGATGTTATTCAGGTCCTCGGAGTTCGACACTGTGGCCAGCTTATCCAATATGTCGGCTCCCATATTGTCTTTCCTGTTGATGTATTCTAAGAACACCTGTTTGAACTTCTGCAGTATGCCTGCAGCCAATCTTCTATAGTGGCTCATGTGTCCGTCCTTGGCCTCGTATTCTCCCTTTATCTGGTTCACCACCAACTGTGAGTCGCTATATATCATTAGCTCGTCTGCTCCCATGGCCAGTGCCATTCTCAAACCATTCAGTAGGGCCTCAAATTCTGCCTCATTGTTAGTAGCCAAGAAGCCGAACTGGATCGCAGTCGAAAAGGTTTCTCCAAACAGAGTTCGAATGATGATTCTGGCTCCCGATGCTACTGTCGTTGCCGAACTTTCCACGTGCATGACCCAATGTTTTCTCTTTTCATCATCGGTTGGTATAGGGAAAGTCAGTTCCACTATGAATTCTGACATGACTTGCCCCTTGACTGCATTCCTCGGTAGGTATGCTATATCAAACTGCCCCAATTCGACGGACCAGCTTAACAGTCTTCCCGCGGCGTCTGGCCTTTGGAGTACCTGTCTCAAAGGGAATGTCGTCAATACCTCAATGGTATGCCTCATAAAGTATGGTCTCAGCTTCCTCGAGCTCATAACGAGAGCATACGCCACTTTCTCCATTATTGGGTATCTGAGTTCTACGTCTCTCAGGGATTGACTTATAAAGTACTCTGGCTTTTAATTCTTCTCCTCTATTTTGACCAGAACCAAACTGATCACCATTCTAGACACTGCTAGATATAGCTGGAGTGTCTCATCTGGTGAAGATTTGGAGAGAATTCTAGGGTCTGACAGCTCCTTTTTGATCTCGTCAAATGCCTTCCCGCACTCTTCTGTCCATTCAAACTTTGCCCTTTTGATGATGTCGAAGAATGGCTTATATTTGTCCGATGCTTTTGACATGAACCTGTTTAAGACAGCCAATCTGCCCGTCAGGTTCTGAACCTCTTTCATGTGTCTCGGTGGGTCCATCCTAGGATCGCCTCTACCTTTTCCAGATTCATCTCGATCCCTCTTGAGCTGACCAATCCGAGGAAACTTCCCTTGCTCACCCCGAATGTACATTTCGTCGGGTTTAACTTCATTCCATAGTGTCAAAAGATTCTGAACGTCCTTTTTAGATGGTCGAAGTGATCCATCATTTCCAGGCTCTTCACCACGGTATCATCCACATAGACCTCAATTATCTTTCCGATCTCTCCTTCGAACATTTTGTTAACCAATCTTTGATAGGTAGCCCCAGCATTCCTTAGGTCGAATGGCATGTTGTTCCAATCGTAGACTCCATTTTCACAGAAAAGGCTGTATTTGCCTTATCGTCCGGGTGCATTGGGATCTGGTGGTATCCCGAGAATGCATCCATGAAGCTCATGATCTCATGTTCTGCCGTGGCATCAACCATCTGGTCAATTTATGGGAGGGGATACTATCCTTCGGGCACGCCTTGTTTAGATCGGTAAAATCGATGCATAGTCTCCATGATCCCTCTTTCTTTTTTACCATGACTGGGTTTTGTACCCTTATCGGGTATTTGCATTTGCTAATTCTTCCTTTTGCCAACAGCTTGTGTACTTCCAATTCCATGGCCGCGTTCTTCTCGAGACTAAATTTTCTCTTTTTCTGGTGGAATGGTTGGATACTGGGATCGATGTTCATCTTGTGACAGGCGTATTTCGGGTGCACTCCGGGTGTTTCATTCGAGTTCCAGGTGAACACGTTCAGATTATTTTTTAGTAGTTGGGTCAGCTCTTCCTTGAATTCGCTTTCCAATTCCGTCCCAATCTTGACTTTGATATCAGCATTCTCCGGATCCAGCTGTACCGCTTCTGTTTTCCCTGACGCCGAGGCTCCTTCCCTTAGTTTCGTCCTCGGATCCTCGTCCGGTGTCACTGGTTTTTACTTTGGCTCCTTTGTCACTGTCCCCTTCTTTTCCATTTCTTGAATAATCAGACCTGGACGTGCTTCGGTGGTTGCGAGGAGTATGTTTTTCCCTTGTTCCTCTGTTTCTTTTCCTCCGATGACTACCAGGATCACATCGGGCTCTTCCCCCTCTTGCTCTCCTTCTGGTGGTTCTTCAATTTTTATCCGCACTTCGGGGTTCTCCCTTTCTTCCATGATATCCTCAAAGCTTAACATCTCATAATCCATGTCATGATAACTTAGACCCTCTACCTTTTCCACGAATGAGCACTCTCTCGCCCTCCTTTGATTCTCTATCACCGTCGCTACCCTGCAATCAGCTGTGACAAATTTGAGACACGAATGAAGGGTGGATGGAATAGCTCCGAAGGCATGGATTAACGGGCTCCTCAGTATACAATTGTACGTAGAGGCTTGATCTACAACTTTGAATGTTAGCTGTTTTTGCATCCGGGTCTTCCAATCTGAACCTTCCAACTGAACTGACAAATCAACTTCCATGGTTGGCCTAGTCAACGTGTTACCGAACCCTTTGATCTGGTCATTATAAGGTCTCACCTTGTGATGACGTTCTTCTCTCAGATTTTCGAATACCTCTTTAAAGATTATATTGGCATATGCCCTGGTATCTACCAAACATCTATGAACTTTGACTCCCGACAGTATCGGCGAAATGACTAAAGGGTCGGAATGAAGAGTACTTACTCCATAGAAGTCTGTTTCCGTGAAGACGATGTCCGCTTCTGTTATCCCCTTTGCCGCCGAGGTTAACAACCACACTTGAGGGATCTGTTGGTCTAAGTCTCAATTCTGCCTTCCTCATTCTTTTCGATGCCGTGGTCAGTGCTTGAGAGGTTCCGATATAAGGGGTTTCCTCTGCTGGCTCCATCATGCGTATTTTTCAGGGTCTGTCTTCCTTCGGGGCTAGTCCACCTATCCTGTCAAACACGGGTGGCCGTCCCGGAGGCGGAGGGGGGAGAGGTATCGCTTTTCCATTCCATCCTCTGCCCGGGGACCTCTGTCGACCCGGGGGAAGATGAAGATTAGCATATCTCCTATACACCCTCGGCCTCGGGTCCTGCAGCATTCCTCTCAGCTTCCCCTCCTTAAATAACTTCCACAATTCCGTAATTAGATCCTGGCATTGGTCAGTGTTATGCCCATGTGTCTGATGGTACATGTAGTACTTTCGAGGGTTGGTGAGTTCTGAGGTTCATAGGACTGGCCTCGGCGTCCGAAGGACTTGTTGATCTTCAACATAGTAGAAGACCTCGCCAATGTTCAAGTTGGTTCCCGACTTTAGTTCCTCGTATATCTGCTGTACCTCGGTATCTTCCGTGAAAGGTTTGAAAGTGGCGGGCGTTTTGTATTCCTTGGTGTTGACTCTTTTCTTGCTCGGCTCTGCCGAGGTGCTTTGGTTACTAGCCTTATTTACCATCTTGGATATATCCTCTATTTGTATGTACTCGTTTGCCATGACCATGAAGGCAGCGTAGGATATGGGCGGCTTGAGCTATACCGCTTTCCACAAACTAGTCACGGGGTGAAGTGCTCCCATCACCGTGATGAGGCAGGCTTCGTCCCCCATGACTTCTCCCATTGACCTCTGTTCATTGAATCTTTTCAGAAAATCTCGCAAGCTTTCTGTTGAACCCTGGCGGATATTAGCTAGCTTGTGCTTTTGTTCCTTCGGTGCCCCAAGATACAAGTACTGCATCAGGAAGACCTCCATCAGTTCTCCCCAGCTCTTGATGGAGGCTGCTAGGACCGCCCTAAACTAGGCATGGGCCTTGTTTCCCAGGGTCAGCGGGAACATCCGGCATAGCGTGATCTCGTTTGCACCTTGCGCCCTCATCCACATCAGATATTTCTCAATGTGAGAATATGGATCGTAATCACAATCAAAAATCAACTAGAGGGAAACTTGATTCCTTATTACCGAGAGGCATTACTGATTTCCGCCGTGAAGGGTGAAGGAGCCACCGAGGATTTGAGGACTCCTCCTATTCCCGACATCTTCCTTTCCAAATCTGCGAAGTATTTGTTCACTTTCTCATTTATCAGGGCCTACAGATCTCTGGCCGGGGCATTCGGAAATGCCTTCCCGTTCTCTGACCACACTTCTGCCTGGGTCTCCCTTCGTCTTGTCCCCTTTCACGAGGCGGGCCTCCCGTTCCTTTTGGTCCGAGGTAAAGATAACTAGTTGTGGGTAGGTCTTCCCAGGAAGGATCTTGGCTCTCCTGGGAGTACAGTACCGAGGATGAGTAGGATCTCTGATTCCTTGGCCTTCTGCATCTGTTATGCCTCCTTTGAGAGATAGATGGGGTTCTTCGCGGGGCCTCGTCCTCCGCCGGCATTTCCCGGGTCGCAGGTCGACCTCTCCTTTGGTTCTGTGAGTGAGGTTGGTGAGATTCTTCTCCTCTCAGCCTCTCCCTCGCTGGATGGTTCTCAGCCTCTTCATTCCGTCCAGGCCGCGGTTGCGTTCGGGCATCGTTCCCCACTAGTACCTCTGGGTGGGGGGTTTCTCCTCTCCTGATTCCCTCCATGTTGTGGTTGTCTTTGCGCTCCCATTTTTAGATGACGAAGATATTCACTGTGCCCACCTCCTACTGGAGTTTCGTTCACACTTCTCTTTCTTCGACATTCCTCCTCCGTATGAAGTTAATAGTCTCTCTGGCATCCCCTCTGCTGTGTTCTTTCCTGGCCTCTTTTCTCTTTTCGAGATCTTCTCGTAGATCATCGTCGCTTCCCCTGTGAGGGCCGCTAAAGCTCAATCTCGCCGATTGAACCGGGAGAGCTTCCGCGGCGTACTCGTCAATCACCCTTTGAATTTTCTCATTCATTTCTTTTGTCTCGTGGGGGTCGCCCAAATTTGGGACAGGAATAGACCTTGCCGGAGTGGGCACCTCCATGACTGGTGCGCTGATTTGGACATTATTTTCACTTCTCGTGATATTTCGTTGGACTCTGGAACACTCTCCCCTTTCTTCGTTTCCGTATGTCATAAAACCTCCTTCTCCCATCTCGAATTCAGCAAGCAAAACAAGAAACCAGGGATTTTTCTTACAGAATTAAACCAAAAAATCAGGAAAAACAGAACAGGAATGGCTAATCGTTCCATTTCCCACAGACGGTGCCAGATGTTGATGCGTGTTCTTGGCTCGTTAATAAGTGCTTAAGAGATAAAATTATTTAGAAATGGAACCAAGAACGAACACAATCAAGCATAATAAAACTACAAACAAAGGGATCAAAACCAATAAAAGACTCAATTTTCACCAAAGAACTATATTCGATTTTATTACTCTCCCTTAGGACAACACTCATAAACCACCAAGTCTTACAAGTATCATGTCTAAAGTGAGTGCGAGTAACCTGCCTTTCTCATGTGAGAGAGGCTATTTATATTATCTAAAAACCCTAATCCGGGGCCAATCGCCTTGCGCCACTTGGATGGAGACAAACCGTCTTTAATGAACCTGTCTGGTACACCGACCAGCCTGAGGAGAAGTCTAGATGCCGCTGGTTGCTTTTGCAGGGTTTCTCAGAGCGCCTCCGTCCTTTACTGGCTTCCCATTGGTAGTTAGGGTAAGGTACGTCAGTCAGTTGCTGTCTTCTAGTTAGGATTGCTCTCCAAGACATCTCTTCTTCCCGTTGGCCTTGTCTTCTAGCCTGCTGCACTTGTCAGTCTTCATGATGGTGTTTGTTCTTTACTGCACTGCTTCTGTTGTCCATTTGGTCCTCGGACAAGTTGACTTCCAGTGCTGTGATGCTCGTCCAAACTCTCGGGCAAGGGAGGGATGCCGCCGAGGTTCCCGGTCGAGGGTATTTTCTGGCTTTGGCCCCCTTTACTGGGTTCCTTCTTTGCTCTTTCTTCGACTGGGACTTTGGGCTGTAGTGACCTCCTTGGGTTGCCTTGGCTGTCCTTTCAGTACGTACATTCGGTTTGGGCCGCTATAGGGTTGGGCCTCCTTCTCCAAGTACTTTAGGGGTTATTGGGTTTTGAGCCTACTAAGCATGGGGGATATAATACCCATAATAATGGGTATCATTTAAAAGTCAATGACAATAAGAATGCATGATTGATTCCCACTGCACCAACCAATCATCAGAAATGAAAATCAATATATATTTTTTCTCATTACCCCTTTCACTACCCCCAACCAAGCAGCTTTTGAGTTGACCCACCCCATAATCCGTCTCATGAAAAATTGTGTCTTGAAATATATATATATGTGGTTTAGGGCAAAAATGCCACACGTTATCCATCAAGATTAACAGTGTCATTCAGTGTGATTTAATACAAGTACTTCCTCCGTCTCCTTGATACGTATTCATTTTTCTATTTTGGTTCGTCCCATTACAAAGTATTCATTTTCCTTTTTGGATTGATGTGACCTACAACCACTACACATGACCTCACACTCAATACTAATACAACTACCTACTACATATTAAAATATTATTTCTCTCACCTTATTTGTACATTAAATTATTATACTCATTAATCCACGTACAAAAAGTCAACGAATACCTTTCAAAGGGACGGAGGGAGTATAATAATGTTCAAATTTTTAAATTGGAGTAGCATTTTTTTAAAAGAAAAATTATAATGTGTCATTCTTGAAATATGCGTATCAAAATTCAAAAGTGACATTTATTCAAACACTACTTTTATATAACGCAATAACATAACTCCCTAACCTGAAAGAGATTACAGCACAAATTGAATGAAAGAATGAAGCTATGTTTGGATTTGATGCATTACTACGCTCAAGTTCTCAGCTACCAATGAGTGGTTTCTTGAGCACCAAGAGACCGGAGTCGTCCCTCTCGAAAAGACGCTCGATCAGTTCGTCCCAGGTTTCTATACTCGTGCTTTTGGCTGATGATCCAGTCGAGCAATCTCCTACTGCTTGCTTGGATTCTTCGTCATATTTTTCATCAAAGGTCCCGTACCCAGAAGGCGAAAAGGCTTGGGGAACAGCTAACGTAACAGCTCTACATAGGGCAGCCTTATACTCCTCGTTGTGTTCTTTGGCTAGGGACTCCTGCCTATCCATCCTTTGTTTTGCAGGGATCTCCAGTGTGTGATCTTTCTCTCTCATCAACTGTATTTTACAATGCAATGGCTTAAAAATCAACGACCTATATGAAATAACAATGTAAGAGCCCGAACAGCATGCATAGACTACTGTGTAATGATGACTAGGAGGACTTTATCTAGCTTAGGGCTAATCTTTAAAGTGCAAAGTAATCAAAACGGATGGCTGTGAACAAAAGATCAACTTATAGACATAAGTCATAATATAAGGAAAACATCGTCTTTATTTTGTACAAATGGATTAAATTTGGATGGCGATTTAGCAAACAATCATCGTAGCTAAGGAAAGATAGGCTTACTTCCAGAGCCCTTTGAGCTTCTCTCTCTATCCAAATTATGGCATGGTCAGATGTGGCGTTACAAGACAGGACTATATGCTCAAATCTTCCATCTACTGGAACTGCTGTCTTCACTACTGGAGGAAATCTCCCACACCTGCATCACAAGAATTTGTTAGGTAAATATGAGATAATTACTGATTAGTATACTGATAGCTTAAATTTCTAAAATTGGGATTCTAGTATCTGCTTCAACTTTCATTGTACTATTTTGTTGATTTGAGGGGCAAGATAAAACTTGCTCAAGTAAATTTCATTAGAAATTGTTATAGTATAATTTGTTGAAGGTGAATAAATATTCTTCATTTACCTGAAAGGTTTTCGCTCAACAATGTGATAAAGGCGACCAGGTGCATACAACCTTCTCGGATCTTTCAGCATCTTGTCCTCCGGTATGCATGTATCTCCCATGCACCTTAAGCATAATAAGCATGGCAAACTGTCCAGAAGATAAATACGTTAATAGAAGTCCTTTAAATTGCAAATAGAAGAGGTGTATGTTGAAAAATTACTTAACAATTCTTTTTACCAGAAAAGTGACTTGAATATATCTTCCAATGGGGTGGCTGTTCGAGGCAAAAAATCATCCTGTTCAGTAAAGAGCATGCCCATTTATAAACTCACAGTTTGACCCTACATGCCACGTTCAATATGCGTGTAATAACTTGCATTTTCATGATATAATAATGTATAAACTAAGCAAGCAAGAAAGGGAATCCTTTCTAATATATGTATTCGATTCCCACTTGGAATAAGATGAATATGGATAATAAGATGTTTAATTAGAGCCTTCAATGAGGACAAGGTTAACTCAAATTGTTCAACACTAGATGGAAATATGCAAACTGAAAATAAGAAGGAAGTGTGATATTTCCTCCCTCCCATCCTCACACAAGTTAGAACACAGCAAATTCTTCTATATAACATTACTGATACTCTAATTCCGTATAAGAGAAGGCCGTGCACTGATGCAAAGCTGTAATATATATGCATGAATATGAATACACACCTTTTAGATTCAAAATTGTAGTATTATTTCATTTTGCAATGATAAAAGCTCATATCATGCAAATAAGCAAGTGGGATTCATAAGAAATTATTTTACACAATTTCACTCTACAAATACCAATATTTAAGGCCATGCACATGAGTAAAGTAATGTGAACAAACTGAAGAGAGAACAGTAATGTATTATCAAACATATGTTAGATATCCAACATCACTAGCTTCATGCCGCATTTTATAAGGAGATATAACTAGACTCAACATCAAAACATGAAAACATATTTTTAGCCAAGTATGCGTAGAGAAGAGATCTAATACAAAGCTTAAACATGCTTGTATAACCTGCAAACGATGCATACAGAATCTATGAAGCAACTTGCCTGAAGAACAACCGAATTGATCACATCAGCACATCGCACAGCCAAATTAAGAGACATGCATCTTGTAGGTGCAATAGCATAGCACCGGATTCTCCCCCTTTCGATATTCCCTAATCTACCTCGATTTTGCACCAACACCAAAGTCAACAATGCCGCAACACCAGAGCCCAGAGAGTGCCCTGTGAATGTCAAAGTATAATGTGGATATTTCTCAGCCAGTTCCCTCAAAATGTCACACTCTGCATTCAAAACGCACCCAGCCGCTTTCAACAGCCCATTATGGACATACCCTCCATCAAATTTCCTCATCCCCAGCTTATTATCCAGTAAAAGTGCATAATCGCTCTCCTTTGCCAAATTAAGGCCCCTTATGGCAAGAACTATATCGGTGTGGCTATGATCAAGGTACAACAAGTATGGGGGCGCTTGACCGTGTGTATCCTCATAGTTCTTTTTTAAAACTAAGCAATCTGGATCAATTCCATATCCCTGAGGAGGCTCCCAAAGGGGGTTTCTAAGATCATCCTCGTAGACAGCTAATATGTATCTACATAATCTAGGAACGGGTTCGAATTCTTCGGGTGTTGCAAGGCCCCATGTCTCGCTGTCGTGGCCTGCGGTGTACAAACACCGCTTCCACGCCCATCGAGCACAAGCTAGGCAATATACACACTCCAGAAGGGGAACGCAAGGCAGACCACACAGAACCGACATTCCGTCCGAATTCTAAAGCATGATTCTACAAACACAACTAAGAATGTAGGGTGCTAATTCTTGAAATTGAAATGGCATGTCAATGAATGAAAATGAAGATCATAAGTTTAGTGACTGGAGAAACCCAGAGCAGATATAAGGAGGTACTAAATGTCACAAAAAATGTCAAGAGATAATAGAACATGAAATTGGAAATAGATATGATCACTCTGGAGAAGTGTCAAAATTGCAACTTGAGAAACAGAACCATTGAAAAAATAACCAGCACCTCTATGATTGAAGGGGGTAAACACAAAAATTACTGCAGTGAAAAAAGTTCCATAGTGTAAGAATTATTAAATTGCCCAAGTTGATGAATAACAGAAGTATTTCAACTATTTGAAGGAGGAAACTAAGTAGTGAAAATGAGGGTTTAAAGGGTCCAAACTCGTGAAAAAACCATTTCTTCAACTTCCAGTGGGTTTGTTACTTACTTGGGGGCATGAAATAAGCATTAAAGATGGCAGATGATGAGGGTTTCAGCGTTGTTGTAATGATTTGGAGGCGATTAAATCGTTGTCCAGTGGTGTAGTGAGGAAGGAAATCAATTACAAGGGGGGAGGGGGGAAATTTTTTGGGGGTAGTTGTCTCGTGCAGCTGAGTAGGGAGTCCAGTTTCCAACTAACCATTCATATTGATGGCATGGCGCAAGGCAATGGCAGGGCCCATATATCAAATTAATATGGAGTTTCAAACATATTTTCATCACAAATACGAGATAGTTACCGATAAAGCCATCTCCAGAACTTTCTATATGTTTCAATTATTTTCATCATATTTTGTGCCCATTTATTTATTATTACTCCCTCCGTCTCTTTTCAGATGACACACTTTTTATTTTGGGTTATCCCACAAAAATTTGCACATTCCAAAAAAAACAAAAAATAAAAAACAATCAGCTTCCTCATATACTTTATTTACAAAAAAATCATCTCTACCTAACATACTTTATTATTTATTTATTACAACAAAATATTATTATACCCCTAAAAGTCATCATTTTCTTAATCTCCGTGTCGCAAACTTTTTTGGGACAGAGGGAGTATAATTAAACACAACAAATATGTCACGCAACTGTGATATCCTCTTTATTAAATATTTTATATTCACGGTGCTCTTTAAAATAACGTGCATTTAATATTGAGAAATTCTGAGACGGAGACGGGTTATTTTAAGATGGTTGTGAGACGGGTCAATCCATTACTAAAATATGTTTATTATATAGATAAAATATATATTTTTTTAATTAAAGTATGTTAATAATAAATCTTATTACAACATCCTAAAATCATACTCACTCCGTCCTAGGTAATGAGGGTCAGAGACCTTATCTCTGGCCCTCTTAGCCTGGGACGGAGGGTGTACTTTAATTCATCATTTATCTTACTTTAGAAAATATACTTTAAGAATCATTAAACATACCTTATCAATATAATAGACATACTTTAACACGACTCACAAACCATCTCACATATATAATGTTTCACAAGAGAATTTATCTTTAATATTATACTAATTTTTTTTATTTCAGATTTATTTTAGACAAATTCTATTATTATAACTTGTGTATGTGAGAGAGATGTGAGGTGGGTGGCCATTATTAATAGAGTTAATTATGTAGAAAAACCTCACATTTATTTGATTGAAATATAGGATTATTATGACATGCATCTGGTATACCGGTGCACCTGCTGTAGTGAGAGGTTATTAAAATTATTTTATTTATTTTATTTTATTGCGGGATGATGATTAAATAAAAAGTTGATCTAACGATGTAGATTATTTAGGTGCACTGGTGCCCCAATACACACTCTGAAATTTATAATTCCAATTTTTGTAATTTGATAAAAGAATGCCACAATTTTTTAAAAACTTTGTGAATGTGGGCATCTCCGGGAATCCATGTTATGGACACTTGCGGAGCATATTCTTAAACTTTTTTCACGTTTCATAAAAGCTCTCTTGAGGCATTTGCTTGAATTGAGTAATCAAGCTCTTTATTTGGAGCGTCTTGGAAGGTGGAAAGTATTTGTTCAAAAATATTTGCTCAAGCTCATTCCAAGTGTTATACATACCCGGAGTAATGGTAGATAGCCATATTCGAGCACGATCCTTTAGTAAAAACGGAAACAACCTCATCCTTATACAATTTTCACTCACCCCATTCATCTTCACGGATCTTGTTGCCCAAACGAATGACATGGCACAAAACAACGTCGCATCCTCTCCTCTTTGACTTTCTGAATCATCTCTTTCCCCATTTGCAAAATAGATCGAAAATAAAATTTTCAAATTCCAAATCTACTTTCTCATGAAAAGAATGAATTTAGGGGTGGAAAAAAAATACCGAAAACTCGGTACATCGTGTTCACCGTATCGAAAAATACCGAAAGTATAAAAAATTCAACATACTGATATTTTCGGTACGTTATTCTTGCCGTACCTAAAATTTCGGTACGATATCGATATTGCACATTATAAAATTTCGATATTACAGTATCGGTTTAACGTAGCATAAATATCGAAATTTTTTATATTTAATTTTTAAAAAAGTTAATCATATAAAACTATATTTAGATACATTATATATTATTAATATTAGGGTAAATAAACTTTTTTATCCATTAAGTTTATCATTTTTTAAATTAGTTCATCCATCTTCGAGTCTTTTAATTTGGTCTATTAACTTTCCAAAATTTGATATTTTAGTCCATTTACCGGTTGGAGCAGGTCACCCAACCGGTAATGCCACGTGGCGAGAAAATTTATTTTTAGTCCTTTATATTTGTCGCTTTTTGAAATTAGTTCATAATATTCCAAAATTTTGAAATTGATCCATTAACTTTCAAATTTTTAGGAAATTGGTCCTCTTACTGATTAAGTACGTGATATTTCTCTTTTCATTTTCTAAATTTTACTGTATTAAACTTAATTTATAGAAATACATTTCACTTGGATTGAACTTTAGAATGTTGTCAGTCCTTTTCACTAATTGAATTTTTAGCACGAAACTTAGCCGTCATGATTTACAATCGTAAAAAAGGCATCTAGAATAACATCCGTTCAAGAGATTCACAAGCAAGCATCCTCTTTCATAATACTCCATCCATCCCACCAAAAAGTCCACATTTTTACTATATTGGGTGTCTCATTTAAAGGATCTCATTTTTCTCTTTTAGTAAAAGAACTCTATATATGACTCATCACATACTACTAATGCAACTACCCATTACATATAAAATAATAATATTCCTTAATTAACGTGTTAAATAAAAATGAAGACTTATGGATGAGATGGAGGGAGTAATTTCATGTGAACTTAACTTATACAATAGAGAGTGAATAGTAGATGATATATCTTTAGGGTTCATGAACTAATAAATACGGATGATAATTTTATCCGTCGGGTCGGGTTACCCGACGGGTACCCGCATAGCGGGTATATAAAAATCGAATAACGTGTCAGGTAGTACCCGAACCCGAAGGAGAACTATGCGGGTAAGAGTAGGGTACGAGTTCCCTTATATTTACCCAAACCCGACCCGAAAATTACCCGAATGTATATATATATATATATATATATATAATATATATATATATTTATTTATTTAATAATAGTATTATATAATTAATTAAATGTCTAAATCTAATTTTTTATTTCTAGTATAATAATATTATTGATGTAAAATTTAAGATGTATTTAATATTTATTTATTATAATATGTTTAATATTTTTAATTAAAATTTATATTCTTGTCCTAATATAAATATAAATAAATTTTAAGAATTATAATAAATCTTATTCTATGTTATAATATTATATGTTATTTATAATTATTTTTGAGAATTTTAATTATTATTTTTTAATATTTAAAAAAAAATGATATTCGAATTAATAAAAATGATAGTGGTTCAGTGAATTATATTATGAATAATCTATGTGTATAAATAAAATGTATAACATTTTTAATGAAAAATAATATTCCCTCCGTCCCACGTATTTTTACTCACTTTCCATTTTGGGGTGTTCCACATATTTTTACCCATTCCATTTTTGGCAAAAATACATAATATTTTATTACCTACTTTTTACAATTCCAACAACTTTAATTACTTTTTACACTTTATTCATCATTCTCAATAACTTTATTTACTTTTTTTTTTAAATTACTAATTTATCCCTACTTTCTCTTACATTATATATTAATAAAATAAAACGTCTTAATCTCCGTGCTCGTACAAACGGGTAAAAATACCCGGGACGGAGGAAGTATTAATATCTTTGATACAAACTAGTAATAGCTATATAAGAAAGGAACTGTCTTGTTTGAGACCGTGTCGCGGGGAAACTATATTATGCGAAAAGGAGATGCGAGATTTTGAAGTTTTCATACTTAAACCTTGGACTTGGAAGGACTTGGAAGCAATTGTTGGATTATGATGTTTGTTTTATAATTTTATTTGATTAACTATGAATTTATGATGTTTTTTTGTTAACGCACATGGACTTAGACGTTATTGTTGTTGACTTTGTTTTCTAATTTGCATGTTTTATTTTAGGTTATTTCTTTATGTATTATAATTATTTTTTGGTGGATTATAGTTTTAAAAAAAATTTGAGTCGGGTAGGATCGGGTTGATTCGGATATTCGCGGATTATCCGCAAAATCTACTAAAATTACGGGTATCCGTTTATCCACGGATTATCTGTATGCCCGATGGATATACCCGTACCCTACTCGAAACTCTATTTTAGGATAATAGGGTAGGGTATGGATAGGGAGGGTAGGGTATAGGGTACTATGTGGGTTCGCCATACCCCTACCCTGCCCTACCCATTGTCATCCCTACTAATAAAAAATGAATTAGTTAGGTTACTTAAAGAAGATTTGGTTTGATGTATTTTAAGATTGTAGTTGATATATTTGGGATTTCGAGATTAAGAATGTTTACTCCAAAGTACACGTAATTTTGCTTTCTATTAAATTTTTAATTATGTATTCATTTTTACCATTAAATTATTATTATATATCATTGAAATCATGATACAAAATTGAAAAAGAAAATGTCATGTAGATCGATAATTAGACCAGATGTAAAAGTGAGTTGATTTAACTTATATTAACTCACTGCAATTAATCATTTGCTAGGTTAGAGTTCCTTAGGTTTGGTAAGATAGGATATTTGTTGGGCCGGTTATTTGCGAGGCGATTATTGGATAAATTTTAGTAGGGCATACCAAGTTGTCAACACGTCAAACTCATTTTGATATTTTTATATGAATTATATATATTTTTTTTTAAAATATGAACCTAAAATAAAATTTAAAAAAATATATGTTATACAAATGGACAATGCATAATTTATAAAAATATTATTTTTTATTTATATATATGTGGTGGGTTATTAGTATGTCGAATTATAATACAGACCTTGCATGGGGCAGGTTATATTCGAGTCATAATAATACGAGTAATTGTTAGAACGGATCATTTGCAGAAAGGGTCATTCATGGGGCGGGTTAATGATGAATTTTTGTAGGTTGTGTGGGTTAATTCACAGTATTATGCTTATTTTGACATATTTAGTATTATTATGTTGAATTTTAAAAGTTAATTGATCAATTTCAAAATTTTGGAATATCATGGACTAATTTCAAAAAGCGGCAAACTTAAGGGACTAAAAAATCAAAAAATTTCTCGCTATTTCAAAAGTGTCACGTGACATTATTGATTGGGTGACCTACTCCACGGGTAAATGAACTAAAATGTTGAGTTTTAAAAAGTTAATAGACTAATTTCAAATTTCGAGAACCTATGGACTAATTTCAAAATTTGATAAATTTAATGAACAAAAAAGTTTATTTACCCTTAATATTATATGTGTAATTTTGTATCACATTTATTATTTTTTCAAAATATAAAAATGAACTCCAGCAAATAATAAATAAAAATATTAGGTACAAAAAAATCCTTAATTACTATGAGATACAAACATACAAAAATATTACTACTAACTACAAAAATATATAGTGATATTACAATATTACCCCTACAATGTGCTGCACATAAATGTTGTATGCAGCAAAAGTTCGTGTGCAGTAAAAAAAGTGTGTGCAGTAAAAAAAGTGTGTGCAGCAAAAAAGTGGGGTGGTTCGGCGAAATTCCGGCGACCGGCCGCCGGAGTTCCGACGGTGGCAGAATTACGGCGACCGGCCGGCGGCGGCGGCGGACTGGTGGTGGTCCGACGGTGGGTGAGGGTTTAGGGTTTGAGGTTATATTTGGTATTTTACTTTAATATTTTGTATGTAAGATTAATCATTTTAAATCAATGTATTTAGTAGTAATTAGGGGTACAAAGTGTGTATCTATTAGTAATTATTCCATATATATATATACTCCCTCTGTCCCGGCTTAAGAGGGTCATTTGCTTTTTTGCACGTAGATTAAGGAGTATTATTATTTAATGTATAATGGATAGTTGTATTAGTGGGAGTGTGAGTCCCATATTTTAATTGTATTAGAGGGGGGTGTGGGTCCGATGTGTGTAAAAAAAAAAATGAGACTCTTTGGGTTGGACGACCAAAATGAAAAAATAGTCCTTTTAGCCTGGGACGGTGGGAGTATATATTAAAATATAAGATGATTTTTGTGGGGTACCGGTGTTAATGCGAATCATAACACGTAAATAAATAAATAATCTCATAAATTCAACTGCTTGAAGCGTACGTTTTCATTTTGTTTGAAAATAAATAAGACAAGCATTTTCATACACTTTCGGCTGAAACAAACGATAATCTAATCTTAATTGATTATATGAATGTATTTATTATAACAAGAATATTTAAGTCTCATTAGTTTTAGATATTTTAGTTTTATTTTTTTATTGATTTAATTTAACAATTTTGGGTGCAAATAATTGAAATTTCTTTTAGAAGTTGGCGAATTAAATCATATACGCTTGTTAAGACTTAAGAGTGAGGAGAGGGTAAAATCGTAATTTCGTTGACATACAATTATTTTCGGTTCAAAGGCCAAATTTGGGGAGGCGCCTTAATTGCTGATTTTGAAAACCTTAGACCCAAACGGCTACTTTCCTCCATTATCATAATTCTCAGTCACGCTCCACAGCCAAATACCACAAGATTTTTTGCGATTTCTAATCTCGGGTTAGTTTTCTACATCTGTTAAATGGCCTCTGTGTTGTTGGAACCCAGCAGTGTAAAATCGAATAGATGCTTCAATCCATCTGGAAGAGTGCGATTAATTGGCAAAATTAAGGGTTTAATGGACGGAGAATCTGATTCCCTAAATCAGAATTCAAAACCATGGATTACTTTCAAAAACCCGGAAGATAATAGCTCATCTGAGAAGTGTAAAATCTTTTTTGATGCTCAATCCAGGTAATTTTTTCTGGTTTTTATATATTTTTCTCGTTTTATGCGTTATTTTGAAATGGAATTTTTGTGTATACTGGATTTGTAAGGGTGTTCGCACATTTTTTCTTCTTTTATTTTTATTGTTTCTTTTTGAATTATTGTGTTTCACCTAGTTTCTTCTTATTCTGTTTTTCTTATTCCTTATAATGCGTATTTGACTTTACATGATATTAATTTCCACAGTTTGGGTTTTAATTCTCAGATGGTGATTATGCTGTAACGACGCTAGCTAGAATTTCAGTTGATTGTACTTGAGGAGTAATTACTTGTGATTTTAAAAGATGGTCTTTGCATTTGAATTTTATAGTGAAAAATATTACGTGTTTATAATCTGAGGGCAAATTTTTGAGCAAGAGATTACGGATTTCTATATATTACTACTACTCTGTCCCAATAAGCTTTTCACAATTTCTTTGCACATGGTGGATTTCTATATATTACTACTCTCAGTCCCAATAAGCTTTTCACCATTTCTTTGTACATGGTGAAAAGCTAGATGGGACGAAGGAAGTATTATTTTATGAATTTCGTCAAATCATGGAAAGTTCCGCTACCCCTTTTATTTGGGGGTAATGAGCAATTTAAGTATTAGGAAGAGAGAAACAGTGGCTTAAAAGGTGTGAAATCTCAATTCTTAATATGTAATGAAAAGAAGCTGATTTTTTTTTTGTTTGGCTTATATATTAGTCGAAAGGATGGGTGTGAACTGGATTATTGCTATGGACAACATGAAGAAATTGGTCAGATATATTCACAAGAGATACAGCCAATAGTTTTGGATGTTTTTAGTGGTCGAAATGCATCTATCATTGCTCTTGGTGCGAGAGGAAGTGGAAAAACTTGCACAATCCAGGTTGTTTGTTCTCTCTGTATCTTTTTTGCTTGATTATACATCATCTAAACAAGATGCTCAATTTTCTTCTCTGCTGATTTATACTACCTGTTGAAGGGATCTCTTGAGAAACCAGGTTTAGCCGTGATTGCAATGAATGAAATACTTTCTAAGGCTAAAGAGTTAGGGAAGTCTGTTTCTGTGTCCCTCTATGAACTGACACAAGAACTCGTGATGGATCTACTGAATACTGACCATCCTGCCATCCAAGTATTGGAGGATGCTCAAGGAAAAATCAACATTAAAGGACTTTCTCAGGCAAGAAAATGTGATTAGTGTTTATACAGATTTTAAAGCATAATTAATTTACCTCTTTTCTAATTATGTTTGTTGTTAAATGTCCCTGCAGGTCCCCATGAAATCTATTAAAGACTTCCATAGTGTCTACTTTACTCAGGGTAGTTTCCAAAATGCTCAAAAAATTCAGACCGATCAGCCACACAGAGGCTTGATGGTGAAAATATGGTCTGATAATGACAGAGCCACATTGCCTGTCAAAATTAATTTTGTTGATCTAGCAGGTTTTTCTTATTATGTGATTCTCAAATGCATTTGAAATTATATTCACCAGATTAATGACATTATTTTAAGTACATTGCTTGTGCCTGCAATGCGTCTTATTAGGCTATCAGGATATCAGAAGTGGGAGAGATGGGAACACACCAGCTGAGAGTAATAGGAAGAACAAGTCACTTTATGCATTATTAAATGTTGTTAATGCCATCAATGCCAATGAGACGAGAGTGCCATATAGGGAAAGTAAACTTACACGAATTTTACAAGACTCCCTTGGTGGTAGAAGTCGTGTATTACTTCTAACTTGCTTGGTATGACTTTTTAGATTGACTAGTTTTATTGCATCAATTTTGTTTGTATCACCATAATTTATTATAATTTTTTGATATTGGATGCAGAACCCAACCTTTTGCAAAGATTCTCTGAGCACACTAAGTTTAGTCTCTCGTTCATTTCGGAGCACCAAGCAAGTATTGACAGATTCTACCAATAAACGTCAAAGTTTATCGAAAGCTAAGGAATTGTCCTCATTTAAAAATGAGAAAACCGTGTCAACTTCCTTGAGTGTAAAGGAGCAGACAGGACATAGTCGGCTCCTTTCAACAACAAAGGCTAGTAGCATTTTGAAGGGAAGGTAACACATACTCTTACCTTGAATTCAGTTTTGGTGGTTAGAGATTATGCTATAGCACTTGCATTGATATTGTGCAATTTTTATATCTTGAAGGAAAATGTTCGATGAAGTAAAAATGACCAACTCTAAGCAGGTATCACGCCTTAAATACCTTAAGTAATGGGATTTAATAAGTAGATTTTATTTCTATCCCTGCACATTCTACACCTGGATATCTCGTGTCATGATGCTTTTCCGTGGAAGGAGGGAGAATATATTTTGTACATTGTATTTAGTTATTTAATGTCTCAAGAAAGCATAAACTCAATTTAACTATTTATTCCTTCAATCATAAAATGTATTCGAGATGCCAGTCTGAAGACATTTCACTGCTAAAGTCCAAAACTCTTCCAAGTCTTGCTTTGATTGTTGCACCATTTTCATTAGAAGAGGTATACAAATTATAAACATAAATTTCTCTTAGCCTTAGTGATGGATTGGATTCACATCAATGCCACCAATCTAATTATACAGTTATTTTCGCTGTGAATGCAGGCTCCCCAACATAAATCTGTTGCAGAATGTTGTTTGTCAAATGAAGTAGATCAGGTTGAAGATGTAAATCTCGTAGAACCTGCTCAATCTAAGCCACAATTGGGAAATACTTTAGATGAGGAGCCAACTACCATGATGAAAATGGTATTCTATATTAATATCCTAAGTGTAGAAATATAAGATTTTTGTGTAGTTTCTATCTGTAAGTTATGATTTAAAGTAGTTTTCGGTTCAAAGAGCATGTTATGACAGAAATTAATTTGGGATTTTCAGGATGCGTCTCCTCATAGTGGGATCATTGACTTTGGAGTTATTTCTAGCATTAACTCTGGAGCAGAAATTCAGATGTATTTTGACACAGGTACTACAACTTCTACTTAAATAAATTTTTAATTCTAATAAAATTCTTATTGTTTCCCTGCCCATTTTCAGCTAGCAAAAATGAGGAGATCGGCCTTTTACATATGAAAGATAATGGATCACCACCACTCAGTTCAAGAATAAGAGAAATATGCAACAACTTAAAGGCATTATGCGAATCCACTCCGTTAACTATTAATAAACCGGAGGATGTGGTTGTAATAAATGACAACCAAATAGTATCCTATAATGATATTCTGGAACCAAAGACCCCAGCTATGGAACTAAAGAGTGCGAGTTATTCTAGTCCTCAAGGCAATCGCAGTTCTAAATTTAAGGTATGAATTCTAAATTTTAAGGTATGAATACAATGAATCACCCATTTGATTCATTTTATGATAACTTTAGGTCAAATGTTTTAAATTCTGTTGTCAGGATTCTCTTGTCAAAGATTACCTCAACTTTTTGAATTCGGCCAACAAGTAAGTGGATATACTAAATATCTATATCTTTTTTAGTAACCATCACCTCCTTTAGTTATTAATGTATGCTTATTTTACGTTGAAAGAATGCTCATTTTCACATGAACATGAAAGATTAGTTTCCACTTTAAACGTCAGAATAGAATCATCACGTTCTTTCATTCAACTCATTTCCTTATGTTTTCTTTCCATTGACAACTATCGAACCTTTGTGTTATTTTTTCCACCAACTCAACATGGTTTGGGTCACTCACATGTTATTACTACTTAATGGTGAATTGTAACAAAAACTACACGTGTGCACATAAACTATATGCAATTTTTGTTTTGTATCTATGATCAATAATCCTACTTAGATGTTTTTCTTGTGCCTTGCAGGGAAGGGTTAAAAAGTCTAAAGGTATAACAATTGTTCATATCTTAAACTGTGTTAGTAATCATTTGATTAATGGTGTTACATATAATTTCTTTTTGATACAGGGTATCGGGGAGAAACGAGCTACTTATATTCTTGAAATGCGCGACGAATCCCCTGAACCATTCAAGACGGTAAGGATGACCATTATCTTTTGTGTCAATTTCTTTTAGACATTGATCTTATTTATAGTGCCATGTTTTTCTCTACAGCTCGACGATTTGCAAGATATAGGCCTTTCGGCAAAGCAGGTTTGTTATCAGATCATTTTTAGGCCATGGTTTGTTAATCTCACCAATTTTAGATGGGATGTTAAAAACCATTTCTGTGTACGCCTATAAACCTTACTAATAAACTCTCTTTCGCTCTCCTCATTCATATTTTGTCACACATCAACTCTTACATATTTGACATAAAGTTAAAATCTACCCCTCAAAAAAATAATTCATGGTTTGCAGAACCTACATGTAGCTCGAACAAGCATATCCTTATAGTTTGATTAACCAATAAGTGCGTTACAATGTTATTAAATGGTCATGTTAGTTTCTTCCTTCCGTCGTGATTATTCGTTTTGCTTAAATCAATAGTTCAGTAAACATTTGTTGAGTTTGTTATGGATAAAATAATTACTACTAAATCTTATACTTGCAATCATATATCTTTCTTAGAAATATTCATTCTATCCATGGCATTTTGCACTTACTTTTGTTCTAATCTGCAGATTAAAGACATGATGAAACATGTGGCTGGGGCTCGCCTTTTCGATTAGGCAACCCCAGATTCTTCTTGTTAGCAACCTGTAGTTGCTATTCGTTCGTTATTCCCTGCTTCTCGTCTCCCTTCTTATTTGGTTGCTGCAAGCGTTCACTGTGTCGTAATGGATTGTTTTGCTGCATAACTAGTCTACTCCATTTGTAGACCCTGAATCCACAGTTTCTTGCTATATTGAACAAAAAGAGCTTGGTTTGGATGCTTGTGTTCTGGTATTTCTTTGAAACAATTGTAATTTTATCTCTATGCTTGGATGATATTGTTCGGATGTACACCCAAACATCACTATTCTGTAGTTAAAAAAATCTTGCAAATATAATTACTAAATCACTTTCCTTTTTTCTTTTAAATAATTTTTGATGTCATGCTAGACTTTTAAATTTTCTAAAATTTAAACAATTGCATATGATTAAATTATTTAAATTCTAACTATTTTTTATTTAAATAAAGGAAAAATAAATTTGAGAGATCTATTTTTAAATTAGTCTAGACCTTTTAGAAATTTTGAAATTTGTATATTAACTTTTAATCTAGTTATTGACTTAGAATATGCCACTCAACTGATAATGCTTAGTGGAATTATTGTGATATTAAGAAAAATAAAATTTTCAAATTAGTTCATAATATTTCAAAAATTTTAAATTGATCAATTAACTTTTAAAATTGAAAAAAAATGTTTTTAAAGGCGTCAAAACCGCTCCAACACCAATGTCGCATCCATGTCTTTGCATTGCAAAATGATGAAAATAGTCCATACTATTACGCTTCGTTTGGTATGCTTTATTAAGCAGTAATAGCATTCGTAATGGGATGTTTTATGGCGTTTGATAGAAAATACTGGTTAATGGAGGGGCTCTGTATTAATTGATGGCCCGGTAAAAAAAATTGTTCAGCTTTACATAATTTATACGGTAACCGACGTGGTATTAGTATAACAAATTGCGTAGTGAATTAAGATAGAGATAGGCTATTACTAGCTTACCCTTAAAAAAAAAGAAAAAAAACAAAAACAAACAAAAGGGGCTAAACCTTCATTCCACGTTCTTCATTCATCCTTTGATCCACGCGACCTCCATTCCTCTCTTTCTATCTCTGCAATTAAATTCAGATGCATTAGAGATTGTGAGAACTCTAATTCAACCATTAGCTCTTGGCATACGCATTCCTATCGGTGGCACAATAGTTATTTCATTTTAGGCTATTATTCTACAGAAGAATTATGCATTGCTACTCCTACTCACTTCGTCTTCTCGTCTTGTATATATTTTTTTTTAGTTTTGAGACTTTTTTGGGGCTTTAATTTCGATTTTAAAATTCATTTTCAGGTGATATAATAATATGGGCCAATATACAAAAATACCCAAAATGCACATGGCAAAAATTAATTTTGAAAAAAGGTTTTTTATGCAAATTTTTTGTGGCGTCTTTGTTTATTCTCCACCTCATTTTTTTAGTAGTTTCTTAACCAAAAACATGATTTTAGATACCCACAGCCAGATGAAATGACGTGGATGCCCCTTAGTGGTTAGAAAACTTAATGTGTACTGAACTGGGTGCAAGACGTTGAGCCGGCCGGCGAACCCAGACCATGTACCGGGTCCCCTCCGAACCAGAATCTTGGAATCCTCAACCTATATAATCGAACCAACACTCTGAACAGTTCAAATATTTTTGAAAAATTTTCCAATTTCCCCCCCTCTCGAAATTTGCCCCAAATTCCCAATTTCATTTGAAATTGCCATTATTAACAGACAACAACGAAGACCTTACTGTCCGTGGAGCTGGAGGTCGTCGCTTTCGATACTGATACGTGGTGGTTCACAGCTGCATTTTCGAGGTAATGTATTTTCTTTCCTTGTATGGACTCGCATATTCGGCGACGTGGGTTTATTGTGGATTTTCTTTGAGGTTACTGACCAGTTTATGTGCCGATTGAGTTTAGGGTTATGGTTAAGTAACATGTGTTTGAGTAAAGGGTTACATTTTATAATTGTTTGGTTGAGCTATTAAGTGGATGGCTTCCTGATAGGGCTACAATATACTTGAATTCAAAGATACCCCTATATGTAGAAATTGTTAATCCAAGAATTGCAGTGGGTACTGTGTATTGTGTGAAGTAGATGATTTTAACACACATTGTTACTGGTTTAGAAAATACTTTAATGAAAAACCATAGACGATAATGAACCTTGAGTGATGAAAAAGGGTTATTTCATGATTTGTATCCATGTGAATTCAGAATGTAAAGTTTAGAGTGAAGTATTACTTTGGGTTTGATTCGGGTGAAACCGAAGGACGTCCACTATTGGTGATTTGTTATTGGTTATGCTTGAGTAATGTGGATACTATTTGATACGACGCTATTAAACAGGAATATATCCATGTAGGATTATTAGATTCTGGTGGCTCAACTTACCTCACGCAGGTTGTACATGAAGAATGTTAAACCAACCCAATACATGAGTCCAATTGATCCCTGTAGGTCATGAATAGTATCAGTCAAATGTTATTTTCAGATATAGTACCTAATTTTTAGTTGAAATAACATGCTTCAAGGCATTTTCCTTCTCCATGTTTCCATCAATGCACTCTTACACCAAGGTTGAGTTACATGAGTTGAATCTGTAAAATGACTTTATCTGTAACCCATTCCTCTGGTATGACCAATGTTAACATACACAGAATGCTATTTTTCTATTTTGGTATGTTGTAGTGTTTAAAGTTTTAAAAAGTTGTATACAAAGTGGTCTGTAATTATATACACTTGGACTGTGTAAAATTGTTTTAGGTGTGTTGTAATTGATAATGAAGGTGTTGATTAAATTGCAAGTCTTATTTGTGAAAATAAATGCAAATTAATTGGTATTCATTGTAATATATCTTGGCAGATCATGGAGAAGTATTTATTTGTTTACTTTGATGATTTCGGAGCCGGCAGTGTGACAGATGATGCGGAACCTTGGGCACTCAATGTATGGAAGATAGGATTCCCCAATGTGTCAAATCTAAAAAGATCCATTGCAGAAGTACTTCTAGATGAGAGCATCAGTTGCGATTATGATATTATTCGACGCATGAATATCAATAATATACGGGTCTGAGAGAAGATAATTGATGACAGCGATGTTCACAATTTGATTCGTGATCACCAACTCGAGATAAAATTGAATTTTAAAGTGAAATCTATAGACCCTGTTGCCAACAATGCAGATGCGTATGCTGCGAGCTGTTCATCACTCTGCCAGAACCTCTAAAAGCAACCTACGAATTCCATTATGGAGGAGTTCCCACTAAGAGAAGACGCTGATACAAGCCCTGTAAAGAATGTTGAATGTGAATATTGTAGTGATGGTATTGGTGTTAGAGGTGTTGGAGATAACACGGATGATGATGTTCGAACACGAGGTGATGATGAAGCTGACTCATTTGAAGAGGATGCAGAGAAGGCATCTACTGCATTTAGCTCTTCTGAGTACGAGGATGATGATACAGATACCTTTAATGTCCAGCCACACACCAGCAAAATCGAGAAAGAATGGAGAATCCCATGCATGCCTACTTCTTTTAGCGCTGATAATGAACGACTGAGTGTGATAGATGAAAATAGTAATAGACTAGGAAAGGGTGCGACATTTGGAAGCAAAAAGGAACTGAAGTTGGAAGTAGCGAAATATAATTTGAAGTGCAAAGCCGATATTAGAGTCGCTCGGTCCGACTCTTGTAGGTGGTATGTGAAATGCAAGAGCCATAAGCCTTGCGATTTTATGGTCTGTGCGGTTAGATTGGATGATCTGTGGAGGTGCACTTGTTTTGCTGCGCACACTTGCATTAAGGATTTGAATAATTTGGGCAAAGAGACCATCTCCTCCAAGCTACTTGGTACATTGTATGCTGAAAGACAAACGGAAAAATGTACTTCGATGTCAGCAAGTTCTATAATTCAAGATGTGAAGGCAAGATTTGGTCTTCAAATTGATTATAGCCACGCTATTTCTGCAAAGAGATGGGCGACGAATGCAATGTATGGTGATCCGGAGGAATCCTTTAGGATGTTGCCAGAGTACATTAGAGTATTGAGAATGGAAAACCCTGGGAGTCATGTTGCTCTACATGACACACTCGTATCTAATGTATTTGAAAATGTCTTTGTCGCACTGGCAGCCTCCATAAATAGGTTTAGGAGATATGGAAGACCCATGATTGTTGTAGATGGTGCCCATCGGAAGGGTAGTTACAAGGTTGTTGTGTTCGTTGCGGTGACTCAAGATGCTAATCAACAAATATTCCCTCTAGCAATTGGTGTTGGTGCCTTGGAGAACAATGATAGCTGGGCATAGTTTATGATGCATATGCGTGAGGCATTTGGATGCCCTGAGGATTTGTTGATTGTGTCTGATCAACACCGAAGCATCAACCATGCGATCAGGCATGCTTACCCGGGTGTTGCACATGCCTATTGTTATTACCATTTGAGGAAGCAGTTCGTGACGTATGGCAAAGGTGCCTTACATTTATTCAAGAATGCTGCTAGGACATACAGTAGATCAGAATTCGACAGGTGATTTCTTACACCTTATCTGTTTTGCAGATAGAATTACAGATATGATAGGGTTATTTTTTCCGCACATGTGTGTGGCGTGTGAGTGTAGTTGTTGACATGTTATTTTATAATTTGTTATTGAGTTGTTAGCATATGTGATTTGAAGTCATTATTAAAATTCGTTCATTGGATGTTATAATTTTGTGTCATCTCTTATGCTTCAACACATAAGCAGAGTTATAAAGATCATTGGTAGCCGTGATGTATATCGACGCTTGAATAGGAATTTGAATGAGATAGGAGCAGAGAAATGGTCCCGTATGCGTTGCCTTGTTCGAAAATATGAATTTGTCACGAGTAATGCGGCTGAAAGTTGGAACAAGGTTATTGCATGGCCTTGGACATTACCAGTGGTATTTTTCTTGGAAGCTATTAGGCAAATCATTGGAGGTTGGTTCAGCTCTTGTAAATCAGAGGCGGATTTATTTGAGGGACCCTTATGCCGCAGTATTACTGCTGAACTTGAGCGGGTAGTGGAAGACAGTCTGGAATGTGCAGTTGAGTTGATTGGATCTGAAATATACTCGGTTAAGAGCTGCAGAGCTAGCGTCATTATAGATCTGCCGAATGGGCTATGTGATTGTGGTGCATTTCAACAAGAGCTTATCCCTTGCATCCATGTCGTGGTAGCTATAAGGTTAGATTTAAAATTTTGAATAAATTCGTTGGTATTAAATAATAAATTTTGAATAAATTTTGAACAAATTTTATTAAATGTACCTGAGAATGTAGTTTGTTTACATTATGTATAGGTTTGCAAAGTATGATGTGAATTCGTTTGTTGGGATTGTTACCTGAACTAGAAAGTAAAGGGAATGTGGGGTGGGATGGTGCTGTCTGTCCCTGATCCATCTGAGTGGCATAGCGTGGGAGTGAGTGATGATGTAATCTGTAAACCACCCGTATGTCCCAAGCAATCAGGTAGGCCCAAAAGGTCCAGGATTAAGTCAGCCACCGAGAAGATTTCAAAGAAAAAGAGAGTCCAGCGGTGCAGCCGGTGCAAGGGCAACGGTCACAACAAGAGCACGTGTGACTCACATCAGCTAATCGACAACAATCCGACCACTTGATTTAGGGGTCGAATGGACCCCGAATAGCGAGGTATCAATGTAATAGCGGGTGGGTTTGTTGTATGAATGAAGAGAGTGGACATTGAGGAGTGTGAACAATTTAACAAATTGTTGTATTGTGTTGACTTGATGTGGCATTATACATTGAGCCTGTATTTAATTTTTTAATGTATCATATATTGGGGAATAAATTTACCTTACTTTATATTGTTGTAATATGCATGGTGAAGACGTTGTTACCTTCCGGCAGGATTTAGTAATCCGTATGTCCATGAATAATAGGTCTTTTTGCATTTTGGGTCGTGGATTAAGGAGTATTAATATGTAATGCGTGATGTGATATTGTATCACTGGGAGTGTGTGTCACATATTTTAAATGTCTTAGAGGTGTGTGAGGGTGCCATGTGTGTAAAAAAATAAAATAGGATTGTTATGGTGTAAATACCCTCTTTCAAGGGTATGGATGGGATTTTTGTTTTGTTAGTGCAGGTTAAATGAGTTGCGTTAACATATATTGCCAATGCAGTAATCTTTTATGTATGTAGCCGATGCAAAAAAATAAAGCGCACAATCATTATAAATATTGATCCCAAAGTGAGGATACACACTGGGTGAATAGAGTGCCCACTTAAATTTCGGTAGAAGACTTACAATTCATATTTTGATATGTCAACTCATAATAATAAGATAACACTAAAAGGTGACGCCATTGGCAACATATATTACCATATGCTTCTGGTCCCATAAGAATTTCTTTAGTTCAATTTTAATGGCGTAGGAATTCACTGGTCCCATAGCTAGCAGTTTTGGTCCCATAAGAATATTCTAATCATAATTTTTCAAAAATTATCATTCAAAATTAACTTATATTATTATAAACTATTAGATTTATATTATTTTCTATCTTTCAACGTAGACATAGTCCACTACGACAATTCCCCTCTATTTTTTCTCTCTCAATAAACATTGTAATAGTTTTCTTTGGGGATTATTTTTGCAAATTATGTAATCAAATCTACAAGTTGTCTTTTTTTATTATGGCAACGGTTCTGAATATTTCGTTAACTATTAATAGATTTTGATGAAAAATTCCTAAGGGATTAAATCTGCCATTTTTGGGACCTTTTCAGTATTGAGCAATTCTTACGGGACCAAAAGTGTAATTTTACCTATTTTAATATATAAATGAAAATTAGTAAGATAACAATAAGGTGAATTCATTGGCTACATCTATTAATATCCGCCCTTCTTTAATATTGCAATTAAATAGAACTAGCGTTTGAACCCGTGCGTTACATGAGACTAATTTGTTCTGATGTTATTTAAACCACATGAGGAGAAGTTTAATTCATGCCTTTTAGATAAATAATTCTATCTCTACATTTTTATAAATAGAAGTATATCTTCACCTAGAATTTATCTGAATTGGAATAATTATATAATACAATCCCTCAATCCATGCTAGTATGTTCTTTTTTAGCAGTAAGAAAATTAAGAAAAAAGTGTATTTTAAAAATATAACGAAAGAAAATAATGGTAAATATTGAGCATTTTAATAAAATAATTATATATATTTTTAACATATTAAATAATTATGTTTATTAATTATGTAAGCTTATTTGCTAATACTCGTACCCATAAGGATAACAAGATATTTCCAGAGTATTTTTATAGCGTTAGAATACTTTCTACGAGTATGAATTTGCGTCTTGGATCTGGAAAACAGAAGGACAACAAAACAGGCAACAACATTAGCATCAGATGTGTCCTGGAATATTTTCCATAATTTAGAAGGGAGTATCATTAGTAAAATAACTCAAGTAATTTTCAGAGTCTTTTTGCAAGGGTAGAATAGTTTCTAAGTTCAAGATTTTGTGTTTTGGATTTGGAAAACAGAAGGACAACATAGAAGGCAACAATATTGGTATCATATGTCTCCTGGAATATTTTTTATAGTTTAGAAGGGAGCATAATTAGTAAAATCACCAAAGTAATTTCCAGAGATTTTTTATGGGGTTAGAATACTTTATACGTTCATGATTTTGTGTCTTGGATATGGAAAATAGAAGGACAACAAAAAAGGCAACAACATTGGCATCATATGTCTCCGGAATATTTTTTATAGAGCATAATTAGTAAAATCATCCAAGTCATTTACAGAGTCTTTTTGTAGGGTTAGAATACTTTATAAATTCATGATTTTGTGTCTTGGGGATATGGAAAATAGAAGGACAACAAAAAAGGCAACAACATTGACATCATATGTCACCTGAAATATTTTTTATAGTTTAGATGGGAGCATAATTAGTAAAATCACCAAAGTCATTTCCAGATCCAAGACAGAAGATAAATTATTATCACAATAGCCATATCATTATATAATGGTTAAGGAAAATTCATATCAACAGACCAGCACACGCATTTGCATCACTTAATTAACATGCCTAATTATCATCATTGATATTGTGTACCCATTTTTTCAAGCAGCCATATAAAAATCAAAAGTTCAAAAGAGTTTTATATAAACACTTATAACACTCCATACTAAACCAACATCAGTCTCTGTCGACAGAGCCCTGGCTACTATGTGCTGATCTGTCATCCCGGAATGCTAAAATACCCTGGATGTGGTTTATAACATCCAAGTAAGTATTAATCTGGGAGAACAATATCTCTAGCCTTTCAAATTCTGGTTCCCCTCCATAGTAGTAGTATCGGGCCGTTAACTGTGCCTATAAAATTGAAAAAAAATATATAACAAAAAATACAAGATTTACATAATTCATTTCGTAAAACAGAACAATGAATTCACTGGTAGGATTAAAAATTAATGGAAAAAAAATGAACCAGAAACCTGAAGATCCCGTGACCAAGTATCCTCCGAAGCATGAAGTCGGTTTTCCTTCCTGTCCCAATACATATCTGGCTACAAGTTTAACATCAATTTGAAAACCCAATAGCACATCTTCAAGTTGAAAAGCTGGTTCAAGCAGTCCATATAGGTAAAGTTTATGTCGAATATAGCATTCAAAACTCACATGCTTCGCAGTTGGAGAATGCGACATCGAATTTCCCTCTTTTTGCAGTGGAGAAGAGTGTTTATGAAATAAGTATCTATTTCTTGCGTCCATTTGGTTCTACTGTAGAACAATGTGAATTGGCCAGGGATTTGTGTCGGAGGGTTTGATGTAAGCATATGTGTTGAACGCGAATGGTATAGAAATGCTTGAACGATGAGCCCTAGTGGTGATTGCAAGAAAACTGTACAAAGACGATGTTTTAGGGTTCCTTCATATAGTATTCGAAAAGGCACTATGAATTTGATGAGGAAGAATCCAGCAGTCATGTTTGTGATGATGGATTGGTTGCAGATGGATGTGAATGGGGTTGCTTCACAATAAAGTAATAACTGCATTAAATGATATTAATAGATTACTTCTGCAGCAGTTTATTAGTAATTATTTGAAGACATTAAACCATCACGACCGTCACTACTACTGTTTTTTAGTTTTTAAGTTACTTTAACATGTTTAATAATATATTTCACCTATTTTAGTTGTCCATAAAATAATTTTATTTTATTTTACAAATTCACGACCCTCTATTTAATGTATATATTAATGTAATTTAATTTGGTATATCCTTTATTTATAAGTACGTAGTCAATTTTTTTTATATTATACCAATTCTCTTATTTATAATTTATTAAAGGATATTCTTATATAGACACTTTATTTTTTGGAGAATATGTAATACCTTTAAATATGTTTAAATAAAAGGTTATTAATAATAACATCATATGTACATAAATATAATATTTAAAAATATTTGAAGCGGCAGGTTAAAAATAATCTAATAAAAACTCATTGTACAAGAAATTTTATTATTTAAATATGACTGGGCTCAAAACAAGTAACAATCTTATGTAGCATGAAGAAATTCTTCCTAATTTTCTTACTCCTTGTTTTCCTTCACTTTTACCACAGAGATTTGAAGTATTAATCTTAACATAGTTGCCGTGAACACCAAACCCCTAAATTATGGAAGTTATATCGTACAGATCATCCACTAAATTATGCAATTATACAATGTAATTGACAAATTATTATTGAAAACATATAAATCATGAATGGGCAGAAGTGTCATTGCCAAGTTAAAGTACACTAATTGGGAGAGCCTCCATTTAAATGAAGATTTTTTGTTCTTAGTTTATTTATTTTTTATTTTAATTAAGATTCCAAGAGTAATTTATAAATTAGTTAAGTGTAGTGAAAGATATTTTATGATAACATATAAAAATGTCAAGAAAAAGTCTATATTTCTAGTAGTGATTTTTCCTCTTAATATGATAGCCAATATTCACAATGAGAAAATAATAACTTAATAAAGACTTGTAAATCAATTATAACATATTTTGGACTCCATCATAGCAGTTACACGTAATACAAAAACAGGAGGTTAGCCATGATTATCATATCATAATATTCACTGCTAAACTAATTGTCAAAGAACCCTCGAATAACGATGGGAACCCAAGACACCAACAGTGCTATGATAAGGAATTTTTTCATCTTTCGAATGAGATGAATATCTTTCTCCAATCGATTAAGTTGTGTAGCCATTCCATCAACCCTTAGTGCTGTGGCCTTTAACGAATTGGATAACTCCAAGTTTTCTAACACCAAATTGTTAATCCTAGTAAGCATCAGAGGGAATTGCGAATGGACCACCTCTTCGTACTGATCTGCCCAAAGAAAGAAATCACAACTAGTTCTTTTAAGGGAATCGGGACACATGTAAAATGATCAACCAAAGCTCCGCGCCTTATGTGAAACATACGTGCGGCACGCTTTTTCACAGTGGCAAACAAGGTTGTGCTTATTCTTTTGTGCTGATGACTCAGAGGAAGATGACATTTGAGCTCCAGATCTTCTATTTTTCTACTCTATTCTCTTCTATACATATGTGTTGTTTGTGTCATGTTCGTAAATAGGGCAATGTTTGACTTATTTATAATGCCAATACAGGTTAGGTACTAGGGTTTTCTATTTTTGGCGCCAGAATTGACCCAATTCCCCGCCAAAAATATTGTAACCTTACTTGGTTTAGACCCAGCAAGTGGTAAATCCAATTATATTTGTACTTAATGTTATAAGAATCACCTCACCTGTTATCTCAATGAATATTTTATTCCTCAAAATTAAATAAAATGTTAACTTAGACATAATTTTAATTATTACATTATTATTCAATTATTATATCGAATTTTAATGTAATTATAAATATATTTATTGTATTACCATGATATTAGTAAACCAAACACAAAATTATAGTAGAGGTATAATCCTAAACCCTAAACCCTAAACCCTAGTAAATACATTGAACATCACATTGAAGATCATACAGTATTTCGGTTCTTAAAGATCGTACTGTTAATAAATATATACACTTCTTGTGATCACAGAGAGAATAAAATATTAGAGTTCAAATAAACATGTATATATTTCATATGAAATCTAAAACTAACATACTTAAGAAGTAAAATATAAAATCCTAAAACCCTAAAACCTTTAAACCCTAAATAACTTAACCTTAAACCTGAACAAAAATCAATAACATCTAAACTGTAAAGGATATTCATTAGTACAAGTTAAAATATTTAATGGATATAACAAAGACATAATTACATTCATTAATTATAATAAACCTAAGTTATATGATTAAGTAACATTATGTGATATCAACTGAGCTTGGTTGCTGCAGGGTGGGGGTTCAAATCCTGCCTTTGGCATGGATTTGGCCCCTTGCAAGCACAAGTTAAACAGTGAGCCCTCTCTATAAGCCACTTGAGGCACATCCTGCGATTTACCTCCTCCACCAATCCCCAGGGCAGAGGCGGTGGGGGCCCCTAATGGTGGGGTACACCAATATTGAAAAATAAATTTAAATAACATGGGTCATAGAGATAACGTAGTGTATACATATTGTTCCTAAGCATTGGAAAATGTTGTTGCATTTATTGTTGTATCTTTAGAGGTTAGCCATCATATCCACTACACAATTGGAACTATATGCGGTTCCCAAAACTTTTTTCCCAACATAAATTCATTATCTACTACACTGATTTGGATTTGATTTAAAACCAACTACATTAATTAGGGTGTAATCAAGTGCATACAAGTGCTTGTAGTCAAGCATGAGAGCTGACATTAATTAAATAATGGTTGTCAATTAAAATAAGTTTATATTGAAAATATTTCTTGTATTATGTTGTATACTAGTTATAATTTGATATCTCTACAAGTACATGTCAAACAAATATCATAATAAATAGCATATTTTTATTGAAAAAAAAAAGGTGTACCCCACCATTAGGGGCCCCCACCGCCCCTGTCCTGGGGATTGGTGGAGGAGGTAAATCGCAGGATGTGCCTCAAGTGGTTTATAGGGAGGACTCACTGTTAAACTTGTGCTTACAAGGGGCCAAATCCATGCCAAATGCAGGATTCGAACCCCCACCCTGCAGCAACCAAGCTCAGCTGGAAGACTTTTCCACCCTCCCCTCCACCACTTGAGCTATTATTCCAACTTACTGCAATCATGGACACTTATTTGTTGTTTGTTTTATTGTTCATTTTAATATCCTGGATACTACTAAAATTAATTAGAACTTTATTGGCAGACACATTATTGACAACATTTCCAGATGTAGTATGTGATGTGGTTATGATGTAGTTATATGTATAATTGCAATTAGATCATTGTTGGAAATATAATTGTTAAATACATTTACCTTCAAGATTTTTGTTATATTTTTTTGTTTATTTATTCATTTGAATTTTTATCTTTAAGTTGTTAGAGTGTTATTTGATTTTTTGTTCTTTTGATTCATTTGAATTTCTTTGGTAGGTGTTACTTACCTTTTTTATTTCATAGGTTGTTTCTCAGTACATGTGGTCAAGTCACAAAATGAAAAAATGTGTTCTAATAAAATGTATACTCCCTCCGTCCGACTCTAAGGTATCAATTTTCTTTTAGCACTAGGAGTTAAGAGTATTAATATTATATGTAAAGTGAGTAGTTGTATTCGATTGAGGTGGTGACCCATATCGTGTACTTTTTTTACTACATAGTTTAAGTGGATACCTTAGAAGCAGATGCCTACAAAAGTACAATGGATACATTATAAGCAGACGGATGGAGTGTACATTTACAACGTACATTTATTAAGTTATTATAATGTTTGGTACATTGTAATACTTCATTCCACATACACAGACCCTATGAATGTAATCTTTGCCATACTTATTGTAATAATATATACAACGTCATTATCACCAACCTTTATTAAATAATTTAAATCATATCACTGTAATTAATCAACTAAATAACATATGAAATAATTTTGCAAGTGTAATTAAGGGTTTAAGACACGTTTCAACATTAAAAAATAGTTACAACATATTTTAAGATTACATATATAACAAAAGTAATTACATAAAATATATGAACTTATAAAATAACATAGAAGCTACCAATATGAGGTAGATGTCATATTAGGGGTCCTTAATGAACATCATGCATGTTATGTACATGTATAATAAATGGCATGTGTAACCATATACAGTTTTAAAAGCGCCCATACAACTGCCTGACACATTAATTTGGATACATATTACTATAAAAGGACATAACATTGATGTCAAGTTGTATTTTATCTCCCTTTCCACAATAGGAGTAAGCAATTAGGTAACATAATTGAGTTCATAACTAATTAAATCAAAATAACTACTATTTAAATTATTTTGCTAAATTTCTTGTCTATTGCTTTACTTACTGCAGTAAAGATGGCATCAAGCTCAAACCACAAGGTTGATCAAATGTTCGCCGACTACTATAAGTGGTTACCCATTGAGGAGAAGGCACTACTGGACATTTATTGGGAGTTCTATATGGACAAGAAAGTTCACGACGCTTCCTCTTCTGCGGAGGTGCTTCAGGAGATCCTCAAAGTTGCACAATATAGGATCGGGCCTCAAATAGAGCTTAAAACAATGGCAAAAAAATAAAGGAGTTATATGAACTTTGGGAAATATGCCGTAAAATAGCTAAGACTCCAGGTGTCAGATACGACTCGTTCATGGACAAGTTCGAAGCTAAGGAAGAGACTTGAAAAAAGATTATTGAGGTAAATCCCCAAGTTTGGCACCATGCCGTTGTAGTATCAGTACATATGTTTATGTGTTGATACCACTATTTATGCAGGAGGAACCTCGCGCTGAGAAGATAAAAGAAGGGACCGACCCATGTTGGATGGACATGGATCTCACATTCTCCTTCATGGATGATTTCAAGCCTGTAGAAGTTCAAGTAAACCCGATACAAGTGGCAGCTCAGCCCGACAATGATGATGCAGATTCCGGTGGTAATGTTTCAGACCTGGATGTGGTTGAAGATGCTTAACTAAACTAAGTTAATTTAAGTAAATAAGTAATTGAAGGTAGCTGAATATTATATGTGATGCAGTGTAGGAGTCCTATATTTTGTTGAACAATTAGTACATGATCTGTTAATGTTGTTTATCTAACTGTTTTGGGAGGACGTGCCTCGGATGGTTGTAATTTGTAACTGCAAAATGTATTATGATGCATAATTATTATATATACTAAAGTTATTTCACTACTACAAATAAGTGGAAAGACATCACTGAATAGACATCGGTTTTGGGTAAAATGTGATGTCTTTTTGTGAAGAACCGATGTCTTTTCAATAACCGATGTCTATCAGCGTAAAAATGCGCTGATAGACATCGGTTTTAATTCAAAATGCGCTGATAGACATCGGTTTTAACTAACCGATGTCTATCAAGTGATGTTTATTTGAAATCTAAAAAAAAAGCGCTCATAGACATCGGTGGACTAAACCGATGTCTTTTATATGATGTATGTTCTTTGATAGACATCGGTTTCACTAACCGATGTCTATCATGTGTTGTAATTCAAAATTTTGATATTTAAAATTTTTTTCGCTACATAGGTTCGATCCTGGGCACATGCTCTACCATTTATGTTTTCAAGCCATTTTTACCAAATCATATATTACTAAAATTTCGTAAAACAAAGTACATATCTAATTACATTTAAACCCTAGAATTGTTTTTTCCCTCCACCCCAATTTAACCCTAATGCGTCTGAATTCATCCTTCTCATTTCTCGCCGCTGCCACTTGAATTCTCGTTTCTTGAGCGACGAACAAGTAGGAGTTCAATGTTGCTCGAAGAAGTCCCCAATTAAATTGCAGAACTAGCCATTAGGAAGGTTTGATCAATCGATATTCTATTTTCTTCCTGTATGATCTATCAAAATTCTCCATCTTCTTATTCTCTGGTTCTCGATTTAATTTCACAAAAGTGTTGCTCATATATTTGTCTTTAGAATTACTATTTGGAACTTTACAGCTACAGGTGTTTGATCTCCTGAATTGATATCAATTCTGGGAATATATTCAGCAACTAGCTTTGGACAACCACTAAATGAATAATTTCCATTGAAAATTAGTCCAACTATTAAGAACTCTGAATTTCATGCTTGGTATAAGCAATTGGTCTTGTTAGCTTACTGTTGTGTTACATAATTGGTCTTTTTTTACTCTCCGACGATAGCTCCGGCTTCCTCATCTTTCTCGCCGGGATTTACCTGGCGTCCGACAGCTTCCTGCCTACCCTCCTCCTTTCCAGCTAGTTAGTGGTGTTTGTTTGCCTCCCACTTTGACTATTGCTCAATTTGAGGTGTGGTCCCCTATAGCTTTTGTCCCCCACTAGCTTTGGTCTCTTATTATGCTCAATTTCAAGTAAAGACATCGGTGTATAACCGATGTTTAATGGTCCATACCGATGTGGTATCTAGAATAGACATCGGTGGAACACCGATGTCTAATAGTTCGCACCGATGTCTATTCTATAAAAGACATCGGTGGAAAACTGATGTCTAACGATTTCAATCCGAGAGTGGGGTTGAAATCTAGAGCTGGACACGAGAGCCCATATTTCAACAGTGCGTAGGACTGGGACGGGAGTGGGGTTGAAATCTAGAAACACCCGTTTAATCTCTATTTTGCGGGCTAGGTGAGCAACTTTCTTCCGTGCACTTGTGCACTTCTTGTAAGCAGCTTCTTCTGTGCATTTCTCACATAAAAGCTTTCACGTTCTTATTAATCTATTCAATAGATATTCTATTTCAATAATCTATTCAATAGATATTCTATTTCAATTTTTTCTTTTATTTATTTATTTATTCATTTTTGCACACACTAATAAAAAATGCTTGCCTACTTTGCTTTTTTAGGGAAGGAAAGGGGAAGGGTTCTAATTATTATAAAAATATTATATTTGTTAACCGAGTGTGAGGGCTTTCAACTTTGACACTTTGACCCCGTTTTTATTTCCGTCCCTGTGGAAAATTTGTTCTTTTTCTTTTTATTATTATTATTATAAAAAGAAATCCTTATTTATTTATTTATTTATTTATTTATATTTCTCCAATCAACTTATCATGGAATTGTTGACTTTATCACTTCAAGTGATTGTACTATACTGATGATTAGAATCGTACGTCATTTTGAAACCTTATTCCTAATTTTAAAATGTGGCATAAGTCATTTGGTACTCTTAACTTAAGTTAGTTGTGAGTAAAAATTTCAATGAGTAGTGCGTAAAATTTCAATGAGTAGTTGTGCTTTATACATCCCATTTTACTCCTTTTTAGTACAGTCTATGTTTTCTCTCTTTACATATCGTATGTGTTGTGTGAGATTGAATTATTTTCATTGAAATGCAGCCAAACAATATCAAAGACATAACTTGTGTCGAATGAGATGAGTCGTTGAGCTATCTCGTTAAGCCTACATCACGCATCATACAAATTAAGTTGAATCCAGATATTTTTGGCCATGATCAAATGTTGTTTGTTAACTTTGATGATGTTGAGCCATTTTGTCACTTGGAACCAATTTCTGGCACATGTATCATGGTTTACATATGGTAAGTAATCTAGTTTTTCACTATTTTTATCTTAAATTTTCTAAAATGTTTTTGTTTATTTTTATTTTCATCTGTCGATTAATGTGGTAGGTGCACTTATCAAAAGTTGAAGCTTCGGAACAAACTTGAACAAATCATATATGTTAATCCAAGTAATGTCAGCCACAATCACTCGACCATAACAGAGAAAAAAATTATGGATCAACACATTCAAGAGAGGGCACGTGCTCTGGTAGATAGATTGGTTGACACAACAACGTCAAATCAATTATGCATAGTGCCATGCAATGTGTAGTAAGTACATATTTAATTCATAGTGTTATAATCGTTAATAGCTATCAATTTTGCAATAACTTGTCGTGTGTTTATGTATAGTAATCACTGGATTCTCACAATTATCTTTCCACACAAGGAAGAGGTGTGCTTATTAGATCCCTATTATAAAGGTAATCATGGTGATACTTGGAAACAAGTTGTTGACTTGTATGTTATCGTTGCAACCCTCATGTTTCTCTAGTATAACTTTACATCAGAATTATTCAAATGAATTCTACTGATTATTTTTATCATGCCTGAAGGGCTCTACGTTTGTTTAACGCTCGAAAAGGTATAAAGAAAAGAAGAAAACAAATTATGTGGAAAGTAATTAAGGTACAACAAGATATTGTTGATCACTTTAGTCCAATTTTACTTTAATTTAATTTGCTAATGTTACGTTTCTAATATAGGCTCCAAAGCAACCAGATGAATTCCAATGTGGTTTTTATGTATTGCGATACATGAAACAAATACTTGAGTCTGATCAAACATTAGATATCGACTCGATTCAATCATTGGTAAGTCAAATTAATTTAATGATAAATTTACTATAAATGAATAATAAATGTTTGTTGGTGTTCGTATATTACAGTTCATGCAAGATACTTACACTTCTGATGAAATTGATGAAGTGCGAGCTGAATGGGCTAATTGTGTTCTGCCATACACTTCTAAGTAAAAGGTAATAAATGAGCATTCGTGTGTGTTCTTTGGTGTAGAATATTTTATATAAATGGTTATTAAGGTTATCACATGTGGATGATTTATTGAATGAAACTAGATAGATCAGAGAAGTCTTTTTAAAAATTACTTAACTTTCTCTGTTTATTTCCATAACATTTATGCAATCACTAAAAAATCAACATGTTTTTTCCATATTAGTGAGTTGGGTACTGCGACATAATTTTGTTTATCCTCTAATGTAGTCATGTTTTACCTTATCATTGGTTTATCCTTTTATGTTAGTCATGGTGTGGAATGTTAGATTTGAATTATTGTTTTGTGCTTAGTGTTTGTCGAGCCTGTGATTCCTTGCTGCTGTGTTTCCATGTTATATAGTTATCCTTCTTGTTATCTCTAGTAGCTTGTTATCTTGGTTCTTCATGATTTTTTTGAATTTATGCTTACAAGATGTATTTGTACAGCAGGAGGTCGAGTCTCCAACAAATCCATGCATTACAATTTGTTCCAAGTATTTGTTCAAGTGGGGTTTTGATGATATTGCTGAGAGGAGATCCATGGTAATTTTAGGGTGGTTTTGTGTAGTAATTTTGGATGACTTTTTAGATGACTTGAACATGTTTTAGACATGTAAAACGTATTTGTAATGGGAATTGAGATGTGATTATTTGGATATGATTTAATGTATTTGGGATTAGATGATTTGAGCATGTAATGTTTTTTTTAGATTTGAAATTCTTGTAATTGTTGTTAATCATATCACCTGATATCTTTAATTGAATAGTTGTTAAATGATGTCTTTTCTAGAAAAGACATCGTTGGAGTACCGATGTCGAATGGTTTGAGCCGATGTCTTTTCTAGAAAAGACATCGGTGGAAAACTGATGTCTAACGATTTAGAGCCGATGTCTTTTCCAGAAAAGACATCGGTGGAATACTGATGTAAAATAGTTCGAGCCGATGTCTTTTTTAGAAAAGACATCGGTGGAAAACTGATGTCTGACGGTCTCGAGCCGATGTCTTTTCTACAAACGACATCGCTGGAATACCAATGTCAAATGGTTCTAGCCGATGTCTTTTCTAGAAAAGACAATGGTGGAAAACCGATGTCTAACGATCTCGAACCGATGTCTTCTCTAGAAAAGACATCGGTGGAAAACCGATGTCTATCAGCGTGAATTTTGACATCATGGGATACAACATCACCTATTTGGTGAAATAGACATCGGTGCAGCACCGATGTCTATCAGCGTTTTTCTACTAGTGTTTAGACTTGTATACAGGATATGGGTAAGAGTTTGATTATGCAGATCTTGTTACATATGTATATTATCCACTTCTAGAAATATGGCACTTCGCCACATTCGTATATGTCCTATTATGTAATTTTAATAATTTACTTCTTCATGTACCATGATATTAATTACATCAAATTAATACCACATAATAAAAAAAATTATGTAAAGTTTCACCACTTAATAAATTCACCACTCTGATTATAGCACCCTATGTCATACATGACATAATATGACATAATGTCAGATCATACCATCAACTATTGATGAACCATTAACACCATATTACCAAAGAAGGATGGATATTTAATTATTAAAAAAAATGATAATACTCAAAATACTCATAACACCCCTTAATATTAGCATACATCAGGGGTTTTATTTTAAGTAGTGTAAGTGAATGGCCCTGATTATTAATGACATCTCCTAACGCTCAATTGTATTCTCTTCATTTTCAATTAATGATATATTAACGCCATTAATATGTTATCAAAAAGATGAACGATTACCAATAAGTGAATGGCTTGATGTATGGTTATTATAAAAAACCACCCTGGATTGAAAACAAATTGTTGCGATTTACTCTTCTAAGATCATCCCCAAATTCTAACTCAGTGTAAAGAAAACCAAACTCATCCAAAATGTTTAATTCTCACCCAGTGAAATAATTCCCAAGTCAATTTTTATGGATGTATAAAAATACCAATTGGACGGCCGAGATCGATACATGTTTCATCAATGCCCTTATCCACTGTAAGAACAGAGGCAAATTCGACCCCAAAGTCTCCAACATCGAAGCTTGTGAAATAGAAGCTCAAGTTTTGAATGAAACATTCGACACCGAAAAAACTTGGATGGAGTGTTTGGACAGACTATTCTTCTACAAAATTCGATATTGGACTCTCAAGAGACTTCTGGACATGACGGGTGATATGTATTGGGACCGGGCGGCTAACAAGCTTCGAGCGTCAGATGAGACTTGGGAATGGGCATTACAGGTTTCGATTTAAATAAATTATATATTTTTCAACGACATTAACGCATATTACGTGTTCTTGTTCAACCAGATCTAACTTGTTAATTTATTTACAATGTTGGTGTTATTTTTTTTTTTGCTTTAGATTGACTTTCTACCCCGATACTACTACTATGAAGGGGAGCCGGAGTTCGAGCACCTAAAGATGTTATTTTCCCAAGTTACCATTACATGTCATCATCCTCATGAAATCTAACTACTTCCAGCAACACAGATGTCCTGCCCCAGTAGCCAATCCTCTGTCTAAGGTCCTTGACTACCATATATATCTGTGGGAGAATTTTCGAAGTTATTTATGAATTTTGTTATATGTGATGCAATTTAGATTGTGCCCCATCTGGAATAGCGCAAATTTGTTATGTAATATTTTCTTATAATATTTATGTAATAAACGGCAGTATACATATGTAGGCGGTGTTAATGTGAAATCACGTTATCAATCCATTATCTATTTTGGAATTTTTTTTTCAAATTTGCCACTATTTTGGAAAACACTCGAGGAGGCGGCATATGATGCCAATGATGTTGCATTTATTGTTGTCCTTCTATTTTTCAGATCCAAATATACAAAATAATTATACTCCATTCTAAACTATAAAAAATATTTCAGGAGACATATGATGCCGATGTTGTTGCCTTTATTGTTGTCCTTATTTTCCAGATCAAAAACACATATTCATGAACACAGAAATTATTCTACACCTACAAAAAGACTCTGGAAATGACTTGGATGTTTTTACTAATTATGCTCCCTTCTAAACTATAAAAAATATTCCAGGAGACATATGATGCCAATGCTATTGCCTTTTTTGTTGTCATTCTGTTTTCCAGATACAAGACACAAAACCATGAACTTATAAAGTATTCTAACCATATAAAAAATATCTGAAAATCACTTGGATGTTTTTACTAATTATGCTCCATTCTAAACTATAAAAAAATATTTCAGGAGACATATGATGCCTATGCTGCTGCCTTTTTTATTGTCCCCCTGTTTTCCATATCCAAGACACAAAATCATGAACTTATAAACTATTCTAACCCTATAAAAAATCTCTAGAAATTACTTTGGTAATTTTACTAATTATGCTCCCTTCTAAACTATAAAAAATATTCTAGAAGACATATGATGCCAATGTTGTTGCCTTATATGTTGTCCTTCTGTTTTCCAGATCCAAGACACAAAATCATGAATGTATAAAGTATTCTAACCCTATAAAAAAATCTCTGGAAATGACTTGGATGATTTTACTAATTATGCTCCCTTCTAAACTATAAAAAATATTCCAGGAGATATATGATGCCAATGCTGTTGCCTTTTTGTTGTCCTTCTATTTTCCAGATCCAAGACACAAAACTATGAACGTATAAAGTATTCTTACCCTATAAAAAATATCTGGAAATTACTTTGGTAATTTTACTAATTATGCTCCCTTCTAAACAATAAAAAATATTCCAGGAGACATATGATGCCAATGTTGTTGGCTTTTTTGTTGTCCTTCTATTTTCTAAATTCAAGATACAAAACTATGAATGTATAAGGTATTCTAACCCTATAAAAAATCTCTGGAAATTACTTTGGTGATTTTACTAATTATGCTCCCTTCTAAACTATAAAAAATATTCCAGGAGACATATGATGCCAATGTTGTTGTCTTTTTTGTTGTCCCCTTGTTTTTCATATCCAAGACACAAAATCATGAAATTATAAACTATTCTAACTCTATAAAAAATCTCTAAAAATTACTTTGGTGATTTTGCTAATTATGCTCCCTTCTACACTATAAAAAATATTCCAGGAGACATATGATGCCAATGCTAATGCCTTCTATGTTGTCCTTCTGTTTTCTAGATCCAAGACATAAAATAATGAACGTATAAAGTATTCTAACTCTATAAAAAATCTCTTGAAATGACTTGGATGTTTTCACTAATAATGCTCCCTTCTAAACTATAAAAAATATTCCAGGAGACATATGATGTCAATGCTATTGCCTTTTTTCTTGTCCTTCTGTTTTCCATATCCAAAACACAAAATCATGAACTTATAAAGTATTCTAACCCTATAAAAAATCTCTGGAAATTACTTTGGTGATTTTACTAATTATGCTCCCTTTTAAACTATAAAAAATATTCCAGGAGACATATGATGCCAATGCTGTTGCCTTTTTTGTTGTCCTCCTGTTTTCCATATCTAAGACACAAAATCATAAACTTATAAACTATTCTATCCCTATAAAAAATCTCTGGAAATTACTTTGGTGATTTTACTAATTATGTTTCCTTCTAAACTATAAAAAATATTCCAGGAGACATATGATGCCAATGCTGTTGCCTTCTATGTTGTCCTTCTGTTTTCCAGATCCAAGACATAAAATCATGAACGTATAAAGCATTCTAACCCTATAAAAAATCTCTGGAAATGACATGGATATTTTTACTAATTATGCTCCCTTCTAAACTATAAAAAATATTCCAGGAGACGTATGATACCAATGCTATTGCCTTTTTTTTGTCCTTCTGTTTTCCATATCCAAAACACAAAATCATGCATGTATAAAGTATTCTAACCCTATAAAAATCTCTGGAAATTATTTTGGTGATTTTACTAATTATGCTATCTTCTAAACTATAAAAAATATTCCAGGAGACATACGATGCCAATGTTGTTGCCTTCTATGTTGTCCTTCTATTTTCCTGATCCAAAACACCAAATCATGATCGTAGAAACTATTCTACCTATGTAAAAAGACTTTGAAAATTACTTGAGTTATTTTACTAATGATACTCCCTTCTAAACTGTGTAAAATATTCCAAGACACATCCGATGCTAATGTTGCTATTTTGTATTCCTTCTGTTTTCCAGATCCAAGACGCAAATTCATACTCGTAGTAAGTATTCTAACGCTATAAAATTACTTTAGGAATTAATGTTGGGTGATTTACTAATTATGCTATTTTCTCATGTGTGAAAAATATTCCAGGAGACATATGATGCCTATGCTATTGCCTTTTTTGTTGTCCTTTTGTTTTTCAGATCCAAAACACAAAATCATGATAGTGAAAAGTATTCTAACCCTATACATTATATATATTGCTAATGCAGTTACCTTTTATGTTGTCCATTTGTTTTCCAGACCCAAAACACATAATCATTAACCTAGAATTAATGTCGAACCCTACTTTAGGACTGGTAATATCATCGGAGCTCAACGCAAGTGGGTTATTCGATCCATATATGTTGCATTTACATTTACTATAAAATAAACAATGACGAGGTCACAACCCCATCTGATACCTAGACACACTCATAATAACATAACATGTTTTAAATCATATTCACAATACAACATAACATATTGGGAATTCTTATTTTCAAAGAGCATACAAATTCCCGCACAGAAGACGTCGATAAGCATTAATATTTACTTCTCTCACTGAATCTATTGTACGTTGACCAACTTCTGCTTCAAGGTATAGGGAGCAAAACACTCCACAGTCATTGCCAGTGGATTGTTGTGGTATTCTAGGCACTTTTTCCACTACAAAATCCTCATCCCCGTTACACACATTTATTATGTCAGCATGACACATTAGGCTCTGAATTGCCTCCCCAAACTGCTGAAACTATGGAAAGTACGATCTCCGTGACATTCTACTGCTTGAATCTTATATCAGGATCTTCCTTTGAGTAATTCGCACCTCGAAGAGTATCCAATGTTCGGCTAATACATGGGCTACTCCATAGATCTTCTCCAAATGTTTCCAATGTTTTCCGAAACTTTCTCTTGGAAATTCCCCAGTCACATATCTCAATATCACCTTCTCATTAACCTCCTAGTCCCAGATAGTTCCACTTGGTTTTTCTTTCTGCCATAAAGTATAAATTCCCAACACCTTCGTCTAGAAAAACATTCACACCAGAAGAATTACAAAAGGCCGTATAGTACCAAATAATAAATTCAATATCCATTGAATGGACAATTTCATCGAGAAAATAACGAAAATATTAACATACACATACCCAGAACATAAAATCGACAATTGTCCAAGTTGTGGAATCCTGATCTGCACACACTTTCGCCCTATGAACCACGAGCTTCAGCGTCACACAATCATCTGTAATAACGAAAATGAATTATGGTAACAATATATATTACATTGCTTATTTAATGATTCATAACATTAACTATACCTCATCGCCAATCCAGCTATTAGGTGTGTATAAACAGTTAAAAAAAGATGGCTTCACTGGCAACTGAAAGCCTTCGGCCAATGTTATAGAATCAGTGTGCTTTTCCTTGTTAGTCATGAGCCACTTTTCAAACAAAATGGAAAAATGTTCAGTTCCGTCAACGGTCAGGCCGGTGACATCTACTTTATTTTCAATCACCACAGGAGATTCCGGATAGGATGTGCACACATGCTTCCTCTTTTTGGTGGGTCGTCCAGTGTTTACAGCTGAGGCAATTTTCATCCCAACAACACCTCTTTTCCTGACTTTACGACCCCTTTTCACACCAACACCAGCCTGAATCGGCTATGATAGATATAAAAACTTACACTTTGATCCAAAATTAATGTGTACTATAAATTGTTACAAATTTCTACTTTTTCTTACCTCACAAATATCATCCTTTTTAGTTGGCATTGATCCACTTTCAAGACCCTCTGGATTGAACACTTGTAATACCTGCCAATATCACTACCACATCACTAAAGCATAAAAAATTATGGTGCAATAACATTCTTCCAACCATTGATAATTTACCATTAAGTACTATGCAAAACACTCATTTATTTACCTTAATGTGATCATGTGATTCAGAATCTGCAGTGGTCATCTTAGTCACAATTAATCCACCCCCTGAATCAACATAGCCAGCATTGATCTCTACATTTCCACTACCATGCAGGTGAACATTCAATACAATTCATCAGTGGTAACGCAACTCCAGAATGGCATATCATGAACATAAGGAGAGAACGGTACAAACAAATAAGAATACAAAACAACACTAATACAACTATACATAATTTACACATATATACCCTGCAACATAATTAATTATTTACCTTAAATTGATCATGTCGTTCGGCATCCAACGTCGCCATCTCATTCCCCTTGAATCTAGCCATGAAATCAACATCCATGGCATTGAGCTCTATATTTCCACTACCCTGCACGTACTCATTCAATAAGATTCCTCATTAGTAAATGAGTAATCCACTATGGCTTATGATTAACAAAACCCAGGATCAACACGTACACATTACAATGCACCTAAACCACTCTTCAATTTCTTTCAAAATTTATCAACAATAATGTAAACAACACTACAAAGATAATTTACTAAATTGTACCTTCAAATCCACACAGTTTTTTACATTATTGTGATCATGTGGTTTGGCGACGACAACGGCCATCTCATGCACCGAGACTCCCACCCCGGAATGCACATCAACATTATTATCCTCTACATTTCTACTAACCTGCACATCATCACCCAATATGAGGCAGCAATGTAACACCAGTCCCCTTTCGCTTATGATTAACATAAACCGTGATAAAATTGCAATCTCCCTTCACCATACCTCCTCTTCAATTTCTTTAGAATGTGCAGGTGATTGTACTCCTTTGTCATCAATGTTTTCTATCTCTGCCTCTTTAAACCCTTCAGGTGACTGTGTTATACCTTTGTCATCAGAGCTCGAATATGCCTCATTTGGAAACACATGTGAATGTGGAACACCTTTTCTATCAACGTTTGTAGCCTCCTCTTTCAGGTTTCCATTTTCAAATGCCTGTGGGGTTTCATTCAGTGCCGCATCATCCACTCTCATTTTTTCGTGTATAATACCAAAGTGCAGCATCAGTGCCCTAATATTACGACTATCTTCCTTTTGCCTCCTCCTCATTTCGGCATTTTTGGTAAGCATACGCCTCTTCATTTCGGCTGTCTCCCTCATCAAACGCCTCAACAGTTGACCTATTTCTCTGTTTGATGGTCCATCATTGCCATCTCGCCTGTCGGTTTCATCCTCGCCGTTACTATCTCCAACATCTTCAACTTGTGCTATATTGCTTGCATCAATAAATCCATCATCATCTTCCTTCTCTTTTTCCATAACTGCCTTCCACTGCACCACACTCCTATAGCAATCTACACCCTCTTCCTCATCAATTGGCTCTAACCTCCTCTTAATATCTACCTACAAATGCACACAATGCAATATTTTAATTTCGTAAACGTAAGTTGTTACTCCTCTCAGTGGCAAGAATTTCAAGTAATTCTAAACACTTACGTGATCCGCATTCATATCATCTCCGTGTAGATCCATGAAGATTGTCTTTTTCAGCTCGAATGAATGTGGGGTTGATGATGAAGACCATCTTATAATTCTAGGGCTGAGATCATTAAGTTTCTCAGCATATTTAAGGGAAAGAGCTGGTATTGCTTCGAACACCCAAACCTACAATGCATATGTGAAACCATTTGCATCTACAGACTTCTTATGAATAACTTGCTTCTTTCTCCCACTTTCTTGTAAACTTCCATTGCCTCTAAGGCTAGATCTGATATTGGACGATAAGAATTCCCAAGAAATTCTACCCCGCGGATACGAGTTGAATTTATCCAAATCATCAGCCAGCCACAATAATTCCATGTGCACCTTCTTCGAGCTGTGGCCTTTACACAGTAGCATTCTAAAGACCACCCACAACAACACAAGCTTCACACTGTCCTCGCTTCCGCCCATATTTGTAATGCTTTTCTTGAATGCAGACTCTATTGTTTCAACAGTCACTACCTTGGCATCAAAGTGTTTTTTTAATTATATCGCTCTCTATCTTTTTAGGTTTCGAACCAAACTTTAACCCGGTCAAAAGAGCAAACTCACACGGCCCAAAAACCACTTCTTGCCTATTCAAATGGAATACTACCCTGTACAGGCCTAGGGATTTATCCTGTGAGTACAGTAATTGCAAGTAAACCTGCCCCTGAAAATTCATTTTAGGTATTCTTAGAAAATGACCAAAGCAGCTCTCTTCAAATTGCTTCAACTGATCACCCTTCAGTCTATTCTTAATCTTGTCTAAAATTGATATGTCACACTGATCTGCAACCCTTGCCAAGTCCCTATCTACATGCCTAACTAGAGCCATAAAGCAAAACCTACAACACATCACATATAGCATTATATAAACTTTTCATACGTCAGTTAGTTTCATTATAATTACTGATGCATAAACCACATAAGACCATTAAATCACAATCATCGCCAATAAATTAAGGAAGAGTATAATACAACTAGGTCCTCTATTGGCTAGAAAATAATGGGCAAATACCGTAATCAATTTCAATATCCGTCACAAACCCTATACATATACCACAACTACTTCTTCTTCTTCTAAGAATTATAATTTATTAATTCTCTAACGCATAAAACACCATCCGCCTACACAAGGACTAATTTACATTGACGTCACCCCTCCATTCTATTAAACTACTCAGGAAAACATACCCAAATTTAATACATGTACAAATGTAGCGACAACCCTTCCAACAAAGCCTTTGTTCTCCAATGAGACAGGGGTTGGGCCACAAATAAAAGAGTTTCACGCTGCTACACTCTTCGACCTCCACTTCTTCAGGTTTTCCTTCTTTCTCATCCCCTACTACACTATATTCATCACCTCGATTAAATTAAATATTTTGAATTCCAATTTATTCTAATTTTAGGGGTTTTAATTTCCCCCCAAAATGCATCCCGAATCACCAAATTAATTGGAGTTAAAATCCAAACCGCTCTGGGTTCACTACCCTGCAAATCGAGTTACAGGCGGTTCAATGAAGAGGGCGGTTTGATAAATTGTCACAACTAGCCGGTCTGCTCCAAGGGTTACAAGGTCTTTTCACACATTTAAAGGATAAAATACTAAGGAAACTTGTGGGTATTCCAAAATTCAAAGATACCCATACCCACTTACATAGAATTCTTATTTTTCTCAAACAAAAAAAGAAAAAAACAAACAAACAAAAGGGGCTAAACTTTCATTCCACGTTCTTCATTCATCCTCTGATCCACGCGACCTCCATTCCTCTCTTTCTATCTCTGCAATTAAATTCAGATGCATTAGAGATTGTGAGAACTCTAATTCAACCATTAGCTCTTTGCATACGCATTCTTATCGGTGGCACAATAAGTTATTTCATTTTATGCTACTATTCTACAGAAGAATTATGCATTGCTACTTCTACTCACTTTGTCTTCTCGTCTTGTATATATTTTATTTTAGTTTTGAGACTTTTTTGGGGCTTTAATTTCGATTTTGAAATCCTATCCATTTTAAGGTGATATAGTAATATGGGCCAATATACAAAAATACCCAAAATGCACATGGCAAAAATCAATTTTGCCAATCCTTTAAAAAAGTTATTAATTCTACCCATTTGCCAATTTTCGGACAGTTTTGCCCTAAAAAAAGTTGAAAAGCCAGATTGGTCAACCGATCAAACGAGTCAACTAGTCAAAATTTTCACTTGCCAGTACTTGTCGGTAACCGTGCTGGTAGGCGCAATGATAACCATGCTGGTAGTTCAAATTATACTTTAAAACACAGCATCATTTCAACTTAATTTTCCTCAATTTCTTCACGCTTCAAAATTGTATCAGAGCCCTAGCTTTATTTATTTATGAATAAAAAATTATTATAAACTCATATTACTTAACGAGAGGAGAGTTTCAAAGACCGAACAAAAGTTCAACATCCGAATGTGACAGGACAATTATCCCTGTTTAAGGCTGGAGCAACAACGCCTTCTGGCCTGTTGGATATGATGAAACGAGCAGCTCTATACAACAATACTATAATATTTTGTATAGACAACAAGCAGAAAAGAAAGCCGAGGCTAACAACCGATTCTGGAATGGACTCGAACAAGGATGGAAATGAGCTGAGGCTCGTTCCAATTACACAGAGGAAGAACACCAAGAGAAAAGCCGCCGGATGAAAATAAGATACTCCAAGAAAGTGTCAAGAAATATAGTAGAACTCCACAATTTCACAGAGATCCATAGACGTGTCCCAGACATGAACAATGGAGAAGACGGCCAAATCAAGGTCCAAGAGAGATCTGCAAGCCCTATCACTTTTCATGGTGGTTAAAATGACAGTGGAAAGAGATTGAGGCAGATAACTCTAAGATGAATCAAGATTTTAGAGAATTACAGAAGACGGTGAAATTCTTTGGAGAATATTGCCAAAACATATCTTAGACGATATTTGAGATCAACATCAAGATGGATAAGATGGAGACGCTATAGAATAAACAACTCGACCTCATCAAGAAGTTGATAAAGCTAGTAGAGTCCCTGGAAACCAAGGTGACAGGGAGAAGGCCAGGAGGAAGGTTGCCACCAACCTTCAGAATATAACCCCTTTTATACCAAAAGGAAAGGACGACGAAGGTGATAAGGCCAAAGCCGGAGAGTGAGAAGAAGATCGATATCCTTAGAGGAGAATACATATCCCCTGATGGAAAGAACGAATCTTGAAGATCTACAAGCTTCCAAGGACTAACTATCGTAGATCTGAAAATGAATATTGGAGAAACTTCAAACTCTCAACAGCAGTCTCAGGCTCCTCAGACACAACATGATCTGAGCCAAAATGAAGGAACTTCTGGATCACATGGAGTCCATGAAGAAAGACAAGAAGAGACATTCCATAACCAAGGAAATTTCAAGATTAAGGCGATATGAATGTCAGCAGGAGCAAGTCAAGTTCGAGGATCTAATCTACACAACACCCCATATCATCGGTCTCACCTTGAACGGATAAATCCATACGAGTTGATCATAGACCTCGACACTCTAGACTTCAAGAATAGAGAGACCTTGATCTATGAGTGGACAAATACAATGAAGATTGCAGGAGGTGTACTGAGCTTGATAAAGAAGGGTTCATAAGATTCCTAACTATAAGCCTAGAAGGATCAGTAAAGTGCGCCTGGGAGATACTCTCAGACGAAGTCAAGAAGGAGGCCATGGAAGGCAAAGATCTAGGCAATACTGTTAATCGCATGGCCAAGATCTTCAAGATCCACTTCATTAGAGTAGGTTACTTCTAAGGAATGGAATAAGAAAAGAAAAAGAAGAATATGAATGCCTTATACAGCCTGGAAGTACTTAACATCTGTCATGTAGATATGTACATCAAACTCTGCATAGAGTATAGATGGAAATCGAAGATCAAGGAGGAGGAAGTATTCCACCTGTTCTTTTCCAAGATTCCAAGCCCATGGAGAGAAATGTTAATCAAAGGTATGAACCATGTGAGCTGGATTCAATAGCAAGGAGAGTGTCTTTCCTCAAAGCCAAGATTACGGAGTGGTGTCATCAAGCATCACTGTACAAAAACTATAAAAGATTAAGGGAAATCAACAAGACAGTACCCTTATGATGCGAGAGTAGCTATCTTCCAACCATCATTGGAAGAAGTCCAAGGAAGTAGAAAATGATGAAGAAAAATCATCTTTACACTCAAAGGAATGGAGGATGGAGGTCCAGAAGAGCGAGATCCTTTTGGTCCAAACAGAAGGCCCGAAGCTATAAATTAGGGTAAAGGTCTGGACCAACAAGATGGAGTTCAAGAAGTCAAGCCTCATCCTTAGGATCAAACCAGAGGAGTACATGAAGAACTCCCACGAGAAAGATGTTTCGAAGAGCACCCACATGAGCCAATGGAAGATTCAAGGATTGTAATTACTAAACGTGTGGAGCCACAGGGCATATCTCACCAGATTGCCCAGAGCACCAGAAGCGGGGAGTGTGATAGTTTGAAACCACTACAAAAATAGAGGAAGCTATTTACTTCCAAGATCTAGTACAGGTATATCAGTTTGAAGATATACCCTCAAATGAGAGCATCTATGAAAAAGAATTCTTCAACCAAGACGAATCCTCTGAAGATGAGTTGGAGTGAAGAAGAAAACTTCAAATAGGAGATACAAGAGGACATGTCTGGATATTTTTCCCAGATATCTATATCTCATAAAACTCTTATGAGAATCATGAGAGAGGACCTGAGGCTCGATTTATACTACGGATTCACTCTGGAATGATTAGAGCGGTTTCTCAGCTTAAAAAGAAGAAAGCACAACATTATATACAAGGTGACCAAAGGGGAAATTTCCATCCCCATTGAGCTTACTGGAAATGTAATGAAAATGCAACTAGTTCCTGTTGACGAGATCAAGAAGGAACTCAGAAACTCCAGAGAGAAGTTTTCAAGACCATATCTTGCATCCATATCCGAGCTATTAGGATCCTTATCAAAGCAACATTCAAAGATGGTATCGATACACCAATCGATATAGCAATCTTTGATAAGAGGATCAAGAATACAAGAGAGGCATGTCTGGGAGGAATCTCAAAAAATTTGTATGTGAGCAAGGTGGCATCTTACATCAACCCAAGGATCGCCTATAATCTGGCAGATAACGATTTCAGTTGAGTACTCACCCTTCATCAAGACTTCAAGAATAAAGATTTGATAAAAGAAGGGAATAAGCTGTACCCTATCACCTACAGTATCTCATATGGTATCTCCAACACTTATCATTCATATCTATTCCAAATGGAGTATATTGAGATACCAGAAGTGTTCGAAAGGGTTGCATGTGCAACTAGGCGAGAAATAATGGAGTTACTGCCAATCCACGACATGGTTTTGCGAATCAAGGATAAACCAGTCTGGAGTAGGCAAGACAGCCTCAGATTCGAGCAGAGAAGGATTTCTTTCCAAGAAGATAGAATGATCAGTGAAAGATTGGGAAAGAAACCTATCGTGGAAGTAGTCTAGGAACCCGAAATGTTCTCAACCAAAGGTGAACTAAAAAGCCCACGAGGATGGAGAAGAGTCGAAGTAATATTCAACATCACTAAAAAGGAAAATTCTATTCCTTATGATGCCCTGTATTATCTCCAACAACCAACAATTGGGAGGTATCGAGGATAACTCAAACTCAGAGAACTTGAGCTGGTGATCGAAGGAGTAGCAGGAAGATTCCCAGAGTAACTAGTGCTGGGATTAGAGTTTCTCGAGGATCATAAACCTTGAGAACGATTACAAGATGGGATGGAATTCACGGTCAAAGGAAAAAGATACAAAGTCCAATAGCAGAAGCTTGGGGTTATAAGCTTTGATCTACCAATGACCACAAGTCCATTCTCTATATATATCACCGTACGAATGATATATAAGGAGCACTGTGCGGAGTATTTTGTGGCATATTGATTCAGGAGCACGTATCTACACTGCAAAAGAATGAGTCATTCCTAAATGCTCGGGCGAAGAATTTCCAACTGTACTAGGAAGGGATTTCTCACAGAGGGTGCTAATCTTTAAAAGAGGAATCAAGAAACCAGAAATCATGATTGGAGGAATGGATAGTACTCCATGGTACAAGGTGAAGACTCCACCGATATATTTTCACGACACTGGAATGGATATTTTGTTGGGAAACAATTTCCTACAGACATTCAAGCGTTTTACCCAAGAAAAAGCAACAAGAAGGCTTATTTTCACTACCCTTTGTGAACATAAGATCATTGCCCCTAGACTGCGAAATACATTTTAGAGAAAAATGCCAATCTAATTTTGCAGCAAGCATGGTGATAATGAAGGAAAACTTAGCCATCCAAAGATGAACGATCGAAGGAAATATGGTTAAGCAGTCCTTCAGATGAGAACCGAGATTGAAGAAGGATTGAAGATGGAAAAACTAAAAGAAAAACCGATCCACCTTCTCAAAGCAAGCTTTGGAGATAGCCTATAGAGAGACGTCATAATCGAAGAACAAACATCTTTGGAGGAAGTAAAAAAAATGATACAGAGGAACTTCAATGAGGATCCTCTAGCCTGGTGGGATAAAAACGAGCTTAAAGCCTCACTCAAAATGAAAGAAGGAAAAGAGCATGAGTTCGTGAGATACAAGCCTATCGTGATAAACCAAGAGGATCAAAGGATATGCAACAATTACTTGAGGAGCATCTGGACTTTAAGTTGATATCACCAGGAGTATCTCCATATAGCAGTCCAGGATTTTTGGTTCGAAATCATGGAGAAGTCAAGCGAGGGAAACTGAGACTTGTGATCAACTACAAAGGGATCAACAATATCTTGGAGTTTGACGGATACTACATACCAAGTAGGAAACACTTGGTCAACTGTATAAAGAATGCCAAGGTATTCTCAAAGTTCGATTGCAAATCTGGGTTCTACTAAGTTATGATGGAAGAAGGAAGCAAGAAGTTCACAGCCTTCTCCACACCACAAGGCCATTATATCTGGAATGTCATTCCTATGGGCTTGGCGAACGCACCCCAGATATAATAAAGAAAGATGGATTATATTTTCAAAGATTATTTCTCATTTATGTTTGTTTATGTGGATGATATTTTCATAGCCTTAAAATATCATGAAGGAGCATTTGGCGCATCTGGAAGTATTTTCAGAGGTATGTCACAAGAAAAGATTTGTGCTTTCTGAAAAGAAGGCAGTAATTGCAACAAGACAAATCGAGTTTCTTGGAGTAGAGATTGATGAGTCCGGAATTATTCTACAACCACACATCGTAGAAAAGGTTCAAGGATTTCTTGAAGATCTCAAGGACAAGAAGCAACTCCAGAGCTTCCTAGGAGTTGTCAACTTTGCTGGAATGTTCATAAAAAATCTAGCACAATACATGAAGGTGTTCAGTCCTCTATTGAAAAAAATAATGAGTTCAAATGGAAGGAATCACACCGAGAAATAGTTAAACAATTAAAGGAGGTTTGCAAAAAGCTCCCAAAGTTAGCCATTCCAAATGACGAGGACGACCTGGTGTTATATACAGATGCTAGTGACCATTAGTGGGCAGCAGTTCTTACGAAGTCCACATCCTAAGGAGAAGTACCATTCAGATATTGCAATGGACTCTTTGTGGAGAATGAGGCAAAGAGATAGCACATTAATGAGAATGAGTTCTTTGCAGTACGAAAGGCATTCAAAAATTGGCCCATGTTCCTTCTTGCAAAGAAATTCATTCTTAAAATCGATAACACGAGTGTCAATGCCTTTCTAAAAAATAAAATTGAATCACAACTAGAAAAGGCTAAACTTTTAAGATGGCAAGCAGAATGTCAATATTATGATTTTAATATTGTCATTATTAAATCTGTTGAAAATGTTTTGGCAGATTTCCTGACGAGAGATGGAGGAAGCTGAGATAGACTCCATCCTGATCATTTCAAGACACCTGATGGACAACCTCAAGTTGCTCAAAAGGGAATTCGAGAATTTGGTACTCATTATTGAGCGTGCCGAAAAATTACAAGAGAATGACCGAACTAAAGTGTTTAGTTGTATACGAGGTTGTATCCGCAACAATGCAGATCTATTCGAGATCTTTTGAGAGCCAATCCTCCAGGCTATTGATAATAATCAACAAAAGGAGAGTATTCGAGAACGGGGCTCTAATCCCGGATCAAGGATTCAAGAACCCTTAGCGCGAGACCTGAATTAGAACTTCCAAAGGAAGAACTGGTCCAAGGAATAATCGAGGTTCTAGAAGTCACACCTAAAGTCGCCGAGTCAACCCAGCACCTCTGGGGTAAAAGAGAGAGAGATCAGCCTTAGGCTTATGACGAGCACCGCTAAGGCTGGTATTAACTTAGCTGATTTTTCTCATTGGCAGGAGTACCAGGCCAGTTGGGAGAAATTGAACACAAGACAGAGAATCCATCTGGAGAAATGTCAGATAGATGTATCGGGGCTATACCCTTGAGTTTGGAAAAGAGAAGGCTCAAATCCAATTGATGTAAAGCAGTGGTATGATTTTGGGGCATGTTGAGAGTGAAATTTCACGCGTTTTAGGTCCACATTACACCATTTTTGATAGAATGTTGCCATGATTTTGTGTAGAATAGCATGGTTTTCATATCTTGCATAATTAAGATGCTACTAAGGTGTTTTGTTGAGTTTTTAAGGGTAAAACATGATCAAAAGTTCAAAGTTGGAATGAAGAGTGAAAGTGTGAAGGAATGCTGAAAACATACTTCCAGGTTGCAGAATTTTTCTGTATTCATGTAGAAGTTCAAATTGATCATATATATATGGTTGGAAAGCCACGGAAGAGAGGATAGTTTTGACGCATAAATTACTCAAATCGGAGTCTGTATGATAAAGTTATGCTCAAAACGGTGAAGTCGCATAGTGCAGTCTGCAGCTCGACGAACCGCTCGGAAAGCTGCTGTCGCTCGGCAGCCAATTTTGGCTGAGCTGGGGTCCTACGGAACCCTATCGACGTCATCTTTTCATCCGTATATGGCTTGGCACCAACTCGGCATGCCCATAGGCAGCTCGGCTCAAGTTGAGTGCCGAGCGGTCCAAAATCGGCCCCATACAAGGCCTATTCGATTGTGTACTATATTTATACCCTTCAGATTGCATTTTGAAGCAGAAATCATCAAAAAACAGCCCTGCAACAGTCCAAGAAAGAATAGGGGAGATCAATACACAAATTGGAGAGAACCCATCCATAACCCATCATTAATTCACTCCACCAACATTTCCACATCAGATTCATATCTCATTTCATCTTCCATCCATCTTCAAGTGGTTCCAAGTGCTAATCAAGGGAGATTGGACGATCGGAGAGACAGAGAAGGAACGCAGACTCACGCTTACGCTAGGGTTTCATGTTTGTAACAACAAATTTTGTATTTATAATAAAATAAATACAAGTTGAATTACAATGATAATCCAGAAGGATTAAACTTGAAAATTTAGGAAAACAATCTCTATCTATCCTCTGATTCTTCTCTCGAACCAATTTGTACTTTGACTTTGACTTTGTGTGTTGCGCTGACTATGTTGGCTGCGCTGACTGTGTATGTTGAGTGGGATCTTCAGTTGAAGCTTGTCCGAACTCGAGTTAGGGGCTTTATAACGTTAACCCAGAGGCGTCAAGCCTTTGTTCGAATTAAACCTGTTTGTTGCGAAAAACACTCGATCTGGGGGGCTTAGCACCTTAATCCAGGGTCGTATGTCGTTCTTGCCTTGAAGAATACTTGAAGAACTTAGTATATGAAGAACACTCGATCTAGGGGCATAGCACCTTAATCCCGGGTCGTATGTCATTCTTGCCTTGAAGATCTTGAGGGGCGTTGCTCGTATTTTAATCTCTTCAGAGCGTTGTCGTCTTCGGATGCTCCAGTGTGTGTTTCAAATGAAGGGAGGACCCTTTATATAGGTGAGAGGTGAAAACTCCCTCATTAATGCCTTGCATTCTGATTGGTCCACTCTATTTGGGCCATATCCTGCGGGCTTTGGCCTCCACTTGTTTGGGCTGTAATCAGGCCTATTTTATTTGGGCCTGATTTAATTTGTATGGGCTGATTTGATTTAAGTCAGGCCTCATTTGACTTGGATTTGTTTGACTTGGACCAGACCTCATTTAATTTAAGCCCCAATTTAATTTGTTGGGCTTAAATTAATTATCAATTATTTATTAATCTATTTTTAGGAATTAATTTATTTAAATTCCGCAATAAATTAATAATTGATATTTAATCCAGAAAATCCACGTGTCGCCATTTGATTGGACCGTAAATTTTAAATGCTTATAGTGTCTCAATTCTTTTCTTTCCTTTTATCTTGATTTTTTATATGAATTGCATAGCCATGAGTGTTGTATGTAACCTCATGGGCTAATCTTCTTAAACAGTTCTAGGGTTTGATGGTTTGACTTGATTGATTTGGGAACCTAGACCAAAGATTGGGAATTTATACAGTGGATATTTTGATTATACTTATTTTATTAAGACTTGCTTTTCTGCTTCGTAACTTCTTCATAATATATTCATGTCATCCGCTATAATGCTTGAATTATTATGTTAGCTTGTGTGCGTTCATGGTTGATATTGTCTATCTGTTAGGGATTGAAGTAGTTCCGCTATAAACACTTTAATTCCATGAACTGGTAAATTAAATACTTGAATTGTTTAGTGGAACAATGCAATTAGACTTTCAAGTAGGAAGTTAATAGAACCTTGTAGTAATTCCTGAGAATATCTTGTTAGTCGAACTTACCATCCGGAGGTATTGTTGTTTGCTTTGATTAGTATCTAGGAATAAGGCTTTGTAATATTCGCGCATGAATGAACAATTAAAGGTCTAGTAACCCGAATTAATTGGTGTATACCTGATACCTTAGAAATGTCGTTTATCCTTTGATTAAAACTTGTTTATTTTTCCTTTGCTTTAATTATTCAGTAATTTATAATTTCGTTATTTAGATAATTAATTACAAAACTCTTGGAAAATTGGTTACTTAATTCTTATTAAATAGTAATTTGGAATAAATAAATAATTAGCTGTCTTAGTGGGATCGATAATTTTATTTGGGTACTTGCTGCTACGATTGACATCCTTACACTTGAGGATTAAATTGGAGTGCCCAGAAAATGCCTACCAAGTTTATGGCGCCGTTGCAGGGGACAGTTTTAATTGTTTATTTTTCTTTCATTACTTATTTAATTAGAATTTTTTTGTTGAGATTTAATTTTCTTTAACTTAAATTTTTCTTGAGTTGTATGCTTACTAGATCAAAGACAGGATTGAAAGATCTTAAATTTGATCCGGAGATAGAAGCTTCTGCAAGGAAAAGAAGAAGAACAGGAAAGACTCTCAACGCACCTCCCAAAGTTGTTAAGGTTCCACCTCCGAAGAAGAAAATGGAAACACTGGATCCTAAAGCAGTCGTAGGGGAGGAAAAAGAGCATATAGAAAATCAGGTTATCCAAAAAGAGGTTGAATCAGAGGCTGAATCAGAATCAGTAGTTATGGGAGATAGAACTCATGAGGATGACATCGTTGTCCATGAGACATTTAAGTCCACCAATATAGGAGGATCAAGCGTAGTTGGAGCCATTCAAGCTGATGAGGTGAACGACATTAGGCCAATCCTGATTAATATGGTGGAGAAAACCCCTTCGCCGGAGGCATTTTTTATGAACCCTACGGACAACTTAAGCATTTCAACAGTTACATGGATACAATGAAAGCCGCTGATGCTACTAATGATAGATGGAAGATGAGGCTTTTTCAGTTTTCATTAGTTGATAAGGCAAGAGAGTGGTATGATAAATTGAAAGGAGACAGTTGTTCTAATTGGACTGAGCTGCAGCAGTTGTTTTTTATGCCACGTGGTAAGGTTCTTTTATTGAAACAGTAGATCAATCAGTTTAAGCAGCAGAGAGATGAATCCTTTGGAGAGGCTTGGGAAAGGTTTACAGATACGCTGAGGAGATGCCCACAATATGGATTTAAAAAGTCTCAACTCATCATTGTCTTCTATAATGGCCTTGACAATGAAGCAAGAGTGTTGGTTGATGCATCTGCTGGAGAAATAATTTTTGGCAAGTCGTCAAATGTCGTAGAGAAGTTGTTCGATGATATCTCTATGAATTCTAGGGATTGGCCTTCTAAAAGGATTCGTGGAACTTATGTACTTGGAAAGATCGCAAGGGCTATGGGACAGAGTCTTCAGGGTTCGAGAGCACATCAGAATTGACAAGGAAATAGGTATCGTCAAGGGAATTCCAACCAAATGAATAACCAAGGGGGAGGACCTAGTGATGCGCATTTTCTCAACACACAATTAATCCCCAAATATGAAGGATATCAATTGTAGTCTCGAAAGGTGACCAAGTGAATATCGAACCCAAGGGACGGCGTATTATCAATTTAATTATTATCTAAATTAATTAAGACAAGGCAATTACGTTTTAATGGTTATCTAACAACTAATATGCTGGAAATTAAATAATAAATAAAATAAACTATCACTCGAAGGATACGAAAGTGGATCAAGTAGGAGAATATGTAGCTCTAGGATAATCCAGTTTCACTAATTAACTTCCCTTCCATGTGTCAATGTCTGACTCTGCCTTGTGGTATATGGACGCATCACTAAACCATGCATATCTACTCTATAGACATAAGTAAATATGCGTGTAACACGTGTGAATAACCTCGAAGCAAGAGATATAATTCACCCCCCTTTCTAGGTACTATCAGTATCAATTATTTTCCCCTAGGATTGGTACTCTAACCCGATATGATCTCCCTTTATAGGTACTATGAAATTATCTTCTTTATCCTACTTATTAACCCAAATTCAATTCAATTAATATCTATTCATATATGATAGTTCTAATGAAGCTTCGGAGTCCCCTCACTTAGAATCATAACATGGAATCCTGCTAAGCAGTGAACGCACTCAATCAATAACCAAGATATGTATTCAGACTCTACATAACAGTTAATGATGCACAAAACGACCGTGAGTATGAATTAAAAAGGCACAACTATATATAAAATAAATCCACAAGTAGTGTTGTACGTAGTGTACATATGGAAGTTCAATTAACTAGATAAAACCTTCACAACCCTAGTTCTACCAAAAAGGCTCTAGCCCATGATGTTGTAGGAAACACACATGGGTGTTGGATAGATCTTACCCGAATGTCCAAAAAATACAAGATAAATTAGGAAACGAATAAAACCTAGATGTGGCATCATCGCGTCCTTCTCGCTCTTGAATTCTCCTCTTAGTTCTCCCATTGATTCCACAAATGAATCTTCAAAGTGATGGATGGATGGAGAACATGATGATGGTTGGGGGGTGATCCCCCCTTGTGGGGTGTTGTATGTTGTTGCCTCTCTTCTCCTCTCTTGCATTGTGTTGTGTTCCTCCCCTTTTTGGGGATGTATAGACCTCTTTTTATACTTGTAATCACATCTCCTAGGCTTGGAATGTTCTTTTCAAGTGATCACACGCGTTTAGGCCTCGAAAATACGAATTTAGTAAGTTTTCGTAGCGGGGTTCGACCTCCCAAACAGGTCGAACCAATCCCTACAGGTCGAACCATGGTCGAACCACCCTTCTGGACGTCCCAGGTGTTGGATTGTATACTAAAAGTCTAGCTTTAGTATGAACAATGTCATAACAATATTTGAAATGAGAATCATTGATCAAATGATTGCATCTTATAATTTATTTTATATGCATGATGCAATAGTCCATTTACTTTATACTGTAGATAATATGTTGTGCGACAATACGCGGAAGATCATATTGTCGGTTTCCTTATAAAGTATAAACAGATGCTCACAACTGAGATAGACGGGGACTCTCTATCGGTATGGTTGTAGTGTGGTTTGGTATTAGCTTGTCTTGGCTATAGAATCACATTAGTGCACTTGTGTGTATTGAGCAGGACCGCCTGAGATCGTTCTTCTTATACTGACTATATAGTAGAACTTGATCTCTGTTATTATGGAAGTTCGTGCTCTTAATCCCTATACAATAACCTTGACACGTAGGGCAGTATGTATTTCTTTGATTCATCAATGGGTGAGATTTATAAGTATTAAATCAACAAACTCGGTGAGTTGGGAAGTAGTGCTGTATCTATGGTGTGCTGTTGATTGTAGAAGGAATCCATGTCCGACATAGGTTGATGATGTCCCCTTGAGGAGCTCATAAGGTTTATCATGTAAATCTTGCAAGTGGATTAATTTCCGGCATGATAATAAGGTTGAGTGGTACTACTCTCGGATGAGATATTAATTAATTTGAGTTGTCAGTAACTTAATTAATTAATGGACATTGTATATCTTAAACATGGGGAGACTATCGGGCTTATAATAAGAAGGAGCCCAGAACATAATTTTGGGATTGGACGGGTAGTGCAGTAATAATATTTTAGTGGACTATATTATTATTATTGGATTTAATTAAAAGCTTTGGGCTAAGCTTGGTTAATTAAATTCAATTGAGGCCCAGTCCAATTTCTCCTCTTGGTCCCTGCTGTAGCCCAAGTATATAAGTCATCTCAGTTCCTGTTAAACCTAAGTCAGTGCCTCTTTTGACACACGGGAGAGAACAGAGAGCAGATTGAGAGAACTCTGGGGATTATTGACCACCCAACACCAGAGTTGACATTGGGACATACGGTAGAAGATCAGAGGTGTTCTTCACTGCTGTTCATCCTCTACATCGACCCAGAAGTACGGTAAACACGTTTAATCGCTTCCGCTATTATTCCTAACGAATCACGTTGAACTGCACGATCCAATTGCCAACAATTGGTATCAGAGCGTTGGTTTTTTGGTCAAACGTGAACCGTTAGGTTGGGTTTTGTGATTATATGATTAATTGTTTTTAATCTATTTTTAATCACATGTTTTATGAGCCATTCGTGTGTTCCTCATCATGATAGAAGGCTGTATGTTTGGGATATGTTATGTGTCCATTATTCATGTAATTGTGTGTGATTATTGTGATTGTACACACTGTACACACACGGATGAATCGATGGTTTTTGCTTGCTGGTATATGATCTTTTACACGACTTTCAAAAACACACACAAGAAAGAATACAACCCAGAAAAACACACACGCTTCTGGACTTTGAACGGCGATCGGGCGATGACCGGACGGCGGCGACGCTCAATTGAGGGATAGCTCCGGCTGGGCGAATCGAGGCAGATCAAGTCAGATCGGGGAAGATCGACGCAGATCTGGCGGTGCTGAAGGCGGTGGCTGTCCCACGACTGCATGTCAAAGGCGCTGTGTCGGTGCGACTTGGAGGTTCTCGGACTGGCGACGATCGGGCGATTCCTCCATAATTTCCGAGCGAGTCCTTTATGGACCATGGCGGAGTTCAGGGCGGCGATTCCAGATCATTGAGTCAGATGGCAGATCCTGTCCGGAGGGCTGTCTTGTCGTCTGGCGGCGGCAAGGTCAGCGATGGCAGATGATGGGCGGCGCGTTGGACTCCGTCGCGTCTCACCGGAGTGACGCGTTTTGTCAATCCAGAAATTCTGCTTGCGCCACTGTTGGTCGACGATAGCGTGGCAGGCGGGCACGGCTGTCGAGCTTGAATTACTGACGGCTGTCGGTGCGGCTCTGATTGGTTGTCGACGGTGGCTGGCTGGCGCGGCGTTGCTGGAAGGTCTGGCGTCCGGTGAGGATGGTTACAGGTGCGTGTCGAGGGTCAGTCTCGTTGGAGTCTTGACGGCACGTCTCTGGCGGAGCTGTCGGGTCTTGACGGCGCCAGACGAACTCCGGCCACCGGGAGCAGAGGACTGGCGGCGCTGTTGGGTCGCCATGCGGCGGATGGCAGTGAGGGCTCCATCGTTGTGACTGGAAGGATGAGGGGGCGGCTGTTTTAGGGCAGCAGTTGTTTATGGGCTGCCTCTTTGGGTCGATTATTTCTTGTATGGAAATGGGACAGAGGCTGCCTTATTGGGCCTATGTTGCTGGGCCTATTAAATTGTCTGATGGGCCCAGTTCAGTAATAAATAAAAGACTGCTCAATTTTTAATTTGGTTTTGGGCTGTAGGGCCCAAATTTTATTAAAATGGAAATGGGCTGCTGGGCTATTATTTTATTGCTGATTTTAATTAATTGTGAGTAATGGGCCAAGCATGATAAATTAATTAATTTTAATTAATGGACTAATTTTGTGCTAGTGGGCTTGGTGAGATTAATTTAGTTTTGGGCTAAGATTATGGGCCATAGATAATGAACATGATTAATTAATTAATCTGCTGCTCATTTTGTGCTTATTTGATGCTCTAGGGCCCATTTAATTGATCCAACATGTTATACAATTAATTATGATATATAACTGAGTTAATTGTTTTAACTTGACAATTAATTGTTATATATGAAAGACATGTTCTATGTGATTTATTTATTTAAATTGCTGTTAATAGAAGCATGTCTAAGTTGTATATTTTATTATGGAATATTATATGCATGTTAAAAACCCTCGGTAATTAAATAACTAAGTGGGAGAGGGGATTGGTAATTAATTCCCGCGGCCTCCATTATTGGTTTGTAAGTGATGTGAGTAAACTTGCGTGTTGGCAATAGGCCTTCCTCCCTAACGGATGAGTTTATTCACGGATCACTGGTACAGACTTCATTAAATAATTATTGTTTGTAATGTGACACATAAACTTGCGTGTTGGCAATAGGCCTTCCTCCCTAACGGATGAGTTTGTATGCAGTTCACTAGTACAAACTAATAATTGATGATTGTAGGAAGCTATCCGAGCGCGTGTGTACTTCTCCAACTGTAAGGCACACAAGCTCGCGCAGTGGACTTGGGATCAAATAATGGTGTACACTTAGGTGTAAATAATTAGTATCCTCCCCAACGGAGTCACTGCTATTATTTGCATGGCTAAAGAGGAACCGACTATTAATTATTTTGTCATAAAGTTAGGTTGACAAATGAAATTAATGGGTAAAACCTTCTCTTGTAAATGTTTGGGTTTGTAAACGTCCACACTAACGTGGCTTGCAGACTCACGGTGCTTGAGATATCGGTGAATTTTATTTTTATATTGTTTTGAGGGAAACAATATAAAAGGATAAAATTCGAAGATTTGATCGGAATATTTATTTGTGATTCTCTGAATTTCGAATGGTTTTATTTCACTTATTATTAACTAAAAGACATTATTTTTACTTGGCCCTATTAAATGATTAGAAAATAATCTTGGTTTTGAGAATTACTGCTTAAAAAAATACATGTGTATTCTCACAAAGGACGTCTCATGATGCCTATTAAAGTCTCTAGTGAAGAGATGAGAGGTTCATAGAAATATGATGGTCTCATGTAACTCTTCGGATACTTGAGTAATTTAAAGGCGCAAGATCATGGTTGAATTGATGAATGAATTGGAAAAGCTTGGAATAGAAATTGAAAGGGAAACCTAAATCAATTTATTCTTTACAATTTGCTTGGATGTTTTGAGCAAGTTCTACCTGAAATACGAGAGGTAGTATATGGTGGGAAACTTCTAACAAAACATGTGGCAAAAGAAAGCCATTTTTCATCATGATGTGAACAAGTTTAATATCTTATTTACTAATGGTTTAAACATGATTAGTGATGGCATCTACTGACACGAAGTATGTAGATACTGGAATCACTAAATGTTTATCACTGAGTAAGGATAAGATAGTTAATAATATGGGTAAAACTACAAAGGTAGTGGCTATTGCAGTGGGAGTTGTTTATTTATCTCATGATAAGAATAAACGATTGATTATGAGAAATTATCTTTACGTACGTTTCATAGAAAGAATTTAATTTCGGTTTCTATGCATTAACGGATGGATACTTCATTTCATTTAAATGACATGGTCATAGTAATGAGAAATGAGGTTATAATCCGTTAAAATATGTTGGTGGATAAAAAGTATACTCTTGAATCATGTACATCCCACAGATGCAATAAATAGTAATTAAATAATGCATCTTCTAATATTAGTAAGAGAAAGGAACCTTCGGAAATGAACTAAACATACATTTGGCGTCTATGACTAATTCATTTTACTTAAGTAGGATTCAAAAGTTGATAGCTGATAGACCGTAAGGTTTATCTGAAGTGGAAACTATCGGACTTGCGAGTCTTGCTTGGAAGTAAAAATGATTAACTGCCTTTTCAAGGCTGTGAGGTGTAGAGCCAAAGATATATATTCTGGAATTAGTTCATTCTGATTCAAGCGAACCTAATATTATCCAGACGAGAGGTGGTTATGAATATTCGAAGATTATTCTGGAAACCAATATATTTATATGATGCACTGCATGTCTAAGTTCTTTGATTAATTCAAGAATTGTAAGGCTGGTACAGTGAAGCATCATGGAAAATATATTAAGTCATTACGATTCAGTCATGATGGCGAATACCTCTTGGGATAGTTAGGAGCTATTGATCAGAAGTTGAGATTAAATCTCAAGTTGACTACACCGGGTATGCCCCAGCTGAATGGTGTGGTGGGTAGAAGGTATTAGACTCTTATAGTTATGATTAGATAGATGATGAATTATTTGGAATAATTAAATTCATTTTATGGATATGCCCTAGATACAGTAATTCGTGAAACGTTTGTCTGTATATGGGATATCCTAGAAAAATAGAGGGTGATTTATTTAGTCCAAAAGATCGAAGGATAATTGTTAACTCAATAACTAGATTTTTGGAAAAGGACTATGTAATAAATCACAAACCCATATATAAGTTGTTCTAAAGGAAGTGAGAGGAAAACACTAAAGTATAAGTACCAAGTGTACAAGAGGATATACCACAAGGTAAACTGCAACGCGTGTCACGTCTGATACACAACTACATGTAGTGCCTTGTCGTAGTGGGAGGGTTGTATGACAACCCATAAATATATGTTTTGGGAGAGTCGTAAGACTTGATCCCTAGTGAACATGGTATTATCTCATGGATACGACGTATCACTACAAGATGAAAATACGGAATCTTAGTAAGTTGCAATGAATGTTGAAATAGAATCTACGAATTCTAAATTAAGTCTGGAGCTTGAAAGATCACTAAAATGGTGTAAAAGCCATTGCAAGTGGTCAAAGGAAATAAAAGAGGATCATATGGAAAGGTGAAAACCTTGGAAGCAAAGCTTGTTGCGAAAAAGTGTACTCAGAAAGAAATGGTTCGATTATGAGGAAACATGTTCGCTGGTAGCTATGCTTAAGTTGATCCGAATTCTTTTATATATTGCTGCTCATATTGAACTATGAGGAACAACAAATAGATGTCAAAGACAGCTTTCCTGATTGGAAGTCTTGAGGAAAACATCTATGTGAAGCAACCAGAGTGATTCATTGCAAAGTACTAATAACATTTTGATAGTAAGCTTAAAAGTGTCCAGCGATGGATTAAAGCAAGCTTTAAGATCGTGAAGCATCTGTTTTGATTAGGTAATCCAGTGGCATGGATTTAAATCAATGAGCGGATGAGTCTTGTGTATTGTAAAGAGTGACGGAAAAGTGGTGGTATTTCTTGGACTATATGTAGATAGTATCTTGCTCATTGGAGATAATGAAAGAGTATTATCAGGCGTATGGGTATGGTAAATAAAGCGGTAGAGATGAAGGACTTAAGAAAGGCAAAATATATCCTTTTGATCACGGTAATACGGATCACAAGAAAGGATGTTATGCTTATCTCAAGTTTCATAAAATGATACAGTCCACACTTGTTTAGCATATGAATTTATCTAAGTAAACGTGTCTTTGAGACACAAAAAGAAGATAAAGTAGATGAAAGCGGTTCCTTATGGTTCAGCGAATAAGGAAGCTTAATCTAAAGAATGCTATGAACGAAGTTGGATATCTGTTTTGCTGAACGCATGAACAGAAGGTATCAATGTAAGCCGGAACAAGAATGATGAACTGTAGTAAGACATATATAAAGTGCCTGAGAAGGACTGGAAATTATATGTGGACTTACTGGACAGATTCACTGCTTCTTGTGGATTACGTAGATTCAGATTTTTTAGTCAGAATGGACGGCAATAAATTCTCCTCAAAGGTTATGTGTTTAATTTTAGGAAGTAGAGTCATAATGTGGAGGAGTGTTATATAGAAATATATTTCAGACTCCGAACTCCATCATGGAAAGATGATAAATTGGAGCCTATGAGGCAGCCAAAGTATCTATATGACTCTAGAGACTTCATGATGGACTTTGAAGTGTTTCTAAGTTTGCCCAAGGTAATCACAATTTACATTGATGATATTGGTGCAGTTGCAAACTTTAAGAAATCACAAGTCCATAAGGCAATTAAACACATGGAGCGCGAGTACCACCTATTTACGAGAAATCGTATGATGAGGGGAAGGTTGTTGTCGCCTAGATTGCATCGGATGATGACCTAGTAAACCATTTACAAGGACCTTAAGGCGAGAGCTTTTAATGGTCGTGTAAGTGGGAGTAGAAATCAGATGTATGGTAGAAGACATGACAGCATAGTCTTTTAGTATAAGTGGAAGATAGTTGGATTGTATACTAAAAGTCTAGCTTTAGTATGAACAATGTCATAACAATATTTGAAATGAGAATCATTGATCAAATGATTGCATCTTATAATTTATTTTATATGCATGATGCAATAGTCCATTTACTTTATACTGTAGATAATATGTTGTGCGACAATACGCGGAAGATCATATTATCGGTTTCCTTATAAAGTATAAATAGATGCTCACAACTGAGATAGACGGGGATTCTCTATCGGTATGGTTGTAGTGTGGTTTGGTATTAGCTTGTCTTGGCTATAGAATCACATTAGTGCACTTGTGTGTATTGAGCAGGACCGCCTGAAATCGTTCTTCTTATACTGACTATATAGTAGAACTTGATCTCTGTTATTATGGAAGTTCGTGCTCTTAATCCCTATACAATAACCTCGACACGTAGGGCAGTATGTATTTCTTTGATTCATCAATGGGTGAGATTTATAAGTATTAAATCAACAAACTCGGTGAGTTGGGAAGTAGTGCTGTATCTATGGTGTGCTGTTGATTGTAGAAGTAATCCATGTCCGACATTGGTTGATGATGTCCCCTTGAGGAGCTCATAAGGTTTATCATGTAAATCTTGCAAGTGGATTAATTTGCGGCATGATAATAAGGTTGAGTGGTACTACTCTCGGATGAGATATTAATTAATTTGAGTTGTCAGTAACTTAATTAATTAATGAATATTGTATATCTTAAACATGGGGAGACTATCGGGCTTATAATAAGAAGGAGCCCAGAACATAATTTTGGGATTGGACGGGTAGTGCAGTAATAATATTTTAGTGGACTATATTATTATTATTGGATTTAATTAAAAGCTTTGGGCTAAGCTTGGTTAATTAAATTCAATTGAGGCCCAGTCCAATTTCTCCTCCTGGTCCCTGCTGTAGCCCAAGTATATAAGTCATCTCAGTTCCTGTTAAACCTAAGTTAGTGCCTCTTTTGACACACGGGAGAGAACAGAGAGCAGATTGAGAGAACTCTGGGGATTGTTGATCACCCAACACCAGAGTTGACTTTGGGACATACGGTAGAAGATCAGAGGTGTTCTTCACTGCTGTTCATCCTCTACATCGACCCAGAAGTACGGTAAACACGTTTAATCGCTTCCGCTATTTTTCCTAACGAATCACGTTGAACCGCACAATCCAATTGCCAACACCAGGTGCATGGTTCGACCAGCCAACAGGTCGAACCAGCATGTCGTGGTCGAACCAATATTTTTTCCGTTAGGTTCGACCTCGGTTCGACCTCAAGCAGGTCGAACCGATTTGAGCAGTCTCTCCGTTTCGCGTATAACTTACACATCCAACCTCCGAAGTGAGTGATTTTTGTGCTCACGCGATCATTTCTTCCTGAGCTTTCTATCTTTATAAAGAAATCACAAAAACTCCAAAAATTGAATATGTAACAGGCCATGGAAATTAGCACTGCAATTCTGTTCAACACAGCTCGCGCGGCGTCACCACTTTGCTCATAACTTCCTCGTTCGGACTTCAATGATGGTGTTCTTTACGCCAAAACGACCCTCTCTTCAGTGGCTTTCCAACCATATATAACACCAACAGTTTCGAGCTCCACAACAATACAAAATAATTATGAAAGTTGGATGTGTATTTTCAGCATTATTGCACAAATTGCATCTTTTCTCCAACTTTGCACTTTTCAACCTTTTTCCACCTAAAACACAACAAAACACCTCAAGTACACATAATTCTCACTTATATCGAATATAAGACACTTGTGCTCATATAAGACTACAATATCAATCAAAAAGGTGTTAAATTGGATATTAAAACACGCTTATTTTCACTCTCATTAATCCCCCAAACTTACCCGTTGCTCGTCCCGAGGCAACAAAATAAAGATAAAGAGAAAGAAAGTATGAAAATTAGTAGGGAAATAAGGACTATGATCAATACCCATTCAAAATACAATTGTCCTCAACTTAGGTCATGCAACTCTCATTATATGTAATAATCAATTCATAGCATACAAGTTAAGACAATCACCACCAATTCAAATGCTCCATCAACATGTTCTCATGGGAAGTATATATACGCTTAAATTCAATTCAAGTGCATGCGTAACCATAAACTTGCCAAACGTCTCAAACTTTCTACCATTAAAATTATGATTCGACAATGGGAATAAAAAGGATTTTTCTTTTGGATGTAATGTTGGCTCTTTTATAAGGGTAGGAAACATATGGATAAAGTGACTCAATTAGTAGAGAATTAAAACCGGAGATCTTTTGTACTGCAGATTCTTACACTTCAAGGCTATCCAGCTTCATGCTCTTCTAATTTTCTTTTCTCTCCTTTCCATCAAGCTCAACATACTTTTTCTTATCTCAAGCACATCCTTTTTCTCTCGAGGTACTAGTTTCGGGCACTACCTCACGCATCCTCCATAGGGTACTAGATTTAAGCAATACCCTAGGGTTTTTGATTCCATGGAGTACTAGATTTAAGCACTACTCCATGCTTCTCCTTAGATGCATTATCATAATCCATCACTATTAATTTCAACACCAATTTCATTCTTCCCAAATTGTTATCAAGCATATAATTATTTGGTAGGGAATTATTTGGCTACGTGACTAATAAATTCAAGGATGGCCTTAGATCATCTCCCATCATCTAACACACATGTAGTTTCAAGTAAGACAAGAGGCAAGTTCTAGAATACATACATAAGAACGATACTCACTAGAAAAGAAATATAATGTGATTATGTATCATGATCAACGAGGCTCAAAATCTCACATGGGTTTTAACAAATAACAAAGCACTCTTCATGGTAAGCAATATCCCACAAGTACACATAGAACTTCATACCACAATATAATTCAAGTACACTTCCTTCATCAATTTCAAGAGCATATGAATTTTAGGCATAATTTAAACAATATAAGCTCATATGGATCACCACCAAAAACTCAATCCTTCCACTCCATGAATTAAAAGCACATACAAAAATTAGCAAAAGGGACGAGAGCACCTGATTTTTCTTCAATGTATGCACGAGCTCCTCGAGTCAACGCCTCAATGTAGAACACATCTTGCCACTCTTTTACCTTTTTATATCATCAAAGCTCAAACAAACTCATCATCACAGGATTCATCAATAATAAAATAGGAGAACTATAAGAAAGAATTAATTGACTATGTAATCGATTCCACACACTAAAAACACCACTAGGCAAATTACAAAAAAATCGACATATCAAAATCGATTAAAGTTTCAATATACCGCAAAAAATCAACTCCCCTAGCAAACATTACAAAGAAAAGATTATACTCTTGGTGCTTCAATGAGGTAATAACATCACACTCCCCCAAACTTAGTAAAAACGTAAGTCGAAACTAAGTTTGCAAAGATGTAATTGCCGAATGATGGGCGTTTTCTCAACACACAACTTTAATCCCCAAGTATGAAGGATATCAATTGTAGTTTCGAAGGTGACCAAGTTAAATATCGAATCCACGGGATGGATAAATATCACTTTAGTTATTTTCTAGCAGTTATGACTATGTTGAAAATTGTAATTGTTGGTTTTTAAACTAAGTAATAATTAAATTAGCAAATAGATAACAAGAACAAGATAAGAATTGTTGTGATCAAATAAGATGATAGGTAGTTTGTCAGGCCATCCAGTTTCATTCATTAATTCATACTTTCGTGTGTCGATGTCCGACTCTACCTTGTGGTTTATGGACACTTCGCTAGACCATACAAATCTATTCCATAGACACAAATAGATAAGCTTTTGACACGTGTGAATATCCTCAGAGCAAGACGTATACTTTACCTCCCTTTCTAGGTACTATCATAATCAATTATTTCCCGTGCACTTAGTATCTAACCCGATTTGATCTCCCTTTTTAGGTACTATAACGTTATACTCTTAATCCTACTTGTTAACTCGAATTCAATTCAATTAACAAACATTCATATAAGACGGTTCTAATAAAACCTCAGAATCCCTTCACTTAGAATTATAACAATAAACCCAGCTCATTAGTGAACGCACTCAACCAATAACCATGTCATGCATTCAGACTCTACACAACGATTATTGATGCACAAAACAACTATGAGTATGGATTAAAAACGTGCAATCTTATATAAAATAAACCACAAGTAGTGTTGTACGGAGTATACACACGAAATACAAATTAACTCATGAAACCTTCATAACCCTAGAACTAACGAAGTGGCTCTAGCCCATGATTGATCTACGAACAATCATGGTTAGATGGACCAATCTTACTTGAACCTCCAGGTGAACCTCTGTAACAGCTCTCCTACTCTCCTTTTGTATTGTGTTGATGATGATGATGGATGATTGTGTGTGTCCCCTTTTTCTTGACTGCATAAGCCCTCTTTTATACTTGTAATCACTTCTCTAGGGCTTGGAATGGGCTTTTCAAGTGATCCCACGCGTTTTGGCCTCAAAAATCTGGATAAGGTAAGTTCTCGTGCGTCGTTCGACCTCGTCAAACAAGTCAAACCACTGGCCGCAGGTCGAACCACAGGTCGAACCTACCTACTGGAAGTATTCTGCACTTGGTTCGACCTCTTGCATTGGTCGAACCCCTCGGGTCTTGGTCGAACCATAGGTCAAACCTCACCACTAGATAATTTCCGCTCCTGGTTCGACCAACCGTCAGGTCGAACCCAAACGTCGTGGTCGAACCCATCTTCTCGCAAACTGGTTCGACCATGGTTCGATCTGATGAACAGGTCGAACACCTTGAGTCGTGGTCGAACCTTCCTTCTGCAAACTTTGCAATGCTGGTTCGACCTGTAGAAGAGGTCGAACCCTCCTCCATCAGGTCGAACCCCCTCTCTCTTTGGCGGTTCGCGTGGTCTCGACTTTGTTTCTTCGATTGTTGGCACTTCCACTCCGTTTTTGCTATGAAAACAACTTAAATAGCTCCACTAACACCTGATTCATGCTAATTCATAATATATATAGGTTTTCCACCTATTTTCACCTCAAAACTCTCCAAAACTAGCACAAAACATGGTGCCAAACTTGTGAATTTACACACTCATCAAACCCCCAAACTTACATGTTGCTCGTCCCGAGGCAACCAAATCAAACCACAGGAGTCGTGTATAATTCACCAAGATCAAGTACAACACATATCACACATGCAACTTCATTCAATCAAACAAGTATTAATTGCTTTATATATATCACTCATGCAAAACCAATCCAATCACACACCATTCGGAGTACTAAGTAATTTCGCTCACAAGATAAGTATTTATTCTCTTTCACTCAAGTGCGTGAGGCACTATATAGGTTAATATAAACACTCATATCAATCCATATTCACGCGACCATAAGCTTGGCAAAGGTCTCTAAAATCAACTTATAATCAACTCTTTACTAGGATCACAAAGGACTTGTTTTCGGGTTGTAATGTTGGCTCTTTGGAAAAGGTAGGAAAATTTAGACTTAGTGACTTAAAACACTAGTAGAGAGTTACCTTGGATGTTCTCGATTTCTTCTTCTTACAGCAAGTTCTCCTCCAATGTTGTCTCTTGAACTTGTAAAATTCTTGAATTTTTCTTCTTTTCATGGCATCAACATCATCTTTTTAAACAATTCGGGTACCAGTTTCAGGCACTACCCTTCTTCTCATGTATAGGCCGTTAGCTGCTAGGCTTCACAAACCATGTATAAAAACAATCGGGGTTCCAGTTTCGGGCACTATCCCTAAACAAGATTTAACCATATTCTTTTCATCCAACCATATTCTATCTTCCTTTTTCTTCTTGCAACACTTACTCACCTCCACTCTCTCTACCAATGAATAGGTTAATCAAAGCTCAAGTAAAGGTTTATAAGGTTATTTACTTCGGTTACCACATAAAAAGCTTTAACGGCTCAACGGGGCATCCAAAGGTTAATAAAATCATTAGGAAGGATAAAATTTGGCTAAGTAACTTAAGCACAAAATAATGGCCTAAGATCATGTCCTAGCAATTTATCAATCATAAGTCTCACACAAGACTCCAAGCCAAGTTCTAGAATACATTCATATGAATGATCCTCTCAAGAATAAAATAATCATGATCAAGCATGATTATCAAGGCTCAAATCCTCACATAGGTAATTAGAATCCTAAGTACTCCTCATAGCACATAATTAAGATCAATTTCACAAGAACTCAATATACTTATCAAATTATACATGGTTTTCATCAATAGAAATTAACACATGAACATATGAATGCACAAAATCAATAAGCTTATACCAAATCAATCATACAAGATATCACTTATACATTCCACTCACGCATTAATCACACCCCAACCTATAAAGATAAAAAGAAGAATAATGGAATCAAGATGAATCGGAGGAAACCAAAGAAAACCTGAAAAACTACTCCTCCGGAGCATCATCATCCTCATAATCATCATCCTCATCATCAAGCCTCCGCTCCACAATCCGGTGCAGATCACCGATGTGTCTATCCAAGTAATCAACTCGATCACCCAACCTACCAACTTTCTCATTCAAGGCCGTGTACCTCTCATTCAGCGTAGCATAATTGGCGTTGGCGAGTGTGAGCTGTCGGTTTGTCTCCTGCTGGCTAGCAACGATCGCGACCAGCTGTTCATGAATAAGGCGGAGCTGCTCCCGTGTATTATTCGGGACAGCCCACTGCTGCTGCGGTGCTGGCTCATGCTGATGTGCGTCATGCTGCATCGGCATCTCCTCATCCTGTTGCTCCTCCTCTTCTTCGGGCTGCTGTGGTAGACGAAACTCTCCTTGATCAATAATCTGCTGTAACTCCTCCATCCTACCATCTGCACACGTCTACGATACAGTCATCCAATCACCACTCGACCTCGCTGCCACGGATAAGGCGTTGTGTCCAAGAGAATCCATCAACTTGTTCCTCGCCACCCGAATAGTTGTCAGGTTACTCACGTCGAAGGGGAATATGAAATCGAAGGGCTTGAGCCCCCTTGTGAAGAACCAATCTCCATTTCTGAAATGGGCAAATCCTCCCTTCATGCATGTAAATATCGCCAAATTGGGCTCTCCTCTAACTGGTGTGATGTCGGTGAAATCCAAATTATAATGCTCAGCCACGATCGTCAGTAACCCTCCAATATTCACCTTTTGAAACCCAATGGTCCTGAATCGATGTAGCTGTGCAATGAAATACGCTCCAACATTAAACTGCACCCCATTAAGCATACACCACAAAGCATAAAGCTCTCCTCTAGACACAACACTTCCCTCTGAGTGGGCGAACAACGTGTTGCTCAAGACACGATCCATGTACCTCAAAACTGGATTCTTTATCGAGGAAGCACGAGCCTGCCTAATCTTATAATCTCCAATCTCCCCTGTAATCTCTCTCCAAAACCTATTAGCGTTGAACGCACCATTCTCCAAACGAGAGATTCCCAAAGGCGTCTCAAACAGCTCATTAAAATCCTCAGACGTCCATCTCCTACTCACTCTACCAAGTTGAAACGTACACTGATACGGGTACCCAAGCGGGTCCTTCACCATCTCGATTGAGCAGACTATTTCCGCTGTAACATGAAAATACGTCGGCCTCTTTAACTCCATAAACCTCCGGATACCCACTTGATCGAACATCCAGAAAATGTCATTCCCGATTCTCATTATTCTCATCGCCTCATCATCTTGGTATCGAGTACGAGCTATCTTGTCCGAGACTTCTTCCAACTTTTCTTTAATCTCATCCCAGTTTTACATTTGAATTTTGAAGTTCTCGGGTAAACGATCTTGTAGCCTCAGCTTCCTGGTCACTGTGTCCACATTCGAAGGCCTGCCATTCCTCTTCTTCGATCTTGCTTCATCCGCCTTACCTTTCCCTTTACTTGATCCTTGTCCCTTTCCTGAAAACAACTACTTCAATAGAACCAACAAGACAAGAACACAAGTATATGACTAGCATATCCTATACTCTACTCAAGACTTCAAGCATCCATGCTTAATCAACCCAACTATCATCTCAACATCACTTGCTTATTTAACATGCTCAAAACATCTTCAATCACACTACCTTTAATCTTCAAATCATAAACAACAAGTATGCATCAACCAATTCAAGCTATTAAACAAGAATTTCAACAATTGAACTTCATGAACAACTCCAATTATCAACAATTCAAACCTAACTAACATGCTCATTCATCTAGATGCATTATATCCTTGATCAATCCACATAAAACTCAAGTTCTATCCATAATCAAGCAATCTCAAACCAAAATCATGAATTCATATGAATCAACTCAACAATATCAATTATCACCATGAATTTCAACCAAAATCAACATTAATCAACTTACCCAAAACACATTTCTTGCAATAAACTTCAATCCTAAGGTAATTGAGTTGAAAAACGTACCTTTAGTCTTGCCCATGGTTAACTATCGAAAATTGAAACACAACACTCAAAATCGCACAACTGAACCCTAATTCGCGACGAAATTGCCCCAAATCCACGCCCAATTCAAGAATCAAGAGTGTAGTGTTGTGTAATCGGTGTAAAATCAAGTGTAATTGACGAATTTGTGCAATGGTGTTAAGGTTCGGGGAGGGTTCGAGGTTTGGTGAACAAAAAGAATGATCGAACCCTTCTAAAAAACCAACTTAAAACGCGTACCTGACTGGGTTCGACCTCGGGTTTGACCTGCGGAATAGGTCGAACCTCGAGCGACGAGGTCGAACCTTCCTTCTGGACAAACTTACCTTTTGGTTCGACCTAGGTTCGACCTTCTGAACAGGTCGAACCACTCTTGGTTTGGTCGAACCCATCACCTGAAAAACAGAGTGCTCTGAACAGACTGGTTCGATCTCAGGTTCGACCTTCTGAACAGGTCAAACCATAACGGCTCAGGTCGAACCACCCTACTGTAAATTTTAAGTCACTGGGTTCGACCTTGGTTTGACCTGTTAGACAGGTCGAACCAACAATGATCAGGTCGAACCACCTCACTGGATAATTTTCTGCATCGGTTCGACTTCCTCTGCTCGGTTCGACCTCCTGGCACTGGTCGAACCTACCCTGGCTTTGGTCGAACCACCCTTCTAAGCTTCAAAACTGAGTGTTCTTCAATCCCTACACACTTCAAATTTCATTACGAATCATTAGGTACCAACTAGAGCACAACTTCATCAAAAATTGTTCCACAAAATATTATATATGAGTAACTCCGTAAAAGAAAACACAACCAAAACCCACTAAACATTAGGCAAGTTGTAAAAAAAATCGTCACATCAAAATCGATTAAAATTTTAAATATGGTGCAAAAACCAACTCCCCTAACAAACATCACAAAGAAAAGATTATACTATCGGTGCTTATTGAGGTAAGCACATCACACCCCCCCAAACTTAGTAGAAAACATAGTTGAAACTAAGTTTGCAAAGAGATGTAATTGCCGATAAGTAAGCACTTCAAATATAAAAATTTCTTACACACACGAATGAAATAAAATAATAAAACAGGAGGGAAAGCCCCCAACAGGCGCTCATGTTTAACGTCAGAGAGTCACGACGGTACCAAATCAGATCAAGGTATCTAAAAAGATGACATAAACATCATCCAGCGACTTGTAATGCTTCAAGCGATGTCCATTTGCCGCAAAAATGACTCCATCCTTGTCAATGAGCTCAAAACTTCCCCCTCTTAAGGCTCGATGAATCATGAACGGTCCCGTACACTTTGACTTCAACTTGCCTGCAAAAAGCTTTAAACGAGAGTTAAAAAGTAATACCTCATCTCCTCGCTTGAACTCCTTGTACGAGATCTTCGAATCATGCCACCTCTTAATCCTTTCCTTATAGATCTCTGAATTCTTGTATGCACGACTCCGAAACTCCTCCAAAAGATTGATGTGAGTAATCCTCAACTCCTTCACATCCTTGAGAGTTAAGTTCAAGCTTCGCAAAGCCCAAAACGCTTTATGTTGAATCTCTACAGGTAAGTGGCACGGCTTCCCATAGACAATCTGATACGGTGACATGTCTAACACCATCTTGTACGCGGTCTAGAATCCTCATACGACATCATCGAGCTTCAAAGCCCAATCTTTTCTATTGGTACCGACCACCTTATCCAAAATCTATTTGACTTGACGGTTAGTGACCTCCGCTTGCCCATTCGCTTGAGGATGATAGGGTGTAGTAACCCTATGCTTAACACCATAACCTTTAAGCACCTTGTCAAGAAATTTATTTACGAAGTGCGTACCTCCATCACTAACAAGTGCTCTAGGGACTCCAAAATGGGCAAAGATATGCTTCTTCAAGAAAGATATATCAGTTTTCGAATCATTCAAGCGAGTAGGAATTGCTTCCACCCACTTAGAAACATAATCCACCGCAAGTAGAATGTAGAGAAATCCATTAGATGGGGGAAAAGGCCCCATAAAATCGATACCCCACACATCAAAAATCTCGACCACTATGCTTTGCTGAAGCGGCATCTTGTCTCTCCTACCGATGTTCCCCATGCGTTGACACCTATCGCAAGATGCCACATAGGTCTCACAGTCCTTGAACAACGTAGGCCAATAAAGAGCGGACTGAAGTACTTTGGCTGCTGTCTTTTGAGTGCCGAAATGCCCCCCGTTAGGTTGTGCATGGCAAAACTCGAGAACACTCTCCATCTTCATCTCGGGCACACACCTACGGATGATAGAATCCGTGCAAATTTTGTACACTAATGGATCATACCATATGAAGGTCTCAACATCCCTTTTGAATTTAGCAAGTTGATATCGGTTGAGATCCCTTGGAATTTCTCCCACATTAATATAATTAACATAATCCGCATACCATGGATCAACTCCCTGCGCAGCAACCACACACGCTCGCTCAGCCCCTTCAACAAACACGGCCATGATCTTTTCATCCGGAAACATTTCCTCAATATACTCGAAAGAATTATCACAATGCTCCCTAGTCTCCAACCTCGAAAGATGATCCGCCAACACATTATCAGAACCTTTCTTATCCCAGATCTCCATGTCAAACTCTTGAAGTAAAAGAATCCACCTTATTATCCTAGGCTTTGTCTTCTTCTTTTCCATCAAGTACCGAATCGCTGAATGATCCGTGTACACAATAGTCTTCATGTCAACCAAATACTGACGAAACTTGTCGAATGCGTACACAACTGCCAAAAACTCCTTTTCAGTCACCGTGTAATTATTTTGTGCCGCATTGAAAGTCTTACTTGCGTAGTAAATGGCGCAAAACTTCTTCTCCTTCAGCTGTCCAAGCACCACTCCAAGTGCTACATCACTTGCATCATACATTAGTACAAACGGCTGAGTCCAATCCGGTGTGATCAAGATAGGTGTAGAAATAAGCACCTCCTTCAAAACTTGAAAAGCTGTTAGACAATCTTCATCAAACACAAAAGGAACATCCTTTTCAAGTAAGCGAGATAAGGGCTTAGAGTATTTTGAGAAGTCTTTTATGAATCTCCTGTAAAAACCGGCGTGTCCAAGGAAGGACCGCACTCCTCTTTCATTGGTCGGTGGTGGAAGCTTCTCAATTGCCACCACTTTAGCATGATCTACCTGCAACCCTTTTGCTGAAACATGATGCCCAAGAACAATCCCATCCTTCACCATGAAGTGGCACTTCTCCCAATTCAAGACAAGATTAGTCACTTGGCATCTCTTCAAAACAGTAGCTAGGTTAGACAAACAAATATCAAAGGAGGAACCAAAAATAGAAAATCATCCATGAACACCTCCATGATCTTCTCTATCAACCCATCGAATATAGCCATCATGCTTCTCTGAAAAGTAGCAGGCGCATTACATAACCCAAATGGCATTTTCCGAAAAGCAAAGGTCCCGTAGGGGCAAGTAAAAGTGGTCTTTTCTTGATCCTCGGGGGCAATCATAATTTGGTTGTACCCCGAGTATCCATCCAAGAAACAATAAAACTCATACCCTTCAAGACGATCTAACATTTGATCCACGAAAAGAAGAGAAAAATGATCCTTACACGTGTTCTCATTCAACTTCCTATAATCTACACATGTACGCCATCCCGTAGGAATCCTTGTGGCTATCGCTTCTCCATCCTCAGCTTTTACTACAGTCATACCCCCCTTTTTAGCAACTACATGCAATGGACTCACATGGGGACTATCACTAATAGGATATATGATTCCAGCATCTAACCACGTAAGGATTTGATTCCTAATCACCTCTTGAATTGCGGGATTAACCCTCCGCTGATTCTGAACACTTGCCTTTGCCTCGTCTAACAATCTTATCCTATGCATACAATACGAAGGACTAATTCCTTTCAAATCCTCAAGAGACCAACCAATCGCAGATTTATACTTCCTAAGAACGTTCAATAACTCCTCAAGTTGATCATCATCAAGAGAAGACGATACAATTACCGGATATTTTTCATTGTCGCCTAGAAAGGCATACTTCAAGTGTTCCGGCAAAAGTTTCAACTCCTCTTTCCTCACTTCCATCGGAGAGCTCTCGTTATCCAAAGGCAAGTACTTCCTAGTCCACTTGACTTCTTCCAACTTAGTTCTTTCCGATTCAAACCTGTCATCACCCAAAGCAAGTAAGTTTTCAAGAAATTCAATACATACCTCGTTGGAGAGTCCGTCAAGCTCCGTAGTGGGATAAGTAAGAGACTCCATCAAACATGTCTCAAGAGGATCCTTTGACAGGATCAGAGATATATCCTCCTTCACAATCTTCTCCACCACGTCAATACTATAACACTGCGACTCCATGGGCATCTTCATTGCTTTGTCCAAGTTGAAAAAAACTTCTTCTTTGTCCATCCGCAATCATAGCTCCAGCAGTAGCAAGGAAAGGTCTCCCCAAGATTAAAGGGATATTATCCTTGTCTTCTTCCATCTCTAGCACAAGAAAGTCCACAGGAAAGACTAGCTTCTCCACTTTGACGAGAACGTCTTCAATTATACCTTTTGGAAACGTCATCGACCTGTCCGCCAATTGGAGAACCACTGTTGTAGGGGTCAACTCCCCCAAACCAAGCCTCTGAAAGATGGACAAAGGCATCAAATTGATGCTTGCCCCTAGATCGCACAAAGCTCGCCGTGCCGACCCCTTTTCGATTTCACATAGAATAGTGAAGCTCCCCGAATCCTTCATCTTTTGCGGTAGCTTCCTTTGGATGATTGAGCTGCAATTCTCAGATAAATTCACCGTTTCAATTCCGGTTAAGCTCCGCTTCTTCAACAATATTTCTTTAAGAAATCGGGCATAGTACGACATCTCCATGATTGCCTCTGAGAAAGGAATGCTCAAGCTTATTTTGTTCATTATCTCTGAAAACTTCTTGAACTTCTCTTCCAATCCCTTCTTCACAAGCTTGTAAGGAAACGGCGGAGGTATCTTTGTTTTGGGTATCCCCCATTTATCACAATCAACCTTCTCCGCTTTCTCCTTTTTGGCTCTCAATCGCTTGGCTCTCTCCCACTTTTTCTCGGCTATTATGTCTGTACTTTGCTCATTCTGAACCACTGGAGTAGCATCAACATCATCGAGAGTGTTCAGAGTAGCAACAGGCAATTTCTGGTGAGGATCGACCAGGGTTCGACCTGTGGAACAGGTCGAACCAGGCACGTACTGGTCGAACCTTGCTTCTGGACAACGACTCTCTTTTTGAATTTGAGGTTCGACCTGGGTTCGATCTGTTGAGTAGGTCAAACCACGGACACCTAGGTCGAACTAACTTACTGTACTCCTTCCGCCATCCAGTTCGACCAAGGTTCGACTTGTTTGATAGGTCAAACCATGACCGTCGTGGTCAAACCATTGCTGCGACAAAACAGAGTGCTCCAAGTGGTACGGTTCGGCCTGGGTTCGACCTGTTGGATAGATCGAACCAAGATTGATTTGGTCGAATTGGTATTCTGGAAAAATAAAGTGCTCCGAGTTGTCGGGTTTGAACATGGTTCGACCTGTGGAATAGGTCGAACCATCTGCAGTTTGGTCGAACCGATGCTGCAATGCCTCCTGATCGTGTCCAATGTGTTGGTTCGACCTCCCCTGTATGGTTTGACCTTCAATGTTGGTCGAACCATAGTCGAACCTCGCCCTAGACATGTCCAAATTTGATTCTGGCCTCATAGGTCCCTCGTACTGCGTTCCCGACCTCAATGTGATGGCGTTGCAGGACCTTGGATTCTCAATACTTTGAGATGGGAACTTCCCCTTCTCAAGAGTTTGAGTAAGCTTGTTAACACTTCCTGCCATCTCCCCCATCAGCAACGTAAGGTCCTTCACCTACTTAGATATAACCTCATGGTTTGCATCGATTTTCTTTTCAAGTTTGGCCTCAAGGCGGTTAACTCTTTCATCATTCTTGGCCATATACATGTTCACAGTATCCTCAAGACCCGGTTTCCCTTCTTCCACCTTAGCACCCGGATCAACACCCATCGGAGGTTGAATTGTATTTTTCGGATTGCTCCATGAGAACTCTGGCCTTCAAGGCTGTTGATAACCACCAGGGGGACCACGATTATTAAAGTTTCCTCAAAAGTTCCCTTGGTAATTCCGGTTTCCTTGATCTGGATACCTAGTCCCTTGAATACTTTGACCCATGGCATAGTGTGCCTCTTTCAACTCCTCTTGGATTGGTCCCTCATTCTTTAGCTCCTGCTGCATGATTGGTACGTGCTGAGATAATTCGCTGATTTACTTCTGTTGGGATTCAAGTAGCTTGTTGATATTGGACAAGCTAGAGATGATCTCATCCTCTCTACTTGTTTTCACCATTGCTTGTTCAACCTTAGCTACCTTACCAAGGACATAAGTACCTCTAACTCTATCAGTTGGCCAATCCCTCGAATTCATCGAAATATCTTCAAACAACTTTTCGGCCTCTACGGATGACTTTGTAAGCAATGCTCCATTAGAAGAAGCATTCAATAACACTCGTGAATCACAGTCCAATCCATTGTAGAATATACTGATATATTGGGCTTTAGATAGCCCATGTTGAGGACACTTCCTAAGCATGTCCTTGAATCTATCCCATGTTTCATGAAATTTTTCACCTCCACCCATAGCAAATAGTTTATGTCTTACTTCATCTTAAACACCTTTGAAGGTGGCATGTACCTCTCCAAGAACCTTAACTTCAGTTGCTCCCAAGTGGTGTACTCAGCTACGTTGATAGTGTCGTACCAATCTCTCGCCTTTTCAGTAAGCGAGAATTTGAACAAAAGGATCTTCCTAGCATCTTCATGTTCTCCTGCATCTTTTTGAGTACTTGAATAGCCCAAGAACTTGTTCAGATGTTGCTGCGGATCCTCGAAAGACCCTCCTGAAAAGGAGTTCCTTTCTATCATGCTAATAAGAGTGGGATGAAGATCGAAAGCTGAATTAGTTCCCCTCGCGCCTAGAAGCCCTATATTTCCAGCCCCATTGTTTCTGAAAACCTCTCGGATGGCTAGATTATCCGGATTCGCTGCCATGTTGACTGTCCTTACTCCCGAATTAACTTCAGTTGTAGCTTCAATCGTCTGCGAATTCTGCTCGTCAACTTCAACTCCAAAATTCAGAGCTTCAGTTGGATCAATATTCTTTGCCTTGCTCTTCTTTTTCTTCTTCTTTCTTGACGATGCTCCGATTTCAGGATTATAGGGTTCAAGTTCACCTTTCTTTGATCTCGTGAGCATGCACCTAAAAAGAACTAGAATTAAAACAACAAAATAAGAAAAATAGCCTTAATAAACTAGAAATAACAAAAAGATATTTTAAGCCGTCCCCGGCAACGGCGCCAAAAACTTGATGTGCATTTTCTCAACACACAACTTTAATCCCCAAGTATGAAGGATATCAATTGTAGTTTCGAAGGTGACCAAGTTAAATATCGAATCCACGGGACGGATAAATATCACTTTAGTTATTTTATAGCATTTATGACTATGTTGAAAATTGTAATTGTTGGTTTTTAAACTAAGTAATAATTAAATTAGCAAATAGATAACAAGAACAAGATAAGAATTGTTGTGATCAAATAAGATGATAGGTAGTTCGTCAGGCCCTCCAGTTTCATTCGTTAATTCATACTTTCGTGTGTTGATGTCCGACTCTGCCTTGTGGTTTATGGACGCATCGCTAGACCATACAAATCAATTCTATAGACACAAATAGATAAGCTTTTGACACGTGTGAGTATCCTCAGAGCAAGACGTATACTTTACATCCTTTTCTTGGTACTATCATAATCAATTATTTCCCGTGCACTTAGTACTCTAACCCGATTTGATCTCCCTTTTTAGGTACTTAATGTTATACTCTTAATTCTACTTATTAATCCGAATTCAATTCAATTAACAAATATTCATATAAGACGGTTCTAATAAAACCTCGGAATCCCTTCACTTAGAATTATAACAATAAACCCTGCTCATTAGTGAACGCACTCAACCAATAACCATGTCATGCATTCAGACTCTACACAACGATTATTGATGCACAAAACAACTATGAGTATGGATTAAAAGCGTGCAATCTTATATAAAATAAACCACAAGTAGTGTTGTACGGAGTATACACACGAAATACAAATTAACTCATGAAACCTTCATAACCCTAGAACTACCGAAGTGGCTCTAGCCCATGATTGATCTATGAACAATCATGGTTAGATGGACCAATCTTACTTGAACCTCCAGGTGAACCTCTTTAACAGCTCTCCTACTCTCCTCTTGTATTGTGTTGATGATGATGATGGACGATTGTGTGTGTCCCCTTTTTCTTGACTGCATGAGCCCTCTTTTATACTTGTAATCACGTCTCTAGGGTTTGGAATGGGTTTTTCAAGTGATCCCATGCGTTTTGGCCTCGAAAATCCGGATAAGGTAAGTTCTCGCACGTCGGTTCGACCTCGTCAAACTAGTCGAACCACTGGCCGCAGGTCGAACCACAGGCCGCAGGTCGAACCACAGGCCGCAGGTCGAACCACAGGTCGAACCTACCTACTGGAAGTATTCTGCACTTGGTTCGACCTCTTGCACAGGTCGAACCCCTCGGGTCTTGGTCGAACCACAGGTCGAACCTCACCAATGGACAATTTCTAAACCTGGTTCGACCAACCGTCAGGTCGAACCCCAACATCGTGGTCGAACCCATCTTCTTGCAAACTGGTTCGACCATGGTTCGACCTGATGAACGGTCGAACCCCTTGAGTCGTGGTCGAACCTTCCTTCTGCAAACTTTGCAATGTTGGTTCGACCTGTAGGAGAGGTCGAACCCTCCTCCAACAGGGTCGAACCACCTCTCTCCTTGGCGGTTCGCATGGTCTCGACTTTGTCTCTTCGATTCTTGGCACTTCCACTCCATTTTTGCTATGAAAACCACTTAAATAGCTCTACTAACACCTGATTCATGCTAATTCACAATATATATAGGTTTTCCACCTATTTCCACCTCAAAACTCTCCAAAACTAGCACAAAACATGGTGCCAAACTTGTGAATTTACACACTCATCACCGAATAATAAGAACCTTAAATATAAAATTTTTTTACTCACACGAAAGAAATAAAGCAATAAAACGGAAGCGCAAGCCCCCAACAGGCGCTCATGTTTAATGTCTGAGAGTCGCGACGGATTATCGCTTTGTAGACTACTTGATCGGAGGACCGTCTTATCGCATCCTCACCTTCAAATACTTTCTTTCCCTCTTCTTGTCAACACTCAACACCTCACCTTTCTTGGTCACAAGTATATGATCATTGAAATTTCCTTCCTCCCATGGTTGTCTAGACACCTCCTTGTCAATCTTCCATTTAAATTCAGAATCATCTGCCTTAGAAAAATCAAGATTAAACAAGTTAGAAACCACGTCAATGCTCTTGCACAGTTGGGTCTCCATGGGCATCTTCATTGCATGATCAAGAGAGAAAATCATATATACATTATCCATTCGCAGTCTAAGCTTCTCGGCTCTCAACTTCTTTGCTCTTTCCCACTTCTTCTCCATTGTAAGCTCAGTATTCTGCTCATGTAATGGTACTGGAGTAGCATCAACATCATGCGGAGCATTCGGCACAACAATAGGCATGTTTCGGATCGGTTCGACTAGGGTTTGACCTGTTGAAGAGGTTAAACCAGGCACGTAGTGGTCGAACCGATCATCTAGAAGGCTGTTCTCATTTTCAGTTTGGGTTCGACCTGGGTTCGACCTGTTCGACAGGTCGAACCAGGCACGTAGTGGTCGAACCACTCTTCTGAAACTTGATTCTCTCTCTGATTATGTGATTCGACCTGGGTTTGACCTTGTGACCAGGTCAACCACTTTCCCCCAAGTCGAATCTGCTCTCTGCATAGTCTTTGGCCTCCGATTTGACCTGGGTTCGACCAGTAGGTGTGGTCGAACCATGAGTAATGTGGTCAAACCGATTATGATCTGAAATAGAGTGTTTCGCTTGATGCGGTTCGACCAGGGTTTGACTTGGTATCCAGGTCGAACCAATAATGCTGTGGTTGAACTGGTCTTCTAGAAGATTTTTGGTCGCCGGTTCGACCTGGGTTCGACCTGATGGACTAGTCGAACCGATAGAATCGTGGCCGAACTGAGAATTTGTGAAAACAGAGTGCTCCAGATGGGGTGGTTCGACCTGGGTTCGACCAGATGGCCTGGTCGAATCAATGCCCCCAGGTCGAACCGAGTGTCTGCTGCTCTTGGAACACTTTCAGAAGCCCAGTTCAACCTCCCCTTCTCGGTTCGACTTGTGTGGTTGGTCGAACCGAAGTCGAACTGGCTTCTCTTCATGTCTAATTTTGCTTCCGGCATCATTGGTCCCTCGTACTGTGTTCCCGACCTTAACGTGATGGCTTTATCTTCCAATTTTTGTGTCAATTGATTCACGTTCGTGGTCATCTGCCCCATCATCAAGGTAAGCTCCTTCAACTGCTTAGACAAATCTGCACGATCAACATTCATTCTAGCTTCGATGTGGTCAACCCTTGCATCGTTCTCAGCCATGTATCGATTGAAGGTATCTTCAACACTCTTCACTTCGTGCCGCTTCATACTAGGCTCCCTTAGTGTCAACTCTGTAATCTGCCTCTGCTGGGATTCTAGTAGCTTGTTGATGTTAGCTAAACTAGAAACGATCTCATCATCCCTATTCGGCTTCACTTGATATTCAACCTGCGCCACCTTGCCAAGTACATATGATCCTCTATCTCTCTCTACTAGCCAGTCACATAAATTCATAGAGATATCTTCAAATAACTTTTCTGCTTCAAGTGTTATCTTCGATAACAGCGCTCCTCCTGATGATGCATCAATAAAAATACGCGACTCACAATCCAATCTTAGAAAATACTTATGTATTCAGCCTTAGACATTCCATGTTGTGGGCACCTCCTGAGCATGTCTTTGAACCTGTCCCACGCCTCATCAAATTTTTCACCCTGATTCATAACAAATCGGGTGATCTCTTGCCTTATCCTTAAGATCCTTGAGGGTGGCATGTATCTCTCCAAGAACTTCTGCTGCAGTTGGTCCCATGTTGTGCAATCTATGGCATCAAGAGTCTCATACCAAGCTTCCGCCTTATCAATCAAACAGAACTTGAATAAGGTGATCCGCCTAGCATTATCATTAGCTCCAGCTCCTTCTGAGTGTTTGCATAACCAAGAAATTTTCGGAGATGCTGATATGGATCTTCAAAACAACCTCCAGAAAAGGGATTCTTTTCTACCATGTTAATAAGAGCGGGATGTATCTCAAAATCATCATCTTCCCTCCTTGCTCCTATCAACCCCATGTTGACATTCCCAAAGTTCGTGAAAATTTCACGAATGGAAACATTATCCGGATTATGCCTTGCTCCAGCCATGTTCAGCTCAATGTGTTATTTGCTCCTTTCCTTCCTCTCATTTTTTCAAGCGCACAAGTAACTCGGAAAAATTCAAGGTTAGATAGAAATAAATAATCACAAATAAAAGAAAAAAAAATATCTTAATCAAACTAGAAATAATAAAATCAATAATAACAGCCATCCCCGGCAACGGCGCCAAGAACTTGATGCACGTTTTCTCAACACACAATTAATCCCCAAGTATGAAGGATATCAATTATAGTATCGAAAGGTGACCAAGTGAATATCGAACCCAAGGGACGGCGTATTATTAATTTAATTATTATCTAAATTAATTAAGACAAAGCAATTACGTTTTAATGGTTATCTAACAACTAATATGCTGGAAATTAAATAACAAATAAAATAAACTATCACTCGAAGGATACGAAAGTGGATCAAGTAGGAGAATAGGTAGCTCTAGGATAGTCCAGTTTCACTAATTAACTTCCCTTCCATGTGTCAATGTCCGGCTCTGCCTGGTGGAATATGGACGCATCACTAAACCATGCATATCTACTCTATAGACACAAGTAAATATGCGTGTAACACATGTGAATAACCTCGGAGCAAGAGATATAATTCACCCCCCTTTATAGGTACTATCAGTATCAATTATTTTCCCCTAGGATTGGTACTCTAACCCGATATGATCTCCCTTTATAGGTACTATGAAATTATCTTCTTTATCCTACTTATTAACCCGAATTCAATTCAATTAATAAGTATTCATATATGATAGTTCTAATAAAGCTTCGGAGTCCCCTCACATAGAATCATAACATGGAATCCTGCTCAGCAGTGAACACACTCAATCAATAACCAAGATATGTGTTCAAACTCTACATAACAGTTAATGATGCACAAAACGACCGTGAGTATGAATTAAAAAGGCACAATCATATATAAAATAAATCCACAAGTAGTGTTGTACGGAGTGTACACATGAAAGTTCAATTAACTAGATAAAACCTTCACAACCCTAGTTCTACCAAAAAGGCTCTAGCCCATGATGTTGTAGGAAACACACATGGGTGTTGGATAGATCTTACCCGGATGTCCGGAAAATACAAGATAAATTAGGAAATGAATAAACCCTAGATGTGGCGTCATCACGTCCTTCTGCTCTTGAATTCTCCTCTTAGTTGTCCCTTTGATTCCACAAAAGAATCTTTAAAGTGATGGATGGATGGAGAAAAGAATAATGGTTGGGGGGTGATCCCCCCTTGTGGGGTGTTGTATGTTGTGGCCTCTCTTCTCCTCTCTTGTATTGTGTTGTGTTCCTCCTCTTTTTGGGGCTGTATAGACCTCCTTTTATACTTGTAATCATGTCTCCTAGGCTTGGAATGGGCTTTTCAAGTGATCACACGCGTTTAGGCCTCGAAAATACGGATTTGGTAAGTTCCCGAAGCACGGTTCGACCTCCCAAACAGGTCGAACCAACCCCTACAGGTCGAACAATGGTCGAACCACCCTTCTGGATGTCCCAGGTACATGGTTCGACCAGCCAACAGGTCGAACCAGCATGTCGTGGTCGAACCAGCATTTTTTCCGTTGGGTTCGACCTCGGTTCGACCTCAAGCAGGTCGAACCGATTTGCACAGTCTCTCCATTTCGCGCATAACTTTCACATCCGACCTCCGAATTGAGTGATTTTTATGCTCAAGCGATCCTCTCTTCCTGAGATTTCTATCCTTATAAATAAATCACAAAAACTCCAAGAATTAAACATGTAACAGGCCATGGAAAATAGTACTGCAATTATGTTCGGCACAGCTCGCGCGGCGTCACCACTTTGCTCATAACTTCCTCGTTCGGACTTCAATGATGGTGTTCTTTACGCAAAAACGACCCTCTCTTCAGCGTCTTTCCAACCATATATCACACTAATAGTTTCGAGCTCCACAACAATACAGAATAATTATGAAAGTTGGATGTGCATTTTCAGCATTCTTGTACAAATTGCACCTTTTCTCCAACTTTGCACTTTTCATCCTTTTTCCACCTAAAATACAACAAAACACCTAAAGTGCACATAATTCTCACATATATCAAATATAAGACACTTGTGCTCATATAAGACTACAATATCAATCAAAAAGGTGTTAAATTGGATATTAAAACACGCTTATTTTCACTCTCATCACCTAGTAATCAAGGAGGAAACTAGCAGAGCCAGAGGCATGAGAACTTTTCTTATTCAAATCTGAATAATGCAGTTCCATACCCGCCTAATTTTGATAATGGTACCAAGACTGAAGAAGGAAGAGCTAGTATTGATGAAGTATTGGCCAGGTATATGAAGAAGACTGATGGGGATATTGATAAGATTAACAACTGCATTGTACTCATGGATTCGAATATGACGAAGCAGCATGAAGAAGTCATTAAGAAATTACAGAGTCTCACATATTCTATGGGTAAGATCTCCACTATGGTAAATCAGCAGCAACAACAGATTCAGAAAGGGAAGTTTCCTTCAGATACAGAAATCAACCCAAAGGAGAGTGCAAATGCGATCACTTTGAGATCCGGAAAGTAGTGTAAAGGTATGGAAGTGATGCAAGACGTAACAAAACTGGTGCAGGACGTAACAAAACTAATGCAGGACGAAACAAGGCAGAGCAGGATCGCTCCACTGCAGCTTGGAAGCCAGCTCGAGCCGAGCTGGTCCCCCAGGGTGCTGAGTTGCAGCCGAGTTGGGTCCAGACTGGTTTAAATGGGTCTTCAAGTTCAAACCAACCCCAGCTCGGCACCGTTCTCCATTCACTTGGGTCAAGCGAGCCGGCGAGCAGCCTTCCAGCCCCAGGGTTTCCAACACGTTCGAATTCTATACTGAACCAATCTGATCAGGCAATCGCTGATAAAAAGTGGCAGAGAGCTAAGAAACTGAGAGAAGTGGAAATGGTATTCAAGAAAGATAGTTTGGGACTTCCGATTACAAAGGTACCAATTCTTTTCCCTTAAATATTCTAATCGAAGAGCCTTGATGAGAAGTTCTGGAAGTTTGCTGATGTTATGAGGGATGTCCAAGTCAATATTCCTTTTTTAGGTGCATTAGAAGAGATGCCATATTACACAAGGTTCATCAAGGAACTCATCTCGAGAAAGAAGAAGCTGAACAGTGTGGGAACGATGAATTTGACAGAGAACTGTAGCTCCATTATTCAGAATAATCTTCCAAAAAAAGTGAAGGATCCAGGCAGTTTCATTATTCCTTGTAAAATTGGAAAAGGACCATCTAGGAAAACACTGTGTGATCTAGGAGCCATCATCAATTTGATGTCCTTCTCAGTATTCAAGAAGCTTGGTTTGGGGGAGTTAAAACCTACATTTGTGGCCCTACAGTTAGCAGATAGGTCGTTTACATACCCTGAGGGAGTTATTGAAGATGTGCTTTTAAAGGTGTCGAATTTGATTTTTCCTATGGACTTTCTAGTACTTGATATGGAGGATGACAAGGATGGCGTGCCTCTGATCTTAGGGCGTCCATTTCTTGCTACTGGAAAGGCTCAAATATATATGTTCAAATGAGAGTTTAGGCTAAGGGCCAATGATAAGGAAATTGAATTTTCGTTGAATAAGGAGATGCAGTGGCCTACAGATCAGCAACAATGCAAGTCTGCGAAAGTAATTGACACAAAGTTTGAGGAGAACTTTGTCATCTGATATGCAGTTTGAGGCTTTATCTAATGATGCATGTGTTGATTATCTTGATAATTTACTTGCATTGAGTGATGCCAGAGATGAACAGAGAAGGAAGATCATTGCTGACATGGTGAATCAGAATATAAAGTCCACTGTTGAAGGGGAAATAAAGCATGTTGCTAAGGAAGAGAAGCATGAGAGCAAGATAATTGAAGTGGTAGAGGAGATCACAGAAATAAGCAGATCTCTTACTTTTCCTACTACTAGCTCTGATGTGATGTTTGATAATCTCTTGGTTGTAGGAAAAATTGATGATCCATATCTGAAGCTTCCGAACTTACCTTCAAATTTTTATTCTTATATTGGTGTTGAAAATTCTAACTTGTTTAATCTTTGTTTCGCTACACAGGTTGAGCCTACAATTGAGTGTAGGATTACCAGGGAGGAATCGCGACAGTCATGGGAGAGAAGGAAGCCAAAAGATTCTGTTTCAGTGACACAGAAAGGTGAGGTGGTTGGAGTTGAGAATAAGAAAGGAAAGAAGTACTTGAATGTAAGAAAGCGAGAAGACTATCCTCCGATCGATTAATCAAAAAGAGGTATTCCATCGTGACTCTCCGACATTAAACATGAGCACCTGTTGGGGCTTTCCCTTCCTTTTTAATTGCTTTTATATGTCTGCGTTGGTGTAGGAATTTTATTAGGTGTTGCTTGGCTTCGGTATATACTTCTTTGCAAACTTAGCTTCTCACTTCGTTTGATCTAAGTTTTGGAGTAACGTATATACCTTGTCTTGTAGTATCGAAGTATAATTTTCTGCATTATTGTTGCTTGGAGGGTCAATTTTTTGTGGATCTTTAATATTGTCGATTTATTCGTTGATGTTAAGGGTTTAATTTTTTTTTGCAATTTTCCAAGTTTTGTGTTTTGTGTTGTTTGTCGTTTGTTGGTCTTAGTGTTAGTGTAGTCGATTTATGGTTCTCTAAGATGATTTTCCAATTTTTCTTAGCACTTGATTATATGTGTGATTGTGTTTGAGAAGCAATTTGATATTGTGCTTTGATATTAAGATACTTGAAATTTGATTATGTGTAAGGAAGATTTGCTATGTAGCTTTATTAGGATTGCTCGTTCATTCCTACAGCCATGTGAGATTTTGAACCTTTTGAAATAGTGACAAGTTACATGATTCAGTTTATTCTTTTGAGTGTCGTTCATACACATGTATTCTAGAACTTGGCTTTGTATCTTGCTTGAAGCTACGTGTTTGACTAGACAATAGGAAATGATCTCAGGCCATTTTTATTGTTTATTAGTCACTAGTCAAATTATTATCCTACCTATTGAAATTATCCGTAATCAACCCTTTTGAGCCTAAAAGAATTATTTGTTGGGAGCCTACGTGATTAGCCAATTGATCCCTTTGCTAACCTTAAAAATTCCTACATGGTAGAGAGTTAAAGGAGTCAATTTGGAGTCTTGTGAAGAAGAATAAAAGGAGAAGTAATTTGAAAGTGATGAAAATTGTTGAACAAAGTGGTTAAATTATTGCATAAAGGGGTAGTGCTTGAAACTGGTACCCCACGAACAAAGGTAGTGCCTGAAACTGGTTCCCTTATTTGAAAAAAAAAGAAAACAGAGTATAAAGGAAAAAGAATCAAGTAAGGAAGTTGTGTTCAAAAGTGAAGGATGAATCAAGTTGCAAGAAGAATTGAAGAGCATTAAAGAAGAAAGAAGAAAGTGAAGCTGTTTGTTGAAAAGATGTAAGTCTTCTTTGATTCTCTACTAGTGAACTAGTCAATTTATCCATATATTCCCTACCTTTACTAAAGAGCCAACGGTACATCCTAATGCAAGACCTTTGTGATCCTATTGTCGAAATTATTCCTTTAGTAGAGAGTTGAGATGATTGCCAAGCTTATGATTACGCGTGTGTTTGAATTGATTATGAGTATAAACACCTTACCCTAAAGTGTATATATCTCGGACTTGAGCGATGAGCGTAAATACTACCTGTGAGAATGGGTAGATGAGCATTCCGAAAAAGTAAAGTAGTTGATTTGAATTGTATGTTCTTAGATGGATGGTTATCTTAGTATTTGAAGTATGATTTTCGAATTGTTATATATTATCTAGGATGTGTTAAATTGTGAAATTTTCTCTCAATTACTCTATTAGTTTTCTATATCGTTTCCTCGGGACGAGCAATAGGTAAGTTTGGGAATTTGTTGAGAGTGGAATTTTACGTGTTTTAGGTCTCACATTACACCGTTTGTGATAGAATGTTGCCATGATTCCATGTAGAATGGCATGGTTTTCATATCTTGCATAATTAAGATGTTACTAAGGTGTTTTGCTGAGTTTTGAAGGGTAAAACATGATAAAAAGTTCAAAGTTGGAATGAAGAGTGAAAGTGTAAATCAGAGTCTGTATGAGGAAGTTATGCTCGAAATGGTGAAGTCGCGCAGTGCAGTGTGCAGATCGGCGGACCACTCGGGAAGCAGCTCGGGGTGAGCTGCAGTCGCTCGGCAACCAATTTTGGCCGAGCTGGGTCCTACGATCTCGACGTCAGCTTTTCATTCGTATATGGCTCAGCACCAACTCGGCATGCCAAAATTGGGCCCAGACGAGGCCTGTTCGATTGTGCACTATATTTATACCTTCAGATCGTGTTTTGAAGCAGAAATTGTCAAAAAATAGCCCTGCAACAGTCTAAGAAAGAATAGGGGAGATCAATACACAAATTGGAGATAACCCATCCATAATCCATCATCAATTCACTCCACCAACACTTCCATATCAGATTCATATCTGATTTCATCTTCCATCCATCTTCAAGTGGTTCCAAGTGCTAATCAAGGTAGATTGGACGATCGGAGAGACGGAGAAGGAACACAGACTCATGTTTATGCTAGGGTTTCATGTCTCAATTATTTTCTTTACTTTTATCTTGATTTTTTATATGAATTGTATAGCCATGAGTGTTGATTGTAACCTCATGGGCTAATCTTCTTAAACATTTCTAGGGTTTGATGGTTTGACTTGATTGATTTGGGAACCTAGACCAAAGATTGGGAATTTATGCACAGGATATTTTGATTATACTTATTTTATTAAGACTTGCTTTTCTGCTTCGTAATGTCTTCATAATATATTCATGACATCCGCTATAATGCTTGAATTATTATGTTAGCCTGTGTGCGTTCATGATTGATATTGTCTATCTGTTAGGGATTGAAGTAGTTCCGCTATAAATACTTTAATTCCATGAACTGGTAAATTAAATACTTGAATTGTTTAGTGGAAAAATGCAATTAGACTTTCAAGTAGGAAGTGAATAGAACCTTGTAGTAATTCATGAGAATATCTTGTTAGTCGAACTTACCATCCGGAGGTATGTTGTTTGCTTTGATTAGTATCTAGGAATAAGGCTTGGTAATATTCGTGCACCTTAGGGTTTAAACCAGAATATACTGTTAGCTTAGAATCGGATCATATTCGGTGGGATAATAGGGTTATGTGGTGTATTTTTATTGAAACTGCATGAATGAACAATTGAAGGTCTAGTAACCCCGAATTAATTGGTCTATATCTGATACCTTAGAATTGTCGTTTATCCTTTGATTAAAACTTGTTTATTTTTCCTTTGCTTTAATTATTCAGTAATTTATAATTTTGTTATTTAGATAATTAATTACAAAACTCTTGAAAAATCGGTTACTTAATTCTTATTAAATAGTAATTTAGAATAAATAAATAATTAGTTGTCTCAGTGGGATCGATAATTTAACTTACGTACTTGCTGCTATGATTGACATCCTTACACTTGAGAATTAAATTGGAGTGCGCAGAAAATGTCTATCAGGGCATTAGCGTCAATATACACCATCGCTCCAAGCTTTCTAGAAATCTCAAAACTGCCGGATTGGCTAAGGAAGGCAGTGGGGAAGGCATGGACAATGAATGATACTTTGTCCAGAGGAGATATATTAAAGTTTTACTTCACCAGTGCAACTCCAGAACCGGTCAGGAAAGGCTGCCACGAAGCCTTTCACTTCATAAAATTAAGAAGACCAGACATGGAAGCATCAAACAGAATTAAATAGTCTTCTTGGAATGAACTAGTCTTGGTCTCTACATATTTAGAAGATCGAATCTCTATGCGAAGGACGAGGGATTTGTACGCCTGCATTTAAGTTATGGATCATGTAAAGTTCCCGTTCAAATTTGAACATAAAATAATGAACAGGTCATTTTTGTTGAATACCTTAACAGGAAGAAAAACACAGTTTGCTGTAGATGCTTTCAAAGATAAGCGAGAGCTTTTTTGGGATAATAAGTTATCGATGAGTAAATAAACCCATCAGAAATATTACAACATGGCCCACTTTGGACAATGAATAGATAAAATATGCTCAAGCTGCTCTATCCAAAAAGAACCAGAGTTTGGGAAAGGAGTAAGATTAGACATAGGAAGAAGAAGGATTTTTGGACCCTCTCCAGCAAGGGAAGGAACACGTGGAAAGAAGAGAATAAAACCTCTTCAAAACACACAAGAGCTGAAGGACCCTTCAGACACCAAAGGAGACAAATGACTCCTCAAGAAAGCAAGGGTAGGATGACTTTTTTAAAAGGGTAAGGAGCCATGTGATCCCTGCAAAAGGCCAAAAGAGGGATGGACCAAATAAGGGCATCCAATGAAGAGAAAGGGACTAGCCAGCTAAAAGTTGGAATCCAATAGGAATGACGTAAGTGATGACGTAAGAATAATAACGTAAGTGGTGGCGTCACAGAAAATTAAGAGGACCTGAAATCCGAATTTCACGTCTAAAAAACTCTATAAATAAGGGAGTTTGAGGAAGCAGAAGTCATCAACCATTCCTCTCTACTTTCTCTCTCAAAAAACATTGTAGTCGTCTTTTTTTCTTGTATGAGTGTTTCTGTTTCAGCTACAATAGGTAGCTAAAGGAGTCGTCTCCTTTTGTTCAAGTATTATGAGTGTGTAATAAGTATTTACATTCAATAAATAAATAATCTTGGGCTACTGCCCGCATGTAACCTTCTATTTTTTCTGCAACCTTAATCTCCACACTTTCCGATGAGAAATAGTAGCAGCATCCTGTACACCCGGTGTAGGAAACGAACCAAGGTTGTGCTAAGGTCCGCTGAAGGAACGAGATTGGACCACTACACTGCAAGACGCGTGGTTGGTTGTGAGGAGCAGCCGTAAAATCTCCTGAATATCCAATGAATTGACGGTCAAAAAAGGCACTGTTACTATTTTAAGTTGGTTAATTACGAGATTAATGATGTTTAATTAATGTACGAAAGCATGTTGGGCCTGATATGGTCATAATGGAATATGTCTATTTTGAGGAAAAGAAAAATGTTGAAGGTTAAGTTAAAATAAGTTTAAAACCGACAAGGTCACCAGGCTAGCAACTATTTGGGCCACTATAGTGGTAGTCTACAAGGTTACTGACACAAGGGTATTAAAGTCTAGAAAAGTTTTTATTCATAGGAATGAGAAAAGTGGTGATATTAATTTTAAACTTTGAGAATTGGGTATTTTTAAAATTTTTCCTATATTGAAAAGACTATTTTTTGTCAATTTTGAAGTGAATTTTGCTCGACTTTTTTTTCTTTCTTTTTAATGTGGTTTGTGTCCATGTTTTGGATGTAACAGTTGCTTGGTTCTATTGGTAATGAGTGTTATACCTCCAGTGCGTGTATATACATATTTTCCAAGAAAAAGTCATCCAAGGTCCGTTAGGAGATTTTACAAGTATAAAAGGGATGCAGTTTATAGCTGAAAAGCGCGCACAAGGAGCAACTATCAATCTTACACCACCCACAAGGGGGATCATCCCCCAACCAAGATCCACATACTTTCTTTCATCCATCCATTACTGTGAAAATTCGTTTATTGAATCAAGAGGATAATCAAGATAAGAATTCAAGACAGAGTAGAAGGCGATAACGCCCACATCTAGGGTTTTATTTAGTTCTTAATTTATCTTTTATTTTTCAGACTATGGGTAAGATCTATCAAACACCCATAATTGTTCTTCGTAACACCATGGGCTAGAGTCTTTTTCGTAGATCTAGGGTTTTGAAGGTTTTAATGAATTAATTGAATTTTCATGTGTATACTCCATATAACACTACTTGTGTTTATTATATATATGACTATACGTTTTTAATCTATATTCAGAGTCATTTTGTGCATCTTCAACTGTTATATAGAGTCTGAATATATATTTTGGTTGTTGATTGAGCGCGTTCACTGCTGAACAGGATTTCATATTATGATTCTAAGTGAGGGGACTCTGAAGTTTCGTTAGGACTATCATATATGAATGTTTATTAATTGAATTAAATGCAGTTAATAAGTAGGATAAAGATGTAAATTTTATAGTACCTATAAAGGGAGATCATATCGGGTTAGAGTACCTTTCCTAGGGGAAAATAATTGATACTGATAGTACCTATAAAGGAGGTGAAATTATATATCTTGCTATTCACATGTGTTACACACATATTTGCTTGTGTTTATAGAGTAGATTTGCATGGCTTAGTGATGCATTCATATTCTACAAGGTAGAGTCGAACATTGATAAACGAAAAAGAAATTAATGAGTGAAATCGGATTACCCTAGGGCTACCTATTCTCCATTCTTGAGTCACTTTCGTGTACTTCTAGTATTTATTTTATTTAAATTGTTATTTAATAATTTTGCTTAGTAGTTTAATAAATTCTAAACCACAAATCTTATTGTCTTCGTCTTAATTAATTTAGTTAATAATTAAATTGATAATACAACATCCTTTGGGTTCGATATTTAACTTGGTCGCTTGCTTAAGTTGTAATTGATATCCTTAATACTTGGGGATTAATTTTACATGCAAAGAAAACACTCATCAATAGTGTAAATGTAAAGTGTTCATAAATAAGTTAGGGAATATATGCTAATAGATAATTTTTAATTGTATTGTAACATTAGGGGGAAAAAATAGTCAAGATTCATTTAAAAAATTAAAAAAAATATATGTGAATATATTAACTTTTATGTATGATTAAACTATATGTCACATTTTAAAAAGATAATTTATAATTTGCTATATATTTTTTACATTGATGACTTAAATTATCTAGTTATAAGAAAAATCTCAATAGTTAATGTTGTATAATTATATAACATTGATTATTCATTATAAAAAAAATAGAGTAACAATTATATGAGTTGAGTAATACGAAAGTTTCATACTAGTATATATATAATCATGACAAATTATTACACCCACTTTCAGAAACTTATACGCTTATGAATAAAAATAAATATACTAATGAATAAAAATGTATACACTTTGTTAGCGAATTTTTATTAATTTTTTAATTAAAAATTGAATGTAAAAAAATTATACATTATTAAGATATATATATATATATATATATATATATATATATATATATAATATTGAATAAAAATTTATACTATAGATGTATGAGTGCACCAAAATGTATAGAATACCAACTCATAATCGAAAACCCTAAACTAATTTTAGAAATAGATCACGACTAGAAATTATTTTCCCACTAAAAGATAATCTATCTATCTATCTATATACTACATATAAATTTTTTTATAAAAAAAAGTAAAATTTCATTCCAACCCATTTAACGAACTAAGTTCACTTGACTTTTATTGAATCGACTCCATTTGAGCACTAATAATTACTATATTAATTAAAATTATTTATTTATTTATTTTAAGAATATTTAATTTATTTAAATTTCTTAATAAATAAATATTTAATTTATTTTCTTTCAAACTTTTATTTATTGGACAATAGAATTTAAGGGTTATTCTGTAGTGCACCGGGTGCACCGGTGTATTTGGTAGTTTATATGGTAAAAATAGGGTGTAGTAGAGTAGTTTTTAAATTTATTTTTAATTATTTTATTTTATTAAGTAATGAAGATTAAATACAAATACGATGTAACGGCTAATATTATTTAGGTACACCGTGTCCCCGATGCACCTTAAACTCAAAATTTAATTACCCACCGACACTATACCTTTAATATCAATCCCTAAGTAAAATGTTGAATTTTATACCATTATTAATCTTTTTAAGTAGTGGATAATGAATAAAAGGGCAAAGAACATCACTGTAGAGGTCATGAGAATGCGATAAAAATCACCGCATGGAATTAAAAGATAAACACCAAAACTCTGGCTCAGACCAACGATAAAAATCTCAAATTACTATCAGCATGATTTGTATGGTGGAATAGAATGGGGATGGAATCAACCTTCTTAATATTATTTCCATTCCCATGTTTGGTATAATTTATTGATGGGAATGCCCATTCCATAAAGAATGTGTATTCCCTCAAATATGAGAATCACCATTCTTTCCGTACCTCATTGTATTAGCTATTCCCTACTCCATGGGAATCAATTATTTATATTTATTTATTTATTTTATCTATTTTGTGTAATATATATTAGAATTATAAATAATTATTTTTATCACATTTTATTTCATATAGTTACCAAAATTAAAAATAAGTTAATATTTATTTTAAATTACCATATTTCATATAAAAATTTTTAATATATTAAATTATTTATTAAATATACTAAATTATTAATAATATAAATAAAAGAAATCATATATTTCAATTCATATTATAATAAAAATAATAAAATTTAAATTATTTAAAAAAATAAAAAGTTATATATTCAATAAATATTTATTATAAAAATTATACAATATATAAAAATTAATATTATTTTTAAATTAAATAGGCAAAAGCTCCTGTGCACCCGGGCGCACGGAACACTTTCCGTGCGCCTTTAGAAATTTGTGCTAAATTGTATACCTTTTAGTATACAGATGTGTACCCTTTATTTTCTAAAGAAAAATCTGGGCGCACGAACAACACTCCGTGCGCCTTTAGAATTTTGTGTTAAATTGTATACCCTTTAGTATAAAAATGTGTACCCTTTATTTTCTAAAGAAAAAAAAATATTAATGAAAAGTGTATACCCTTTAGAACAAAATTGTGTACCTTTTAGTAATTAAAGTGTATACCCTTTAGACCAAATTAATGTGCCCTTACCCATAATACAAAATTTCTAAAGGCGCACGAAATGTGTTCCGTGCGCCCGGGTGCACGCAAGCCTCACTCAATTAAATAAACATGTTTGTAATATTAAATATAAATTTTATTTTTATTTTTATTAATCACTTAATAATTATTAAATAAAGAGAGCCACTAGGGTGGAACCGGTCCCATGAATATTTCATGGAACCGGATCCCAAATCACGCTAATGAAATCTCGCAGGTTCTCCCAAATCTTCCTTCGTTGTTCCCCCCTATCCCTCTCTTCATCATCTCTTCCTTTTGTAGATTAAACGGGTTCTCCCAAATCTTTAAGACAGAAGGCGTCTCTCCTCTCTTCCCACCTTCACTGTCCCCCCCTCTCCCTCTCTTCATCATCTCTTCCTTCAGTAGATTTGACGGAATCACGATAGGAGTTTTTCGCCGCCATTGATACACCGCGTTCTCCCTCCGGAGTCGACGGCCTCTATCGTGGGCACGCTTTGTGAACGGATCTTTGCTTTCGCCGACTCAATGACGGCCACGTAATTGGAGATTGAAGAATTGGGGGTTTCTTGTTTATGCTCGTTCTGTAGCGTGAGATGTTGTTGTTAATGCGCTGCGTGGGCTGCAGATTGGGAGTAATGCTAGTGGATAAGGGAGAGTTTAATGATCCTCAACCTCCAAATCGAACAAACCACAATGCTATTTATGATCCCATTGAGAATTTATTTGCTTCAGCAAAAGAGGGGGGCAGGTTTTGGTATCAGAAGAGAAAGTTCCAAATAATTCTTGTTCTGTCGGAGTATGGAGCCTGAATTCTTTGGGCCCATATTTTCTTTGGCCCAGTTGATCCTAATGGGCTTAGGGTTAGGGCAAGATGTCTATTTAATAGATTGTTTCCCATTGTAGTTGACTTGATCTAGAAGTTTCTTATTGTAGTTGACTTGATCAAGAAGAAAAGAAAAACTTGGCTTGGCATCGTCCTCAGACGTAGTCGAAAGACGAATTGGGTAAACAAATCTCGTGTTATTTTTATGTCATCGTGTGCGTGCGTCTAAATTCCTAACAACTGGTATCAAGAGCCTCGGGTTTGAAGGGAGCAGTCAGATGAGCGACGAGAAGATTTCAATCAAACAGTATGACGGATCAAATTTTGGGTTCTGGAAGATGCAGATCGAGGATTATCTCTATGGTAAAGATCTGTATGTCTCCTTAGAAGAGAAGGTGTAACCTGAAAAGATAGATCAGAAGGAGTGGAATCTATTGAACAGAAATGCGATGAGTGCGATACATTTATAGTTGTCCATGAATGTAGCCTACCACACAACTAAAGCTAAGTCCGCAAGGGAGATGCTGCAAATCCTGGAGGAGATGTATCAGAAGCCCACAATTGTGAACAAAGTTCATCTGATCAGACGATTGTTCAACCTCAGAATGTCGAAGAGCACACTTGTGCAGCAACATCTGAACGAGTTCAACATGATCATTGGGTAGTTGTGTTCTTCCGAAATCAAATTCACTGATGAGGTACTTGCTTTAGTTTATTATCTTCTTTGCCAGATAGTTGGGCTACCACAGTAACTACAGTTAGTGCTTCATCCACGAAAGATAAATTGAAGCTTGACGAAGTGAGAGATCTAACGATTAGCGAGGAGGTTCGCAGGAAAGAGACTAGATCTACTTCAGGGTCAGCGCTGAACATGGAGGATAGGGGCAGATCGACGAGAAGGCAGAATAATGTAGATCAAAGTCCAGGGGAAAGAGCCAATCCAAAAAGGATAAAGACTCAATCCAGTGATGAAATTGTGACGAGTTTGGTCACTATAGGAATCAGTGTACAACACCCAAGAAAAATATGAAGGGACAGAATGAGAAGAAGACAACAAACGTAACCACAGATAATATTGGAGATGCGTTGGTCTTGAGTGTCAGTAGTCCGCTGGAATCGTGGGTGTTGGATTCTGGAGCATCATTCCACTCATGCAGTGATGCTGAAATAATGGAGAACTACGTGTCTGGTGAATTCGGACAAGTTTACCTTGCTGATGATGAGCCCCTGAAGATCATGGGGAAAGGAGATGTTCGGATATCCACACCAAACGGATCGACATTAAACCTTAATGGTGTTAAGCACATTCCAGGATTGAAAATAAACTTGCTTTCAATCGGACAGCTTGATGTAGAGGGATACTTAGTGACTTTCGGCAGCAACAGTTGGAAGATCAGTAAAGGAGCAATGACAGTAGAGCGGGGAAAGAATGAGGGGACGTTGTATACTACAACTAACTCTAAAGACTGCGTTAATCTTGTAGGAGCTACGACCAATGTTGATTTGTGGCACTGTCGGCTGGGTCACATGAGCGAGAAAGGGATGAAGGTAATGTGTTCGAAAGGGAGACTTTCAGGGCTGAAATCTGTTGAAGTTGGCCTATACGAGAACTGTGTTTTTGGGAAATAGAGAAGGGTAAGTTTCTCGAGAGGTGGCAGAAACTTGAAGGCAGAAAAGTTGGAGTTGGTGCATAGCGATTTATGGGGACCAGCACCCACGAAGTCACTTGGTGGTTCGAAGTATTACATGACCTTCATTTATGTCTCTACTCAAAAGGTATGGGTTTATTTTATGAAAAATAAAACTGATGCATTTGATACTTTCAGGAAGTGGAAAGCCCTTGTAGAGAATGAAAGGAGGCTGAAAGTAAAGTGTCTTTGTTCTGACAATAGAGGTGAATATGAGCTCCGTGAGTTCAAGGAATATTGTGCTGAGAATGGGATTCGCATGGAGAAGACTGTGAGAGGAATTCCCCAACAGAATGGAGTGGCAGAACGAATGAACAGAACTTTGAATGAGTGAGCTAGATGCATGAGGTTGAAGAGTGGACTGCCTAAGATGTTTTGGGCAGATGCAGTAAACACAGCAGCATACCTAATTAACAGAGGTCCATCAGTTCCATTGGAAAACAGAATACCAGAAGAAGAATAAACGGGAAAAGAGGTAAATCTGTCTTACTTGCGTGTCTTTGGTTGTGTTGCATATGCTCAAATTAGATCTAATGATAGAAACAAGTTAGATGCTAAATCTGTTAAGTGTACATTCATTGGTTATGGTGGTGATGAGTTCGGTTATAGACTCTAAGATGAGAACAATCGAAAGATTATTCGCAGTAGAGATGTGGTTTAAACAGGTTATGTACAAGAACAGATTGGAGGCATCAAATTCTGACAAGACTAATACCCAAGAAGTCGAGTTAGATATCTCAAACTTAAGTGGGAGTAAGGAGAGTCAGAATGAGGAAGAGGTTCTTATTGAAGAACCAAGGACACCACCACCACCATTGGAGGATCCATTGCAGAGACCAGCTAGAGAGCGACGTGCACCTGATAGATGAGTTATATTCAGAAGGTCCTAAAAAGATTTAACATATCAGAGTCGAAGCCTGTGGGTGTTCCATTGGGAAGTCAATACAAACTTTCAAAGAAGGAGTCACCAAAGAACAAGGAGGAATGTGCACAAATGATGAGTGTTCCATATGCCTCAGCAATTGGTAGCATCATGTATGCCATGGTGTGTACAAGATCAGATATTGCTCATGCAGTGGGAGTAGTAAGCCGGTTCATGAGTAATCCAGGCAAGCAACATTGGGAAGCAGTGAAGTGGGTCTTGCGATACTTGAGAGGTACCACAGACAAGGCTTTGTGTTTCAAAGGTAAGAGTGTGGCGCTAGTGGGTTATGTAGATGCAGACTTGGTATCAAATGACTTTGATGGGAGGAGAAGTACAACCGGGTATGTCTTTACTTATGGTGGTACTGATATATCTTGGACTTCTAAGTTGCAGAAGGTTGTTGCATTGTCCACTACGGAAGCAGAGTATCTAGCCGTGACAGAGGCAAGTAAGGAGATGGTGTGGTTGTAGAATTTCTTGGGAGAACTTGGGAAGGAGCATGAAAGTAGTACTCTTTTCAGTGATATTCAAAGTGCTATATTTCTTGCAAATAATCCGGTATTTCACTCAAGAACAAGGCATGTTGAGTTGAAGTATCACTACATCCGTCACCTTTTGGAGAAGAAGATCTTGCAACTTAGGAAGATCCTTGGAAATGAGAATCCAGCGGACATGTTTACTAAGGTGATGACCTTAGAGAAGTTGAAGCTATGCATAGCTTCAATTGGCCTTGGAACTTGAAGAAAAGGCTAGGCGATGCCAGGCAGATACGGGAGAGGAACAAGAAGCTATGACTACATGGAGGATTTAGTCACCAAGTGGGAGATTGTTGGAGCATGGAGCCTGAATTCTTTAGGCCCATATTTTCTTTGGCCCAATTGATCCTAATGGGCTTAGGGTTAGGGCAAGATGTCTATTTAATAGATTATTTCCCATTATAGTTGACTTGATCAAGAAGTTTCTCATTGTAGTTGACTTGATCGAGAAGAAAAGAAAAACCTAGCTTGACATCGCTCCCAGACGTAGTCGAAAGATGAACTGGGTAAACAAATCTCGTGTTATTTTTATGTCATTGTGTGCATGCGTCTAAATTCTTAACATGTTATGAGGTTAATGTTATTCAGAGTGATGAGAGTTCTCCCAAGTGGAAGTTTGCAGAGGAATTGGGTGAATTACCTGGAAAAAACGCGTGCAAATCTGTATCTGCTTCTATTTTGCTGCATAAGTTAAGATGGAGTACCCTTGGCTTGCAATTTCACATGTCGAAGGTCTTATTAGAATCCTCTTATTGATAGTTCAATTGGAATCCACATGGTGGGTTGTGTTGATTTAGTGTCTGAAATGCAGACGAATCAATGCTTTGTTTATAGATTTGTTGTTTTCATCAAAGTGAAATATGGACAATGGTTATGGCTGAATTGGATTGTCATTTTCATTTAATGATATTAGATGTTTACCTTATCTAGAGTTTGGCTTTACTCATAATCTCCATGCTTGAAACGTGATTTTGATTGCTGCAGACATGTATGCTCATTTTGTGATAAGTGTGGTTGGTTAATATGCTTCTAAAGAGTTATACTATGATTTTGTTCTATGACATCTAATTATCTTTCTGGCTTAAAAATCAAATCTTGACTTTATGCAAATATACTGAGCATTCTCATATCTCACTTTTCTTTTTTTTGCAATTATTATTATAAAGGAGTGAATTATTCTTTATACTCTAGAAGAAAGTACTGTAATTACTAAACTAAAATTATTCAATGAAATTACAAAACATGATTTATTTTCAAGAATTAAATCTCTAAGTCAAAAAGTGATTAATTAATTTAAAAAGTGATTCAATTAATTCAAAAGAGTAATCTAATTATTTTTATAATAATCAATCAACTTACAGATTAAATACAATTTAATTTTTCATAATACATAACTTTATTTTTTAAATATTAAAGTATCTAATCAAAAGGTAACCTAATTCTTTATAAAGAGTAATCTAATTACTCATAAAGAGTAACCCAAATAATATAAAAGTATAAAAGTATAGTACAATTTAATTCTTCACAATACATGTACAATTTAACTCTTGACAATACATGACTTCATTTTTAAAAAATTAAAGTATCACTTAAAGAGTAACCTAATTCCTTATAAAGAGTAACTCAATTAATATGCAAACATACACTTGACAATACATGACTTCATTTTTTAAAAAAAAATAAAGTATCAAATCAAAGAGTAACCTAGTTCTTTATAAAAAGTTACCTAATTATTTATAAAGAGTAACCCAATTAATATGAAAAATACAATTTAATTCTTCACAATGCAAGACTTCATTTTTTTAAAAAATTAGAGTATCAAATCAAAGAGTAACCTAATTATTTACAAAGAGTAACCCAATTCATTAAAAAAGAGTAACCTAATTAATAATAAAAAAAAGTAATCTAGTTTACCAAACAAAATAGAGCATATACAAATCAACATGTTGATGAAAGATCTATCTTTGTCTTTTCAGCTGCCTCTCGAAGTCTCTTCACAGTAGGACTATCGACTCGTTGATGAAAGCTCTGTCTTTTTCATGATACTTCATATACCTGGAAAAAGATGGTATTAGAGCTGCGGATGCTGATGGAGGCATTACCTTTGCGTACACCTTCGAGAGCATACTCAACTCGTTGTTTGATAATTACTCTTAAGCTGGCAATTGGCGTCTCACCTTCAGTAAAATCTTTGAAACTTATATTTAAATTCTGAGTTTCTGATGTATAGCCGATTAAAATAGGAGCAACTTGAGCAAAGTCAGCAATAAGCGGATTTGATGACTCTTGTATTGTAGCATACAAGGGTGCGTTGAAGTGGTAAGTACTTCGCCATTAGCAACAAGGAAATCAACTCTAACCTACAAAAGAAGTGGAAAATAATAAATTGAGTAAAAATCAATTAGGAGCAACTGAACATTGTGAATAAATTGAATAAGCATGATAGATAAAGTACTTTTTATGAGGCTTAACTTGTAAATCTTAATATGTGCAAGCTCTTAGATGACTAAAACTTAACATAGCAGAATGTCAAAATTTTCATGAACAACACACAAAATGGCCATATTGTTCTGTGCAAGAAGATCGAAATATTGATCATAGTACATGGCTTCTTTTTAAGAAATCAGAGTCTCAAATCAAAGAGTAATCCTACTTATTCCAAAGAGTGGCCCAATTGATTCAAAAGAGTAATCTCATTACATAAAAAATAAAAATTCCCTGCTCACAGATCATCCCTTCAACTTTTTTGGTTCTTCATTCAAATTATCAAAACATGCTTCACAAGCAGAGTTTAAGCAAAATCATATAATACCATAATGAAATTCTATAACAAAGAGCAAAAGTCTTTCACATAAGCATACCAATCTTTTGTTTCTTTTTCTTCCTGAAATGGCAAAAGAAGATAAAATCAAAAGATAATTTTCCAAAATTGGCTTTCACTATGTTTGTCTTCTCTCTTTTTATATGTTGAACACGATGCCAGAGATTGAATTTTTAATTAACAAAAAAAGTCTATGTAGTCATTCCCAACCTCCGCAAATTACTCAATATCTAATGTTGTGCTGTTAAATATAACAATAACACAGCTCTACATGATCTTTACCAATCTATAGCTGAGACATATGAAACTAATGACTAATCCCAACAAACACATGCAAAGTAGATACAATTACCACCTTACCTAACAAAATTTAAATAAAAGGCAAAACCTAGTATAGCCCGTTTCTATCACCTATATTTCTAAAAACATGTTATTCCTTGTCCTTCACACTCATGTAAGAAACTATGGATCAAACAACAAATAAGGAATGAAAAGTTTTACCAGGCCTTTCTAATTTGAAACAACCCAACTAACATATGCAAAGTATACTAGCACCTAAATAAAGAAACTAGGGGGGGATATCTATATTACTGTGGATTTTATTACAACATCATAATGGTACTCCTACACCATGTTTGTCTTCTCTCTCTTTTGATTGTAAATTCATCGTTTAAAAAACAACATAAAAGATAAATTTTCAAAACTGGCTTTCACATTGAATCATTTAGAAGATTGATCCCAAAGATAACAAATACCAAAACCAAACATCAAATTTGACGAGTAAAACTCCTAGGCCTACATGTCTTTCTTTTACTCAAGCAACAAGAGAGTAATCTTATAATTCAACAATTTAAATTTGGAAGCTTCTCCATCCTCTTTCCTGTATTACAATCCCAATTTATCAAAACTTATAAAAATTTCTCTAATAAAAGGCAAAATCAAACACTTCCTCGTCTCTGGACCAATTAATAACCGCATTATAGAAATAGAAAACTTACCGCAATTAGCACAACATTACAGGTACAAGGAAGGTCCCAAGTGAAAATCCATATCCGTCCATAATCCCAACCTTCAACTGGAAATACACGTTTAGCTTTTTTCTACATTAATTTTCCTAAATAAAAAACCCATCACAAAAATATTTTTTCACAAATGGGTAAATACGGAAGTCAGGGTTCCGGGTCGTCGGAGCAGGATCTCGAAATCGGGAAGCGGAGGGCGGCGAAAAGACGGCAGCGGAGAAGACTTTCTATATAGAGAGAAAGAGGAGAGTGAAGAGTTGGGGATAAAATCAACGGAATGGAAGATTGAAGGAGGTGAGAGAAAGTTGGTAATCCGTTTAATTATTTTGACCCATTTTATTAAAAAGATCCGGTCTCACGAAAATTGAAAAAAAGACAGTTCCATTCTAGTTTTTGTTTTAAATAAATTACATATAATTTTTAATTTAAATTTTAAATTATATAAATATTTATTTAGACTTTAACCTTATAATTTTTTATTTCATAATTATTAAAATATATTAAATTATTGAGTCTTTAATTAATTTAAAATATTAATAAATTATTAATAATGAGATTTGAATCAAATTAAAAAAAATGTATTTCTATTCCTTCATCCATTCCTAATTAATATCAATCATAGTAATAATTATTTTTAAACATTCATTTCCTATATTTAATACATTCATAAATTCATTCCATTCCAACATAATTCCATAATTATTTTTAAATATTCATTTCCTATCTTTATTACATTCATAAATTCATTCCATTCCAACATAATTCCATTCAGTTATACCGATCACGCCCTAAGTCAACTTTATTCCATTCATAAATTCATTCTATTCCAGCATAATTCCCTTCAGTTATACGGATCACGCTCTAAGTCAACGAATTTGCAAAAATATTGCAAAAGAATTAACTTTATAAAGTTGTTGATATCCATGGTCACATTTATAACTCATATTTATAAGGCTCAAATCCTAAAAAAAAGGAAATTTTCTAATCCTAATAACTACTGCAAAAAATAAATTCTTAATATACATTAAAAAAATTAAAAATAGTACTTATACGTATAATGCTGAAGCCCTAAAGAATAGAAAATTTTCTAATCTCTTCTTTCAATACATAACATACTTTAAATTTTATTTATTACTAAAATACCACATTTCCCTCAAAATTTAATAAAATTAATCAAAAAGTAGTTCTTTTCTTAATATCCGTGATACATATAAATGAACCATTCACTACAACATAAAGTCAATGTTTATGTAATACTTTTTATAAAATAAAAAAATAAAATTGTAATGGCTTGGGTTTGATCCTTTAACCTATGACTTATAATGCATTTCATCTACCAACTTAGTTAGTTCATACATCTTACTACCTCCGTCCCAAAGTTTCTATTCATGGTTACCGTAGATACAGATTTTAAGAAAAAATTACTCAATTTTTTCTTTACTTTTAGAGGTTTTTTGGTATTTTTAGGTATTAAAAAAATTAAAAAGTAAGTTATGTGAATTGTAAAGGAATGCCAATTTTGAAATTAAAGTGTGTTGTGGGGATATTGATCTATATGTATTTTTTTATTTAAGAGTGTGAACTTGTTTATGGACGGACAAAAATAGAAAATGTGAATTTGTTTATAGGATAGAGGGAGTAAGAAATATTAAGTATTATTTTATTATACATTTCAAGTTTTTTTTTAAAATAAAATTTTAATATTTAAATATTCAAACCATTAACCTAAGATGTTAGTAAATTTAACTTAAAATAATAATATATATTTTAATTTTATAATTAAATTTAAAAAAATATATTAAAATAAAATATATTTCTTAGTTTATTCAATTAAAAAAATTATAAAAAATATGTAATACTCCCTCCATCCCAAACTTATGTTCACTAGCATACGAAATTTAAGAAAAGTTGCTTTTTGACCAACTTTATTGATTTTTAAGGGGTATTGTGATATTTTTAGATAATAAATGAATTAAAAAATATGTTCTATGTGTTAGGTGAGAGTGGTATTTTTGAAATTAAGATAACTTTTAAGGTTGTTGGTTAATGTAAAGTTTCCTTTGTTGGGTGGTGAAAATAAGTATGGGACGGATGGAAACGGAAAGTGTGAACATAAGTGTGGGACGGAGGGAGTATATTTTTTTAAATATGGTTAATATATATATATATATATATATATATATATATATATATATATATATATATATATATATATATATATATATATATATATATATATATAATATATATATATATATATATAATTCCACTATAAAAATTTTTAATTAATATTCATCTTATAAATATAGAATAATAAAAATACTATTTTAAAATATTATGTATTTAGAAGTATTACTTAAAAACGTTATTTATGTATAAGTATTAGTATATTATAATATTACATTTGTAAAAGTGTTATATAAAATGTGTTATATAAATAAAAGTGTAATATGCATATGTTACATAATATAAAAGTGTTACATGTATGTGTTACTTATGGAGTATAAAAAGTGTTATAAAAATCTTACATATAATAATAATTTTAAAAGTATTAGCATGTTAAATAAATTTAAAGTGTTACATGAGGTTTTATTTAATTATACTTATGTTATAGTATTTTTTTTTTGAACGGAGAGTGTAAATAGTACTCCCTCCATCCCATAGAAGTTGACACACTTTCCTTTTTGGTTTGTCTCACTAAAGTTGTCATATTTCCTTTATAATACATGGGACCCACACAAAAATAATTAATCTATTCTCATTGGCCCAACATATCACCTCTAATACAACTACCCACTACACATTAAATATTATTTCTCTCACTTTACTTTACATTAAATTATTATACTCCTTAATCTCCGTGCCAAAAAAAATTATACCAACTTCTCCGGGACAGAGGGAGTAATAAATATAAAAGATAATAATATTAATATTCCATCCACGCCAGAATGACTCAGCTCCACCATTAATTGTTACTCTCTCCGTCCCACAACAAGAGTGGCGAAACTTTTTTGCAATTACGGGACATAATATTTAATGGGTAGTTGGGGTAGTTGAGGTGAGAGAAATAATATTTTAAGTAGGTGTATTAGTGTGGGGTTATGGAGGGAGAAAAAGTTAATTTGTGTGGGTCCCTTTTACTAAAAAGGGAAATGCACCTCTTGTGTTGAGACGGACGAAAATGGTAAAATGCACTCCTTGTTGTGGGACTGAGGGATATTTTGTTAATGCAGATTGCGAGAAAAGCATACACGCATACCACACCGAATCTTCCACTTCATTTTCGTGCATCATCTTATGTGCTACACGTTAAGTAATTGACAAATAAGTTGGAAAATAATGGTTAATAAATCTAATTATTGCTCATAGGATTTAAGCTTTAAGGTATAGTTTCTCTCTCCTACGTGTCGTTCATCTCAGATGTGCCACAAAAAACTATGTACCAAAATAGCATAGGGAATTCGAGCATCAAGCCATTAGTTATAATTTCCCACTGTCTTTAATTATTACAGTAGTACATACATGCACAATTAATTTTTAAACAAGTTAGAATTAGGAAAAGCAGACGTGCAAGTAGCAGAGGTGAGACTCCGATATTTCTTATTGCAGGCTACGCAGAGGTGGATCGAGAAACAGAGATTTAATATAGGGTCTAACCACGTATCTGGGATTGGTAAATGCATCTTGCTCGTGTTTGTAGAAGGTATCCATCAACCTCGCAAAGTTGAGAAACATGACCACCAGCTCCTTTTGGGAAACAATCGCTGTTGATCCATTCTGCGTTGAAATTCTTCCATGCATCCTCACTCTTTTGTCTGAATTTCGACTCGACACACCATGTTGTTTCATGTAGCAGTCCACAACAGTTAACATTTTCCCTCTCTTGCTCTCAAGCTGCAAATTAACGCAATTAAAAATGCCAGTAGATCAGTTGATGAATAAAATAAGTGGTGTATTGATTGAGAAGAACGTACATCAAGTAGACCTGACAAAATGGGTAGGTGGGTTGGGTTGACCCCACAACCCACCATTATGCGGATTAAATGGGACGGGCCTATATGGGTTGACACAATTGGTGGGCTGGTTTTTGGTGGTGCGGGACGGAATGGCCCGAGTGAGACAATCACATTTTTACTTTTTTTTATGTAAAATTTATAAAAAAAAATAAAATAAACATATTAAAATAGGATATCAAAATTATTTAATTGACTAAAACTAAAAAAATTATAAAAACATATTATTTTCAAATTTTAATATGATGATTTATTGATGGGGCGGACCATTTAAGGATTGGACTATTGTGTGGGGTGGGTTTTATGCCATTTTGGTGGACGGCGCAGGCCGAACCCATTTTGACACCTTTATTTTCAAATGGTTTATAGATAGGGCTCACTATTTGAGTGCGCTTACAAAGGGCTAAATCATGACCACGACAATATTTCGAATCCCACTTTACAGTTGCCAGCTCAGTTGGAAGGTCTTTCCACCCTCCCTTATACCACTTGAACTACGCCTTGGAGGCGTTGATCGATAAAAACTAACTAATTAATGGATCAAGTAGCAAGCTTACTTTGTGGCTGCCCAAGTCATTGCAGAATCGCTTAATCATGGTAGTGGCTACGCCGATACGAGGCCGACTCACCACCCAATCACTTGTTTCTTCAGTGTTAGATATAACTAATGGGAAAGCAGAAGTGAGTATATAGTAGACGCCACTAGTAATCTCAGAATTTTTAGCATACTCATCAAATGAAGGCAGTTGCCTCGTCATAACCCACTTCAGCTCTTGGTTGTAGGCCCTTGCACTCCCCTTCACCTGATCATGCCAATAAAAATTAGTAATAAAATGAATACTGTTTGGAGATGAATGGGAGTGAAATTGAAAGGTTTGAGAAAAAATTGAATGAAGTAACTATTTTGGATCTTTTCAAATAAAGTAAAATAAAATCCGACAGTTTATGTTTTAAACTACTCAATCAATTAAAGTATACTACCTCAATCCCGTGTCAAGGTTTATATTTATCTTTTTCTCAAGGGAACCACATAAAACAATTAATTATTTCATATAGGGACCACACACAATAATAATACAACTACCCACTACACATTAAATATTATATTTCTCAATTCACTATCTATTAAAATTTATTACCTTTTAATATACGTGAATAAAAAAAACATAAGAGTTGATCTCTTGTGAGACGGGTTATTGGTGAGACGGATGTGAGACGGGTCAACCCATCACTAAAGTATGCTTATTTGTGGTTAAAGTGTGCTTATTTGTGGTTAAAGTATGTCGATAATAAATCAAATTATAACACACTAACATCATACTTTAATACATAATCCAACATACTTTAAAAAACATACATTAATAACCATTTAACATACGTTATTTAAATAATCGACATACTTTAACATGTCTCACAAACCGTCTTATGAAGGTAGCGTCTCACAAGAGACTTTGTCAAAACATAAACGTTAACACGAGATGGAGTAATTATATAATTCTCAACCCTCATCGTCTCTTTGAAGTAAGCAACTGCAAACTTCTGTTTTTCTATAGCAAGATCTTCTAATTCTTCACACGCGCCCAAAAGAAAATGATAATCGATTTTCAGACGTTCATCAGGGAGGTCATCAATTTCATTTAAGTTCCACCTGAAAGAGAAGATATGTATGTTATTGTTAATTGTTGGTCTTAGTAAAATTTAGCGTTTGAATAGAGAGTGATTCGACACCTTTCCAGAGCTTGAGTGAAAAGTTGAGCTTCTCTAAGAGTAGCATAATTATGTATGTATCATCTAACACTACAATCATTTGTGTGGCTTTGGTAATGGCTATTCGAACATCACAATACTGAGGTTCAATATGATGGCCCACAGCAAAAAGATAGGACACCCCCAAGCAGTCTCTTATGTGTGGAAGTTTTGAATTCAGATCAAATTCATTCCACCATCTTCAAAAAAGGAGATTGATTAACTACCTTGTCCAACAAGGTATATATGCAATATATGGAGATAGTATCAAAAATCACACTAATTTTAGTCCTTTTTTTTATTTGAAATTCTTAATTTTAATTTTTTTTTGTTCGATTTTTGTCTTTTTGTCACATTTATTCATTTATGTTAGAATTTGTCTAATTTTGGTCCAAGATTTGGACAAAAAATACTAAATTTTATTAAAAGACTAAATTTCGATAAAAAGAACTAAAATTAAAAATTTCAAATAAAAAAGGCTCCCTCTGTCGGTAGAAACGTTTATTATTTTCATTTTGGCTATCACATACAAAAGTTTACATTTCTCTTTATAGTAAATGAGACTCACACAAAACATTTAAATATTTCCATGGGGCCTAGGACACTACACTAATACAGTTACCCACTATACATTAAAACTAATTTTTTTACCCGTGCGCTGCACGGGATTGTGTGTAACAAATAATTTTTTTTATTTTTGATATTAATGATTTAAAGACGAATAAAGTTATGCGATCAATTTACAAAGATGTATAATCGTGAAGATTTGCTGATTAACTAAATTTGAAGTTTCATATTATAATTTTATTTTATTTTATTTTCTTTGAATATTTATTTATTTTACCCTTAAGATGTTGAATTTAACAAAGCTATTATATATATGCGTTGATCTCTTTATATTCGTTGAATTTATTTTATATTAATTAAAAAAAATATGTATTTTCTATATATTTATATATCCTATATGCTTATAAATGTTAAATACAAAAAGAGTGATTGAAGTTATAAAATTATAAATCAAAACTTTATTTTAATTAAATAATATATTATAAAAATTATTCATCTTTTGAAAAATATAATATTTATAAACAAAATACGATCATTAATGTAATGAGTTCACCTTTCATTTTTCTATTAAATTCAATAATACGTACAAAGATATAATATATTTTAGGAAGTCTTCTTTTAAAGACAATCAATCTTGATTTCATCCTCATATATAAAATATATATGTTATCTTTGAATAATAATATTTAACATAATACTGAATAATATGAAAAAAAAATTCCTACATTAACATGCATACTCACAAAAAGAAAATAAGTTGAAGTGATTTTTATGGAGCAACAGACTTTTCATAAAAATGTAGAACACAAAAACCACTGGAGTAAATCCTAATTTCACACTTGGAGCGAACACTATTCCCTATCGATAAATAGTAAACCCTCGGGGTACAGTATGCGATAAACAACTGGATAAGAGTATAAAATGAAATAAACAAAAAAGAAAAAAATAAAACAAAATATTTTGTGGACTCTTTAATAAAATGAAGAGAACACATGAAAATAATGTTACTAAAAACCTCAACATTGTCTTGCTGAGCATCCTCAATTAATGAATGCAGCAACTAATTATTAATTAAATTCTATCAATGACAAAGAGATTTGAGTTTCTTACTTATACAAACAATGACAAAGTAAGCATAGCATTCTCTTCACTTTCTAATGCACAATACGTTTCTAACTTCTCTGTATAGACCCGTTTATTCATTTTCTAAGCTTTAAAATATTTACAATATAAAGTCGATAGTTCAATTGTAAATATGCCACATAATTCTTTATATTTAGTTTTACACATCAACCGAACAAACACCTACACACTAATAAACTTCACCGAAAGAACATGTGCAACTCCATTTCACCATCCAGAAATCAGTGTATAACACTACAACATAAATTTCATAAGTTATGACTAAAACACAAATGGCAGTTAATTAAAAATTAAGTAATTGGTTTTAAAAGTATTTTTTTTATCAAAACCAAGTATATTTTTTTTATCATGATTATTATCTAGATGAAAAATAAAGCAACAATTAAGCGACAATTTTAGCAAAAAAATAAAAAATAAATAATAAATAATCGACAATTATGTATCAATCATTAAAGATTAAAGTTAACAGAAATTAAAGAGGGATTTTTTAGATTTGATCATAAGCCTTCAAGCACCTTTTTAGCAATAACAAAACCAGAAATAATGTTTGCTTTTAAACTCTAGATCACTTGAGACATGGATTATTTATAGTGATTTACACCAAAATGGCAGGAATTTTGCACAGAGTAATGAGGAGTACCCACAGAGTTTTATTTACACGAAAAGATTTCATGTCCTATTTGTTTTGAAGCTCTCCCATGCGACCACTAATAGCAAGAAGTGCTTTTAAAGGAACAAATCCTTGTCTGACACATGTTACCCCAACTTCATCCCCTTCAACAATTGCAGTTTTTAAGCCCTACATTAATATAAATTTTGTTCAAGTTAACTTACACCAAGAAACACAACAGATAAAGCCACTTCACTATAATTTGACATTCAACACAACCTCATGTCACCTATAAAACACCTCTACTATTTATAACCTCAAATAATCATTTAAGAAATAACATAACTCGTTGTGATGGTGAAATGTCAATTCTGTCCCCCATCTCTCAATTTTATCTCTCAGAATTTTATGAATAATCAGAAGCAATAGGCTTATTAGTGAGGATTGAAGTGTCTTAAAACTATAATTATGGCTTGTCTATTTGTGACTAAGTATAGTCAAAACCTAATCTCAATGGTGCACTCATACATCGACATTACTCCCAGTACATAATGTCCATAACATAATACGTGTGATATGGGTGCAAGTCAAAGAGCAATATGCTAAGAAGAAAAATATATGAATCCAGGTTAACACACGTTAAGTAATGAGGTTAACACTAAGTTTCATGCAATCATATGTCAAGAAACACATGTCTTTACTTTCTAGAACATAAAGTACAAATATTAATTTGATGCCATGATAGAAAATATAAGGGGTAAAAAAATCCTTCCAACAGTCTTCCCATATAAAAACGAAAATAATTAAAGTAAAAAAAAAGAGGTTGATTAGAGGTATCTAATGATTGAAAATTAAAAGGAAAAAAAAGGCAGAATGTCTCACTTAGGCAAATGAATTGCAAGTCAGCCAATGATATTATGTATCGTAACAATCATTAAAGACTGCAATTAACATTAGATCATTGCCGGCAATTTTTATACAAATTTAAAACATTCATGCAGAAGTTAATAACTAATAACAATACCTCCTTATCTGACCACTGGTTACTACTCCAACCATAGCTCCGACATTTGATAAAGAACCAAGTAAAGAGAACTGTTCCAAAAACTCGAATTAATACAAAATAATTCTAATATTTTTACAATCAAGATAAGTAAATACAATGTCACGAACCTGTGACATTATGAGCTCAAAAAATCTAACTGCATGAAAATTTTGATTTTGGTATTTATCATACAGCAAGCAGAGAAAAATTGAGACAAAGACCTGTTGGAGGAACAATAAAAGAACCACATTAATATCTGCAAAATTCAAATTGTACATCTGATATTCAAGAAAAATAAGTCAATGGAGCCAATTAATAATGTTAAAGAAGCTGCCATTGTAAGAATTTACATGTAATACTACAACAACCTAATAAGCATAGGCAAAATACCAGCTTTATCTCCAATACCAGTCACCGACTCAATAATATTTAATATTTAACAAACAAAATATTATATAGTAAGTTAACTACTCCACAACACCTTGAGAAAGAGAATCAAAATCCTATCAATTCTAATATCATATTTAATTGACAATACACGATTTAGTCAAACACGAACCTCATAAGCAGCCTTCACAACCGTCTCTTCAGAAATTTCAAAGTTAGAAAGAGACAGAGGTCTATAGCCAAAAAAAAAAACTGGTGCACTTAGTTTCAACAATGAAGCAATAATAAGTAACTCTATTAAAAAAATATATGATTTCTTCAAATCCTGAGACACCACACAGGTAGAATAATTAAAAAAATCCCGTAAAAATACTGACTAAAAGTTGACCACTCCATTCCACCAGAATATATAAGAGACAAATTAGAGATCACAAACCAACTTGAAATAAAATATTTAACGAATATTTTTATATCACAATTGTGAAGACAGTATAATTGGAATAACAAAAAACTAAGTCGTAGCAACATTGAAAAAGGATATCAATAAAGGTTTAATCTCCTTGGAAATTGCCTCATTTCATTAAATTAGATTAAAAGTTTAAAACTTTTTATAAGTGATAGTTGATGTGTGAATTAATGACTAAAAAAAAATTAATCTTTATATGAGTGAAAACGAACCATATCCTATATCCAGTATCAGATTAGCTATAAAAAATATAAACACATGGTGTCGTGACATCAGATAACACGGATATAATTAAAAGGGAATTCATCAATCAATTAAACGAAGATTGACCATACTAAATTAGAAAAAACAAATATAAAAATAGCAACTTCAAAGGCCAAAAATAAAAATTTGACCCTTTTTACTGGCATCCCAGATGCTTGATCTAATTTAACTCCTCTTTATTCTGAAAATACAATGGGAAAACATAACCACATAGACTATCCACATATATACCATGTGAAAGTCATCTATGGAGTTTATTTGAATAGGAAAGGTGTGGAAAACTCATTCATCACATACCCAACAACAATATTATAATCTAAATAAAATTCAATAAACTGAAATCCAACAATAAGAGCATTTATCTCTAAATGTGAGAGGTATACATTGTCATTTTCATCAATTACTCCAAAAATCCTGCCATATTAATTAGTTAATAAATCTAAAATTTTAAATAGGATGTAAATATCTACCTTTGATGAATAGCTCCATTTCAAATCAAAGCACATTAATGTAAAAAATATATAAGAATAAAAAGAATAATGCTGGCAGTAAGAAATGGTACCAAAGGAACTCACACTAATAGTAATAGAAGAACAAATAAAAAGGCACAATGAGAAGGAGAAAATAAAGAAATTAATGATCGTGTAAAAAATAAAAAGAATTGTTTGAAATGGTACACTCAAATAAAAAGAAGATTCATAGAAATTTGAGTATTTAAATGACATAAGCATCCAATGAAGGGGTAGTGAACAAAGCAGATTACACTATTCTGATAAACAAATTAACATGAATTCAGCAAATTCTCATAAAAACTATTATAATTTTTTTGATTCATTTGCTAAATTACATTTAATTTTTTTTATTTAATTATTTGGATTATATAAAGGAAAAAATTCTATCATAAAGAATCAACAATGCCCAGTGATAATATTTTACAAAATACTAATAAAAAGATAAAAGATATAAGTGACCACTAATCTTTCTAAAAGCATAGTAAAGTGAATATCTAACCTTTAAATACCCCAAAACCTAAGACACTTAGTACCAGAATATTTTCACTTACTAATAGGCAATAGCCACATATTCATTCATAGTCCATAAATCCTAACTCAATATCCAGAAACACAGCATTACCAAAATACATATGGGAACATTACCAACAAAAATTTAAGTTATTACCTACAATTAAGAAATCATGACATAAACAGAAGTTGGTTCGTCACTGAGAAAAGGGAACGTAACTGTATCCTGATTAGCCATTCTGCAGTTTTTCGCAAGATTTGCATGATACCCTCTTAGCCTTATTAGATTTATTGTTGTAGCTCGTGGTTAGAGGCTGTTTTTCACTTTCAAGATCCGCATGTGCACAAAGCATATCCTATAAATCATATATAATTTATGATACAATTATAAAAGCATAGCCATTGTAATTGAATATGACCTTTCATAAAATACCTCTCTTCCGTATAAATTTTCACTGCAAAGAATTATGAGAAGACAATATACATAGGGAGAAGCCCAATTATCCGTATAAGTTGAAGAAAAATTTTATGAGAACTGATATATGCATACATATGTTAGCAAGAAAAAATAGAATTAAAGAATTTATGTTGCCCAGCCAATCCAGCCAAATAAATGAAATCAAAGCGTATTTCCAAGTTTATTTTTGGAATCCAACTTGAGTAGAGTTCGAGGTGACTCGACTCTCATGCACACATAACCTAGACCAAGATAAGCTAAAAAAATTTGATCAAGAGGAACCTTGGATAGAATACTAATAGCAGATTGACTAAAATTTAAACAATATAAACACATATTTGACTATAATTTATCTCTCTCTCAATCAAACATAAAAAACCATTAATTAACTGAGGCACAAGTAATTCTAGACAAATCTTATTTCATTAAAAAATGTAAACTAATTTTGAATAAATAATTGGATGTAGAAAAAAACCTATCTACGTCTCCCAATAAAGAGACTTTATTGGAAGCAGGCTGGCAGCCCTATTTTTAGATAAATAGAGTCTGTTGTTAAGCCTGTATCTTCCCCTCTAGGGAAAACATTACTCCTATAAGATTAATCTCAATATTCTAACACAAACCCTCCTCTTCTCTCTCTCTCTTCCTCACATTACAATCATATCCATGCCCCGGCTATAATTGTAAACCTGTATTTACATTCCAAGTAACATCAACATATTCATATCACTTATTAATTTAATACCCTAGCATGCAAAAAGCCTGCAGATATAAGCTAAGTATAAGAAATAACCAAGATGTTTTTTTAATTTGAATAAACGTACACCCACAAAAAGAGAAGTTATAAATTGAAGTGGAGAGATGTATGAACTTAATAAGAGGAGAAGAACTAGTCAGGAAACAAAAAAAATAGTCCTTTTGGCATAGACATCTTAGTGGTTGTTTAATTGCTATCATAAACAATCTGTAATACACCATTAGAAATCTACAATTACTTCTAAATTCTTAGACATCTTGCATACATCTTGGTACTCAAGAATTCCTTTCGTCTCTTATTATATTACCAAACTACTAAAATGTCTGTAAAATCTAAAGCAATCAAATAGAAATTAAAAATTCTCATTTCAAAATAGAAGAAAAAGAGAGAAAGACCTACCCGCTTCCAAATTTTTATCCAAATCCCTCGAATTAGTACATGGAGATTGATACCAGAAATCGAGAATTAATAGACATAAATTCAAACTTGTTAGGCCTTCTCTATCCAAAATCTACACCATAAACGTCTAATTGTGGCGAGCCAGCTAGAACTTTGCCTATGCCACTCATCAAAGTCAAAGATGGCGTAAGAAGCGGTAAAGGATGAGTCGCCTGGGTTAGAGGTTGTGATTATGTTCTCAAATTCCAGGTTCGTCGCGCATTCACTACTGAAGATAACAGATCACTTGAAGGTAGAGAGACAAATTAGTCGCTGTTGAATGCTGATAGATCGTAACAATTTAGGAGTGTAGCTTCAATGGTTCTTAAAACTAAAAGCAGATGTTGATAGATCGAAATAGAGTGTGGCTTCGATGATTCTTAAAATCAAATCAAGACAAATATTTTAGTATAGGTTCAGATCAGTAGTTTGCACATACAGTCCTATAGACGATCAATTCTTTATGAATTTTAGAATAAGATATAGCAAAAAAAAACCAAAGTAAAGTTTAAGTGGAACTCACCAGATTTCCAATTTGAGAGACGCCTATTCTGGAGGTCAAAATATCTAGGTGAAATAGAGTTAAAATTGAAGTGATTATAATTTTGTATTATCATTTGAAGTGTTTGTATACGAAACAAAGTACAAATTAAAGTTCACTTAACCCTCAAAGTCGTTAAATAATTTGAGCTTAATATAATCAATGTACTCTAATTAAATATTAAATTTTACATACACTTCAAAAGTAAAAAGGCAATTATATAGTTTATCAACATTTGTATACATAACATAATTAAAAGTAATATTTTCGTTGATCTATTAGTTGTGTGTAACATGATTTACACATACAAAAAAAGAATTTATTAACATCAATTAAAAATACGATATCAAACAAAATAATTTCACAATGCACTATAACTTGTTAGTGTATGCCTTCACATACTGCTTAGTTGCATATCTCGAATTACGGTAGTGCAACCATGAGAAAGAACTACGATTCCAATAGAATTCGGACCAGGCTACTCAAAGTTAATTCTAGATTAACAGGTGAAAACACTAATATACATTTTAAATTTTTTCAAAATTAATTCGCATGGAAAATGTTATTTATCCATTGATAAAAGATTTTACATTCAAACTCTAAAAAAATCAGTATATCAACATCGTAAAACCTACTCCAAACTACTTACTTTATTCCAAAACCTAACCTAAGCTAGAAGAGTTATAGTGGTGTCTAAAGATTCTTAAATAAAAAGGAATTGGAAGCTGGTATTAGCTATGGCTGCAAAAAGCAAACCAATTAAGAGCCAGTTTTTAAATTACTCTATAAAATGCAAGACAGCATCAAATATCAACTTATTTATCCTTAGATAAGATTTTAAAGTTTTGAATGATTGCAAAGAATATAAGCATAACACACATCTGATAATCCACTTTCCAACATCGCAAAGGAGAAATCTGCACATTGATTTATTAAATGGAGCTTTACATAATCTTTCCAGACTTTATATACTAAAGAATATATAAGTTTTCAAATAGGATTTAAAATCACAATACACATATTTAGTTTTAATTTTAAGAGAAGATAAAATAACTTAAAAAAAAAAGAATACTCACCTTTATTGGGCAAAGAAAATATATGAAGCTTGTTCCTTATGACTGTTTTCCCCATTCAAAGTGTTCTGTTGCAGCTAAAACAGATAAATTTCATTTAATAACTGAAAAATATATTGAAACAAAAGAAACCCCAAAAGAAACATTTCACATAAATTTTACTAAACATGACGCAGTAGAAGCGTCCTACTTTTCAATGATTTCTTGTTCTCACATATTAATCATGAATCCAATTTATTAACTAATCCACTAATCTTTGAGCTTCTTGCACAAATTGAGAAATTCTTGTGTATAAAAAAATTTCAGAAGAATTAGAAAATTAGATTGAAAAACTTGGAACAGAACACGTGACATCAAAATCACAACCAAATTAAACTCATATGATCGGTTGCTATACATCAATTCTTATAAGGTATCACTTATTCCAGAATTAATTCGTGTGGAAAACATTAGTTATCCTTTCATATGAAATTTTAAATTCAAACTCTTAAATAGTATATACTTAAGATATGATCAAACACAACATTAAAAAATTAGTAGTTTTTGAAAATCAAATTCTAACCTTGAAGACTCTTTAATATATAAGTCAATCATACCACCGAATATACTAATTAATTCATCTCAAATTCTAACTCAAAGGGTATGATACAATGCCCTAAAGAATGGAATTTAGATAACTGTTAGTTTATTAGCCCTAAATCTTATTTATGTATAAAAAAATCTATCACCCTTTAACAAAATCTAAAGTTTATCACACAAAAAAGAAAAACCATTTCTTGAAATAGAATTTTATCTTTTTGCACATAATAAAAGAGGAGGAATCTGTAAAGTGAAAAAAAAAACTATTATCAGATTTCAAACAGAAGAAAGCACATTCCCAAGTAGAATATGCCACATATGATATAAAAACTAAACCCAAAACAAATATTGCATGTAAAAATCTATGCAACAACTCATCCATGGTACAAAAATTCCTCCCACAATTTCTGTGAATATCACCAAAATAAGAGAGAAGAAGCAGATATTAAGATAGTTTTAACATATAATACAGTAAGAAGAAATTTCAAATCAGTATTGAACGTTATCGAAGAAATTTCAAATCAGTATTGAACGTTATCTCAATTTCGTTTGGAAATATAATATGCAACATTATATGTAATCAAATCAATATAACTAAATCTAAACAACTATATGCTCACCTTGGGAAGTATATTTATTTCCAAAGGCACGTTACAAAAAATATTAATAAAAGAAGATAAATAAATAAATTTTTTTATGAGATGCAGGAGAGAGAAGTAATTTCAATAGCTAAAGATTCAAAAAATTCTCTTAAAAATGAAAGAGCTTGAGCTTGAAGTAGTTAAAAGAGAAGAAGTTGCAAGGAGATTAAATCGTGAGTTGTTACTAGAAATTGAGGAAGTGCTTCACCAGTGAATTCTACAAAAGATATGAGCAAGTAAATAATTTTACATGTTATAACTTATAAAGACATGTTCTTGAGCTATTACGATTGACTATACTGATTTTAAATGAAAGTCTTTGGAGATAAGATTTTCAACTTGAAAAGCACCAGCTAGGAGAACTTATTACAAAGAAGTGTATGATTCCGAGGACCATTTACTCCAAATAAGACTCCCACCTTTGTAGTATTTATTTCGAGAGGAATGGATAGTAGAAGGATTTCTTATTTAGACAGCAATATGGAAGTGCTTATTTATAATACCCATGCGCTACACAGCACAACAAAACCAATTTCAGAATGCACAACAAAAACCAAATTCAAAATACAAAGACTTATATATACAAAAAGATATTAAGGCCAGAACACAATACACTGGATGTCGAAAAAATCAATTTCAAATATAGGCTCACAGGCTATAATATGAGATCGATTAATTCACTAGCACTATTGTGTGCATTTTTCATTCATTAATTATACAGTAGATGATTAATAGATTGAAGTAGAAAAGGTTAAAGTGCCATTAATATAGCCTAATCATAAAAAAGATAAAAATGAATAGAGGCGCTTACTCTATCTCATATCCTTGATCAAATGGATATTTAAGAAGTGCTTCAAAATTTTGGTTCTTCAGTTTGAAAAACACCAAAGTAAGATAAACATGTGGATAGAAATATTGCAAATTATCTGTGGTGGCTATATATTTAAGAAGGGTTGCTTCAAAGTTTTGGTTCCGTAGTGTGGCACAATAAGATTATGTTTCCTAGAATATGCAACACATTATTTTAAATCAAAATACAAAAGGTTAGAATGCCATTGATATAGCGCATTAAAACTCACTCGCAATTCAATCCCAAAAGCACGCTAAGAAGAAAATTAAAACACAAATGTGGCACACGTTTAACCAGTTTAGATATGAATATAACAATATTTGGAAGAAGTGTAGATATGAATACATGATACACTTATAATGAATGTAACCTGTAAAATTTGGTTTATAGCTTTTGCTAGAGCAGGCTTTAGATACCCTGGATGCAGTTCCCAACTTTTGTAATCATCAGCTAATTCCTAGAAATGCTTAAAAAACCTAAAGAAGAACATTATTTTGAATGTAAAGACCAATATCATGTATTCCACAGATATGTAATAAGAGAATGAAACATTCAACTCTTTCAGTTTTGAGGACTTTGGGCTTAAAGGGTCAAGTAATTGTCGGAGGCTATACTTCCAATATATCCACATCCGTACACTCATATGATGAACTCACAGACAAAAACACCATTTGCTTGTGCAATCAAAAAACACAATTCACCACTTCGATAATGCATTTACAGAACTTTATACACACTAAACACAAACAGAAAAATACCTAAATGTCTTAAAATATTTTTCAGTGCACAAAGACATATATGCAATTGGTAATGTATATATTACCATTTAATGTAGAATGAAAATACCTAATCATATTATAATAATAAATTGAGTCAAATTAATATAAAATATATATAACAGAAATTTAATGGAGACAGATTTCAGAAAACTTCAAACTTCAATACACCACTACTTCAAAAAAAATCAGAAGAACTAAATGATGAAATATGAAGAAGATAAATTACATTTATTTTTTTAAATGAACCAAACTATATAACAACATGCAATTAAATATGTACTATTGTATATATGTTGATAGCACTATCATATTATACTTTCAATCGGCAATGATAGATTGAAGATAAACCATTTTTGCAATAGACATATATTAAAACTATATCAAATTGTAAGCAGCATCACATAGTTCTTTTAATGCCAAAACCCTTAAACCATAAGCTGAAAGGCTCCATTTTATTTTTACTCTTTCACATAGAAAGACAGATGCTGAAAGGCTTGAGCTTGAACTTTAAAGGAATACCCATGCATGAATACACTGCACAAAATTAATGATAATCTTTTCCATCAATCCAACTGCTCGCGGCGAAAACCTGACTTAATAGTTCAAATAATAAACATATTTAGAAATAGAATGACCCAAGTTTTACTAAGAATTCATAATACGTCATGTGAAGAAATTTGGAGTTATCAATCATGGTAGAGGAGAAAAAAGTTTCAGAAGAACCATGCATCCAAAAACTAAAAATAAGCAGGGAATAATTTGAGCAAACAAAAACATTTGCCAAGAAATTCAGAAAAGAATGAAGCTCGACCATTTAGTAGTATTTATCATTGTGCACAAAAGAAAAGAGATTGAAGCAAAACAATTAAACAATCCAAAAACTTAGAAAGCGATTAATTGAATTAGGTCGAATGTTTCCCCATTTTCTTCTCACAATACGAACCCAAACAGTCAAGGTTTTCATAAATCTCCATCCATATCCAAGTCCTCTTTCTATTATATAACAAAGAAAATTGAAATGCTCCAAGACAATAGGATAAGAGTTCAAAATTATAAAAAATAAAAAAAAAATAGAAAATTCAAGGGGCATCCCATAAGAGCTTTAATCAGATAATTTACATGTATCTTAGTAGGTTTCTTCAACATCATCAAACTACATCGTTCTTACCATCTTGAGTTCTGTCTCTAGAGGAGCAATAACCAAGTCAATTGATATAGAATCATCCTTTTTGTTGGTATAAACATGCCTAAGAGTTGCTTCGGCTGCATATTGTGCAGCCAATACTCTTATTCTTCAGTGAGCCTCTTGATGTCAAGATTCTGCATCAATCAGAACAAAAACACTTGACTATTCTAGTGCATGTTGATCTATATATGAGATATGCATCCAATATAATGATGATATTTGGTAAGAATCTCTTTTTTTTTCTTACAATCTCATAAATTTACTATTTTATATGCATTGATTAATAACAATTTTAACATGACTAACATTAAAGATTATGACAGCGAAAAGAAAAAGTAACTAGTTAAAATAGGGACAAATTTCTCCTATACAAAGCGGTTCTGGTCCTACTTATATATAGTATTAGTATGTTTCTAACAATTGAAATTTATTAACTACACGTGTGTAACTTTAATTCATAGTAAATCAGCTGGAAATATCAAACACATATACATTCCTTTCTATATGAATCAACTGAATATCAGCAATATCAGTCTCATAATTTTAACATTTAATATCAACATCAAAATTAAAAATTATTGAAATATTAAATGGCTTAATTCCCATTAATCAAGGACTAATAGCAAATTGGAGGTCATGTATTAGTTTATTTTGATACATTTAAGCAGCAAAAATACAAAATTTAAGAGGATCATGGATACAATGACCTTTTAGCAGTTGACATGTACCAGAATATTGAAAAATTATAAGTACAAAATCATATAGTGTGATACAAAGCGTTGTGATAGTGTTATAATATGAAATCTTATCAAAATATAAATTCAAGTAATGTGCTGTAAATAGAAATCATTACTGATAGTACCTAAAGGTCGGTGTTAAGTTTTTCTGCCCTCCTTATCACCCCTGCAAGAAAATAAAAGATCAGTATTCTCTCCTTATCAACATGAATATTTGATTAGCCATAATATATTGGGCATGACCAATTAAAGAAATTATCGAACCACAGGGAGGAAGGTACTAGGGTCTAAGCGATCTCGTGTTCACCATAGTATTATAGAGATGATCATAAAGGGAAGATAATCAATAAATGACGATAAAATAAATGGATAGATGAATGGGAGATGGATGAATGAGCCAAGTAGATAGAGACGAGACTAGCAATACTTAAAGCATGGAAAATCTAGGTATCATGCAATGAATTCATATGTGTCATGGGTAAGAGACTAAGGGCCAACACTAAGATCACCTAAACTCCCTCTCGGAATGAATATGATATGGTTCTAAACATAGCTCAATGGATTGGTTCTCACTTAAACAATTCCAACTAGGTACTAAGCTTAAATGAGAGTCCCTTCACACAATTAATCAACCTCTCGATCAAACCAATTACATGTCCTACCAAAGGGTTTTAAACTATGAAGGACTTCTCAATCTCTTCACAATTTATAATGCACATAAGGTGTTTGATGAAATTATTCACTCAATTATCCTAAGCATGCAATTGATTTCTCAATCTAATCACATATCTAGAACAACTAAACATAAAAATCAACAAAACAAATCAAACAATTAATAATCAATGATAGAAAATCAATTAACCCATTCAACATAAACATTCAATTGCAAAATACCCAAAATTATCCAACACAATTCATATTGCTAATCTCACAAGGGAGATTAGCCTCTCATGGTCACAAGGAATCCAACATAAACATTAAAATTCTTACAAAACATGATAAACAATAGGTTTCAATACAAAGTGTAGATGAAAACTCCCTTGGATGTCTCCAATGGTGATCTTCTTCTCCCCCTTGCAATTCACCTCTCTTCCTTGCTTCTCTAGCTACTTGGATGAAGGATTTGATGGTTGGATGAAGGTAGATCCAAAGGGTGAAGAATGGATGAAGATGATGGTGTAAAATGGAGAGAATTGTGTGTGATGTGTGTGTGGAAGGGTGGAATTTCGGATCTTCTGATGTCGGCACACGGCCACTTCTTACAGGGCCGTGTGTTGTACACGGCCCGTGTTCTTGCTGCCCTGCTTCCTCTTTCACTGTTTTGGCTCGTTCTTCCTCGTTTCAACTTCGAATTGAGATTCACTTTTTTCTATGCCTTCCTTATCATATCTAGCATCAAATAAAAAGTGAAAATATTAGGTTTAAGCTCATTCACACACATTTCCATAAAAACACAAAATACAACCAAATAGTACATAAAATACGGATAAAATCATACGAAAACTCACATAAAAAGATACTAAAATCTAGGTGAAAATATCACTCATCACACCCCCAAACTTAAAGTGTTGTGCGTCCCCGTACAACGAAAATGATAAACCAAGGAGAGTGATTTTCACATAGGAAAAGACTAAACGAACATAAGTAACAACACATCAATAATAATAAGAATCACAATTTATGCTAAGGCATCCTACAACATTAAACTCATAACATGAAAAATTAACAAGTTCAATCTAAAGAGAATAAAGTGTAATATAGTCCCTTTTAGTCCAAGCCTCACATAAGATATAAATTTCACTCAACACTCTTTTAAGTAGGGTAAAACAATACTCATCAATCGATTGGCTCGACTCGCTATAAGCTTGCTCGTAGACTACATTCACAAACCACCAAAGTTTCCATTAGTGATCAAAAAGGTCTTTCATTAAGGATGTAATGATAGGCTCTTTGATAAGGTAGGAAGAATATGGTAATAGTGACTTAAACAAGTGTAAGTAATCGAAGAGATGGCCAATTTCTCCAACTTCTCCACTTTTCTTTCTTCCTTTCTTGTCTTTGGTACTCACAAGCACTACTCATCAACTTTCCTTGGATTTCTTGAGCTTCTTATGATTCATGCTTCTTTTCTTTGATTTTTAAGCACTTGAGCATATTATTGTTACTTTGCTCATTTTCTTGTCATGAGGTTGCATGTTCATTCTTGTTTGTGCTCTTTTCATCCTTTTTCTTACTTGTTTACCATTTCCTTTTCTTTTTCTTCCTCATCAAACATTTCTAGTTACCATCTCCTCAATGACTCACACAAAAGGTATGTATGTAAGGCTCAAGTGGGTAATTAAGGCTTGTAGTATGCTAAATTCACAATAAAATGGCTTTAAGGCTCAAAGTGGTTGACTAGGGATGATGTTCATGGTAGGGAAATATTTGGCAATGACTATAAATGACAAGGATGGCCTTAGATCATTTCACTAATCTCCACAAATCGGGCTCATTTCTATAGTCCTTGAGCAAGTTCTAGCTTATCAAAACTCAATCGATCCACTCATGAAGAAAAACCATGTATGCACAGTTGAGGCTCAAATTCTCACAAGCTTATGCATTGGACCTTAAGAAACTTATTACACCACATTCATCTCAAAATTGAACAAGTTAAGTAAAACATGTCACAATTCGAAAGTGTAGAGGTTCTTAATCATAACTTGTCATCACTTACTACCACAACATATCACCACTCATGTTCAAAAATGACTCACAACATCCCAAAATAAACCACCAAACATACCAAGACAAAAATAAGAAAATACACAAAACATAAAATAAAGACTCAACAAACAAGAAACAGAACAAAAACACATAACATGCAAAAACAACAATCACCATCATTAACAATAAAGCACACATTCTATATCATCCATGACATTTAAGCTCACAATCATCCCAACTTTTGATTGAAAAGTAAACCTCCCAAAAACATAACACATAAAGTAGCATGCTAATCACATCAATACACATCAAAATATATCAAGCAACTAGAAGTGATAAGGTGTAGAGTACTCCCTCAATAGGCATTTGGTAAAGAAAACGTTAGCTCCAAGCTCCATTCGTGCTTCCAATACCTTTCATTCATGCTCAAACACTCAACAAACACCGTTAGCTCAACAATTGCATTTAACAAATATGGACTATCATGCACTTCAACACCACCAATCATACCAAAATCAAACCAAACTCATGAGAAAAATTTTAAAATTAGCCCAAAAATACGAAAAGTATATGCTTTCAATACAAAGTATGTCACACCATGCCATATCCCCCCAAACTTAAATTGAAACAAGAGTTTCGAGGTAAGTTTGCAAAAAATGGTGTGACTTACTTTCACACTTCAAATCAAGCACTTATCGTTTGTCCAATACGCATTCTCCTCACAAGCACAATCAACATACATACCAAAAATGCAAAACAAGCAAATCCACCATCCTTATTGAAAGCAATAAATAAAGCAATAAAGATAATGATGGGTTGCCTCCCATCTAGCGCTAAGTTTAACGTCTTCAAGCCGGACGGGATATGGAGAACTCATCAAAATGGCCACGGATATCTTTCGTCCTTGCCATCAAATTTTAAACGTTGTGCTTCTTCCTCTATTAGGCATTTGTGGCAAGTGACGACCTCCGTTACATCCTTCGAGCATGGCTTTAAAAATTCGACTCTCTTGAGCTTACACTCCATTGCCCTCTCCATTCTTGAAAATCACTTATTCCTCCTTACCAAATAGACCCCCAACATCTCTTTGAGTTCTCTTTTGTTTCTAAGGATATGAGAAAAATCAATGGGCAAGACAAAGTCAATGTAAACAATATTATCAAATTCAAAGCAACTTAAAGAGTTTAAAGGTTTAGAAATGCTCATTTCACTCTTCAAGTCATCATCATTTGCTTCTTGATTTTGTTCCTTCTCTTCAACATCATTTGCCTCAATATGCTCTTCAAATACCTCTTTTGAGAAGATGTTTTAAGTTGGAAGTTTTACCTTTCCAAAGCAGATATGGTGTCTTACCCAATTCATGACGAACATGGAATCGATTACCAAGGTAGCATGTTGTGTTCATGGCTTCTGCCCACCATTTCAAAGTTATTCCTTTAGAGATAAGCATCACTCGAGTCATTTCCTAAAGGGTCCAATATTTTCTTTCAACCACACCATTTTGTTGGGGAGTCTTAGGAGATGAGTACTCATGGAATATCCCATTTGTGTCACGAAAATCATGAAATAACTGATTTTCGAATTCTTTTCCATGATCTGATCTGATTCTTTTCACTGAAATGCAATTTTCTTTTTCAACCTACATACATAATTTCTTAAAAACACTAAAAGCGTCAGACTTCTCTTTTAAGAAACTTACCCACGTGTATCTCGAGTAATCATCAACACAGATAAAAACATACTTCTTACCACTAGCACTTGCAATTTGAAGTGGTCCCATTAGGTCCATGTGTAGTAATTCCAAGATATGATTTGTATGAATGTCATATTTAGACGAATGAGATTTTCTTACCTATTTGCCAAGTTTGCAAGGTTCACAAATATGTTGATCTTTCAATTTAAGCTCAGGTATTCCTCTGACAAGTTTCTTTTGAGAGAGTGAAATAAGATTTCCTAAAGCCAAATGTCCCATCTTCTGATGCCACATTTCCAGATCGTTGTTCCTGCACTGTATGGCTTTATTGCCATTTAGTAGATAACAATTATCCGATGATCTAGTACCTGCAAGAACACATTTATCATTTTGATCAAAGATAGAACATGATTCTTTTGTGAACCTGGCATAGAGGTTCTGATCACATAGTTGACTGATACTGATTAGATTGGCTTTCATCTCTTCAACTAATAGAACTCCCTCAAGTTTAGGAAGTCCTGGAACATCCAAGGTCCTAACACCTATCACTTTATTATTCTTTCCATCTCCAAAGGTGACACTACTTCCCTTTTCTTGCTTGACATTTTTCAAATTTGACCTCATACTAGTCATGTGTCTGGAACAACCACTGTCGAAGTACTAATTATCACAGTTTGTACTTTGCAGCCCTAGATGAGAGGACATACATGTTGAATATTCTTCCACTGGTATACCAAAAGGATTTCATTTCACAACTTTACCAAATGTAATATCATATTGCATCTTGTAACATTTTGGTCGAATGTGACCTTTTATGTTGCAATAATGACATATTAGAGGGGCTCTTGGAACATGACAGAATTTAGAATTGCTCACCGAAGTGGATGGAATCCAGAGTTGCTTGAAGTTAGGATCAGGTTTAGTGAAGATTCTCTTGTGGTGAAATTTGAGACGATTCCTTATGAACAGACGAAAGGTTAAGCTGTGATTTTGACATAATAGCTTTATTAGAGATAGATAGTGTAATCCAAGAGGAAGACAGTTCCATTTTCACTACAGGAGTTTGGCAATTCCTCGAAGCATGAACAAACATAGTTTCTTTACCCAGATCTTCTTCAGATTCATAACCAATCCCTTTTTTCCATATCCATTGCTTGCTCTAATGACCTCATCTAACTTGGCCTATCCAGTTTCAAGTGATGAATAGATTTATTCAACCTGTCAAGTTCACTTTGATCTTTCTCAATCTTTTCATCTTTTCTTTTGATAACAGCCATCATCGGTTGATGTTGCTTCATGGTTCTCTCCAGATGTTCTTTGAGAGCTTTAATTTTGGAGTCTCTATCTTGCAGATGAATGGATATTTCCATCTTGAAAGATTCAATGATCCCAAGATAATACTCAACAGACTGATTTTTAAGTTTGTTCTTATAAGGAGTTGAGTCCAAAAGAACTTGACTAGCAAGCAGTTTATCTCCAGAGATCTTTAGTTCCTTTTTAAGATAAGCAACTTGATCTTCTAAATTTTTTGTCAATCTAACAGCCTCAAAACATTTATCATTCATGAGCTGATACATTGACCTCATGTTTTCAGCAGTTGGAGAATCTTCACTTCAGAATCATAGTAATCAGTAAGTCCATCAATTTGTGTTTAAGTGGAATTAAGGCATGAAATAGAACTTACCAGGGCTAGGTTATTTGTGTGATCAAGGTTCTCTTCATCTTCAGATTCAGAATCACTCCAAGTGGACTTGAGGGCATTTGTTCTCCTTAAATAAGTTGGACACTCATATTGATAGTGTCATATCCCCTTGCATTATCGACACTGATCTTTATCGATTTTTGATTCAGAGGAGATCAGTTTATTCTTCTCTCCAACAGGTCTGCGATCAGCATTTCTTCTTTGATTTGGTGACCTTTCTTTGAACCTTCTCATTATTCTCCCATAATTCTTAGTGTGAAGACTCAAGTGTTTTTCAAATTCATCCATAGAAAGTTCTGAGGACCTTTCATCTTTGATGTTTTCTTCAGCATTGAATGCCACTGACTTCTCTTTAATGATAGGATGATCAAAATTTTTATTCATTTCGAAGGTTCTAAGATCACCTATAAGTTCATCAAGACTGAACTTTGCAATTTTGCTGAAAGTCTCTAGAGCAATGACTTTCACGCTGAATTTTTGGGGTAAGGTCCTCATAAATTTCTGGATCTGCTTCTCTTCAGCAATACTTTCTCCCAAAAGATGTAGTTGATTGATGATTGATGAGAATCGATAGTAATATGCATCAATATTCTCATTTTCTTTCATCATCAACCCATCGTATTCAAATTATCAGCCGTTGGATCTTTGAATTTCTTACAGAGTCTATTCCTTCAAATTGAAGCTTAAGAATCTTCAAAGCCTCCTTAGCTTCAACACACTTCGAGACAAGAGAATGACGTTGAATATCTAATGATGAGAGAATAGCGTAAAGTGCCTTATTGTTGGATACTGCATCTTTTCTTTCTTCATCCGTCCAGCCTTCAGTTTTGAGTTTCTTAACCCCATCCTTGTCAGTGGTGAAAGAATGAGTCCATCCTTCTTCTACAGCCTTCCAGACTTTTCCATCTCCAATGGACTTCAAAAAGATTACCATCATGGATTTCCAATAAGAATAATTGGATCCATCCAAGAAAGGGGGGCGAACAGCAAAGCTAGTATCATGAGAAATCATGATACGGAGAGTGGAAAAACAATAACATAGGTATAAAAAGATAACATGCTCTGATGCCAAACGTAATTCTTAAGATTGATGTTCTACAAACAGATGTTAAAATACCATGAAATAGAACATCATAGAATTGAAACAGGAAGACCACGTCTCTCCCTCAAAATCATCCATTATATTACAACAAGACTTTGACAACAACTCGACAACCCTATCACAATCACTTGTCTCGTTTGAATCTAACTCTAGTTTTGGCCTATCCATAGGACTTGTGATCAAGAATCCCTCTTGACATTGATAATATAGAAATTTCCTTCAAGAAATAAAATAAGAAACAAAAAGAAAATATTCAACAAACTCTCTCAACTCCAACAAAACTCACAAAAGAATATTTTCTCGATATCGTACTACTCCTTGAACATGCTCATAAATAGACTTGTTGATTAGGACCGTAATCTCTTCCAAAGATAATCATCGCATTCTCCTTGCAATCTTTCCTTAATAGAATCACTCAATCAATCTGCTTTGTGATCCTTTAATTACTGAATCAGCCAATGTACATCAATAACTTGATTTATCTTCTTTCCTTGTGGAGCTTAATCACAATCAAATCTGTGACAAGAATCAACACAACACGTTTTGCAAATATATGCTCATGACATAATTTCTAAACTCAACATATATATATATATATATATATATATATATATATATATATATATATATATATATATATATATATATATATATAATAAATGAATATAAAATAAAGATTAATTTTATTTTATAATTCAGCAATTAAATTTTATGTATTTTAACAGTGTGAGATGGGGTTTAGTTAGACGGGTCGATCCATCACTAAAGTAATTTTATTATATCGATAAAGTATGCTTATTTGTAGTTAAAATATGTTAATAATAAATCACATTATAACACGTTAAAATTATATTTTAATGTATAATCCATTATACTTTAGAAAACATACTTTAACAACCATTAAATATTTTTATCTATATAATAGGCATACTTTAACGCGTCTCACAAACATCTCATCTGAGTAACATCTCACAAGAGACTTTGTTAATTTAAAATAATGTGAACATTCATTTTTTTAAATAATTTTAAAACTAAATTTAGAGTACAATTATGCTTGAACGATCTTAACTATTAGATTAAATTTTAATCTCCAACATAAAATAAAATAATTTTTTTCAAAAACCTAAATTTAACATCTAATTATACGTGTTAAACGACCACCTAATCTAAAAGCTTAACCTGATAGAGAGTTGAATCGTTTAATACTTAATCAAGTCACTCTAACAATACGCTTATAAAAATCTTAAAATTTAGACAAAGTCTCTAGTGAGACGTTACTTACCTGAGACGGTTTGTGAGACTTGTTAAAGTATTTATATTATTTAGATAAAGTGTGCTTAGTGGTTGTTAAAATATCTTTTCTAAAATATGTTGGATTATGCATTAAAGTATAATTTTAGCGAGTTATAATATAATTTATTATTGACATACTTTAACAGCAAATAAGCAAACTTTATCTACATAATAAGCATACTTTAGTGATGGATTGACCTGTCTCACACTCGTCTCACAAATAACCCGTCTAACAAGAGAGTGTCTTTAAAATTTATATAGCGGACTTAATGCTTAATTATAAATTTTGATTTATCTAAACTAATTTTAATAAAATTAAAAATTTTAGTATTTAATATAATAAAATATTTTTATTATTTATTTATCAAAAAATTAATTTTAATTTAAAAAAATTTAAAATAATTGTTGAACTTTTGTTTCAAAATCATTTCAATAATACATTCTTAATTTACATGAGATGATTTAAAATTCTTAAATTTTAAAATCTTTTACTTTCAAATCTATTAAATTTAAAATGACTTAATATAAACAAGAATTTAATATTCTCATTTTATTGAAAAATATACTTTATTATGTATATGTATATATACCTTTTAAAAAAAATAAAGAGTCCCTTAAATTAAGGGGTTTGAGTCACCATTTTAATGAGGTGAAAAGGCTTGATGAACTCCTTAAGATAGATTATCCTTTAATCTAGTTAAATAATTCTAAAAGGCCCTATTTGGTTATTATTAAATTATAAAATAAAAAATTTAATTATAAAATAAAATTAATTGAGTTTAAATAAATTTAAAGGGCATTGTTTGGTTGATATTAAATTAAATATTTTAAAAATTAATTATGAATATTACTTTTTTTTTGTTATTATAAAAATTATTAATTTAATCACTACAAAAAAAACTTTGATTAGAAACCAAAATTAGAGAACGTATTTTAGCCGTCTCTATTTGAGACGTCTTTTGCAATGAATTTTTTTTAATAGATAGAGACGGAAATCACATTGACCATTGGTGAACAATAACAAATTTAACATTAAGGTTGTACTAGAAACAACTTCGCATTGCGACGATATTAGAGATGGTTTTTTTCGGTCTCGATTATAGACAGCTTGCCCTCTCTAATTTGAGATGGAATTAGAGACAGTTTCAAATTGTGACGATAATAGAGATGATTTTCTTCCGTCTCAATTAGAGATGAAATTTGGTCATCTCTATTTGAGACGGTTTTAGAGACTGAATGTGTCGGCGGGCTAGAGAACTGAATCGGTAATTTTGAAATGATTTTGATCGTTTCAACTATTGAGACAAATGTAAACCATCTCAATTTGAGACGATATTAGAGACAGTTTTAAGTTGAGATGGTATTTTGCCGTCTCAAATTAAAGATAGTTTATAGTTGAGACGATATTAGAGATAGTTTTTTCCTCTCTAAAGCCCTCTCTAACTATTCAATTTGCTAAAATTAATAAATTGAGGTTCAAACCATGTCCACTGATGAGCGTTTTCTCAACACACAATATTAATCCCCAAGTGTGAAGGATGCTATTGTAGCTTTGATAAGTGATCAAGTGATTATCGAATCCAAAGGATGTATTATTATCAATTTAATTATTAACTAACTTATTAAGACTAGGTTGACAATATAATTATGATTAATTAAGTAACCAATAAACAAATAATTAAATATAGCAATTAAAATAAACAAGCAGTAGAGGTTAAACGAAAGTGAATAAGTGAGAAGATAGGTAGTTTTTTCGGGCCATCCAGTTTTACTCATTAACTTCCCTTCCATATATCAATGTCCGACTCTATCTTGTGGAGTATGGACGCATCATTAAACCATGCAAATCTACTCTATAGACACCCTAATACTTGGATCCTTATGTGAATGACTCTGTCACTCTTATTGTCTTGCTATTGAGATGAGCGAAGTTCAACCCTTCCATAGCTCTTGTCACAAACATATCATTAATTAACAATGAAAAAGGAAAGGGCATTATCACTACGCATAAAAAATATCTAAATTATCATTCGTAACAATTAGCAATGATTGGCACATAAACCATGTTTCTAACATATTTTATCTTCACCATACACTGATTCACGCATTTCTCACATTAAATTCTTTTGGAAAATCTATTTTCAAATCAAACTCTGTTCACATTACCATTGAGAACTAGCAATTAAATGTTAATTATCACAAAATATTAAAACTATTTATATTCTCAATAAGGATTAAATAATAGTGGCTCATTTCCATTTTCCCTGCAAAATCCAATACTAAGATAAAAGTTACCACAAGCATATGACAATTTCATAAACTAATTGATTCTTTCTAAATGCAAAATAAATTTACTCAAATGCAATCATTTTGAAAATTTAAGCATATCAAGAAGTAAAAATTACAAATCATAAAATAACTTCAAGTACCAACCATCTAGGGGATTATCAAAGTTAACGTAGCCACAACGAAGGCTGCTGCGAGTGCAGAGCTCTCCACAAGGCCTATACCTCACTAAACAAATTGTAGAGCTGAGAGTATGTAACCTTGAAATTCAAGTCACTAACATAAATAGAAGTCGTCTGAAACTGTGCTTCAGATACTCCTTTAGGTGCCACTACCCAATTGGTGATAGACGCTGTCTCCAAATTGAAAGATTCGAATCAATTACTAAAAATTAAGAAAATTAGGGCAAGAGTTGGATCTTTTACCTAATAACCCCTCAAGATATGATGGTGGTAGCAGTAGTTAATTAACTGGCGGCCGTATGACAGACGGTGTCCGCGGTGGTGGTAGGTAGCTGTCGAGATTTTTAGAAAGATGATTTTACTGAAATGTGCGAGAAGAAAGCTATTAAACGAAGAGGGAGAGTGATAAACTTACGCAAAGTGTTTTTTTTGTATCCTCCGCCATCATACTCGATGGCATATTCGAAATAACCAAAACTTGATTAGTAGTTCCTGCGTTTATCGTCGCAATGTATTCTCAAAAAATTTCATTACCTTGCTATCCTTGCGTGAGAGAGGGATCATCGATTTTCCTAGGTTGTGTTTGTAATAGTTTTTTTCAAAAGTAGATTACTATAGTTTTAATAAATTTATTTTATTTTGTTTATCCGTCTCACACTTATCTTCACACTTTCTATTTTCATTCGTCCCAAACTTATCTTCATCACCTAAAAAAGGAAATTTCACATTAACCAACAACCTTAAAAGTTATCTTAGTTTAAAAAATATCACTCCCACCTGACACACATAGCATACTTTATAATTTATTTATTACCTAAAAATACCACAATACCCCTAAAAAGTTAATAAATTTGGTCAAAAAGTAATTTTTCTTAAACTCCGATCTATAATACCGGCGCAAATAAGTATGGGATGGAGGAAGTATTTTTTAATATAAGTTTTTAAAATATGTAAATTAAATTAACCGTATAAGATACTTAGTATACTAACTCCTATGATATAATAAAGAAGTGATAATATTTTATTAAATGATAATGTTCAAATTAATAAAAATAAAAAGTATTAGTGGAACATTAAATTATTTAATAAATAATTTAAAGTATAAATAAAAATGACACTAACATTTTTAATGAAAAGTGATACTATTTTTAATAAAAATTGACAAATATTTTAGAAAGCAAAAAAAAAATCTCACATGAAATGATCTCATGCAAGTTTTATTATTATTAGTGTTGTTTTTATTATTATTAATATTATTATTTTTATATACATTCAAAAAATTTAAAATATATTCCTTCCATCCTCTTGATATATATTCTTTTTTTTCACATATATTCAATAATAGAATATAATAATTTAATGTATAATGAATTGAGAATTATAATATTTTAATGTGTATTGAGTAATTGTATTAATATTGTGTATAACTTTATGTGTAGTGGAATGAGTATAATAATTATTTTTAGTGAATCTCATCTAAATAAAATGGCTACTTTTTAAATAAAATACACTAAAATGATAAAAATAGATAACTCTCGAAGGGAGAGGAAGTATGTAGATATCAATCATAAATTAATTGTCTTATTATAAATGAGCTTGTCTTAGTTTTAATTTATGAGTGCAACTAGAGTGGATGCAGAATCTTAATCATTAAATAAAATAAAATAATTAAAAATTAAGAAAACTAATTATCCATTATATTATAATTTAAACTTATTATTTTGGCAAAGACTTGTGTGAGACCATCTCACGTAAGGGCTTACGTGAGACGGCCAGAAAGTGATAACTTTTATATAGGAAAGTGATAATAAATTAATGAAAAATAATAATGTTATTTCATGAATAATTTATAGTATAAATAAAAAGTGATAACATTTTATAACGAAAGTGATAATATTTTATAGCAAAAGTGATAACTATTTTAAAAAGTGAAAAAACGATCTCATGTGAGACGGTCTCACACAAGGCCTACCCTATTATTTTTAGGTGCACTCCGAATTATACTTAATTTATTTTTTGGATTTGTGTTAACTTTAAGGGTAGTGGCGGTTCTATATTTTGGGATTTAGGAGTACGATTAAATAAATTTTAGTTATTAATATTTTGAGTGTATATTAGGTGCACCCGGGTGCACCCTTGCACCCATATTTGTATAACTTTTTATTCTATTTTGTATACATGTTATTCTCTTTTGTATACGTATTTTGTAATAATTGTATACTTTTTTCATACTAAGTTTTTCATTAAAAAAAATAAGCATTCATATGTGTATAACTTTTTATTCAATAGTGTATACATGTATTTTAATAATTGTACATTTTTTACACTCAATTTTTTATTAAAAAAATTAACAATTAAATTGTATACATTTTTACTCATAATTGTATATGTTTTTGCTTATATTTGTACGTGGATGCACACGAAGCTTCGTGTGCACCCGGATGCACACTATATTTAGCCTAATATTTTATTTCAAAAATCATACTACTTTATGTAAAAATAGCAAAAATAAAAGAATTTGAAGGAAGTATATTTATAGAAGTAAGTATAATTCTTTGGAATTTGAATGGTGTATATTGCTAAAATTTGAAGAAAAATATGTGAATACTAATTTTGAATTCACACAAATTTATTTAGAGAAACAACGCTCCTATCAGTATAATTTTAAGAGAGACTCTCTTGTAAGACGAGTTATTTGTGAGATGGATGTGAGACGGGTGAACTTGGTTTCAATTTTGGTATTAATTGATTAGAGCAAGCGTACTCTATCGAGTAGTAGACCGTAGTGACCAAGTGTAAAATTTAGAAATATCGAACCCAAGGACGAAAGTGGGTAGCCGTATTTGAGAAATGTTTTACTCTAGTAGGACTAATCAATAAAAGTGGGGGTTGAATTAACACTACAAACTAACTAAGAAAGCAATTAAAGACAAAAGGATACAATGGACATAGAAGATGGATGAAGGTGGACAATTTAAGAATTATGTAAGGCAAGCAACATTCATGGAAAATGTATATATAGACTCACACATACACATGCATTGATGGTCTTCATGTTATGATATTAAGGGCAATCACATATGTACCTTTAATCCCTATGGCCAAGACAATTAGGTTCTCAACTCTTTTACAAGTTTAAATCTCCTAGGATTGTTCTTACTCTCAATTCCCTTAAGGTACTATGATCATAAGTTTGGTTCCCTCACTAGTTCATCACTAATGTCCTATCATGAGGTTTTAAGCACAAGAAGGGTATGTCTTACCTCCCCTCATACTAACTAAGTCATCTCATGCAATCAATGATTCAATTAAACCACTAAGCATAATATTAGAATGGTCATCCTAACACTATGAATAGAGAATTTAATCACACAAATCATACATAAAATGAGAATAAGCATTCATGATAGAAAATATTCATAACAATCATTTCATCAAACTTGTGGTGTGCAAAATCTACATAATCCCTAATCAATTATATTGCTAGCCTCACATGAGGACTGGCCACTAAAAATCATAACAAAATCAACATAATCCATGGCATGCTCCAATTGAGCCAAATAATGAAGAAAATAACAAAATAAAGGTAAGTTGGCTCCCCTCTTATGGTGAACTTCCTCCTCCTTGATCATGCTAAAATCTTCAACCAATGATGAATTCTCCTTCTTAGATTGGTGGATGGATGGATTAATGGATGAATTTGAGGAGATCAAGTGGATTGGATGGATGAAGGGTATGGAGATGGATGGAATGGAGTTAGTGTGTGAAAATGTATTGTAAAATGTGTGTGGAGCTGATCCCAAATGATTCCTCTCTTATTTCACACTCAAAATAGGTATTTGTACCCATTGGAACCTTCTAGAACACATTCTAATCATAAAATTGACTTCGGGTCGAGCTCCGGTCGAGTTCGGGTTGGTGCAGCGCAGTCTCACCATTTTGCACATAACTTTCACATTCAAACTCCGATTTGAGTAATTCTTGCGCTCAAACGATCCTCTCTTTCTTGACTTTCTATGCATATAAATAACTGATAAAACTTCCAACATTTGAAGATATAACAAGTCATGCAAAGTGGCACAATCGTGCTGAGTAAGAACAACTTGCGCGACGTCAACATTTTAATCATAACTTTCTCGTTGGGCTCCCATTGAGGTGTTTCTTATTCCAAAACAATCATATCTTATGTGGATTTTTAACCATGTATTGTACTTTTAGTTTTGAGCTCCACACGAGTACAGAAAAATTACACAAGTTGGACGTGAGTTTTTCAGCATTTTGCTTTGACTCGTTTTCCCTCATTTCAACTCCGAATTGAGCTCCATTTTTTCCACATCTTCCTTATCGCGTCTAGAATCTATTTTTACATAAAAATAACACAAATTACACCAAATTACTCATTTTCTAAATATACACAAATATAGCACAATTTAAGGCACTTAATCATGAAAATCACACATTTACCATTTCAAAGCACACATCTCCATATCTTTATATAACACCACCAAATGATATATATGATGAATAAAAACACAAGAAAATACATAATAAAAAGATACTAAAATTTAGGTGAAAATGACACTGATCAACGGGTCGACCCATTATTAAAGTATGTTTATTGTATAAATAAAGTATGCTTATTTGTAGTTAAAGTATGTCATTAATAAATTATATTATAACATGCTAAAATCATACTTTAATGTATAATTCAGCATACTTTATAAAATATATTTTAACAACTATTAAACATACTTTATCTATACAATAAATATACTTTAGTGATGGGTCAACCCGTCTCACAAGAGACTTTCTCTAATTTTAATTTCACAATTTATGTAAAATGATTCTATTGTGGTTTATAATTTATTTTATTCTAAGATTTAAATATTAATATTTAGGTAGAAATTTGTTTGAAATCGTCTTACATAATGATTTCATTGCAATGAATAAATAGTGATAATATTTTAATAAAAAGTGATGGTTATATAATAAATTATTTCATGAACAATTTGTTGGGATAAACAGATCCACATTCATTCCTAAGAGACAAATAAAGAAGAGCATAAAAAGTACACCACAAGAATTTACGTGGAAAACTCCAAAACCAGAGAAAAACCACGGACCGAGAAAATACCACTATATGAAAAATTTTTACAATCACACAGAATTTCTCCCTCCCGACTCCAATCCCTACACTCTTACAAATCTTTAACTAATCCACACTTTTCTTCCCATTCTCACAACCAAGAATCAAAGAAAGGAATTTAACTAGAATCAAATACAAAGATTAAATTGTACTTAATTGGTGCACTTGATATCAAGTTCAAGAGACTCCTTATATATCACCAGGAATTCCTTCCCCTTTGTTCTTCTTTTTGATGTGGGATAAAAAACAAAGTAAAAATTCCCTTCTTTTATTGTTGACAAATCCTAACACAATTTATAATATTTCCTTCTTCCTACATTTATCTTTACTAATCCTTTATAAAATTACAAATGACTGATGAAGATAAGTGTGAGATGGATGGAGTATAAATGTGAAGTGACAATATTTTTTTATGAAAATTGATAACATCTTTAATAAAATGTGATAACTAATTAAGAAAGTCTAAAATGGTGTCATTCTGAGATAGTCCCTTGCAAGTCTGCCCCTTATTTTAAAGGTTAAGTAATAATTTTAGGGTATTTTGGGGTGCACTACCAATATTTATAAGTTAAAGTAGGGTAGTGGGTAATTATTTTGCAAAATAATATTAATTATATTATTTTATTTAATGGTGGAGATTAAAATATAAATTATCTAACAGTTAAGATTGTTCGGGTGCACCAGGTGCACCGCAGTTGGACTCATAATTTTAAAGGTGATTTTGGGTGCATTCGGTGTACCGACACACTGCAATGTCTATAGATTTAAAATGAGGTAGTGCGTAGTTTTTTTTAAAAAAGAAAATTAATTATATTACTTAATTTAATAATTCAATTAAAAATTAATTTGTTAAGATCATTCAGATGCATCACGGTTGGACTCTAATTTTAAAGCTATAATTATAATTGATAATAATTAATTAATAAAAAAACCTATATGTTTTTTTAATTCATTTATAATTGACTTTCATTAACAATTTTACAAAATTTAATAATATTATACAATTTGGATCATCATCTATGTTTAACCCATTATTTTTCAAGTTAAAAATGCTCCCTTTTCCTAAAAAATTTGCGCGAAAGCAAATGAAAACACTACAGTTGAAAACAACACGAAAAAGAAGCGCCAACAACAAAGGTAACTAAAGCGCGAATCCAAAAACTTTTCCCCTACCAACAACAAAGGTAACTAAAGCGCGAATCCAAAAACTTTCCCCCTAATTAGCTTTTCCTTCTTGCTCAATAGTCGATATCTTTGGAACAAAATAATTAAATGAATTCAATTTATCTAAATCAATTTTCAATATGCTGAAATTATTAACTCTCTCTGAACCAATGGTTTTTTGTCCAACAACGACGGAAGAAGTAATCATCCTTTGAAAAAGTAGTGAGCGCACTTATTATCTTCTCATTCATACATGCTGATGCTGACGAAGGCACGCTCTTGATACATCGTAGTTGATCCCGCTTGCTGCCTTGAATGCTTCCCCACCTCTTTTGAGGCCATCGACGGAGATTTCTACTCCGATCCCGAAGCTATTCTGCAAACAATGAAATCACAGGTACATTCTGCATGTTTGTAGGCAGGGTCTCAAAACATCTAAGTGATTGTTAAAACATAATTCTTGAGTTATGCTTGCTCTCAATTTATTTTTTTGATTAAGATTAATTACTTATATAATGTATTGATGTTTATCTCTAGTCTTCTGTGTTTGCAGAGTAAGAACTGTGCTTTGATGTCCGTCCCAGGCTAAGAGGGTCATTTTACCATTTTGGTTGTCCCACCCAAAGAGTCTCATTTCCTTTTTTGGACACATGGGGCCTACCCACATCCACTAATACATTTAAAACATGGGGCCCCCACACCCACTAATACAACTACCCACTACACATTAAATAATAATATTCCTTAATCCACGTGCCGAAAAGCAAATGGAACTCTTAGCCTGGGACGGAGTGAGTAGTAATTTTGTTATTGATTGTTAATGAGAAAAATGTTCATCTGCATTTTCAATTTGTTATATCCGAATATGACTTTCGAGTATATGGAGGAAGACAACATCTCTCTTTGATTACATAATATTCATTGAATTGAACCTGTTTTAAAATTATTTGGGTCTGTTCCATGACGAGCAGTTAGAAAAGGAAGTAGAGTGTTCTAGGTGTTGGGTATCATTGTTTCTTGATGACTATTTGGCAGTTCCTTTACTTGAATGATAATTTTTTGGTAACTCAAATCCATCCTCGACATCATATCTAATTACTTTGCAATTTTGCTAAACAATTGAAAGTTTCGATAAATATCAATTAAGGAGAAGTTTGGTGACTTAAGGTGATGATTGTAAAATTACATGAATCTATCACAATACATGGATAGTTTATACTTTTTGGTACCTAATTCATAATTTAGTAGGAGGATAATAGATAGGAAAACTCATGTTAACTAATACACTTTATAAATTATAATCATATTTTGAGATATGGCCCTACACCGCCTTTGAATTCGTAGTTATATTCTCTTTGGCACATAGGAAACTAATGTATATATGCCATTCTGTCTCATCACATACTGAAGAGGTGACACTTACAGAGGTGTGATGCGAAAAATATTCCAGCACACATGGGGTAAGTTTGAAAAATTACTGGTACTGATCGGGTGTGAATTAGATAGTGAAAAATATATGAATAGAAAGCCCTATCAGTCTAGTTTCCAACGCAATAAACGGGGACCATTTGAAGTTTTTCACAAGGAGTTATGATCATTTTTCTGGAAGATGATAGGAATATACGGGAATCTGTCAACTTCATGCATTTGAAGTGTTTTGAGTAATTCCAACTATCATTTTTTGGTCAAGTCAGCAAATTTACTTTATTAATTGTTATATAAATGTTATGCATGTATTTTAGTGTTCAAAGAAACATTTAAAGTGGTCAAATAAATTTAATAAATGTAGAGTCAAGCTGATTAATGTTTAGATAATTCTAGGTTCTTGAATGGCTCCTATAAATAGAGCCTCATTCCTTTGTATTTGAATAAGAAAATATTGAGAGTATAATATATTTGGAGTATTTAGTCTTGCTTAGAAGATGGATTTCTTCTAAGTATCACTAAGTCTTTTGGTAGATTTCATAAGACGACGAGTTCATTCCAAACTTGTGGTGGATTCCAAGTGAGGAATTGTTTTCGAGTGTGTTTGTGTTACCTCCTAAATCTCCAATTTTCCCGTATCAAGGTGTGCTTTCATTTTATATTTTAAATCACGTGTACAATTTGAATTGCGTTTTAGTAAAGTTTACAATTTTCTAGCTGGTACACATGGCGGGAAAGATGCTTAAAAAAATCCTCTCATACTTTGTTTGATGATTTAAGGACATCACAGATATATTTACATAATTAAAGAGATGGCTTAATGTGGATATAGAACTATAAAGTTAAATTGATGGCATTGCCTTCAAATCCCAAGTCCAGTTGATCTAAACAAATTCTAACTTCGTTTTGGAATATTTTGGTTTTTGTTTATTTATGATAAGACTGTAGATATTTGAGTTGAAATGGTATAATTGAGTTCAAATGGGATAGAAACACAGTCTCTTATGTGATAGAACTTCAATTTTTTTTTTAAGAGTATCAACTGTGGCATAAAGGGGTGCCTTATACCTTGACAGTTAATATGATCAAAAATCTCCTTGAAATATGTTTGAAATGCAAACTTATATGATTTCTTGATATTTGAATTTATTAGTTCTAAATTCATTTACTAAAATTTTCAGTTGGTAGTTGTTCGAACAATTCTTTGGACTAAGAAAAATCTAATCTACACTCCTCAAGCCCTAATTATATCTTCCGGTATGTCATAATATGAAATTTTTTTTTTCAATTTAACTCTATGTTCCTTCATGGACATATAATTAGCCATTCAACCATCTTTTGTTGCAAAATGAAGTAGAATTTTTGCAATGTTTGATTCTTAGAAGTAGAGGCTAGCTGATAAATACTGAATATTTATTGATTTATGTATTGTTATTAGCATATCTTGAATATGTTTGTTGAATTTCATGATTACATGACAAGTCTCTAAAAATATACATATTTTTACCCCATAGGGATAGCTTACAACATATTCTATTGAATATGAAAGCATTTGAGAGGCCATTTTTTAGTTATCCATTTGATTTCCTAATTGCAATCCAATTTTTCGTCGTACCATTCCCCTTTAACTTAGAATTGCCTTGTGTGGTAACTTTGTCACACAATTCAAATATAGCTCCTTTACTTAAGAAAATATGCAGAGTCAGAGACAATTTGAGTGAAGCTCAATAAGAATTTGTCTTGTTTTAGTAAATCAAGTAAGACTCTAAATTTTTAGAGCCTACAATCATGCATAAGTAAGGCTTATTCCATTTACATAGTGTGCTGCTTCAATTTTATACTTGGGAGTTTGAGTGAGCACTTTTTTGATTTTGATATCTATCTAAATCACTAAGCACCAAATTTTGATGCTCTCTATTTGCATATAATTGCTTTATAGATGCATTGCTTGGTATTCTGCATGTTATAGACTAGCATGACACTTGTTTGATGTTTATTACTGCTTATTGTAAAATTCCCTTTGCTCATGGATTACCCATTTTGACTAGTGATTCCACCAAATGAATAGATACCAAGTGTTGGTTGTCAACCATCGGATTATATGATTGAAACTTCACTTTATGGCATCATTATATAAACGTGAAGTGAATGTTACCACTTTGTTAGCATGAGTTTCCCCTGCTTTATGTTTGTGCTGGAGACTGAAGTATTTAAAACCTCTCCATTGGATAAACTTTGATTAATTGGGTTTGTAGATTCTGTCAATTCAAGAAATTTGCCTATTGATTGTCCAGATTCAAATAGTGATTGGTTCCCTTAAGGCTTGAGATATGATAAATTGTTGCTAAAATAATTAAAGAGCTGAAGCATTGGTTTTAACCTGTAGTGATGTATAGTTTGTATACAAATTAATGGGTAATGGTTAGTTGGAAAGAACAAATTTTTAAAAAATTGAGAGTCATCCTTTTTGCACTAGTTTCAGCTTTCACCCTGGTTAAAAATACCACATCATGAAGATTGACAGTCTTGCTTTTCTTATGATCAGATTATGAATATCCCCTCTGGGGATTGCCAGATGGTAGCATAAAAAGGGAAAAGGTTAAACATGAAGTTCACAATAGAAGTGCACATAAGCTTCAAGAACTTTGTTCTAGAAAGGGTGTAATATAGCTTAGGCCAGCATATTAGTCAGCTGGTATGCTGTTAATGAAGTGTTACAAATTTTTACAATTGTGATGTTTAATTTAGAACTTCATGTAATTGTATTGTTTCAGGAATACTTGGTACATGGATGATTATGTACAAATAATGAGACAATCAATGTTGAACAAATGCACAATCTCATCATTTGAGCAAGTGCTTGAAGTTTTAAAAAAATAACTCAGTGGAATTCCTGATGAGGTAAGAAGTAAGAACTGTCATCTATTTTTACTGGTCATTTGCATGTGACTCTTTGTGATGAACCAAAAGCCAAACTTACTACCTCGGATTCCTTTTATTGTACAAGTGTATTTAAGACTCACACTGCTAATGTAAGCTATGATCTGCAGATTTTTTATAAATTTGATCCTTCCCCCATAGCAAGTGCTTCAGTTTGGTTTATTACTTAGTAGAAACATTCACACTTGTATTGCTTTAGTTTCAGAGGGCAACAGTCTTGATAGTTCTAGAGTTGATTGTAATATTGGTATTAAAATAGATTTCACTAAGGCCTTTGATACCCTCAGATGGGATTTCTTACATAATTTCTTAACACGTGGGATTTTTTCCTTTATTTCTTGAGCTAATTGGCAAAGTTTTTTCTTCTGCTCTCCTATTTGTCTTTGTTAATGGTGCATTTTAAGGTTACTTCCCATGCAACCAAGGCGTTCATGAATGTCAAGTTTTGTAATAGTAACTCAACCATTGATATACCTTGGTAATTTCGTAATTTTTGGTATGATATCTGCAGCAAGATGCGACACCTGCATATTGTAGTTTTCACATTTATAGGGAAGGTAATTGTTGCGCAGACATAATTGCTGGTTTAAATTGTATCTGTAGTTGGTGGAACACTATCCTGAATATAGTTGTAACTCAATATGAGAGATGGATGGGGATATAGAATATTATAGATTCACTTAGTTGTTGGTTTTCTTCCACAAGGAATATATATTGTCATTAATGGTTAATTTTTTATGACATTTATATTCATCACAAATATTTTTTAATTTGTCATAAAATAATCAATCATTAAAAATTTGAAGTAACATGATATATTAATGACCATCATAATTAAATATTTTAATTAGCGACGAAAAAAATTATTAAGGATGAGTGTTGCAAATTGTGTCACAAAAAGAAATATTTTTGCAATGAAAATAAAACGTCTCTTTTAAGTAACATATTATGATGAAATTTGTACGTTATCAAAATTTTCGTTATATAATATAAGATTATTACATATTATTAATTTATATATTTTAATGGAACATAATAATTAAATCTTTATATATATATATATATATATATATATATATATATATATAATTAATTAATTAATTAATTAATATTTAGATTATAAATATATATATTTAATGAAAAAAACTATATTAAAGTATAACATAAATATTCTACTTGTGTTAAAAGTGTTATTTAAAAAATGTTATATAAAAGTGTTATATTATAATGTTACTTACAAAAAAGTGTTACATGAGAAGTGTAACCTATGTAAAAGTTTTATATGAATATGTTACAAATTAGAAAAGTGTAATTAATTTGTGTTATTTATATAAAAGGTGTTACGATTGTGTTACATATTATAATAATTTACAAAATGTTACAAATTTGTGTTAAGTAAATAAAAGCGTTACTAAGACGGTGTTATATAATGAGACTTATGTTGTAGTGAATGAATCATACACATGCTAATCCAATTTTACTTCAAATTCAACTCATCAACAAGAATTTTTAAACAATTGCATCATCATTTCACTTTCTTAAGCATGCATCTATCAAATTCAACAATTCAACTCAAAACTCTACATGCTTCACTTCACCAATCAAATTACTCAACAACTTCACGTAAACATCAAGGTCTAACAATAAATCAACAATTAAAATAGGAACCATCACTTGTTCATATGAGATTTCAAATAAAAATTCAAATTATACTATGAATCCATATAAAATTGAGTTCAATCAACTTACCCACTTAAAATCAAACAATAGAACTTCAATCCTAGGGTAATAGAGTCAAGAGAACGTACATTTCGATCCAGCCATGGCTTAGTATGAACAATGAAGAAAAATCACCAAATTGAATAAGAAACCCTAGTTTTGCAACTAAAAATCTCCAAATTCGTGAGAATTAGAGTGTAGAAAGGGTAGAAAGTGGTTTAATTGGAGTAGAATGAAGTAAAATCGAAGTTTGGAAGAGAGAATTTTTTATTCGGAGAGGATTCGAGTGAGGGTAGTGTGAAAAGTGTACGGAACAATGGCAAAAATAACTTATAAACGCGACTTACCTAACCAGGTTTGACTCGAACCAGATGGTTGAACCATAGTGTCGTGGTCAAACCACGCTTCTGGATGATTTTGGACTTTGGTTCGACTCGAATCGTTGGTCGAACTGGCATGTCGAGGTCAAACTAGCCTGTAACTAACTTTCAGGTGGCTGGTTCGACTCGAACTCTTGGTCGAACCACAACACCCTTGGTCGAACCAGCCTGTAACATTTTCTCTGATTACTGGTTCGACCCAAACCATTTGGTTCAACCTTCCTCCTTGGTCGAACCATGCCCCTGTTCCTTCAAACTCTTTCTTCATCCCCTGCGAACTTCAATCTCAAAAATGATCATTAGGTACCAAAAAAGAGTAAAACTAAAGCTAGAGAACCACCATTAAGACTCATTACGACACAACAAATAAAACACCACTGAACATTATGCAAATTGCAAAAATTGACACATCAATATCGATTAAAGTTTTAATATACCGCAAAAAATCAACTCCCCTAACAAACATTACAAAGAAAAGATTATACTCTCTATGCTACGATGAGGTAAGTACATCACACCTCCAAACTTCGTAGAAACTATAGTCAAAACTAAGTTTGCAAAGAGATATAAATTTCGATAAGTAAGCACGTCAAATATAAAATTTTTTTACTCACACGAATGAAATAAATCAATAAAACAGAAGGGAAAGCCCCCAACAAGCGCTCTTGTTTAACGTCGGAGAGTCACGATGGTACCATATCAATGCAATGTATCCTCAAAGATGATGCAAGCATCATTCGACGACTTATAATGCTTCAATCGATGCCCATTCGTCGCAATGATGTCTTCGTCCTTATCCATGATCTCAAAACTCCTCCCTCCGCAGGCTCTATGGATAATGAACGGTCCCATCCACTTCGATTTCAATTTTTCTGCAAAGAGCTTCAAACGAGAGTTAAAGAGTAATACCTCATCACCTTGCTTGAATTTCTTATAAGTGATATTCGAATCATGCCATTTCTTCATTCTTTCCTTGTAGATCACCGAATTATTGTAAGCTTGATTTCTGAACTCGTCTAGATGATTGATTTGAGTCAAGCTCAACACCTTTTGATCCTTAAGGCACAAGTTCAAACTTCTCAATGCCCAAAAAATTTTATGCTGAATCTCTACGGGTAAGTGGCACAGCTTCCTATAAGATAATTTGATAAGGAGACATGTCAAGCATAGTCTTGCACGTAGTTCGGAACCCACACAAAAAATCATCGAGCTTCATAGCCCAATCATTCCTATTAGTTCCGACTACTTTCTCCAAAATTTATTTCACTTGTCAGTTGGAGACTTCAGCTTGCCGATTAGCTTGAGGAAGGGTGTAGTAATCCTATGCTTAACACCATATTCCTTGAGAACCTTTTCCAGAAGCTTGTTGATGAAGTGGGAACCTTCATCGCTTACAAGTGCTCTAAGAACTCCATAGCGGGCAAAGATATATTTTCTTTAAGAAAGACAACACAGTCTTTGAATCATTCATGCGAGTAGGAATGGCTTCTACCCACTTAGAAACATAATCCACTGCTAGAAGGATGTAGAGAAATCCATTAGATGGGGGAAACGGCCCCATAAAATCTATTCCCAATACATCGAAGATTTCAACAACAATGCTCGGCTGCAGTGGCATCTCATTTCTTATACTTATATTTCTCATCCTTTGACATCTATCGCATGTTGCCACATAGGATTCATAGTCTTTAAACAAAGTAGGCCAATAAAGAGCAGATTAAAGTACCTTCGCTGCAGTCTTTTGGGCTCCGAAGTGCCCCCTTTAGGTTGTGCATGGCAAAAATCAAGAACACTCTCTATCTCTATCTCACGCACAAACCTATGGATGATAGAATCCGTACAAATCTTGTAGACAAACAGATCATACCATATAAACGTCTCAATATCCCTCTTAAACTTCGCAAGTTGATACCTATTGAGATCTCTTGGAATCTCTCCTATGGCAATGTAATTGACATAATCCGTATACCATGGATCCATTCCTTGAGCAGTGACTACACAAGCTCTCGTCACTCCTTCAGCAAACACCGCCATAATCTTCTCATCAGGGAACATCTCCTCTATGTATTCAAAAGAAACATCACAATGCTTCCTTATCTCCAACCTTGATAGGTGATCCGCCACTACATTTTCTATACCCTTCTTATCACGAATCTCCATATCAAACTCCTGCAGAAGAAGGACCCATCTAATGATCCTTGGCTTTGCTTCCTTCTTCTCCATCAAGTACTAGATCACAGAATGATCTATGTACACAATGGTCTTCATGCCAACCAAGTACTTTTGAAATTTATTGAATGCATACACAATAGTTAGAAACTCATTTTCAGTGACAATGTAGTTCTCTTATACTGCATCAAAAGTCTTACTCGTATAGTAGATGGCGCAAAACTTCTTCTCTCTCATCTGGCCGAGCACCACTCCAAGTGCTAAGTCACTTGCATCACACATAAGTACAAACGGTTGAGTCCAATCCGGTGTGATCAAGATAGGCGTAGTAATAAGTACCTCATTTAAAACCTGTAAAGCTATTAGATATTCATTATCAAAAATAAAAAGAACATCCTTTTCAAGTAAATGAGACAACGACTTGGAGTATTTTGAGAAGTCTTTGATAAATCTCCTATAAAATCCTGCGTATCCAAGGAAGGATTGCACTCCCTTCTCATTAGTAGGTGGTGGAAGCTTCTCAATTGCCACCACCTTTGCTCTATCCACCTGCAATCCCCTAGCTGAAATGTGATGCCCAAGAACAATCCTATCTCTCACCATGAAGTGGCACTTCCCTTAGCCTAATCAACAATCTTATCTTATGCATGCAATACGAAGGATTAATACATTTCAAATCATCTAGAGACCAACCAATCGCAGACTTATACTTGCTAAGCACATCTAATAACTTTTCAAGTAGATCATCAGTTAGAGAAGAAGATACAATTACCGAATATTTTTCATTGTCACCTAGATAAGCATACTTCAAGTGTTCCGGTAGCGATTTCAACTCCTCTTTCTTGTCTTTTTTTGCTGTGCTTTCCCTATCCAACGACAAGTACTTCCTAGTCCAATTCACCTTTTCAAACTTGATTCTTTTCGGTTCATACCTGTCATCACCCAAAGCAAGTAGATTTTCAAGAAATTCAATAGATACCTCATTAGAGAGCTCATCTAGCTCTGTGGTGGGAAAAGTAAGAGAATCTGCCAAACATGTCTCCAAAGGATCCTTTGAATGAATCAAAGACATATCTTCCTTCACTCTCTCCTCCACCACATCAATACTGTGATACTGCGTCTCCATCGGCATCTTCATAGCTTTATCAAGGTTGAATAGAACCTCTTCTTTATCCATCCGCAGCCTTAGCTCACCCTTTTGAACATCAATCATAGCTCCAGTAGTAGCAAGGAATGGTCTCCCTAAGATAAGGGGAACATTATCCTTGTCATCCTCCATCTCTAGTACAAGAAAGTCTATAGGAAAGATCAGTTTCTCTACTTTCACTAGAACATCTTCAATCACACCCTTCGAAAAAGTCATAGACTTATTCACCAATTGTAGAGCAACTGTTGTGGGATTTAAATCCCCCAAACCATGCCTTTGAAATATTGACAATGACATCAGATTAATGCTTGCCCTAAGATCGTACAAGGCTCGTCGTGCCGGCCCCTTTCCAATTTCACATAGAATAGTGAAGCTTCTCGAATCTTTTAGCTTAGCTGGCATCTTTCTCTGAATGATCGAGCTACAGTTCTCAGATAAATTCACCGTTTCAATTCCATTCAAGTTTCTCTTGTTTAATAGTATATCCTTAAGAAAGCGGATATAGTATGACATCTGATGAGAGTGAAAATAAACGTATTTTAGTGTCTAATCTAACACATTTTTTATGGAAATTATTGTTATATATTAGCACAATTGTCTTATATTCAATATATGTGAGAAAAAAGTGCACTTGAGGTATTTTATTGTGTTTTAGGTGGAAAAATGATCAAAAGCGCAAAGTTGGAGAAAAGTTTCAACTTGTGCAAGAATGCTGAAAAATGCACGTCCAACTTGTGTAATTTTTCTGTGTTTGTGTGGAGCTCTGATGACACGACCCACCTTACGTAACTTATAATTCCTATACTAATAAACATAAATATCATCATTATAAAAACATGCATATTTTTTTTCACATAATATATTTATAACCAAAACCATCACACCAGTTCAACATACGTAACTGATTTTTGACACCACATCAATTCACCCAAACTTGTCACAATACTTATTATATTATATAACAAAATAAACCCACGGCCTAGCCCAACAGGTCGTCATCTATGTATATCCGCTTAAAATCCCGTAGGAGCTCCACAACATTCACAAAACACCACATAATTCAATCATTAGTAGACTCACCTACAATGCATAAACTAGTGAGACAAAAATCTCAGTAAGTAGAAATCATGCATGACAGTGCATGAAAATGCATTTATTTTTCTATCACCTATTACCTATTTTTTTCTATTTGGTCTCTTTTATTTTGAAAACTATTCACGTTGCGGGATCTCCACGACACACTTATGATATGCACCCCAAATGAGCTCAATAGGGATAATTTTTCTGAACTCTGAATATACACTACAACATAAGTAGCATTAAATAACACCTTATAGTAAACTTTAAAATTATTTAACACAAAATGATAACACTTTTAAAATTATTATGATATGTAATATTTTTTAACACTTTTTTATATAAGTAATACATACATTTAACACTTTTCTATTATGTAACATATGCATATAATATTTTTATATATATAACACATTTTATATAATACTTTTACAAAGGTAACACTGTAATGTAACACTTATTCATAAGTAACATTTTTAAGTAACACTTCTACATACATTAATTATTTACATAACATTTTTAATTAGTATTCATCTTATAAATATGGAGTATTATTATACATACATACATACATACATATATATATATATATATATATATAAATTATCCATATTTAAAAAATAAATTACACACTACAAAAAAAGTATTTTTTTAGCAACTGAATTTAGCAATGGAATTCAATCCGTTGGTAATTAGCAATGGATTAGCAACAAAAATGATATTTTTGTTTTAGTAACGGAATGCCAACGGAATTATTCTTTATTTTAGTAATAGAATTCAATCCGTTGCTAATTACCAATAGAATAGCAAGGGAATCCTTATATAAATTATCAACGGAATTATTAGCAACGGATTACCAACGAGATTGATTTTTCGTTGCTAAAAATTTACCAACCACCACTTTACCAACAGAATTTTACCAACGGATTCCGTTTCTAATCCGTTGGTAAGCCAATTTAACAATGGAATTAAAGCTTTTAGCAACGGAATATTCCGTTTGCTAAAAAATAGTTTTTTTGTAGTGACATATATGGTTTTTAATAATGTTCTAAAAAAATTGAATATATTAGTTTAATATAATTATACAATACAAAATAAGTATATATAGTTCATTCCATAACATATTTATTTTATAATATATATTATTTAATAAAATTTTAAAAAAAATATTAACCACGAAAAATTATTTTAAATTATATTTACTTACATTTTATGTTAACGGTTAAAATATTGAACTACAAAAGTTTATTTAAAAAGGAAAGTAAAAAAACTTGAAATATATAATAAAATAAATATTTAATATTTATTAAGATTGATGTTCTAACTAAGTTGGTAGATGAAACACATTATAACTTCATAGGTCATGGGATCAAATCCAAGTAATTGCACTTTTATTTTTTAATTTTTATAAAAAAGTGTTATATAAATATTTTGTTGTATCATTTATGAAGTGTTACTAAAGTAAATGCAACATTTTTATTAAGTATTACTATATTAAGAAAAAGTGGTATATAAGACAATAGGTAACAGGGGCAACATCGATACCCCTAAAAGTGTAATCTATCGTCTATAATAACACTATTAAGCTATTAGATAATATTTTTCACATGTTATGTAAGTCATTTATATTGTAATGATAGTGCCGGGAATGATTTTTTCGAATCCTGGCAAATTGTTGGAGATAATTTTTCCGAACCCCGAATAAAATTTTGGGAACGATTTTTTCGAACCCAGAATAAAGTGTCTGGAATAATTTTTTCGAACCATGACAGAGATGCATATATAGTGGCCGCACACACCATTAATATCTTATTAATTTTGGAGAAAATACTTTTCATGATTATGCATGGTATGCAACCAGGGCAATTAAATATGCATCAAACCATTTACGACATCAATATCAACATTCAATCACAATAAAGCAACAACTTAACTTCAATTCACACAAATCCACTTCTGAACCCCCAATCACATAAATCCATTTATAAAATAACAACTTCACCTTGGGTCACACGATCCCATTTTAGAATAACAACTTCATCTCGGATCACAGAGATCCTCATAAATAATATCTTCTTAGATCATACAAATCTATATTCAACAGTTTCTGTTCACACAAATCTATATAGGACAATGATATTATTTCAAATCACATAAATCCACAACTTATATTGCAAATTTATCACAAATAATTTACAAATAATAATATTATTGAATATGAACCCTACTTTCCCCAAATCACATAAATCTATAGCTTGTATCACAAATTAATCTCAAATAATTCATAACGTAATTAAACTAATCACAAATAATCCATAACATAATTATCACATATTAATCACAAATATTTTACAAATAACATATTTATACATTGTAGTTAGATCTCTACTTACCTGGATTCCAAATAGTGTTAATACTATAAACCTCGTGAACTATTCTATTCCTTCATGTCCCAACAACATACGCTTTCCTTCTCCTCTTCTCCCTTCCTTTCTCTCTCATATTTTTAATGGTTCGTGCACTCAGTTAGCTCTTTTTTTTAATTCCCTCAGGTAGGGGGTTAATGTATGTGTGTACATATAGGTGAAAAGTTAGCAATCCACCGCCTCTACTTAATATTTCCTATTTACTAAATAGTGATTACTATATATAGTATGTTAATAATAATAATATTATTATTAAATGTTATTAATAATAATAAGCATGCAATGGTTAATAAACTTGCAATGCATGTACATGTCCCTTTTTCAACCATATGATATATGTGTTGTCAATTACGGCCACATACGGTAATTTAATTAATCTTTATTTATTATTTTAAAATATTATAGATAAAGATGTAATACTTAATAACTAAGATATATGATTAGCCATAATATAGTGGGCATGACCAATTAAAGAAATTATCGAACCACAGGGAGGAAGGTACTAGAGTTTAAGCGATCTCAAGTTTATCGTGATTTTATAAGGACGACGGAAGAGAGGATAGGAGCAAATGAATGCAATTATGCTAAAGCAATAAATAAAGATAAAATGAATGCAAAGATAAGATGGTTCCAAATGATGCAAGGATGAGATTAACAACAATCATGGCATAGATAATTAAGTAATTATGCAATTAATTCTAATCTCTCATGGACAAGGTATAGAAGTGATCACTAATTCCACCTAAACTCTCTCTCGAGATGGATAGGATGTAGGCCCTCAACAAGGCTCCCAAACGCACATAGGATCGAGACAATAGCAAACACCTCCCACTAGGTACTAATTACTCTATGAGTTCCCTAATTAGGTACTAAATCATAAGCAATATTCCCTTTTAAGGTACTATGAATTCACTAATTGTTTGGGCCTCCTCATTTAATCAACCAACCTCTCGATTAAGCTAATCAAATGTTCTATCAAAGTGTTCTAAATCTAGAAGGATATCTCTATCTCATTCTAAATTAATGCACATGAAGTGTATGATGAAATGATTCAATGAACTATCCTAAACACATAATTGATTTCTCAATCTAATCACATGCCCATGACAATTAATCACACAAATCATCATATACATCAAGCAATCAACAATCAATGATAGAAATAACACAAAGCCCATTCAAGATTAAAATCAATTTGTATAAAAACTAAATTATCCAACACCAATCATGGAGCTAATCTCACAAAGGAGATTAGCCTCTCATATCCATAAGCAAATTAACATAGACATTAAGATCCTTACAAAACATGATCAATCTATAAAGAAATGCACAAAAATTAGAATTAGAATCCCCCTTTGAAGTGCTTCAATGGAGATCTCCTTCTTCTTCTTGTGATCTCACTCTCCCTTGCTTCCTTGATCACTTGGATGGTGAATTTGATGGAGGGGATCAAGTGTAGATGGGTGGATGAAGAATGGATGAAGATGATGGTGGAAAATGGAAGAAATGGTGTGTGAGGTGTGTGTGGAAGGGGTGGAAATCGGATCTCCTTTAAAATGTTGAATGGATTGGTATTTATACCCCATGGAGACCTTCTAGAAGAATTGTAACAAAAAATATCCTGTTCTGGTGCCGACACGAGTCGTGTCACGTAGCACGGGTCGTGTCGTGTCAGGGCATGCGGCACACGAGTCGTTCTGCGTCGCACGGCCAAATGGTGGCCGTGTTGAATGCCTAGACGTCGCCGCACGGCCTCCGCTTACAGGCCCGTGTCTTGTACACGGGTCGTGCTCTGAACACGGGTCGTGCTCCACAACACGACCAAGTGGTGGTCGTGTTGGATAAATAGATGCCGCCGCACGACCATTCTGGACAGGCCCGTGTCTGGCACACGGGCCGTTTTGCTGCAACACGAGCCGTGTTGCCAGCACGGCCGGCCGTGTTCTTGCACCTTTGTTTCTTCTTCTTTGTTTGATCTTCCTTCTTCATTTTTACTCCATTTTCACCTGTTATATGTATGTTTAAGATCATTCTCACACATTCCTATGAAAATACATAACACCACCAAAATACACAAAAATACGGATAAAACAATACGCAAAATACACTCAAAAAGGCACTAAAATCTAGGTGAAAATAACGACAATCACACCCCCAAACTTGAAGTATTGTTCGTCCCCGAACAATGAAAATGATAGACTGAGGGAGAAGTTTTCACCTAGTAAAAAGACTAAACGAATACAAGTAAGAACACATCATTAGCAACAAGAATTTCAAATCATGCTAAGCTAACCTACAACATTAGATTCATGATAAGAGAAATTAAAAAGTTCAATCAAAAGAGAATAAAGAGCAATATAGTCCTTTTAGTCTAAGCCTCACATAAGTTTATGAATTTCACTCGACACTCTTTAAATAAGGTAAATCAACACTCATCAATCAATTGGCTCGACTCACCATACACTTGCTCGTAGACTCTATTCACAAACCACCAAAAATTTAATCAATGATCAAAAAGGTCTTTAATTAAGGATGTAATGATAGGCTCTTTGGTAGGGTAGGAAGAATATAGGTAAAAGTGACTAAACGAGTGTAAGTAATCGAAGAGGTAGCTACTTTCTTCCATCCCTTCACATTCTTTTTCTTCCTTTCTTTTCTTTATTGATCATAAGCACTAATCATCACTTTCTTGGATTGAGCTTCTTATAGATTCATGCCTCTTTTCTTTGACTCTTAAGTACTTGAGCATATTATTGTTGCTTGCTCATTTTCTTGTTTTGAAATTGCATGTCCATTCTTTCTTATGCTCTTTTCATCCTTTTCCTTACTTATTTACCATTTCCTCTTTCTCTTTTGTTATCTCATCACACCTTTTTAGCCACCATCTTCTTTATTACTCACACTCAAGGTATATATCTTAAGCTCATGTGGGTAATTAAAGCTTGTAATGTGCTATCTTCACAATAAATAGGCTTATAGGCTCAAAGTGGTTGACTAGGGATGATTTTTAAAGGTAAGGAAATATTTGGCAATGGCTATACATGACAAGGATGGCCTTAAATCATTTCATCGATCTCCATTAATCGGATTCATTCCTAAAGTCTTTGAGCAAGTATTTAGTTTATCAAAACTCAACCGATCCACTCATGAAAAGGTACCATGTATACATGGTCGAGGCTCAAATTCTCACAGGTTTATGCTCGACTTAAAAGGACTTATTACAACTTATTCATTCTTTTTAATTGAATTAGTTAAATAAAACATATAACAATTCGAAAGCGTAGAGTTCCTTAATCATAATTCGACCTCACTTATCACCATAATGCATCATCACTCATATTCAAAACGACTCACAACCTCCCAAACAAACCACCAAATCAAACCTAAACACGAAAAAAAATAAAAACAACACACAAACACAAATAAACCAAAGAAACATCAAAACGACAAAAGTAAAAACACAAAGACAACAATAAAAGAAAAAAATACAAAGAAAATTCACCCCATCCATGATCAATACACAACAAAAATCATCTCAATCCTTAATTGAAAGAAAAGTACGAAATTAAACATCCCAAAACAAAACAATACGAAGTCTCAAATCCAACACAAATTAAATCACTAAAGAAAATGAACTAATGAAGTGTCGAACACCAAAAGTACTCCCTTAGTTATCCGGAGACGGAGGGGGTTGATTATGCCATGATCCCCAAGGAGTATAAGCACGAGGTGTGGTAGGGAATTGGAAATTGAACATCCTTGTGATCATCTCTTCCATGTTGTTCGAGCGTGATCGTGTATTCTCTTCATAGTACTCCCTACGACGCTGCCCTTCATGGATCTCCCTTATCATTGCACCCTGCCTCTGCTGTTCCTCTCGGAACTCTCTCATCTTATCTCCAAGCGCCTGCTGCGTCTGCCTGATCTCCATGAGTTCGTTCTCCAGAAGATTCCATCTTGCATTCCCCTCTCTTGGTCCATCTCCTTCCTCTTGTTCTTCTTCTTCTTGCTCAAATGCTGGAGGCTCTGGTGCATGCTCTTCAAATTCCACCTGATGATGTTGCTCTTCCTCCCCTACATCCATGTCCATCGGCTCAGCTCTCAGATTCCTTAGCTCAGGATTCTCATCCACTCTCATCTGCTGGAGCACTGCTTCCACTCCATCTCTATTCTCTCGGTAGAAAGCTCTCACGACTGCGGAGTGGTTAGGACTTGCCATTGCTAAATTCTGGTGCTTTCTTCGTCCTTGCAGTGTGGTGAGCTCAGGAGCAGGTAGAGGGAATGGAGCTCCCTTATCTTGCTTCAAACAATACATATTTCCTATGAATGATAGGAACTCCATCCTTATGAGTTGATTGTACGTGAGCCCTTCACTAATCATCGAGTGTTGCATTCCTCTAAGGTTGATGCCTAACCCTTGAGCAATCATTGTCACCATTCCTCCAATCATAATCCCTCTAGTGTTCTCTCTCTTCGCCACTCTCTCTGCATGCTGAACGAAGTGAGCTGCAATGTTCACTGTGAACTCTTTGAATATACTGTACATGATGTACAACTGCTTCTCCCCAACAGATCCACTCTCGAACCGACCCAGAATAGTATTTGATACTATCTTCTCAAGGTACCTCATGACTGGGTTCCTTATGGCTGTCCCTTTAGACGAACTTGGAATGTACTCTGGAGGTTCAGTCCCATCCTCAACCAATTTTCTCCACCACGTTTGTTGATTGAAACCCCCTTGTGGTAGGAAGTTCTGATGGCCTCTCATGATTGGGCACCCAAAAAATCTATTCAACTCATTCACAGGTATCTTCTCCCACATCTCATTGTTTAACTGAAATGTGATAGCAATAGGAAACTTGTTCCTATCTCTGTGAACCTCCAAGGTGCTCATGAACTCGGCTGTAAGGTGGAGATAAGTGGGAGGTCTCTTATCGAAAAACTCCTCCATTTCCACTCGTCGGAATAGAGTCCTCAGATCACCTTCTATTCCAAGGCCTTCCATGGTTGCTTGATCTTGGAATCGAGTTGCCCTAATCTTTGGGATTATGTACTCCCATCTCAATGCGTACTTCTCCCATTCCATGAACTCTACTCCAAAATTCTCAGGGTGTTGGTCTTTCATTAGCAGTTTGGCATCAAGGTTGGACAGTTCCATATCTGACTCAATGAAAATGAAGTCCTCATTGCGTTTCCTCACTCTTCTTTCAGCCATCTACAATGTCCAACATAATTCAAATTAGTTTCAAGTTAACTCAAAACAAAATGTCTCATGTTGATTAGAATTATCACTAGTTATTCAACCAAGTGTTAATCCTAGCACATATTCAAGCACAATAAACATTTTGTTTCAAAGACTTAACATTTCGATCCAATCAACTTAACACAAAGTTATTTCAAAAATTTCATTCAATCACTCACTTTCAACATCCTAATCCTCTCATTCTTTCATAACATTTCACTTTTTCAATGGGCATAATTCAATTCAATAATGCTTCATGTAAAAACTTTGAATTCTAATTTGAATTTTCATTTAGGCATTTCATCAAACACTTGGCATGCACCTATTTCACAATTCAATTCAACAAGTCTTAACTATGCTTTCATGCTCAATTCCTCAATACCTAAACTAATTCACATCAATACAATCATCATAGAAGCATTATTAATCAATTTAACAATCACATGCCCTAAATTAATCATCCTAAAACAATTATCCCCAAATTCATCCTTCATGAACCCTAAATCTAATCAAAATTCAATCAATCCAACAATTAAATATACAAATTCATGTTTCACTATCCTAGACATGCTTTATACATTCCATCATTCAAAACCCATACATGAATTTCGCCATTCATACCTCGAATTGAGAATTAGGGCACAAGAAGACATACCTTGAATTCTATTGAACAAAATGTAGGGGATTGTTGTTTATGCTTTGAAGTTCACCTTCTACACTCACAATCTTACCACTCTTTGGTGTTTAGAGGATGATGGGTGGAGTTTCGACTGGAAATTCACGGTGGAATGAGTTTTTGGCCTTCGAGCTGTGTTCAGAATCCGCCTTTTAAAACGCTGCTTCAGACCCGACACGAGTCGTGTCACGCAACACGGCCATAAGGTGCCCGTGTTGCGTGTTCTGGTGCTCCCGCACGGCTAAAGTGTACAGGGTCGTGTCGGTGACACGACTCGAGTCTCGCGCTTGGACACGACCCGTGTCACGCAACACGACCAAATCCTGCTCGTGTTGGACTAACTGATGTCGCCGCACGGCCAAAGCTAACAGGGCCGTGTCGGCGACACGAGGTGTGTCACTACTCCCTTGAATCTTCCACTTTTCATCTTCAACTCTTGTCTTTCCTTGTTTCCATGCTTCCAAAACTCCCTATTCATGCTCACACTTCATCAACATCATTAGTTCATGGTAATATCAAAACAAAAAGGACTATCAACTTCAACACCACCAAAACGAATCAAAACTAAACCGAACTTATGAGAAAATTTTAAATTTGGCTCAAAAACACACGAATGCATGTCAACATAGAATATAATATATCGTATCACATCATATCCCCCCAAACTTGAATTGAAACAAGAGTTTCAAAGAAAGTTTGCAAAAAGTGGTACGATAAACCGTTCACATCAATGACACACACTTAGAATGTTTTAACAAAAATCTTCTCCTCATAAGCACAATCCACCTACGATACCAAAAGAAAACAAAACAAGAAAAGAAATATATACAAACCTAAACTACTAAAAGGATACGGATCTCAAGAAGAGAAGGTGTCAACGTATACCAACTCCCTTTGAGAGGGAGAATGGTAATGCTTAACCCTATGACCATTGACAATAAAAGAATTCCCATCCGATCCCTCAAGCATCAAAGATCCATTTTCTCTAACTTCAATCACCTCGTATGGACCATTCCATTTTGAACGAAGCTTTCCGGGAAACAGTTTCAATCTCGAATTGAACAAAAGTACTCTATCCCCCGGTATAAACTCCTTTGCTTTGATTCTTTCATCATGCCATCGTTTCAGCTTCTCCTTGACAATTTGTGAGTTTGAATATGCTTCCTCACGAAATTCCTCAAGCTCAATCAATTGAAGGCATCTTTTCTTTCCCGATTCTTTCTCCTCAAGATTTAACTTCCTCAATGCCCATAAAGCCTTGTGTTCTATTTCAACCGGAAGATGACATGCTTTCCCATAGACAAGTTTATAAGGAGACAAACCAAGAGTGGTCTTGTACGCCGTTCGATAAGCCCAAAGCGCATCATCTAGCTTAGAAGACCAATCCTTCCTATTCCCCTTTACTGTCTTCTCAAGTACAAGCTTTACTTGCCTATTTGATACCTCCGCCAAACCATTTGTTTGCGGATGATAAGGTGTTGACACCTTGTGCTTCACTCCATAGCTTCTCAAAAGCTTTTCAATGATCTTGTTTATGAAATGAGTCCCTTGATCGCTAATGATTGCCTTTGGTACTCCAAACCTTGCAAAAATGTTCTTCTTCAAGAAAACTTTGACAATTAGAGCATCATTTGTTCTTGTAGGAATTGCTTCTACCCATTTAGACACATAGTCTACCGCAAGCAAAATGTAAAGAAAACCATTGGAAGACGGAAATGGGCCCATGAAGTCCATCCCCCAAACGTCAAACACTTCAACTTCAAAGATGTTCTTCATAGGCATCTCATCTCTTTGTCCAATACTTCCAATTCTTTGGCATCTATCACACTCCATGACGTATTCTTTGCAATCCTTGAACAATGTTGGCCAAAACAATCCCGACTGTAAGATCTTAGCTCCCGTCTTTTGAAACCCAAAGTGTCCTCCACATGGTAAACTATGGCACATCTCCATGACACTTAGTTTTTCTTCCTCCGGAATACACCTCCGTATGATACCATCCGGACAATGCTTAAACAACAAAGGATCATCCCAAAAATATTCTTTAACATCATGGTAGAACTTTTTCCTTTTTGACTCGGTGAGATGGTCCGGCTTGATACCACACGCTAAGTAATTTACCAAATCCGCGTACCACGGTCTTCCGGTCTCACACAAAGTGTACATCCGATGAAAATCCACTTGAAGTATCTCTTCATCCGGGAACATATCATTTATGAGCTCCATGGTTCCTTTTTCATCAACATTCTCCAATCGTGACAAGTGGTCTGCTATGACATTTTCGACTCCCTTCTTGTCACGTATCTCAACATCAAACTCCTGCAACAAAAGAACCCAACGAATTAGTCTTGGTTTGGCATCCTTTTTACTCATCAAATACCTAATGGCCGCATGATCCGTATAGACAATGGTTTTCGTGCCAACTAAGTATGGACGAAATTTTTCAAAAGCATAGACTACGGAAAGAAACTCCTTTTCCGTTGTGGTGTAATTCTTTTGATTTGCATTGAACGTCTTTGATGCATAATAGATAGCTCGAAATTTCTTCTCTCGCACTTGTCCAAGCACTACTCCCAAAGCACTATCACTTGCATCACAATGGAGTTCAAAGGGCTTGCTCCAATCGGGATAGACAAGGATTGGTGAAGAAATCAAAGCTTCCTTTAACACCCTAAAAGCATCAAGACATTCATCATTAAATTCAAATGGAGTATCTTTCTCATGCAATTTACACAAAGGTTTGGCAATATTAGAAAAATTCTTTATAAAACGTCGATAGAAACCGGCGTGACCAAGAAACGATCTAACCCCTTTTTCGTTTTTAGGAGGGGGAAGATGTTCAATGGCTACAACCTTCGCTCTATCAACTCTCAAACCTTTTTTGGAGATATGATGACCAAGTACGATACCCTCTTGAACCATAAAGTGACATTTTTCCCAATTCAAGACGAGGTTCGTATCTTGACATCGCTGCAAGACCATGGACAAATTATTTAAGCATATATCAAATGAAGATCCAAACACGGAGAAATCATCCATAAAAACTTCCATCACATTTTCAATCAATCCTCCAAAAATAGCCATCATACAACGTTGAAAGGTGGCGGGCGCATTGCATAACCCAAAAGGCAATTTATAGAAAGCGAATGTGCCATACGGACAAGTAAAAGTTGTTTTCTCTTGATCCTCGGGGGCTATCATGATTTGGTTATACCCCGAGTAACCATCTAGAAAACAATAATACTTGTATCCCGCCAACCTATCAAGCATTTGATCAATAAAAGGCAAAGGGAAATGATCCTTATGAGTATTGTCATTAAGTTTTCTATAATCACAACAAACTCTCCACCCCGTTTTCACCCTTGTTGCAAGTTCTTCATCAAATTCCGTTTTAACAATGGTTAACCCTCCTTTCTTAGCCACAACATGCAAAGGACTTACATGAGGACTATCACTAATGGCATAAACAATTTTAGCATCCAACCATTTTAAAACTTCTTTTCTAACAACTTCTTGCATAATAGGATTCAAACGTCTTTGAGGTTGTATACATGATTTGTTCTCATCAATCAACCTTATGTGATGCATGCAAATTGTAGGACTAATTCCCTTCAAATCATCCAAACTCCACCCTATAGCACTCTTATGATCTCTAAGTACTCTCAACAATTTATCAAGTTCTAAAGGAGAAAGGGATGATGATACAATTACCGGAAATGTCTTCTCGTCCCCCAAATATGCATACCTAAGGTGATCGGGTAGAGGCTTCAATTCTTCCTTTCCTTTATCAACCTTTGACTCTTCAATCTCCATCTCTAATGGAAGGTATTCCCTCTTTCCATAGTATGCCAACTTTGCTTCACCCTCTTGCATTTCCCTACAAGCATTCAATTCATGTAAACAATCATTAATATCTTCATCTTCCAAACAATGAACAGAATGATTAGAGTTTAAAGATAAAGTAAGAGAATGGCTTATGCTCATTTCAAGAGGATCTTTAGCTAAGATGAATGGTAGGTTCTCTTCAACAACTTTATCAATCATGTCGATCCTTCTACATTCTTCTTTCTCATTTGGATATCTCATAGCACTCTTCAACGAGAAAACCACCTCTTCCTCATTTACTCTCAACTTCAACTCCCCTTTTTGTACATCAATTAAAGCTCTTCCCGTTGCTAAAAATGGACGCCCCAATATCAATGGAACATTTGCATCCTCGTCCATATCAAGCACTACAAAATCAACCGGGAATATAAACTTTTCAACCTTGACTAACACATCCTCCACTATTCCTCTAGGGTAGGTTAAATACCTATCCGCTAATTGCAATGTAACGGATGTAGGTTTCACTTCCCCTATACCAAGTTTCTTGAAAATGGACATAGGCATCAAGTTAATACTTGCCCCAAGATCACAAAGAGCTTTATGAACCTCACTCTTGCCCATTTCGCATGTAATAACAAAACTCCCCGGATCTTTGAGCTTTGGAGGCAACTTCCTTTGAATTATTGCACTACACTCCTCCGTCAAGTTGACGGTCTCATTCTCTATCAAGCTCCTCTTCCTTGACATAATGTCCTTCAAAAACTTCGCATAGTGAGGCATTTGTTTCAAAGCATCCGCAAAGGGTATATTAATGTGGATTTTCTTGAAAATTTCCAAAAACTTTGCAAACTTTTCATCCAAGCCTTTCTTCAAAAATCGATGTGGAAAAGGAATAGGTACTTGTGTTTTTGGAATTCCCCAACTATCCCTTTCCACTTCAATTTCTTCCTCTTTCTTTTTCATCGCCTTGGTTCTTTCCCATTTCTTTTCAACAACCTTGTTATCAATCAATTCTGGTTCCTCATTCAATTTATCTTCAACTTCACTTTCAACATCGATTTCTTCTTCAACCAAGGTTTTCTCCATTTCCTTCTCTTCCACCTTATCATCTTCTAATGGCATAGATGGTCAATCATAATTTGTTCCACTTCTCAAGGTAATTACCTTGCATTGTTCCTTTGGGTTCACAATGGTAGTGGAAGGAAATTTTCCTTTCTCATTAGCACTCATTGAGCTCGCCATTTGACTAAATGAATACTCCAAGGCTTTGAGTTTTCTATCACTGTTTTCCTCAATGGCTTTTAATCGTCTTTCATTTACTTCCTCAAAAGCCTTGAATTTTCTTTCAATTACTTCCTCTTGATTTTTGTTGGAAGCAATCAATTTCTCAAGAAGTTCTTCGGTAGTCGCCTTCCCTTCATTATTTGGCGCTTTAGCTCCCGGATGATACCCCGGAGGATAAGCAATCGCATTACTTGGGTTTGCATAAGAAAAATTATCTTGCCTCCTTGGTTGTTGTGGATAAGAACTTCCGCTTCCTTGGCTAGTGAACCCTCCTTGCCTTGGTTGATGTTGTGAATGTGAACTTCCACTACTTTGAGCGTTGAATCCCCCTTGCCTTTGTGGATAACTTCCTTGATTTTGATTGAAATTACCTTGGTAATTGTTTTGATAATTACCTTGATAATTTCTTCCTTGCATATAAGACACATCCTCAACACGGGGCATAGAGTTGGTCCATTGTTCACCATTCACAGCATTCGGAGGTAGCACACCTTGCTCGACTTGTAGCCCCTCAACCATATTCACTCCTTGATTGTTCATACTTTGATTCAAGCTCATTTGTTTAACAACTTCCGCCACTATCTTTTCCATGCTTAGCATACTTGGTTCAACACTTACACTCTTCACACTAAACTGTTGTCCTTTATCATAGCTTTCAAAACCATAGCTTCCACTAACTCTCTCCGATGGCCATTGATAGACATTTGTAGCAATCTCATCAAAAATTCGAATAGCCCTTTTCGGAGTTACACCTAGTACGGATCCTCCTGCCGAGGCATCAACAAGCACTCTTTGTCCGTTCACAAGTCCTTGATAGAAAAATCCAACTTGTTGATTCTCCGGGAAGCCATGTTGTGGACACTTGCGTAGCATTTCTTTGAACCTTTCCCACGCTTCATAAAAACTCTCTTGAGGCATTTGCTTGAATTGTGTGATCAAGCTCTTCATTTGAAGCGTCTTAGAAGGTGGAAAGTATTTGTTCAAAAACATTTGCGCTAGCTCATCCCAAGTGTTGCACGTACCGGGAGTAAGAGTGGAGAGCCATGTTCTTGCTCTATCCCTCAAAGAAAATGGGAATAACCTCATCTTTATGCAATCCTCACTCACTCCGTTCATCTTTACTGTGTTGGCAATCTCCACAAACTGAGCTAGATGAGCGTTAGGATCTTCATTCGGAGCTCCACCAAACTGTTGCTCTCTCACCAATGAAATCAAGCCCATTTTAAACTCAAAATTGTTAGCATGAATTGGTGGTCCCATCATTTGTGGAATTGCCCTTGGCATGAAGAAGTCTCGTATCACTCTTTGATCATTTTGAACTCCATGTTGAACCGGAGGTGGAGGTGGTGGCACATAAGCTTGTTGTTGAGGAGGATAAGGTTGTTGAAAACCTTGTTGAATCATCGCTTGTTGCACCAGTTGTTGAATATAAGCTTGATTGTTTATAGCTCCATGATTTTGATAGGCTTGTTGAGGAGGATTCTCATTGAATTGATGTGCGTTGTCATGCACGTTCATATTGTGTCCTCCTTCCCCATCATGCTCTATCCCAACACGATTGTCTCCTTGAAAATTCTCCATTGAATTACTATTTTTGGTTTTGTTCTCTCTTCTCTTTCTCCTCAAAGTGTTTTCAAGCTCTAGATCAATTGGTTCGACTTGCTTCCCTTTTGACCTCGTTTGCATACACCTTCAAGACAAGAAAAATTAGAACAAATTTTCACAAAGCAAATACAAGTAATAAATACAAGAAAATAAATGTCTCTAGTAAGATCGCTTTAAACGTTCCTTCTTTAAGCTACTAGCAACCGTTACCTCCCCGGCAACGGCGCCATTTGATTAGCCATAATATAGTGGGCATGACCAATTAAAGAAATTATCGAACCACAGGGAGGAAGGTACTAGAGTTTAAGCGATCTCAAGTTTATCGTGATTTTATAAGGACGACGGAAGAGAGGATAGGAGCAAATGAATGCAATTATGCTAAAGCAATAAATAAAGATAAAATGAATGCAAAGATAAGATGGTTCCAAATGATGCAAGGATGAGATTAACAACAATCATGGCATAGATAATTAAGTAATTATGCAATTAATTCTAATCTCTCATGGACAAGGTATAGAAGCGATCACTAATTCCACCTAAACTCTCTCTCGAGATGGATAGGATGTAGGCCCTCAACAAGGCTCCCAAACGCACATAGGATCGAGACAATAGCAAACACCTCCCACTAGGTACTAATTACTCTATGCGTTCCCTAATTAGGTACTAAATCATAAGCAATATTCCCTTTTAAGGTACTATGAATTCACTAATTGTTTGGGTCTCCTCATTTAATCAATCAACCTCTCGATTAAGCTAATCAAATGTTCTATCAAAGGGTTCTAAATCTAGAAGGATATCTCTATCTCATTCTAAATTAATGCACATGAAGTGTATGATGAAATGATTCAATGAACTATCCTAAACACATAATTGATTTCTCAATCTAATCACATGCCCATGACAATTAATCACACAAATCATCATATACATCAAGCAATCAACAATCAATGATAGAAATAACACAAACCCATTCAAGATTAAAATCAATTTGCATAAAAACTAAATTATCCAACACCAATCATGGAGCTAATCTCACAAAGGAGATTAGCCTCTCATATCCATAAGCAAATTAACATAGACATTAAGATCCTTACAAAACATGATCAATCTATAAAGAAATGCACAAAAATTAGAATTAGAATCCCCCTTTGAAGTGCTTCAATGGAGATCTCCTTCTTCTTCTTGTGATCTCACTCTCCCTTGCTTCCTTGATCACTTGGATGGTGAATTTGATGGAGGGGATCAAGTGTAGATGGGTGGATGAAGAATGGATGAAGATGATGGTGGAAAATGGAAGAAATGGTGTGTGAGGTGTGTGTGGAAGGGGTGGAAATCGGATCTCCTTTAAAATGTTGAATGGATTGGTATTTATACCCCATGGAGACCTTCTAGAAGAATTGTAACAAAAAATATCCTGTTCTGGTGCCGACACGAGTCGTGTCACGTAGCACGGGTCGTGTCGTGTCAGGGCATGCGGCACACGAGTCGTTCTGCGTCGCACGGCCAAATGGTGGCCGTGTTGAATGCCTAGGCGTCGCCGCACGGCCTCCGCTTACAGGCCCGTGTCTTGTACACGGGTCGTGCTCTGAACACGGGTCGTGCTCCACAACACGACCAAGTGGTGGTCGTGTTGGATAAATAGATGCCGCCGCACGACCATTCTGGACAGGCCCGTGTCTGGCACACGGGCCGTTTTGCTGCAACACGAGCCGTGTTGCCAGCACGGCCGGCCGTGTTCTTGCACCTTTGTTTCTTCTTCTTTGTTTGATCTTCCTTCTTCATTTTTACTCCATTTTCACCTGTTATATGTATGTTTAAGATCATTCTCACACATTCCTATGAAAATACATAACACCACCAAAATACACAAAAATACGGATAAAACAATACGCAAAATACACTCAAAAAGGCACTAAAATCTAGGTGAAAATAACGACAATCAATATAATACATTTACAAATTAATGCACATACGTGTACACTTTCTTACTACTATTATTATTACAAGAATACATGTTGTTACTTAATAATTAAGAAATAGTGTATACACATAAGACAACTTAATTATATATCCAAATTAATGCACGTAAATATTTATGAACTTATATATATTGACATATTGTCACCATTATTATCACAGATACATCAAATAAAATATAAAGATAAATAACATGTAGAAATAATTGTCACATAATTGCCACATAATTATTACATAATTGCCACATAATTATCACATATTTATAAAATGCACACGATACAAATTAAATTATATTAGCACATGAGTAGTGAGAAGCTCGGGTATCACATCTGAACTAGAAGTGTGATACATGGTTTGAAAGACACAGAAGAGAGGGTCATTTTGTCATAAAGAATACCTCAATCAGAGTCCAAACGAGAAAGTTATTATCAAAATGGCGACGTCGCGCAAGCTATGCCGAACAGCACGGCTGTGCCACTTTTTATGACTTGTTACACATACAAATATTAAAGTTTCTGTGAGTTCTTTATATAAAATAAAGCCAAGGAAGAGTGGATCACGTGAGCGCAAGAATCACTCAATTCGGAGTTTTGAAGAGGAAGTTATGCTCAAAATCCTGAAGTCGCGCAGCTGCCAGCGAGAATTTTCGAATTTGTGCATATTTTTACACCACCCAGTGTGTGTCTGCGTGTTTTACACCCCAAGTTTGTGTTTTCCAAGAAAAAGCCCATCCTAGTCCATAAGGAGAGCTTACAAGTATAAAAGGGGATTTAGATCACATTATTAATCATTGGAATTGGAGAGAGGCCACAACACAATCATCCTACACCCCACAAGGGGGGGTCACCCCTAACCATCATCCACATCCTTTCTTTCATCCATCCATCACTTTGAAGATTCGTCTGTGGAATTAAGAGGAGAAGCAAGAGGAGAATTCAAGCCGAAGAAGGATGCGACGATGACCACATCTAAGGTTTATTCATTTCCTAATTTATCTTGTATTTTCCAAACATATGGGTAAGATCTATCCAACTCACATGATTGTTCTTCGCAACAGCATGGTCTAGAACCATTTTGGTAGATCTAGGGTTTATGAAGGTTTTATAAATTAATTAAACTCTCTTGTGTGTCCTCCGTACAATACTAAACCATGCAAATATACTCTATAGACACAAGTAAATATGCGTATAACACGTGTGAATAACCTTGGAGCAAGAGATATAATTTCACCCCCTTTTTAGGTACTATCAGTATCAATTATTTCCCATGTCTAGAACCTAACCCGATATGATCTCCCTTTATAGGTACTATAAAATTACCCTCTTTATCCTGCTTACTAACCCGAATTCAATTCAATTAATAAACATTCATATATGATAGTTCTAATGAAACTTTGGAGTCCCCTCACTTAGAATCATAACATGGAATCCTGTTTAGCGGTGAATGCACTTAATCTACAACCAAGATATATATATTCAGACTCTATATACCAATTGAAGATGCACAAAATGACCGTGAATATAGATTAAGAAAGCACAATCATATATAAAATCAATCCACAAGTAGTGTTGTACGGAGGACACACAAGAGAGTTTAATTAATTCATAAAACTTTCATAAACTACCAAAATGGTTCTAGCCCATGTTGTTGCAAAGAACAATCATGGGGGTTGGATAGATCTTACCCATATATCTGGAAAATATAAGATAAATTAGGAAATGAATAAACCCTAGATGTGGGCATTGTTACGTCCTTCTCCGTCTTGAATCCTCCTCTTGGTTCTTCTCTTGATTCCACAGACGAATCTTCAAAGTGATGGATGGATAAAGAAAAGGATGCGGATGATGGTTGGGGGTGATCCCCCCTTGTGGGGTGTAGAATGATTGTGTTGTGGCCTCTCTCCAATTCCAATGAATAATAATGTGATCTACATCCCCTTTTATACTTGTAAGCTCTCCTTATGGACCTAAGATAAGCTTTTTCTTGGAAAACACAAACTTGGGGTGTAAAACATGCAGACACACACTGGGTGGTGTAAAAACATGCATAAATTCAGAAATTCTCAAAAATTCTCGCTGGTAGCTGCGTGACTTCAGGATTTTGAGCATAACTTCCTCTTCAAAACTCCGAATTGAGTGATTCTTAAGCTCATGTGATCCTCTCTTCCTTGGATTTCTATTTAGATAAAGAACTCATAGAAAATGTAACATTTGAATGTGTAACAAGTCATACAAAGTAGCACAGCCGTGCTGTTTGGCATAGCTTGCGCGGCGTCACCATTTTGATCATAACTTTCTCGTTTGGACTCCGATTGAGGTGTTCTTTAAGCCAAAACGACCCTATCTTCTGTATCTTTCAAACCATCAATCACAATTCTAGTTCAGAGCTCCACATGAAAATAGAAAAATTATACAATTTGGACGTGCGTTTTTCAGCATTCTTGCACAAGTTGCACCTTTTCTCCAACTTTGCACTTTTGATCGTTTTTCCACCTAAAATACTATAAAACACTTCAAATTCACCTTTTTCTCACATATATTGAATATAAGACATTTGTGCTAATAAATAACATCAATTCTCATAAAAACAGTGTTAGATTGGACACTAAAACACGCTTATTTTCACTCTAATCATCATCTCTAAGATTGCTTTACAGAAAGAAATGCTCAAGCTTATCTTATTTATGATCTCTGTAAACTTCTTGAATTTTTCTTCCAATCCCTTCTTTACCAATTTAAAAGGAAATTGAGGAGGTATCTTTATCTTGGGAATCCCTTATTCATCATGTTCAACCTTCTCCGCTTTGTCCTTCTCGGCTCTCAATCTCTTTGCTCTTTCCCATTTCTTTTTATCCATAAGCTCGGTATTCTACCCTTGGGATGGTACTGGAGTAGCATTAACATCAGGTGAAGCATTACGTGCAGAAAAAGATGTCGTATGAGGCGATTCGACCTCAGTTCGACCATGTGTGTTGGTCGAACCAGGTGTGTAGTGGTCGAACCGTGCTTCAGAAAGTATGGAATCTCCCAGATTGGTTGGTTCGACCATGGTTCGACCAACAGGGTTGGTCAAATTAGGTAAGTCTTAGTCGAACCCGACTTTAGCAAAAATAGAGGGTCGCGGACAAGTTGGTTCGACCTCAGTTCGACCATGAGTGTTGGTCGAACCAGGGTGGTCTTGTTCGAACCGTCCATCTGGATGCTCTGGAGGTTGCCCAGGTACTTAGTTCGACCTCCACGATGTGATTCGACCTATTGGCTTAGTAGAACCTTTGTTGAATCGAGCTCCTGGAACTCCAAAATTTATTTTTTGCATCATCGATCCCTCATACTGCGTTCCAGACCATAACTGATGGCGTTGCACTGCTTCGGGTTTGTTATACTTTGAGATGGGAACTTATCCTTCTCTACGATTTGCATAAGCTGATTCACATTTCTGCCCATCTGCCCCATCAACAACGTCAAGTCCTTCATCTACTTAGATATATCCTCATGATTTGCATCTATCTTTGCCTCAAGCTTCGCCTCTAGGTGATCCACTCTTGCATCATTTCTCGCCATGTACCTGTTAACCATATCCTCAAAACTAGGTTTTTCTTCTTCGACCTTAGCACCCGGATCAACTCCAACAGTAAGTTGCACTTCTATATTAGGACTACTCCATGAAAACTTCGGCCTACTTGGTTGTTGATAATTACCAGGGGGACAACGATTATTGGAATTCCCTTGGTAATTCCGATTTCCTTAATTTTGGAACCTCATTCCTTAAATACTTTGACCCATGGCTTAGTTTATTTCTTCCAATTCCTCTTGACTAGCTCCTTCATTACATACATCCTGATGCATAATTGGTACTCGCTGAGCTATGTCAGTAATCTGCTTTTGCTGGGATTCAAGTAACTTATTAATATTAGCCAGGCTAGAGATGATCTCATCTTCTCTACTCGACTTAATCATAGTGTGCTCAACCTGCGCTAATTTTCCAAGAACATAAGTGTCCCTCACTCTATCAGTTGGCCAATCTCTTGAATTCATCGAAATATCCTCAAAGAGCTTTTCGGCATTAATGAATGACTTTGTAAGCAGTGCTCCATTCGAAGAAGCATCAAGTAACACTCGAGAATCACAATCCAATCCATTGTATAATATACTTATATACCGAGCTTTTGACAATCCATGCTGTGGACACCTTCTAAGCATGTCCTTGAATCTGCCTCATGCTTCATGAAATTTCTCACTACTATTGATAGCAAATTGATTGATTTCTTATTTCATCTTAAACACCTTAGAAGGTGGCATGTATCGCTCCAAGAACTTCAATTTTAATTGCTCCCAGGTAGTGCATTCAGCAACATTAAGAGTATTGTACCAATCTCTCGCCCTTTAAGTAAACGAGAATTTAAATAAAATAATCCTCCTTGCATCCTCATGATTCCTTGCGCTTTTTTGTGTGCTTGCATATCCTAGGAATTTATTCAGATGCTGTTGAGGATCCTCAAAGGTTCCCCCAGAGAAGGGACTCCTTTCTATCATGCTGATCAGAGCAGGGTGAAGAACAAAATCCGTATCGGCCCCTCTTTCTCCTTACAACCCCACATTGCCTCCTCCGTTGTTCTTAAAGACTTCACGGATGGTAAGATTATCTAGATTCGCTGCCATGTTGACTACTTCTGCTTCTGACTTATCTCTGGTTGCAGCTTCAATCGCTTGCGAGTTTAGCTCGTCAACTTTACTACCCAAATCAAGAGCTTCAGTTGGTTCAACATTTTTTTTTCTTCTTTTTCTTTTTCTTCCTCGACGATGCACCAATCTCATGAGTAAAATGTGCTAACTCTTCTACCCTTGATCTAGTGTGCGACCTAAGAAAAATAAGCAATAGAAAATAAAGATAAGAATAAAATAATCTCAATTAAACTAGAAATAATAAACTAATAATTAATGTCGTCCCTGGCAATGGCGCCAAGAACTTGATGAACGTTTTCTCAACACACAATATTAATCCTCATGTGTGACAGATGCTATTGTAGCTTTGATAAGTGACCTCAAACCCAAAGGATATATTATTATCTATTTAATTATTATCTAACCTATTAAGACTAGGTTGGCAATATAGTTGTGACTAATTAGGTAACCAATAAATAAATAATTAAATATAGCAATTAAAATAAACAAGCAGTAGAGATTAAAAGAAAGTGAATAAGTGAGAAGATAAGTAGTTCTTCGGGCCATCCAGTTTTACTCATTAACTTTCCTTCCGTGTATCAATGTCTGACTCTACTTTGTGGAGTATGGACGCAACACTAAACCATGCAAATCTACTCTATAGACATAAGTAAATAAGCGTGTGACACGTGTGAATATCCTTGGAACAAGAGATATAATTCACCCCATTTTTTAGGTACTATTAGTATCAATTATTTCCTGTACACTAAGTACTCTAACACGATATGATCTCCCTTTATAGGTACTATGAAGTTATTCTCTTTGTCCTACTTATTAACCCGAATCATATTCAATTAACAAGTTTTTGTATAAGATAGTTCTAATGAGACTTCGGAGTCCCCTCATTTAGAATCATAACATGTAATCCTGCTCAGCAGCGAATGCACTCAATCAATAATCAAGATATGTATTCAAACTCTACATAACAATTAATGATGCACAAAACAACTCTGAGCATGAATTAAAAATGCATAGTCTTATATAAAAATAAACCACAAGTAGTGTTGTACGGAGTATACACACGGAAGTTCAATCAACTCATAAAACCTTCATAAACCCCCTAGAACTATAGAAGCGGTTCTAGCCCATGATTGATCGAAGAACAATCATGGTGGTTGGATAGATCTTACCCATAGTCTTGAAAATTATAAGATAAATTAAAAGGCGAAGTGAACCCTAGATGCGGGTGCCATCGCGTCTCTCTCCATCTTGAATCTTAACTTGGTTCTCACTTGATTCGACAGACGAATCTCTCTCCACAGCTCCATGGATGATGGTAGAGTTTCGGATATTATGTAGAATGAAGTTGGTGTATGACGTCTCTCTCAGCTGCGTAAGGCTTCCTTTTATAGTTGTAAGCTCTCCTTATGGACCTTGAATAGGCTTTTTGAGCAAAAATATATACTAAAGGTGTAAACATACGGACCCGGAATCTTCTCGCACATTGGTTCGACCAAGGCCAGTGGTCGAAGCACTCATGGCCTGGTCGAACCAACCTTTAATGAACTAGCAGGAAGCTGGTTTGACTCGAACCCTTGGTCGAACCAGAAGCTTCGTGGTCGAATCATGTTTTGCAAATCTTTAGGCTTTTGGTTCAACCACGCTTCGATCAACACTCCTGGTCAAACCACAATGTCATGGTCGAACCCCTATGAAATAGCTTCCAGGCGCCTGGTTCGACCAACACCGTCAAACCGCCTCTCCTCTTGGTCGAACCAGGTGTTAAAACACCCCTTTTCTGGTTCCGAGCACTTCTATCCTGTTTTTCTTCGAAAATCTGCTCAAACGGCCTTACACGCACCTGATTCGTGACTTTCCACTACATATCTCAATTTATCTATTCTTAGGATCAAATCATACATCATTATCACAAGAATCAGAGCTCAAATTACGTGAATTTAAACTCTCATCATCCACCATGAGCAGAAATAAGTGTACATATACATATATAATATGGTTAATATATAATAAGAATCACTTCTACCAAAGTTTGCATACATGATGCCCATAAGGGCTCCTAATGCCTATAGGGTTCAAATCTTCTGCATGACTTGAAATTACAATATTCCTAAAAATTAACATAAATATAAAATCTAGTGAAAAAAAAAGATGATGCTGGTCTGGTGGTCTCGAGCCTCAGTCGGTGGTACGGTAGCCATGGTTCGAAAAATCATCTCAAATCATTAAAAACCGTCGCTATTCATCACTTTTTTGTAGTGAAAATTTGTTATTCATTTAATTTATTATTTTAATTTGAATATTATAAATTTATAAAATGTGATACTCAATTAATAAAAAATAATAATAGTATTTTGAACTATTTCATGAACAATTTATAGTATAAATAAAAAATAATACAATTTTAAGAGAAAAGTGATAAAATCTTTAATAAAAAGTAATAATTAATTAAAAAAGTGAATTTCATGAACAATTTATTGGAATAATAAAAAGTGATAATATTTTAAATTAAAAGTGATTCCTAATTAAATTGATATTCGTCTAATTGAATCATTTTAATAAAAAAAGATAACATGCTTAATAAAAAGTGATACATAATAAAAAAAAGTGATAACTGTTTAATTTAATTATTTTATGATTCACAATTTGTAAGATTAATAAAATTAATGATAAATTAAATAAAATAATGTGATAATAAAGCAGTTAAACTATCTAATAAGAAATTAAATAATAATAATAATAATAATATTAATAACAACAATAATAATAATAATAATAATAATAATAATAATAATAAGGGAAAACCACTCCCAGGTACACACTTTTACCCTAAATTACTATGAGATACAAGGAGTTCAAATAATTACTATCATATACAAAATATTAAAGTAAAATACCAAATATAACCTCATAATCCCATACACTTTTAAACCACAAATCTACCCCTCACCCATCCACCCACCCACCGGACCACCGTCGGCCGGCCGCTGGACCGCTGCCGCCTGTCGCCGATCGCTGGACCATAGCCGAATAGCCATCGCCGGTCGCCGAACCGCCGTCGGACCTCTGCCGGACCGCCGCCTGACCTCTGCCGGAAATTAAAATATGCAAATAAAATGTGCAAAAAATAAATTGTGCAAAATAAAATTATGCAAACCAAATTGTGTAAAACAAATTTGTGCAAACAAATTGTGCAAATACGTAGGGGTATTTATGGTATCACAATCATAATTGTGTAGTTATGAGTAATAGTGCTTTGAGTCATGTAGTTTATAACAATTATGCATTATTTTATGTACCCAATAGTAAGTGACCCTAATAATAATAATAATAATATTTTTTTTATTAAAAGTGAAAAAATAAACTTAAAAATTATGTGTAATTCGAGGCGCTGGGAGTCGCCGAGATTTAGTTAATGTTTAGTGAAGATATTTTAATTAGTGAAGTCAAGCAAGACCCTTTATTTTTATTAATGTCTTTTTAATTAAATATATAAAATATATTTATTTGGGTTAATGGATGATCCATCTCACACATTAAAATATGTGAGACGGTCTCACCCAAGACCCCTCCTAATTTAAATTAGACCTGTGTTAAATTATCTCACATAAAAAAAACAGTTATAACATCATTAATGGAAAACAATATTCAAATACCATGAAAAGTAATAATGGTGCAGTGAAGTGTAATATTCGTGATCAAATTTATAGTATAATAAAAAGTGATAACTTTTATAGCAAAAGTGATAATTGATTATGAAAGCATAAAATAATCTCATCTTGAGACGGTCTCATACAAGACTTGCCCATTTAAATCATTATAAAATAACAAAATGTATTGTGCATCATGAATATTTGGTTTAATATCTGTGAACTCAAATTTAAACCAATTAATTCAACACATAGATTCGATCGATCTGAAGTTTTCACTTTGTACTCCCTCCGTCTTGTTAAAACATTTATGTTAATTTACTTCATCTTGCCTAAAGAGTTTGATATGAAAGATATATTCAAAGAGACAATTGCAAACATAAACTGCAGCAATGCTTAGGATCCATATCCTGTTGGCGACTACACTGAGTATTTATATTCTTATTACAAGAAAATGGAGGCCAGTTTAAGAGCTAATAATCTTTATGAGAAGTGTATGCAGATTGTATGTGAATCTTGATTATGAGATAAAAGAGATGGTGAAGTGAATGTGTGATTTGAATTTGAACTTAGTTTCTAAAAGTTGGGCTAAATTGATAGAAGCCACTTTTTAGAATTTTCATTTTATTATGTTATTTATGTAGGTAATATAAAACAAATTGAGCTATAAATTGATATCATTCTTTAATGTTAAATTTGAGTGTGTAAATCCTAATGCTCTAAATCAATGCATTTTTTTCCAGAGTTCGAGTTGTGTTTTGACTGGATACCTATCACAACATTTTGACATTAATTAAAGAATGAGGGTCATCCTCATTCACTAGCTCATAGAGGTAAAAGATACAACTTTTATGGCACTGTAAAAATAATTGTATTTTTGTGTAGCTCATTTCTAATCTAATGTTATTGATCATAGCCAATAAATGCATCACAAATTTGAACTTAAGGAGGAGATTTTGTTTCTAATAGTTAATCTAATTGATAGATTCTTAGCAAAGCAATTTGCGATGAGGGAGTAAGTATCCATGTAAGGTGATGGATGATGTGTAGATACGTCTTTTTGTATCATTGATGATGGGGTAACTTAATATTATTCTGTTGTGCAAAAACTTTTTATTTTTTGCTATTTCTTATTATCTTTATATGTGTGGAGAGAAAGATCATGTGTTCTTGTGCTTATGCGTAAAGAGTTTTTGTGTTTAAAATTATAGTTGTTTGTTTATATGTGCATCAACCAATCATGTTATAATATTTTGGGTAAAAATGTAGAAGGAATAACATACTAAAAAATAGTACTAACAAAATTACAAAAGAAGGGGAAGAAGAAAATTGATTACAAAGGAAATTGAAGGAGAAGAAGCAAAGGATGTTCTTACACCTTCATACAGAATCTTTAAAGGAAACATCATGTAGAAGTCGAGTCAAGATAGAACCTTTTTTTGCAAAAAGACACACGCCCTAGTAGTGCTCCGATCTAGGTGGATCTTCGCCAAAGGTAAAATGACTTTCCTTTCCGGTGAGGCAGCACCGCAATCGCTGGAACTCCGATGAATTAAAGAGAATGGAGAACATAATTGTTACTAGATGCAAATGTTTTATATATGCAGATGCTCATTTGTGGTGTGTTGGAATGCATGGTGAACGACCTATTTATAGTCACACTATTCTACATAGTCATAATGACGATGGGCGTGGATTACCACAGATTAATTGTTGATGGATGTAATTCCTCTAATCAGCAATTATGGTAGGTTTAGCTACGTCCATGTTCAACGAACCTGCTCCAAGTTTCACAAATCTTTACATAAAAAGAGTTTCGCCTTCACGTCTTGACCTGACTTTTGAGAATTCTCCTTCCACGTCTTGACTCTACAACCCACTACTCTCATTTAATTAATGATTAATTTAATAATTAATCCTTACTAACCAATTTAATCTAATTAATTAAATTAATTCTGAACAATTCCCGACATGAGTGGAATTTTGTGCACACATGAAATGCAGACACACAATTTAGTCCTCGTAAAAGACTAATGTATTCGGATAGGTAGCTTGAAACTTTAAACCTTCTTTAGTCCAACACAATCGAGTATATAGGTGGCTTAGTAGACATAAAGTTTTTGAACTACTCCTCCTTAGCATATAATGAGACAATAATGTGAATGTACTAATGTCTCTCATCATCCTTGTTATCATGTTTTGGTCCATTTCGACCATGGAACCCCGTTAGATTGATAAGTGATTTACTTTGAAGCGGTCACTCTCTTCACACTTACATAGGTAATCTCTTATCTTGAGTACCACATTATATTCAACCTCCATGAGGTGTTTCAGGAATCATTAAAAGTAAAAAATTTAACCTCACTGCAATACGGGTTCCCATACTTGGTAATATTTCTCTACTAAGGAATGGTAGGTATCAAGTTTCACTTACAGTTTTATTTTCCCCATTGAACAAAGTTTTTTTGGATCTTCAGTCATCAAGGTTGAGTTTTCACTGATTCATTTATTTTCTTTATGGATTTTAATCCCATTCTTCTAGAAATTTATTCTATTTGATCTCGATTAACTGCTTTCGTGAGCGGATCCACTATGTTGTCTTTTGACTTCACTTAGTCATTGACATTACACCACTCGAGATCAATTGTCTCACCTTGTTATGTCGTTTACCGATATGTCTAGACTTTCCGTTGTACATATCATTAAGAGCTCCTCCAATTGTGGCTTGACTGTCACAATGTACCATCACGTAGGGACTGGTTTATTCCAAAATAAAATGTCCTCTAGGAAATTACGAAGTCATTCTGCTTCTTCCCCAGCTTTGTCTAGAGTTATGAACTCAAATTTCATTGTGGAATGGGCTATACAGGTCTATTTTGTAGACCTCTAAGATATTGTTCCATCTCCAATAGTGAATACATATCCACTTGTGGAGAACGAGTCTTTTTTGTCTGATATATAGTTTGCATCACTGTGCCCTTCAAGTACTACTGGATACTTAGAATAGTATAGCCCCACATCAAGAGTGTATTTCAAGTATCTCAACACTATTCTCAATGTTTTCCAGTGCTCATTGCTTGTGTTACTTGTGTATCTACTCAATTTGTTAACTGAACACGTTATGTCAAGATGCGTACAATCGGTTATGTACATTATACTTTCTATAACCCTTGCGTACTCAGATTGAGCTACTAGTTCACCTTTATTTTTACTAAGGTGCACGTTTGAATCCATAAGTGTCTTAGCTGGTGGATCATCTAATTCATTGAACTTCTCAATACTTTCTCAACATAGTGAGAATGTGACAATGCAAGTCCATCAGATGTCTTTTAGATTTTAATTCCAAGTATCACATTCGTTATACTCATGTCTTTCATGATAAAGTTTTGACTCAACATCCTTTTTGTGTAACGATTATGTCATGACTACTTCCCATGATAAGCATATCATCTACATAGAGGCAGAAAATGACGAATTCCTTTGGTGTATTTCTCATATACACGAACTTGTCATACTCGTTGATTCATAAACTATTAGACATCATTATGTTATTAAACTTCACATGCCATTGTGTTTAGAGCTTGTTTAAGACCATACAATGATCGCACAAGTTTGCATATCTTTTTCTCATTTCCAGGTGCGATAAAGCCTTTTGATTAGTCTATATATATTTCTTCCTCCAACTCACCATTTTAGAAGGTTATCTTCACATTCATTTGATGGATCTCTAGATTATGCACTGCAGCAATCATTATAAGTACGTGAATAGACGTAATCCATGTCACCGGTGAGTAAGTATCAAAGAAATCATACCCTTCTTTTTGCCTGAAGCCTTTAGTCTCCAACCTAGCTTTATATTTATCTATCAATCCGTCAGCTTTCTATTTTTTTCTTAGGATACATTTACATCCTAAGGTCTTACAACCCTTTAGTAAATTTATCAATTCCATGTGTGGTTTTGCATGATGGAGTCAATTTAATTGTTTAAGGCTTCTTTTCAGACTGGTGCATCTGAATGAGATAGAGCTTCATTTATAGATTTGGGCTCATCTTCTACCACATAGGTGAAGTAATCTTGACCAAAATTCTTTTCCACGCTAGCTAGCTCTTTTACTACGTCTTGGTTCTACACTTTCTTGGGTAGACTGAACTGTAATATTATCTTTAAGTGGTCTTTTACTAGAACTCACTTGTTTGTTTCCTTTACTAGGACATATGTTTCAAAGAATATAACATTCATTGACTCTATCATAGTGCCTTCAGTCATGTCAGGTATTTCTGATTCATGAATCAGAAATTTGTAGGCACTATTATTAAGTGCATACCCAACAAATATGCAATCAACCATTTTAGGTCCAATTCTAACTTGTTTAGGTAGTGGCACTTCAACCTTGGCCAAACACCCCCACACTTTGAGGTATTTATATGACAGTTTACGTCCCTTCCACATTTCATAAAGAGTTTGATCCTTAGATTTGTGTGGAATATTATTCAGAATGTGATTAGCTGATAAGATAGCTTTTCCCCACTAATTCTAAGGCAACTCTGAACTGATTAACATTACGTTCATCATTTATTTCAGAGTTATATTCTTGTGTTCAACAAAGCCATTTTATTGAGGTGAATAAGGAGTTGTTGTTTGATGTATGATGCCAGATTCGTCACATATTTTTTCAAACAGTGCTACGTATTCGCCACCTCTATCATTTCAAATTGTTTTAATCTGAATGTTAAGTTGATTCTCAACTTCATGCTTCTAGAGTCTGAATGCTTCTAAAACCTCATCTTTACTCCTCAAGAGACATTCATAGCAAAATCTTGTGCAATCATCAATAAAAGTAATGAAATACTTTTTCCCCCTCTAGTTTGTACAAACATTAAATCACAGGTATCAGTGTGGATTAATTCTAGAGGTTTAGTCATTCTTTCAATTGTTTCAAAATGTTGCTTTTTCATTTTTTTTCTACGCAAACTTCACATTTATTTGAAGTCTCAACGTTTGCTACTTTAAGCAAATCAAGATTATTTAATCTTTTGATTGATTTAAATTTATATGTCCCAATCTTAACTATCATATTGAGGAGCACTCAATGATATAAGTAGAAGTAGAAGCACTTTTATTCATAACATTCTCTCTTTTGTGGCTTACAACCATAACATTGAGCTTAAAAAGTCCATTATCAAGATAACCATGGCCTAAGAATTAGCCGAATTTTCTAAGTATAAGTTTTTTAAACTCAAATACAAGTTTGAACTGATGACTAACTAGAAGTGATCCTGAGATCAGGTTCCTGCAGATGTTTGGGACATGCAGCACATCCTTCAGTTTCTGCTCCTTTCCAGAGGTGAGCTTCACTATCACGCTCCCAACTTCATACACTTCTAGAGGATGTAAACGAACTAAATCGTTTGCAAACTATTTGAGTCTCAGTTCGATAAAATATTCATTCGAACTCGTTCATTAATTTTAATGAGCCAAACCAAGTATAAAATTTAAGCTCGATTAATTTATCAAAATAAACTCAAGCTTAAGGGTATTTCGGCTCAAAAGCTCGCGAACATATTCATTAACAGACTTGTTAATGACTCGCAAATGCGTTTGTAAATTTTATTATTATGTTTAAGTAGTATATACTATTATTTATTTATTTATTAGTATTTAATAATTAAATATTTATATTAAAAAACACATATATAATATTAGTTTAAAATGTTTATTTAATTATTTAAATATGTCTTTTTAACTTTTATTATTATCTTTTGTTGGTTTGTTTATTAACATTAATGAATAACATTAGATGTTCATTAATAAAATGTTCTTTTCATATCTACGAACAAAAATATTTATATGTTCATTAACAAACATTCATAAAAAAGTTTTCTTACATGTTCATAAACATGTTCATGAGCCTTAACAAACAGTCTCAGTCTGAGCTCGAGTTCGATATATGTTTTTTCGACGAGTTTGAGTTCGGGCTTGAGTTCGATAACTCCATAACAGATGATACTCAAGCTTAGTAGGGTTTGTTTCAGCTCGGTTCGATTACATCCCTAGCCACTTCTGATGAGGCTTGATTCTCCTTGTGCAGCTTCTTTCTTTCAACGAGTGCATAAGTTGAGAAGGCACTTTTTCCAAGTAGACGTGGCAGGTGGTGCCAGTGTCCACAAACCACTCCTTTGGATTCGCCACTAAATTGGCTTCAAAGACTATAGTAGCCAGGTCATCATTAGTTAGAGTCTATTAACCATGTTGGTATTTTATTTTTACTTTTGTTCTTCTTTGGTTGATGTAAGTCTTTGGCCTTATGACTTGATTTACCACAGTTGTAGCAATCCCTATTGAACTTGGGCTTTTGTACATTGCCTTTTTCCCTTATAATCGGACATCTTCCTTTTTTTTGGAGGGTCCCGCACGATGTTCAGTCAAGTTTTCCTTTGCCTTCATTGAGAATTGGCCAAACTTCTCATCCATCTTTCAGTTGGCCTCTTTGATTCTCAATTTGATAATTAAATCTTCTAGAGACATCCCATTTCGCTTGTGTTTGAGATAGCATTTGAAGTCCTTCCACATTAGAGGTAACTTCTCAATAACAGTAGCGACAACGAACGCTTCCGGAAGCTTCATACCCTAAGCGAGGATATCATGCAATATCAGTTGAAAATGTTGCACTTGTTCAACCATTGACTTGGAGTCTACCATTAATTAAAAACTCCAAGTACTTAGCAACCGCGTACTTCTTTGCACTAGCATCTTCCGCCTTGTATTTCTTCTCCAAAGATTCGCATAACGTGTTTAGATACATGTTGTACAGTGCATCACTAAGTCCAGAGGATATAGTTCTTGCATAAGTAATCGGAGGTCCACTGATCAAGAGTTATATGCTTTTGTGTATCAGTCTCATTTTCATCTATCACTAGTGCAGTCTCTTTCAAGAAACTCACCAGATTCAGCAAGGTAATATAGTACATCATCTTTTGTTGTTGCCTCTTGAATGTTGGATTGTATACTAAAAGTCTAGCCTTTTGTGTAAACAGTGTTTTAACAATGAATTTGAAATGAGAATCATATAATCAAACATTTTGTATATTATAATTTATTTATATGTTATTTGCAAAAGTTCACTTACTTTATACTGTAGATAATATGATGTGCGGCGTCGCACGGAAGATCATATTTTCGGCTCCTTATAAAGTATAAACAGATGCTCATAACCGAGATAGACGGGGACAATCTATTGGGATGGTGGTAGTGTGATTTGGTATTAGTTTGTCTTGACTATAAAATCACATTAATATGCTTTGTGTGTATTGAGCAGGACCATTTGAGATCGTTCAACTTATACTGACTATAAAGGAGAACTTGATCTCAGTTATTATGGATGTTCGTGCTCTTAATCCCTATACAATAACCTCAAAACGTAAGACAGTATGTATCTCTTTGATTCATCAATGGGTGAGATTTATATATATTAAATCAACTAACTCGGTGAATTGGAAAATAGTGTTGTCTCTACAGTATGCTGTTGATTGTAGAAGGAATCCGTGTCCTATTAAATAGGTTGATGATGTCCCCTTGAGGAGCTCATAAGGATTATCGTGTAAACCCTGCAGGTGGATTTATTCAGGCATGCTAACAAGGTTGAGTGGTACTACTCTTGGATGAGATATTAATTAATGGAGTTGTCAATAACTTAATTAATTAATGGGCATTTTATATCTTAAAAACATGGGGAGACTGTCGGGCTCATAATAAGAAAAAGCCCATAACGTAATTTGGGATTGGAGTGGCAGTGCAGTAATAATATTTTAGTGGACTATATTATTATGGACTTAAGTATAAGTTTTGGGCTAAACTTGGATACTTAAGCCCAATGGAGGCCCGACTCTAATTTCTCCTCCTGGTCCCTGTTGTAGCCCATATATAAGTCATCTCAGCTTTGTGGAACCCTATTTGCACGCCTAATACCATGAGAATTAAGGGAGGAGAGTAGATTGAGAGGATCTTGAAGATCGTCGCCCACACGACGTCAAGATTGGACTTTGGAATACAACAGAAGATCAAGAGGTCGTTTACTACTGCAATTCGATCTCTATGCATGCTCAAATTCCACAATTTTTCTGTATTTTTATGGAACTCAAAATTGGTGGTGAGATATATGGTTGGAAAGGCACGGAAAATAGGATAGTTTTGATATAAAAATCACTCAAATCAGAGATTGGATGAGAAAGTTAAGCTCAAAGTCGTGAGGTCGCACAAGCTGCTGGCGAGAATTTTCTCTTCTTCAACATACCCTGGTGAAAGGTAATACAAATTTATATTCTTGCTTCTTCTGATATAGAATTGCATGGAACCCTAACGGTTCAAGTTAACCAAATAATCGAATGCCAACAATTGGTATCTGAGCTTCAATTTCGTGGCTAAACGTGACATGTTAGGCTAGGATTTATGTATCAAACGTGGATTAGGGTTTAGAAATTATTGTTTCTTATTGAATACTCTATCTGGATACGTTAGCATGATCATCGCCGAAACGGCGCTTGCACGGGTGGATCATGGCTGGAAGATGGCAGTGGCGGATAGCAAAAATCGTACGACGTGTCGAGCCCTAGCTTGCGGCGATGCTAATGGCTGGCGTGCACGGGCAGCAACGGGACGAGAGCAGTGGTGCGCGCAGTCGGCACAATGATCGGTGGACACGCTGCTGCTTGAATCGAGCAACCAGTACGAGTCGAGCAATAGCGGAGACTGGGCGGTGGCTGGGTAGTGTGTGACGGTAGCGAGGCTGACTAACATGCTAATCAATGATCGGCATAAATGGTACTGCTCGGATCGAGCCACTAGCTCGAGTCGAGTCATGACGTGCATCGACAGACGCGAGCAGTGGTGCTGCTGGAGGGGATGTGTCGCAACAATGGGGGCACGGTGATTCATCATGGCACGCAACACGAGCATGACCAGCAAGCACGAGGGCCACCAAAAGCTCACGCACGAGTCATGCCGAAGGGGCATGATGTGGCGAGGGCTTATCGGCGCTACCACCGACAGCGGGCAACACGAGTCGTGCCGTGACTGGCACGACTGGCGGCGATCGTGGACTCAATGGCTATGTGTTCCGACGTGTTCCGGATCAAGGCAACATGTGATGATGAACGACTTAGGGTGCAAGTAATCCTACTTGTTGCGTAAGGCATCGGTTCAATAGTTAGAGTATTGGACAAGACTTCCTAATTTAGAGGCAATTAAATTCGTGAAATATAACTGTCATAATTGATTTAATTGTCTATTATTGTTATATATGGTTGCATGTGGATATCGATGATTTCGATAATCTGGTCGATATCGACGATTTTGATAAACTGGACGATATCGACGGTTGATATCGATAGTTTCAAAATTTTGATAATCTGGAAGTTTTCAAAAATTTGATAATCTGTTGATATTTGAAAATTTGATAATCTGGAGGTCTTTGCTCATATTTGTGTTCGGTGGCAAATAATCGAATTCGCTGATATACAACTGTTAATAATTGATGGAATAATTGATTATTGTTATATATGTATGCATGATTCTCTGTGATATACTGCCTTATTTGGTGTAATAGGAGTATGCTAGGATGCTTATTTTATTGATGAATATTATATGCATGTAAAAACCCTCGGTGTTAAATAACTATGTGGGAGAGGGGATTGGTTAATAATTTCCGCGGCCTCCATTATTGGTTTGTAAGTAATGTGAATAAACTTGCATGTTGGCTATAATGTCTTCCTCCCCATCGGATGAGTTTATTCACGAATTGCTGGGACGAACTTCTTTATGATGATTGTAGGAAATTATCTGAGCCCGTGTGTTCTTCTCCATCTGTAAGGCACACAAGCTTAGGCAATGGACTTGGGATCAAATAATGGTGTACACTTAGGTGCAAATAATAAGTATCCTCCCCATCGGAGTCACTGTTGTTATTTTAATGGTTTAAAGGAACCGACTATTAATTATTTTGTCATAACGTTAGGTGACAAATGAAATTAATAGGTAAAACCTTCTCTTGTAAATGCTCAGGTTTGTATACGTCCACACTATCGTGGCATGCAAACTCATGGTGTTTGAGATGTTGGTGAATTTTTTAATATTATTTTGAGGGAATCAATATAAATAGTTAAATTTGAAGGATTTGATCGGTGTATTTATTTACGTGATTCTCAGTATTTTTGAATGGTTTATTTCACTTATTGTTAACTAAAAGAAATTATATTTACTGGTCCAAAATTAGATGATTAGAAAAGAATCGTGATTTCGATTCTTACTGCTTAGGAAAACATATGTGTTCTCACTAAAGATGTCCTCTAGTTTCTATTTAAGACTCCAGTGAAGAGATGAGAGTTTCATAGAAATATGTTCATTCTCATGTGACTTTTCGAATACTTGAGTAATTTAGAAAGGAAAGAGATCATAGTTAACTTGATGAATGAATTTGAAAATCCTTGGAGTAGAAATTGAAAGGGAAACATAGGTCAATTTTATTCTCCATAGTTTGCCAACATGTTTTGAGTAAGTTCCACCTTAGTTACGAAAGGTTGTGCTTGGTGGGAAACTTCTGACAAAACAAGTAGCTAAGGAAATCAATTTTCATCAAGATGTGAACGAGGTTAGTATCTTATTCACTAGTTGTTGAAGCATGATTAGTGATGGCATCTACTGACACGTTGTGTGTAGATACTGGAATCACTAAATGTCTACAACTAAGTGATGATGAGATTGCTATGGACATGGAAAAAATTACGAAAGTAGTGGCTGTTGCAGTAGGAGTTGTTTATTTATTTTATAATAAGAATAAGCATTCGATTATGAGAAATTGTCTTTACGTAAGTTTTCATAGAAAGAATTTCATTTCAATTTTTATGCATTTACGAATGGATACTCTATTGAATTTAAATGACATTGTCATTATAATGAGGGATGAAGCTATAATCTGTTTGGTACGTTGGTGGACAATTTGTACACTCTTAAATCATGTTTATCCTACAGATGCAACAAATAGTAATTAATAACGCGTCTTCTAATTCCAATAAGAGAAAGGAACCTTCGGATATGAATTAAAAATACCTTTTGGCATCTGAAACTAGGTCATGATTTATTGCTTTATCAAGGTAAAGGGGTGTAGAGCCAAAGATATGTTGGAATTGGTTCATTCTAATTTAAGTGATCCTAAGACTATCCCGACGAGAGGTGGTTAGATATATTTATTTGATGCATCGCAAGTCTGAGTACTATAATTAATTCAAAAGTACATGGCTCATGCGGTGAAGGGTTATCAAATATATATCAAGTCATTACGATTTAATCGCGGTGGCGGATACCTCTTAGGCTCGTTTAGGAACTATTTATTAGAGGATGAGATGAAATCTCAAGTTGTCTAAACCGGGGCGAACCCCAGCTGAATGGTGTGACGGTAAGAAGAAATAAGACTCTTATGGAAATGGTTAGATAGATTATGAGTTATTTGGATTTACTAAATTTATTTTATGGGTATGCTCTAGAAACAGCATGTCGTTTGGATGCTTGTCTATTTGTGGGATATCCTAGAAAAATGAAGGGTGTTTTATTTCATAGTCCAAAAGATTACAGGGTGATTATTAACATGAACACTAGATTTTTGGAAAAGGACTATGTAATAAATAATAAACCTATGTATAAATTGTTCTAAAGGATGTGAGAGAGAAAACACAAAGTATAATACCAAGTGTACAAGAGGATATACCACAAGTAAGATGCATCATGTATCACATCTGATACACAATTGCGTGTAGCACTTTTTCATAGTGGGAGGGTTATTCTAGAACCGCATAGATTTATGTTTTGGGAGAGTCGTGAGACTTGGTCCCTAGTAAATATGAAGTCTTCCCATGCAATAACGATGAAGCACTACAAGATTAAAATGCGATATCTTAGCAACTTGCAATGATTTCCGAAATAGAATCTATGGATTCTAAATTAGGTCTGGTACTTGTAGAATCGCGAAATGGTGGTAAAGCCATTGGAAGTGGCTCTACAAATAAAAGAGGATCAGACAGTAAGGTGATACTTTGAAACAAGGCTTGTTGCATAAAGGTACACTCAGAAAGAAGGGTGAGTTCGAGTATGAGGAAACCTTTTCACCAGTAGCTAAGTTTAAGTCGATCTAGATTATTTTACTTATTGATGCTCATATTAAATTATGAGGTATAGCAAATGGATGTCAAGACATATTTCGTGATTGGAAGTCTTGAGGAAACATCTATATTAGGCAACCAGAATGATTCATTATAAAGTGCTAAGAGCATTTTGTGTGTAAGCTTAAAATTATCCATCGATGGACTAAAACAAGCTTTAAACTCAAAAGTACATCTGTTTTGATAAGGTAATCCAGTGATATGAATTTATTCAATGCGCGGATATGTCTTGTGTATTGAAAAGAATGATGGAAACATGGTGGTATTTCTTGTACTATACGTAGATGATATCTTGCTCATTGGAGACAGTCAATGAGTGTTGTCGTCTTATGGTTATGGTTGATAAAGTAGTATGAAATGAAGGATTTAAGAGAAGCAAAGTATATTCTTGCGATCATGGTAATACGAATCACAAGATAGGATGTTGTGCTTATCTCAAGCTTCATGAAATGATACAATCCTTACTCGTATTAGCATTTGATTTATCTAAGAAAATGTGTCTTAAGACAAAAAAGAAGATAAATGAGATAAAAGTGGTACTTTATGCTTCGGCAATAAAGAAGCTTAGTCTATGGAATGCTATGCATGAGATTTTATATCTATTTTGCTAAATGCACGGATAGTGGGTATCAAAGTAACCAAGAACAAGAATGTTGAACTGTGGTAACACATATTTTTGAAGTACCTAAAAAAGGACTAGAAATTATATGTGAGCTTACCGGACAGATTCACTGCTTTTTGTGGATTACATAGATTTGGATTTTTTAAATCAGATAGCGACGCAGCAAATCCACTTCAACGTTATGTGTTTATTTGGAAGTAGAGCCATAATATGGAGTGTCATATAGAAATATATTTTGGACTCCACCATGGGAAGATGATAAATTGGAGCCTCTGAGGTAGCCAAAATATCTTTATGACTCTAGAAACTTCATATTAGACTTAGATGTGATTATGAGTTTGCCCAAGGTTATCATAATTTATTGTGATAATAATAGTGCAGTTGCAAACTTGAAGGAATCACGAGTTCATAAGGCAATTAAACACATTAAGTGCAAGTACCACCTGTTATGAGAAATCATATGATGAGGCGAAGATTGTTGTTGCCTAGATTGCATTGGAAGATAACCTAGTAATTTCTTTTACAAGAACCTTAAGGCGAAAGATTTTGATGGTCATGTAGTGGGAGTGAGAATCAGATGTATGGCAGTAGACATGGCAGCATAGTCTTTTAGTATAAGTGGGAGATTGTTGGATTATATACTAAAAGTCTAGCCTTTTTGTATGAACAATGTTTTAATAATGAATTTGAAATGAGAATCATATGATCAAACGTTTTGTATATTATAATTTATTTATATGTCATTGTAAAAGTTCACTTACTTTATACTGTAGATAATATGGTGTGTGGCGTCGCACGGAAGATCATATTGACGGCTCCTTATAAAGTATAAACAGATGCTCACAATCGATATAGACGGGGACAATCTATCGGGATGGTTGTAATGTGATTTGGTATTAGTTTGTCATGACTATAAAATCACATTAGTATGCTTTGTGTGTATTGAGCAGGACCGCTTGAGATCGTTCAACTTATACTGACTATATAGGAGAACTTGATCTCAGTTATTATGGATGTTCGTGCTCTTAATCTCTATACAATAGCCTCTACACGTAAGGCAGTATGTATCTCTTTGATTCATCAATGAGTGAGATTTATATATATTAAATCAACAAACTCAGTGAGTTAGGAAATATTGTTGTCTGTATGGTGTGCTATTGATTGTAGAAGAAATTTGTGTCCTATTAAATAGGTTGATGATGTCACATTGAGGAGCTCATAAGGATTATCATGTAAACCTTACTGGTGGATTTATTCAGACATGATAACAAGGTTGAGTGGTACTACTCTCGGATGAGATATTAATTAATGGAGTTGTCAGTAACTTAATTAATTAATGGGCATTTCTATCTTAAATATAGGGAGACTGTCGAGTTCATAATAAGAACGAGCCCATAACATAATTTGGGATTAGAACGGCAGTACAATAATAATAATTTAGTGGACTATATTATTATTATTGGACTTAAGTATAAGTTTTGGGCTAAACTTGGATACTTAAACCTAATGGAGGCCCTACTTTAATTTCTCCTCCTGGTCCCTGTTATAGCCCATATATAAGTCATCTCAACTTTGTGGAACCCTATTTACATGCCTAATACCATGAAAAATAAGGGAGGAGAGCAGATTGAGAGGATCTTGAAGACGTCGCTCACACGACGTCAAGATTGGACTTGGGAATATATCAGAAGATCAAGAGGTCGTTTACTACTGCTGTTCGATCTCCATGCTCAACTTCCATGATTTTTTGTATTTGTGTGGAACTCAAAACTGGTAGTGTGATACATGATTGGAAATTCATGGAAGAGAGGATCGTTTTGGTACAAAAATCACTCAAATCGGAGATTGGATGAGGAAGTTATGCTCAAAGTCATGAGGTCGCGCAAGCTGCCGGCAAGATTTTTCTCTTCTTCAACATTCCCTGGTAATAGGTAATGCAAATTTGTATTCTTACTTCCGCTGATATAGAATTGTATGGAACCCTAACGGTTCACGTTAATTAAATAATCGAATACCAATATTGTAGTCAACAACCGTGGACTTCTCAACCTTCTCCACTAGAGTCGGAGCCATAAATGGTCTCGGCATCCCCATTGGAAGATACATCTTTTGGGATTCAAACTCAATAAGATTCACAATTACTCTTTGGGAATCGATCCCAACAGAGTTCCCATTGACATTGGAGGTTTCACCCACTTTTGGGATAGATACTCTGTCAATATCCATATCAGTTGTCATGGTGATTGATATGTGCAAAGACTAATTGTTTCTTCTTGCAATTGTTTATTTATATATGCACCAACCAATCACATTATAATATTTTGTAGAAATGTAGAAGGGTGAACGTACTAACAAAATTACTAAAGAAGGGGAAGAAGAAAATTGATTACAAAGGAAATTGAAGGAGAAAAACAGAGTATCTTCTTACAACTTTATATAGAATCTTCAAAGGAAACAGCATGTAGAAGTCGAGTTAAGGTAGAACCTCTTCCTGCAAGAAGAAACACGTCTCAGTAGTGCTCCAGTCTAGGTGGATCTTCCCTAAAGGTAAAATAATTTTTCCTTTCCGGCGAGGCAACACCATAATCGTTGGAACTCCGACGAACTAAAGAGAATAAAGAATTGGATCGTTATTTGACGTAAATTCTTTATGTATGCAGATGCTCATTCGTTTGTGGTGTATTGGAATGCGTCGTGAATGACCCTATTTATAGGCGCACCATTCCACTCAGGCATAATGACAATGAGCATGGATTATGACAGATTAATTGCTAATAGACGTAAACTCCTCTAATCAGCAATTATGGATGATCTGACTACATTCAGGTTCAACGAACCTACTCCAAGTTCAACAAATCTTTACATAGAAAGAGACTCGTCTTCACGGCTTGACCCGACTTTTAAAGATTCTCCTCCCACATTCAACATAGAACAATAATTTAGTATTAATCCCCATTAAGCCTCATTACGCTCTATATAATATCTCTCTATTGAGATTACATTCACCTACTACTCTCATTTAATTGGTGATTAATTTAATAATTAATTCTTATTAACCAATTAAACCTAATTAATTTAATTAATTAATTAAATTAATTCGCAAAAATAGTATCAAATATCAACTTTGTGTTTTACTTGATGTCAGGGTGAGGTCACACCTATCAGAAATTATATTCATATATATCTAGACATGCACGCCTGTTCTGTTCTCGAAAATGGAGAATCGAAACCGAACCGTAGGTAGGAAGGTTTCGGTTTCAAACCAGAACCGCCAATTCCGATTTTAATTTTTTTGATTTTAGCGTAAAAACATAAAAAAATTGAAAAATCGACGATTCGAATTAGAACTGCTAGTTTGGAACTGAAACCACCGGTTTTTTCCAAAAAATGAGGAACCGGAACCGAACCAGAGTATATTCAGTTTCGGTTTTGTTTTTGCCGATTTCGAAACTAGCGATTTCGGTTCCGATTAAAATCAATGGTTCCCCGGTTCGAATCGCCGATTCCAATTTTTGGTGCATGTCTATATATATCTACACCTTATACTGCTAGCAAAAGCAGTAATCCTCTTTGGTATACTGTGAGATAGGCCTCTTCTCACATTATTGTCCTCTCTAGCTATTTATTATTGTCACATTTAGTGGTTATGATTATTTTGCTTTCTTGCAAGAAGTATTCTTCAGAACTTAATATTGATTTTCAGTTCCTGTCACATTAGATCTTTGGGGGAAAAGGTATGCCGTGCCGCATACTCCCTCCGTCCCGCCTTAAGGTTTATATTACTTTGTCCCAAGTTAAGGTTTATATTTTCTTTTTTGTCAAGTTGGGCACACACAGAACAATTATTATTTTATACAGGGCTCATACACAACACTAATATGACTACTCACTTTACATTAAATATTATATCTTTCACCCCACTACACATTAAAATATTATAGTATTTCTTAATCTATATGCAAAAAGAAAACGTAAACATTAACGGAAAACGGAAGGAGTATATGATATAGTATTTTGCCTCCTCATAAACTAAATGTTGTTGTTATCCATTCATATATTAATATTGTTTTGTCTTTAGGTTAATTTATATTTATTTTTTAAAACTGTTATAACTATTTTATGTAACTATTTTTTTTAACATATGATGCGTCAAATTATTTAAAAAAAAAAACATTTAATTGACATCCATTTAAGATAATTTCTTTAAGGCGTACTATTTTTTTTAGTTGTATGAGATCCACATACACTAATAATACTATTAATTAATATAATTAAAATATGAAATCAGTAGAGATTAATATTAAATTAGTTATTATTGCACATTAAATAGTACTCCATCTTTAATCCCCGTATACAAAATAAATTATTCCTTTAGAAGGGGATAGAGGAAAATTATTATTTTTACTGTATCTCTCTTATATTTATTTATATAGTATTTTACTATTTCTTTCTTAGTGAAAATCTTTTTTCTCCCACAACTTAAATTTCTACCCTCATAAAATAAACTATTGTTTAACCAATAATAATATCCACAATACACTTTAATTTTAAAATTATCATAATCTTAATACTTAGTATTATACTAAATTATTAAAAAATATAAGTAAAGTAATAGTTTTTATTTATATTCATGATAGAATAAATATAAACTTCCAATTGAAAAAAAGGTAATTAAAAAAGGAAAATTCTTCCGGTAAAGGAAATTACTAGTTTTATAAGAAAAAGATTAAAAACAAAAAAAAAATCAAAATATGAAAAGCTCATAAGATCAAATGTGAGAAAGGTTTATTTATGAGAAAGTAAAGTGAAAGAAAAAGCAATTTCTTTTCGTGAGAATTTGGAATTTTCTGCGTTGATCTCCTTCGTGCAAGTCTTTAATTACCACAATCAATGACATCGTTGATTTCTTCACACAAACCAACAAACACGTAGAGGTCAATCCTTCGCTTTTTCACAACCTCTATATTTTTCCTACTGACCATGAATTTGTTCAACTCCCTTTACCAGATTTAATCTTCCATAAGAAACCAAACGCACTGATGATCTTGTGATTGGGAGTAGAGCGAAGCATGGGAACTGAAAATTCGCTGATATATGTCGCTGTTGGCAGGAATGTCAAGGAAGGAAAGTCGTTGCTTACTTGGGCACTGAATAATTTTGAGAAGGCGGATATTTGCCTTCTTCATGTTCATCAATCGCCCAATTTTGTCTCACTCTGTAAGTCCTTGTTCTACGGAAATATGTGTTCTGTATACTGTTTTTTTTTTTTTTTGATTGCAAATGATGGGGGTAATTAGAATCATCGAACCTTTTTTTGTTTCTTTATTGTGTACTCTGATTTTCATCATCCTGTGAATTGGTTGTCTGTATGATTTTGTGGGCAATTTCATCTCTCGTAGTAGGATTATTAATAAAATGATTTCTATGATAAAATTGGTGCAGAATAACTGTTTCCCAATGAAAACAAGTGTTCTTGCAGCGTCTTGTACTAGCTAAAATATTTGTCTCATTGATCTAACTATTATCATAAATAAACTTGACAACATGGAGCCACTCTACTTTGGCATGAAGGGAAATGGTGGTGAGCTTTTATATTTATGTGACCATTGTAGCGCTTTCATGCATTGGAAATTTAAGTTGCATTTTCCTTATTCTAATGAAAATTGATCATGATGATGGGTATTGAGGGGATCCCTACTTGTGTTTTAATACAAAATGTTTAAGGTATTCCCATGCCATTAATGAGGAAAGAATACACAATGAGCTACACAGAATGAAAATCAAGGCAAGTTTAGGCAGAACGGAATCAAAATGTCGGTTTCCTCAATAATTTGTAATGATAAACTCCTAAGTTCTTGCTTGTGTGATTCCAGAGGCTAAACCATGCCAGAATATTGCTCAATGCATGCTCTGTTAGCTATTTGGTTTGCTGCTTTATTTCCTTCCCTGTGGTTTCATAACCATAAATATGTAGAAGTATCCAGATACCAGCGTGTTCAAACAGATTTTGAACTCCTCAGCTAAAGAAGAAAGTGCTTTGTGGACTATCTTTACCCCCCCTAAGATAAGAAGTAGAGAAAATCCCTCCCTTGTGAATTCTGATTTTTTCACCTGCTCCAGCACTACCAGAATTCCCCTTTAAAGCTCATCACTTTTCAACTTTACCTGATTCATTGGTCCAGCTGTAGAAATTTCTATATTACTTCCTCCTTCCCGGAGATCCTTTTGCTTTTATTTTAGCACCTGGAATAAAAAAAAATGCAACTTTTGTAGGGTAATAAATAAAGTGTAAAGGTTGGGGATGGCAAGGTTTTAAAATAAAGTGTGTTGAGTGCATTGCCATTTTTGGAGAGGTGAAAGGCATCGTGTGACGGACAAATAAGTGAAAGGTTTTATAGGATGGAGGGAGTAGTTCATATTTTTGAACTTATACTCAGCCTGTCTCCTTGCTTCTTTGAATATTTTATTTTCTTCATGTATGTGCACTTTAATAACTTTCTCATGTATGTTGTATATAGTCAATCAGTATTTTGAAATGAAATCACCTTTTTTCTCCTATGTTCTAGTGAATGGAAAGCTGTCTGCAAGCAACCTTAAATATCAGGCAATTAACACATGCCAGGAATCTGAGCCACTGAAGATGCAAAAACTTTTGAGCCAGTACCTTTTCTTTCTTTCCGAGATGGGGGTAGTTAAAATTTTCACTTTTAAGCTTGCACACCTTACAAAAATGTAGATTTGTGTAATTCTTCACTCATTTGCAGTTGGATCAAGAATATTAACTTGTTCATTTACTTTCCAAGTTTACAAATTTCATGGATCTTGACTGAATCTGTGAAATCTGAATCACTGAAGTCCTGGATCCTTAAAAAGTATTCTTGCACTTAATGTCTCTTTAATGATGTTATGAAGTACTTCACGAGTTTCTAATGAAAAGATTAGTTGTTTACTTCTGCAGAAGCTGGCTGATAAGATTTGGATAAAAATGAAAAATATTGAGAAAGGGATTTTACAACTTTTTACTTATTGCATTTGCGGTTGTATCAAGAACATTAACTTGTTAATTAACTTTCCAAGTTTACAAATTTTTATGAATCTTCACCTAATCTAGGAAGTCTTAAGTATTCTTGCAATTCTGCCTCTTTAACGATGAAATTAAGTACTTCATGCGTCTGAATTGAAAAAGATTAGTTGCTTGTAAACCTCTGCAGAAACAGGCTGATAAAGTTTGGATAGAAGTGAAAAATATTGAGAAAGGGATCTTACAACTAATCAATCAACACAGAATAAGAAGGCTCATCATGGGAGCTGCAGCTGAGACATTTACTGCAAAGTACGCCAATACTGTGTATATTAATTTTTTACTTAGGGCTTGCTTTCTTTGCTTGCTTTATTTGTTTCAAGTTATGTGTCGCTGTTGTGGTTGTATAACCTTCATCATGAATTATGTGATGTGAGGCAGCTACTGCTATTCCTGACTTCTGTTTCTTGTACAGTGGTCTTTTGTGAAGAAAGTTTCAGAAATAAAGAATGGAAAATCTAGCAAATTAATGAGTTGGAATTTATCTATTCCTTTCACGGTGGTGACTATAGATGAATGTACTTCACTTTGCATTTGAATTGAAGGACTCTTGAGGATAACTACAAAATCCCTTGTTATAAATCCATTAGTGGTTTTAATGGCTAAATATTTGAAATCCCTCACTTTCATATTCAAATATTTTTTTAGAAATCTTGGGTAGATTTTAATCCACTCTAATTTGGGTGAATTTGTAATCCTTTAATTTCAAATGCTTATATACCTCATAGTATATGATAAATACTTGGAATAAAGTCACAATGTGTTCAATGTTCAGTTTCATTCAAATGATAAAATAGTTTCTTTAGTAACATTTCCATGTCTATAGCTTTACTCATTTTAACCACCTCTACATTTGCTTTTTTCATTTGGAAATTTGATTTTAGTGCCGAAGTTAGTGAATGAGATTGATGAACTTTAAATTATCAAGAAATTAGAATGTGATGTTAATACTAAAGGCTAATATTCATTTGTTAAGTAATGGCGTTTATTTACTTATATGGACTAATCTAGACTGCAGGAAATTGTCAGATACCAACTCCTGTAAAGCAATGGTTGTCTGCCAGCAAGCTCCATCATCATGCCATATTTGGTTTATTTCAAAGGGGAGCCTCATTAACGAAAGGTATGGAAGTTGAAAATGATTGAGAGCTAAAAGCAAGTTACATAGGGGTGCTTGGCTATCAAGAAACTGTGGAATGATTATAAGGCAAAAAGGTTTTTCTTTTCTTTTTCCCTTTTTTGGAAGATATTGATTGAGGCAAGTACATAAAAATTATATGTCCAAGTGGATGCATAAGTTTGGAATTTAAAATTTCTGTTCATATTTCATGATTCATTGTTTTAAACATAAAATATGCAACTATGTTGACAAGAAATGTGTTACACTATACAAGCTCTTGACTGTTGATTAGACATCTTCCTGCATGTGAAATTAAGTGGGCAACCATATTATCTGTGAACTGTGAAGGAAAGATTGCAAACCCAAATATATTATAGTGGTTGGATGGTTGCACCTTGGTGATACGAAAAAGTTATTTGTTAGGTCAAAGTAATGTTTTCCCATTAAAGCTTTTTTATTGTCTGATGATATCTGATGTCTGTATAAATGTTCCATGTATTTATTTTAAAACGAAAAAGAAAACATCATAGTTTACTACCTTCAAGGCATCAGATAAAATTTGTAAGATACAGATGAAACAGTAAAATTGGAACCATGTGCAGATCAAAACACTTAACATGCTACATTCATTTTCTTGATTAGGCCTGTGGGCTTTGGATCTCATTCAATTTCTGCTGTACCATTGTCACCTTCAACAAATGGTGGCAAAACTACATTAACAAGTGATCTCAGTGGAAGCATGGATGTCGAAGCTAAACTTGTTAAGGTGTTTTTGCCATCAGGTAGATTAACAGAAGATATAGTAAGCACAATGGATCAGACAATGGGCCAGACAAGGGGGAAAAGTTCAAATTCATTTTTGAACATGGAGTCTCCTGAGCATTTGCCTTGTTCATCGTCTGACACTTCATTGGTAAGCTTGATTTTTACTAATGGAGAATTGTTTATTATTCTCCTGGTATGATCTAAAAATCATAAAAGGATTTCTGTAACACAGTTTGAGATTATTAACAATCCTAAATCATGTTGCTTTGTTAGATCCAAAATATGGGATTAATTCACCTTCAGTAATGATTTTTATTTAGGGTCATGAAACTTTACATCAATGTGTTTGTTTGTCTTATGCTCTATATGGTTTGACTTTGATGAGAAAATCTTCCAGGATTTTGAACTCGAAGAAAAAAAGAGTTGTGATACATGCTGTAAATTGGAGCGTACTTTGATAGATTCCGAGAACTCTAAACAGAGAGTCTCTGAAAAGTTGTTTGGTTGCAGAGCTGATGGAAATGTCATGGAGACAGTGCATAAGGTAAATACGTAACGTCAGGCTGTGTTTTGTTACTTTTTCCACAAGTTCTTATGCTGCTAATGTTTTGTATTGAAACCTCTTGTCCTATCATGATATGTGTCTCAGTTGGTTAATAAAAAAATATTTAGGGAACCAAGATGAGCCTGCTCTGTTAGGTGCAAAAAATTTGGCTTCAGTGTGGTTATGTGTAACATCTAGAGTTGCTTGTAAATTTCGATAGTAAAAATTATCATGGGCAAAATAGTTATTTCAGTGTAACCATATATCGCAAAAGTGAACTTAAGCCTGCTATCTTTGATTGTAGAGTTTTATTTCTTTAATTACGTGAAATAACACGGACTGATGCATTTCACACATTATACCGATGTGCCAGGCTGAGACAACAGAAAGTCTTTGCAAGGAAGATGTTAACAAAAATAAAAAACTTGAGGAACAATTACTCATTCAAAGACAAGAACTGGAAACAATAAAGTATCAGCATGCTCAATGTCTAACAGCACTTCAGATGATTCACATCCAAAAGCCTGCTCTAGAAACTCAACTCAGAGAGGCATACTGCTTCGAGAAAGAACTAGAAGACAAGATTATTCAAGCAGTGAATCTTTTGATAACATTTAAAGGAACACGGGATGATTTGCAAATGGAGTGCGATTCTGCTATTAGAAAAATTAACAAATATAGGGCAATGCAAACAGTGGATCATTCAGGGATATCACCTCCTTATTTTTTTGGATTCAATTTTTCGAACATCATTGAGGCTACCCAAAATTTTAAACCATCTCATAAAATTGGGGATGGAAGATATGGAAGCGTTTTCAAGGGAATGCTTTACCATGTTAAGGTAGCTATAAAGATGCTGCCATCTTCAGGTTCTCAAAGTGATTCGGAATTCAAGGATGAGGTACAATTTTCTGTTAGCTTTTTCTATGCAAGTGATGTGTGTTTAGTAGAGAACATATCAAATAGAATAATAAATTATGAAGATCATAATCTCTGCCTGAGAAAGCTGTAGTATAGCTTGCAATTTTACTTTTCTATGTGAATGACATATCCCAATTTTATCAATGTAGTTGGAAGTTTTATCAAGAGTGAGACATCCAAATCTTGCAACGCTTATTGGTGCTTGTCTTGAGTCCAGAACACTGATATACGAGTACATTGACAATGGCAGCCTTGAAGATTACCTTTCCAACCCTGCGAAAACACCCTCTCTTTTATGGCAAAAACGGATAAGAATAGCTATTGATATATGCCGTGCCCTTATGTTCTTGCAAGTCAACAATAGTTGCAGTGTGCATGGAAATTTGAAACCATCAAATATTCTTCTTGATGCTAACTTTGTTACCAAACTTAGTGACTTTGGTATTTATAATTTGGTGTGCCATAGTGAAAATCCTCACATAAATGATCCGGAAAAATTAGCCTATGTGGATCCTGAATTTCTTGAAAGCGGAATGCTTACCACCGATTCAGATGTATACTCATTTGGAGTTGTACTCTTGCGACTATTAACTGCTAGACCAGCTTCACGTGTTGTCAGGGATGTTAAATGTGCACTGGAAAGAGGAAAATTGGACGGAGTGTTGGACATGTCAGCAGGGGAGTGGCCTCTCAAGCAAGCCATGCAGTTGTCCAATTTGGCTTTGAGGTGCTGTGAGGAGGATTGCATGGATCGGCCAGATCTATCTGAAGTATGGTCTGTACTTGAGCCTATGAGAGAATTGTGCTCCATCAAATCGTGCATGGATTCTAAGAGTCAGCATAAAGTCCCTTCTCATTTCGTCTGTCCCATTTTTCAGGTAACAAAATGTTCTCAATCTCTGCTGTCAACGCATTTGATTTCTTAATGCTTGTTTATTTATTCAGTAATTTCTTGTAGCATTTTTGCATGCTTTTTGTATCAAAAACGCGTTAGCTTGCATCCACTAAACTACATTATTTGTTACACTGACATCCATAGTTCTCCGATGACAATTTTTTCCGCCCTCATGCGCTAGCCATTCATTCTTTTAGCTCATGATAATCAGTTCAAAATAGAAGTACACCAGGAACATCCTTAAATTGTCGAAAATTCTATCCTTTCGGTAGTGTTGGAAGATTTAGTGACAAAGCAAAACTTGTGTACTGTTGTTTTGGGAGTAAAGTGTTGCAGTAAGAGGTGTAGTAAAATGTGAATTCGCAGGTAGTTTCGATGACAAAATCTAACTCACCATTCCTTTTCGCATAATGATGTTGCATTGTCTCTTTCGCTTGTTGCAGGAAGTGATGAAAGATCCACATATCGCGGGGGATGGTTTCACATACGAAGCGGACGCGATAAAAGGATGGTTTAACAGTGGGCACAAAACATCCCCAATGACAAATTTACAGCTTGAGAATTGTGACCTCCTTCCTAATTATGCTCTTTACTATGCAATTCAGGAGTGGCAGCAAAACACCCACAACATGTAGTTCTCTCTAACAACCCTCAAATATATCAATAGCATTTCAATGCTAACCTTATTATTTTTTTCTGTACAATCACTATATAAAGGTTGCATTTTGATTCACCAGGCTCAATCCATCTTCGTATATATCAAGACAAAAACTCGGTGAGATTAGGAAATATGTTTTTCTTTTCTTTTCTTTTTTATAGCAAAAAGTAGTTAAAGCACTCTATCAATCAACTTTCCAAAACATTTCATTAACAAAAATGTTAGCCTTCATAAAACATATGATAATATAAATAAATGAAGTAAATATATATATACTCTCCCTCTCTGTCCCACCTAGAGATTACATTTTTTCTATTGTGGACATCTCATTTAAAGAGTTCCCTTTCTTTTTTTACAGCTAATACAACTACTCACTACACATTAAATAATAATTCTACTTAATTCACTTGTAAAAAAGCAAAAACTATCCTTTGGATGTGACGTACGGAGTATATTTCATCTGTTCATTTTCCTCCATTGTGGATTGCCTTTTTTTTTTTCTTTTTCTTTTGGTTTTAATAAAATTTTGCTGCATAGTTAGTGATAAACGATTTGGGGCTTATTGCAAATTGGGGATAAATGATTTTGGAGGTGAAGCCTGTTTCTCTCACCTTAAACCCTTATCCATGTAGTAAGCCACGAAAATGCTAGCATTTAAAGAAAAAAAAATCATGTCAACATAACCGGGTAAAAACCAATTTCAGCCGGTAAAAATGATGACTTTTTTTAATTTTGTAAATATAATAAATTAATTTAAAATGAGTGAAATCAATGAATCAATTTTAAAATTGAGAAAAGTTAATGAACAGAGAAATATATTAACCCTAAATGTTGTTTTAATTAATTTTAAGTGTAGTTATAATTTAATTTTATGTTTATGTTAGTACTAGCTATCTCCGTCCCATCCTAATGGTTATATATTTTCATTTTGGGCGTCTCATCCTAATGGTTATATTTTCCTTTTTAACATATTTTCATTTTTAACATATGTGACCAACACAAATTAATTATTTCTCTTTCTATGGACCCACACATCCCACTAATACACCTACCCACTTTACATTAAATTATTATTTCTCTCACCTCAATACATATTAAAATGCTATATTAATCAATCCTCATGCAAAAAACAAACGTAACTATAAGGACGGGACGAAGAGAGTATGTAATTTTAATTCTAAGTGTTATATTAATTTTATGTTTAAGTATCTGTAATGCAATTGGAATAATTAATGTGTACTATGCCTTAGTTAAAGATTATTATCAACTTAAACTATTGCTAACAGATAATATATATATATATATATATATATATATATATATATATATATATATATATATATATATATATATATATATATATATGTATTGATATGTCTATTATTACCTTAATATAATTGTTATGGGTATTATATTCCCCATGCGTAGTAGGCCCAAAAGCCCAATAACCTCTATTATACCTGAAGAAAAGGCCTAACCCCCTAGCGGCCCAAACTGTGGACAGAACTGAAAGGACAATCAAGACAGCCAAGGAGATGGCGGCAGCCCGAAGGCCCAGTCGAGGAAAGAACAAAGAGGAATCCACTAAACAGGCCGAAGCCAAAGAGCACCCTCGGCAAGAAACTTCAGCAACGTCGTCCTCCTGCCCGAGAGTTCGGATGAGCATCACAACACCGAAAGTCAGCCTGTCCGAGGACCAAAGGGGCAACAGAATCAAGATAGTGAAGAGCAAGCACCATCATGAAGGCTGACAAGTACCGCAGGTTAAAGGACAAGACTAACAGGAAGAAGAGATATCTTGGGCAACAAGCCTAACTAGAAGACAACAACTGACTGGCAAACCTTACTCTAATAACCAATGGGAAGCCAGCAAAGGTGGAGGCACTCTGTGAAACCCTACAAAAGCAACCAACGGCATCCAGACTTCTCCTGCAGCTGCCCAGTGTACCAACAGCTTCATTAAAGGTGGCTTATCTCCATCCAAATGGCGCAAGGCGATTGGCTCTGGTTTAGGGTTTTGTGACAACATAAATAGCCTCTCTCACGGGAGAGAGGCAGGTAACTAATATTTGGCTCTAGACATTACACCTGAAAAAGGGAGGGTTTTATGAGTGTTGTTCAAAGGGAGAGTAATAAAAAATCGGCTGAGTTCTTTGGTGGGAATTGAGTTTTCTGTTGGTTTTGATCCCGTTGTTTGTAGTTTTATTATGTTTGATTGTGTTCGTTCTTGATTCCATTACTAACTATCTTTATTTCATAAGTATTAATTAACGGGTCAAGAACAGCCATCAATATCTGGCGCCGTCTGTGGGAAATGCTAAGATTAGCCACCCCTGTTCTTTACCTTCTCGAATTCTTGGTTTGATTCCATGAGAAAAATCTTTGGGTTTAATTCTGTATCTGGAAATCAAGATGGGGGATGAAGGGTTTACGACCCATGGAAACGAAGAGAGAGGGGAATATTCCAGAGCCCAGCGGAACGTCACGAGAAGTGGAAATAATGTCCAAGTCAGCGCGCCGGTCATGGAGGTGCCCACTCCGGCGAGGTCTATTTCCGTCCCAAATTTAAGCGACCCCCTGAAGACAAAAGAGATGAATGAGAAAATTCGGAGAGTGATTGACGAGTACGCCGTAAGGGCTCCCCCGGTTCAACTGGCGAGGTTGAGCTTTAGCAGCCCCCGCAGAGCAAGCTACAGCGATCTACGAGAAAACCTCGAAAGAAGGAAAGATGCCAGAAGGGAACATAGCAGAGGAGATGCCAGAGAAACTATTAATCTCATACGGAGAAGGAATGTTGAAGAAAGGGAGAGTGTGAATGAGACTCTGGCAAAAGATGGGCATAGAGAATACCTTCAGTGCCTGGAAACGGGAGCCCAAAGGCAACCTCAACATGGAGGAAATCCAGAGAGAAGGAACCCCCCACTCTCGGAGGTGCCAGTGGGAAATGAAGCTCGAGCGCAACCACGACCCGGAAGGAATCAAGAGGCTGAGAACCGTCCATCGAGGGAGAGACCAAGAGGAGTAGAATCTCGCCAATCTCATTCACAGAACCAAAGGAGGGACCGGCCTGTAACTCGGGAAATACCGACGGAGAACGAAGTCCCACGAAGGACCCCATCTATCTCTCAAAGGAGGCATAACAGGTGCAGAAGTTCGAGGAATCAGAGATCTTGCTTGTCCTCGGTACCCTACTCACATGAGAGTCAGGATCTCTCATAGGAAGACCTACCCATAACCGAGTTATCTTTACTTCGGACCAGAAGGAACAGGAAGCCCACCTCGTGAAAGGGATAAGACGAAGGAAAACCCAAGTAGAAGTGTGGTCAGAGAACAGGGAGGCATTTCCGAGTGCCCCAACCAAAGATCTACAGGCCCTGATAAACGAAGAAGTGAACAAACGCTTCGCAGACCTGGAAAGAAAGATGTCTGGGACAGGAGGGGTCCTCCAATCCTCATTAGCTCCTTCATCCTTCACGGCAGAAATCAACAATGCCCCTCGACAACAAGGAATCAAGTTCCCCTCTAGTTTGATATTTGATTATGATTATGACCCATATTCTCACATTGAAAAATATCTGATGTGGATGAGAGCGCAAGGTGCAAACGAGATCACATTATGCCTGATGTTCCTGCTGACCCTGGGAAATAAGGCTCATGCCTGGTTTAGGGCGGTCCAGGCAGCTTCCATCAAAAGCTGGGGAGAGCTGATGGAGGTATTCCTAATGCAATACTCGTATCTTAGGGCACCGAAGGAAACAAAGCACAAATTGGCTAACATCCGCCAGGGTTCAACAAAAAGCTTACGAGATTTTTTGAAAAGGTTCAATGAGCAGAGGTCAACGGGAGAAGTCATGGGGGACGAAGCCTGCCTCATTACGGTAATGGGAACACTTCACCCAGAAACTAGTTTGTGGAAGGCAGTATAGCTTAAGCCGCCCATATCCTACGATGCCTTCATGGTCATGGCTAACGAGTTCATCCAAGCAGAAGATACCTCTAAAATGGCAAAGAAGGCAAGCAACCAAAGCACCTCTGCAGAACCGAGCAAGAAGAGAGTCAGCGTAGGAGGAACAAAGGAATATAAAATACCTACCACTTTCAAACCATTCACGGAGGATACCGAGGTACATCAGATGTACGAGAAACTAAAGTCGGGAACTAACTTGAATATTGCCAAGGTTTTCTACTACGTCAAGGACCAGCAAGTTCTTCGGATGCCGAGACCAGTCCTACGAGCCTCGGAGCTCACGAATCCTTGGAAGTACTGTATGTACCACCTGACAAACGGTCATAACACCGACCAATGCCGGGCTCTTATCACGGAGTTGTGGAAGTTGTTTAAGGAAGAGAAGTTAAGAGGAATACAGCAGGCCCCGAGGCCGAAGGTGTACAGAAAAGACGCTAATCTTCCCCGTCCCCCAGGTCGACAAAGGTCCCCAGGTAGACATAATGGAGAAGCGATACCCCTACTCCCTCCGCCTCTAAGACAGCCACCGATGTTCGATAGGATCAGGGGACCAGCCCCGAGGGGAGATAGACCCGGAGAGATACACATGATGGAGCCATTTGAAGAAATCCCTTATATCGGAACCTCTCAAGCACTGACCACAACATTGAAAAGGAAGAGGAAGGCAGAACTAAGGGACTTAGACCAACAAATCCCTCAAGTGTGGTCGCTAACCTCGGCAGTGAAGGGAATAACGGAGGCGGACATCGCCTTCACAGAGGCAGATTTCTACGGGGTAAACATTCCTCATTCCGACCCCTTAGTCATTTTGCCAATATTATCGGGAGTCAAAGTCCATAGATGTTTGGTAGACACCGGAGCATATTCCAATATAATCTTTAAAGAGGTATTCGAAAATCTGGGAGGAGAGCGTCATCACAAAGTAAGACCCTGCGGCGATGAGATCAGAGGATTCGGCAATGAGTTGACCAGGCCGACCATGGAGGTTGATTTATCAGTCCAATTGGAGGGGTTGGACGGGAAAACTCGGATGCAAAAATAGCTGACATTCAAGGTTATAGACCAAGCCTTCACCTACAACTGTATACTCGGGCGGCCGTTGATCCACGCCTTCGGAGCCATTCCGTCCACCCTTCACCAGTGTCTCAAGTTTGTCACATCTGATGGTAGGGTGGCGACAGTGATTGGAAATCAAAGAAGGGCAAGAGAATGCTCATTCGTGGAAAAGGTAGAGGGTTTGAGCTATCATGACATGGACTACAAGATGTTAAGCTTCGAGGATATCATGGAAGAAGGAGAGGACCCTAAGGTGCGGACAGAAACTGAAAAACCATTGGAAGGAGATCAAGAAGGGACAGAACCCGAGGTGATCCTGGTAGTCGCCGAAGGAAAAGAAGCAGAGGAGCAAGGGGGTAATATGCTTGTGGCAACAATAGAAATGCATCCAAATGCAATTGTTCAGGGATGGAAAGAAAAAGAAATAGCAACAAGGGTGCCGAGACAAAAACAGATAACACCGGACGAAGATCCAAGAATGAAATTAACGGAAGGAGCCTCGGCGACAAGAAAAATAGAAGTGGTACAACTGGATCCGAAGGACGCTGATATCAAAGTCAAGATTAGGACAGAGTGGGAAAGCGAATTCAAGGAAGAACTTACCTAATTACTGAAAGAGAACTTGGATGTGTTCGCCTGGAACCCAAACGAAACACCAGGAGTGCACCCAAAGTACGCATGTCACAAGCTGAACATAGACCCCAATATCCCGCTATTCCACCAGAAAAAGAGAAAGTTCAGCCCAGAAAAGAACGCGACTATGGAGCTGGAAGTGCATAAACTGTTGGCGAGCAGAAGAATTAGCGAATGCAAGTACCCGATAAGAGTACAAAATCCAGTTATGGTGAAAAAGAAGGAAGGGTCATGGAGACTATGCTTCGATTTCACCGATCTAAACAAGGCTTGCCCGAAAGACAGTTACCCTCTTCCGTCAATTGACCAGATTGTCGATGCCACAGCCGAACATGAGATAATGAGCTTCATGGATGCGTTTTTAGGGTACCACCAGATCCCCATGCATCCGGATGATAAGGCAAATACGACTTTCTTTTGCGGGAACGGAGTTTATGAATGGAATAACATGCCGTTCGGTCTGAGGAACGTGGGGGCTACCTATCAGAGATTGGTTAACAAAATGTTCGAGGGAGAAATTGGAAAAATAGTCGAGGTCTACGTGGATGATACCGTGGTGAAAAGCCTGAAAAGGATGGACCATTTCGACTATCTAGAAATGGTTTTCGGAATCTTCTGACACTATAGAATGAAACTAAACCCGAAGAAATGCACGTTTGGAGTGAGCAAGGGAAGTTTCCTCGAATATTTGGTCAGCTCAAGAGGGATCGAGATGAACCTAGATAAGGTGGAAGCAATCCTGAAGATGGATCCGTCGGGACACATGAAAGAAGTTCAGAACCTGACGAGTAGGTTGGCCGCCTTAAACAGGTTCATGTCGAAAACATCGGACAAATGTAAACCATTCTTCGACATCATCAAAAAGGCTAAGTTTGAATGGATGGAAGAGTGCGGGAAGGCATTTGACGAGATTAAAAGGGAGTGATCAGATCATAAAATTCTCTCCAAGCCTTCACCGGGCGAAACATTGCAACTATACTTGGCAGTATCGGGAACATCAATCAGTTCAGCATTGGTAAAAATGGAGGAAAAGAATCAGAAGCTTGTATACTTCGTAAGTTAATCCCTAAAAGACGCGGAGCTCAGATACCCGGTAATGAATAAGATAGCGTATGCTCTCGTTATGAGTTCGAGGAAGCTAAGGCCATACTTCATGTAACATACCATTGAGGTATTGACGACATTCCCTTTGAGGCAAGTGCTCCAGAGACCAGATGCAGCGGGGAGGCTGCTCAAATGGTTCGTCAAATTAGGATAGTTCGATATAGCGTACCTGCCGACGAATACAATCAAGGGGCAAGTCATGGCGGACTTCATAGTGGAGCTAACTTTCTCGATTCCAATCGAGAAGGAAAAAAGAAAGCCTTGGGTCATGCATGTGGATGGCTCAGCAACGACAGTGGCATCAGGGGCCGGAATCATCATTCGAACATCATCTGGGGAAACCTTCTCGATCGCAATCAGGTTCGATTTTCTGGCCACTAACAATGAAGCAGAGTATGAGGCCCTACTGAATAGTTTGAGGATGGCACTGGCCATGGGAGCAGATGAGCTGATGATATATAGCGACTCACAATTGGTGGTAAATCAGATGAAAGGAGAATACGAGGCCAAGGATGGGCACATGAGCCATTATAGAGGATTGGCAACAGGCATACTGCAGAAATTCAAACAGGTGTTCCTAGAATGCATCGACAGGAAAGAGAATATGGGGGCCAACGCATTGGCTAAACTAGCCACCGTATCGAACGCTGAGGACCTAAATAACATCAACATCGTGAGGCAGGAGAACCCATCAGACACCACCGTATGGGTTCTAAATGATCAGCCGAAAGAGGAACCATGGATGACACCGATCAGGGCATATTTGGAGGAAGGAAAGATACCTACGGATAAGGACAAGGCTCGACAAATCAGGCTTCGATCGGCGAGATACGTCTTAATAGAAGAGAAGTTATACAAGAGAGGGTATTCATCACCACTCCTGAAATGCCTAACTCTTGAGGAAGTGAGCTATGTACTAACGAAGATACATGAAGGCATATGCGGGAACCATACAAGAGGGATCGCTCTAGCACACAAAGTGATCAGACAAGGCTATTTCTGGCCAACACTAAAAAAGGACGCCACTCAATATGCCAGGGCGTGTGCAACGTGTCAAAGACTGGCTCCGATAGTTAGAGCACCCTCGGAGCAACTAACCTCAGTTTCAGCCCGTGGCCCTTCGCGAAATGGGGGATTGATTTAATCGGACCGCTCTCGATCAAAAAAGGAGAAAATAAATTTACTATCATGGCGGTAGATTATTTCACAAAGTGGGCAGAGGCAGAACCCCTCTCGACGATCACCAAGGCTAGGGTTGAGAAGTTTATCTGGGAAAATATCATATGCCGGTTTTGTTGGATAGTATACTAAAAGTCTAGCTTTTTGTATGAATAATGTTATAACAATTTATTTGAAATGAGAATCATATGATCAAATGATTGCGTCTTATAATTTATTTATATGTTCGAAGCAATAGTCCACTTAATTAATTAATGGACATTGTATATCTTAAACATGGGTAGACTAACGGGCTCATAATAAAAAGGAGCCTATAACCTAATTATGGGATTAGAACGGTAGTGCAGTAATAATATTTTAGTGGTATATATTATTATTATTGGACTTAAGTATAAGCTTTGGGCTAAGCTTGGATACTTAAGCCCAATGGAGGCCCAACTCTAATTTCTCCTCCTGTTCCCTGCTGTAGCCCATATATAAGTCATCTCAACTGTCCGGAAACTCTAATCTATGAGATTAATCATGCCTAACACTATGAGGAGGGTGAGAGAACAGCAGAATGAGAAGATCTCGAAGATCGTCGCCCACACAATGTCGAGATTGGACTTGGGAATACAACATAAGATTGGAAGGTTGTTTGATGCTGCTGTCTGCCACCTTCTATGATTTTTATAAAATCGTAAAAATATCAGAACAGTACGTGTGATATACTAACAGAAAGCCACGGAAGAGAGGATTATTTTGGCGTGTAGATCACTCAATTCCGACATCAGATGAGAGAGTTATGCCCAAAACGGTGAGGCTGCACAGGCTAGCGATGAGAATTCGTCTTCTCCAACATACTCTGGTGAAAGGTAATACATTTCTTGTTTTTCATGCTTTCGCTGTATGTTAGAAATATATGAAACCCTAACGGGTCATGTTAGCCAAACGATCGAACACCAACAATTGGTATAAGAACTTCGGTTTCGTGGTAAAACGTGAAAAGTTTGGCTAGGGTTTATGTCAAAAGGTGAAAGGGTTTAAGTATTCATGTTATACTAGTATACCCTATTCAGATACCATATACCTATGTCAAACTGGGCCAATTTAGAAATTATTAATTTTGTTGAATACTCTATATGTTTGACGGGAAAATTTGATAATCTGGACATTTTTGAAAATTTAATAATCTGAAAATTTCGAAAATTTGATAATCTGGAAATTTTTGAAAATTTGATAATCTGAAAATTTTTAAAATATTGATAATCTTGATATTTTCAAAAATTTGATAATCTAGAAATTTTAAAAATTTGATAATCTGGATATTTACGAAAATTTGATAATCTGAAAATTTTTGAAAATTTGATAATTTGAAAATTTCAAAATTTTGACAATCTGGATATTTTCTAAAATTTAATAATCTGAAATTTTTTGAAAATTTGGTAATCTGGAAGTTTTTGAAAATTTGATAATTTGGAAATTTTTGAAAATTTGATAATCTAGTTTATATCGATGATTTCGATAATTAGAACGATATCGACGGTCGATATCGATGATTTCGATAATCTGGACGATATCGATGGTCGATATCGATAGTTTTGAAAATTTGATAATCTGAAAGTTTTTTGAAAATTTGATAATCTGGTCGATATCGATGATTTCAAAAGTCTGGATGATATCGAAGGTCGATATCGATAGTTTCAAAATTTGGTAATCTGGAGATTTTTGAAACTTTGATAATCTGGTGGTTTTTACCGACACTTGTGCTTGGTGGCGAATAATTGAATTCGCTGATATATAAATGTTTATAATTGATGGAATAATTGATTATTGTTATATATGTTATGCATGATTCTCTGTGATTTATTATCTTATGTGCCGTAATAGAAGTATGCTAGGTTGCGTATTTTATTATGAATATTATATGCATGTAAAAACCTCAGTGTTAAATAACTAAGTGGGACGGGGGATTGATAATTAATTCCCGCGGCCTCCATTATTAGTTTGTAAGTGATGTGAGTAAACTTGCATGTTGGCAATAGGCCTTCCTCCCTAACGGATGAGTTTATTCACGGATCACTGGTACAGACTTCATTGAATAATTATTGTTTTTAATGTGGCACATAAACTTGCGTGTTGGCATAGACCTTCCTCCCTAACGGATGAGTTTATGTGCGGTTCATTGATACAAACATATAATTGATGATTGTAGGAAGTTATACGAGCGTGTGTGTACTTCTCCAACTGTAAGACACTTAAGCTTGGGCCGCGGACTTGGGAACAAATAATGGTGTACACTTAGGTGTAAATAATTAATATCCTTCCCAACGGAGTCACTGCTATTATTTACATGGCTAAAGAGTAACCGACTATTAATTATTATGTCATGAGGTTAGGTTGACAAATGAAATTAATGGGTAAAACTTTCTCTTGTAAATGTTCGGGTTTGTAAACGTCCATACTTACGTGGCTTGCAGACTCACGGTGCTTGAGATGTTGGTGAATTTTAATTTTATAATATTTTGAGGAAATCAATATAAAAGGATGAAATTCGAAGATTTGATCGGTGTATTATTTGTGATTCTCTGTAATTTCAAGTGGTTTGATCTCGCTTATTGTTTACTAAAAGAAACATATTTACTTGTCCAAAATTATATGATTAGAAAAGAATCTTAGTTTCGAACACTATGCCAAATCTGTGGAATGACAACGCTGGATTAACAACGGAGTTTTAAATACCCATTGTTAAAAGGGCACAAAAGAGCTGAAATTGAATCTCCGTAGTAATAGGTTTAAAAAAATGCGCATTAACGACGGGTAATTACTTCCGTTGTTGTAACTCCGTTGTTAATCTAATTCCTATCATTTATTTATTATTTTTTAATTTAAAGTAAATAAGAAATTTTAAAAGGTATTAAAGCAGGACTTATATTTTTTTTTTGTTCTCCCTCTCTGAAATTATTCCCTAGCTACCACGACGTCGGCCGACGAGAGATAACCCTACCATACCAGAGACGGCGAAGACCCACGGCGCTCAATCGCGCTGAAGAAACCACCGACGGTGTATAGCCGGCGACCGACGGCGCTGAATCGCGCTGAAAAGTACCCCTTATTGCTTCCTTCCATGCGCGATGTTTCGCTAGGTTTCACGACACTATACTCACGCTCACTATTTCTCCGACATTCTAATCGCCGGAGACTCTAGGAGCTGTTCTTGTGAATGGTATGTATGTCCAACATTCTTCCTCCTAAATTAGACTGTTAGGGATTTTCACCCCTTTATTGCCCTAGAAATGATTGAACGTAGTTTCTCTTTCATTTCTTCAGATCATTACCCTCAATCAAAGGCAAGTTAGGGCTTTTGATGAAGTGTCAATCTCACCTCTCACTTCCCGGGTCGACCGAAGGCAACCTCACCTGTTCACCAGCTCACTCTTCCTCTCGCGCTACATTTCTGCCTCTGACATTACAGAGCTCCAACGCAAGGGTGCTATTTTCCATTACACTCAATGCCGACAAGATTGGAGCTCTTTCCATCATTCTTCCCTTTATTTACTGCCATTCGTGTGATTTATTTGAAGCCTATGATTGATTTCCTTAAGGTATAATTCAAATCGTAGCTGTTTTGAAATTACAATTTATTAATTTGTTATCTATTTCTATTAATTGATTATATGCAGAAATCCCAAGTCAGTTGATTGTATTCACTTCTTACCATCACAGATTCTGCTTCAAATATCCCCAAGATAATCTGCTTCAAATATCCCCAAGATACTTGAGGCTAGAAGACATCTGTAGTTTTCCACAAATTCCCTGATTAGTAATCCAAAGGTTATTTTCTTTTCTGTTATCTGTATTCTGAAAATAGAAATGAAGCTCTTCCACTTGCTTTCATCAATGTGTTTGAAAATCTAAAGGAAGGGAATGTTTACACTGAATATTTCTAAAAACTCATGAAGGCTGATATTAATGGAAAAGACTAAGTTCTTATATTATCTCTTTTCTTTTTTAATCCATATTTTTTCATTGTGGTTCACCTCATAGTTTTCGTGGTGTAAGGGATGAATTGGCTTCTGATTCTTGGTAGCACCAACTCATCTGCTTCTAAACCAAGGTCTTATATCTTGCAATTTTGAAAAGCTTACAACAGCCACAAAACCTCTGTCCTTACTCTGCCTAACAAGAAAAAGAGCCAAGTTGCTTAAATTGTTGCATTTTAGGAGAGAAATTGGAGGGGGGAGGGTGTATCAAGCTGATTTTAAGTAGATTGATCACATTGTTTTATATGGTTCTTGTACTTAAGTCCAGGTGTTAACATATGAATTCAAGATGTACCCATATCTCTTGATTTTAATTCAAGCTTTCTTTTTTTTTTTCCCTTATTCTTTTACTACTGGTATTTTGAAACAGTTAAGAAGAAGAGAGGAATCTTTTATATTTGCATAAATCAATTTGAAAAAAAAATTATTATTTGCATGCATGTGAGAAAATGAAACATATAAACAAAGCCTGATGGATATACATATTATTTATATGAGTTACTTGTAATCCTAGTATAGCTATAGGTAGAGATTTTAGCTGGCTAGAATTGACTTGATTCGAGGTGCTTGATGCCTTCTTTCAATTAGAGATTTTTTTCTTTATAAATATAATGTTTCATATATGCTAATCTTGCTGATGGTGGTCTGCATTTATGTTTTTCTGAATGTGAAGTTTTTCTATTAGTCCAATTAAATAAATAAATAAATGCTGTAATATTTGATCTTCAAAACAGTGATATGAATATCAATATTATTGTAATTAGTTAATTATATAATTTACATGTCATAAATGTATTGTATGAACTAACATAAGCGTTCACTAGTTGTTGATCAGTTTTCTTCTTTTTTAAGATGATGTGTTAAACAAAATAAATATAATGGCTTTTTGATGACCTTGTCATTGAACTACAAATTATGAGGAATTTGGCTTAACTTGGGGAGGTGTAGCTTGTGTGAACATGTGTTCCTGCACCTGCATGCTCATATAAATGAACTTGGTGTTGGTAATTTTCCAGCAAAGGTGTTGATCAAATGTGCTGCAGCTCTTTTGTCCATGGTAATATATGTTTTATTTTGGTTGAGCTGTAATAAATAAGTGACCCCACATACTATATTGATTTTCTTTCAAATTATATGCAGCTTGCTTCAAGTTGAGTGCTTGCAATCCTAATTCTGAGACATAGAACTTGCATGCTATGGATTTTTTCTCATAGTAAGTGGAATTTTGTTAGGCATTCTACCCTACTTAAATGATGATATTGTCTTGCTTTATTAAATGTTTTATAGACTTTTGGAACTAGCTTGGTATTGATAGTGTTCTACAATTATTAATCAAACCTCACAACTTGTAATGACTTTGGAATTTCACTCTTACTTGATATGTTCTTACTAACCTGTCAAGGAATTAAGGAATGAGAACCCAAAGTTTGTGATGGTCTCTTTCTGCAAATTATGTTTTGCTTTTCCATTATATTTGTGCATCATGTGGGACTTACTAGAAATGGATTTGCCCCTAAATATACCCTTGTTTAGTTGTTTATCTCTGTTAATCAATGTCTTTGGTTTCATTTATAGATTTTAATGAGGGAAAAACAAGAACATAAGATGACAGAAGATGCTCATATATTTTCTTAGTAAGATGCTACTGCTAGTCTTGTATTGGCTGGTCTATAACCAGACCTGTATCAGGTTTGTTAGCTTTTTTTTGCACCACTGCTGGACATTTGAACTTTCAATGCAGATCCATGTGAGTTGTCCATCTTGATATTCTCCTCTTCAGATGGAAAGGAGGTTTTTTGGATTATTTCACTCCAAAGATTGATGTTTTCTGTTTATTTGTGTTTTAAGTTTTTAAGTCAGTTTATATTTTTCTTTGTGTTTTTTCTATTTTTACTATCTTGAGAAAATATGATATTATTGTGCTTCGAGTCTTCTAGAAATTCTTGGAAACTTTTAACTATTAAATATTTCTGTCAATCGTGTTCAGGTATGATATTATTGAACTAGCTTACTTGTTTGAGAATCTGTCAATCGTGTTCAGGTATGCAAGATTTTGATGATGTGCTATTTCTATATTGACAAATCTTATGATCATTAAAGATTACTATAATTCCTTTATTTGCTTTCTCTGTAACTACTTGGATCTGGAAATTTACTTTTGATGGAAAACTATATTGATCATATAGTAGTGTGGATGCATAGAAAAATCTTAGCTATTGTTGTCGTGATATGTGCTGTCTATAAGATAAGAGGATTTAACCTATTTTTAGCCCAACTATTTTTTATGCTGCATATTATTTTAAAGCCTTGTAATGCAAGTTAATTTTTTGTATTTCAGGGTGTTCATAATTGCTATGTCTGTGGTTTTTCAGACCATCTTATGAAAGAATGCCCTGTTTCCCATTCAAATCCCACGTTTTGGTCAGGTAGTAGCAAAATAGGCTTCTCTATTTTCCTTGCAAATTTAGGATTTCTAAATATGTTAATGTATGTTATGAAATGTAACATTTCATGTATGATAGGCTATGCATCACCATACTGTAGTGGCCCTCTAAAGCCTCCCTTTACGCCCTATGCAAATTTGATGTTTGGTAATCCTACAATGATGCCTTTGAATGCCTCCATGGTCCCTTTTACACTCTTTTTCTCATCCTCTCTATATTCCTTCTATGCAAGGGCAGTAAGGCACCATACTGTAGTGGCCCTCTAAAGCCTCCCTTTACGCCCTGTGCAAATTTGATGTTTGGTAATCCTACAATGATGCCTTTGAATGCCTCCATGGTCCCTTTTACACTCTTTTTCTCATCCTCTCTATATTCCTTCTATGCAAGGGCAGTAAAGCAGACTACTAGGCTCTCCTATTAACTTTCAATATCATGTATATTTTCTTAATAATTTATCAGCTTATGACATTTTTAATTGATCAGGAATTCTTATGCAAGTATATGGTAATGAAGCTACTAGTGAAGCTGCAAAAACATCATTGACATGGAAGAATGAAGGTGGAGATTACAATGGGTATATTCTCGTTATAATTTGCGGCAAGACCATATATGAAGAATACATTTAGGAATACAACGTTGTGATAGATTTGAGTTATAATACATTCCTATTAGATTTTTTGTACTAGGCTTATGAGATGTTGTAGATATTGATGTAGTTATTGTGTCTTGAAAAATGCGTTAAGAGATTTTTTGTTCAATTTTTGATGTATAATGATACTTTGGATTGATAATGAATTTTTAATAATATATTATGTTTTTGGTATTTTTTTATTAAATTATGGAGCAGGTGAAATTAAAAAAAAAAGAAAATTTAAACAGCTACGACAACGGGGATTCCCCGTTGTTAAAAGTTGTTTGTTTTAACTATCCAAACAACAACGGGTAAATTGCATATGACAACGGGGATTTATCGTTGTTAAAGATAAGCTAAAACAACGGTTTGAAAACCGTTGTGAAAAGTGTAGAACCTTTAACGACTGCCGGATTGACAACAGAGCATCGAGGGCTACGACAACGGGGAATCACCGTTGTTGTAGTAAGATACAACAACGGGGAATTCATTAACAACAACGGGGATACCCCGTTGTGAAAGAATAGCTACGACAACGGTTTGAACACCGTTGTTAAAAGTCTGGAGCTTTAACAACTCCCGGGTTAACAACGGAGTTTCAGGGGTACGACAACGGAGAATCTCTGTTGTTGTAGAGAGCTACGACAACGGGGATTCCCCGTTGTTAAAACATATTTTGGTGACAAACACTAGTTTTAACAACGGAATTTTAGAGCTACGACAACGGGGATACCCCGTTGTTAAAGAGGTGCTACGACAACGGTTCAACCACCGTTGTTAAAAGTTTGGAGCTTTAACAACTGTCGGGTTAACAACGGAGCTTCAGGGGCTACGACAACGGAGATTCTCCGTTGTCTTTCCACAGTTTTGGCATAGTGGAATTTTATTGCTTAAGAAAATATATATGTGTTCTCAATAAGGATGTCTCATGATACCTATTAAAGAGGTGAGAAGTTCATAGAAATATGATGGTCTCATGCGACTCTTCAGATACTTGAGTAAGTAAGAAAGGCAAGAGGTCATGGATAAGTTGATGAATGAATTGGGAATACTTGTAGTAGAAATTGAAGGGAAAACCTAGATCAATTTATTCTCCATAATTTGCCTAGATGTTTTGAGCAAGTTCTACCTGAAATACGAGAGATTGTATATGGTGGGGAACTTCTGACAAAACATGTGGCGAAGAAAAGCCGTTTTCATCAAGAAGTGAACAAGGTTAGTATCTCATTCACTAGACGTTGAAGCATGATTAGTAATGGCATCTACTGACACGCTGTGTGTAGATACCGAAATTATTAAATGCGTGTAACTAAGTGATTTTATGGACATGGGTAATGCTACGAAAGTAGTGGCTATTGCAGTGGGTGTTGTTTATTTATCTTACGATATGAATAAACGTTTGATTTTGAAAAATTATCTTTACGTACGTTTTCATAGAAAGAATTTTATTTCAGTTTCTATACATTATTTTATGGATACTCCATTTCATTTAAATGACATGGCCATAGTAATGAAGGATGGAGCTATAATCTATTGTGGTATGTTACCAGATAATTTGTACACTTTTAAATCATGTTTATACCACGGATGCAACAAATAGTAATTAATAATGCATCTTCTAATCTTAGTAAGAGAAAGGAACCTTCGGAGATGAACTAAACATACTTTTGGCATCTAAGACTAGATCAATTTTACTTGAGTAGGATTCAAAGATTGATAGCCGATGGACCGTTGGGTTTATCTGAAGTGTAAACTATCTGACTTGCGAGTCTTGCTTGAAAGTAAAATGATTAAAGGCCTTTCAAGGCAAAGGGGTATAGAGCCATGCAAAGATATGTTGGAAATAGTTCATACTAATTTAAGCGGTCTTAAGACTATCCCAACAAGAGGTGGTCAATACGACTTAATCGTGGTGACAAGTACCTCTTAGGATAGTTTAGAAGCTATTTATCAGAGAATGAGATTAAAATCTCAAGTTGTCTATATTAGGCATACCCCAACTGAATGGTGTGGCGGAAAGAAGGAATAAGACTCTTATGGAAAATGTTAGAAAGATGATGAGTTATTTGAAATTATTAAATTCATTTTATGGGTATGCCCTAGAAATAACATGTCGAATAATGTTTGTTTGTTTGTGGGATATCCTAGAAAAATGAAGGGTGATGATTTATTTAGTCCAAAAGATCGAAGGATGACTCTTAACGTAAACACTAGATTTTGGAAAAGGATTATGTATTAAATAATAAACCCATATATAAATTATTCTAAAGGAAGTGAGAGGGAAAAACACAAAGTATTAGTACCAAAAGTACAAGAGGATATACCACAAGGTAAACTGCAACGCATGTCACGTCTAAGACACAATTACATGTAGTGCCTTGTCGTAGTAGGAGGGTTGTTCGACAATCCATAAGATATATGTTTTGGGAGAGTCTTGAGACTTGACCCCTAGTAAATATGGAACGAACCCACGGATACGACGAAGCACTACAAGATAGAAATGCCGAATCTTAGCAAGTACAATGGTTTTTGAAATCGAATCGATGGATTCTAAATCAAGTCTGGGAGCTTGTAGGGCCACTAAATGGTGTAAAAGCCATACAAAATAAAAGAGGATCATATGGTAAGGTGAAAACCTTGGAAGCAAAGCTTGTTGCGAAAAGGTATAAACAGAAAGATAAGGTTCGATTATGAGGAAGCCTATTCATCGATAGTTGTGCCTATGTTGATCAGGACTCTTTTATCTGTTGTTACTCATATGAAATATGAGGGATAACAAATAGATGTCAAAACTACTTTCCTGATTGGAAGTCTTGAGGAAAACATCTATGTTAAGCAACTAGAGTGATTCATTGAAAAGGGCTAAGAGCATTGTGATAATATGCTTAAAAGTGTCCAAATATGAATTAAAGCAAGCTTCATGATCATGAAACATCCGTTTTGATGAGGAAATCTAGTCATATGGATTTATTCAATGCGCGGATGTGTCTTGTGTATTGAAAAGAGTGATGGAAACACGGTGATATTTCTTGTACAGTACGTAGATGATATATTGCTCATTAGAGACAATGAAAGAGTATTGTCGGGCGTCTGGGTATGATTAATAAAGCGGTATGAGATGAAGGACTTAAGAGAAGTAAAATATTCTTTTGATCACGGTAATACGGATCACAAGAAAGGATGTTATGCTTGTCTCAAGCTTCATGAGATGATACAATCCTTACTTGTTTTAGCATGAGACTTTATCTAAAGATATGTGTCTTGAGACACAAAAGAAAATAATGGTGATAAAAGCGATTCCTTATGCTTCGGCAAATAAGGAAGCTTAATCTAAGGATTCCTATGCACGAGAATGGAGTACCTGAAAAGGACTAGAAATTATGTGTGGACTTACCAAACAGATTAACTGCTTCTTAGCGGTTACATAAATTCAGATTTTTCAAATCAGATAGGGACGACAGTAAATCCACCTCAAAGGTTATGTGTTTAATTTTAGGAAGTAGAGTCATAATGTGGAGGAGTGATATATAGAAATATATTTCAGACTCAGGATTCCATCATGGAAAGATGATAAATTGGAGCCCATGAGGCAGCCAAAGTATCTGTATGACTCTAGAAACTTCATGATGGACTTCGAAGTGATTCTAAGTTTGCCTAAGGTTATCATAATTTATTTTAATGATAATGGTGCAGTTGCAAACTTGAAGAAATTACGAGCCCATAAGACAATTAAACACATAGAGCGCAAGTAGCACCTGTTACGAGAAATCATATGATGAGGGGAATGTTGTTGTAGCCTAGATTGCATCGGATGATAACCTAGTAAATCCATTTACAAGGACCTTAAGATGAGAGCTTTTGATGGTCATGTAGTGGGAGTGCGAATCAGATGTATGGCAGAAGACACGACAGCATAGTCTTTTTGTATAAGTGGGAGATTGTTGGATTGTATACTAAAAGTCTAGCTTTTTGTATGAACAATGTTATAACAATTTATTTGAAATGAGAATCATATGATCAAATGATTGCGTCTTATAATTTATTTATATGTTCGATGTAATAGTCCACTTACTTTATACTGTAGATAATATGTTGTGCGACAACACGCGAAAGATCATATTATCGGTTTCCTTATAAAGTATAAACAGATGCTCACAACTGAGATAGACGGGGACTCTCTATCGGGATGGTTGTAGTGTGGTTTGGTATTAGCTTGTCTTGGCTATAGAATCACATTAGTGCACTTTGTGTGTATTGAGCAGGATCACTTGAGATCGTTCGACTTATACTGACTTATAGGAGAACGTGATCTCAGTTATTATGGATGTTCGTACTCTTAATCCCTATACAATAATCTCGACACGTAGAGCAGTATGTATTTCTTTGATTCATCAATGGGTGAGATTTACATGTAATTAAATCAATAAACTCGGTGAGTTAGGATGTAGTGATGTCTCTATAGTGTGCTGTTGATTGTAGAAGGAATTCATGTCCGTCATAGGTTGATGATGTCCTCTTGAGGAGCTCATAAGGATTATCATTTAAACCCTACAGGTGGATTTATTCCGGCATGATGATGAGGTTGAGTGGTACTACTCTTGGATGAGATATTAATTAATGGAGTTGTTAATAACTTAATTAATTAATGGACATTGTATATCTTAAACATGGAGAGACTAACGGGCTCATAATAAGAAGGAGTCCATAACCTAATTATGGGATTAGAATGGTAGTGAAGTAATAATATTTTAGTGGTATATATTATTATTATTGGACTTAAATATAAGCTTTGAGATAAGCTTGGATACTTAAGCCCAATGGAGGCCCAACTCTAATTTCTCCTCCTGGTCCCTGCTGTAGCCCATATATAAGTCATTTTAGCTGTCCAAAAACCCTAATCTATGAGATTAATCATGCCTAACACTGTGAGGAGGGTGAGAGAATAGCAGAATGAGAAGATCTCAAAGATCGTCGCCCACACGACGTCGAGATTGGACTTGGGAATACAACGGAAGACTGGAAGGTTGTATGCTGCTGCTGTCCGCCATCTTCTACGATTTTTATAAAATCATACAAACATCAAAACAATACGTGTGATATACTAACAGAAAGCCATGGAAGAGAGGATTGTTTTGGCGCGTAGATCACTCAATTCCAACATCAGAAGAGAGAGTTATTCCCAAAACGGTAAGGCTGCACAGGCTGATGGTGAGAATTCGTCTTCTCCAACATACTCTGGTGAAAGGTAATACGTATCTTGTTTTTCATGCTTCCGCTGTATGTTAGAAATGTATGGAACCCTAGCGGGTCACATTAACCAAACGATCGAACACCAACAATTGGTATCAGAACTTCGGTTTCGTGGTGAAACGTGAAACGTTTGGCTAGGGTTTATGTCAAAAGGTGAAAGGGTTTAAGTATTCATGTTATACTAGTATATCCTATTCAGATACCATATACCTGTGTCAAACTGGGCTAAGGTTTAGAAATTATTATTTCTTATTGAATACTCTATACGTTTGACGGGAAAATTTGATAATCTGGATATTTTCGAAAATTTAATAATCTGAAAATTTTGAAAATTTGATAATTTGGAAAATTTTGAAAATTTGATAATCTGAAAATTTTAAAATATTGATAATCTGGATATTTTCGAAAATTTGATAATCTGAAAATTTTAAAAATTTGATAATCTGGATATTTACGAAAATTTGAAAATCTGGAAATTTTTGAAAATTTGATAATCTTGAAATTTAAAAAATTTGACAATCTGGATATTTTTGAAAATTTAATAATCTAAAATTTTTTGAAAATTTGATAATCTGGAAGTTTTTGAAAATTTGATAATCTGGAAATTTTTGAAAATTTGATAATCTAGTCGATATCGATGATTTCGATAATCTGGAAGATATCGACGGTCAATATCGATGATTTCGATAATCTGGACGATATCGACGATCGATATCGATAGTTTTAAAAATTTGATAATCTGAAAGTTTTTTGAAAATTTGATAATCTGGCCGATATTGATGATTTCAAAAGTCTGGATGATATCGATGGTCGATATCGATAGTTTCAAAATTTGGTAATCTGGAGATTTTCGAAACTTTGATAATCTGGAGGTTTTTGCCAACACTTGTGCTTTGTGGCGAACAATTAAATTCGCTGATATATAACTATTTATAATTGATGGAATAATTGATTATTGTTATATATGTTATGCATGATTCTCGGTGATTTACTGCCTTATGTTTCGTAATAGAAGCATGCTAGGTTGCGTATTTTATTATGAATATTATATGCATGTAAAAACCCTCGGTGTTAAATAACTAAGTGGGAGGGGGATTGGAATTAATTCTCGCGGCCTCCATTATTGGTTTGTAAGTGATGTGAGTAAACTTGCGTGTTGGCAATAGGCCTTCCTCCATAACGGATGAGTTTATTCACGGATCACTGGTACAAACTTCATTGAATAATTATTATTTGTAATGTGGCACATAAACTTGCGTGTTGGTATAGACATTCCTCCCTAACAGATGAGTTTATGTGCGGTTCATTGATACAAACATATAATTGATGATTGTAGGAAGTTATCCGAGCGCGTGTGTACTTCTCTAACTATAAGACACATAAGCTTGGGCCGCGGACTTGGGATCAAATAATGATGTACACTTAGGTATAAATAATTAGTATCCTCACCAGCGGAGTCACTGCTATTATTTACATGGCTAAAGAGGAACCGACTATTAATTATTTTGTCATGAGGTTAGATTGACAAATGAAATTAATGGGTAAAACATTCTCTTGTAAATGTTTGGGTTTGTAAACGTCTACATTAACGTAGCTTGCAGACTCACGGTGCTTGAGATGTCGGTGAATTTTTATTTTATAATATTTTGAGGGAATCAATATAAAAGGATGAAATTCGAAGATTTGATCTGTGTATTATTTGTGATTCTCTATAATTTCAAATGGTTTTATCTCGCTTATTGTTTACTAAAAGAAACATATTTACATGTCCAAAATTAGATGATCAGAAAAGAATCTTGGTTTCGAATTTTATTGCTTAAGAAAATATAAATGTGTTCTCACTAAGGATGTCCCATGATGCATATTAAAGTGTCTAGTGGAGAGGTGAGAAGTTCATAGAAATATGATGGTCTCATGCGACTCTTCAGATACTTGAGTAAGTAAGAAAGGAAAGAGGTCATGGATAAGTTGATGAATGAATTGGGAATGCTTGGAGTAGAAATTGAAGGGGAAACCTAGATCAATTTATTCTCCATAATTTTCCTAGATGTTTTGAGCAAGTTCTACCTGAAATACGAGAGGTTGTATATGGTAGGGAACTTCTGACAAAATATGTGGAGAAGAAAAGCCATTTTCATCAAGAAGTGAACAAGGTTAGTATCTCATTAACTAGATGTTGAAGCATGATTAGTAATGGCATCTACTGACACGCTGTGTGTAGATACCGGAATTACTAAAAGCGTGTAACTAAGTGATGATGAAATTTTATGGACATGGGTAATGCTACGAAAGTAGTGGCTATTGCAATGGGAGTTGTTTATTTATCTTACGATATGAATAAATGTTTGATTTTGAGAAATTGTCTTTACGTACGTTTTCATAGAAAGAATTTTATTTCAGTTTCTATACATTTATGGATGGATACTCCATATCATTTAAATGACATGATCATAGTAATGAAGGATGGAGCTATAATCTGTTGTGGTACGTTGCCAGACAATTTGTACACTTTTAAATCATGTTTATACCACGGATGCAACAAATAGTAATTAATAATACATCTTCTAATCTTAGTAAGAGAAAGGAACCTTCGGAGATGAACTAAACATACTTTTGGCATCTAAGACTAGATCAATTTTACTTGAGTAGGATTCAAAGGTTGATAGTCGATAGACCGTTGGGTTTATCTGAAGTGGAAACTATCTGACTTTCGAGTCTTGCTTGAAAGTAAAATGATTAAAGGCCTTTCAAGGCAAAGGGGTATAGAGCCATGCAAAGATATGTTGGAAATAGTTCATACTGATTTAAGCGGTCTTAAGACTATCCCAACGAGAGGTGGTCATTACGACTTAATCGTGGTAACAAGTACCTCTTAGGATAGTTTAGAAGCTATTTATCAGAGAATGAGATTAAAATCTCAAGTTGTCTACATCGGGCATACCCCAACTGAATGGTGTGGCGGAAAGAAGGAATAAGACTCTTATGAAAAATGTTAAAAAGATGATGAGTTATTTGAAATTATTAAATTCATTTTATGGGTATGCCCTAGAAATAACATGTCGTATAATGTTTGTTTGTTTGTGGGATATCCTAGAAAAATGGAGGGTGATGATTTATTTAGTCCAAAAGATCGAAGGGTGACTCTTAACGCAAACACTAGATTTTTGGAAAAGGATTATGTATTAAATAATAAACCCATGTATAAATTATTCTAAAGGAAGTGAGAGGGAAAAACACAAAATATTAGTACCTAAAGTACAAGAGGATATACACAAGGTAAACTGCAACGCATGTCACGTCTAATACACAATTACATGTAGTGCCTTGTTGTAGTAGGAGGGTTGTTCGACAATTCATAAGATATATGTTTTGGGAGAGTCATGAGACTTGACCCCTAGTAAACATGGAACGGACCCACGGATACGACGAAGCACTACAAGATAGAAATGCCGAATCTTAGAAAGTGCAATGATTTTTGAAATAGAATCGATGGATTCTAAATCAAGTTTGGGAGCTTGTAGGGCCACTAAATGGTGTAAAAGCCATTGGAAGTAGTCATACAAAATAAAAGAGTATCATAAGGTAAGGTGAAAACCTTGGACGCAAAGCTTGTTGCGAAAAGGTATAAACATAAAGATAAGGTTCGATTATGAGGAAGCCTATTCGTTGATAGCTGTTCCTATGTTGATCAGGACTCTTTTACCTGTTGCTACTCATATGAAATATGAGGGATATCAAATAGATGTCAAAACTGCTTTTCTGATTGGAAGTCTTGAGGAAAACATCTATGTTAAGCAACTAGAGTGATTCATTGAAAAGGGCTAAGAGCATTGTGATAGTAAGCTTAAAAGTGTCCAAAGATGAACTAAAGCAAGCTTCAAGATCATGAAACATCTATTTTGATGAGGAAATCCAGTCATATGGATTTATTCAATGCGCGGATGTGTCTTGTGTATTGAAAAGAGTGATGGAAACGTGGTGATATTTCTTGTACAGTACGTAGATGATATACTGCTCATTAGAGACAATGAAAGAGTATTGTCGGGCGTCTGGGTATGATTAATAAAGCAGTATGAGATGAAGGACTTAAGAGAAGCAAAATATTCTTTTGATCACGGTAATACGGATCACAAGAAAGGATGTTATGCTTGTCTCAAGCTTCATGAGATGATACAATCCTTACTTCTAAAGATATGTGTCTTGAGACACAAAAGAAGATAAAGGTGATAAAAGCGATTCCTTATGCTTCGGCAAATAAGGAAACTTAATCTAAGGATTCCTATGCACGAGAATGGAGTACTTGAAAAGGACTAGAAATTATATGTGGACTTACCGAACAGATTAACTGCTTCTTAGCTGTTACATAGATTCAAAATTTTCAAATCAGATAGGGACGACAGTAAATCCACCTCAAAGGTTATGTGTTTAATTTTAGGAAGTAGAATCATAATGTGGAGGAGTGTTATATTGAAATATATTTCAGACTCAGGACTCCATCTTGAAAAGATGATAAATTGGAGCCTATGAGGCAGCCAAAGTATCTGTATGACTCTAGAAACTTCATGATGGGCTTCAAAGTGATTCTAAGTTTGCCTAAGGTTATCACAATTTATTTTGATGATAATGGTGCAGTTGCAAACTTGAAGAAATTACGAGCCCATAAGACAATTAAACACATAGAGCGCGAGTACCACCTATTACGAGAAATCATATGATGAGGGGAATATTGTTGTAGCCTAGATTGCATCGGATGATAACCTAGTAAATCCATTTACAAGGACCTTAAGATGAGAGCTTTTGATGGTCGTGTAGTGGGAGTGGGAATCAGATGTATGGCAGAAGACACGACAGCATAGTCTTTTAGTATAAATGGGAGATTGTTGGATTGTATACTAAAAGTCTAGCTTTTTGTATGAACAATGTTATAACAATTTATTTGAAATGAGAATCATATGATCAAATGATTGCGTCTTATAATTTATTTATATGTTCGATGTAATAGTCCACTTACTTTATACTGTAGATAATATGTTGTGCGACAACACGCGAAAGATCATATTATCGGTTTCCTTATAAAGTATAAACAGATGCTCACAACTGAGATAGACGGGGACTCTCTATCAGGATGGTTGTAGTGTGGTTTGGTATTAGCTTGTCTTGGCTATAGAATCACATTAGTGCACTTTGTGTGTATTGAGCAGGATCACTTGAGATCGTTCGACTTATACTGACTTATAGGAGAACGTGATCTCAGTTATTATGGATGTTCGTACTCTTAATCCCTATACAATAATCTCGACACGTAGAGCAGTATGTATTTCTTTGATTCATCAATGGGTGAGATTTACATGTAATTAAATCAATAAACTCGGTGAGTTAGGATGTAGTGCTGTCTCTATAGTGTGCTGTTGATTGTAGAAGGAATTCGTGTCCGTCATAGGTTGATGATGTCCTCTTGAGGAGCTCATAAGGATTATCATTTAAACCCTACAGGTGGATTTATTCCGGCATGATGATGAGGTTGAGTGGTACTACTCTTGGATGAGATATTAATTAATGGAGTTGTTAGTAACTTAATTAATTAATGGACATTGTATATCTTAAACAGGGAGAGACTAAAGGGCCCATAATAAGAAGGAGCCCATAACCTAATTATGGGATTAGAATGGTAGTGCAGTAATAATATTTTAGTGGTATATATTATTATTATTGGACTTAAGTATAAGCTTTGGGCTAAGCTTGGATACTTAAGCCCAATGGAGGTCCAATTCTAATTTCTCCTCCTAGTCCCTGCTGTAGCCCATATATAAGTCATTTTAGCTGTCCAAAAACCCTAATCTATGAGATTAATCATGCTTAACACTATGAGAAGGGTGAGAGAATAGCAGAATGAGAAGATCTCGAAGATCGTCGCCCACACGACGTCGAGATTGGACTTGGAAATATAGCAGAAGACTGGAAGGTTGTATGCTGCTGCTGTCCGCCATCTTCTACGATTTTTATAAAATCGTACAAACATCAGAACAGTACGTGTGATATACTAACAGAAAGCCATGGAAGAGAGGATTGTTTTAGCATATAGATCACTCAATTCCGACATAGATGAGAGAGTTATGCCCAAAACGGTGAGGCTGCATAGGCTGGTGGCGAGAATTCGTCTTCTCCAACATACTCTGGTGAAAGGTAATACGTATCTTGTTTTTCATGCTTCCGCTGTATGTTAGAAATATATGGAACCCTAGCGGGTCACGTTAACCAAATGATCGAACACCAACAATAGGTATCAGAACTTCGGTTTCGTGGTGAAATGTGAAACGTTTGGCTAGGGTTTATGTCAAAAGGTGAAAGGGTTTAAGTATTCATGTTATACTAGTATACCCTATTCAGATACCATATACCTGTGTCAAACTGGGCTAAGGTTTAGAAATTATTATTTTTTGTTGAATACTCTATACGTTTTACGGGAAAATTTGATAATCTGAATATTTTCGAAAATTTAATAATCTGAAAATTTCGAAAATTTGATAATTTGAAAATTTTTGAAAATTTGATAATCTGAAAAATTTTAAAATATTGATAATCTGAATATTTTCGAAAATTTGATAATCTGGAAATTTAAAAAATTTGATAATCTGGATATTTACGAAAATTTGATAATTCGGAAATTTTTAAAAATTTGATAATCTTGAAATTTCAAAAATTTGACATTCTGGATATTTTCGAAAATTTAATAATCTAAAATTTTTTGAAAATTTGATAATCTGGAAGTTTTTGAAAATTTGATAATCTAGAAGTTCTTGAAAATTTGATAATCTAGTCGATATCGATGATTTCGATAATTTGGACGATATCGACGGTCAATATCGATGATTTCGATAATCTGGACGATATCGACGATCGATATCGATAGTTTTGAAAATTTGATAATCTGAAAGTTTTTTGAAAATTTGATAATCTGGTCGATATTGATGATTTCAAAAGTCTGGATGATATCGATGGTCGATATCGATAGTTTCAAAATTCGGTAATCTGGAGATTTTCGAAACTTTGATAATCTGGAGGTTTTTACCGACACTTGTGCTTTGTGGCGAACAATTGAATTCACTTATATATAACTATTTATAATTGATGGAATAATTGATTATTGTTATATATGTTATGCATGATTCTCGGTGATTTACTGCCTTATGTTTCGTAATAGAAGCATGCTAGGTTGCGTATTTTATTATAAATATTATATGCATGTAAAAACCCTCGGTGTTAAATAACTAAGTGGGAGGGGGGATTGGTAATTAATTCCCGCGGCATCCATTATTGGTTTGTAAGTGATGTGAGTAAACTTGCGTGTTGGCAATAGGCCTTCCTCCATAACGGATGAGTTTATTCACGGATCACTGGTATAGACTTCATTGAATAATTATTGTTCGTAATGTGGCACATAAACTTGCGTGTTGGCATAGGTCTTCCACCCTAACAGATGAGTTTATGTGCGGTTCATTAATACAAACATATAATTGATGATTGTAGGAAGTTATCCGAGCACGTGTGTACTTCTCCAACTGTAAGACACATAAGCTTGGGTCGCGGATGTGTCTTGTGTATTGAAAAGAGTGATGGAAACGTGGTGATATTTCTTGTACTGTACGTAGATGATATATTGCTCAATGGAGACGATGAAAGAGTATTGTCGGGCGTCTGGGTATGATTAATAAAGCGGTATGAGATGAAGGACTTAAGAGAAGCAAAATATTCTTTTGATCATGATAATACGGATCACAAGAAAGGATATTATGCTTGTCTCAAGCTTCATGAGATGATACAATCCTTACTTGTTTTAGCATTAGACTTTATCTAAGGATATGTGTCTTTAGACACAAAAGAAGATAAAGGTGATAAAAGCGATTCCTTATGCTTCGGCAAATAAGGAAGCTTAATCTAAGGAATCCTATGAACGAGAATGGAGTACCTGAAAGGGACTAGAAATTATTTTTGGACTTACCGAACAGATTAATTGCTTCTTAGCGGTTACATAGATTTAGAATTTTCAAATTAGATAGGGATGGCAGTAAATCCACCTCAAAGGTTATGTGTTTAATTTTAGGAAGTAGAGTCATAATGTGGAGGAGTGTTATATAGAAATATATTTCAGACTCAGGACTCCATAATGGAAAGAAGATAAATTGGAGCCTATGATGCAGCCAAAGTATCCGTATGACTCTAGAAACTTCATGATGGACTTTGAAGTGATTCTAAGTTTGTCCAAGGTTATCACAATTTATTTTGATGGTAATGGTGCAGTTGTAAACTTGAAGGAATTATGAGGCAATAAGACAATTAAACACATAGAGCGTGAGTACCACCTATTACGAGAAATCGTATGATGAGGGGAATGTTGTTATAGCTTGGATTGCATCGGATGATAACCTAGTAAATCCATTTACAAGGACCTTAAGATGAGAGCTTTTGATGGTCGTATAGTGGGAGTGGGAATCAGATGTATGGCAGAAGACACGACAACATAGTCTTTTAGTATAAATGGGAGATTGTTGGATTGTATACTAAAAGTTTAGCTTTTTGTATGAACAATTTTATAACAATTTATTTGAAATGAGAATCATATGATCAAATGATTGCGTCTTATAATTTATTTATATGTTCGATGTAATAGTCCACTTACTTTATACTGTAGATAATATGTTGTGCGACAACACGCGAAAGATCATATTATCGATTTTCTTATAAAGTATAAACAGATGCTCACAATCGAGATAGACGGGGACTCTCTATCGGGATGGTTGTAGTGTGGTTTGGTATTAGCTTATCTTGGCTATAGAATCACATTAGTGCACTTTGTGTGTATTGAGCAGGACCACGTGAGATCGTTCGACTTATACTGACTTATAGGAGAATTTGATCTCAGTTATTATGGATGTTCGTACTCTTAATCCCTATACAATAATCTCGACACGTAGGGTAGTATGTATTTCTTTGATAAATCAATGGGTGAGATTTACATATAATTAAATCAATAAACTCAGTGAGTTAGGAAGTAGTGTTGTCTCTATAGTGTGCTGTTGATTGTAGAAGGAATTCGTGTCCGTCATAGGTTGATGATGTCCCCTTGAGGAGCTCATAAGGATTATCATGTAAACTCTGTAGGTGGATTTATTCTGGCATGATAATGAGGTTGAGTGATACTACTCTTAGATGAGATATTAATTAATGGGGTTGTCAGTAACTTAATTAATTAATGGACATTGTATATCTTAAACATGGGGAGACTAACGGGCTCATAATAAGAAGGAGCCTATAACCTAATTATGGAATTAGAACGATAGTGCAGTAATAATATTTTAGTGGTATATATTATTATTATTGGACTTAAGTATAAGCTTTGGGCTAAGCTTGGATACTTAAGCCCAATGGAGGCTCAACTCTAATTTCTCCTCCTGGTCCCTGCTGTAGCCCATATATAAGTTATTTTAGCTGTCCGAAAACCCTAATTTATGAGATTAATCATGCCTAACACTGTGAGGAGGGTGAGGGAACAGCAAAATGAGAAGACCTCAAAGATCGTCGCCCACACGACGTCAAGATTGGACTTGGGATTACAGCAGAAGACTGGAAGGTTGTTTGCTGCTACTGTCCGCCACCTTCTACGATTTTTATAAAATCTTACAAACATCAAAATAGTACATATGATATACTAACAGAAAGTCACGAAAGAGAGGATCGTTTTGGCGCGTAGATCACTCAATTATGACATCAGATGAGAGAGTTATGCCCAAAACGGTGAGGCTGCACAGGCTGGTGGCAAGAATTCGTCTTCTCCAATATACTCTGTGAAAGGTAATATGTTTCTTGTTTTTCATGCTTCTGCTGTATGTTAGAAATGTATGGTACCCTAACGAGTCACGTTAATTAAATGATCAAACGCCAACAGGTTTGGGATACCATTTGCCATAGTGACCGACAATGGCAAGCAGTTTTACAACACCAAACTCAGAAAATTTTATGAAGATTACAACATTAAGAAGTGGTCCTCCACGCCATACCACCCACAGTCTAATAGGCAAGTCGAAGCAGTGAACAAGATCATAAAACACACTTTGAAAGCCAAGTTGGAGAAGCTAGATCGGAAATGGCCTGAGGAACTGCTGGGATTCCTGTGGTCATACAGAACAACGACTAGAACCTCCACTAATGAGACCCCATTTTCGATGGCCTTCGGTGCTGAGGCGGTGATTCCCATGGAGATTGGAGAACCCAGCCCTAGGAGCGCTCTCCACCAAGAAGGGGCAAATGATGAATTGATCCAAGAGAGTTTAGACCTATTGGAGGAAAAGAGATTGAATACGGAATTGCATAACGTGGTTTACAAGCAGAGAGCAGAGAGATTCTTTAACTCCAAGATAAAGTTGAGGAGATTCAAAGGAGGAAAACTAGTCCTACGGAAAGTATTGGGCCCTACGGCGCAGGGTTACGGCCAAAACTGGGAAGGACCTACGTGATCAAGAAAGTTCTGGAAGGAGGAGCATACGAGTTGGAAGAGGTAGATGGCAAGAAGATACCACACCCCTGGAATGCACAACATTTGAAAAAGTACTACCAATAAAATAGAGAACGGGGCGAATGAGGTTGGTTATGCAACTTTTGTTACATCTTTCAATTAAGGCATTAGGCCATACTCCGTGGAAATGAAAATTGTATAAATATCTTTTTGGGATATGTGGTTAAGGAGGTCATTATGCGTAGGGATATCATTGCTTTATGAATGTTAATTCATAAACTTCACCCCATAAACTACATATATAAATAAAAGGATTATGAATCAGCAATGACGGCAATGGAGCCAAGACTAAAGAATAAAGTGTACCGAAGAAAAACTATCAAAAGGGGAAATGAAATGCATGCCGAAATAAAGGGGCAGGATCGGAAATCAGAACAAAAGGGAAAAGTATCGGATCTCTGAGAATTACAAGGCTAATCAAGGGGGTCTCGGTATGATGAGAATAGATCATTTCAGATAAAAGCTGAAATAGCAGAACCAGAAAGAGAAGGGACACAAACATACATATATAACGGATATATGTAAGGGTTGGAATATAAGGTTCGGAATAAATGGAACAGACCTCGGAATGTCATTGGGAACAAACATGAATATGTACACAGGGCGGACGAATAGGGAGGTTGGAAGATTAAGCTTGGAACAAGGGAAAGGAGCCTCAGAATAACGCATGAAATGGCACAAAGGTACAATACAGAATAACCTAAGTAAAAACCAAAGACAGCGAAAATGAGAGGAAGGTTCGGAATCTCAGAGCTTCAGAACCATAAACGCTCAACGAGAACGAAGAACAAAAGCATAAACCTCCGTGCCGAGGGTAAACAAAGCAAAGACGCATTACAAGTGATAAAAGCAAAACTAAGAACACCGACAATCGTGAATTAACTAAAGGTAAATCAACTACTCGTAAATAGTCAAATTCACAAATCGAAGGGACATCGGGAAACACGTCTACCAGACAAAGGCAAAAAAATAGAGGAAATCAGTAGCTGAAGTTTATACACAATCAGGGCAAATACAATTCCAAGCAACACCGGGTTGAGGGTAGAATAAAATCAATTGGCAAAGGGAACAAACATGTGGACTTCAATCTTTCTTCCGACTACTGAGGGAACGGAAGAAGCTCGCCATCTTATCCTCCATCTCTTTTAACTGGGCTTCGGTACTGACGACCCACTCCTCTGCTGAACTAGGGCGCGGAATACACTGCTCCAAGGCTCGAATACGAGCCTCGGCTTCAACCAACCTAGTAGGCACCTCAGCAGCCTCGACTCTCGTAGCATCTCTAGCAATCTCAGCCTCAGTCAAGCTCGCCTCTACAGACTCGAGAGTAGCCCGCCATATATCAACCTCAAATTCTGAAACCTCCAATCGTTCTCTTGGGTGCTCAATAATGGAGTTTAGCTCGGCATTCTCGATCTCCAAGACATTCAATCTCTCATCGAAACCAACAGAAGACCCTTCAGAATGGTCAACAAGCCAACTGGCGAAAAATGGTATTGGTCCATCAAGTGTAGAGAAGAGGTAAGGGAGGCAACAATAACTCCAGCCATCACAGCCAAACCAGAGGAGTCTTGGGAAAGAGAACCGGGGACAGCAGTCGGCGGAACATGGTGAGGGGCCCGATGAGAGGTACCTGCAATAAAACCCTGAGTCTCTAACTCCTGTGGTTCGGACAAGTTAGGTTCATCATCTTCCTCAACTGTATTTTTTCCTCGCTCTCAGTGGCTAACCTGGCAGCTTTAGCATTAGCGTTGGTAGGGTCAATTATTGCGGCACACCTGTAGGGTTTGGATTGGGAAGAATAACTGTTGGGATGACTTGAGAAGTTGAGGGAGCAGAACTAACATCAGCTCTGGTGGCAGACGGCCCAACCATCATGTCATAGTCCTCGGCCTCAGAGCCGCTACCCATCCCAACTTCGAGAGCCTCCACCGGTTCAAGATCATCCTCTGAACCCTCTTTGGGATCTTCCTCTGGATCATCCTTAAGGTCCTCCTCTGGATCTTCTTTGGGATCCCTCCCCGGATCCTCTTCCGGATCTTCCTCTAGATCCTCTTACGGATCTTCCTCTGGATCCTCTTCCGGATCTTCCTCTGGATCCTCTTCTGGATCCTCCTAGGAATGTATTTTGACCTCGGGCTTGGCAACAGGAGGATCTGCAAAAGGACACCATGGATAAGGATGCAACGAACATGAAAAGGATAAGGCAGCTCGAATGAAGGCAATTATCCCCCTTAACCTTTTAGCGAGAAGGTCGAACTCACCAACGGAAGGGGATGGACGAGGCACATAGCTAATTCTAGTTGGCCGAGAAGGCCCACCATGCTCATAAACACTCCTTCCTCTTTTTCCAAGCAAGGAAGCAGAGGCAGATTCAGAACCGGGAGCGGAAAAAATACCAGAAGGTACAGCGAGAGAACGACGCAATCGTTGATGGGGAGGAGACAAAGGGGGCAAAACCCTATTTTCGGTAAGCTGCACAACCAATAGATCTTCGCCAAGTTTCATATCTTCAGAACCAACAGAAAGGTCATCCATCTCTTCATTTTCATCGCGAGAGAAAGAACGGGCAGAGTAGTCAGAGTCATCTTCCTCATCCGAAAACTGACACATATACATATACAGAGTAAACGACAAACTAGCCACAGAACCAGTCGATCCCACCAGAGACAGGGCACTCTAGAGCTCACTTGTAGAACAAGAGAGAAAGGTCAGACATGAAATAAAGGGAGCAAGAATGGACCAAGAAAAGGGAGTACCAGTGGTTGTGCTACGGCCAGAAGTAGACAACCCAACCGAAACCAGGACGGGCTCGGAAAGCAATGTTGAGACATGATAAGTATTCCCTCCGCGAGATAAAATCTCATACACACAGCAAAAACCATCACTCAGCCGCTCAAGGGGACGACGAGGGGGACCTACATGACATAAATGTCAGAAAGGAACATTAGAGACCGCAGAAGATAATCCAGAACTCGGAAGACAAAGAAGAATCATACACTTGTCCAATGGAAGAAATCGAACAGGAAAAGTCACTGAAACACCATTGACACGGGTACGGTAATCACCACCCAACCAGAACCAGGCCTCCTCCCAGCTTCGGCCAATAACATCAGAAGCCCCACAAAATGATGGTTATCGTGGGGAAGCAAATGGTAGAAACCACCAGAACGACCAGATAGAGCATAAAAAAAGAGAAACTCTAGTTCGAACAGATCTCGTATGGTTAGACCCAACATATAAAATAGTGACATAGTGGATATCAGACGCAACCAAGAGGAGGGCAATAGCTGACCTATAGCCATGTCCCACCTCTTTAATTGCAAACTGATAACAGGGGAAAGTGGAAGACGCAAACCGACAAGAAAGAGAGAGTACTAAAATGCAGTACAACCTGGAGGGGGTCAAAAATAGGAACACCATCCAAAGAAAGCTCGAAGGCGACATTAGGATTACCATACCGCTGGTGAAGTTCCTCCAAGTGCCTTGGTGATTACCTAGAGGCCGGCAACCAATCAAGCCGCTGGACCATCCCTCGAAGTGCTGCCCCCAAGTCACCGATATCCCGATGACCAGGAAGATAATTCCCTACGCTCAGAGGGAGTACGGTGCCTAAATCCACGTCAATGAATATCGCCGCACCACCAGCACCTACGGTCGGCACAACAGGGACAAATTTCCTGCATGGAGAGGGAACGAAAGCCAGGTTGCCACCCGAGGAGGAAGAAGTAGATAAATCCCTCTAGTTGGAATGTGCCATCCTGCGGAGGTGGTTGGAACTACGAAGCGGCACCCTACAATGTACCGGCGTGCTATCCGAAGTGTTCACCTCCTGAACATCAAGCGGAGGGGGAGTACCTTCACCAGACATCTTCCACTAGTCAAAGAACTCAGGAATTAGGGTTTAGCAAAAGAGAGGATAAAAGTAAGGGAGATTTTTAGAGACCGCAAAAATATCGGAAGAATGCAACTAAATGAAATACAAGGATATACAGGAAGGATACGAGAGATTTGAATTTTGAAAAACCAAAACAGAAATTGTCTGACAAGATGAAGGGCGGCACATATCATCATTGGAAATTATGGAGCCAAAAACAGCTAAGATCCTGTTGGATTATATACTAAAAGTCTAGCTTTAGTACGAACAATGTTATAACAATTTATTTAAAATGAGAATCATATGATCAAATGATTGCGTCTTATAATTTATTTATATGTAGATGCAATAATCCACTTACTTTATACCGTAGATAATATGTTGTGCGACAATACATGGAAAATCATATTATCAGTTTCCTTATGAAGTATAAACAAATGCTCACAACCGAGAAAGACAGGGACTCTCTATCCGGATGGTTGTAGTGTTGTTTGGTATTAGCTTGTCTTGACTATAGAATCACATTAGTACACTTTGTGTGTATTGAGCAGGACCACTTGAGATCGTTCGACTTATACTGACTTATAGAAGAACTTGATCTCTGTTATTATGGATATTCATGCTCTTAATCCCTATAGAATAACCTCGACACATAGGGCAGTATGTATTTCTTTGATTCATCAATGGGTGAGATTTACATGTAATTAAATCAACAAACTCGGTGAGTTGTGAAGTAGTGCTGTCTCTATGGTGTGCTGTTGATTGTAGAAGGAATCCGTGTCCGTCATAAATTGATGATGTCCCCTTGAGGAGCTCATAAGGATTATCTTGTAAACCCTGCAGGTGGATTTATTCCGGCATGATAATGAGGTTGAGTGGTGCTACTCTCGGATGAGATATTAATTAATGGAGTTGTTAGCAACTTAATTAATTAATGGACATTGTATATCTTAAACATGGGAAGACTAATGGGCTCATAATAAGAAGGAGCCCATAACATAATTATGGGATTAGAACGGCAATGCAGTAATAATATTTTAGTGGTATATATTATTATTATTGGACTTAAGTATAAGCTTTGGGCTAAGCTTGTATACTTAAGCCCAATGGAGGCCCAACTCTAATTTCTCCTCCTGGTCCCTGCTGTAGCCCATATATAAGTCATCTCAGCTGTCCGAAAACCCTAATCAATTGATAATTCACGCCTAACACTGTGAAGGGGGTTATGGAACAGAAAATTTAGAAAATCTCGAAGATCGACGCCCACACGACGTCGAGATTGGACTTGGGAATATAACAGAAGACTAAAAGGTTGTTTGCTGCTGCTGTCCACCACCTTCTACAATTTTTATAAAATTGTACAGATTTCAGAATTGGACATTGATATACTGACAGAAAGCCACGGAAGAGGGGATCGTTTTGGTGCATAGATCACTCAAATTCGACATCGGATGAGAGAGTTATGCCCAAAACGGTGAGGCTGCGCAGGCTGATGGTAAGAATTCATTGTCTTCAACATACCCTGGTGAAAGGTAATACGTTTCTTGTTTACTTGCTTCCGCTGCTTGTTAGAATCATATGGAACCCTAATGGGTCATGTTAACCAAATGATTGAACGTTAACAGATCCAACGGCTGGGATGTAGAGACTTTACAACTCCAAAGGAGAAGGGAGAATCCCTTTTGATCCACGCAGCACCTGACCAAAGACGTGACAACCCACAAAAGAAAAGTGGCAATTTATGTTTTAAATTAAAAGTAAATTACTAAAATACACTCGCGAGATCCACTAACAGGGAAGAGAAAATACTTCATTCAGGAATAGTGAATTACAATAGAAGCGGAGATAACTCCGAATCCTGTCAACCGATAAATAAAGGAAACACTAGGAAGGTACAGAATAAACCCCTAATAGGAAAGATACATTCGATTTAATGCCAGGGGCTCTGTAATACTTCATTAATCAACTAGGAAGGCTTTGGAATCGGCCACATCTATAGACTGTAACCCCTCACCTCTAGGCGCCGTATCTTCGGAGATACCCAAGGGAGCCTCGGAGGTCGCCGGCCTTGGTGAAACATCGACTTCCTCAGTACAACCCGAAGTGAAACCAACCCCCGAGATTGATGGAATTGAAGGAACCACAGCAGCCTCGGTGGGCAGATGTTTGGAAACTTCAGCAATGGTGACCTGACTGGAAATGCGTGCATCACCGAAGGTGGGAAACTCAATCTCAGCGAAAAATTCTCGAGTAGGTCCCCTTGCAGATTCGATGGGAAGAGAGGCAAGTAGATCCTCAATCCTAGAATTAACCACGGCGAGATCCAAGACATCATCAGCAAAATTCTCATCGGATCCACCCTCCTCAGACTCTCCAGAGGACTCTTTAGGGACATCAGTGATGAAGTCGGAATACTCACCAAGCACCCCAAAATCAACATCGCCCTCAAAGTCTCCCCAGGAGGCATTTTCTCGTCACTAATGGCTTGACGATGAATAACACACATGTCATCGAGACAATCAGGATAGGGCTTCTGGGAAGAGGCTTGAGCTAGAGCAGCAGAACAGGAACAGAAACAATGAATCTAAGTCTTCGAAAGGATAACTTCCCTATAACAGAGGTTGTCAGCCTCTTACATGAAGAAAAACATTCTTCACGCATTCTACTTTAGCCAAGGCCCCATCACGCTCCCTCAGTACCTCGGCTACAACACCCTCAACATCCCTGATCTTCTGAGCGGAGGAAACCTCTAATGTCTTCTTCTCTTGCAGAACTTTCTCGAGCTCTTATTCGAAAGATGACCGGAAGGCATCAAGACTACTCTGAACCTGAGATAACTCGGCTAGGAACTGACCTTCTTTCGCCACGACCACTTCCTGATGTTTCACCTCCCAAGCTTCAACCATATCCGAAAGTACCTTGTTCTGAAGCTCTAAAGCACTTCTATCTTTTTTGGATTTGGCTAACAGGCTGTCATACCAAGCACGAAGGGTCTCGAAAGTTCTCTAGAGCTCAACCTTTTTATCCTGCTCGATCCTCAACTGACCCTTGATCAGAGGCTCGGCCGCACTTGCTTCAGATGCTTTCTTCTCATAATCCTTCATCTTCTGAGTCACCGAGATAACCTCGTCTTGCAAATGGAAGTCATTTCTTTCCAGTTTGGAAATACGGTACAGGGCATTAATGGCGTAGATCACTTGGTGACCCAAGTAGCTGGAGATGCTGTGGAGAGAATCCTTGATAGACATATTCTCCATATGGCCGAGGACCTCTCAGGTACAACCTTTAAAGGGAAAAGTGGCGGCACGAGCTAAACACGCCGGAGCATCAAAGTCAAACAAAAGCTCTTGAGTTCGGAGGAACGTTTTCCTAGCCTCATCCATGTCGCCATACCTTTGTAAGAGCTCCTGGTCGGCTTTTGGATCTATTAGAAAAAATGGAGTTGCATCATCCGACAAGGGCAGAGCAGAAGATGCACCTTTAGTAGAAGATCCACCACGGGAACAAAAACACAAGGGGGTCTTCCCCCAATAATACCGTCACATCTCGGAAGAGGAACAATGAGATACCGGGTCATAGGAAGTACCACCAGGGGCCTGCTGAAGGTCAGACGGGGTGGTGACACCTGATTGGCCAAAGGTGATAAAAGGAGATCAGACAAAGGCTTCAGGGGATGGAAAAGAGCTGATATCACAAACTTCGACATTCTCCTGAGGAGCAGTACTAGGCGCAGCAGAGGAACCACCGGCAGCAACACCAACATCATCATCCCTGATTCTTTTCGAAGGACGCGTGATGAGAGCGGTACTGTCATGAGTACCCTCCTCGAAATTCTCATCCACCAACATGTATTTCCATTTCGGGGCAACAGACTTAGTGGCTGCAGTCTCGGAAGCCCCTTTCTTAGACTTCGAGGCTTGAGGGGCTTTCTTTGAAACTTTCTCCCGAGGACCCATAGTTGACTCCTGGATGAGATCGGCCTCCAACCTCAAAGTGACAGGATTCGAAGGCTCTTCAATCCTGACAGACGTAAGAGGTTGCACGACAAGAGGGGCTCCAGAGACCTTCGGAGAAGAAATCTTATAAACTTTCTTCTTCCCTTTACTAAGCGCAGCCCGCTGTTGAGCAGAAGAGAGAGTAGTCATACGGGCAATATCAGGCATAAGGCGTTTTCCTTTCCCTAAACGTAACAAAAAAGGGGGAAAGGTTAGTGCAAGAGGGGGAACTATACGATGAGCTCCGCAGACGAGGAAGGAATCACAAATAAATCACCTGGCATGGCTATGGACGTAGTAGTAAAGCCAATTTGGAAAAGGTTCTTCCCTTGGAGAACACACTGGTAGTGGCGTCTCTTTTCAGAGAGCTTATGAATGTGGCAGGAGGCGTCCTGAAACTCTACCGACAATGTCTCGAGAGCGCACGAATTACCTACTGCACAAAGCAAAATAAAGAAATGTTAGAATACCCCAAATAACATAGAAGAGAGCCGAAAAAAACATACACGCACTGAGGACAGGTTTGAAGAAGGAACTTCTAGGGAGCACTGTGGGATTTTGAGGATCCCCGAGGTCATATAAAGAATCTCCCCTCCAGGGCCCACGAACCTAGAACCACGGATTTTTCCACTCTTTAACAGAACTGGGCAAAGAAGCAACAAGATTGGTGTGGCGAGGTACTAAATAATAATATCTCTTCGTCCTATGATTCGGGGTAAGCCTATATAGAAAATTGATTTCAGCAGTAGTCAAGAAGGAATACTTCTTCTTCCGAAAAAGAACTAAAACCCCCATCAAAGCAGCCCAACCATTGGGAGCCAATTGAGCAGGGGCTATACCTTAAAACTCAAAAATATCCCGAATGCAAGGATGGAGAGGAAACCTAAGGCTGAGCTCAAGTTGCAACTCGTAGGCTGCAACAACATTCAGCAGAGCATAGCACATGCGGCCATCGGGGGAAGGAAGGAAGAAATCGATACCTTCCCCACACTGAAATTTGCCGAGAGTAACAACGGTGCTCTTTCTCAACCACGAATCATCAAGAGTCGAGGAGACCTCAACGGCGAAAAGGGCATATCCCAGTCCCACCGCGGAAGTTTCCCAAGATGGGCCAATATCCCAAGACCGGTGTCAGCAATTTGAGGATTATGCTCTAACGTGAAAGTAGAAATAAAATCGGTAACACTCTGATTAAAAATAATCTGGGAAGGAGACGGAAGACCCAAACACTCCTCTGAAGACGACGAGAAAAACCCCGAGCTACTGAGCGAAGAATCGGTCGAACGAGAAGTGGATCTAGAGGATCTAAGAGGAGAAGAAGAACCCTCGCAAGCCATATTGTGCTAATTTTAATGGGAAATAAAATGCGAAAAGATAGAGAGAAGGAAACCCTAAGCACCAGCGGTGAGAAAACTCGGAAACACGAAAGGAGAGAGTCAGGAGAAGAAAGGAAAAGAAAGAGAGGAGAGAATAATACCTGAAAGAAGAGGATGAGTGCACTGAATAAAAGGAACGCCAACCGTTTACAGGATCAAAAGAAAAAAAAGGGAGAAGGGAAAGGCAAAACTGACAAAAGGGTTCAAATTTCAAAATTTAAATCGATAGTTACACCTAAATACTAGAAATACCCCCACCTGAATGAAAATATCTCAAAGACGTCGCAGAGAATCCGATAATGCAGGAACTTATCTGGATGAAAATAGCGAGTAGGAACAACGAAGTGTCGAGATGTAAAGAACACTAATATCGCAGGCACTGAAGAATGAGGCATATAACCCGTGAAATACGGTTCGACCCTGAACAATCCCAAGTCATGAAATTATTCAGGCTCGAGGGGCTAATGTTATGGGTATTATATCCCCATGCGTAGCAGGCCCAAAAGCCCAATAACCTCTATTGTACCTGAAGACAAGGCCCAACCCCCTAGCAGCCCAAACTGTGGACAGAACTGAAAGGATAATCAAGACAGCCCAAGGAGATGGCGGCAGCCTGAGGGCCCAGTCAAGGAAAGAACAAAGAGGAATCCACTAAACAGGCCTAAGCCAGAGAGCACCCTCGGCAAGAAACTTTAGCGACGTCGTCCTCCTGACCGAGAGTTCGGACGAGCATCACATCACTAAAAATCAGCCTGTCCGAGGACCAAAGGGGCAACAGAAGCAGGATAGTGAAGAGCAAGCACCATCATGAAGGCTGACAAGTACCGCAGGCTAAAGGACAAGACTAATAGGAAAAAGAGATGTCTTGGGCAACAATCCTAACTAAAAGACAACAACTGACTGACGAACCTTACTCTAATAACCAATGGGAAGCCAGCAAAGGACGGAGGCACTCTGTGGAACCCTGTAAAAGCAACCAACGGCGTCCAGACTTCTCCTATAGCTGGTCGGCATACCAAACAGCTTCATTAAAGGCGGCTTGTCTCCATCCAAATGGCGCAAGGCGATTGACTCTGGTTTAGGGTTTTGAGACAACATAAATAGTCTCTCTCACAGGAGAGAGGCAGGTAACTAATATATGGCTCTAGACATTACACCTGAAAAAGGGAGAGTTTTATGAGTGTTGTTCTAAGGGAAAGTAATAAAAAATCGACTGAGTTTTTTTATGGGAATTGAGTTTTCTATTGGTTTTGATCCCGTTATTTGTAGTCTTATTATGTTTGATTGTGTTCGTTCTTCATTCCGTTACTAACTATCTTTATCTCATAAGCATTAATTAACGAGTCAAGAACACCCATCAACAATAATATTCAAATATAAATAGGGAGCGACTATTTGCACTCCGAAAATGCTAAATAAACCCCATTAAAGATTTAGACTAAGATACCCCTAATTAATAAGACTAATATACCCTGTAAAAAAAATACTCCCTCCGTCCCCCAACAAAGAGTGCATTTCCCTTTTTAGTAAATGAGACCCACACAAAACAATTAATATATCTCCATGTGACCTACACATCACACTAATGTACCTACTCACTATATATTAAAATATTATTTCTCTCTCTTCAACTACCTATTAAATATTATATCACTTAATCTACGTGCCAAAAAGAAATGCACACCTTGTGGCGGGACGGAGGGAATATAATTTTAAGATCTTTAACTATCTATACCCCGAACTATTAAAACTTAAAGCCAATGCAGTTTACTATCGCCGGCATCAGTAGACTCATAACATTTGAAACTTTTCATCGCCGACATTTTTCACATGATTTGTTGCAAACAGGGGGATACTGAATATTAGATAGGGGTGGCTGTTCGCATCCCCGACAATGTTAAACATACCTCGATAATAATTAAATTAAAATATTTTAGATTAATATGACTTAAATGTCTTGATAAGAAATATATTATTTCACAAACCCCACAGTTACTGAATATACCACAATATTACAATCTTTACATTTTAATGTTAAGAGGATTATCCATGAACCCTAATTAGCTTGGCTTGTCTACCATGTATTAATTCATTAATAGTTCATACAACACCAGAAAGTCTCCTCCCAAAAAGTGGCTCTGGATTAATATTTGAATTAACTGGTAAGCCTCAATTCATTACGAACAAGTCTAATCTAAACAACATGAACTCCATATCTCTTTTCATATCCATTTTGAACTATTCTTATCTGGTAAGTCATTGTTGATTGTTTGCTAAAACGCAGAGGTTAAGAAACACTCTTTTGCAAGCTATCAATATTTTCTCAATTCAAGAATTAATTTTTTTCCAATTTTATGATTTTCAATTATTCCAATTTTTGGGACAAGAACTCTACAGCAGTTTATTGTAAATATCTTACAAAATTAGTTTATAGTTTAAAGCATGAACTTTAAAGAGATTCCTAATATATTATTTGGGGCTTCTGAATGGAAAAAAATGAGGGGAAATAGTATTAGAAGGCATTTAAATCCAAGGTTGCCTTCTCCAAAACATCGTCATCTTTCTTGAAACGTCTTCTCTTTCACTGATTTCTTTGGAATGCTGATGTTTTTTCTTTACTCTAAATTAAGCCATTATCTATATATTTAGTAAATATATTTTTATAAGGGCATTTTAATCATATTAGTTCAGTATTAATTTAATTTAATATTTGTCTGGGTATGTTTAGCCTTTTCGGGGGTGCGAATAGCCGCCCCTATTAGATATCTACAAGAAAAGGGAGATACATGTGTTTTTACCATTTTAATAATAGGAAGACTCAATATACATCCTCCAGCAACCTTATTCGTAGTTAATTTCTATATTCTCTCCATGACCTTGTCTTCCAGCCATGAATTCATCTAAGTTCTTCTTTCCACACTATTAATCATGTTATCCATATAATTAATGTATAAATATATACTTTAGTAATTATTTAATTTTGCGCAGAAGCAAGTTTTTTATTTTACTTATGCTATTTTGAAGTAAAGGTTTAAGAGGAGTTAGGTTTTTTTATTTTGATATTTGGAGATTATCAATTTATAGGTGATGTTAAATTTGATAGTTTAGATGGAGCATGTATAGCTTTTAATAATATATTTATAGGAGTTTATTTAGATAATGGGGTACATTTAGTAATATAAGGGGTCCAAACAGCTTATCCCTTAATTAAAGAGTTAAATGGTTTAAAATGGGGTATATTTAGTAATTTGTATATGTATTTTTTTTAATTTTGGTGGGGTATATTAGTGATTGAGGTATATTTAGTAGACCTGGGGTAATGAATAATCGCGCCCATATAAATATACTCCCTCCATCCCAACGTCTCACCCAAAGAGTCATATTTTCTTTTTTACACACATGCGATCCACACACATTCACTAATACAATTAAAATATTGCCCCTGTACTCCCACTAATACAACTACCCATGTGACGCCCAAGTCTCATTTTACTGAATTACGTCACTCGGCGAGATGGAACTTTGATGTCATTAAGTGAACGAGCTTATTCTGGTTGATTTTTTTTGAAGACGCACTTAAACAAATATATATTTATGTATACAAGATTAATACAAATATATTTCAGAAGCATGAATATTTAGAACTTATAATATAGTTTAAGATTCTAACCAACATGTGACATAACATGTGAAGAAAATTCAGTAGAGTATGCTACAAACATGGTCTTTAAAAGACTTATTAGAAAACTTATTATATAGAGGGTAACTCCTTATCTCGTCACTGCTGCCATCTTTAAATCCTTGGCTTGAAAATTTTAACGAAAGAGGGTGTGAGAAAAATTCTCAGTGGATGACCTGAAGTTGTTACATAAGTTGGATAATACATCGTAGAGAATATTTCCTCTCAGTATTTCTTAACCAAAAGGACATCTTCTACATGACTCGTCAGCCATCTTCTATCTTCGATATATCGGAAGGCCCCGCTAAGGCTGGATGACTCTGAAGTTCATCTGTAATATTTAACTTGTGACCAATAGATCGAATATCATGTGTATATTTCATGATAGTGTAACATTAATCAATTAGGAGTAGACATACTCTAAGTAAATTACTTCACGATAGATTCTGTACCATTCCTAAATGACTAAGATCACTAAGTGAGAAAATGTACCATGACAATTTAATCTTCTTATTAATTAGACGCACGTGGTGCATATCCAATAATGTAACATTGATCTTACTATGTGACAGAATCACCCACTTAACTGAAGATAAAAGAGATTTGAGTCTTCGAGATTTAATTGCACCTTGCAAAAGATCACATAATTTTTCATTAAGGATAATTGTTTACTCCCTTTATTTACTATTTTTATTGTTATTATTATGTTGGTCATATAAATTTTATTAAACAATAGCAAAAGAAAAACATAATGTAAATGTACAAAAGATGGTTAAAGGCCACAAGCAGCCCAAGCCCAACACAAAGGGCTTTAATCAACATAATTTATCTAAATCTATAATAAGTATGATGCATATCCTTGCCTAAAATAGGAATAACATGAGCTAGAGCTGCATGACTTCACGTGAACTGTCCTCCTATCTAAGATAAAGCATCCGCAGCTGAGTTGCCCTCACGATAAATATGAGTCACTTTGAAAGTGATGTTTTCTATGATATCCCTAGCTCGCCTCCATCGTGCCAATAATCTCCACGGGACACATGGAGGCTCCGCTGTAAGAGCATGAAGTACCATCATGGAATCTGTTTTTAGCCACAGTCGATCTCATCCTCTGTCAAAACCAATTCTATAGCCAAGAAGGCTGCTGCCATTTCTGCCTCAAATGCAAACCCGTTGCCGAAACTTTTAGAGAAGCACCCCTGAACATATCCCCTATAATTTCTGAAAATCCCGCCGCCTACTATGATACCCGGAGCTCCATCGGCGTGCCCATTTATATAAACTTTTGTCCAGCCTGGCAGCGGAGGAACCCACCGCACTGGAGTGATTCTAGGAGCCTTTCTTGGCGTTTCTATGATGCCAAAATAGTGAAGCATCTCCAGGTCATCTATTGTATTATCCATGCTTCTTGTATTGTGTAAGTTCCCCTCCTTAATCGACGCCATTAGCATTGCAATGATCTTGGTTTATCCTTCAATTCAACATCGTACCCATCATAAACTAGATTGTTTCTATAGTTCCAAATAACTAACTATAGCCAACCTCCAGATAGGCATGACCTGAGCACTTCCTTTCATGTCCATCGCTTGCAAAATAAAGCATTCAAAACTTTGGCCTAGACGCATTCTGCTGCCAAATTTAAAACCCTTCAAAATATGCTTCAACACCGTGAGTGATACAGTACAGAAAATGAACAGACGATCCATCGTCTCCTGATCATTTTTGCAAAGATAATATCTTGAAGGACCCTTAAACCCACGATGGATCAGTGCATCCCAAGTTAGCATGACCCCCTTAATAGCTTTCCATACAATGATCGACCTGCATGGAGGAATGTAATTTGACCATATCCAGGTTCCCCAACTAGGGGCTGGAAAGTGTGGCCGGATATGCAAGTAGGCAATCTTTGAAGTTACCATTCCAGAGATCGAATTACTCCATTTCCTGCAATCATTAAGGTTAGTGGACAAAGGAATAGAAAGAATTTCTTCAATAACATGTGGAAATGTTATTGTGAAATCCTCCGTAAAATGCCATGATCCATCATACAAGAAATCCGATATCGTTTGCTCATAATGCCCTCTATACTCCAATGGTATATAATATCTGCTATCGGTACCCCAAGTCAATTGTCCAGCCAAAAGTGAACCTTAGAGTTATCTCCCAACACCTAAAAATCCTCCTCCGATAACCTGCTCATATGTCCTTTGCATCCCGGACGAATGGAAGAACTTATGTAATTTCTTTTTGATATAAATCTATGCAGCTATCTCTTACTTCCAAACATGAGAGAATTATGGAAACACAGTACATCCCATGAGAGTTTCATGAGCAGCGCCACATTCGAGGATCTAAGAGAATGAATCCCTAGACCTCCTTCCGAAGTAGGAGAACAAATTCGCTTCCAGCTTATTGTAAAATGATGTTGCTTCTACACATCTCCACTCCAAATAAAGTTTCTACATGATGTCTCTATGCGTTTGACATGATACCCCTGCCATTTATACACCATCATAGAGTGGATTGTTGAAGAGATCACCACGAAATTAACGAGGCATATTCTTCCTGCCATGGTGAGTGAACTGCCCTTCCACCTTCTGAACTTACTAAGAATCTTATCAGTAGCTTGTTGGAAATAAATCCTTTTTGGTGCTCCCAAAAAAATGGGAACTCCCAAATATTGAAAAGGAAAACTGCCCTCCCTAACTCCAAGCTCCCTGTTGACCCTCCGTTTGATAGCAGTTGTAACATGCCTTCCATAAAAGACCTTTGATATATCTGCCCAAAATATAGCCAATACCATCTATCAAACTATCATCCCCTCTGCAAAACAGTACTATACCATCTGCATAGAAGAGGAATGGAGGAAAGAAAATGCCGCGCCCGAATCTTACTTTTTGAATTCTACCAGTATGTATATAGTTCATGATCCACAGCCCCAAAACTTTCTCTACTAGATAAAATATGAGAGGGGAGAGAGGATTCCCTTGACGAACCCCTCTACCACACTCAAAAAACTCTTCCGGCATCCCATTAACCAAAACTGACACCTTAACAGATGCAAAATACTCTTAATCAAAGCAATGAAGTGATTCGAAAAACCCATTCTATGATGTATCTCCAAAACAAAATCCCAGCGAAGAGTATCGAACGCTTTTCTAATATCAATCTTAAATGCAACATTCCCATAAGTAGACAAGTTTAGGCAGTTAAAATATTCTGATGCAAGAGCTATGCAATGATGAATATTTCGATGCGGTATGAATCCAAATTGGAACTTGCTAAGACGCAGATGCAAGAGAGGACCAAGCCTAGTTGCCAAAATCTTAGTAAATATCTTAAACAAGAAGTTGCAATGGTTTATAGGTCTATAGTCTTTCACTTTATTAGCCCCCTCCATCTTTGGTAATAAAGTAATGAAATTGCAGTTGAGGCCCAAGGGAAGAGTAGTAGTTATAAAGAAATACCTGACCGCCGAGCACAAGTCATGCATGACAATGTGCCAACATCGCTGAAAGAAACAACCACTGAATCCATCTGGACCTGGGGAACTATCAGGAGATAAACCAAACACTTCATCTTTAATCTCTTCAACTGAAGGAACACAAATTAATTTTCTGTTGTCCTCATATGTTAGTCAAGGTTATGGGTGTCAATTTGGCCCGAACCCGTGGGTACCCACTGGGCCCGCATGATTTGGGCCGCCCTAGACCCGCCCCGAACTAAAAATGAGGCGGACCAGCCCCGGCCCATACTAAATATAAATATTATATTTTTTATTTTTATAATCATTTAAAATTCTATATTTTACTATTAATTTTGTGATTATTATTATTATTTGAATTTATATTTTATTTTTGTGACATAATTATTACTTGAAGCTATGGAGAATGATGAAGTGAGAGAGAGTTAGTGTTTATGAGTGCCACATAAGTCTTAAAATAATTATTAAAAAAAAAAAGAGAACTGGGCGAGGCGGACCCATCCTGTTTGGGTCTAGGTCTGGATCTGGATAATAGGACCCGTGCAGGTCCAGGGCAAGCACTTCTAAAACGGGTCAGATCAGGATAATTAGGTACCCAGCCCGTCCCTAGTTAAGGTTACCTATTTATTTGAATCTTTTGATACCCCAATTGGGATTTAACATATATATATATATATATATATATATATATATATATATATATATATATATCAATTTTTTTGTGTCAAATATGAAGTTATCAAGGATATTTATAAAACTTTTATCAAGATAATAAACTGTTTTCACACAAGATAAAATTAAATGATTTATAAAATTGATAAAACATTGTCTTTTGTGAAGGATAAAAATAAGCATTTCATTCGCTCATAATTTCAATGATTTATTCTTATACATATATTTTAGTATTTAACATTATCTTTATTAAAATTTACTATATAGTTAAAATCACCGTTGTAAACTTTTCAATATTTGAGTATCATTCCCCCTTTATTTTATAAAATTTTATTTTTATATATATATTACTAAAAAAAGCAACTAATGTCATCAATTTATTATTAATAAATTGTTTGTTGCATATATTTCTTTCAATAAGATAAGAGATTATAAAAGATTGGGAAATAATTTTTACAGTAGGGTAGGCTATGGCTTATCGAATCTAAAATGTGATACTTCTTTTGAATTTTACGAGGTTGAGCAGTAGTTTGGGATTTCCTTCTTATCTAAAAATTTGAGGATAGGATTTAGCATATAAACCATAAATTACTCACCCAAGACCTCTCATAACCTAGTCTAACTTAACAAGAATAGAACACGACAAAATTACATCCAACTTAATATTGTCAAATCCTTTTCTTTTTAATCAAAATTTGTAAAACTGCATTAAATGAAAGAAATTTAGATAAATAATATCTTCGTATATGTAAAGCATAACTATAAAGTGAAGATCCAAATCACACTGTAAATTTGGAAACATCAAGACCCATTATTATACATATTATTATCAATTATATGTATATATATACAACATTTTTTTCCAAAAATGATACATTAAAATATACCTGATTAATCATTTTGTAGTAGGGATGAGTAATTGAATAATTTATCAAACCACATGGAGGAAGGTACTAGGGTTTAAGCGATCTCGTGTTTGTCATAGTTTTATAGAGATGATTGTAAAAGGATAGAATCAATCAAGAAAAGACAAATAAACAATGAATAGATGAATGAAAGATGGATGAATGAGCCAAGTAGATAGAGAATGAGTCTAGCAATACTTAAAGCATGGAAAATCTAGATATCATGCAACGAATTCATATGTGTCATGGGTATAAGACTAAGGGCTAACACAAAGGTCACCCAAACTCCCTCTCGGAATGAATAGGATATGGAATAATCCCAACATAGCTCAAACGATTGGGTCTCACTCAAATAATTCCAATTAGGTACTAAGCTTGGAATGAGAGTCCCTTCACATGATTAATCAACCTCTCGATCAAACCAATCGGATGTCCTATCAAAGGGTTCTAAATCATAAAGGACTTCTCAATCTCTTTACAATTTATAATGCACATGATGTGTATGACAAAATGATTTAATGAATTATCCTAAATATGCAATTGACTTCTCAATCTAATCACATTTTTAAAACAACAAACCACACAAATCATCATAAACATCAAGATCTAATGCATCAATGATAGAAAATCAAATAACCCAATCAACATAATCATTCAATTGCAAATACCCAAAATTATCCAACACAATTCATATTGTTAATCTCACAAGGGAGATTAGCCTACCATATTCAAAAGAAAATTAACATAGACATTAAAATCCTTACAGAACACGATAAATAATAAGGTTTCAATACAAAGTGTAGATGAAAACTCCCTTGGATGTCTCCAATGGTGATTTTCTTCTTCCCTTTGCAATCATCCTCTTCCTTGCTTCTCTAACTACTTGGATGGAGGATTTGATGGTGGAATGAAGGTAGATGGTGTGGATGAAGAATGGATGAAGATGATAGTGCAAAATAGAGAAAATGGTGTATAATCTAGGTATAGGGGTGAAAACCCTTGGAGAATCTCCCTTCAAAGAGTATAAATGTACTGCAAAGTAATATCATAATATGCATGTTTTTTTTGTGGAGGTAAAACCGTAAGGGGAAAAAAAAGTAAGGGGAAGAGAAAAAAAGTAACTACATGACTACATGATGTTAATGGATTAGTTTGACGTAGAATGTAAGGAAGGAAACAGATGACCAACTAAGAGAGATGATTTTACATTTTCAATAAAGGAAAATAAAAACTGTGGGTCTCTGCTGCCAGACTAGACACGTTTTTATAGGGCTTGCTGAGTGTAGAGATCATGTTACCTTTACCACGTTTTTAAATCTTATTGGGGAAACGTTTTTAAACCTTATGGATGCAACGTGTTTTATCCCTATCCCCAAAAAAAACTAAAATATTTTATTCATTTATTATTTGTACTGGTTATTATTATCATTATATATATATATACATATATTTTTCTTTGTTATTTCCATTATACATCTTTTGAGTGCAATTAAATCTGAATATCCAGATCATGTCTCTCAAAATAAATCTTGAGAAAAAGAACATGGTTTGAAAAATAAATTGTAATAAATGAATAAAGAATACACGCGCGCGCACACACACACACACACACATATAGCATATCTGGGTGCGTATTTTTATTTATTATTATTATTATTATTAGATATTGCAACACATTACACGTTAAATAATATTATTCCTTAATCCACGTACAAAAAGTAAAATACTCTATTTGAATGGGACGGATAGAGTATATAATAAAAGCTATTGTGGTACTTATGTTTCCCGCTCAAATTTTAAGAAAATATTTTTGATCACTTACAAGGGATTATTACTTAAAGTTAATCTATAAAACCTATATTAAATATGCATAATTTTACGGTAAATTATCCTCTTATTAATTATAGAACATTATAATAAGTAATAATTAATTATGTACATTAGTAACATATATAATTGATAATCTAAGATAATTGTTGCAATTGATTAAATTGTTTATAATATATTGATTTGATTTTTGAATGTTTGTTATATCTATTATTTATGTCACTCGATCACTTTGATGTTTCCTTAGTTTAATTATATGATGTATTTTTTTAATCAATTTAGGCCATATATTATTATTATTATTATTATTATTATTATTATCATCATCATCATCATCATCATCATCATCATCATCATCATCATCATCTACACCGTTTAATAGTGGAATTTAATTTATTAACATGCAGTTCTCTGCAAATATTTTGTTTAATTTTGTTTAATTATAAATTAATGTCTTATTTTATTTCAAGATTATAAATTAAAGTCATTTTTTTAAAAAAATTAATTTATACCATACATAATAATAATAATATTATTATTATTATTGTTAAGTGTTTTATTTAATTTTTAAATTATAAATTAATGCCATATTTTAATACAAGATTATAAATTAATGTAAGTTTTTTTTAATAAATTTATGCCATACATATTATTAATATTATTAATAAGCGTTTTTGTTTAATTTCGAGGAGTTTGAATATACTTCAATCCACCATCCATGTTTTACCCAAGGGACTTTTCTATGTGGATCTTGTTGTATTGATAGACATGCATGCATGGACATGTGCGTATGTGTGATCAAATATGGCAAGAATACTTGGAAGGTGGTGATTGGATGAAGTGGTGTTGATGAGGATCAGCTAAGATTAGCAGCATGGATCATAAGAGCCGTGAGATCAAGTGCATCTCAACCGTGCATTAGAAGGGAATCCAAGTTAGTTATTCGGTTAATTTGTTGTGCTAGCTGGAGTCTTTCATGTGGGGTCTAACATGCTTTAGGTTGGTTGGATTGCTAATCATATAAGGCATAAATATGCAATTTAAGTAAGTGATCAATCAACACACATAAGTTATAAGTTTGAAAGCCACATCAATTAGGGTTCATAAGTTGAGTTCATCTTCATCTTCATCTTCTTCTTCTTGAGTTGTATCTTGTAATCATCATAAGAATGATCTTCTTCTTAAGAGTGGATGTAGGCATTGCCGAACCACTATAGATCCTTGTGTTTATCTCGTTTTTCTTTCTTGTTCGATTAACAAACCAAACATGAGTGAATACTTGAGAGATTAAACAAACATAAGTATGTGAGTTCTTGAGAGGATAATCAAGTTTTTTACTTTAATTTCATGACAATTGGCGCCATCTGTGGGAAGACATGCCATAGACGATTGATCAGAGAAGAGAATCATGGTTACAACTAAGTTTGATGTGGAGAAGTTTAGCAAGGTCTGATGCTATCAAGCCACTTCCAGATAATCTAGCAGTTGCAATTGATGCAGTTGCACAAGCTGCAGACCAAGAATAGCAATCCAAGGCTCGGAGTGCTATTATTCTATGCCTAGGTGGCAAAGCTTTCAAGGAGATCTTCAAAGAAACTACTACAAGGGGCATTTGGAAGAAGCTTGAAGATCTGTATATGGTGAAGAGTTTGGTAAACCGACTGTACATGAAGCAAAAACTCTACTCCTTCAAAATGACAGAAGATAAGTCTATTCTTGCTCAATTGGATGATTTAGAAAATATAGATGTAGCTATGCAAAGTGAAGATAAGGCTTTGATTCTATTATCTGCTCTTCCTAAATCTTTTGAAAGTTTAAGAGATACATTGTTGTTTGGTAGTATTGAGTGATACATTGTTGTTTGGTAGTATTGAGTCTATCACACTTGATCAGGCTCAATTGGCCCTGAAATCCAAAGAACTACACAAGATTTCAGATACTACAGTTGGTGGTGAAGGCCTTGTGGCCAAGAAGCAAAACAAGTGGAATAAGAATGACTAGAAAGCTTGTGCAGATAAGAAGAAATCTAAAAAGAATAGTAAGAATGTACCAGCAGATGAAAAAAAATAATTGCTTTCATTGCAATAAGTCTGGTCACTTCAAGAAGCAATGCCCCAAATTGAAAGCTATGGTGGCAAGAAAGATTGCAAAAAAAAAGGGGAAACCTAAAGATACATGCCAACCAAGTAATAGAAAACAAAGGTAATATAATGATCAAGATTATATTGAGGCTTTGGTTGTTGTCTCAAGCTCTATATCAGATCAATGGGTGTTGGATTCAGGTTGTACATTCCATATGACATCAGTGAAGGACTGGTTTACTGAACTAAACCCATATAAAGAAGGATCAGTTTTGCTAGGCAATGATCAAGCCATCAAAATTGAAGGGACTGGTTCAGTGAAATTTAAAATATTTGATGGAACTATCAAGTAGCTGACAAATGTAAGATATGTACCAGGATTAAAGAGGAGGCTAATATCTTTGGGGATGTTGGACTCTCTAGGGTGTTTATATTAGTTAAAAGGAGGCATTCTCACCATTATGAAAGGGAATTCAGTGGTGATGAAAGGTGTTAAGAGCTCTGATCTTTACTTCCTCGAAGGATCAGTAGTCTCTAGACAGTTGAATACTTCACAAGATCAAGAGGATGTTCATCTGTGGCATGGCAGGTTAGCTCCTGTAAGTGAGAGAGGGTTACAAGAGCTAGCAAGATAGAAACTATTGAAGATCAGTTCAACTTGCAAGTTGGATCAGTGTGAAATTGTGTTTTAAGTAAGGCAAAGAGATTGAAGTTTGGTTTTGGAGAGCATACTACAATAAAAAGGCTACAATATGTTCAAACAGACATATGGGGATCATTTAGAAATCCAACTATTGGAGGGGGAAGATACTTCATATCTTTTATAGAGGATTATTCTAGAAAGGTGTGGGTAAAGATCCTTAAATCAAAGGATCAAGCATTTTCAACATTTAAGAATTGGCTTGCTGAGGTGGAGAATCAAACAGAGAACAAACTGAAATGTTTGAGATCAGATAATGGACTTGAGTTTGTATTAGATGAGTTTAATACTTTCTGCAGAGATAAAGGGATCAAGAGACACAAGACTACACCTGGAACTCCACAATAAAATGGTGTTGCTGAAAGGATGAATCAAACACTACTTGAGAGAGTAAGATGTATGCTAAGTAGTGGAGGATTTACAAAAGGATTCTGGGGTGAACTTATGACTACAGCTGCTTATCTGATCAACCTATGCCCATCAACAGCTTTAAAATTCAAACCACCTGAAGAGATGTGGTCTGGAAGAACTCCAACATACAGTAACTTGAGAGTGATAGGTTGTCAAGTATACTCTCATGTGAAGCAAGATAAATTGGAGCCAAGAGCAGTAAAATGTGTTATGGTTGGATATCCCAAAGAAGTTAAAGGATACAGACTATGGTGTTATAAAACTAACAAGTTTATTGTTAGTAGAGATGTTACTTTTAATGAGAAGAAGATGTCATTAGTTGAAAGAAACTCTATAATATCAATCACTACAGATACATCTTAGCCTCAGATGGAGCAAAAAAGAAAGGAAGATCAACAGAATAGTGCTGATCTGCGAAAGAAAGATAGCTCACCTGGTTCATCTAGCTCAAGGTATGATTTAAGCACTTACCAACTTGTGAAAGATAGGTTGAGAAGACAGATTAAATCACCAGTAAGATATATGTTGGCTGCTATAGTATCATATGCACTATTTGTTGCATCTAATGTGGAGAGTTATGAACCAAGATCAAATGAAGAAGCTATATCAAGGAGCAATAATAGCAAGTGGATAGTTATCATAGAAGAGGAGCTACTATCATTACACAAGTACAAGACTTGGCAGATTGTTGAAAGACCTAAATCTCAGAAGTTAGTAGGTTGTAAATAGATTTACAAGAAAAAAACCAGTTACAAGCAAAGTAGGAATAAGATATAAAGCAAGGCTTGTTGCAAAAGGTTTTTGACAGAAAGAAAGGTGGATTATTGATGAGAGTGAAAATAAACGTGTTTGACTGTCCAATTTAACACCATTTTATAGGAATTATTGTTATATATTAGTACAAGGGTCTTATATTCATTATATTTAAGAAAAAGGTGCACTTGAGGTGTTTTACTGTGTTTTAGGTGGAAAAAGGGATCAAAAGTGCAAAGTTGGAGAATAGGTTCAATTTATGCAATGATGCTGAAAAACGCATGTCCAACTTGTGTAATTTTTCTATATTCTTATGGAGCTCTGAATTGGATTTTTGATAAAAAAATTAGAAATCCACAGAAGAGAAGATTGTTTAGGCATAAAGAACACCTCAATCGGATTCCAAACGCGAGAGTTATGATAAAAATGGTAACATCGCGCAATCTGTGCCGAAAAGAACGACTGTCCAATTTGCATGACTTGTTATACATTCAAATCTTAGAGTTTCTATGATTTCCTTATATAGACATAAATTCAAGGAAAAGAGGATCGCGTGAGCACAATAATTACTCAAATCGAAGGTCGGATGTGAAAGTTATGTGCAAAACGGTGAGACAGCGCAAGCTTGTTCGACCAGTGAGAGTCTGTTCGACCAGAATCATCTTGGTCGAACGAAGGAGGAAAGTCGAACAAAATGTGCAAATTATATAGAGAGCTTGTTTGATTTCCTTTCAACTTGGAGGCCTTTTTCGACTTCTGAAGGCTTGGTCGAACGAAATGTCGCTGATGCTATTTTTAGTAGTTTTGGGTTTCTTTTACCAAATTTGGCATATGTCTAAAGTAAAAGTCCATCCAAGGTCCGTGAGGAGCACTTTACAAGTATAAAAAGGGATGTAGAGCACATCATATAGAGCAGATTGAATCATATTGGATTGGAGAGAGGCCATAACAATACTACATCCCACAAGGGAGGATCACCCCCCAACCATCATCCACATCCTTTCTTCTATCCATCCATCACTTTGAAGATTCGTCTGTGGAATCAAGAGGAGAACCAAGATGAGGATTCAAGATAGAGAAGGATGCGACGACTCTCAAATCTAGGGTTTATGAAGGTTTTATGAATTAATTAAACTCTCTTGTGTATCCTCCGTACAACACTACTTGTGGATTGATTTTATATATGGTTGTGCTTTCTTAATCCATATTCACGGCTGTTTGTGCATCTACAATTAGTATATAGAGTCTGAATATATATCTTGGTTGTAGATTGAGTTTGTTCACCACTGAATAAGATTCCATGTTATGATTCTAAGTTAGGGGACTCCGAAGCTTCATTAGAACTATCATATATGAATACTTATTAATTGAATTGAATTCGGGTTATTAAATAGGATAAAGAGGATAATTTTATAGTACCTATAAAAGGAGATCATATCGGGTTAGAGTACCAATTGGCTAGGAAAATAATTGATACTGATAGTACCTAGAAAGGGGGTGGAATTATATCTCTTGCTCCGAGGTTATTCACACGTGTTACACGCATGTTTACTTATGTCTATAGAGTAGATATGCATGGTTTAGTGATGCGTCCATATTCCACAAGGCAGAGTCAGACATCAACATACGAAAGGAAAATTAATGAGTGAAATTAGATTTCCCTAGAGCTACATATTCTCTTACTTAATTCACTTTCGTATTCTTCTAAGTGCCTTTATTTTATTTGTTATTTAATATAAGTCTTTTAGTTTTTAAATTAAATCCTCAAACTTAATTGCCTAGTCTTAATTAATTTAGTAAATAATTAAATTGATAATATTCTGTCCTTTGAGTTCGATAATTCACTTCGTCGCTTGCTTAAACTGCAACTGATATCCTTTATACTGGGGATTAATTTTGCATGCAAAGAAAACGAGTATCAAGTTTTTGGCATCGTTGCCGGGGACGGCTGTTATTATTAATTTTATTATTTCTAGTTGATTAAGATTTCTATTTGTGATTATTTAATTCTATCTAACCTTAAATTTTTCTGAGGTACTTGTGCACTAGGAAAAGGAGAGGAAGGAAAGAAAAAATAACACACAGTGCTAAACATGACCGGAGCAAGGCAGAATTCAAGTAATGTTGCCTTACGTGAAATTTTCACATACAATGGTATTGGCAACATGAGGTTGATAGGAGCAAGGGGGGAAGATGATGATTTCGAGATACATCCCGCTCTTATCAACATGGTGGAGAAGAATCTCTTTTCTGGAGGTTGTTTTAAAGATCCATATCAACACCTCAAAACATTCCTTGGTTATGCAAACACTCAAAAGGGTACTGGAGTTAATGATCGCCCTATTCAAGTTCTCTTTGATTGATAGGGCAGAAGCTTGGTATGAGAGTCTTGATGCCACAGATTGCACTACATAGGACCAACTGCAGCAGAAGTTCTTGAAGAGATACATGTCACTCTCAAGGATCTTAAGAATGAGGCAAGACATCACCCAATTTGTTATGAATCAGAGTGAGAAATTTTATGAGGCGTGGGACAGGTTTAAAGATATGCTCAGGAGGTGCCACAGCATGGAATGTCTAAGACTGAATATAAAAGTTCTTCTACTATAGATTGGATTGTGAGTCGCGTATTCTTACTGATGCATCATCACGAGGAGCGCTATTATCTAAGACAGTACTTAAAGCAAATAAGTTATTTGAAGACATCTCTATGAATTCACATGACTGGCCTGTAGAGAGAGAAAAAGGATCTTATGTACTTGACAAGGTAGCGCATGTTGAACATCAAGTGGTGAAGCCGAATAGGGATGATGAGATTGTCTCTAGTTTAGCTAACATCAACAAGCTGCTAGAATTCCAGCAGAGGCAGATTACAGAGTTGACACAAAGGGGCCTAGTATTAAGTAGCACGAAGCGAGTATGAATGTTGATCATGCAGATTTATCTAAGTAGTTGAAGGACCTTACCTTGATTATGGGGCAGATGGCTGCAAATGTGAATCAATTAACACAAACATGGGAGAATAATGCCATCACATTGAGGTCTGGGATGTAGTACGAAGGTCCAATGAAGTCGGTGGATAAAAATGACGAAGGCAGGGCTCCAGTTCAACAAAGCTCATGCCATTCGACCAGACCTGATGGTCGAATGGTGGTCAAAATTTTTTTGGAAAAACAGAATCCCGATGCTCTGTTTAATGCCCCGTCATTCGACCAAAGCACTGCCGTTCGACCAGACTACCTTGGTCGAATGGTGGTCAAACAACAACTGGAGAAAGGGAGTCCGCAATCAGCAATGTTGTTCGACCAATCTCAGTCTGTTCGACCAGACCAACTTGGTCGAATTGAGGTCGAACAATTTTGTTCAATGCCCGATTCGATACCAAATACTACGCCTATTATTCAGAGCACTCCAGAGCCATCCCAAAAGCAGAATACTGAGCTTATAGTTGAGAAGAAGTGGGAAAGAGCAACGAGGTTGAGAGCCGAGAAGCTTAGACTGCAGATGGATAATGAAGATGTGGTTTTCTCTCTTGATCAATCAATGAAGATGCCCATGGAAACTCAATCTTGCAATTGCATAGACGTGGTTTCTAACTTGTGTAATCTTGATTTTTATAAGAAAGATGATTTCGAATTTGAGTGGAAGATTGACACGGAGGAGTCTAGACAGCCATGGGAGGAAGGAAATTCTGAGGATCATATTCTTGTTACCAAGAAAGATGAGGTGTTGAGTATAGACAAGAAGAGGGAAAGAAAGTATTTGAAGGTGAGGATGCGAGAAGACCATCCTCTACCGTTGTGACTCTTTGATGTTAAACATGAGTGCCTGTTGGGGGCTTTCCCTTCCGTTTTATTGCTTTATTTCTTTCGTGTGAGTAAGAAATTTTTATATTTAAGGTGCTTACTAATCGGCAATTACATCTCTTTGCAAACTTAATTTCAACTTACGTTTTTACTATGTTTGGGGGGGTATGATGTTATTACCTCATTGAATCACCAAGAGTATAATCTTTTTTTGTAATATTTGCTAGGGGAGTTGATTTTTTGCGGTATGTTGAAACTTTGATTGGTTTTGATGTGTCGATTTTTTTGCAATTTGCCTAGTGTTCTGTGGTGTTTCTAGTGTGTGGAGTCGATTAGATAGTCAATTGATTCTTTCTTATAGTTCTCCTATTTTATTATTGATGAATCCTGTGATGATGAGTGTTTGAGCTTTGATGATAGAAAAAGGTAGGAGAGTGGCAAGACGAGTTCTACACTGAGGCTTGACATGATCAAGTTGAACAACTCAAGGAACTCGTGATAGATTTGAAGGAGAAAAAAAATCAGGTTCCCACATTTCCTTATTCTAATTTTATGTGTGCTTTAAATTCATGGAGTGGAAGGATTGAGTTTATATTTTTGGTGATCCATGTGAGCTTATATTGTCTTAAATTGTGCCTGAAATTCATATGCACTTGAAAATGATGGAGGAAGTGTACTTGAGTTATAGTGCGATATAAAGTTCTACGTGTACTTGTGGGATATTACTTACCATGAAAGGTGCTCTATTACTTATTAAAAACCTATGTGAGATTTTGAGCCTCGTTAATCATGTTACATAATCACATGATTTTTTCTGGTGAGTATCGTTCTAGTGTGTGTATTCTAGACCTTGCCTCTTGTCTTACTTGAAACTACATGTGTGTTAGATGATGAGAGATGATTTAAGGCCATCCTTGAATTTATGAGTCACTTTGCTAAATAATTTCCTACCAAATAATTATATATCCATAGTTAGCCCTTTTGAGCCTGAAAGCCTTATTTCTTTGGCAACCTACGAAGATAGCCACTTTAATATCCTATTTGAGCCTTAAAATTCCTATATTTAATGGAGAATTAAATGTTGTCAAAGTGTATGAAGTTGATTTTGATGGAATTTGGAAGGAACAAAATATTTGGAGTTGTACAAGTTATTATGAGCTTAAAAATAAGTTGCTTAGGGGTAGTGCCCGAAACTGGTATCTCAAGAAAGGAAAAAAAAGAAAAGAAGGTAAAATGTCGAGCTTGAAGAAAAATTAGAGAAAAGAAAATTAGAAGAGCATGAAGCTGTATAGCCTTGATGTGTAAAAAATCTGCAGTACAAAAGATCTCCGATTTTAATTCTCTACTAATTGAGTCACTTTATCCATATGTTTCCTACCCTTACTAAAGAGCCAACATTACATCCAAAAGAATAGTCATTTTTGATCTCATTACTGAATCATAATAATAGTGGTGGAGAGTTTGAGACTTTTGGCAAGCTTATGGTTACGCATGCACTTGAATTGAATCTGAGTGTAAACACCTTAATCCATAAGTATACATCTTTTACACTTGAGTGTGAGTGATATATACTTCCCGTTAAAACATTTCAATGGAGCATTTGAATTGGTGGTGATTGTCTTAACTTATATGCTATGAATTGATTATTACATGTAATGAAAGTTGCATGATCTAAGTTGAGGACAATTGTATTTAGAATGGGGTATTTGTCATAATCCTTGTTTCCCCACTAATTTTCTTACTCTCTCTCTCCTTATTTTTATTTTGTTGCCTCAGGACGAGCAACGGTAAGTTTGGGGGATTGACGAGAGTGAAAATAAATGTGTTTGACTGTCCAATTTAACACCTTTTTTATAGGAATTGTTATTATATATTAGCACAAGGGGTATATTCATTATATTTGAGAAAAATGTGCAGTTGAGGTGTTTTATTGTGTTTTAGGTGGAAAAAGGAATCAAAAGTGCAAAGTTGGAGAATAGGTTCAATTTGTGCAATGATGCTAAAAATTGCACGTCCAACTTGTGTAATTTTTCTACATTCGTGTGCAGCTCTGAAATAGATTTGTGATACATGGTACAGAAAAGAGGATCGTTTTGGCATAAAGAATACTTCAATCGGATTCCAAACGAGAGAGTTATGATCAAAATAGTGACGTCGCGCAAGCTGTGCCGAACAGAACGACTGTCCATTTTGCATGACTTGTTATACATTCAAATCTTAGAGTTTCTGTGAGTTCCTTATATGGACAGAAAGACAAGGAAGAGAGAATTGCGTGAGCACAAGAATTACTCAAATTGGAGGTCGGATGTGGAAGTTATGCGCGAAATGGTGAGACGGCGCAAGCTTGTTCGACCAGTGAGAGTCCGTTCGACCAGAATCATCTTGGTCGAATGGAGGTGGAAATTCGAATAAAATTTGCAAAATCATACAGAGAGCTTGTTCGACTTCTGTTTGTCTTGGAGGCCTTTTTCGACTTCTGAAGTCTTGGTCGAACGGAATGTCGCTGATACTATTTTTGGTAGTGTCGGGTTTCTTTTACCAAATTTAGCGTATGTCTCAAGTAAAAGCCCATCCAAGGCCCGTAAGGAGAACTTTACATGTATAAAAAGGAATGTAGAGCACATCATATAGAGCAGATTGAATCATATTGGATTGGAGAGAGGCCACAACAATACTACATCCCACAAGGGGGGATCACCCCCCAACCATCACCCACATCCTTTCCTCCATCCATCCATTACTTTGAAGATTCGTCTGTGGAATCAAGAGGAGAACCAAGAGGAGGATTCAAGACGGAGAAGGACGCGACGACTCCTAAATCTAGGGTTTATGAAGGTTTTATGAATTAATTAAACTCTCTTGTGTGTCCTCCGTACAACATACTTGTGGATTGATTTTATATATGATTGTGGTTTCTTAATCCATATTCACGGTCATTTTGTGCATCTTCAATTGGTATATAGAGTCTGAATATATATCTTGGTTGTATATTGAGTGCATTCACCGCTGAACAGGATTCCATGTTATGATTCTAAGTGAGGGAACTCCGAAGCTTCATTAGAACTATCATATATGAATACTTATTAATTGAATTGAATTTGGGCTATTAAATAGTATAAAGAGGATAATTTTATAGTACTTATAAAGGGAGATCATATCGGGTTAGAGTACTAATTGGCCAGGAAAATAATTGATACTGATAGTACCTAGAAAGGGGATGGAATTATATCACTTACTCCGAGTTATTCACACATGTTACATGCATATTTACTTGTGTCTATAGAGTAGATATGTATTGTTTATTGATGCGTCCATATTCCACAAGGTAGAGTTGGACATCAATACACGGAAGGAAAATTAATGAGTAAAACTGAATTTTCATAGATCTACCTATTCTCTTACTTGATTCACTTTCGTATTCTTCTAAGTGCCTTTATTTTATTTGTTATTTAATTTAAGTCTTTTAGTTGTTAGATTAAATCCTCAAACTTAATTGCCTAGTCTTAATTAATTTAGTAAATAATTAAATTGATAATACGCCGTCCTTTGGGTTCGATAATTCACTTGGTCGCTTGCTTAAGCTGCAACTGATATCCTTAAAACTTGAGGATTAATTTTACGTGCAAAGAAAACGCGCATCAATTATAATGAAATATCCTCACCTGTTGTCAAGCACTGTTCCATTAGAATACTCTTGGCACTAGTGGCTCAGTTTGAACTTGAACTGCATCAGATTGATGTCACTACAACATTCTTACATGGAAGCTTAGAGGAAGACATTTACATGAAGATCCCTGAGGGTTTAAGTGTTGAAAAAATGCTGATAATAAGGCTTGCATTTTACTGAAATCCTTATATGGTTTGAAACAAAGCCCAAGACAATGGTATCTGAAGTTTGATAATTATATTACATCAAATGGATTTAGTAGAAGCTTACATGACAGCTTTACATATGTAAGATACAAGGAAGGATGTTATACTTATTGATGAGTGTGTAAATTCACAAGTTTGGCACCATGTTTTGTGCTAGTTTTGGAGAGTTTTGAGGTGGAAATAGGTGGAAAACCTATACATATTGTGAATTAGCATGAATCAGGTGTTAGTGGAGCTATTTAAGTGGTTTTCATAGCAAAAACAGAGTGGAAGTGCCAAGAATCGAAGAGACGAAGTCGAGATCACGCGAACCACCAAGGAAAGAGTAGGGTTCGGCCTGATGGAGGAGGGTTCGACCTCTCCTACAGGTCGAACCAGTGTTGCAAAAAGTGCAGAAGGAGGGTTCGACCACGACTCAAGGGGTTCGACCTGTTCATCAGGTCGAACCATGGTCGAACCAGTTCGCGAGAAGATGGGTTCGACCACGACGTTGGGGTTCGACCTGACAGTTGGTCAAACCAGGAGCGGAAATTATCCAGTGGTGAGGTTCGACCTGGGGTTCGACCAAAGAGGGAGTGGTTCGACCTGTACAAGAGGTCGAACCAAGTGCAGACTGTGTCCAGTAGCAGGGTTCGACCTGTGGTTCGACTTGTGGCCGGTGGTTCGACCTGTTTGACGAGATCGAACCAGAACACGGAAACTTACCTTATCTGGATTTTCGAGGCCAAAATACGTGGGATCACTTGAAAAGCTCATTCCAAGCCCTAGAGACGTGATTACAAGTATAAAAAGAGGCTCATACAGTCAAGAAAAGGACGACGACGCGAGGAGCTTAAGATCGTGAATCATAAGAAGAGACAAGAGGAGAGTAGGAGAGCTGTGACAGAGGTGCAGCTGGAGATTCAAGTAAGATTGGTCCAACTAACCATGATTGTTCTTAGATCAATCATGGGCTAGAGCCACTTCGGTAGTTCTAGGGTTATGAAGGTTTCATGAGTTAATTTGTATTTCGTGTGTATACTCCGTACAACACTACTTGTGGTTTATTTTATATAAGATTGCACGTTTTTAATCCATACTCATAGTTGTTTTGTGCATCAATAATCGTTGTGTAGAGTCTGAATGCATAACATGGTTATTGGTTGAGTGCGTTCACTAATGAGCAGGGTTTATTGTTATAATTCTAAGTGAAGGGATTCCGAAGTCTTATTAGAACCGTCTTATATGAATGTTTGTTAATTGAATTGAATTCGGGTTAACAAGTAGGATTAAGAGTATAACTTTATAGTACCTAAAAAGGGAGATCAAATCGGGTTAGAGTACTAAGTGCACGGGAAATAATTGATTATGATAATACCTAGAAAGGGAGGTTAAGTATACGTCTTGCTCTGAGGATATTTACACGTGTTAAAAGCTTATCTATTTGTGTCTATAGAATAGATTTGTATGGTCTAGCGATGCGTCCATAAACACAAGGTAGAGTCGGACATCGACACACGAAAGTATGAATTAACGAATGAAACTGGATGGCTCGACGAACTACCTATTATCTTATTTGATCACAACTACTATTTTCTTATTCTTGTTATTTAATTGCTATTTTAATTATTACTTAGTTTACAAACCAAAATTACAATTCTCAACATAGTCGTAACTGCTAGAAAATAACTAAAGTGATATTTATCCGTCCTGTGGATTCGATATTTAACTTGGTCACCTTCGAAACTACAATTGATATCCTTTATACTTGGGGATTAATTGTGTGTTGAGAAAACGCTCGTCACTTATCTACTTCTGTATTGATAAGCCATATTTTATCATGATTATTTAGTAGTAATTAAAGTCTGTTTGATTTAATTATATGATATTTATGTGCTAATATTGACTTATATTATTTATGGGAGATAATTATTTTAATTATTTGAATTGATGTGGAAACAGGTTATTAAAGGAGCAAATAAAGAAATAAATCAACCAGCATATTTTTAGGATCAGATCTCTCCAAATCTGTATAAGGCTCGATCAAAAAGAAAATAAAAGAGAAAAGAAATAGATCTTGGAGATATTTTTGAAAGAGAGAAATAAGGAAAGAGATCAAGCAGGATTACTTTGGGATCAAGACACAAATATTTATGGGAGATATTTTATTATTTTTGGGGCAGCAGATTAACGTAAAGGAGGGAAAGATCAGAACTTGATTTTCTGAAGGGCAGATTGGCGGGAAGCAGCGGTTTCTTCTCTCCAAGGCAGAATTTGTATGAAGATCAAGATAGCCGAACAATCAATTTTATATTTTAATTTTGTTTTTGCTATGAACATGTGGGCTAATCCCCTTTTATAGTTTAGGATTCATGAACCTCCCGTTAAGTTGTTAATTTAAATATTTAGGATTTTTATGTTGAATCTTGTGTGCAAAATTACATGCTTTGATGTTCTTAATTGTTGTTTAATAATTATTTTAGCCTGATCAACTATTTAATTGTTAAATTATTGAATGTTATTCCATGAACTATGATCCGTAATTATTGTAGGAATTGGATTAAGTAACAAATATAGATTATTCCCTCTAGGTGTAAAGGATCTAGGTTGTTTGATACCTAGCCGAATTTTGTAGCCTAGTAATCCTATGTTTAGAGTTTTAATGCATTTATGAGTTCGAATCCATAAGGTCACTCATAGATAGTTCAACTTAGTGGTCATACCCTAATTGATAAACTTAAGAACATTCGGGTTGATTGGTCGTACCGTCAATCTAGGGATTAGAGTTTGTGCATTAGGCTAGATGTTTAATTCCTGTAGTTAATTAATTTAGTAAACGGGAGGGGATCGACATTCTAAAGTAGGCTTTTATCACTTGGTTGATTTTATAATAAACTTTCATATACGTTGTTAATTAAAAATTGCATTAATTTATCATTCGTGTTATTTATGATTTTTCACAAACAAAAACCCCCCTCTATTTATTTTATATGTTCAAAACACGCAGATTTAATTAAAATTCATTATACTCCTTCGGGTTCGACCCGTACTTACCATTGTACTAAGTATTAGTGTGAGTCGAAAATATAAATTATATTTTGGTAGGCCGGCGACAGCCTATCATGTATGTAGATGACATTCTTATAGCTTGTAGAGATCAAGTTGGTATAGATAAAGTAAAGAAGATACTCAAATTGGAATATTTGATATGAGAGATCTAGGTGAAGCAAAGATGATCTTGGGCATGCAAATAGAAAGGAACAAATAAGTAGGTGATTGTCGTTATTTTCACCTAGATTTTAGTGCCTTTTTTAGTGTATTTTGCGTATTGTTTTATCCGTATTTTTGTGTATTTTGGTGGTGTTATGTATTTTCATAGGAATGTGTGAGAATGATCTTAAACATACATATAACAGGTGAAAATGGAGTAAAAATGAAGAAGGAAGATCAAACAAAGAAGAAGAAACAAAGGTGCAAGAACACGGCTGGCCGTGCTGTCAACACGGCTCGTGTTGCAGCAAAACGGCCTGTGTGCCAGACACGGGCCTGTCCAGAATGGTCGTGCGGCGGCATCTATTTATCCAACACGACCACCACTTGGTCGTGTTGTGGCGCACGACCCGTGTTGCGGAGCACGACCCGTGTACAAGACACGGGCCTGTAAACGGAGGCCGTGCGGCGACGTCTAGGCATTCAACACGGCCACCCTTTGGCCGTGCGACGCAGAACGACTCGTGTGCCGCATGCCCTGACACGACACGACCCGTGCTACGTAGCACGACTCGTGTCGGCACCAGAACATGATATTTTTTACAATTCTTCTAGAAGGTCTCCATGGGGTATAAATACCAATCTATTCAACATTTTTAAAAAAGATCCGAAATTCTACTGTTCCCACACACCTCACACACCATTCCTTTGATTTCACACCATATTCTCCATCCCATTCATCCATTTTTGAGATCTACATCATCTCTCCATAATTTCCTCCATCTAAGTCAAGTGAAGAAGCAAGGAAGCTTGGGTGATCACCAAAGGAAGAAGGGAGATTCAATTGGATCCATTTCCAAGGGAGTTTTCATTCCAATTTTGTGTTAATCCTTTAGTTTATCATGATTTGTAAGAATTATAATGTCTATGTTATGGATCTTATGAAGATTGTAGGCTAATCTCCCTTGTGAGATTAGCAACATGAAGGTTGTTGGTTAATTTGTGGATCTATGTAATTAAATTCATATGTTGATGGGGATATTTGATTTTCTATCATTGGTGCTTATATATCTTGAGATCTATGATGTTTTGTGTGTTTGATTGTTCTAATTATATGATTAGATTGAGAAATCAATGATGTGCTTAGGATAGTCAAGTGAATCATTTCATCAAACACCTCATGTGCATTATAGATGGTAAAGTGATTGAGAAGTCCTTTATTATTTAGAACCCTTTGATGGAACATGTGATTAGTTAGATTGAGAAGTCAATTGATTATATGAAGGGATTCTATAATTGAACTTAGTACCTAGTTGGAATAGTTTAATTTAGAACCAACCTTTGAGCTATTTTGAGATTGTGCAAATGATCTACATCCTATTCATTTCGAGAGGAAGTTTAGGTGGTATAAGTGTTGGCCCTTAGTCTTAACCCTTGATACATATGAGTTTAATGTATGAATCCATAAGTTACCACTTCATTAGTGTTGTTAATCTCACTTCTACTTAATTTGGAAAACCACTCATTCATCATTTTTATCTTGTCATTGGATTATTGTTTGTCTACTTTCATTTAATTACTTGTTACCCAAACCATCCATCTATGATTCGTCTCTATAAAATCGTGATAAACGTGATATCGCTTAAGTGCTAGCATCGACCTCCTTGTGGTTCGATAAATTCTTGAATTGGTCAACCCGACTACAAGTTATGGCTAATCAGTAGGTGAGTTAAAGTTATTCCAAGAATCATACTTGGATAAAGTTCTTAAAAGATATAATATGAATCTTTGTAAGATTGTAACAACACCAGCAAAGCAAGGTGTAAGTCTTTCATCATTTCAAGGACCTCAGACAGATAAAGAGAAGGTATAGATGAGCAAAATACCTTATGCAAATGTTGTTGGCAGCTTGATGTATGCCATGGTATGTTGCAGGCCAGACTTGGTATATGTGATAAGTGTGATCTGCAGATTTATGAGTAATCCAGGTCTACAACATTAGGATTCAGTAAAGTGGGCACTCAGATATGTGAAAGGGACCATCACAATAGGTTTAAAATTTCAGAAAGTTGCAGTATGGGATAAGACAATAATTGGATATGTTGATGCTGATTATACAGACAATATTTGGCACTGTAGTGAGTTGGAAGGCAACACATCAACATATAGTGGCTCTATCAACTACAGAATCAGAATTTGTTGCTCTTACCGAAGCAATCAAAGAAGGAGTGTGGCTGATTAGAATACTAAGTGAATTTGGCATTCAGCAAGAAGGAATTGAGGTGTATTGTGACAATCAAAGTGTAGTGCATCTCTCAAAATATCAAGGGTACCATGAAAGGACCAAGCACATTGATGTGAAGCTGTACTTTATAAGGGACATGATAGAAAAGGGAGTAGTGGTGGTCAAGAAGATCAAAACAATAGAAAATCCAGCAGATATGCTTACTAAAGCTTTACCAGTTCAGAAGTATGAACTGTGTAAGCATTTGATTCATCTGAATTAAGTAAGAAAAGAAAAAGGTGGCTGCAACCTTAAATAGCAGCAAGGTGGAGAAGTTTACAACTTGTGATGATGAGGTGGAGTATTGTTGTATTGATAGACATGCATGCATGGACATGTGCATGTGTGTGATCACATATGGCAAGAATACGTGGAAGGTGGTGATTGGATGAAGTGGTGTTGATGAGGATCAGCTAAGATTAGCTGTATGGATCATAAGAGTCGTGAGATTAAGTGCATCTCAACCGTGCATTAGAAGGGAATCCAGGTTAGTTATTCGGTTAGTTTGTTGTGGTAGCTGGAGCCTTTCACGTGGGATCTAACATGCTTCAGGTTGGTTAGATTGCTGATCATATAAGGCATAAGCACGGCAGCTTAAGTAAGTGATCAATCAACACACATCAGTTACAAGTTTGAGAGCCACATCAATTAGGGTCATAAGTTGAGTTCATTTTCATCTTCTTGAGTTGTATCTTTTAATCATCATAAGAGTGATCTTCTTCTTAAGAGTGGATGTAGGCTTTGCCAAACCACTATAGATCCTTGTGTTAATCTCGTTTTTCTTTCTTGTTTGATTAACAAACCAAACGTGAGTGAATACTTGAGTGATTAAACAAACATAAGTGTGTGAGTTCTTGAGAGGATAATCAAGTTTCTTACATTAGTTTCATGAGAGATCTTAATACAAGTGATGAAAATGAACTAACATCTCATCATGAAGATTGTGATGGAACATGGCTTGACAATGAAAATGACTAATTTTTTATGTTATTTTTTATAATTTTTTTTTATGTTTATTATTATGTGACTTTGTTTATTTTTATAATAATATCTCCTATTTTTTATTTAATTTTGAACTATTTGATGTTTAATTGATAGACTATGGCAAGGGTAGCTCGTAGAAAGACCAATCGAGTTTGTGTTGATGATGAGACACAGTCACATATAAGATATAGAGTAACAAGAATGTTGATCAAATAAAGAAAAAAATATTTGTTGAAATTGGTAAAAAGGTCGATGGACAAAGTACGACGTCAAATATATCGGTGCAAGCAGTAAATCCTCAAGAATAAGTATGGTGTTAGTATGCTTATGTAGCATCCTAATTCAGAGTTATATTGGTTAAGATAACTTACCATGATGGGGAGTTATGTTGGTTAAGATAACTCACAATGATTGGAAGCATGTTCAACTGAAGTTAAAGATCAAATATGACATGAAATCAACATAAGTATTTTCTTTTTAAAAAAAATAAATAGTTATTTATCAATAAAATATATTTCTTATTAATGTTGTCTATTACTTTATATACACTCCTTCCGTCCTGCGTTAAGATTTACGTTTTCTATTTTGGTTGTCCCAAGTTAAGAATTATATTTTTTTTGTCAAGTAGGGCCTATACAAAACAATCAATTATTCCACGTAGGATCCACAAATAACACTAATACCACTACCCACTTTACATTAAATATTATTTCTTTCACCTCACTACACATTAAAATATTATATCTCTTAATCTCCGTGCAAAAAGCAAACATCAACGTTAGCGCGGTACGGAAGTGTTGGGTTCGTTATAGCGATTCGGGTGAACGCAGTGGAATTTAAAATTTTAAAATTAATAAATCATATTTATTAAATACATAAAAAGGTTTCACCCCTGATGTTCGGAAATGATTATCGGATCTGGTGTTAAAATATATTAAAAGAAATTTACGTAAAGATTATTCTTACCCCCGTAGACTTTATTCCAATTGATGCAAGGAATGATGGAATCGATTTCTGAATTGTGGCTAAAACTCTGTAATTTTTAATAAAGGATCCAAGTGTATCCCCTCTAAAGTAATCCACCAATTGAATAAACAACACAAATGTTACACTTCACTAGTAGTGTAAAACTTGTGAATTAGAAAAAAAAATTGATTTTTGGAGAAAGGCAAAGCCTGTGGATTTCAGCAACAGCCTTAACACTACGGAATAAGGCAGGCGTAAGTTGAGGCAGTGCCAGGCGTAGTGGAGTTATAAAGAGATGATTTTGGACTTGCTTTTCATCCCACTAACTGCAATAATGTTTGCTTTACACTCCACTAACACTATCATTCATTTTTTTTAAATTCTAATTAAATAATCAAATTATTTAATTATAATAAATAGTTAACAATTTAACTATTGTTCCAATTGACAAAATTCGTTCATTCAAGTTAAGGTGTGATCCTTTAGGTTCACTACTAACTCTAACAGTAGGCTTACAACATTTGTAACTTATAAATAATAATTATTATATTAATTAATCCAATTAATTAATTCATTTGAAATTAACTAATTAATTTCAAGAACTTACTAATCACGGTAACACCTAGAAAGTAGCGTGATCTTCTAGTGCTAGGTGAAATAGCGAGTAAACCTGCAAATTAACGAGTGACATACACGTACAGTCTTTCTAACAGTTAATCTCCCGATTGAGTCTAGAGTAGGAATATTAGTCGAAACTCTACTAACTCAATAACTGTGTTTCTATTTCATGTTACAATGATTCATTGTGAATCTTTATTCTCATTGCATTGGCCAAGGTCTTTGAATCATTAACAATGAAATACATAGGAGATTCTCTTGTCTTAGACAAGAGTCAGATTCTATCTTAGCCACATACAAGTCTCCATGTACATCAATATAATACCCAACATACCCCCTTTATGATTGCTGAATAATCAGAAGATAAATTTAAGCATTAGAAGAAGTACACAAGACTACCATGGTGCTTCAAGTCTAAACACTAATCGTGTACTATCGTAATTAGAAAATTCTAATTTTGACATATCCAATAAGAATTTCCTACCGATCATGTTCGATAAACTTATTCTCTAATAAGTATGCACATATACGAATTTGTGTCATAATACTAATATTGATGGAATACAATATTCTCGTCCGACGAGCATTCATCATATGTATGAGTCTTTACTGAATTATTCTTTGTCTCATTTAGAAAAATTCTTAACTCGGAACCATGTTTAAGACCAAAGCTCTATGTATAAATTCCATGATCACCATCATATGCGTAACCATACATTTTAGCTTAAATTGGTCTAGGGACTTTATATAATAAGCATATGTTATAATACATAAAATAGATAAATTAACACAGCCTTTAATAATATAATTTCCAATGAGATTGTTTTCATTCAAAATATAAAAAGTACAATTATCCAATCTAGTTAGTGCGTTGGGCATACTACTGCACCAGGAAGGAGTATTTATTAACATGATTTATTCATTTTCACATATGAGTTTTAATATTGATTCAAGGTGGTACATGACGGTGGCATCAACTCAATGATAAACTCACAAGTGAGTACGTGGTCAAAACTCAAAATGATGGGCAAGAACACATTGAATATCCCACCAAAAGAATATAAAATTGATAAAGCAGAGTTGGAGAATTTTTTAATTTTCGCAAATTTTGTAATTTTGGAGGATTTTCTATTTTTTGTAGCAAATTTGGAAGATTCTGCAGTTTTCGTAAATTTGTACAATTTAGCAGTTTTCGCAAATTTATAAAATTTTCCAATTTTTTTAAATTATGCAGTTTTCGTTTATGAACTTGCAGGAGTTTTTGCAGTTGTCGTTTATGAACTTCCAGAAGTTGTCTGAAAATACTTAATTAGTGCTCTGCGTTAGTCATTTTCGCTTATATGATATTTGAGTTTGAACGTGTTTGAAAAAAAACATCCCTATTCACCTACCTGATCGACTCATGCTCTAATTCAAGATCAAGTTTTTTTTATCAACTGCCTGATTTTGAAAAATCTACCTTAAGTTCACCTCCCTAATCGACTCATGCTCTAGTTTGAGCGCTAAATCAAGTTTTTTATCACATGCCTAATTTCGATCATCTCTCTATACACAGGAAGAAAGTTTCCGATCATATCTCTCTATACGCAGGAAGAAAGTTTCATTGTTCTCAAGCAAGGAGTCATAAACTGAAAAATTACAATGTTATATTAAATTAATATTTCGAATTAATTTATCAATATGTTAATTTATGTCACAGTAAATTAAACCTGATCAATCATTTCTGAAGTGAGGCCGAGATACATCTTCTGATCTTCATCAATTAAATTCAAGCATTAGGTGTTATCCGTTGGAAAGTAATTGTTTTGAAGACTCTTTAGTGTTATCTGTTGGCAGGGTAAATGTTCCATTACTTGAACAATCTTAAAAAAATAGACATGCGAAAAAAAGAGAAAAATTAAAACCCAAAGGAAAGAAAAAATAAAAATAAATTATATAAATTACATGTTTAAGGTTTGGATAGGAACTCTCCACAATCCCTTGCCAAACATTTGTGGCTATAAGTGAGATTTTAATTAGGCAAGAAAGGAAGTCATTACCGCATTTAAAAAAAAGGATACGAATGATAAGAAGGTGGCAAACCTCAGACTTCAAGTACGACTGCAGACTTAGCCGTGGTCCTCTCCCCATTAAATGAAAATGCACCTTGAAATAATCTTTATATAACTAAATGAGAGTTTCTCCTATCCTAGGTGACATCTCCTGAGCATTTTAAGTTTCTTCTATATCATGTGTCTCTCCTCCTCATCTCAATACTGATGTGTCAAGCTTAGAGAATTCTATATTTGTTAATCTATTAATTTATTTATTCTTGCAACGCACCTCCTCATAAAGTTCTTCCCTTTCATTTCAAATTTTTTTAAATAGTTCCTTCTCAGCAATAAATTAAAAATAACACAAAACGTTTCAACTAATGACAATTAATGGTTTTAAAATAAAAACGATAGAAAACGTTCCAAGAAAATGAAGGGATTTTTTGTAACCGAAGAGTGGAATTTAGGGAGGATAATGATAACGTATTGGAAACAAAGGTATGCAGTTTGAATACTCTGGCCACAGCTTTCCTTCTCTCCAACTCATTCCACTATGTTAGCCTCGATTCTCTACCTTTTCTACTTGGGGCATTACCGAATAGTTGATGACTGTGTTTGGCGATTCCAAGTTTAATACAAGAGAAAAGAATGAGGCGTAAGTAATCAGTGACCTTTATTTTACGCCTCCAATTGATTTTGATTCTGTTTAATCCAGATAATGTCTGCTGATTTCTCATTATTCTATTTTTTATTTTAATTAAAGGGTAAGACTGACTATCGGAAAAGGATTCGCTTATCAAGGTGGAGCGGGTGATTTGTGCGAGGGCAAGGAGAAATTAAAGGAAGAGAAATCTTTCTTTCTCTATTATGCCATCTACTTATGTATGGTATAATTTAATCATTTTTTTTTATTGGGTTCCAGTGATTTCTTGGATTTTGGAACGGATGGTAAATGACTCAGCCACATGTGCAATAAATTGTTTGTTGGAGTAAAAAAGCCTATAGAAGAATTGGTGTTCAGTAATAACCAGCATGATAACGGCTTTGTGTGATCAAGTAATTTGATTTTCTCAGCATTTAATAAATCTGGATGTGTTATTCTCATGTTTTCATTGAAGCCCAAAAATCAAATGCGATCATTTTTGTTTTGTTGTCCCCATTTAGTGATTTATATCGCACCGCTGAAGCTGTTAATGTCCAAACAATAGATGATACCGATTAATTATTTTGTCCCTTCTTTATGATAATACAAGTTGTAGTACTATTTTGTTTTTCTGTTACTTATACTTCAAAGTTTCTTGAAAAGATGTTCCTTTTAGCTAATCTGCCAGTAATGTGAGTGCTCATTCTGGTTCTTTTATTTGTTTACAGGTAAAGCATATCCGTAAGTAATACGAGTAACAAGAATTGGTGCTCTGGAATGGTATAGATTCCAAATGTTACTTTTGAAGGGGGTGGGAGACTGGATGAATTGTTTATCTGATGAGATGGTTCAACTACTTAATCGTATTACAGAGGATTTGGATTTGGGTTGGTGCTATATTGCAGTATAATGGAGTAATTCATATGGAGCTTGCATTTTTTAAAAAGAGTCTTTTATGTTTACAATAGATGTATATATGCTCTTAATTTTCAATTCTCATTTATATACATGTATAGAGTTAGTTTTTAGTTCACCTAAGTACACAAGTTGTTTAGGGGCATTATATTTTATTTTAAAAAGTATACATTTTTTTAATGATTATCAATTATATTTAAATACGCAGGAAGTAAGTTTCATTGTTCTCAAGCAAGGAGTCATAAACTGAAAAATTACAATGTTATATTAAATTAATATTTCGAATTAATATATCAATATGTTAATTTATGTCACAACAAATTAAACCTGGATTAATCAGAAGTCAGGTCGAGATACATCTTCATCAATTAAATGAAAAATTACATTGTTATATTAAATTAATATTTCGAATTAATATATCAATATGTTAATTTATGTCACAACAAATTAAACCTGGATTAATCAGAAGTGAGGCCGAGATACATCTTCATCAATTAAATTGAAGGTGTTATCCATTGGAGGGTAAATGTTCCATGACTTGAAGAATCTTTAGGTGTTATCCGTTGGTAGGGTAAATGTTCCATCACTTGAACAATCTTAAAAAAAAAACACAGACATGGAAAAAAAGAGAAAAATTAGAACCAAAAAAGAAATAAAAAATAAAAATAAATGGTTTTTATTATACCTTGAAAATATTTGGAATCGAATATTTAAAATAAAATTAAAATCATCCAGATATAGAATGAGAAAAGATTCAGACAATTCTGGTTGCACAAAAAAAACATCGTAACAAAAAAACAAAATGAAGAAAAACAATTCCGATACTTCCATTTGCAAATCAATAATTTTTAATTATATGAATCTTTTGCAATCGTATTGTATTTTGAATTTATTTCGATCTTAAATATGTGTGAACCTTTCCACATGGCATAGGATCAATGGATTGAATTGTTATACCAGTTGTTGGAAGATTTTTTATTTTTGTAAATTTGCAGGATTTTTCAGATTACCCAAATTTTGCAAAAAAATTTGCAGTTTCACAAATTTTGACGAATTCGCAAATTTCACAGTTCGGACGATTTTTAGTTTTCGCAAATTTGGAGAATTTTGTCATTTTCGCAGAATAAGATGAATTTTTAATTTTCGCATTCTTTATTTCGAAGAGTTTTCGCAAATTTGGACAATTTTGTATATTTCGCAATAGAGACGATTTCGTAGTTTAGGCAAATTATGCAGTTTGGGGAAGCTTTGATTGGATTTGCAGTCGAGAATTGGGGTGGTGAGGGTGTAGGAGCGAGATTTACTTCATAATATGAAGATGATTCAAGAATAATTCATAAAAGACAAAAGCTTTTCGTACGGGGAGAGAAATCGAGTTCTATGACTCAATATAAGTTTCTAATTAAGATTTAAGAATTTCCAAGTTAACATTCTTTCATGCAAACCACCTATTTAGAGGGAAGAAAAGAAGTTTGAAGAGGTATTCAAACTTAAAAATCAGCATAAAAATTAGAGGGCCATTTGATTTTTTTTGTCCTATTCCGCTTTGCTCTGTTCTGTTTTTTTTCTTTATTGATTGAGTGTGTGCCATTGAGAGTCTGCTGAATAAAAAATTGAGATTCGATGCTTTTACATGGAAATGGCAAGACAATTCAAATTAGAATATCTTAGCTGGTCAACAAGCATGGAGATTGCCTATATTCTCTCACAAATCTCTGTTCCAGTTCATTTACCCTTACTCTCACTCTCACTCTCACTTATTTACATTCAAACATGCCGACCCTGCACTATTAGGAATCACGGGGCAAGGAGTGTTTCCTTCTGCAATTCCATTAAGAGATTGATCGGAGAAGACTCGAGGCTATGAGTAATAAATCAAGAGAGTTTCCTCAAGAAGCTTGACCAAAGGCTAGAAGAGAAGGCCAGCCGATGGGAGTACCACTATTGGCACCAGAGTAATTACACTCATTTTTATTTGAATTATCATCTTTATGATAAACTAACTTTACTTTTGCAGATGCATTCCACTTGGATACCTTGAAGAACGTTGTTCAACAGGGTATTCAATATATAAATATTAGTATATTATTCTTTTGCAGGTACTAGAGCAGTTGATCTTTGTTAGAGTGAATACTGATTAAATATTAGTATATTAATGATACTTTAGCTTAAATTTTTAAATAAGACAGCCATTTAACATGATCTACAATATTATTAAATGATGCTCCTTTCTATTATCTTAAGCTTTTAAACATTGAATATTAGTAAATTAATGATAGTATAGCTTAAACTTTTAAACGAGTTAGTCATTTAACATGGTCTACAATATTAAATGATGCTCCTTTCTATTATCTTAAGCTTTTAAACATTGTTGTGGTGAACTCATTTGACAGTATTTTATGATTGCAGATATTTTTTGTGGCATCATGGACAATGAAAGGAATTTCAAAGCCATGATGGGTGGTGATATGGAGGCCTCTGCTCTCTTTGTGGAAGGCGAAACATTATGGATTCAGCCAGAGATTTCTCGACTCATTGTCTCAAGGAAAGTCTCGATCGAATTACAGACAAGAACTTAGCAAAGCGAGTGTAGCATGCTTTGGACACTCCACGTACCAGGATTAGATGAAAAGCTTGTCCAGGTAATTACCATATTTTTTCATGTAAAAATAAATTAAAAAAATGAATCCAAGACGGTGTCTTAGTCTATGTGGTGCAGGTGGTACAAAGCAACAGGACTCAATATAAGTTTCAAATTAAGATTTATGATTTTTCAAGTTGACATTCTTTCATACAAACCACTTATTTATAGGGAATAAACGAAGTTTGAAGAGGTATTCAAACTTTGAAATCAGCATAAAATTTAAAGACAGCAACTTTCAAGATCGGAAGTTGGAAGGTTGTATTTTCTTTGATTCTCTTCCCATATCGGTCCACTCCACTTGAAAAGAACTCGTCCTCGAGTGACCTTATTAGGGTGAAACTTGAGATGCTTTTTCACTGGGAAACATTCCTATCATTTCATTTCCAATATTGAAAACATGTGAACCTCGACACTTGTCCGTAGCCGCGTTGAATTTTTTTAGCAAATTCTATCAATTTCTTCTAAACTTTGGCTTGCACATCAAATTTAATTGCAGCCACACTAATAACCTCTAAAGCATGTGGAGTTTTTTCTATAAAACACAATAAATGGTGCCTTCCCTGTAGAATTATGAATTGCATTGTTGAACACATAATCCCACTGCGTATGATTACAAAACATGCTCTTGCAGTTAGCCTCTTTGAACGTCGTAATTGTTGGATTGTATACTAAAAGTCTTGCTTTTTGTATGAACAATGTTATAACAATTAATTTGAAATGAGAATCATATGATCAAATGATTGGATCTTATAATTTATTTATAGGTTCGATGCAATAGTCCACTTACTTTATACTGTAGATAATATGTTGTGCGACAACACGCGGAAGATCATATTATCGGTTTCCTTATAAAGTATAAACAGATGCTCACAACCGAGATAGACGGGAACTCTCTATCGGGATGGTTGTAGTGTGGTTTGGTATTAGCTTGTCTTGGCTATAGAATCACATTAGTGCACTTGTGTGTATTGAGCAGGACCGCTTGAGATCGTTCGACTTATACTGACTTATAGGAGAACTTGATCTCAGTTATTATGAAAGTTCGTGCTCTTAATCCCTATACAATAACCTCGACACGTAGGGCAGTATGTATTTCTTTGATTCATCAATGGGTGAGATTTACATGTAATTAAATCAACAAACTCGATGAGTTGGAAAATAGTGCTGTCTCTATGGTGTGCTGTTGATTGTAGAAGGAATCCGTGTCCATCATAGGTTGATGATGTCCCCTTGAGGAGCTCATAAGGATTATCATGTAAACCCTGCAGGTGGAATTTATTCCGACATGATAATGAGGTTGAGTGGTACTACTCTTGGATGAGATATTAATTAATTGAGTTGTCAGTAACTTAAATTAATTAATGGACATTGTATATCTTAAACATGGGGAGACTAACGGGCTCATAATAAGAGCCCAAAACGTAATTTTGGGATTGGTACGGTAGTGCAATAATAATATTTTAGTGGAATATATTATTATTATTGGACTTAAGTATAAGCTTTGGGCTAAGCTTGGAAACTTAAGCCCAATGGAGGCCCAACCCAATTTCTCCTACTGGTCCCTGCTGTAGCCCATGTATATAAGTCACCTCAGCTTATCTGGAACTCTAATCTAATCTAATTGATTATTCACGTGTGATGAGGGTTGAGCGCAGATTGAGGACGTCTCGTAGATCGTCGTCCACACGACGTCGAGATCGGACTTGGGACATACGGCAGAAGATCAGAAGGTAGTTTGCTGCTGCTGTTCGCCACCTTGCGAAATTGATATAAAATCGTAAAATAATCATAATTTGATGATCAATATACTGATGGAAAGCCGTCGAAGAGAGAATCGTCTGAACACAAAGATCACTCAATTCTGATATCAGATGAGGAAGTTATGGCCATTCTCGTGGGACTGCGCAGGCTGCCTGCGAGAATTAATCTTCATCAACATACCCTGGTGAACGGTAATCGTTTCTATGATTTATTGCTTCCGCTATGTTAGAAACGCATGGTATGCTAACGGTTCATGTTAACCAAATGATCGAACGCCAACAATTGGTATCAGAGCTTCGGTTTCGTGGTGAAGCGTGACACGTTAGACTAGGGTTTATGTGGTTAATTTTTCGAAATTAGGATCGCATGTTTAGGGTTTTGGTTTTAATACGCAAACCATGAATATCCCTATGTGAAATATACTCTATATCATATCTGTTCGTTGATGGTTGTGTGTGAGAGGATTCAACGAAAACTGTTCGTCAATTTCACATGGAAGGAAGAAATTGAGACAAAATCCAGCGCAGTGATATTGCAGAGGCAATAACCAGAGTTTCAACCGTCGGATCAGGCTGATTTTTGGTCAGCACGTTCGGATTTTGTGGATCTACATTCTGAACGGTGAAAATCGTATTTGGTACTTTGTGTTGTCAGGAATATGCCGAAAACAGAAGCAGTTTTTGGGCGATTCTGTTCTGCGCAGTCGAGGGAATAGAGCCGTTTCTCAGAAATTAACCGTTGGATCGACCTGTAATTTGGACAGCATGTTCAAAACTCACAGGCGTAGATTCTGGATGGTGGAGATTAGATTTCCAGGTTCCTACAGTTACGAACCCTGAACGACAGTTGGTGTAGTTTGATGTTGCGCGTTGGGCTGAACTTGGTTCTGTGCAAGTAGGCCCTTGGACGAGCGACAGTTCGAGCGGATTTACATCAGGTTCGATTGGTCTGCATCAAGTTCGATCGATGCTACACCAGGTTCGAACGGATTTGCATCAGGTTCGATTGGTCTGCATCAAGTTCGATCGATGCTGCACCAGGTTCAAACGGATTTGCATCAGGTTCGATTGGTCTGTATCAGGTTTGATCGATGATGCACCAGGTTCGAGCGGATTTGCATCAGGTTCGATTGGTCTGCATCAGGTTCGATCAATGCTGCACTAGGTTCGAGCGGATTCACATCAGGTTCGATTGGTCTGGATCAGGTTTGATCGACTCTGCACCAGGTTCGAGCGGGTTTGCATCAAGTTCGACTGGTCTGCATCAGGTTCCGCGTGAGTCTTCACAATATGATCGGGCAGGATGCCAGAGTGGTGGAGCAAGCTGCGGGGAGGTCGATCCCCATCGCAGTTATCCGCATTCGTGATTGGTGGCGAACAATCGAATTCGCTGTTATATAACTGTTATAATTGACTTATTAATTGATTATTGTTATATATGTATGCATGATTCTCTATGATTTATTGCCTTAAATAGAATCATGCTAGATTGCGTATTATATTTGGTATATTATATGCATGTATGTTGGAGTGTTGATCAAGTCAACTTATTTTTGGCAATTTATTTCCTTATATATAACTGCTATAATTGTTTTATTGGTCAATTATTGTTATATATTTGGAAGTATGAGCATGCTAGGTTGCGTATTTTATTTTTAAATATTATATGCATGTAAAAACCCTCGGTGTTGAATAACTAAGTGGGAGAGGGGATTGGTAAAAATTCTCGCGGCCTCCATTATTGGTTTGTTAGCAATGTGAATAAACTTGCGCGTCGGCATTAGAGCCTTCCTCCCCATCGGATGAGTTTATTCATGGATTGCTGGGACAGACTTCTTTAAATAATTATGTTTGTAATGTGATGCATATGAACTTGCGCGTTGGCATAGACCTTCCTCCCTATCGAATGAGTTCATGTGCGGATCACTGTACAGACTTATAATTGATAACTGTAGGAAGTTATCCGAGCGCGTGTGTACTTCTCCATCTGTAAGGCACATAAGCTTGGGCCGCGGACTTGGAGTCAAATAATGGTGTACACTTAGGTGTAAATAATAAGTATCCTCCCCATCGGAGTCACTGCATTTATTTGCATGGCTAAAGAGGAACCGACTATTAATTATTTTGTCATAAAGTTAGGTTGACAAATGAAATTAATGGGTAAAACCTTCTCTTGTAAATGTTCGGGTTTGTAAACGTCCACACTATCGTGGCTTGCAGACTCACGGTGCTTGAGATGTCGGTGAATTTTATTTTTATATTGTTTTGAGGGAATCAATATAAAAGGATAAAATTCGAAGTTTTGATCGGTATATTTATTTGTGATTCTCTGATTTTCAAATGGTTTATCTCACTTATTATTAACTAAAAGAAATTATATTTACTTGTCCAAATTAGATGATTAGAAAAGAATCTTGGTTTTGAATTTTACTGCTTAAGAAAATACATGTGTGTTCTCACAAAGGACGTCTTATGATGCCTATTAAAGTCTCTAGTGAAGAGATGAGAGGTTCATAGAAATATGATGGTCTCATGTAACTCTTCGGATACTTGAGTAATTTAAAAGGCGATAGGTCATGATTGAATTTGATGAATGAATTGGAAATACATGGAATAGAAGTTGAAGGGGAAACCTAAGTCAATTTTATTCTTCATAATTGCCTAGATGTTTTGAGTAAGTTTCTCATGAATTACAAGAGGTTGTATATGGTGGAAAACTTCTGGCAAAACATGTGGCAAAGGAAAGCCATTTTCATCATAATGTGAACAAGTTTTATATCTTATTCACTAGTTGTTTAAAACATGATTAGTGATTGCATTTACTAACACGAAGTGTGTAGATACTGGAATCACTAAATGTTTATTACTAAGTGAGGATAAGATTGTTATGACATGGGTAAAACTACAAGAGTAGTGGGTATTGCAGTGGGAGTGTCTATTTATCTAATGATATGAGTAGACGTTTGATTATGAGAAATTGTTTTACGTACGTTTTCATAGAAAGAATTTGATTTCAGTTTCTATGCATTAATAGATGGATACTCCATTTCATTTAAATGACATGGTCATTATAATGAAGGATAGAGTTGTAATCTGTTATTGTACGTTGGTGAACCATTTGTATACTCTTAAATCATGTATATTCCACAGATGCAACAAATAGTAATTAATAATGAATCTTCTAATCTTAGTAAGAGAAAGATACCTTCGGATATGAACTAAACATATATTTGGCATCTAAGACTAGATCATTTTACTTGAGTAGGATTCAAAAGCTGATAGCCGATAGACCCTTAAGTTTATCTGAAGTGAAAACTATCTGACTTTCGAGTCTTGCTTGGGAGTAAAAAATGACTAATTGCTTTTTCAAGGCAAAGGGGGTGCAGAACCAAAGATATATATGTTGGAATTAGTTCATTATGATTTATGTGGTCCTAAGATTTTCCGGATGAGAGGTGGATATGAATATTCGTCAATCGATGATTATTCTAGATACCGATATATTTATTTGATGCACTGCATGTCTAAGTTCTTTGATTAATTCAAGAATTGCAAGGCTGGTACAGTGAAGCGTCATGGAAAATATATCAAGTAATGACGATTTAATCGTCATTACGAGTACCTCTTAGGATAGTTAGGAGCTATTAATCAGAGGTTGAGATTAAATCTCAAATTGTTTACACCGGGCATACCCCAGCTGAATGGTGTGGCGGATAGAAGGTGTAGCACTCTTATGGAAATTATTAGATGGATGATGAATTATTTGGAATTACTAAATTCATTTTATGGGTATACCCTAGAAACAGTAATTTGTATGAATGTTTGTCTGTTTGTGGGATATCCTAGAAAAATGAAGGGTGATTTATTTAGTCCAAAAGATTGAAGGGTGATTGTTAACACAAACACTAGATTTTTGGAAAAAGACTATGTATTAAATCATAAACCCATGTATAAATTGTTTTAAAGGAAGTGAGAGGGAAAAACACAAAGTATAAGTACCAATTGTACAAGAGGATATACCACAAGGTAAACTGCAACGCGTGTCACGTCTGATATACAATTGCATGTAGTGCCCTGTCGTAGTGGGAGGATTCTTCGACAACCTGTAAGATACATGTTTTGGGAAAGTCGTGAGACTTGGTCCCTCGCAAACATGAAATGGACCCACGGATACGACGAAGCACTACAAGTTAGAAATGCCAAATCCTAGCAAAGTGCAATGAATATTAAAATAGAATCGATGGATTTTAAATTAGGTCTGGATGCTTGTTGAACCGCTAAATGGCGTAAAAGCCATTGGAAGCGGGCATGCAAGAATAAAAGAGGATCATAGAATAAGGTGAAAATCTTGGAAGCAAGCTTGTTGGAAAAGGTATACTCAGAAAGAAAGGGTTCGATTATGAGAAAACCTGTTCACCGGTAGCTATGCCTAAGTTGATCCGGACTCTTTTATTTGTTGCTACTCATATGAAATATGAGGGATAGCAAATAGATGTCGAGACAGCTTTCCTGATTGGAAGTCTTAAGGGAAACATCTATGTGAAGCAACCAGAGTGATTCATTGCAAAGAGCTAAGAGCATTGTGATAGTGAGCTTAAAAGTGTCCATTAATGGACTAAAACAAGCTTCAAGATCATGAAACTTCCGTTTTGATGAGGTAATCCAGTGACATGGATCTAATCAATGATCGGATGGGTCTTGTGTATTGAAAAGAGTGATGGAAACGTGGTGGTATTTCTTGTACTATACGTAGATAGTATCTTGCTCATTGGAGACAATGAAAGAGTATTGTCGGGCGTATGGGTATGGTTGATAAAGCGGTATGAGATGAAGGACTTAAGAAGAGCAAAAATATCCTTTTGATCACGGTAATACGGATCACAAGAAAGGATGTTATGCTTATCTCAAGTTTCATATAATGATACGATCCTTACTCGTTTAGCATGTGAATTTATCTAAGTGAATGTGTCTTGTGACACAAAAGTAGATAAAGAAGATGAAAGCGGTTCCTTATGCTTCGGCAAATGAGGAAGGTTAATCTAAGGAATGCTATGCACGAGATTGGATATCTGTTTTGCCGATGGCATGAACAGTGGGTATCAACGTAACCCGGAACAAGAATGATGAACTGTGGTAAGACATATACTTATGTACCTGAAAAGGACTAGAAACTATATGTGGGCTTACCGAACAGATTCACTGATTCTTATGGGTTACATAGATTCAGATTTTTCAAATCAGATAGGGACGACAGTAAATCTACCTCAAAGGTTATGCGTTTAATTTTAGGAAGTTGAGTCATAATGTGGAGGAGTGTTATATAGAAATATATTTCAGACTCCGGACTCCATCATGGAAAGATGATAAATTGGAGCCTATGAGGCAGCCAAAGAATCTGTATGACTCTAGAAACTTCAAGATGGACTTCGAAGTGTTTCTAAGTTTGCCCAAGGATATCACAATTTATATTGATGATATTGGTGCAGTTGCAAACTTGAAGGAATCATGAGCCCATAAGGCAATTAAACACATGGAGTGCAAGTACCACCTATTACGAGAAATCGTATGATGAGGGAAAGGTTGTTGTCACCTAAATTGCATCGGATGATGACCTAGTAAATCCCTTTACAAGGACCTTAAGGCGAGAGCTTTTGATGGTCGTGTAGTGGGAGTGGAAATCAGATGTATGGCGGAAGACATGACAGCATAGTCTTTTAGTATAAGTGGGAGATTGTTGGATTGTATACTAAAAGTCTAGCTTTTTGTATGAACAATGTTATAACAATTAATTTGAAATGAGAATCATATGATCAAATGATTGCATCTTATAATTTATTTATATGTTCGATGCAATAGTCCACTTACTTTATACTGTAGATAATATGTTGTGCGACAACACGCGGAAGATCATATTATCGGTTTCCTTATAAAGTATAAACAGATGCTCACAACCGAGATAGACGGGGACTCTCTATCGGGATGGTTGTAGTGTGGTTTGGTATTAGCTTGTCTTGGCTATAGAATCACATTAGTGCACTTGTGTGTATTGAGCAGGACCGCTTGAGATCGTTCGACTTACACTGACTTATAGGAGAACTTGATCTCAGTTATTATGAAAGTTCATGCTCTTAATCCCTATACAATAACCTCGACACGTAGGGCAATATGTATTTCTTTGATTCATCAATGGGTGAGATTTACATGTAATTAAATCAACAAACTCGATGAGTTGGGAAATAGTGCTGTCTCTATGGTGTGCTGTTGATTGTAGAAGGAATCCGTGTCCGTCATATGTTGATGATGTCCCCTTGAGGAGCTCATAAGGATTATCATGTAAACCAGGTGGAATTTATTCCGACATGATAATGAGGTTGAGTGGTACTACTCTTGGATGAGATATTAATTAATTGAGTTGTCAGTAACTTAAATTAATTAATGGACATTGTATATCTCAAACATGGGGAGACTAACGGGCTCATAATAAGAAGGAGCCCAAAACGTAATTTTGGGATTGGTACGGTAGTGCAATAATAATATTTTAGTGGAATATATTATTATTATTGGACTTAAGTATAAGCTTTGGGCTAAGCTTGGATACTTAAGCCCAATGGAGGCCCAACCCAATTTCTCCTCCTGGTCCCTGCTGTAGCCCATGTATATAAGTCACCTCAGCTTATCTGGAACCCTAATCTAATCTAATTGATTATTCACGTGTGATGAGGGTTGAGAGCAGATTGAGGAGGTCTCGTAGATCGTCGCCCACACGACGTCGAGATCGGACTTGGGACATACGGCAGAAGATCAGAAGGTAGTTTGCTGCTGCTGTCCGCCACCTTACGAAATTAATATAAAATCGTAAAGTACTCAGAATTTGATGATCAATATACTGACGGAAAGCTGTCGAAGAGAGGATCGTCTGAACACAAAGATCACTCAATTCCGATATCAGACGAGGAAGTTATGGCCATTCTCGTGGGACTGCGCAGGCTGCCTGCGAGAATTAATCTTCATCAACATACCCTGGTGAACGGTAATCGTTTCTATGATTTATTGCTTCCGCTGTGTTAGAAACGCATGGTATGCTAACGGTTCACGTTAACCAAATGATCGAATGCCAACAGTAATATCTTTGCTAGACTTTCATGTAGCCAAGCAAAAAAATGATGAGAAACCTGAGGCCTCCGTGAACGTCGCCACTAATGGTGAACGTCATTATCATTATTCGATAATGATCAACATGATACGGCACCAATGATAAAAAAATATTTTCGAAGATCTCGACTCTCACATATAATACTCCCAAGTTTGTTGATGCAAGTTTTCAATTCAATTGGGCAAACATTCAATGTTGAATTTCCACATTCATCAATATCTCTGCATCCTTCTGCAATTAAAATAATCTGAACTTTAGTAGAATTCCTCCTGGAGGCTTCCATAATAATTCTCGGATGAAAACTAACTGATATCTTAATTATCATCAGGTTTCTTTTCACATGCAATCCCAATGTTTTAATCAAACTGTAAGAATTAATATTTCGCAACTTCCATCAATTATTATTTCAAAAATCTGATTAGAAATTGTGCACCTGGTTTGGAATAAAGCATTATGATGATAATCATCTCTTCGAGGTGTTAAGAGCGCTTTACGAATCACCATTACTGCTTGTTCGTCAACTGCCTCACCATCAGGTTTGCAGACTCCATTCTTTTCCTCCCATATATCATTGCCTTCTTCATGTTCGATCATGATGACCGGGCGTTGGTTAGGATAATTGTTTTAGTGATGCCCAAATTCTTGACACTTTTCGTCAGTTTGCAGAACACTTTTCTCAGAAGGTTCCTTATCTCCTCCATGCTTCATAGACCTAGAGGCAGCCTCTACAATAGTTGTATGGACGACTTGGGTGCATCATGCTGTTCTTCTTGAATGACATAAAATTTCTCTTGAATGACATAAAATTTCTCCACTCGTTCCACAGGAGTAATTAACATTTGTACCACTGTACTCAAACGTTGCATTTCTCTTAATACATTAGCAAGCATGGATTTGGTGGTGTTAAATATTGCCGAAGGAGAAACATTGGCTTATGTGTTGTTAGCATTGCTGAAGGAGAAACTTTGGCTCTGATACCAACTGACACATGGGGGATAATTCATAGAAGACAAATGCTCTTCGTACGGAAAGAGAAATAGAGTTCTATGACTCAATATAAGTTTCAAATTAAGATTTAAGATTTTTCAAGTTAACATTATTTCATAAAAACCACATATATATAGGTAAGAAAAGGAGTTTGAAGAAGTATTCAAACTTAGAAATCAGCATAAAAATTAAGGGTAAATACACTTTTTTATCCATTAATTTATTTTGATTTTGAAATTGGTCAATCGATTTTGCACTTTTTGAAATTGGTCCATTAAGTTTACAAAATTTGACAAATTCATCCTCTGAATCGGCTGCAACATGTTTCTCATCAGGTCATGCTGTTTTCATGCTGACGCGTAATTTTTTTTAGGAGGATGAAATCTGCAGCAGTAGTTTTATGGCAATTTACAAACCACATGGATTAAAAGGATAAATAAAAACTTGGGTTGCTTATACATCATTACACTACACTGATCTCTCTCTAACTTGTCTCTCCAATCACACATGAACATGCATCTTCTTCATGTCTCTTCTCTCCTTCTAGTCCTAATAACCTCTCCCACCTCAACTCCCTCATCCTCTGCAATTGATTCCTTCATCTACGTGGGTTGTTCCCAACTCAAGCACAACTTGGACTCCCCCTACAAGTCCAACGTCAACTCCATACTCTCCTCCATAATCCTCCTTCGCCACCTACAACAACTTCAAGTTATCCTTCCCAAGCTCCAACGTCGTTTACGGCCTCTTCCAATGTTTCAGCTCTCCCTACGAGTCCAACATCAACTCCATACTCTCCTCCATCTTCGACTCCACCTGCCTCAGCGCTTTGTGCGCCGCATTGTAACTGGACTATTGTTTCATACGCTACGACAACATATCATTGTAATTTACACAATAAAACCAATCAAATTAAAATAAAATAAAAAACGTAATGAAGAAAAACCCTTGCCGGAAAATAGATCAAGTAATGAAAGTAATCAACCGGGTGGCAAACAGTAACGTCGTAGTCAACACACTTCTAGCAGGCATCTTCGTCGTTCTAGGAGCGAGTTCTAGGGCACAGTAGAGAACATTCAAGGCAATGGAGGCGGAGAAGGATTCTCTATTAAAAACGAACAAGCATATGAAAAATACAATATGGGCATGAAAGCAAACGCTCTACGGGAGGCAGAAGCTGATCCTAAGAATGCCCTAGTCCCTCTCTCCACCCTTAAGTATATCTACGATGAAGTTGTAACCACGAGTTCTGGTAATTTAACTATTCGCCTCTTAGATCCTATCGTCAATTGTGCATTAAGATTTAAGAGTTGTACCAGCTACCTCAATGATGTTGCATTTATTTTAGCTGATCTTAGACGTGGATTATTTGCCTCTATGTTGGATGGTGTTGGAATTCGGGAGTTAATGATAAAGAAGAATTAAAAGTAAAATTAATCCCCAAGTATTAAGGATATCAGTTGCAGCTTAAGCAAGCGATCAAGTTAAATATCGAACCGAAAGGATGGCGTATTATCAATTTAATTATTTACTAAATGAATTAAGATGAAAGCAATAAGAGTTGTGGAATTAATTATCAACTAAAATACTAAAATTAAATAACAAATAAAATAAAATAGCACTATAAGAATACGAAAGTGGATCAAATAGGAAAATAGTTAGCTCTAGGGTAATTCAGTTTTACTACTTAACTTCCCTCTCAAGTGCAGGCCGATTCTACCTTGTGGACTATAGATGTGTCACTAAACTATGTAAATTTACTCTATAGACATAAGTAAATATGCGTGTAACATGTGTGAATAACCTTGGAGTAAGAGATATAATTTAACCCCCCTTTTTAGGTACTATCAGTATCAATTATTTCCCACGTCTGGAATCTAACCTGATATAATCTCCCTTTATAGGTACTATAAAATTGCCCTCTTTTTCCTGCTTACTAACCCGAATTCAATTTAATTAATAAACATTCATATATGATAGTTCTAATGAAGCTTCGGAGTCCCCTCACTTAGAATCATAACATGGAATCCTGTTCAGCGATGAACGCACTCAATCTACAACCAAGATATATATATTCAGACTCTATATACCAACTGAAGATGCACAAAACGACCGTGAATATGAATTAAGAAAGCATAATCATATATAAAATAAATCCACAAGTAGTGTTGTTCAGAGGACACACAAGAGAGTTTAATTAATTCATAAAACCTTCAAAATCTTAGATCTACCAAAACGGTTCTAGCCCATGATGTTGCGAAGAACAATCATAGGGGTTGGATAGATCTTACCCATATATCTGAAAAATACAAGATAAATTAAAAAATGAATAAAATCCTAGATGCGGGCATCGTCGCTTCTTTCTCCGTCTTGAATCCTCCTCTTGGTTCTCCTTTTGATTCCACAGATGAATCTTCAAAGTGATGGATGGATGGAGGAAAGGATGTGGATGATGGTTGGGGGGTGATCCCCCTTGTGGGGTATAGGATGATTGTGTTGTTGTTCTCCCATCTTTTGGTGTGATCTACATTATCTTTTATACTTGTAAGCTTTCCTTATGGACCTTGGATGGGCTTTTTCTTGGAAAATACAAAAATACACCCATTGGGGTGTAAAAATATGGATCTGCAGCTGTTCAGGCATTTGGTTCAACCATGGTTCGACCAAAGGGTTTGGTCGAACCATGTATGTCGTGGTCGAACCCATCTTGCACAGTCTCACCATTTCACGTATAACTTCCTCGTTCGATCTTCGATTTGAGTGATTCTTACGCCAAAATGATCCTCTCTTCCGTGGCTTTCCAACCACGTATAACAATATCAGGTATGAACTTTACACAAATACAAAAAAATTACATAAGTTGGATGTGTATTTTTCAACATTCCTCTAACTTTGTACTTTTAATCCTTTTTCTACCCAAAACACAATAAAACACCTCAAATGCACATTTTCTCAAATATATTGAATATAAGACATTTGTGCTAATATATAACAATAATTTCCATAAAAAAGGTGTTAAATTGGATACTCAAACACGCTTATTTTCACTCTCATCAATCCCCCAAACTTACTTGTTGCTCATTCCGAGGCAACAAAATAAAAATAAAGAGAGAGAGAGAGAGTAAGAAAATTAGCACGGAAACTAGAACTATGGCCAATACCCCTTTCACAGTACAATTGTCCTCAACTTAGGTCATACAACTCTCATTACATGTAATAATCAATTCATGGCATACAAGATAAGAAATCACCACCAATTCAAATGCTCCATTCACATGTTCTCACGGGAAGTATATATCACTCGCACTCAAGTGTAAAAGATGTACACGTATGGGTTAAGGTGTTTACGCTCAAATTCAATTCAAGTGCATGCATAACCATAAGCTTGCCAAATATCTCAAACTCTCTACTACTAAAAGTATGATTCGATAATATGATCAAAAAGGACTTTTCTTTTGGAAGTAATGTTGACTCTTTGGTTAAGATAGGAAATATATGGATAAGTTACTCAAAACTTGGGTCAATCAAGTGTGCATCCTTCATGATCTTTCATTCTTCTTACTCACTTTAATTAAGCACAACATCCTCCTCAACTCTTTCACTTTTCTTTTTTCTTTTCAAGCACAACAATTTTTCCTTCTCTTTTTTTTCTTTTTTCTTGAGGTACCAGTTTTGGGCACTACCTCTCGCATCCTCCATAGAGTACTAGATTTAAGCACTACCCTAGGGTGTTTGATTCAATGAAGCACTAGATTTAAGCATTACTCCATGATTCTCCTTAGATGTATTATCAAGATTCATCACTATTTCAACACCAATTTCATTCCTTCCCAAACTGTTATCAAACTCCATCAACACACTTTGAAAAGCCATTAATTCTCTTCTAGAAGAACAATCAATGCTCAAAAAATTCAGATGCTCAAAGTGGTTATTTCTCGTAGGCTGCCAAAGAATGAGATTTTTAGCCTCAACGGGACTAACTACATATAAACATCATTTGATAGGGAATTATTTGGCTAAGTGACTCATAAATTAAAGGATGACCTAAAATTATCTCCCATCATCTAACACACATGTAGTTTCAAGTAAGACAAGAGACAAGTTCTAGAATACACACACAAGAATGATACTCACCAGAAAATAAATATCATGTGATTATGTACATAATCAACGAGGCTCAAAATCTCACATGGGTTTTTACATGTAATGGAGCACTTTTCATGGTAAGTAATATCCCATAAGTACACATAGAACTTCATACCACAATATAACTAAAGTACACTTCCTTCATCAATTTCAAGAGTATATGATTTTTAAGTACAATTAAAAAATATAAGCTCGCATGTGGATCACCAAAAACATAAACTCAATCCTTCCACTCATACTAATTAAAAGCACATATAAAATTAGAATAAGAAACGAGGGCACCTGATTTTTCTTCAACGTATGCACGAGCTTCTCAAGTTGTTCAACTCGATCTAGTCAAAGTCTCAGTTTACCTGTTTCTATCACCAAAGCTCAACATACTTAATCATCACAGGATTCATAAATAATAATATAGGAAAACTATAAGAAAGACTCAATTGACTATCTAATTGACTCCACACACTAGACACATCAACACAACACACTAAACATTAAGGAAGTTATAAAAAATCGACATATCAACACCGGTTAAAATATTAATATTGCGCAAAAAATCAACACCCTAACAAACAAACAACCAACGAAAAGAAAACTTATACCCTCGGTGCTTGATGCGCGTTTTCTTTGCACGCAAAATTAATCCCCAAATATTAAGGATATCAATTGCAGCTTAAACAAGTGACCAAGTGAATTATCGAACCCAAAGGACGGTGTATTATCAATCTAATTATTAACTAAATTAATTAAGACGAAAGCCAATTCAGTTTGAGGTTTGATTATCAACTACTAAACAATTAATTAAAATAACTAATAAAATATATAACACTAGAAGAATACGAAAGTGGATCAAGTAGGAGAATATATAGCTTTAGAATAATCCAGTTTCACTCATTAATCTCTCTTTCGTGTATTGATGTCCGACTCTGCCTTGTGGAATATGGACGCATCACTAAACCATGCATATATACTCTATAGACACAAGTAAACATGTATGTAACACGTGTGAATAACCTCAGAGTAAGAAATATAATTCCACCCTCCTTTCTAGGTACTATCAGTATCAATTATTTCTCTGACAAATTGATACTCTAACCCGATATGATCTCTCTTTATAGGTACTATGAAGTTATACTCTTTATCCTACTTATTAACCCGAATAATATTCAATTAACAAGTATTTATATAAGATAGTTCTAATAACACTTCAGAGTCCCATCTCTTAGAATTATAACATGTGATCCTGCTCAACAGTGAACACACTCAATCAATAACCAAGATATGTATTCAGACTCTACATAACAGTTAATGATGCACAAAACGACTATGAGTATGAATTAAAAACACATAGTATTATATAATATAAACCACAAGTAGTGTTGTACGGAGTTTACACATGAAAGTTCAATTAATTCGTAAAAACCTTCACAACCCTAGTTCTACCAAAAAGGCTCTAGCCCATGATGTTACGAAGAACAATCATGGGTGTTGGATAGATCTTACCCGGATGTCTGGAAAATATAAGATAAATTAGAAAATGAATAAAATCCTAGATGTGGGAGTCGTCACCACCTTCTCCGTCTTGAATCCTCCTCTTGGTTTTCCTCTTGATTCCACTGACGAATCTTCAAAGTGATGGATGGATGGAGGAAAGGATGTGGATGATGGTTGGGGGTGATCCCCCTTGTGGTGTGTAGGATGATTATGTTGTGTTGCATCTAATCCGTATGCCTTCTTGGTGTGATCATTCCTCTCTAGGTATGCTTTCCGAGTGGAGTGATTCCAGATCTTGTTTTATAAAAAGACTTGTCTACGATTCTACCATATATGTCTTTTTCATTCTATCGAAAATCGATTTTACGGTATAGACGCTTTTAACCTCCCCCTCTGTGCCTTGTGGTAATGATTCCTCTGGCATTACGACCTTTACCACAATGATGGTGTACATCCCTTTATACTTGTAAGCTCTCCTTATAGACCTAGGATGGACTTTTTCTTGGAAAATATGCAAAAACACGCACTAGGGGTGTAAAAATTAGATTCGAACGCGTCCCAGGTAGGTGGTTCAACCTAGGGCTTGGTCGAACTATGGTCGAATCGAAATCAGTAATTTAATGCACTTCAGGAATATGATTCGACCAAAATAGCTTGGTCAAACCTGTGGTTCGACCACTGGTCGTGGTTGAACCAGCTTGCGCCAGCTTCATCATTTCGCGTATAACATCCACATCCGAAATTTGATTTGAGTGATTCTTATGCTCACGTGATACTCTCTTCCTTGGCTTTCTATCCATATAAAGAACTTACAAAAACTCTAATATTTGAAGGTGTAACAAGCCATGGAAAGTGACACAGTCGTTCTGTTCGGCACAGCTCGCGTGATGTCATCATCTTGATCATAACTTTCTCGTTTAGATTCCGATTAGGGTGTTCTTTAAGCCAAAACAACCCTCTCTTTAGTGGCTTTCAAATCATATATCACAATACAAGTTTTGATCTCTACAAAAATACAGAAAAATTGCACAAGTTGGACGTGCTTTTTTCAGCATTCATTGCACAAGTTGCACATTTTTCTCCAACTTTGCATTTTTGATCATTTTTCCACCTAAAACACAATAAAACACCTGAAACGCACCTTTTTCTCACATATATCAAATATAAGACACTTGTGCTAATATATAACATCAATTCCCATTAAAAAGGTGTTAGATTGGACACTAAAATACACTTATTTTCACTCTCATCAATCCCCCAAACTTACCCGTTGCTCGTCCCGAGGCAATAAAATAAAGAAAAAGAGAGTATGAAAATTTAGCGGGGAAACAAGGACTATACTCCATTCAAATGCAATTATCATCAACCTAGGTCATGCAACTTTTATTACATGTAATAATCAGTTCATAGCATACAAGATAAGAAATCACCACCAATTCATATGCTCTATTTACATATTCTCACGGGAAGTATATATCGCTCGCACTCAAGTGTAAAAGATGTACACTTATGGGTTAAGGTGTTTACGCTTAAATTTAATTCAAGTGCATGCGTAACCATAAGCTTGCCAAATGTCTCAAAATCTCCACCACTAAAAGTATGATTCGATTATGGGATCAAAAAGGACTTTTTTTTAGGATGTAATGTTGGCTCTTTGGTTAAGGTAGGAAATATATGGATACGTGGCTCAAAACTCGGATCAATCAAGCGCGCCTATCATGATCTTTCATTCTTCTTACTTACTTCAATTAAGCACAATATCCTCCTTAAATCTTTCACTTTTTTTTCAAGCCCAACATTTTTTTCCTTCTCTTCTTTTTTTCCCTTCTCCATTTTTTTTCTCGAGGTGAATTTTTAACTAAATTAATTAAGACGAAAGACAATTCAATTTGAGGTTTGATTATCAACTACTAAACAATTAATTAAAATAACAAATAAAATAAATAACACTAGAAGAAAATTAAAGTAGATCAAGTAGGAGAATAGGTAGCTCTAGGATAATCCAGTTTCACTCATTAATCACCCTTTCGTGTGTTGTTGTCCGACTTTGCCTTGTGGAATATGGACGCATCACCAAATCATGCATATCTACTCTATAGACACAAGTAATCATGCGTGTAACACATGTGAATAACCTCAGAGCAATAAATATAATTCTACCCCCTTTCTAAGTACTATAAGTATCAATTATTTCACTGGCCAATTGGTACTCTAACCCAATATGATCTCCCTTTATAGGTACTATGAAGTTATACTCTTTGTCCTACTTATTAACCCGAATAATATTCCAATTAATAAGTATTTACATAAGATACTTCTAATAACACTTCAGAGTCCTCTCTCTTAGAATTATAACATGTAATCCTGCTCAGCAGTGAACGCACTTAATCATTAACCAAGATATGCATTCAGACTCTACATAACAGTTAATGATGCACAAAACGACTGTGAATATGAATTAAAAATGCATAGTCTTATATACAATAAACCACAAGTAGTGTTGTACGAAGTTTAGACATGAACGTTCAATTAATTCATAAAAATCTTTACAACCCTAGTTCTACCAAAAAGGCTCTAGCCCATGATGTTACGAAGAACAATCATGGGTGTTGGATAGATCTTACCCGGATGTCTGGAAAATACAAAATAAATTAGGAAATGAATAAAATCCTAGATGTGGGAGTCGTCGCCTCCTTCTCCATATTGAATCCTCCTCTTGGTTCTCCTCTTGATTCCACAGACGAATATTCAAAGTGATGGATGGATGGAGGAAAGGATGTGGATGATGGTTGGGGGGGTGATCCCCTCTTGTGGGTGTAGGATGATTGTGTTGTATTGTATCCAATTCGTATGCCTTCTTGGTGTGATCTACATCCCCTTCTATATTTATAAGCTCTCCTTATGGACTTAGGATGGGATTTTTTGAAAAATACGCAAAAACATGCACTAGGGGTGTAAAAATGGGATTCGAACGCGTCCCAAGCAGGTGGTTCGACCTAGGGTTCAACCTAGGACTTGGCCAACCCATGATCGAATCGAAATCGGCAATTTAACGTACTTCAGGCATATGATTCGACTAAAATAGCTTGGTCGAAACTGGTTTGACCACTGGTCGTGGTCGAACCAGCTTGCATCAGCTTCATCGTTTTGCATATATCTTCCACATCCGGACTCCGATTTGAGTGATTCTTGTGCTCACGCGATCCTCTCTTCCTTGGATTTTTATCCATATAAAGAACTCACAAAATATCCAAGATTTGAAGGTGTAAAAAGCCATGGAAAGTGACACAGTCATTTTGTTCGGTACAGCTTGCGCGACGTCACCATCTTGATCATAACTTTCTCGTTTGGATTCCGATTGGGGTGTTATTTAAGCCAAAATGACCCCCTCTTCAGTGGCTTTCAAACCATGTATCACAACACCAATTTTCATCTCCACAAAAACAAAGAAATATTTCACAATTTGGACGTGCGTTTTTCAGCATTCATTGAACAAGTTGCACATTTTCTCCAACTTTGCACTCTTGATCATTTTTCCACCTAAAACACAATAAAACACCTCATATGCACCTTTTTATCACATATATCAAATATAAGACACTTGTGCTAATATATAACATCAATTCCCATTAAAAAGTTGTTAGATTGGACAATAAAACACACTTATTTTCACTCTCATCAGTGCTTATAAGACTAGGCAAGTACATCAGATCCCTCCCAAATTTAGTAAAAACATAAGTCGAAACTAAGTTTGAAAAGAGATGTAATTTCCGAATCATGACACCTCAAATATAGTAATTCCTCACTCACACGAAAGAAATAAAGCAATAAAAATAGAAGGGCAAGCCTGCAACGGGCACTCATGTTTAACGTCGGAGAGTCACAGAGAATTACCGCTTTTTAGACTACTGGATCAGAGGGCGGTCTTCTCGCATCCTCACCTTCAAGTACTTTATTTCCCTCTTCTTGTCTACACTCAGCACCTCACCTTTCTTGGTTACAAGAATATGATCCTCAGAATTTCTTTCCTCTCTAGAAAAAGGATTCTTCTCTACCATGTTAATAAGAGAGGGATGTATCTCAAAATCATCATCTTCCCCCCTTGCTCCTATCAACCCCATATTGTCAATCCCATAGTTCGTGAAAATTTTACGTATGGCAACATTATTCGGATTATGCCTTGCTCCGACCATGTTTAGCGATGTGTGATATTATTTCCTCTCCTTTTCCTAATGTACAAGTACTTCAGAAAAATTCAAGGTTAGATAGAATTAAATAATCACAAATAAAAGTCTTAATCAAACTAGAAATAATAAAATAATAATAACAGTCGTCCCCGGCAACAGTGCCAAGAACTTGATGCGTATTTTCTTTGTACGCAAAATAATCCCCAAGTATGAAGGATATCAATTGTAGCTTAAGCAAGTGACCAAGTGAAATATCGAACCCAAATAACGGCGTATTATCAATTTAATTATTTACTAAATTAATTAAGACAAGTTGGCAATAATAGTTGAGGTATAAAATAATTAATCTACTAAACAATTAAATAAAATAACAATTAAAATAAAATAAACACTAGAAGAATACGAATGTGACTCAAGTAGGAGAATAGGTAGCTCTAGGATAATTCAGTTTCACTCATTAATCTCCATTTCGTGTATCAATTCCGACTCTGCCTTGTAGAATATGGACACATCACTAAACCATGCAAATATACTCTATAGACACAAGTAAATAAGTGTGTAACACGTGTGAGTAACCTTGGAGCAAGAGATATACTTTCATCCCCCTTTCTAGGTACTAACAGTATCATTTATTTTCCCCTAGAATTGGTACTCTAACCTGATATGATCTCCCTTTATAGGTATTATAAAGTTAACCTCTTTATTCTACTTATTAATCCGAATTAGATTCAATTAACAAGTATTCATATATGATAGTTATAATAAAGTTTTGGAGTCCCCTCACTTAGAATCATAACATGGAATCCTGTTCAGCAGTGAACGCTCTCAATCAATGACCAAGATGAACATTCAGACTCTATTCAATAGTTAATGATGCACAAAACGACTCTGAATATGGATTAAAAACACATAGTCATATATAAACTAAACCATAAGTAGTGTTATACGGAGTATACATATGAAAGTTCAATTAATTCATAAAAACTTTCAAAACCCTAGATCTACCAAAATAGTTCTAGCCCATGATGTTGCGAAGAACAATCATGGATGTTTGATAGTTCTTACCCATATGTCCAAAAAATACAAGATAAATTAGGAAATGAGTAAACCCTAGATGTGGGAGTTGTCGCGTGCTTCTCCATCTTGAATCCTCCTCTTGGTTCACCTCTTGATTCAACAAACGAATCTTCAAAGTGATAGATTGATGGAGGAAAGGATGTGGATGATGGTAGGGGGATGATCCCCCCTTGTGGGGTGTAGGATGATTGTGTTCAGTACCTCCTCACATGAATAATGATGTAAAACATATATGTGTGAAAAAGGAATTAAATAAGGAAATAAAAGATATGGGTGAATCATGGAGGATTATGTGATAAGGAGATTAATTTGCTCCAAGAAATAAGAATTATGGGCTAATTTTTTAAAATTTTTGAAAATTCTCGAAAATTCTCGCCAACAGTTGCGTGATCTCATGATAGCGCTCACGCGATCCTCTCTTCCTTGGCTTTCTATACATATAAAGAACTCACAGAAACTCCAACAATTGAATGTCTAACAAGTCATGCAAAGTAGCACAGCCGTTCTGTTCGACACAACTTGTGAGATGTCACCATTTTGATCATAATTTTCTCGTTTGGATTCTAATTGAAGTGTTCTTTATGCCAAAACGATTCTCTCTACTGTGGTTTTCCAATCATGTATCTCAATTCCATTTTTGAACTACACATAAATACAGAAAAATTACACAATTTGGACGTGCGTTTTTCAGCATTCCTCTAACTTTGTACTTTTAATCATTTTTCCACCTAAAATACAATAAAACACCTCAAATGCACATTTTTCTCAAATATATTGAATATAAGACATATGTGCTAATATATAACAATAATTTCCATAAAAAAAGTGTTAAATTGGATACTCAAACACACTTATTTTCACTCTCATCATGATACAGAGTACTTCATTCGTCCTACGAATGTTATTACATTTACTATTTGCATGGAGATTAAGGAATACTCCCTCTATCCCCTTCAAAGGGTTCATTTTTTTCATTTTGGGCATCCCACCCGAAGAGTCTTATTTTCTTTTTTATACACATGAGATCCACACACACCACTAATACAATTAAAATATGAGCTCCACACACCCACTAATACAACTACTCATTACACATAATTAAAAAATAATACTCCTTAATCCACGTGCAATAAGCAAAAGCACCTCTTTACATGGGATGGAAGGAGTGTTGTATTTAATGTGGTGTGGGTTTAAAAATATAATATTTTAATTATGGAGTAATTATATTAGTGTTGTGTGTTGCCCGGTGGAGATATATTTGTAGTTTTGTATGGGTCTCTGTAACAACAAATTTTGTACTTTGTTGGACGTTTTCTCAACACACAATTAATCCTCAAGCGTAAATAATTATTAAATTATTTATTTAATATTAATTCCACTTATGAAAGTGGATAAGAGAGAGAGAGGGAGTTACGAAGCGGTAGTTTAAATAACTCCCATCTTTTGAGAATAAAAATACTGCAAGGCAGTTGTCCAGAAGGGGCATGCGTGTTACAGAATACACTTACGTATTCAGAACGTCGAAGAATGTTGAAACGCATTAAAAAATGCATAACTCAACGCTGAAAAGTGATTTCCTCTCTTGTTTTCTCTTCCGAAATCAGACATAAAAATCCAATCATCATATTCCACAGTAATACAATATCATGGAAATTAATCTTTCAATCCCGTATTGAAGATTTGATCCAGAGGATCACAATTTATCAAGCGTGAGTATCAATCAGTTTGTATAGACGATCATACGATTTTTTCCGCTGCAATGAAAACTCTTCAGTAAGATGTATGGTTTTTCCCTATGCATGAACGTGAGTTTTCTAGCATTGGTATCAGAGCCAATGGTTGGTACTCCGTATGTTTTTTCTGGAATGAAAATAGAATATTTTCATGATTTAAGTTTTCTGCTTTTTACGATACTTTTTGTTCATACGTAATTTGTGATGAATGAAGTATGATTGTTGATTTTTGAGATGTTGACTGATCATACATATGAGTTAAAGGTAGAATTTTATGAGTCCAGTGGCAACTACATGATATGACGATTTTAAACTTTAACACTCTTCATGGGTTCAATTTTTGTCAAAGTTTTCGTGCATAGACAGCATGTTTTTATATACCATTGGATTGTCTTCGTCGAGTGGAGTCTGTTAGTATTTTTTGTGCATTTTTTGGCCTTCTAAAACTCCAGATATGATTTTTTGAAGTTATTTTCGTGATTGGGCCTAATCAGCAAAGTTTCGGAAAATTTGGGGGTCTATTTTTGAGAATTTGATAAAGGTCAGGGACCTTTTCACAATTAAAATAAATTTATGGGTTGACCGGGTCAGACCAGCCCAAACCAGAATGAACCGACAAGGACCAGACTGGACCGGTGGTGAATCGGACCGGGTCAGAGACACCCGAGGACTTCCAGTTAGCGGTGATGCGTGATAGCCACTCACCGACGAGCAGTTTTCTGGTACAATGCATGAAGCTCACGTGCCGATGATCGACGACACCGACGGTGGTGCGTGAGGTACACGCGCCAGAGGTGTCATCTCCAGGTTGGCGCGTGAATTCCACGTGCCAGAAGATGCCTTCTTTGATGGTGGTGCGTGAGTAACACGCGCCTGAAAGTAGCCTGTCGCCAGCCAGCGTGTGCGAGCGCGTCCAGGCATGTAGCAGCGCGTGAAAGGCACGCGGCGGTGCGTGGTGGCGTGTGGGAGTCTCCCGACGGCGTGTGTCGGTATTTTTCGGATGTATTGTGACTTGATTTGATGTGTGAAGTCCAATGGTAATATTTTCAAGAGTGTTTGATGTCATCTTTAGTGTGTATGTGTGGTTTTATTTTATTTTATGATATATTTGTTGAATACGAACCTATATGGTGGCTATTTGGTTGCAATATTTGGTAATAATGCACCTTAATATGTCGTTTAATTCTAAATTCATGGTGTTAGTGTTGTTATAATTGTTCAAACTCCTATAGCCTATGAAAGTGGGAGCCAAAGTGAGTTGGACTGATACAATTGTGAATATACCTATTGCATCTTGGAAAGTTGTTTCCATATGCATTATATGAAGAGGAAATTCATGTGATATAGTTTGACTAACACTGGTGTGTTTGATATTTGGTTACTCTTTTTTCTCAGAGACATGTCAGGATCGGGAACAATTACAGAGGAATACATTAGGACTAAAGATATGGTCCTTCATGAATCTTGAATTATAAAATGAAGTCTACACACAACATAAGAGACCACACAGTTGTCTTGTTTGAACTCTACAACCAGATGATGTGTTTTATTAATAGCAAAATGATTTTAAGTAATGAGTATTTTCAAATTACTAGTCCTCAGGCCTGGGCGAACACTTTGCCTCCCCAACTACAAAAGGATTTTTAGGCTCAGTGGAGACTTACCAAGTGAAACCTAATGGTTATTTCATTATGCATGATTTGGTTGAGGCTTCTGTGGTAGAAGATATGACACGGGCACTGAGTCCAGCCTACTTGAGAATGGGAAGGATTCGACGTTCTGATTTTTTGAGACTGAGTGATCGAGACAAACGTCAGATAAAGAATCCTTATATAGATCCTCTAGGGCGAGCTGTCTTTAGTGTGGGGACTAGAGAATTTGATTGGGAACGTTATTTTAAATCTAGTGATAAATTAAGAGATACAATTAGTATTTATCGCTAGTTTTATTTCCATTGTATTTCTAATTAGAAACTCATGGAGTTCATTTGAATTTTATGTTCATGACTTGTTATACTTGGAGTTTTTGCTATTGTGGATGGTTGTTTAAGTTCTATTTATAAGTGGTTGTTCAATGTTATTACTGATTACTTGAACCTTATATGTGTTTTACGTTTTGAAATAAGAATATAGTATTATGACACTTGATGAGATTGATGATTAGTAGTCTCTGAGCTATTTTTCGAGATCAAGTCTTGTGTTGTTTATTGAGATGTCTTTGTTTAGCTTAACGTAAAATTTAGATAAAATATTATTAACATACTGAATCACTTTAATCTCTATCAAAGAAAATAGCATCGAAATCTATTGTCACTAAGTTGAACAAAGGTGAGAAACTCAAAGGTGACAATCATGACACAAGGCGTCATAAAATATGGTACGTATTGTATGAACAAGATACATTGGATGCTATAAACCAAGTAGTGATGGCTGATCTAGGCATGGGTATTGGAAATCAAAGGAGGCATGACTAAGAAGCGTACCATGCATGGAAAAGGAAAATTCCATTGCACGAGGTATTCTTGTAAGCTTAGTAATCGATGCGATGATTCATGAATCCTACTGCACATGATATCTGGGTGTATCTGCGTGAGAAATATGATGGTACATCGATTACAAAGCTTAGGCAGTTAACTATTAAGTTCAATTTATGAAAAGAAACTAGATCATAATATTATAAAACATCTCAGGGAGATGTCTAATATGATTATTGAACTTAAGGCTATCGACCGTATGCTCTCTGATGAACAGTAACTCCAAGCCCTAATTCGCTCTTTACCTGATCGTTTGGAACATCTGAAAGTCGACTTAACTTATAATGAAAGCATTAAGCTTTTCAATGATGCCGCTGGTCATGTTGAGCTAGAAGATGAGAGGCTCGGAGCCTCAAATCCTTCTTCTGGGGCCTTCTATGCCGATTCCACTTCCAAGGGAGCTTCAGGCTTCAAAAGAAGAGGAATTAAAAGAAGAGAAAGAAGAGAATACGATCTGACGGTGGAGGTGGTAAGCCTGAAAATAATCCAACTAAAACTGATGAATAGAAAAAGGAAAAGAAGCATGACAAATAAAATAAGAAGGATAAAAGTAAGATGCCATGTTACAATTGTAATAAGCTTGGTTAATATACTAGCGAATGCCTAGAGCCCAGGAGGGACAAGGTAGATTCATCTTATTCTGTTTTGTGTGAAATTAATGTCTCGAGTACTGTCTAGCTGTCTGATTCTTATCCCTTGTGGATTATAGACTCAGGAGCAACGAACAATGTGACAAGAGACAGAGGATTTTTTTGTAGACTTCCATCGCGTTCCAAAGGGGACTAGGTGGATATATGTAGAAATAATGCTCGTGACGAAGTCAACGGACTTGAGACTTGCAAATTGGACCTTGACGATGGTTGAGCCTTTTTTTCCTACTTGATGTTCTATACGCCCCGTAGATCACGCGAAGTCTAATTTTTGTTTCAGTTTATGATGTATTGTTTACTAAAGGCACATGTGGTAATTAGCATTAATGATACTTGTTATGCATTTGGATATATGACTGATGGCTTTATGGTCTTAAATTATAATAGAATGACGTTTATTTATTATAATGGTTATTCATATTCGCTAAATGCTTGTTCTTCTAGCAATGCAAATTTGAATGTTGATGTTTGGCATGCTAGAATAGGTCATATTGGGCAAGATAGGATGAATAGGCTTGTGGAAGGATTGTTGAATCTTTCTTCTAAAGTCAAATTATCCAAATGTGAAAACTGTCTTGCTGGCAAAATGACTAAAAAACCTTTTGGTAAAGCTATTAGATCTAAATCTCCAGTAGAAGTAATCCATTCTGATATCTGTAGTCCTATAAATGTGAGAGCAAAACATGGAGCTCACTATTTCATTACATTCATTGATGATTATTCACGTTTTGGATGTATTTGATATCTTATAAGTCTGAAGCATTGGATTATTTTAGACGATACTTGAATGGAGTTGAAAATCAAAAGACAAAACTATTAAGTTTTAAGAACTGATAGAGGACGTGAATATCTATCAGACAATTCAATGAAATTTTGCAATGAAAAGGGTATAATCCGACAATTAAGTGTTTCTTATACACCTCAACTAAATGGTGTTGCTAAAAGAAGGAATAGGACTTTGTTGGAGATGGTTAGATCCATGATGGCACAAGCTAATCTACCGATCTCTTTTTGGGGAGATGCGTTACATACAACAGCTTATGTACTTAATCTCGTGCCTTCTAAGTCAGTTGCTTCTACTCCATATGAACTCTGGACGGGTAGAAAACCTGACTTGAGTAACCTTAGAACTTGGGGATCAGCAGCTTACATATGTGATTCATCGAGTCAGTATGGAAAGTTGGGTCCTAGAGGAAATAGAGTGTATCTTTATTAGATATTGCATACATTCTAAGGGTTACGTGTTCATATGAGATCAGGATGGGAGTTTAACTGGGACAGAATCACATAATGCTAATTTTTTGAAAACGGAATTTCCTAGTAGAGGGGGCATTAGGGATGCCAAACCTATTTTTGAGATAGTAGAAAACCAATACCTACAAGATCCAAGTAGGAGTAGTAGTTTAGGTAGTGATGGTGTGGATCTTGATAGATATTTGCCAATTGAGGATTAGGTGATTCCCAATGAGACCATTTTGTCTATAGAAGACCATCAACAGCTATCTCGGGAAAGTTCTAGGAAACATGTGCCCAAGAGGCATTATGATATTGAAGGACATGCCTTCTTCGTATCACCAGAAAATGGAGATGTTTCTCCTGTTGATGAGGAAGAGCCTAGAAATGTAAAAGAAGCTCTGACTTGTTTGGCAAATGAGAAATGGATGAAAGCGATGAAAGAGAAGATGGAGTCTATGAAGTCAAAGCAAATCTGAGAACTTGTAGATCTTCCAAAGGGACAAAAGGTAATTGAGAATAAGTGGATTCTCAAAATCAAAAGAAAAGCTGATGGCTTAATAGAGAAGTATAAAGCTCGCTTGGTGGCAAAAGGTTATACTCAACAAGAAGATATAGACTACGAAGAAACTTTTTCACCTGTAGTGAGGTTTGCCTCGATTTGTCTATTGTTGGTTGTAGTAGCTAGAATGAATTTAGAATTACAGTAAATGGATGTTAAGACCGTATTTCTCAGTGGAGAATTAGAAGAAGAAATCTACATGCAACAGCTTGTAGGATTTATTCTTTGAGGTCAAGAGGATAAAGTTTGTAAATTGAAGAAGTCATTCTATGGACTCAAACAATCCTCTAGACAGTGGTATTTGAGGTTTCATACTACGATCATCTCATATAACTTTGTTATGATATACGAAGACCACTGTGTTTGCTTTAAATGATCAAATGGTTGTTTTGTGATTCTATCCTTGTATGTGGATGACATATTTCTAGCTGGAAATAGCAAAGAGTATCTTGAAACCATAAAAGGATGGTTGTCTTCGAATTTCAAAATGAAAGATATAGGTGAAGCAGAGTACATACTTGGTGTGTAGATCCCTATGGATCATTCAAAGAAATTATTGGGTTTGTCTCAAGAGACTTACATCAAGAAACTTTTAGAACAGTTCAAGATGGACACCTGCAAACCTATAGATACTCCCATTGTGAAAGGTGAATCATTGAGTCAGCAGATGTGTCCCAAGACTCAAGATAAAAAGAATAAAATGGCCAGAGTACCATATGCCAATGTGATTGACTGGAGACTATTCTATCTGTTATCAAGGGAATAACAGTACACTGAATGGGTATATGGATGCTGACTGGAGTGGTGATTTAGATAAACATAAATTAATTCCCGGTTATGTCTTCTTGCTCAACAAAACATGGATTACAGAGGTGTTGTTCGACCAAAGAGGGGTTGCTCGACCAAGAGCAATTTGGTTGAGCAACAGCAGGGAAGTCGAGCTAGACGTGAAGATGAAGTTTTAGTTTACTGACACGTATCCAAGACCATCTGGTCTAGCTAGGACACGTTAGCTCAGAATTGTCGGGATTTTACCTCCAATGTATGTAAGTTCATATTTTCCATAAAAAAGCCCAGTAAAGGTCCATAAGGAGAGTTTACAAGTATAAAAAGGGATACAGATCACATCAAGAAGAGAGTTAGATTCCACATCCATCCTACACCGCATCCAAACCCTAGCTCCATCCAACAGAGCTGTAGAGAGAGATTCGTGCAGCGAATCAAGTGAGAACCAAGTGAAGATTCAAGATGGAGAGAGACGCGACGACGCCCAAAATCTAGGGTTTACTTCGCTTCTTAATTTATCTTGTAATTATCAAGATTATGGGTAAGATCTATCCAATCACCATGAACGTTATTCGAAGTGTCATGGGCTAGAACTACTTCGGTAGTTCTATGGTTTATGAAGGTTTTACCAGTTAATTGAACTTCTATGTGTACTCCATACAACACTACTTGTGGTTTATTTTATATATAACTATGCATTTTTAATCCATATTCAGAGTCATTTTATGCATCTTCAACAGTTATATAGAGTCTGAATATATATATTCATTATTGATTGAGCGCGTTCACAGCTGAACAGGATTCCATGTTATGATTTTAAGTGAGGGGACTCCGAACCTTCATTAGAACTATCATGTATAGATATTTATTAATTCATGAATTGAATTCAGGTTGGTAAGTAGGATAAATAAGATAATTTCATAGTACCTATAAAGAGAGATCACACCGGGTTAGATACTTAGTGCACGGGAAATAATTGATGCTGATTATAACTAGAAAGGGGGGTGAAATTGTGTTATTGCTCCGAGGTAATTCACATGTGTTACACATTTATTTACTTATGCTTATAGAGTAGATTTGCATGGCTTAGTGATGCGTCCATATTCCAAAAGGCAGAGTCGGACATTGATACACGGAAGAGAAATTAATTAGTGAAACTGGATGGCCCGAAGGACTACCTATCTTCTCACTTGTTCAAATCTCGATAGTTCTTTACTTTTTCTATTTTATTTACTGTTTAATTATTTGTTTAGTTGATTAATTATAATTCCTCAATTAAATTGCAAACACTAGTTTTAGTTAATTTATATAATAATAAATTGATAATTATCCGTCCTTTGGGTTCGATAAATATAACTTGGTCGCTTGCCTAAACTACACTTATATCCTTCATACTTGGTGTTGGAAAACTCACGTTCATGCATAGGGAGAAACCATACCTCTTACCGAAGAGTTTTTATTGCAGCGGAAGAAATCGTATGATCGTCTGTACGAACCGATTGATACTCACACTTGATAAACTATGATCTTCTGGATCAAATCTTCAACACGGGGTTGAAAGATTAATTTCCAAGATATTGTATTACTGTGGAATATGATGACTGGATTTTTGTGTGTGATTTCGGGAGAGAAAACATGAGAGGAAATCGCTTTTCAGAGTTGAAATCTGCGTTCCATAACTTGTTTCAACGTTCTTCTACGTTCTGAATATGCAAGCGTATTATGTAACACGCATGCCCCTTTTGGACAACTGCCTTGCAGTATTTTTATTCCCAAAAGATGGGAGTTTTTTAAACTACCGCTTCGTAACTCCCTCTCTCTCTTATCCACTTTCATATGTGGAATTAATAATAAATAAATAATATTAATAATTATTTACATCTCCCACTCACATATGAAGTCAAAAGTCACCTGACTCATTTTCTTCATGAATCATATTCTTGCATAGATTAATACATCGTGTGACCCACGAGATATGAGTTTTGATCGCTATACACTTGTTAGAGATATATAACAACTCAACCAATTTATTAATGAAACTCAACAATCGCTATACCACAAAACTCTTGAACATTTAACATAAGTTGACATATCTCTATTCAATCCCTGAATTTGTCAGAGCATATTCAACCATTTTGCAAAAAACTATGTATTCATAATCAAGACCCTGCTTGATTGACTAGTCAATGAATCACAATAGTATATATTAAATTAAGACGTTCTTCCCATCACACTAAGTATCTACAGTCTCCCACTGTAGCTGCTTTCCTATACATGTACCACATTGCCGTAATTAACCTTAGCTCTTTTGGTAACATGCTAAAGTTGCAACACCAAAGTGAAGATTTAGAATATAGTAGAAAGTCATAAGGGTAACCAATAGATAAGGACTCATACTTTTGAGAAAATAGGGATAATTTTCTCAATCCTGTTGGGGTCAACTTAGCACATGTCATTTTCCTAAAACACATGTCACAATGTCTTTAACTTCCTTCCAAGAAAGCGTATGTCGTATTTCATTTAATCTAGACATCGTGTAAATCAAAGTTCAAGTGTGTCCCATATACTTAACCCTGATATCCTCCCTCCAACGTATAGGATCTTCATCGATTTAGCTTTACAACAAGTTATATTAGATTCGTGGCAAAATCTATCTCGATTATATTAACTATTGTAATCTCATCTCTGCGCTCCCACTTAGCCAGAGGTGATTGCTCGTATGAGAGAGCCAATCATAACTTGCTGACATACTATTATATATGAACCATAACATATAGTTAATAAAATATATATGTATAGTTAAGCCATTAACTATTCCATTAACATACGTACACAAACATATTCAATATATCGTTTTAAATCCTTTGCAAATCCAATCCCTTTACATGTCCTATGTATACATCTCTAGGAATTGGTTTGGTAAAAGGATCTGCTAACATCAAATGAGTAGAAATGTAACTTACAATCACTTTCTTCTTATCTGCAATATCTCTGACAAAGTTGAACTTCATGTCAATGTGTTTGGTTTTTTCATGATATTTGGGGTCTTTTGTGTAAGTAATAACCCCCTGATTATGAAAATTAATTAAAAATAGCTCCCACTGGAGTGTTTGAGACCTCCAAATGTTTCATGAATCTTCTAACGAAATAGCTTCTTCAACTGCAGACACAGTGATGATTAGAGCTATTTTCACCTACATTTTAGTGTCTTTTTAAATGTGTTTTCGTATTATTTTATCCGTATTTTATGTGTTATTTGGTTGTGTTTTGTGTTTTTATTGAAATGTGTGTGAATGAGCTTAAACTTAAGATGTAGGAAAAAGCGGATCTCAATTCGGAGTTGAAACGAGGGAGAACGAGCCAAAACAGTGAAGAAATACAGGAGCCAGCACCAACACGGGCCGTGTAGCCAACACGGCCCTGTAAGAGGTGGCCGTGCGGCGACACCTAGTCATTCAACACGGGCAACTTAAGGCCGTGTCCAGTTGCACGAGTCGTGGTGGCAGCACGAGCCGTGTCATCAACACGGCCCTGTAAGAAGTGGCCGTGTGCCGACATCAGAAGAGCCAACACGACCACCCTGTGCCCGTGTTACAACACACGACTCGTGTTGCAGCACACAAGCCGTGTTGCGTAACACGGCCCTGTAAGAAGTGGCCGTGCGACAGCATCAGAAGACACAACACGGCCACCTCGTGGCAGTGTTGCAGAGCACGACTCGTGCCATGTATGTTCCTGCTGAGATTTCCAGATCCTTCTAGAAGCCTCCATAGGGGTATAAATACCCCTTTATTCAACAATTGGCAAAAGATCCGAAAATCCCATCCTCTACACACACATCACACACCATTTCTTCCATTTTCCACCTTCATCTTCATCCATCTTCATCTACCCATCATATCTTCCATTTTTGGTGCTAAATACTTCAAAATCAAGAGCTAGAGGTGGAGATCAAGAAGAATAGAAGATTCTCTTAAAGAAATTGATAGGGAAGAATCCATTCATTTTGTATTTCTTTAGATCTAAGACTATGGGTATTTGTAATGAATCATTTATTTGTTTTGTTACCCTTATTATGTTAGGCTAATCCCTCTAGTGGGATTAGGAGCATGAAGAGCATATTAGATTTATATTATCATGTGGATTAAATTGGTTTTTGGTTTAATTGATGTTGATTTCTAATCATGGAGTTTAATTGTCTTGATGTTGTGATGGCATGGTTTGTTATTCATGAATGTTTATTGGTTTAATGGATTGTTGATCAATGGATTATTTGTGGTAATTAAATGCTATCATGATGTTCATGTATGTATTGCTTGGAGTGAGATGGAAACGACCCTCTATAGTATTAGGAAGGCATGATTAGACATTGAGTTTGGGTTTGACCGAAAGGATATTTGAATTCAATGAGGGAAACCAATCCATTCGTTGGCCTTGGTACACAAAAAGGGAGAGTTTAATCTAACTAGTACCTAGATGGAAGGGGTTAATGTTGGGCTTTGATCTTAAGTGCATTTGGGAGTCTAAAATGGATCAACAACCTTTGTAACCCAAAAGGGAGCTTAGGATACAATCGTGATCACCCTTAGTCTACATCAATTGAGTTAAATTCCTTTTGCATAATAATATGAATCGAGTGTGTTTGGATGTTTCTAATCCCATGTTTTTCCATACTTGAACTTTAGCACCCATTTTCTTTACTTGTCATTTCTTTTATTTGCTATTCTTATTTACTTTCTCCTTACTTTAGTTGTTAATCATCTCAAAACCCCCCGATCATCTTTACAAAAACGACATGAACATGAGCTCACGTATTTTGCTAGTCCGAACATAACTCCTTTGTGGATTGATAATTTTTCTTGGGATATACTACTACAATGATCGAGTATTCTTGCTCGTGAGTGCTACAAAAATAGGCAAACACACACATGCCAAAAACTCGGCTTCCTTAGTGGACAGTGCTATGCAAGTCTGTTTCTTGCTACACCATGAGATTGCTCCATTGTTGAATAGGTTACAATCTCTAATCAATCCTCTAATTCTTCTCTCGAACCAATTTGGCTTGACTTTGACTTTGACTTGACTTTGATTGGAGTGTGTTGAGCTAGATCTTCAGATGAAGCTTGTCCAAACAAAACTTCGTGGATTTATAATATTAATCTGGAGACTACGCCTTTACTTAAATTGAACATTGATCCTTGAAGATTTCCGGTGAAGAACGTTGTTCAATATATTAGAATATCGTTAACTTCACGAAGAATGCCGAAGAACTTGACTTGAGAATGCTTAAATCCGGGCGGTTTAGCACCTGAATCCCAGATTATAGGCTGCTCACCGAAGAACTTGAATTAAGAATGCTTAATCTGGGTGGTTTTGAACCTTAATCCCAGATGTATTCCATTCTTGAGTTTATTCTAGTTGAAGAACTCGAAGAACTATTCAGACAACTCTGAAGCCTTTAATCTTCGTAGAGAATCACTCTCGCTGTGTCTGGAATGAGTAGAGGAGGCTCCTTATAGGTGAAGGATAAAGAAGCCTCATAAATATATAACTTGCAATTTGATTGGTCAATAGCTAATTTGACCTAATTATGCGGGCTTTGGCTTTTCTATCCTTGCAATTTGATTGGTCAATATTGATTTGACTTAATTCTACACAGGCTTGGCCCTCCAACTTGATTGGACTTTTAATCAGTCTTTGTTTGACTTGAGTCAGGCAACATTTGAGTTTGACTTATTTGACTTGGGTCAGGCCTTATTTTATTTAAACCCCATTTAAATTCTTGGGTTTAAATTAATTATCAATTATTTATTAATTTATTATAGAAATTAATTTATTAAATCCCCAAATAAAATAATAAATTTAAAATTAATTGATATTTTAATTATGAAAATCCACATGTTGGTATTTAATTGGATTGTGAATTTTATTTGCTTATAGTCTCATTTACCAAAAAGAGAAATAATGTAATAACATTTGTAAGACGGATGAAGTATTATGTATCATAACTTCTAAGTTCCAATTACTAACAATGTAGAATTCAAGTAATATTAAAAAAAATTAACTAATAGTTATATAATATTCCCTCCGTCCCATTTCAATCTTTACATATTTTCAATTTGGGCGTCTCATTTCAATCTTTACTTTTCCCTTTAGTAAATGGGACCCACACAAATTAATTAGTTATCTCTCCATGGGCCCACACATCATACTAATACACCTACCCACTTTTTATTAAAATATTACTTCTCTCACGTCACTACATATTATAATACTACATTCCTTAATCCACGTGCAAAAGTAAACGTAAAGTTTGAAACGGGATAGAGGGAATACATAATATAATTCAAGTAGAATTTTGATTTTTAAATAAAATATATAATATTGTAATAACCTATTCCCGTGCAATGCACGGGTCAAACGCTAGTCATAATAAAATCTCAATGTATTATCTAATTTTCTTTATTATCTTAAAAAAATTTCCTTATTTCAAAGATAAATATCTCGTCCATACTATGTGTGTGAGAGAGAAATTGCAGATTTGAGAGAGATCCAGTGAAAAGCTTTAGCGGCGGCCCAATTCTTCAGAAATCTCATTTCGCAGAAATCTCCTTCTTTCTTAGGTTATTGAGCAAGAGAAACCCCTCCTCGATGGATCAAAGAACGTTGTGCATGATTTTTTATTGCATCTAAATCAGCCCCTTTTATTAAGGGAGTTGTTCCTTCTCTGCATCGTGGAGATTACGCTGTTGAGAATATTCAAAGAAACTCGAGTCATGTCCATATCTCAATTTGATTCTTATTTAAAGAAAAAATTATGGGTTTGTTTGTTAGATATGGATCTCATGATGGTGAGAATGTTGCAAGGAAATGGAAGGAAAGGATCGCATTGTCCCATTCAGTCTAGACATATATAAGATGAAAGGGGATAGAGAAAGTGCTTGGCTGCAATAATTCTGATTTGGTCCACGTGACCTGTTTTGATAAATTTGACTTTATTTAAACTTTTTAAATTTAGGCCACAACATCACTCAATTTGGGCTCTAGACAATGAATTAACTTGGGTCACTCATCATGTTTAAGCTAATTATTTAGGAAGATGACCACGTAGACTGTAACATAGTTTGGACCAGCTCAAGATACTTCAATTCTTTTAACCTTCCACACAACATGGGCACATATTTTTCTTGCAAATGTCTGGGCCATTAGTATATAAGTCCAAAAATTAATTCATGCTTTTAAGCATGTAATAAATTTAATTACCTCATTTTGGTCTTCATTAACATAATTTTGGAATTAATAATTATTTTGGGACTTTTTATTAATTAAATCCATAAACTTAAATCAATTTGAACACATCTACTTGCTAATATTAATCTACTTGCAAAATGGTTCACTTTCACCCCTTCTCTATTGCAAGAACTTGGGATTATTTCAACAGTCCAAGATTTTGAACTTTTTCTACCACTTCCATAATTTGATTTCTTTAACATTCCACCACCGTCTTCTCCTCGTTAGCCATTGTTTCTCATTGCTTGCCTCACAAACTCGATGCAAATAGCTTGAATTATGACTGAACTTAACGAAGAGCTAAGATACCTACGTATCTCCTTGCAGAGGATCAAGTCATAACGTAGTTCAAAGGGACATGGTTTGATTTTGATGCGGGGTGTCATACACAATTTATACTCGTGCTGGCCAAGAGTGACTATTCATTAACCACTTTAGACAAAGTAGGGTATTTAATATTTTAACCACTTAAAATATCTGAATGGGGTGAATTAACAGTTTAACCACGTATAATTACCTTTGGTGGGTGTCATCCATAGTTTATATTCGTGCAGACCAGGAGTTCGTCGTATACAGTTTATACTCATGCGGACCAGGATTAACATGCAGTTTAGGCTCATGCGCCAAGGAGCGATGTACTTGTATTTATTTTACGCGAAGTAGCATTTTAAGAATTTCGTATTTATGGGCCAATGTTCATGCCATCTTCTGAGATTAACTTGTAGGCACCATTTGTGTAGGCTTCCTTCACAACATAAGGGCCATCCCATTTGAGTAGAAATTTATTTCCAACACGATGTGTGACTACATTAGGCTTTCTCACACCATGCACCAAATTACCAACTTGAAAAGAAAGTATTTTCACTTTCTTGTTGAACGTTCTCGAAAGGTGAGATTGGTAACACTCAAGTCTTTGTTGTGCTTCCATCCTCTTCTATCTAACGCTTCTAACTCTTGAAGGCGCAACTTCGCATTTTTTTCTTCGGTGAGGCCTTCTTGTATGGCCATCCTTAAAGATGGTGATTTGTTTTTCAAGAGGTACTACGACTTCAACGCTATACACCAAGGATATGGAGTGGCCTGAGTAGGTATTCTATAAGTGGTGTGATATGCCCATAAAGCTTCATTGATTCTTTCATGCTAATCTCTTTTTGATTTGGAGACCACTTTCTTCAGCAGACTGTATAAGGTTTTATTGAAGGCTTCTACAAGACCATTAGCATCGGCTTTATACATTGACGACTTCCTTTGCTTGAAGTCAAACTTCTCACATAGATTATCATTCCAACTATTGCTGAACAGCCATTATCAGTGATGATGTAGCGAGGAACACCGTATCTATAAATGATGTTGATCTGAATGAGATCAGCAACATTTTTCCCTCACAGGCACAACTTCGGCCCACTTTGAAAAGTAGTCGATTGCAGCAAGGATATAAAGATGACCACTAGTAGACTTTGTAAGCGGTTCCACCACATCTAAACCCCAAGCATCAAAAGGCTATGAAACAACTATCAGATTCAAAGGCTTCGGAGGTTGATGAATCAAATTTTCATAGAACTGGCAAGCTTGACATTTTTATGCATAATCCATGCAATCTTTCACCATCGTTGGCTAATAGTAGCCTATTCTTTTGATTCTGAAATGCAACTTTAGTACAGATTAATGAGCACCGCAGATTCTAGAATGAGTTTCTTCCATTGCTTGAGCAGCTTCTTTCTTACCCAGACATCTCAAGAAAATTCCATCAAATGATCTTCTAAAAAGTGTACATTTGAAATTGATGAATCGAGGTGCTCGATGTTGAATGTCAACCCTTTGGCATTGATCGTTTAACAATTTATCATACTTCAAATAATTCACGAGTGGTTGACGCCAATCTTCTTCTTCGATTTTAAAAACTTCGACCATATGGTTTTCAACTTCTTCATAATCATCATCTTTGAAGATTGGTGGCACAACCCAACTTTTACACACCAGGATCTGAATTTGTGCTTTTAGCGTAGCTATAGTTGACGCTAGCTTATCGAGGGTACCAATGATCATAATTTTGCTTACGTGTTTATAGAGCAAGAAATACTCTACCGTTGTGTACACGAGTGACCATGAAATAAAAATATCGAACCCAAGGGAAGTAAGTACTATACCTTAAGCGATCTCACATTTTCTGTAATTTTATAGAGACAAATCATGAGTGGATTGGAGTGTGTTCCAACAAGTAAATTAAAGTAATCAAAGCAAACAAGTAAACAATGATCATACAACAAATACAAATAGAAGATGAGTGATTTTTCAAGTTAAGTAAAAGTGAGATTAACAACACTAAGGATGTGGCAATTCTAGGATTAATGCATCAAATTCACATGTATCATGGGTTAATAATTAAGGGCCATCATTAATTCCAACTAAACTCCCTCTCGAGATGGATAGGATGTAGATCCCTACAAGGGTCTCAAAATATCTCCAAGGATTGGTTCTCAGTTAAGCAATTCCAACTAGGTACAAAGTTTAATATGAGAGTCCCCTCACCTGATCAATCGGCACCTCGATCCAACCAATCAAATGTTCTATCAAAGAGTTCCAAATCCTAAATGACATCTCTATCTCTTTAAGATTTAATGCACATGAGGTGTATGAAAAAATAATTTAATTAATTATCCTAAACACATAATTGACTTCTCAATCTAATCACATGTTTAAAACAAACTCACAAATCATCATAAATATCAAGATATTCAACTTCAATAATAGAAAATCAATGAACCCAATCAACACATAAATTTAAATGCATAAATCCCAAAATTATCCAATACCACTCATATTGCTAATATCACAAAGGAGATTAGTCTACCATATTCATAAAAAAAACAACATAGATGATTGAATCTTCAGAAACCATGGCAAAACTGTGAGGTTTAATACAAGAATTGGATAAAAACTCCCTTAAAGTGCTTCAATGGTGATCTCCTTCCTCTCCTTGCAATTCTCATCTCTCCCTTGCTTTTTTTCCTCACTTGGATGATGATTTTAATGGAAGGATGATGGTAGATGATATGGATGAAGAATGAATGAAAATGATGGTGTAAAATGAAGGAAATGATGTGTGATGTGTGTGTGCGGCTGAAGACCCATGAAATCTGCTTGAAATGTTAAATTTGGGGGTATTTATACCCCTTGGGACCTTTTAGAAGCTCGCTGAATTAAATGCAGATTTTTTACCGAACTCCACTTGAGCTCGAAACTTGACTCGAGTCGAGACGTGTCTTCTTGGCAGATTGCAACATTTGACGGAGCTCGACTCATGCACGTAGCTCGACTCGTGTCCCTCTATGAGACTCTACTGGTGTTCTTAATTTGGGCACATGGGAGGCCGAGTAGATGTTTCTGATGTCAACACATGGCCTCTGTTACAGGCAAAAACTTGATGAGAGATTTTTACGCACTTCAATTAAATCCTCAAGTGTGAAGGATATCAATTACAGTGGCAAGCGACCAAGTTTAATTATCAAATCCACAGGACAGCTAATTATCTACTTTTAAAATCACTAACTTAATCAGAACATGTAACTTTTTTCCAAGGTGTTGTAATTTAATATATAAATACTAAAAATTAAATAACTAATAAAATAAAAATTAAAAAAGAAAGATTTAAGATTAATTCAAGAGAGAATCAACAGTTCTAATGTAATCCGGTATAGATTGATTAATTTGAATTCCTAGACTTCCAATTGTTCATTCATGCAGATCTATTAATTAAAATACACCACATAACCTTGTTTTCCTACCAGATATGATCTGATTCAAAGCTAACAGTACAATCTGGTTTTAACCTTAAGGTGCATGAATATACCAAGCCTCATTCCTAGATATTAATCAACGCAAACAACAATACCTCCAGATGACAAGTTTGACTAGCAAGATATTTTTTGAAAGTACTACAAGGCTTTATTCACTTTCTATTTGAAATTCTAATTACATTGTTCCACTAAACAATTCAAGCATCTGATTTACCAGTTCTTAGAATTAACATGTTCATAGGCAAACTACCTTAATCCCCAACAAATAGACAATTCAATTCATGAACGCACACAAGCTAACATAATAAATTAAGTATCACAGACAATGTCATAAATTTAAATGAAGACGTTACGAAGCATGATAGAAAAGTCTCAAGACAAATCAAATAAACCAAAATAATAATCAACATGAATTCACAAATTCAGTCTAGTTCATCAAATCAATTACGTTTATCCTTCAAACCTTAAAACTGTAAATAAAATTAGCTCATTGAATTACAAGAAACTCCTATGGCTCTCAAAGTCATACAAAAAATCTTGAAAAACGAAAAGTAAAGATAAGAAATGAAAAACCCTGATGTCGACGTTGTTCCGCTTTCCTTCTCCATCCCTCCGATTGACTGATCTCCCTCTTGAACAACACTTGAATCTCCTTTGGTGTGGATGGATGATGGTAGATGACGGATGGGGGTGATCCCTTTGTGGAGGGTGGTATCTCTTATGAATAATGATGTGAAATATATATATAGGTGTGAGAAGGGTATGAGATAAGGAAATAAAATATTCAAAGAGATATGGTGGAATCATGGAGGATTATGTGATAAGGAAATTAATTGTGCTCTAAGAAATAGGGAAGATGGGCTAATTTTCGAAAATTTTCGGAAATTCCTGTTGGCATCTGCGCGGCCTCATGATTTTTATCATAAATTCCTTGTCCAAACTCCAATTTGAGTTATTTTTATGCCAAAATGATCCTCTATTCTGTGGCTTTCCAACCATGTATCACACCAATAATTTTGAATTCCACGTGAATATAGAAAAATTACGCAATGTGAGCATGCAATTTTCAGCATTCTTCTAACTTTACACTCTTCATTCCAACTTTGAACTTTTGATCCTATTTTATTCTTCAAAACTAAAAAAAAACCACCTTAGTAACATCTTATTTATGCAAGATATGAATACAATGTAATCTTACATAAAACCATGGCCATATTATATCAAAAACGGTGTAATGTGAGACCTAAAATACGTGAAGTTCCACTCTCAACACCCGAGCTCGACGTACGCCTCGTGTTTCCAACACACAACTCAAGTCGAGTGCTGGGCTCTACCCGAGTTGTGTCGAGCTCTACACTCTTCTTCTTATTTTAGCTCTCGTCTTCGTTTTGCTCTATTTTTACCTATTTTTCATATGTTTAAGCTCATTTTCACACATTTCTATAAAAACACAATACACCACAAAAATATACACAAATAAGGATAAAATAATATGAAAATAGACATAAAAATACACTAAAATCTAGGTGAAAATAGCGATAATCAGTCAGCTTACTTATTATCTCTTCTAGATAGATGCTCGATATCAACATCACCAAGCCAACCCACCATCAGCTTTTGAGCATACTTTTAGTATGGGAGTAACTTAGGCTTGTTCACTTCATACACTCCAAGCAGTTGATTATCACAAGTAGCAAATCACCATACACCCTAAGGGTAATTGCTTCATATCGACATCCATCTCTAAACCAAGTATAAGTGCTTAATATTCAACCACATTGTTAGAACAATTTTCCATTAAGGAAAATGAGAAGAGTAAAACTTCACCACTGGATATTACAAACACGACTCCAGCACTGGCTCCTTCTCTGTGTGATGCTTGATGAGTGTGTAAATTCACATGTTTTGAGCTCTAATTCATGTGATAATGATGTATAATTTTATCTTAAGTCAAGATAAATCGAGTTGTATAGTGGAAAGTCATGAATCATGTTTGAGTCTGTTTGATTAGATTTTAGAAGGAAAACAGGATAGAAGTGATCGAAACTGGAGAAAGGGTATTGTAGGCACCCAGTTCGACCAACAGGGGAGTGGTTCGACCAGCATCCCTGGTCGAACTAGGCACGAGAAGGCAGCAGGAGTGTGGTTCGACCACGACATTGTGGTTTGACCAAGCATGATGGTCGAACCATGGTCGAACCAGAAGCTTAAATTTTCACAGTTGCTGATTCGACCATGATGTATATGGTTCAACCAGCCGTTCAGGTCGAACCATGGACCTACAAGTGATTTACAGGCCGATTCGACCAGTGATTCGACCAGGCTTTAATTGGTTTGACCAGGGGTCTTGGTCGAACCGATGCGCTGGCAGCGTCCGGATTTATATTTTTACACCTTCACTGCGTGTTTTCACTCAAAAAGCACATCCTAGGTCCATAAGGAGAGCTCGCAAGTATAAAAAGACCCAACGCAAGGGAAAAGGGAGTTCACCACCACCTTTATTCTACACAACACCCAAAACCCTACCGCCATCCACGGAGCTGTGGAGAGAAATTCGTCTGTCGAATCAAGTGAGAACCAAGTGAAGATTCAAGATAGAGAGGGACGCGACGGCGCCTGCATCTAGGGTTTGTTTGTCTATTTTTAGAGCACTCACGAGCAAGAATACTCGATCGTTGTTGTAGTATATCCCAAGAAAAATTATCAATCCAATAAGGAGTTATGTTCGGACTAGCAAAATACGTGAGCTTATGTTCATGTTGTTTTTGTAAAGATGATCGGGGATTTTGAGATTGATTAACAACTAAAACAAGTAGCAAGTAAATAAGAATAGCAAATAATATAAATGACAAGTAAAGAAAATGGGTGCTAAAGTTCAAGTATGGAAAATCATGGGATTAGAAACATCCAAGCACACTCGATTCATATTATCATGCAAACGGAATTCAACTCAATTGATGTAGACTAAGGGTGATCACGATTGTATCCTAAGCTCCCTTTCGGGTTACAAAGGTTGTTGATCCATTTTAGACTCCCAAAAGCACTTAAGATCAAAGTCCAACATTAACCCCTTCCATCTAGGTACTAATTAGATTAAACTCTCATTTTTGTGTACTAAGGCCAACGAATGGATTGGTTCCCCTCTTTGAATTCAAATATCCTTTCGGTCAAACCCAAACTCAATGTCTATTCATGCATTCCTAATACTATAGAGGGTCGTTTCCGTCTCACTCCAAGCAATACATACATGAACATCATGATAGCATTTAATTACCACAAATAATCCATTGATCAACAATCCATTAAACCAATAAACATTCATGAATAACAAACCATGCCATCACAACATCAAGACAATTAAACTCCATGAATAGAAATCAACATCAATTAAATCAAAAACCAATTTAATCCACATGATAATATAAATCTAATATGCTCTTCATATTCCTAATCCCACTAGAGGGATTAGCCTAACATGATAAAAGTAATAAAACACATAAATGATTCATTACAAATACCCATAGTCTTAGATCTAAAGAAATACAAAATGAATGGATTCTTCCCTATCAATTTCTTGAAGAGAATCTTCTATTCTTCTTGATCTCCACCTCTAGCTCTTGATTTTGAAGTCTTTAGCACCAAAAATGGAAGAATTGATGGGTGGATGAAGATGGATGAAGATGATGGTGGAAAATGGAAGAAATGGTGTGTGATGTGTGTGTAGAGGATGGGATTTCGGATTCTCTTGCCAATTGTTGAATAAAGGGGTATTTATACCCCTATGGAGGCTTCTAGAAGGATCTGGAAATTTCTGCAGGAAAATACACAGCATGAGTCGTGTTCTGCAACACGGCCACGAGGTGGCCGTGTTGTGTCTTCTGATGCTGCCGCACGGCCTCGCCTTACAGGGCCGTGTTGATGACACAGCTCGTGTTGCCAACATGAGTCGTGTGTTGTAACACGGGCACAGGGTGGTCGTGTTGTGTCTTCTGATATCGCCACACGGCCACTTCTTACAGGGCCGTGTTGGCGACATGGCTCGTGCTGGTGCTGGCTCCTGCATTTCTTCACTGTTTTGGCTCGTTCTCCCTCGTTTCAACTCCGAATTGAGATCCGCTTTTTCCTACATCTTCCTTATCATGTTTAGCATCCAATAAAAAGTGAAAATCTTAAGTTTAAGCTCATTCACACACATTTCAATAAAAACACAAAACACAATCAAATAACATATAAAATACGGATAAAATAATACAAAAATACATATAAAAAGACACTAAAATCTAGGTGAAAATAGCTCTAATCAGGGTTTACTTCGCATCTTAATTTATCTTATAATTTTCAAGACTATGGGTAAGATTTATTCAACCACCATGATTGTTCTTCGATCAATCATGGGCTAGAATCACTTCGGTAGTTCTAGGGTTTATGAAGGTTTTTTGAGTTAACTGAACTTCCGTGTGTATACTCCGTACAACACTACTTGTGGTTTATTTTTTATAAGACTATGTGTTTTTAATTCATACTCAAAGTTATTTTGTGCATCATTAATTGTTATGTAGAGTCTGAATACATATCTTAATTATTGATTGAGGGCGTTCACTGCTGAGCAGGATTACATGTTATGATTCTAAGTGAGGGGACTCTGAAGTCTCATTAGAACTATGTTATATAAATACTTGTTAATTGAATAATATTCGGGTTAATAAGTAGGACAAAGAGTATAACTTCATAGTACCTATAAAGGAAGATCATATCAGATTAGAGTACTAAGTACACGGAAAATAATTAATACTGATAGTAACTAGAAAGGGGGGTGAATTATATCTCTTGCTCCAAGGATATTCACACGTGTCACACACTTATTTACTTGCATCTATAGAGTAGATTTGTATGGTTTAGTAATGCGTCAATATTCCACAAGGCAGAGTTGGACATTGATACATGAAAGGGAAATTAATAAGTAAAACTGGATGGTCCGAAGGACTACCTATTTTCTCACTTATTCACTTTCGTTTAATTCTCTATTAATTATTTATTTAATTGCTATTTAATTATTTGTTCATTAGTTATTTAATCATCATAATTATTTTGCCATATTAGTCTTAGTAAGTTAGAATATAATTAGATTGATAATAATAGGTCCTTTGGATTCGATAATCACTTGGTCGCTTATCAAAGCTACAATACAATTCTTCACACTTGGGGATTAATATTGCATGTTTTGAAAACGCTCATCAACACTTCATCAAAATACATCTTCCAATCAGAAGCTATCTCAACAGCGAAAGCATCTTCATCAGGGAGTTCATCAGATAGTTCTTATTAGCAGGCATTGGATGATCAGCTAGAAAATCTGACAACACTTGTCTTTTACAGCCTTTTGAGGGACGTACACAATCTCGAATTATTGAAATTAGAGATACAATCTTGTAAGTCGATCAGAGAGTACTGGCTTTGACATGAAAAACTTTAGTGGATTGGCTTTCGAAATTAGCCTAACTGTATAAGCTTGGAAGTGATTCTTCAACCTTTGAATTACGAAGATAAGAAATAAGCAAATCTTCTCAATGGGTGAATATTTCAACTCATTTGGAGTCATGGTTCTACTTAGATAGTATAGATCTCTTTCTTCATCCCATTCAAATGTGCTGCCTTTATTCATGAGATGGCTTAATGGTTGGCATTGGCCCGCCAAGTTTGATATGAATCTTCTCAAGTATGCCTACTTTCCTTGTAAACTCTTGAGCTCATGTATGTTTCGAGGCATATGTATCTTCATGATTGCATCAATCTTTGCTTTCTCAATTTCGATTCCTCGACGGTGCACAATAAATCCAAGAAATTTTCTAGATGTAATGCCAAATGCACACTCGAGTGTATTCATTTTGAGTTGATGCTCTCTTAATCGTTCAAACACTTGCTTTAGATCTTGGAGATGATCTTTCCTTTTCTTCGAATTCACCACAATGTCATCCACATAACATTCGATGGTTTTATGGAGCATGTCATCAAATATCTTTTGCATGGCTCGTTGATAAATGGCACCAGCATTCTTCAAGTCAAATGGCATGACATTGTAGCAATATATTCTTTTTGGAGTGCAAAAGGCTGTCTTCTCTTGATCCTTAGGAGACAGACTAATTTGAATGTAACCGGATGACCCATTCATGAATGAAAGGACTTCATCCCCATTGTTGCATCAATCATGAGTTCAGTAATTGGCAGCAGAAAGTCATTTTTTGGACATGCTATGTTCAAATCTCGGAAATCAACACATACACTGAGTTTCCCATTTGTCTTCCTCACCTTCACGATGTTAGAAATCCATGTGGGATATTTAACTTCTCTGATTTTGACTGCTTCGAAGAGCTTATTAACCTCGTCCTCAATCAATAGAGTCAACTCTGGCCGAAATTGATGCTGCATTTGTTTAAATGGTCGAGTTCTCTTTTTGATAAATAAGTGATGCATTAAAATTTTTTGATCCAAGCCTGACATTACTTTATGTGACCATGCGAATACGTCTCTGAATTCTCGCAAAAGGCTAATGTACTTTTCCTCTTCTTCCATAGTTAGCAAGGCACTTATGTAGATAAGGCGTGGGTCATTTTCATCACCTAAGTTGATTTCTTTTAACTCATCAACAGTGGCTTTCACACATTCTTCAAATTGTGGAGGAGCATCTTCAGCATCTACTTTCTACATTTGAGAGTTTTCAAGAGCAGTGATATGGTTGGTGGAAGCTACACTCTCTCTATCATCACCACTATCATCTTTAGTAAAGATGATTATTTGCATTTTAGCCTTTAAAACTTTCCACATGACACAGTCAAGATGTTTCAATGCTTCATGCGAGAAGGGATCCGACTTTGGAGTTTTTGGAAACTAAGAGACATGACATTATTTTGTCTTCCACAGTTGTTTCTCTTAAAGGGTCCAAGCCTTTTGAAAACAGTCCCAAGCCTTTCGAAGACAGAGATTCTCTTGATTTTCCTACCGCATTCATCAAACATATTTTCCATGGATGAAGCTTCTCCCGCGGTGATATAGTTTATACTTGCTCTTCTAATTGCAATGCAAACTGACTTTTAAGGGACATATCCCAAACCTGGCTTAACATTCTTGATAATGTGGCCATAATTTTTCAATATTTTCTGAGTGGCGTTAAGCCCATGTTCTGGTTGGTCGATGGTCTCTTGATGCAACTTGCTCATCATCGGCTTCTCCTTTGGTTCATAACCGGCCTTCATGAGGAGTTTGAAAGCTTGTGGACTATATGACTTGGCTATTTCTGCTTCAAATACTTCACCGTGTTCGATCTTTGCTCCTTCAACAGGACATGTGAATCCTTTGAGTAGTGGAGGAGAAAGTTTATTTGGATCAATTTTTGTTAAAGGCAACGTCAACTCTTCTAAGGTCTCAAGCTTTTCATTGCTCTTCTTGAGACTGGCAGATGATGTGCTACATTCCTCATCTTTTATTTGTTCACTACCCCCATTATTTTGTGTTGGGGCCTTCTCATGCTTTGCATCCTTTGCTTCCTTGAAGAAATATTTGGCATCTTCAAGGTAGGACTCGGCTTCAGTAAATGCTTATCATCGCCGAACACCTTTTTCACATTGTTGCCTTCATTATACTTGAAACATTGGTGTAATGTAGAAGGGATTACACCATTCTCATGTAGCCATGGACGGCCCAAAAGCATGTTGTATGAAGTTCTTGCATCATTGAAATTGAAGAGCACCATTGATTTCATCTTGTCAATTAGCAAATCAAGAACTATTGTACCGAGAGTTCTTTGTTGTTCATGGTTGAACCCTTGAATCATCAATCGGCTATGATTGAGTTCATCTACCGGTATTTCTAATTTCTTAAACATTTTAAAAGATAGAATATTTACTGCTGAGCCTCCATCAACAAGTACACGATTCACTCGCAGCCCTTTGGGTATAACTAGTCACAAATAGAGGTCGATTATGAGATTGCAACTCTAACAACATATCTTCCTCCGTGGAGGTCACCTTCATGGAGTAAGTTTTATCCTTAGTCTCAGACAGTTCGTTTTCGTTATCTTTTTATTCACCACATGACATGACATCTCATGATTTTCCTTTGTAGAGGTGAAATTTGTGGCTGCTTCCTCATCTAACACAATTTTTCCTTCCTTAGACAGTTGCATGATCTTTTCCATTGTAGATAATCTTTTATCATTAGTTCGACCAACTTTCTTTGGATGTTTCATCTCAAGAAGGTCAAGGAGTTTTTTGATTAGATCAAAAGAGATGTCTAAGTTCAGAAATGTATAATCTTTTTCTTACATTTCTTTCAAAGTTAATCTTCTATGACCCCACTCTTGGGTAACTTGTTTCTCTTTATCTTTCTTATCATCTTCATTCTTTCGAACTTTGATAGTAATAGCGTTTGTGGCCATAGATTCTTTGTTAGAATTCTTGGAATAGGGCTTGCCCCATTTCTTAACATCTTATTTTTCTTTGGTCTTGTAGGAGTCTAACACCGGTGAATGTTTAAGTCCACTAGCAGCAATACTCAATTCCATGTCATGAGCTCTCATAGCCAACTCTTTGAAAGTTTTTGACCGAATTCCTTAGAGTATGCAGATAAGATTCCATTCCATTCTTAAATGCACATGTTGATGGCAGACCCTTCGGATAATCAGTCCTTGTAGTTCAAACTCAGATTTCTCCATTGATTAATATAATTGATCACAAATTTTTCTTTCAATTGATGAGTGTTTGTTAGCTTAGTCATGCTAACAGTTCTCTTCGTGCTATATAAACGATTAAGAAACTTATGCTTCATTTGCCCCCAACTGTCAATGGATTCGGCTTCCAAGTCAATATACCATTCAAAGGCATTTCCTTTGAGAGATCGAACGAACTACCTCACCATATAATCTCCATAAGTACCAGCGTCATTCCATGTCTCAATGAAGTATGCCATGTGATGCCTTGGGTTTCCCTTGCCATCAAATTATTGGAACTTGGGAGATTGGTAGCTAGCCAGCATCTTTAAGTTGTCCACTCTTTTTGTTCCAAGTATTATATCCTTCAATTGATCAACTTGGAGCATTCCATCAGCTGAAAGTTGCAATCCCCTTTCAGTTTGCTCTTTTTCAATAGTCTAACGTCTTGTGAATTCTTCCACCTCACTATCGTCCACAACTTCTTTTCCATTTGCACAGCTAGTCTCCCCGATGTCCCTTCCTTCCATTAGTTTGGAGATCTTTGAATCTTGAGCTTCTATGTATTTTGTGAGCCTTTCGATAACTTTTATCATTCTTGTTAGCTGTTCCTCAAGGGTCTTAGCATTTGCCATCATCACAGGAGATGCAATTGAGCGAGCTGATGAGCTTGAAGATGAATGAGGGTTATGCGCATTTTCTTTGCATGCAAAATTAATCCTCAAGTATTATGGATATCAATTGCAGCTTAAGCAAGCGACCAAGTTAAATATTGAACCCAAAGGACGACGTATTATCAATTTATTTATTAACTAAATTAATTAAGACAAGATGGCAATTAAGTTTGAGTTTGAATTATTAATGTACTAACAAAAATATAAAATAAAAATTAAAATAAAATAAACATTAGAAGAATTACGAAAGTGGATCAAGTAGGAAAATAAGTAGCTCTAGGATAATCCAGTTTCACTCATTAATCTCTCTTTCGTGTATCAAAGCCGACTCTGCCTTGTGGAATATGGACGCATCACTAAACCATGCAAATCTACTCTATAGACATAAGTAAATATGCGTGTAACAGGCGTGAATAACCTATGAGCAAGAGATATAATTTCACCTCTTTTCTAGGTACTATCAGTATCAATTATTTCCCCCTAGGATTGGTACTCTAACACGGTATGATATCCCTTTATAGGTACCATAAAATTACTCTCTTTATCCTACTTATTAACTCTAATTCAATTCAATTAACAATTATTCATATATGATAGTTCTAATGAAACTTTGGTGTCCCCTCACTTAGAATCATAACATAGAATCCTGCTCAGCAATGAACGCACTCAATCAATAACCAAGATATGTATTCAGACTCTACATAATAGTTAATGGTGCACAAAATAACTCTGAGTATGAATTAAAAATGCATAGTCATATATAAACTAAACCACAAGTAGTGTTGTACGGAGTATACACATAAAAGTTCAATTGATTCATAAAAACCTTCAAAACCCAAATGTTCTAGCCTATGATGTTGCAAAGAACAATCATGGGGGTTGGATAGATCTTACCCATATGTCCGGAAAATTAGAAAGTAGAAGAAAATAATTAGGAAACCCCTTGGTGTAGAAGTCTCCTTCCTCTTCTCTCTTCCGTCTCTTTAAATCCTCTTGGTTCTCCTTCTTGGATCCACAGATGAATCTTCACAGTGATGGATGGATGGAGGAAAGGATGTAGATGATGGTTGGGGGGTAAACCCCCCTTGTGGGGAATAGGATTATTGTGTTGTGGTTCAATCAATAATGATGTGATCTATATCCCCTTTTATACTTGTAAGCTCTCCTTATGGACCTTGGATGTGTTTTTTCTTGGAGAACACGAAAATAAACACTACTGGGAGTATGGAATTACCAAAAATAGGATTTCGTGACCCTGCTCGACCAAACTGCTCCAGGTCGAGCGGGATTGACCTTGGTCGTGCGGCAGGTCAAGCGGCAGTATGCAGTCTCACCATTTCACACATAACTTCCACATTCGAGCTCCAATTTGAATGATTCTTGTGCTCACGCGATCCTCTCTTCCTTAGATTTCTATATATATAAATAAATCATAGAAACTTCAATATTTGAATGTATAACAAGTCATGAAAAGTGGCACAGTCGTGCTGAGTAGAAACAGCTTGCGCGACGTCGCCATTTTAATCATAACTTTCTCGTTTGGAATCTGATTGAGGTGTTCCTTAAGCCAAAACGATCCAATCTTCTGTGGCTTTCCAACCATGTATCACACTTTAAGTTCAAAGCTCCATAAAAATACAAAAAAATTACAAAAGTTGGATGTGTGTTTTTCATCATTCCTACACAAGTTGCACCTTTTTCTCCAACATAATATCAAATATAAGACACTTTTGCTAATATATAACAACAACTCTCATCAGAGGGCTTGAGTAAGCGAAATCTTCATCACTGTCTCCTTCAATGTGTAGCTATTTTCTCGAAGCTTCTTAAACTAAAGGTTGGATCCAGATGAGGCTTCTGATTGAGCTTTCTTCAACATGCCCCTTATAAAAACTGCAACTTATTTTTTCAGTAAATTGGATAGGTTAGAGGGAGCAGATGAACATGGATTATGAAATCCGAAGACAATTGATATTCTCCTACTCTCTAAAAACCCTAACCCTTTGTAAGCGATTTCCGGCGAGGGACAGGTACGCGGCTTAGCCGGACCGCCCCCCGCACCTCTTTCTCCATTGCTCATATAGCCCTTACTCCACCCCGTGCGTGAATCCTTAATAAACCATCGCTAGTTTTTCTCCTTCAACTATTTGTTTTCCTTAAAATACTCTCTTGAGAGTTTTGCACTAACCGATGATGGGTTCTCATCTCCGAAAGATTAACCTACTGCCGCCGTGGATACCATCCCGACATGCCTCCTGCAAGAGCCACCCAGCGTTTTCTGCAAGAGGAGCCCATCTGCCTTTCAACGCCTTTGACCGCCAGTAGATCTGGCGATGTTGTGGGCCCCTCTTTTCCAAATTGTTGCCTTCTTTCTGATGTGCCAGTTTTCTTTACATCAACAGTCGATCATTGATGGATCTACTCGCCACATCTATTGTCTTGATGGCCGCTGCTTCACAGCTGGTCTTGTCTAGCTACTGTCGACAGGCCTCAAAGAGGCCATCGTCATTTGGGCTCGTCACTGTACGTTCTGGAGTTAACCTATTATTGGAGCGGCTCTACCCATTGCTCTATTTGGGAGTCCCTATTCTTCACCTCGAAGCTTTCTCCGGCACCGACTAATCTAGTGGTTTACTTCGGCGTGCGCTGCTGGACTGCATCTCTAGAGAGTCGATCCCTGGTACTGTTTTTACCGTCTCACGCCGCTAGGACTCTGGCAGCCTTCTAAGCGGACTTTACTTTGGTGATCCATTTCTGATGTGGTTGACACCCGATCAGGGTCATCCCACAAATCCCAGCCACTGTTCCTCTTCTCTCTGCCACCGAATTCATCAGAAGAAGTGGCTTGTGCGGCCTCCACGACCGCCTCTTGGCTTCCACTCTCCGCTGGTGTACCTTTAACCAATCCTTTGTCAAGGATTTTCTTCTTCCGAGACAAGACCTTCCACTGTTTCATCTGCTGGTCTGAACTTGAGTATTACTCTCGGAAATTCTGGTTTCTGGATATACTCCTTTTGATAGGGGTGTTCTCATTATTTCTGTTGATTTCAGCAGTTGAAGTCTTACATTAACTCTGAATTTTTACAATGGATTCTGCCCAATTATTATTAGAATTAGATGTGATTGAGTCCTTTTTGTTTATCATTTTTGGTTTGGGTCTGCTCTGCCACTGTCTTTGGAATTAATTTTGTTATGGCCCTCCAAGAATTGCTCTGTCTTTGAAGGCAATTAGCACTATATACCTTGCTAATGATTTAAACGATGATGTGCCTCCCAGCAGCTCTACATGTTTTAGCTTTTGTTTCCTTTCATCTGTGAGCATCATCTAATGCCAATACTGTTTTGATTGGTTATATGCTCCTTCACCTTCCAGCCATGGACAGTCTCTTGATGTACCTCGACTAGCTCGTTTCTAGTGTAGACAGTTAACGAAGGAGGAGAAGGGTTTCTCTCTCTGGTGCAACAACTTTTTCCATGGCACGCTTGTCATCTTAAGCTTGCTGATCACGAAGTCTTTGCCCGATTATGGCTAAGACATTCAGCCCGAGACCAGCTCTTCTGTTTGCTCAATGCCATGGTCTAGAGCTTATTTATGGTCTTTCCTCATGCATCTGATTGGCATATCTCATTAATATCATCAAGCTCAATTATTTCACATTTTGTAACTTTAATCTTGTCTTATTTTCTTTCGAGCCACCTGTCTAGGCTCTTTTCCATTTGTTTGGCTTTTATTTTCATTTTCTCCTTCCTTTTTCCTTATTCCCCCTCTTATTTTCATTTGTATTTTTATAATATTACCTAGTTTGATAGGTTAGAGGGAGCAGTCCTTCCCACTGTGATCTTGATAGGAGTCATTTTGTATCTTTAAACTTATAGAGAGAAGATATGAGAGATAGAGATTATCCCACTGGCATGCCAAAATTTGTAACAACAAATTTTGTATTTATGGAGAAAATAAATACAAATTGAATACAATGATAATCTAGATAGATTTAATTTAAAAGATATGTAAGCGGATTACATTCTCAAATCAATCCCCCAATTCTTCTCTCGAACCAATTTGGCTTTGACTTTGACTTTGACTGGAGTGTGTTGAGCAGGATCTTTAGTCGAAGCTTGTCCAAACTCGGCTTCGTGGATTTATAATGTTAATCTGGAGGCTACGCCTTTGCTCAGATTAAACGTTGATCCTTGAAGATTTCCAGTGAAGAACATTGTTTAATATATTAGAACATCGTTAATTTCATGAAGAACGCCGAAAAACTTGACTTTAGAACACTTATATCCGAACGGTTTAGCACCTGAATCCCAGATTATAGGCCGTTCACCGAAGAACTTGACTTAAGAATGCTTAAATTTGGGCGATTTAGCACCTGAATCCCATAGGCCGTTCACTGAAGAACTTGACTTAAGAACACTTAAATTCGGGCATTTTAGTACCTGAATTCCAAATTATAGGCCGTTCTTGGAAGAACACCGACTTAAGAAGGCTTAAATTCGAGTGGTTTAGCACCTGAATCCTAGATTATAGGCCGTCCTTGGAAGAACTTGATTTAAGCAGGCTTAAATCCTGGTAGTTTAGCACCTGGTTCCCAGATTATAGGCCATTCACTGATGAACTCGATTTAAGAACGCCTAAATTCGGGTGGTTTAACACCTAAATCCCAGATTATAAGCCGTTCACCGAAGAACTTGACTTAAGAACACTTAATCCGGGTGGTTTAGAACCTGAATCCCAGATGTATTTCGTTCTTGAGTTGATTCTCATTCAAGAACTCGAAGAACTATTCAGACAACTCTTAAGTCTTTGATCTTCGTAGAGAATCGCTCTCAGTGTATCTGGATTGAATGTAGGAGGGCTTCTTATAGGTAAAGGATGAAGAAGCCCTATAAATAACTTGCAATGTGATTGGTCAATGCTAATTTGACCTAATTCTTTGGGCTTGGGCCTTTCTATCCTTGCAATTTGATTGGCCAATATTGATTTGACCTAATTCTGCAGGCTTGGCCCTCCAACTTGATTGAACTTTCAATCAGGCTTTTTTTTTTACTTGGGTCAGGCCACATTTGAGTTGGACTTATTTGACTTGGGTCAGGCCTCATTTTATTTAAACCCCATTTAATTTCTTGGGTTTAATTAATTATCAATTATTTATTAATTTATTATAGGAATTAATTTATTAAATCCCCAAATAAAATAATAAATTAAAATTTGATATTTTAATCATGAAAATCCACATGTCGCTATTTAATTGGACTGTGAATTTTATTTTCTTACAGTCTCATTTACCAAAAAGAGAAATAATGTAACAATATTCGTAGGACGGATGACGTACTCGGTATCATAACTTTTAAGTTCCAAATATTAACAACGTAGAATTCATGTAATATTAAAAAAATAACTAATATTATATAATACATAATATAATTCAAGTAGAATTCTAACATTTAAATAAAATATTAATAATATTGTGATAACTTAATCCTGTACAATGCATGGATCAAACGCTAGTCACAATAAAATCTCAATATATTATCTAATTTTCTTTATTATCTCAAAAGATTTTTCTTATTTCAAAGATAAATATCTCGTCCATACTGTATGTGAAAGAGAGAAATTGTAGATTTGAGAGATATCTGGTGAAAAGCTTCAGCGGCGCCCAATTCTTCATAAATCTCATTTTGCAGAAATCCCCTTCTTTCTTGGATTGTTGGGTGAGAGAAACCCCTCCTAGATGGATCGACGAACGTTGTGTACGATTTTTATTGCCTCTAAATCAGCCCTTTTTATTGAGGGAGTTGTTCCTTCTCTGCCTCATGGAGGTTACACAATTGAGAATATTCAAAGAAACTCGAGTCGTGTCCATATCTCAATTTAATTCTTATTCAAAGAAAAAATGATGGGTTTATTTGTTAGATATGGATCTCATGATGGTGAGAATGTTGTAAGGAAACGGAAGGAAAGGATCGTACTATCCCATTCTGTCTAGACATGTATAAGATGAAAGGGGATGTGTTGATTTTATATAAGATTGGTCAGGATCAAGAGAGGCTGCTATCAATATCTAACATTGTTCCTTCTCTGTCTCATGGAGGTTACGTAGTTGGGAGGGTGCTTCTTCAGTTTCAACGGAGGTAGGATTAAGATGATGAGAGTATGGAATGATGCATAGTACATTAATACACTAGTTGTGTAACAATATAATATATTGTGCAGACATTTTAAAAGGTTATGCAGCAATGTAATCGATTGTGCAATATAAATCACTACAATCTAATGTACGAAAATATAACATGATTTAAAGCAAATAACATCTAGACTTAATTTTATGTCCAGCAAAATTATTTACTTTTAAATATTATACTTTTGATAACTATGTTGCGCATATATACAAGAAACGTGATTTATAGAATAACATTTAGTTAGGTTGTGCAGCCTTATTCAAAGGTTGTGAATAAATATAACTAATTGTGCAATATATTTATTAGTCTTAATTACTTGAGAAGATGAATTGTTATTAATTCTGCAGCGATTAAGAGATTATGAGATATTGATATCAATGGACAGTAAATATGTGATGATTATACAACATGTTGCAACTTTCACGTTAGAAATCGTATACAGAATACATTGGGAGGGTATGTAAGAATATTTTGAATCACACAAGATGATTTGGCTTGTATTGAGTCACATAGATATACAAGATATACATCAACTTATCTATGGTAATGAATAATTATAATTAATCAAATAAATCAAGAAGATTTATTATAATCTCTAATTTATGTTATCATGCCTATCATCACGTCTATCACCCCCTCAAGCAAAGCGTGGGATGCAGATGTCGGATTCGGTATTGGTTAATGTGTCAAAACCCCAACATAAGATACTAATACAGGATCGACACCAAATCAGACATCCGATGCTACGACGATAGTGTCGGATATAGTGTCGGTATCCTATGTTGGGGCTCGACACCTTGACCATCACTGAATCTAACATTTGATGTTATGATGATGGTGTCAGATGTGATGTTGGTATTCTATGTCGGGTATCTGACCCTATTATCGACACTGAAGAATACTCCATTCATCCCAAGTTCATCTTCACGTTTATTGTAAATAAGAAATTTAAAAAGTAATTTTTTATTTACTTTTAGGTGTATTATGGTATTTTTGAGTGATAAATAAATGATAAAATAAGTTATGTGTGTTAAAAATGTAATATAAAAACTTTGAAATTAAAGTAGGTTATGTTGTGAAATATTTTATATGGACATTACTCCTTTTATTATTAGAATATGAAGAGAGTTTATTTACCATTGTAACCTTTCTCTTCTCTATATTAAGAGTGAGAAAATTAGAGTTTTGGAGACTCACAGACAACACCGTTAATAAAAATCTCTCTTTCTCTCTACATCTGTATTTTCTGTTCTTCTCCATGTCTCTTTTATTGTTCTCAATAAATTACTTTACAACACGTTATAAGCATGCTTTGACCAACTGAATTTGAATGGAACATCAGGTCACAAATTGAAGGGAACCCTAGAAAAGAATCGTATCTTTTCTGCAAGGTAATATTAAAATTTTAAATATTTGTAATTAATATTTGATAAAATTTTGTTTAATCATAATTATTGATCTAAATCTCAATATATTAAAAAATATAGTTATGATTGATTATTTGCATCATGCGTCTTGATGTTTTATTGAAATCATGTTGATGTGTACATGAAATTATCCATACTGTGATCAATGGCACAAAAAGATTGCATACATATTTTTTTTTATAATTTAAATCACCATAATGTCAGCCAATATATTATTTGGATGGATGTATTATTATTATTATTATTTATTTTTCTTATTTTATGCTTTAGTATCGCTGATTGTATATTAATTACTGCGGAACCATTTCTTCATATACTTGTTCTTTATATATTTTGAAGAATCAAAGTCGCCGGAACCATTTTTTCATATACTTGTTCTTTATATATTTTCAAAATTTGAAGAATCAAAGTCGCCGATTTTTTCATATAATTTTTAGATTCTAATTTTAAACAATATATGCATGAATGTTAATAATATGATTTGTCAATATATGATTCCAATTGGTTTCTATTCATTATTGTTTTCGTCTTTTAATTGAAAATTGAAAAAATCCTGAGATGCACTAGTTTTAAATTGATTATGTATGGATAGGTTTAATTTAATAATTTATTGATTTTTTGATGACATACTGTACCTCCGTTAATTTGAAAATTAGAGTACTGTCTCGGTTAATTATGGGAATTGGAGGATTCATAAATTAATTGGATTACTTTGACATGGTAATACATGTAAATTTATCATTAATTAATTAGATTAATTTGACATGGTAATACATGTAAATTTATATTATTTTCATTTTAACATTGTCAACAAGACTAACTCCGTATCATAATCAGACACATAGGTAATTATTGATGACAAGATTTATTGGTAATTATTGATGACAAGATTTAGCATTCATTGACAAGATTTATTGGATATTGTTTGTCCATACTTCTTTTGTTAAAAGATTTTCCATGTTATTGGTTTATGTGACTATTTTAATTAGTTTGAATTAAGATTTTAACATCAATAATGAAATTATTTATTTTAGTATAAGATTCACTCATTAACTTTATTTGATTTTAATGTGTATGTTAAGATATATTTTCCAAACAAATAAGAAGCAAATTTTATAAATATTTATTTTTTTACTTACGCAAGAAATGAGTGTCTAATAGAAAAAAGATCCTCTAATTTTATGGCAATCCCTGAAGGATATTTTTTTATCAATAAACTGTTATCATCCTCCCTTACAATTTGACTGGCTGTATATAAGATTTCAAAAATTTTTAAATCCATAATAGAATATAATTTTGCTTTACATCGTATTATCTCACAATTGAAACTCTGTAAGCAAAATATTACAGAAACTGAATTGATTTAAAAAAACTCTTTCCACCTTCCATGATAACAACATCGTACTCTAGCAGCGGTATAGAACTAGAAAGTATACTAAGCATTTGGGGCTAAATTCTGCACTATTAGCAGCAGAAAAATATAACTAATTATTAATGAAAAACCACAATGCTAGACCAGTTGGTTCTAACCCTATGCCAGAAGCACATGGTACATTCCAGAAGAATTATAATTTGCATGGAAGAGGAAGAGCAAGAGCAAGAGGTAGTAAACGAGGGAATTTACATTAGACTCCTCGTAATGGTCAAGACAATATTAATTGGCCTCAAAGAGACGATCAAGGTAACTCAATATCGTATAAAAAAAGAAAAAAAGGTGGTGAGATAGAAGATTTAATGGCTCTGATAGAGCCCAAGGTAGTGGAATTATTAAAAAAAATGCTTATGGACAAAATCCAAATTCCATTTTAGTTTTCTATAGATGTGGATGCGAGGGTCACTGGTCTCGTATTTGTCAAACACCAAAATACATGGTTGAGGCATATAAAAAAATTTATACTAAGTACAAAGGTTATTTTTGCACTATTGGTTGCAGAAAAATAATTAATAGTAAATAAAAAAATCATAATGCTAGACTAGTTCAATCAAAACTTGGGCCTGAAGCACATGGTATATTACAAAAGAACTATATTTGGCCTCCTTGTAGTAGTCGAGAAAATTTAAATTGATCTTATTAAAGGTCTTATTAAAGTGGTTGAGGTAGTCCAAGTTGGACTCCACAAGGTGAAAAAGGTCGAAGATTTAAACAAACACTTCAACAAAAGCGAATGTGTCATATATTTTAATGATAGGGTTGTTGGTCTTGTGTATATGACACACCAAATCACTTGGTCATGGAATATCCAAATATGTGATAAATATTTGGGGCAAATAAAAATATTTATTTGCATGAAGCAAATAAAAATATTGACCTAGTGAACGATAACAATTTGGAACCCTAAGCTTGAAGATTAAGGAGATCAAGTATGACTTTGATGAGTGTGAAAATTCACAAGTTTGGCATCATGTTTTGTGCTAGTTTTGGAGAGTTTTGAGGTGGAAATAGGTGGAAAACCTATATATATTGTGAATTAGCATGAATCAGGTGTTAGTGGAGCTATTTAAGTGGTTTTCATAGCAAAAACGGAGTGAAAGTGCCAAGAATTGAAGAGACGAAGTTGAGACCACGCGAACCGCCAAGGAAAGAGTAGGGTTCGACCTGATGGAGGAGGGTTCGACTTCTCCTACAGGTCGAACCAGCATTGAAAAGTTGCTGAAGGAAGGTTCGACCACGACTCAAGGGGTTCGACCTGTTCATCAGGTCGAACCATGGTCGAACCAGTTCGTGAGAAGATGCGTTCGACCACGACGTTGGGGTTCGACCTGACAGTTGGTCGAACCAGGAGCGGAAATTGTCCAGTGGTGAGGTTCAACCTGGGGTTCGACCAAAGAGTGAGTGGTTCGACCTGTACAGTTGGTCGAACTAAGTGCAGAATGTGTCCAGTAGCAGGGTTCGACCTGTGGTTCGACTTGTGGCCTATGGTTCGACCTGTTTGACGAGGTCGAACCAAAATACGGAAACTTACCTTATTCAGATTTTCGAGGCCAAAACGTGTGGGATCACTTGAAAAGCCCATTCCAAACCCTAGAGACGTGATTACAAGTATAAAAGGAGGCTCATGCAGTCAAGAAAACAAGGACGACGCGAGAATCATAAGAGGAGACAAGAGAAGAGAAGTGTAGCTGGAGATTCAAGTAAGATTGGTCCAACTAACCATGATTGTTCCTAGATCAATCATGGGCTAGAGCCACTTCGGTAGTTCTAGGGTTATGAAGGTTTCATGAGTTAATTTATATTTCGTGTGTATACTCCGTACAACACTACTTGTGGTTTATTTTATATAAGATTGCACGTTTTTAATCCATACTCATAGTTGTTTTGTGCATCAATAATCGTTGTGTAGAGTCTGAATGCATAACATGGTTATTGGTTGAGTGCGTTCACTAATGAGCAGGGTTTATTGTTACAATTCTAAGTGAAGGAATTCCGAGGTTTTATTAGAACCGTCTTATATGAATGTTTGTTAATTGAATTGAATTCGGGTTAATAAGTAGGATTAAGAGTATAACTTTATAGTACCTAAAAAGGGAGATCAATTCGGGTTAGAGTACCAAGTGCACGGGAAATAATTAATTATGATAGTACCTAGAAAGGGAGGTAAAGTATACGTCTTGCTCTGAGGATATTTACACGTGTCAAAAGCTTATCTATTTGTGTCTATAGAATAGATTTGTATGGTCTAGCGATGCGTCCATAAATCACAAGGCAGAGTCGGACATCGACACACGAAATTATGAATTAATGAATGAAACTGGATGGCTTGACGAACTACCTATTATCTTATTTGATCACAACTACTATTTTCTTGTTCTTGTTATTTAATTGCTATTTCAATTATTACTTAATTTACAAACCAAAATTACAATTCCCAACATAGTCATAATTGCTAGAAAATAACTAAAGTGATATTTATCCATCCTGTGGATTCGATATTTAACTTGGTCACCTTCGAAACTACAATTGATATCCTTCATACTTGGGGATTAATTGTGTGTTGAGAAAATGCTCATCAAGTTTTTGGCGCCGTTGCCGGGGATGGCTTAAAATATCTTTTTGTTATTTCTAGTTTGTTAAGGCTATTTTTCTTGTTTTAATTCTAGTTCTTTTTAGATGCATGCTTACGAGATCAAAGAAAGGTAAACTTGAACCCTACAATCCTGAAATCGGAGCATCGTCAAGAAAGAAGGAGAAGAAGAGCAAGACAAAGACTATTGATCCAACTGAAGCTCTGAATTTTGGAGTTGAAGTTGACGAGCAGAATTCGCAGACGATTGAAGCTACAACTGAAGTTAATTCGGGAGTAAGGACAGTCAACATGGCAGCAAATCATAATAATCTAGCCATCCGAGAGGTTTTCAGAAACAATGGGGCTGGAAATTTTGGGCTTCTAGGAGCAAGGGGAACTAATTCAGCGTTTGATCTTCATCCCGCTCTTATTAGCATGATAGAAAGGAACTCCTTTTTAGGAGGGTCTTTAGAGGATCCGCAACAGCATCTGAACAAGTTCTTGGGCTATGCAAGTACTCAAAAAGACGTAGGAGAACATGAAGATGCAAGGAAGATCCTTTTGTTCAAATTCTCGCTTACTGAAAAGGCGAGAGATTGGTACGACACTATCAACGCAGCTGAGTGCACCACTTGGGAGCAACTGAAGTTAAGGTTCTTGGAGAGGTATATGCCACCTTCAAAGGTGTTTAAGATGAAGCAAGACATTAACCAATTCGCTATGGGTGGAGGAGAAAAATTTCATGAAGCATGGGATAGATTCAAGGACATGCTTAGGAAGTGTCCTCAACATGGGCTATCTAAAGCTCAATATATCAGTATATTCTACAATGGATTGGACTGTGATTCACGAGTTTTATTGGATGCTTTCTCTAATGGAGCATTGCTTACAAAGTCATCCGTAGAGGCCGAAAAGTTGTTTGAAGATATTTCGATGAATTCGAGGGATTAGTCAACTGATAGAGTTAGAGGTACTTATGTCCTTGGTAAGGTAGCTAAGGTTGAACAAGCAATGGTTAAAACAAGTAGAGAGGATGAGATCGTCTCTAGCTTGTCCAATATCAACAAGCTACTTGAATCCCAACAGAAGCAAATCAGCGAATTATCTCAGCGCGTACCAATCATACAACAGGAGTTAAAGAATGAGGGACCAATCCAAGAGGAGTTGGAAGAGGCACACTATGCCATGGGTCAAAGTATTCAAGGGACTAGGTATCCAGATCAAGGAAACCGGAATTACCAAGGGAACTATCGAGGAAACTTTAATAATCGTGGTCCCCCGGGTGGTTATCAACAGCCTAGGAGGCCGAAATTCTCATGGAGCAATCCGAATAATGCGATTCAACCTCCGATGGGTGTTGAACTGGGTGCTAAGGTGGAAGAAGGGAAACCGGGTCTTGAGGATACTGTGAACAGGTATATGGCCAAGAATGATGAAAGAGTTAACCGCCTTGAGGCCAAACTTGAAAAGAAAATCGATGCAAACCATGAGGTTATATCTAAGCAGGTGAAGGACCTTACGTTACTGATGGGGGAGATGGTAGGAAGTGTTAACAAGCTTACTCAAACTCTTGAGAAGGGGAAGTTCCCGTCTCAAAGTATTTAGAATCCAAGGTCCTGCAACGCCATCACATTAAGGTCGGGAATGCAGTACGAGGGACCTATGAGGCCTGAATCAAATTTGGACATGTCTAGGGTGAGGTTCGAACATAGTTCGACCAACATTGAAGGTTGAACCATACAGGGGAGGTAGAACCAACACACTGGACACGATCAGGAAAGATTGCAGCATCGGTTCGACCAAACTGCAGATGGTTTGACTTGTCCCACAGGTCGAACCATGGTCAAACCCCACAACTCGGAGAACTCTATTTTTCGAGAACACCGGTTCGACCAAACAGGTCCAACAGGTCGAACCTAGGTCGAACCGCACCACTTGGAGCACTCTGTTTTGTCATAGTAACGGTTCGACCACGACGGTCATGGTTCGACCTATCAAACAGGTCGAACCTTGGTCGAACCGAATGGCGGAAGGAGTACAGTAGGCCGGTTCGACCTAGGTACCCATGGTTCGACCTGTTTCACAGGTCGAACCCAGGTCGAACCTCAAATTCAAAAAGAGAGCCGTTGTCCAGAAGGTAGGTTCGACCAGTACGTACATGGTTCGACCTGTTCCACAGGTCGAACCCTGGTCGAACCCCACCAGAAATTACCTGTTGCCACTTCAAACACTCTCGATGATGTTGATGCTTGCAGATGGACAAAGAAAAAGTTCTTTTCAACTCAGACAAAGCAATGAAGATGCCCATGGAGTCGCAGTGTCATAGTATTGACGTGGTGGAGGAGATTGTGAAGGAGGACATGTCTCTGATCCTGTCAAAGGATCCTCTTGAGACATGTTTGATATCCCACTACGGAGCTTGATGAACTCTCCAACGAGGTATGTATTGACTTTCTTGAAAACTTACTTGCTTTGGGTGATGACAGGTTTGAATCGGGAAGAACTAAGGTGGAAGAAGTCAAGTGGACTAGGAAGTACTTGCCTTTGGATAACAAGAGCCCTCCGATGGAGGTGAGAAAAGAGGAGTTGAAACTTTTGCCGGAACACTTGAAGTACGCCTTTCTTGACGACAATGAAAAATATTCGGTAATTGTATCTTCTTCTCTTGATGATGAGCAACTTGAGAAGTTATTGAACGTTCTTAGGAAGTATAAATCTGCGATTGGTTGGTCTCTTGAGGATTTGAAAGGAATTAGTCCTTCGTATTGTATGCATAGGATAAGATTGTTAGACGAGGCAACGGCAAGTGTTCAGAATCAGCGGAGGGTTAATCCCGTGATTCAAGAGGTAATTAGGAAACAAATCCTTACGTGGTTGGATGCCGGAATCATATATCCTATTAGTGATAGTCCCCATATGAGTCCATTGCATGTAGTTGCTAGGTATGACTGTCGTGAAAGCTGAGGATGGAGAAGCGATAGCCACAAAGATTCCTACGGGATGGTGTAGATTATAGGAAGTTGAATGAAAACACGTGTAAAGATCATTTTCCTCTTTCTTTCATGGATCAAATGTTAGATCGTCTTGCAGGGTATGAGTTTTATTGTTTCTTGGATGGATACTCGGGGTACAACCAAATTATGATTGCCCCCGAGAATCAAGAAAAGACCACTTTTACTTGCCCCTACGGGACCTTTGCTTTTCGGAAAATGCCATTTGGGTTATGTAATGCGCCTACTACTTTTCAGAGATGCATGATGGCAATATTCGATGGGTTGATAGAGAAGATCATGGAGGTGTTCATGGATGATTTTTCTATTTTTGGTTCCTCCTTTGATATTTGTTTGTCTAACCTAGCTACTGTTTTGAAGAGATGCCAAGTGACTAATCTTGTCTTGAATTGGGAGAAGTGCCACTTCATGGTGAAGGATGGGATTGTTCTTGGGCATCATGTCTCGGCTAAAGGGTTGCAGGTAGATCGTGCTAAAGTGGTGGCGATTGAGAAGCTTCCACCACCGACCAATGAAAGAGGAGTGCGGTCCTTCCTTGGACACGCCAGTTTTTACAGGAGATTTATAAAAGACTTCTCAAAATACTCTAAGCCCTTATCTCGCTTACTTGAAAAGGATGTTCCTTTTGTGTTTGATGATGATTGTCTAACAGCTTTTCAAGTTTTGAAGGAGGCGCTTATTTCTGCACCTATCTTGATCACACCGGATTGGACTCAACCGTTTGTACTAATGCAAGTGATGTAGCACTTGGAGTGGTGCTTGGACAGCTGAAGGAAAAGAAGTTTTGCGCCATTTACTACGCAAGTAAGACTTTCGATGCGGCACAAAAGAATTACACGGTGACTGAAAAGGAGTTTTTGGCGGTTGTGTACGCATTCGACAAGTTTCGTCAGTATTTGGTTGGCATGAAGACTATTGTGTACACGGATCATTCTGCGATTCGGTACTTGATGGAAAAGAAGGAGACGAAGCCTAGGATAATAAGGTGGATTCTTTTACTTCAAGAATTTGACATGGAGATCCGGGATAAGAAAGGTTCTGATAATGTGCTAGCGGATCATCTTTCAAGATTGGAGACTAGGGAACATTGTGATAATTCTTTCGAGTATATTGAGAAAATATTTCCAGATGCAAAGATCATGGTCGTGTTTGTTAAAGGGGCTGAGCGAGCGTGTGTGGTTGCTGCACAGGGAGTTGATCCATGGTATGCAGATTATGTTAATTATATTGCTGTGGGAGAAATTCCAAGGGATCTCAACCGATATCAACTTGCTAAATTCAAAAGGGATGTTGAGACTTTCATACGGTATGATCCGTTTGTGTACAAAATTTGCACGGATTCTATCATCTGTAGGTGTGTGCCCGAGATGGAGATGGAGAGTGTTCTCGAGTTTTGCCATACACAACCTAACGGGGGGCACTTCGGCGCTCAACAGACAGCAGCCAAGGTACTTCAGTCCGCTCTTTATTGGCCTACCTTGTTCAAGGATTGTGAGACCTATGTGGCGTCTTGCGATAGATGTCAACGCATGGGAAACATCGGTAGGAGAGACGAGATGCCGCTTCAGCCAATCATAGTGGTCGAGATTTTTGATGTGTGGGGTATCGATTTTATGGGGCCTTTTCCCCCATCTAATGGATTTCTCTACATTCTACTTGCGGTAGATTATGTTTCTAAGTGGGTGGAAGCGATTCCTACTCGCTTGAATGATTCGAAAGCTGTTATATCTTTCTTGAAGAAGCATATCTTTGCCCGTTTTGGAGTCCCTAGAGCACTTGTTAGTGATGGAGGTACGCATTTCGTAAATAAATTTCTTGAGAAGGTGCTTAAAGGGTATGGTGTTAAGCATAGGGTCACTACACCCTATCATCCTCAAGCGAATGGGCAAGCGGAGGTCTCTAACCGTCAAGTCAAACAGATTTTAGAGAAGGTGGTCGGAACCAATAGAAAGGATTGGGCTTTGAATCTCGATGATGTCATGTGGGGGTTCCGGACCGCGTACAAGACGGTGTTAGATATGTTACCATATCAGATTGTCTATGGGAAGCCGTGCCACTTACCTGTAGAGATTCAACACAAAGCGTTTTGGGCTTTGCGAAGCTTGAACTTGACTCTCAAGGATGTGAAGGAGTTGAGGATTACTCACATCAATCTTTTGGATGAGTTTCGGAGTCGTGCGTACAAGAATTCAGATATCTATAAGGAAAGGATTAAGAGGTGGCATGATTCGAAGATCTCGTACAAGGAGTTCAAGCAAGGAGATGAGGTATTACTTTTTAACTCTCGTTTAAAGCTTTTTGCAGGCAAGTTGAAGTCTAAGTGGACGGGACCATTCATGATTCATTGAGTCTTAGGAGGGGGGAGTTTTGAGCTTATTGACAAGGATGGAGACATTTTTGCGGCGAATGGACGTCGCTTGAAGCATTACAAGTCGCCAGATGATGTTTGTGTCATCTTTGTGGATACCTTGATCTGATTTGATACCGTCGTGACTTTCCGACGTTAAATTTGAGCGCTTGTTGGGGGCTTTCCCTCCCATTTTATTGTTTTATTTCTTTCGTGTGAGTAAGAAATTTTTATATTTGAAGTGCTTACTTATCGGCAATTACATCTCTTTGCAAACTTAGTTTCACCTATGGCTTTTACTAAGTTTGGGGGGGTGTGTTGTACTTACCTTAATAAGCACCGATAGTATAATCTTTTCTTTGTGATGTTTGTTAGGGGAGTTGGTTTTTGCGCCATATTAAAATTTTAATCGATTTTGATGTGATGATTTTTTACAACTTGCCTAATGTTTAGTGGGTTTTGGTTGTGTTTTCTTTTACGGAGTTACTCATGAATGATATTTTGTGGAACAAATTTTGGATGAAGTTTTGCTCTAGTTGGTACCTAATGATTATTATTGAAGTTTGAAATGTATAGGGATTGAAGAACACTCAGTTTGGAAGCTTAAAAGGGTGGTCCGACCAAAGCCAGGAGAGGTTCGACCAGTGCCAGGAGATCGAACCGAGCAGAGGAAGTCGAACCGATGCAGAAAATCATCCAGTGAGGTGGTTCGACCTGATCATTCTTGGTTCGACTTGTCTAACAGGTCGAACCAAGTTCGAACCCGGTGACTTAAAATTTACAGTATGGTGGTTGGACCTGAGCCGTTATAGTTCGACCTGATCAGAAGGTCGAACTTGAGATCGAACCAGTCTGTTCAGAGCACTCTGTTTTTCAGGTGATAGGTTCGACCAAAACAAGAGTGGTTTGACCTGTCTAACAGGTCGAACCCAGGTCGAACCACGAGGAGCAGTTGTCCAGAAGGTAGGTTCGACCTCGTCACAAGATTGGTTCGACCTGTTCAGAAGGTCGAACCTAGGTCGAACCAAAAGGTAAGTTTGTCCAAAAGGTAGGTTCAACCTCGTCGCTTGAGGTTCGACCTGTTTCGCAGGTCGAACCCGAGGTCGAACCCAGTCAGGTACGCATTTTAAGTTGGATTTTTAGAAGGGTTCGATCATTTTTTTTATTCACCAAACCTCAAACCCTCCCCGAACCTTAACACCCTTGCACAAATTCGTCAATTACATGTGATTTTGCACCGATTACACAACATTACACTCTTAATTCTTGAATTGGGCGCGGATTTGGGCAATTTTGTCGCGAATTAGGGCTTCAGTCGCGCATTTTGAGTGTTGTGTGCCAATTGTTGATTGTTAACCATGGGCAAGACTAAAGGTACGTTTTTTTCAACTCAATTACCTTAGGATTGAAGTTTATTGCAAGAAATGTGTTGTGGGTAAGTTGATTAATGTTGATTTTGGTTGAAATTCATGGTGATAATGGATATTGTTGAGTGATTCATATGAATTCATGTTTATTGGTTTGAGATTGCTTGATTATGGACAGCACTTGAGTTTTATGTGGATTGATCAAGGATATGATGCATCTAGATGAATGAGCATGTTAGTTAGGTTTGAATTGTTGATAATTGGAGTTGTTCATGAAGTTCAATTGTTGAAATTCTTGTTGAATAGCTTGAATTGGTTAATGCATGCTTGTTGTTTATAATTTGAAGATTAAAGATAGTGTGATTGAAGATGTTTTGAGCATGTTAATTAAGCAAGTGATGTTGAGATGATAGTTGGGTTGATTAAGCATGGAAGCTTGAAGTCTTGAGTAGAGTATAGGATATGCTAGTCATATACTTGTATTCTTATCTTGTTGGTTGTATTGAAGTAGATGTTTTCAGGAAAGGGACAAGGATCAAGTAAAGGGAAAGGTAAGGCGGATGAAGCAAGATCGAAGATGAGGAATGACAGGCCTTCGAATGTGGACACAGTGACAAGGAAGCTGAGGCTACAAGATCGTTTACCCGAGAACTTCAAAATTCAAATGCAAAACTAAGATGAGATTAAAGAAAAGTGGGAAGAATTCTCGGACAAGATAGCTCGTACTCGATACCAAGATGATGAGGCGATGAGGATAATGAGAATCGGGAATGACATTTTCTGGATGTTTGATCAAGTGGGTATCTGGAGGTTTATGGAGTTAAAGAGGCCGATGTATTTCCATGTTACAGCGGAAGTAGTCTGCTCATTCGAGATGGTGAAGGACCCGCTTGGGTACCCGTATCAGTGTACGTTTCAGCTTGGTGGAGTGAGTAGGAGATGAACGTCTGAGGATTTTAATGAGCTGTTTGAGACACCTTTGGGGATCTCTCGCTTGGAGAATGGTGCGTTCAATGATAATAGGTTTTGGAGAGAGATTACAGGGGAGATTGGAGATTATAAGATTAGGCAGGCCGTGCTTCCTCAATAAAGAATCCAGTTTTGAGGTACATGGATCGTGTCTTGAGCAACACGTTGTTCGCCCGCTCAGAGGGAAGTGTTGTGTCTAGAGGAGAGCTTTATGCTTTGTGGTGTATGCTTAATGGGGTGCAGTTCAATGTTGGAGCGTATTTCATTGCACAGCTACATCGATTCAGGACCATTAGGTTTCAAAAGGTGAATATTGGAGGGTTACTGACGATCGTGGCTGAGCATTATAATTTGGATTTCACCGGCATCACACCAGTTAGAGGAGAGCCCAATTTGGCGATGTTTATGTGCGTGAAGGGAGGATTTGCACATTTCAGAAATGGAGATTGGTTCTTCACGAGGGGACTCAAGCCCTTCGAATTCATGTTTCCCTTCAACGTGAGTAACTTGACAACTATTCGGGTTGCGAGGAATAAGTTGATGGATTCTCTTGGACACAATGCCTTATTCATGGCAGCGAGGTCAGGTGGTGATTGGAGGACTGTATCGCAGATGTGTACGGATGGTAGGATGGCGGATTTACAGCAGATTGTTGATCAAGGAGAGTTCCATCCACCACAGCAGCCCGAAGACGAGGAGTATCAAGAAGAGGAGCAGCAGGATGAGGAGATGCCGATGCAGCACGATGCACATCAGCATGAGCCAGCACCGCAGCAGCAGCGGGCTGTCCCGAATGATACACGGGAGCAGCTCCGCCTTATTCATGAGCAGTTGGTCACGATCATTGCTAGCCAGCAGGAGACAAACCGACAGCTCGCACTTGCCAACGCCAACTATGCTACGTTGAATGAGAGGTATATGGCCTTGAATGAGAAAGTTGGTAGGTTGGGTGATCGAGTTGATTACTTGGATAGGCACATCGGTGATTTGCACCGGATTGTGGAACGGAGGCTTGATGATGAGGATGATGATGCTCCAGAGGAGTAGTTTTTAAGGTTTTCTTTGGTTTCCTCCGATTCATCTTGATTTCCTTATTCTTTTTTTATCTTGAGAGGTTGGGGTGTGATTCATGCGTGAGTGGAATGTATAAGTGATATCTTGTATGATTGATTGGGTATAAGCTTATTGATTTTTGTGCATTCATATGTTCATGTGTTAATTTCTATTGATGAAAAGCATGTATAATTGATAAGTATATTGAGTTCTTGTGAAATTGATCTTAATTATGTGCTATGAGGAGTACTTAGGATTCTAATTACCTATGTGGGGATTTGAGCTTTGATAATCATGCTTGATCATGATTATTTTATTCTTGAGAGGATCATTCATATGAACGTATTTTTAGAACTTGGCTTGGAGTTTTGTGTGAGACTTATGATTGATAAATTGCTAGGACATGATCTTAGGCCATTATTTCGTGATTAAGTTACTTAACCAAATTTATCCTTCCTAATGATTTTATTAACCTTTGGATGCCCCGTTGAGCCGTTAAAGCTTTTTCTTTGGTAGCCAAAGTAAATAACCTTATAAACCTTTACTTGAACCTTGATTAACCTAATCATTGGTAGAGAGAGTGGAGGTGAGTAAGTGTTGCAAGAAGAAAATGAAGATAGAATATGGTTGGATGAAAAGAATATGGTTAAATCTTGTTTAGGGGTAGTGCCCGAAACTGGTACCCCGATTGTTTTTATACATGGTGCATGAAGCTTAGCAGCTGACGGCCTATACATGAGACGATGGGTAGTGCCTGAAATCGGTACCCGAATTATTTAAAAAGATGATGTTGATGCCATGAAAAGAAGGAAAATTGAGGAATTTTACAAGTTCAAGAGACAAAATTGGAGGAGAACTTGCTGTAAGAAGAAGAAATCGAGAACCTCCAAGGTAACTCTCTACTAGTGTCTTAAGTCACTTTACCTAAATTTTCCTACCTTTCGCCAAAGAGCCAACATTAGAACCCAAAAACAAGTCCTTTGTGATCCTAGTGAAGAGTTGATTATAAGTTGATTTTTGAGACCTTTGCCAAGCTTATGGTTACGCGTGAATATGGATTGATATGAGTGTTCATATTAACCTATATAGTGACTAACGCACTTGAGTGAAAGAGAATAAATACTTATCTTGTGAGCGAAATTACTTAGTACTCCGAATGGTATGTGATTGGATTGGTTTTGCATGAGTGATACATATGAAGTAATTAATACTTGTTTAATTGAATGAAGTTGCATGTGTGATATGTGTTGTACTTGATCTTGGTGAATTATACACGACTCCTGTGGTTTGATTTGGTTGCCTCGGGACGAGCAACATGTAAGTTTGGGGGTTTGATGAGTGTGTAAATTCACAAGTTTGGCATCATGTTTCGTGCTAGTTTTGGAGAGTTTTGAGGTGAAAATAGGTGAAAAACCTATATATATTGTGAATTAGCATGAATCAGGTGTTAGTGGAGCTATTTAAGTGGTTTTCATAGCAAAAACGGAGTGGAAGTGCCAAGAATCGAAGAGAAGAAGTTGAGACCACGCGAACCGCCAAGGAAAGAGTAGGGTTCGACCTGATGGAGGAGAGTTTGACTTCTCCTACAGGTCAAACCAGCATTGAAAAGTTGCAGAAGGAAGGTTCGACCACGACTCAAGGGGTTCGACCTGTTCATCAGGTCAAACCATGGTCGAACCAGTTCGCGAGAATATGGGTTCGACCACGACGTTGGGGTTCGACCTGACAGTTGGTCGAACCAGGAGCGGAAATTGTCCAGTGGTGAGGTTCGACCTGGGGTTCGACCAAAGAGGGAGTGGTTCGACCTGTACAGTTGGTCGAACCAAGTGCAGAATGTGTCCAGTAGCAGGGTTCGACTTGTGGCCGATGGTTCGACCTGTTTGACGAGGTCGAATCAAAACGCGAAAACTTACCTTATCTGGATTTTCGAGGCCAAAATGCGTGGGATCACTTGAAAAGCCCATTCCAAGCCCTAGAGATGTGATTACAAGTATAAAAGGAGGCTCATGCAGTCAAGAAAACAAAGACGACGCGAGAATCATAAGAGGAGACAAGAGAAGAGATTGGTGATCCATCCGGAGGGCGGTGACAGAGGTGTAGCTAGAGATTCAAGTAAGATTGGTCCAACTAACCATGATTGTTCTTAGATCAATCATGGACTAGAGCCACTTCGGTAGTTCTAGGGTTATGAAGGTTTCATGAGTTAATTTATATTTCGTGTGTATACTCCGTACAACACTACTTGTGGTTTATTTTATATAAGATTGCGCGTTTTTAATTCATACTCATAGTTGTTTTGTGCATCAATAATCGTTGTGTAGAGCCTGAATGCATAACATGGTTATTGGTTGAGTGCGTTCACTAATGAGCAGGGTTTATTGTTACAATTCTAAGTGAAGGAATTCCGAGGTTTTATTAGAACCGTCTTATATGAATGTTTGTTAATTGAATTGAATTCGGGTTAACAAGTAGGATTAAGAATATAACTTTATAGTACCTAAAAAGGGAGATCAAATCGGGTTAGAGTACCAAGTGCAAGGGAAATAATTGATTATGATAGTACCTAGAAAGGGAGATAAAGTATACGTCTTGCTCTGAGGATATTTACACGTGTCAAAAGCTTATCTATTTGTGTCTATAGAATAGATTTGTATGGTCTAGCGATGCGTCCATAAATCACAAGGCAGAGTCGGACATCAACACACGAAAGTATGAATTAACGAATGAAACTGGATGGCTTGTCGAACTACCTATTATCTTATTTGATCACAACTACTATTTTCTTGTTCTTGTTATTTAATTGCTATTTCAATTATTACTTAATTTGCAAACCAAAATTACAATTCCCAACATAGTCATAATTGCTAGAAAATAACTTAAGTGATATTTATCCGTCCTGTGGATTCGATATTTAACTTGGTCACCTTCGAAACTACAATTGATATCCTTCATACTTGGGGATTAATTGTGTGTTGAGAAAACGCTCATCAGACTTCAACTTTTTAGATACTCTTAAAATGCTAGACAATTTAGTTATATTACTCTGCATAAAAATATTTGTTCAAACATGATTTCTTTTCTATGACATTATTATTTTGTTTTTATACGCTATTAAATGATTTTATTTGATCATACACAATTTGTAAGTTTGATATTTAGAATTGATATTTATATTGTTGAGATATTGATTTTTGAAACCCAAATTTGGCATGAATGATTGGGTTATTTTGGGTAAACGGATGAGTCAGATAATTTAAATTCTTTTAGTCATGAGATATGAGAAAAGGCACTTGTGAAGTTTGTGTGAAATTTTTATATTATGATATTTACATACTAATATTGGAATTGTTCTCCTAATACGTTCAAGAGAATCAAGAAGAAAATTTGGTCAATTTTTTTTCATATCATGACCAAAATATTTTATTGATGTATCCATTGAATAAATACATTTTTATTTATAGTGCACTAATACAAATAAAATTACATATGAAGAGCTCAAATATTAAAAATTTGAGTTAGTCAATTGTAATGAATAACAACTGATAATATTGAAATAGTGAAACATCCAATGTTTTATATTCACACTCAATGAATATTTATTATGATATCCCAACAATGAATATTTGGGGAACTTGGAATAATTTTACAAAAATTTGGCTCCTGCATATCATAATTATACCTCCTTTATAACTAGTGCGACTCAATTATGGCCAGAAGCCCTTAACATTTTCCATCTGCAAATTTTGTATTGTGCAATTAGTATTTTATATCACTACCGTAGCGTATTTTAATAGGCGTTCTAATGATAATTATCCATCAATTTCTATAAAGCCCAAAAATAGGGGATCAATATATATTAGTACGCTAATTGCACATTTAATGAAAATTATTTCATGGCATTAGGGGGAGATTTAAGCCCAATATATATGTGAATGCCGAGAAATTCTATCATTTTGCACTAGATTGACTGAACCAGAAGTTCAAAAAGATTATTGATTTGCAATAGCAAATAAACTGTCAAACTATTATGATGAAGTGACAAAGTCCCTTATATTTATAATAAATAGACCACTGGAAGTGGGGTTCCCCAGGGACATAATATTTTAAACAATTATTGTATCAATGCTAGAAGTGTGAAAGATTTTATGATTTAAAAATTAAATATCCGCAGAAATTTATGTTAAGAATAAATAGTCACTTCAAAAATTATATGAAGAGTTTGTTTGATAACGAAAACTCTCTTTAATAGATTTGTCCAGTAGACAGATACCTAGCAAATTCGCACGTGCATCAAAATAACCAAAATACTGGGTATGCGAAATGGCTAGATCCAAACGTATTGGAAAATGACGATGATCTAGGTACATAAATATAGAAATATATATAGAAATAATTATAAAAGTTGGGAGAAGAATATAAATTGAAATAGAAAGTTGTCGGCAACATATTTACATTTTTGATGGCTTTTACTGTCTTAAATACTAATCTGGATCCAGAACTTATAATTGATAACAAAGTGCCAAAAGCACGAAAACTCGGTAAGACAGAATAAAGCATTGAGGTTGAGCTTAACTCGTTAAATATTTATTCAAATGTTATCTGATATGATATAAATATTTGTCCAAGAAGGACATATGAATGATAAAGTGGTGATCAGTTAAAGCTCAAAGGGTTCTTGCAGAGGCCCAAATATATAAATGATACATACTCTCCCATTGTATATTACATTTCGCTACTAAAATTATATGATAGTTTCAATATATTTAGATATGCAGTAAAAATACATCATTATATGACTTACATGAATATCCACGAAAGATTGAATCTTCTCAATTTGGATGAGAATAAAATATCACAACATAGAGCTACAATATTGGTCTGCAAGACCTTGAAATAGTTAATATGGATGTACTACACTTTAAGTTGCTATTTCTTCCTGGAGAAGAATGAAAATAGTGTGTATATGAATGGTTTAAGTTTGGAATGTATAAGAAGTTTATAAGTAACTCGTGCTAAGATGATGGATTTTTCGAAATGACAGAACTTGGATAAACCAAAGAGTTGTCTCAACCTGCAGTTGAGATTATTTTAAATTTTAAATACCAATTAATTTATTTGACGATTGTTTCACATGAATTCTCGATATATCTATTCAAGTTGTATGCCAATTGTCGTTTTTATCCCTTGAAGTGGAAAACTAATGTCTATATACTTGAAGTATATAATGAGGATATTTTGGGCTAGAAGTCCCTCCAATCAGTGCTTTTAAAGCACATGTTTTCTCATAATTATATCAGGCCTAATATGCACTTATGATGAACTTGCTAACAAGATTTTATGACTCTCGGACAAAGAGAAGTTACATGAAATTAAACATATCCTCAAGTATCTCGTAGATACAAAAATATATTGGTTTATCTATAAGAAACCAACGTGACATTGACATATTGATTTGAATGTTAATTAAATGATCCTCATAGTGTTAAAGTTTCAAACTTGTGTAATAAGATTGTTGATATAACAAACATATAGCCCATATGATGAAAGACTAATTTTCCAAGTCTTTTATAAGGTAATAAATTATGTGTTGCATGGATGAGCAATTAATATATTATGCGAGACATGACAAATTTATATGCTCCTGAAGAGCAGTGAGTATTATAAATAGCATTTGCTCATGTAAATTATTTATCATTGTTTTGTTACTCCCAAATTATATTTTAGTATGTCATTGTTTGTATTATCTAGACCCAGAAGATTGTCGTCTTCAGGGGGAGTGAGGAATCCAAGTAAATTTTAAATTTTCGATCTTGAAGATCAGCAGTTATATTACAATGTATCCCTATTTTCAGGGGAGCGGTAATTTTTAAATAATCCTGAAGATAAAGTCCTGAAGACTAATAGTTGTACTATTTTTTCCTTTACTAAGTTTTTCCCACCGGGTTTTCTTAGTCTAAGGTTTTTAATGAGGCAACTAATGCAACACATCAAAATCATAAGATATGTACTCTTTTTTCCTTAATTAAGTTTTTTTTCCTACAAAGGTTTTCTTAGTTAAAGGGTTTTAATGAGACAGGCAAGTTAAATGTCTTGGTGAAGAAACAACTTCTAAATAATCTTGAAAATTGGGTCGTGAAGACCAAGCTGTACTCTTTTTCTTTAACTAAGTTTTATCCTACGAGGTTTCCTTAGTTGAAAGTTTTTTAATGAGACAACTATTATGAAACATTAAATTAATAAGACATGTACTCTTTTCCTCGACTGGTTTTTCTCACAGAGTTTTCTAACAAGGTTTTTAACGAGACATGCATATGATGTCATAACGTCGTAATGTCCAAGGGGGAGTGTTGTGAAATATTTTATATAGACATTACTCCTTTTATCATTAGAATATGAAGAGAGTTTATTTATCATTGTAACCTTTCTCTTCTCTATATTAAGAGTGAGAACATTAGAGTTTTGGAAACTCACAGATAACACTGTTAATAAAAATCTCTTTCTCTCTACTTCTGTATTTTATCTTCTTCTCCATGTCTCTTTTATTGTTCTCATTAAATTACTTTACAACAGGTGATATAGGAGTATTAGTTAATTGTTTTTTCTTTTAATAAAAGTGTGAAATTGAATTTGAAACGGATCAAAATGAAGAGTGTGAAGTTGAAGTTGAGATAGATGGAGTAATAAGACAATAAAAAGAAAAAGGTGGGGGCATTTTGGTTTAAAAATAATAATTTATAAAGTTAAATTGTTGGATTACAATGATTTTTTACTTTAAATTTGGGCTATTTTGGTTATTCTCCTCTATTTTAATGTATAGGTGTATGAATATTAATTGTTTTGTATGAGTATTATATAGAAAAGATATTACTCCATATATATGTTAATGTAACTATTTAAGGGGAATAAATTGATTGAAAATATGTAATATTATTATTATGGGATGTAAGAAGAATAAATATTTAATGAGCGCCTAATCCTTCTCCAATAAATAAATACTTATATAGAACCATAATATATAATTCTAATAATAATATGTTAAAAATAAAAAAATTCAAACAGAAATTCTCATCATATTTTTTGTTGAAAACATCAAGCTCAAAGAATTCCACATTTCCGCATCAATATATATGCAATGGTGGGCTGTTCATCTTTTCAATTACTCTTTCTTCTTCTTTCCAGTTCATACTCCCTTTTCTCTCTCTAAAAGGTTTTGCTGATTCCGCTCTCTCTTCGCAGACATTCCAGATATAATACACTCAGTTATGCACAGATAACAATTTATTCTAATTTCTCGTGTGTCGCCGTTTCTTCGGGCAATCAATCGCCGGCGATCTCGCCGTTCAGTGGTACGTGTGCCTTTCTCAGTTTGAGCTTTATGTCACATGGCCGTTGCAGATCACCAGGGCACAAACCCTACACAACTATGCTCTATTTAATACTTTTCTGTTCCGCATGTGTACTTTTTTCGCCTTGCCGATTTTAATCTATTAAGCATCAGTGGCTTGTTATCAAACTTAAATTTGTCCTAACTTAATATATGTATATATAATTTGAATGTAATGCTTTAATATGTTTGCTTGAGATTGATATGTGATGGATTGAAGTATGAATTCTCTGTTATTATTTATTTGTTGACTGGTATTTTGTTTATTCAGATTCACTGTGACCATGAGCTTTAGTGTAGTTACAATCAGGGGAGGACTAATTTATAAACCTAGATTTTTTTTGGCACGCTTATATCAAATGTCTTGATGCTGCATTTGTGCAATTTCAGGGTCTATTTTACTCTTTGTTATTTGGCTTTATTGGTTAAAATATGTTGATGTGGATGTTAGGCACAGTTGTAGATAAATTTGGTGTATCTTGCATTCACACTTGATCTAATATCTAAGCAAACGGCTAATAGAATATAAAAATTTAGGCAATACCGTGTAAAATGATCTTTTGATTACACTTACACCTTCTGACCAGTTTCAGGGATTGTGTATCCACTGAGTGGATGTCAATTATTACTGTTTAAGAATTCAGATTGACGACCATATTTTCAATTTTCGATATCTTCCTTGAAAACTCTTATATTATGCTCTAATGTGTTCTTGAATGAATTTGTTGTGTTATTTGATTATTCTGCTATTCTGTCTTAAATGTGTTTGATTCTGGCTGAATTTAATTGAACATTTATGTATTGACTTAGTTAACAGATTGGTATTCATTTAACGAGAGTCCTGGTTTTGAGATTAGAACAGAACTCTTTAGTTAGCTTGGAGTTGGAGCAAACTGGAACATTTTAGATTGATGCAGAACTGTTTATGATGGTTAAGAGTTGGGTCTTGATTTGATGAGATGCTTAGTTTTACATATATATCTGTCTCCTGAATATAACTATCTATGGGAATATATACTCCCCATAAACGCATAGTAATTTAAAAAAGACATCGATAGAATCTTGTTTTAGGAAATAGGTGCTGATGGCCCTAGTTTTGTCATTCACTATATATAAATAACAATTGGATCGGTAAATAAATTTCATGTTAGCATTTATCTCTTCTAAGTTTTTTATGCACCTTGTAAATTGGCCATTCACTGAGAATGAAAAAGCACATGCTCTTTATTACAGTGATATTAACTTTCTTCAACTTATATTCGTCTGATCACTTTCATCTTGTTATCCTATTGCCCGATATAATGATATTGTTCTTTGCCGTATTCATGAGATGATAAGCTTGCCTCAATGAGACTGATCTTTTGAAACTTTTAATTAGAATTTCTTCATATATTGCTCTGCCTTTATTTTCTGGATATGTTACCATGTTATTTATAGTAGTAAATCTTTTATGCAGTGCCTGTGTTGGCCAGTTGTTAATTGGAAACTACATGCCTGCTGCGAAGATCTGCTCAAGTGGAACACTCAATGCGATGAAATCTGATGAAGGGAATGATTCCCTTGACACTTTTATCAGACAAGCTATTGGAAATGAGCCTCTTCTTCCTTCTCCAAGGACATCTGATGGTCCTGTGCAATGGATTCAGTTGCTTCATGCCTTAGATCAGCCAGGTCAGAATGTATAACTATATATTAAGCTAAAATTAAAATACTATAATGGATAGCATGTATCCTTCTGATGTATGAAAATGTTCAATTTTCTTTCTTGAGATTTCTAACTGCTTGTGGAAGATTTAAAATTGGAGACATTAGATTTTATACCCTTGATGAGATTGGACACTCTACTAGTAATTTCCAGCTGTATGTTGTAGAGAGCCGCTCTTTCAGTTTAATATAAAATTTCTTATGATCTTTTGTTTTACTCAATAATTGGCTGCTTTTGTTTAAGTCCATAGTGGCCCATTCAAAAATAAACTAGGGTTCCTTTTTGCAATTAATTTGATGTTATTTGAGGTCCTCATGTATTGTGTCAAAATTTGAATCTCTTCCTCTCCTCCCAACCATTAAGGCAATTGGTCACCCCACACATTACTGCCCAACTATCCATAGGCACAAGCACATACAAAACTCAATTGGATCTCATTTGCTAAGGCCACTGAATCTGAATGTATACAGTCGCTTATTGCAACCCTCCAGGTGTTCTTTTTGGGCATAACCTTTTGGTTGTCAAATATTGCAAGAAACAAGAAGGATAGATATAGATCATGAGATCTCTCTTATGTGTGCGTTTTTGGTGTATAATATTGTCTGACCTTGTTTCTTGTGGTTGATGATGTTTTTCTGCACTTCTTTGGTTTTGAGAATGCTGAATGCTGTCTCAGACATTTAAGGATGTGTATCCTGTGTCACTGTTTGCCTCGTGTTGTGACACTGCAGACACTAACTTCTGGGGTGTCTCTTCAATTTATAGGAAGGGTTGTTCTGATGTTTATGCTTGATTCTAATGCAGCGCTACCTTCGTTTGTAATCTCCTGTAGTAGATCTTGCAGTTTTCTTAAAAGAATGTTTGCTAGAACCGGGTGGTATTAATTCTAGGCAATTTCTTATGTACATCCTGATGTATATAAACATTCATTTTTATTTTCCTATTTTACTCTTGTGGTCTATGAAATATAATATTCTTTTGGTGTAATTACTAGTTTACCTTTGTGGTTCATGACATATTACTTTCCCTTAAGATTTATTGTATTATCTATTTAGGGATTTAGCTGTCAATCCGGGAGTATACAGGCATCCTCTAGGCAATTTCTTATGTACATCCTGATGTATATAAACATTCATTTTTATTTTCCTCTTTTACTCTTGTGGTTTATGAAATATAATATTCTTTTGGTATAATTACTATTTTACCTTTGTGGTTCATGACATATTACTTTCCCTTAAGATTTATTGTATTATCTATTTAGGGATTTAGCTGTCAATCCGGGAGTATACAGGCATCCGGATGTCCAAGAGAATAACTCTTAATTCTAATCTTACGTGCAGATCTTCCTGGTTGGCCTTTGTTAACTCCTGTGAAAGTTCAGATGCAAAAGTGCGAGAAATGTTCCCGGGAGTTCTGTTCACCTATCAATTACAGGAGACACATTCGAGTGCACCGTCGCTCCTTAAATCTCAATAAGGTTATCTATATTTTCTCAGTATCTGAATAGAAGTGCGATTTTTAGTCCCTTCTTCTGAATCATTAATGTTGACATTTTTAGATATATTATTTTTTCTGCCATCTGCGATGATAAATATTGGGATTACTTTACTGATCATTAACTTCTCTATTCTGTTGGTGAATGTAGGAATACCACAAAAATAGAAATTTGTTGGCTGCATTTTGGGATAAGGTAAATATTCTGCAGCTGTATCCATTTCCTGCAATTTCTTACATGCTACATTATCTCTAAATGAGATTGTTGTTATTATGTGCAGCTCATTTTGGAGCAGATTAAGGAAGTAGTGTCATTTGATGATGTGATGCTTAAGGTAGTCAATATTTCCTCCCTTTTCATGTTGTCTTATTTTGTTTGATAGGATAAATCTTTTATGAAAGTTATTTTGTTTGATAGGATAAATCTTTTTTGAAACTTACTTCAGTAGTCTGTGCTCTTCAACATGAATTTAATTTTAGCAATTTTATGCTGCATGGTTGCTGAATATGGAGCATTATGTAATAATACTCAAGGATCAGTAATATATGTTACTGTTACGTTGACTAGTAATTGTTATATTTTGCTTATATTCAGTTGTTGCCCTAATGATTAGTTATAATAACTGATATGTCTTATTTTTTCTTTCTATCTTTTAATGTACTGTATATCCATATCTTATGCGCATTATTAATTTGGTTGTACTTATTTCGCGAAGGATATTCCTGGATCATCTGTAATAAGGGCTTTGGCTTCCTATCTGCGTAGACTAGGTGTTTGGACTCTTCCACAAACTTATGTGAAGGCTGGAGCCGCACTGTTGGTGAGGAGGCATCATTCACTTTTAAGCCATTTTACCCTCTGCCCAGTTACAGAGTTGCGTGTCTAATTTCATCTGCTAAATTGTTTCACCTTTTTCGTGTGTCACAGGATATCATCCAGGCAAAGCCTTCCAGATTGCCGATATCCTCACTGGAATTGTTTAGCATCCTTGATGATGCTAGTGAGAGAACGTTTTTATGTGCGGGCACAGCTGAATCTGTGCAAAAGTACGTTTTTGATGGAGAAACTATTAAAAATAGCCTTGAGTTGAAGAACCTCATTGCAAACACCAGCTTCTTATTTGAACTGCTACTGGTACTTTCTCTTTTATTTCTTTTCTTGAAGTTTTACTTTTCCTGGTTATTAGCTGTGATTTCCCTTTGTTCATCTGGAAAAAGTAAAACCTTGCACATTTGAGTTCTCCATAACTTATTGGGTGGTGGGTGCATTGGTTGGTCCAGAGACTGAACTGAAGTTAAAATATGAAAACTGAATTATCTAAAAATCCAAACCAAAATTGTGTCGAATCCGAACTGCAATCGAATCAAAATAGTTGATTATATCCGTTTTGGTTTGGTGCAGTCTCCTAATAATAAATTAGAGATTTTCAAATATAATTCACATATCTATATAGATAGAAGGATAAGAAAGACATAACCAATTGGTTAAGTATTGGATAGAAGATTGATGAAGCTACATTTGGTTTCACATAAAAGTTGTATCCATTTTATTATGAAAAAAGAAGAATGTGGGATTTTTCTTCATATATGTAAAAAATTGGTTTCATTATGATTTTTTTTAATGCTAAAATACGAAAACAATTGGAATTTCAATCTTCGGTTCTAGTAAAATAAATAAATTCGGGTATTAAGCATAAAAGAATAATAAGCATTCTCTATTTTTGTGCAGCCAAATTCTTTAGCCAAGCCTTCTCCTTAGGTTCTGCTTCAACCAGATATATTGGTATTTGCTTCGAGGAAATTGTTGATTTACTAGATATTATTTGCATTTACTTCTTACACATATCCTCTCCTTACGTCTTGTGTAGCTTAGGTGTCGTCTCTGGATTAAAATATACTGTATTTCAAGTTACTATGCTTTCATAACCAGGTGAAGGCATGGGTTGCTGACAAAGATGCCGAGGCTTTGAGATGTCAGAAGCTACTTGTAGAGGAGGAAGAAGCTGCACAGAAAAGGTAGATTCCATTTAGTATGCATAAGCATAAATTATATGGGTATACAAAAAAAGAAATTAAATATTTTGTTGTGCGTTAGTACTAAAAAGGATAGTCAGACTGCTGTAGTGCTGTTATACCCTCGATTTGATCACTTGCTTTATGAGATATCTTACTCTTTTTGGTTGAAACTATTCTTAAAGTTTTTAGAGTCGCATATGAATTATGATCATTATTCAGAGAGGGGGGGTTGGGGGGCAGGGGATCTGTACAAAGTGGATAGGGCTACAATAACTGGCCCTAGTGCTACTTTTTTTTTTAATTATTTTATATTATTTACTAGGCAAGCATTGCTCTTGGAGAGGAAAAAGCAGAAAAAAATTCGTCAAAAAGAACAAAAAGTGAAGGAACGACTCTGTGGGTGCAACGGAGATCTGAATGTCTATGTTGATGCAATAGACAGACCTACTTCAACTGAATCATCTGTCCCATCATCCCCATCTGATTCAAATTTTAATTCACTAGAAGTTCATACAAATTTAGAGCCCATTCAGCCCCGAAACAAAGAATCAGATGAAGAGATTAACTTACAGAATGATTTCAGCAATGACCATGTGAAACAAGGGGATTCCCAGACTACCGATTTTGTGGTGGGATTTGGTCATCACCATGTCACCACCAATCGCTGGCAGGCTCCAAAGTCCCAAAGAAGTGGCCAGTATGTATCTCACAGTAGCCAGAGTCTTCAAGCATTTAAACCTGAACCTAAACACAAGCTTGGACCATCAGCTAAAGAAAGAAGTTTGCATAACAGCAGTAAAGTTTGGACCAAAAAACTGAAAAGTAATTACAGTGATCGGGAGAACATGAAGCCACTTACATCACAGGAAGTACCTAATCATCAGATTGAACAAAATAGTAGCGAGGTGATTATTGGTTCTATACCTGTTGCACTAAAGAGTAATGTTGCTCAGCCGCAAGAAAATTGCCAAAATGAAGCAGAAGATGCTTGCTCCTTAGAGCATGCTTTGCTTAAGAAGAAAAATGCTTCAGAAGAACTTGTGAGAGCTAACACTCTTCAGAGTGGTACTAATCGGGTGGCTTCAAAACTTTGGAGGCCTGTGCGCCATGGTGAATTGAAGAATACCTCACCCGCTGATAGAAACCATGAAGATTCTGATGCTGGTGCTATGTTGAGAAAGGTTCGTCACCATATTTCATCATGTGATAGATCTATGCAGTCGCACTCCTTGGCCAATGATGGTTTTGATGATCAGAAGCGATTTAGCTTGCTCTCAAATGATGATGTTCAACAAGATTCGGTCCCTTTCTCCAGTCATGCTGCAAAAGAGTTTCTTGCCCAGAGTAAGTCTACTTTTACATGTGTCCACTCCTGTGTTCTACACTTGGGACTTTAAAATAGTAGGAATAATAATAATAATAATAAAAATAATAATAAAAAAACCATGTGAGGTTAAGCCTAAATGCAAAAAAGTTCAATAAAGTTTATTTCTTACAATTGACCTCTCAAATTGTGCAGTTAATGTTTTTATTTATTTATTTATTTTTTATTAAGCTATACCTCAAGTGTTGAGTTTGTAATTATCATTATCCATATATGGGTTTTTATTACATGTTCAGAGGAGAACTTACACAGTTGGAATCATGCAGGATGGAAAGAAGCTATCTCATCAGATCATGTGAAACTAGTTCTTTCCTCGGGATCTCTACCTCGTGAATGCTCTGATATTGATAACGAGTCTTCAAGAGTTTCAAATATATCAGATCCTCTAAAAAGCAGTGTTCCAAGCTATGCTGTCGAACAAGTTGGAGGCAATGTCCATGTTCAGTTCACAAAGAAGCCAGAAAAGAGTGTGAAATTCAAATACATACGAAAACAAAAAGCGGTTGCATAGGATAAATGCGAGTATACAGTCTTTATTTAGTCTAGCACATTGCCCTTACGGTCTTAGCAGAGGTTCCAGTTTTACTTGCGGTCTTCTGTCTGACATTTTGGAGGAGGTTTTCTTGAGCTAGTTTATTTTTTTAATTGTGAACAATTGTGGGGGTTGGATTAATTTTGTTCTCAGTTATTAAAGCTTAAGCACTCAGTGAAGTAGATGGTTCTTGATTAATCATTGATAAGTTTATCATAAGTTGGGCTGTTTTTGTTGATTAAAGACTTCTTCAGGGTATCTAATATTTGTGTACATGAATGTGTGTGAATCAGTAAGGAAAATTCCAGTTCTTTTACAATAAATGGCCCAATTTTCAGCTGAAAAGTGAAAACTGTTCTTTTGATATACAACATTTTCTCATTTGCTGATCATGTTGCATTCACAATTATTTTTGAAACCAACATAAATGACAGGTCACAACAACAAAAAAATATTGAGAAGACTATCAACATCCACACCCTTTATTATTAACCAAACCCAATCCATGTTGCTAACCCACCCCACACCATTACTAACACCACCTACACATATTTGAACACATATAAACACACTCAAGCAAGATAAGAAAGAGAAACAATATGATTGGGAGGTACATGATACAGATACGAAAGAGGGAAGAGTTAGTCTCGTTAAAAAAAGCTTGCATTCGGTATTATCAGAATTCAGAAAGAATAAAAAGAAAGATAAAAAAAAAAATGCAAATACCGAATACAAAGATTTTTTTTTTTTAAAAATGCTTGCATTAAGTATTATCTGCAGTATTGTTTTAAGAAAATGTTTGCATTCGGTACCGTCAGCATTGCTTTTAAATTATTTTTGGATTACAAATTTATTTTGTTCTATTAAGTAAGGTATTTAAATAATGTATACATAAAAAAACACATACTATTTTAAGTATTTTAAATGCATTATTAAGAAAATCGTTGTTAAGAAAACTCAAAAATAATAATTAAATTAAGTTGATATATTGCTCAAGTAATTAATCCGGAGACTCGCCGGCGGTCGCCGGAAAAGTGTCCGGCCGGCGGTGACACGACCCACCTTACACAACTTATAATTCAAATATTATTTAACATAAACATCATCATTATAAAAATCTACATATAATTTTTTTTTTCACATAATAAATTTATAACCAACATCATCACACCAGTTCAATATACGTAACAGGTTTCTGACACCACTTCAAACCACCCAAACATGTGATAATACTTATTATATTACACAACCAAAATATCAGCGGAAACAAAGTAAACCCACGGCCTAGCCCAACAGGTCGTCATCTATGTACATCCGCTCAGAATCCTGTAGGAGCTCCACAGCTTGCACAATCACATCACAAACTCAATCATCAACAGGCTCACCTACAATGCATAAACTAGTGCGATAAAAATCTCAGTAAGTAGAAATCATGCATGTCAGTGCATGAAAATGCATTTAGTTATCTATCGCCTATTTTCTAATTTTTCTAGTTGGTTTCTTTTATTTTGAAAACTGTTCACGTTGCGGGATCCCCACGACACACTTATGATATGCACCCCAAATGAGCTCAATGGGGATGATTTTTCCGAATCCCGAAAATAGTGCCGAGAATGATTTTTCCGAACTCTGGCAAAGTGGTGGGGACGATTTTTCCGAACCCCTAATAAAGTGTCGGAAACGATTTTTTCGAACCCTGACAGAGATGCATATATAGTGGCCGCACACACCATTAGTATCTTATTAATTTTGAGGAAAATACTTTTCATGTTTATGCATGGTATGCACCCAGAACAATTAAATGTACATCATAAACCATTTACAATATCAATATCAACATTTAATAACCATAAAGTAACAACTTAATTTCAATTCACACAAATCCACTTCTGAAATAACAACTTCACCTCAATCACATAGATCAATTTATAGAATAACCACTTCACCATGGATCACACGGATCTCTTTTTGGAATAACAACTTAATCTTGGATCCTACAGATCCTTATAACCAATATCTTCTCAAACCATACAAATATATTTTCAACAGTTTCCAATCACACAAATCTATATATGATAATGATATTATTTCCAATCACATAGATCCACAACTTGTATCACAAAATTATCACAAATAATTTACAAATAATATTGTTGAATATGAACCCTACTTTCCCCAAATCACATAAATCCCCAGCTTGTATCACAAATTAATCTCCAAATAATTCATAACGTAATTAAACTAATCAAAAATAATACATAACATAATTATCACATATTAATCACAAATAATTCACAAACATCATGTTTATGCATTGTAGTTGGACTTCTACTTACCTGAATTCCGATAGTAATATAAACCCCGTAAAGAACTGTAACTAATTCGCTCCGACACGCACGTTCCGGCGCACTCCCTCTTCTCTTTCTCTTCTTCCTCTCTCTCTCCTCTCTCTCCCTTTCTTCTCTCTCTCTCTCTTCTTTTTTTTTCTTACTCTTCTGCTTTGAATTACCCCTGAACAGGGTTAGCATATGTATATATAGAGGGGTGGGGTGGAAGTCGTACGCGACTATCCCACCGCCCCAACTTTATCTTTTTTTTATTATTTTATTATTTTATTTTATTATTATCCATTCTTAATTTACGTGCAATACTTAATAGCTAAGATATAATACATTTACAAATTAATACACATATGTGTATATTTTTCTATCCACTATTATTATTACGAGAACAAGTGTGATACTTAATAATTAAGAATTTATAAATTAATACACATATGTGTACATTTTTCTATCCACTATTATTATTACAAGAACATGTGTGATACTTAATAATTAAGAAAAATGTATTTATACACATAAAATAATTTAATTATATATCTAAATAATTACACGTAAATATTTATGCACCCATATATTCACATATTGTCACCATGTTTATCACGTATGTCTCAAATAAAATGCAAAGATAAATAAAATGTAAAATCAATTATCACATAATTATCACATTATTATCACATAATTGCCACATAATTATCACATAATTATAAAATGCACATAACACAAATTAAATTATATTGGCACATGAGTAGTGAGAAGCTCGGGTATCACATCCTCCCCACCTTATAAAAATTTTGTCCTCGAAATTTACTTACCTGAAGAGGTCTGGATATTTAGCCATCATCTTATCTTCTCTTTCTCAAGTAGCCTCCTCAACTAGTTGGTTCCTCCATAATACCTTTACTAATGGTATTTCTTTATTTCTGAGCTTCTTCACTTCTCGCCACAAGATCTCAACTGGTACTTCCTCATAACTCAAATCTTCTTTTAACTCAACTGGTTCCTGCCTGAGAACATGAGATGGATTTGGAACATACTTCCTCAATACAGACATATGAAACACGTCATGTACTCTAGACATCGATGCTGGTAACTCCAACTTATAGGCAACGCTGCCAACTCTCTCAATGATAGTGAACGGACCAACATATCTTGGACTGAGTTTTCCTTTCCTTCCAAACCGCATTATCCCCTTCATTGGAGATACTTTCAAAAATACCTGATCACCCACTTCAAATTCTAATTCTCTCCTCCGTTTGTCTGCATAACTCTTTTGCCGATCTTGAGCAATTTTCATCTTTTCTCGTATACGGGTAACAGCTTCTAACATTTCACGAATCAAGTCTGGACCCAAAAGTTTTCTCTCTCCAACTTCATCCCAATGTACTGGAGATCTACACCTTCTCCCGTACAATGCTTCATATGGAGCCATCCCGATAGTAGACTGATAACTATTGTTGTACAAGAACTCTATCAAAGACAAAAATGTACTCCACTGACCTTGAAAATCCAACACACATGGTAAACTCTTCCAGAAAGCAGATAAGAATCTCGTATCTCTGTTTGACACAATGGTAAGTGGTACTCCATGGAGTCTGACAATCTCTTGTATATATAGCTGGGCATAACGATCCATGAAATAATTAGAGCTAATAGGAAGAAAATGAGCTGACTTAGTCAATCGATCCACGATAACCCAAATGGCATCGTGACCTTTCACTGTCTTCGGTAGCCCGATAACAAAATCCATCGTGATATTCTCCCACTTCCACTCTGGAATAAATAAAGGCTGCAAAGTTCCTGCTGGTCTCTGATGCTCGGCTTTGACTTGCTGACAAGTCAAACATTGCTCCACATATCGAGCAACATCTCTCTTCATCCCTGGCCACCAATAATATGACTTCAAATCTCTATACATCTTAGTAGCTCCTGGATGTACAGAGTACGGTGTTGAATAAGCTTTCGCCATCACTTTTTTTCGAATGTCATCCACTTCAGGTAGACATAATCGATCTCCAAAACGAATCACGCCATCATCTCCTAATTAGAAGTCAGAAGACTTTCCAGAGCTGATATCATTCTTTATCTTGTCAAACAACTTATCCTCCTGTTGGCTCTGTCGAATCTTATCCATCAAAGTTGGTCGAAGTGTCAGAGCTGCCATCCTTGCTTCCAATGATCCTTCCTGAATGATCTCCACACCCATCCTTTGCAAATCAAGTAACTCTGGTTTCTGATTTATGGTCATAGCAGCTATACTCTGTATTGCCTTTCGACTCAATGCATCAGCAACCACATTGGCTTTTCCCGGATAATAATTGATAACACAGTCGTAATCCTTAACCAATTCCAACCATCTTCTTTGCCTCATATTCAACTCTTTCTGAGTGAAAAAGTACTTCAAACTCTTATGATCAGTATAGATTTCACAACGTTCCCCATACAGATAATGCCTCCAAATCTTGAGTGCAAACACCACTGCGGCTAACTCTAAATCATGAGTTGGGTAATTCTTCTCATACTCCCTTAACTGTCTGGATGCATACGCTATCACTTTCCCATTCTGCATCAATACACACCCAAGACCATTCTTTGAAGCATCACTGTGAACCTTGAAGTTTCCTGTCTCCGTAGGAATAGTTAAGATAGGTGCTAATATCAATCGTCTCTTCAATTCTTGAAAACTTTGTTCGCATTCCTCCGTCCATGTGAACTTCACATTCTTCCTGGTCAACTGTGTTAATGATGAAGCAATCTTAGAAAATCCTTCAACAAACCTTCGATAATATCCCGCCAATCCAAGAAAGCTACGAACCTCAGTGGGATTTGAGGGTTGTGGCCAATCATGAATTGCTTTAACTTTACCTGGATCCACTGAAATTCCTTCTCCCGACACCACGTGTCCCAAGAAAACAACTCGGTCTAACCAAAACTCACACTTCTTGAACTTCGCATACAACTGCCTCTCCTTCAGAATCTCTAACACCTTTTTCAAGTGTAGAGCATGATCCTCCTTATTCTTAGAGTAAATCAGAATATCATCGATAAACACAATCACAAATTTATCGAAAAATTCCTGAAATACTCTATTCATCAAATCCATAAATGCTGCAGGAGCATTTGTTAATCCAAATGGCATCACTAAGAACTTATAGTGCCCGTACCTTGTACTGAATGCAGTCTTTAGAATATCCTCCTTCTTTATTTTCAACTGATGATACCCCGATCGCAAATTAATTTTCGAAAAGATAGCTGCACCCTGTAGCTGATCAAACAGATCATCAATGCGAGGCAATGGATATTTATTCTTCACCGTAACTTTGTTGAGATCTCAATAATTAATGCACATCCTCAATGTGCCATCCTTCTTTCGAACAAACAGAACTGGTGCTCCCCAAGGTGAAAAACTAGGTTGGATGAATCATTTGTCTAGCAACTCTTGTAACTGTATCTTCAATTTCTTCAGTTCAGCTGGTGCCATTCTATATGGCGCTTTAGATATAGGGGTCGTTCCTGGTTGTAGTTCAATAACAAACTCAATTTCCCGGTCTGGTGGCAAACCTGGAAGATCATCTGGAAATACCTCCAGATATTCCCGAACTACTGGTATATTATCAAGAACTGGACATTGCTGCCCCTCAATATTCATTACACCTACCAGATACCCCTCACAACCACTTTTCAACAACCGATGTGTTTTTGCTGCTGATATCATCGGAAATCTGAAGATTTTCTTGATTCCAACAAAAGTGAACGGTTCTCCTTTCACTGGTTGAAAAGTGATACACTTCTTCTGAAAATTTATTGTAGCACCGTATTTTGACAGCCAATCCATGCCCAATATGATATCATAATCATTCATACTTAACACAATCAAATTAGCGAGGAGTTGTCTTCCTTCAATAGGAATAACACAACCTCGAAGAAGTTGATTAGTTTGCTTTGACTCACCAGAAGGTATCATCACCTCATAATTAGCTTCTATCAAGTTAGGTGTTCCACCCAGCTTCCTTACATACTCAGTGGATACAAATGAATGTGTTGCTCCAGAGTCAAATAGCACATATGTAGAAGTGCCAAAAATAGAGAACTTACCCGTGACAACTGAGGGATTCGCATCTGCCTCCTCTCGCGTCAAAGTATACACCCTAGCTGGAGCTCTTCCCTGCTGCCCCTGCTTCCCTTTCTTAGGACAAGTAGTAGTCACATGTCCTTTCTCCCCGCATGTGTAACACGTTCTCGGAGAAATTTAACACTCTCCATCATGTGATCTAAGACAATTAGGACATATAGGTAGTGGCGGCACCGGTGGCACCTTACCCTGATTGAATTTGGGATGCTTGTTGGGTTCTCCTTGTCTCTGTCCTTGCTCCACTTAGACATTTGATTTCGGCCTCTGATATGGCATCGGCCACTTATCAACTCTCCTAAACTGCTGCACTGGTTTCTGCTGAAATTGACTTCTGATAGCCTGTGCTTGTCTGATCCTCATCTCCGCTTGCTCAACAATTTGAGCCCTTTCTGCAACTTGTGAGTATGTTGCTCCATGCAGTCCCACCATACTCACATCTCTGTAAAGTTCAGGCCTTAAGCTTTCCACAAATCTCTCCACTTTCAGTGCCTCCGTACTCACCATATGTTCAGCAAATCTCGACAACTGCTCAAATTTTCAAAGGTAATCTGTGACTGACTTGTCACCTTGCCTCAACTGTATGAACTCGTTCATCTTCATGGCTCTCACTGTTGCTGTAAAGTACTTGTTTCTGAAAAGCTCCTTGAACCTTTCCCATGTCATAGTCGTGACATCTTCGATACTTTTAATTGTATCCCACCAGTGGCCTTCACTTCCTCGTAACATGAAAAAAGCACACAACGCTCTATCCCCATCTGGAATTCTACTGTATTGAAACATGTTTTCCACCGTACGTAACCAATCCTCTGCATCTGTGGGATCTGCTGCATCCTCAAATATTGGAGGGCTCAACTTTCGAAACCTCTCGCAAATCATTTCCACACATTCTACTTGACGTCTATCTTGATTTGCATTACCCTCTGGTTGTCCACCCATATCTCTCTGCTGAATCAGTTGATGTATCTGTTGGGACTGGCGCTCTACAAGTTCCATCAGTCGAGTAATCACCACATCATGATTATTCCCTTCAGGAGGTGCTATTCCCTTCAGAACTTTCACCTGTAGCCTTACCATTTTTGTCTACTAACTACACTTCCTACACCACATGGCCAATATAATTTATAAGACACATAACAACACAGAATGAAAATAACACTTACACGCAAGGCTGCGCTCCCAAGGAATGATCTCATGTACATAGACAGTCTGCAGGACCTAAACCGTGCTCTGATACCACTCTGACACGACCCACCTTACACAACTTATAATTCAAATATTATTTAACATAAACATCATCATTATAAAAACCTACATATAATTTTTTTTTCACATAATAAGTTTATAACCAACATCATCACACCAGTTCAATATACGTAACTGGTTTCTGACACCACTTCAAACCACCCAAACATGTGATAATACTTATTATATTACACAACCAAAATATCATTGGAAACAAAGTAAACCCACGGCCTAGCCCAACAGGTCATCATCTATGTACATCCGCTCAGAATCCTGTAGGAGCTCCACAGCTTGCACAATCACATCACAAACTCAATCATCAACAGTCTCACCTACAATGCATAAACTAGTGAGATAAAAATCTCAGTAAGTAGAAATCATGCATGTCAGTGCATGAAAATGCATTTAGTTCTCTATCGCCTATTTCCTAATTTTTCTAGTTGGTTTCTTTTATTTTGAAAATTGTTCACGTTGCGGGATCCCCACGACACACTTATGATATGCACCCCAAATGAGCTCAATGCGAATGATTTTTCCGAATTCCAAAAATAGTGCCGAGAATGATTTTTCTGAACTCTGGCAAAGTGGTGGGGATGATTTTTCTGAACCCCTAATAAAGTATCGGGAACGATTTTTTCGAATCCTGACAGAGATGCATATATAGTGGCCGCACACACCATTAGTATCTTATTAATTTTGAGGAAAACACTTTTCATGTTTATGCATGGTATGCACCCAGAACAATTAAATGTACATCATAAACCATTTACAATATCAATATCAACATTTAATAACCATAAAGTAACAATTTAATTTCAATTCACACAAATCCACTTCTGAAATAACAACTTCACCTCAATCACATAGATCAATTTATAGAATAACCACTTCACCATGGATCACACGGATCTCTTTTTGGAATAACAACTTAATCTTGGATCCTACAGATCCTTATAACCAATATCTTCTCAAACCATACAAATATATTTTCAACAGTTTCCAATCACATTAATCTATATATGATAATGATATTATTTCCAATCACATAGATCCACAACTTGTATCACAAAATTATCACAAATAATTTATAAATAATATTGTTGAATATGAACCCTACTTTCCCCAAATCACATAAATCCCCAGCTTGTATCACAAATTAATCTCCAAATAATTCATAACGTAATTAAACTAATCAAAAATAATACATAACATAATTATCATATATTAATCACAAATAATCCATAAACAACATGTTTATGCATTGTAGTTGGACTTCTACTTACCTGGATTCCGAAAGTAATATAAACTCCGTAAAGAACTGTAACTAATTCGCTCTGACACGCACGTTCCGGCGTGCTCCCTCTTCACTTTCTCTTCTTCCTCTCTCTCTCCCCTCTCTCCCTTTCTTCTCTCTCTCTTCTTTTTTTTTCTTACTCTTCTGCTTTGAATTACCCCTGAACAGGGTTAGCATATGTATATATAGAAGGGTGGGGTGGAAGTCGTACGCGACTATCCCACCGCCCCAACTTTATCTTTTTTTTTTATTTTATTATTTTATTTTATTATTATCCATTCTTAATTTACGTGCAATACTTAATAGCTAAGATATAATACATTTACAAATTAATACACATATGTGTACATTTTTCTATCCACTATTATTATTACGAGAACACGTGTGATACTTAATAATTAAGAAAAATATATTTATACACATAAAATAATTTAATTATATATCCAAATAATTACACGTAAATATTTATGCACCCATATATTCACATATTGTCACCATGTTTATCACGTATGTCTCAAATAAAATGCAAAGATAAATAAAATGTAAAATCAATTGTCACATAATTATCACATTATTATCACATAATGGCCACATAATTATCACATAATTATAAAATGCACATAACACAAATTAAATTATATTGGCACATGAGTAGTGAGAAGCTCGGGTATCACAGGCGGTCCAGCGGAAGCCCGGCCGCTTGCCCACCTATGGCCTTGGTGCTTGGCACTCGATGCCCACGTGCCCACTCATCACCCATGCCAACCTTGCCAACCCCTTAAGTGAGCATATCCCTCCCTATAAAGGGTGTTGATGGCTTTTCTTAGCTAATTAATTTTGGGATTAATGAAAAAGATGAGCTATATAACTGAGTTAAGAACGAGCGCAATCAAACACAATAAACAAGCAAATATATGAGAGATTGTAGATCCAACCAAAATCCTTAACCAATTTTTATTATTCTTCTCAAGAACAACACTCATAAACCTTCTCAATTACAAGTGTAATATCTAAAGTGAGAATGAGTAACCTGCTTCTCTCTTGTAAGAGAAGCTATTTATACTACCAACAAAATCCTAACAATTGTCCAATCCCGTGATGCCACCTGGACGAGGGCGAGCAGTCATAAATGTGGACTGCTGGTACAACGACGACTTTTGGGAGCCGGTGCAGGGAGCCGCCAGATGTCCTGCAGAGTGTAGCAAGTTTTCCTCTGTCCTTTGCTTGCTTTCCATTGGTGGACGACGCGGGACGTGCCTGTTGTGTGTTGTCTTCTAGTTGAGAGTGCTGCCCAAGACATTCATTCTTACCGTTATCCTTGTCCTTTAGCCTGCCGCCACTAGCCGTTCTCACAGTCGTGTTTGTACTTTGCCTAGCAGTTCTGATAATCATTCCAGTCGTCGGATGGGTCAGTTTCCGAGGCTATGCTGTTCGTCCGAGCTCCTGGATATCTCCATCGGCTTTGGAGCTAGGGTGTTCTGCCGAAGGGTCTCGGCCCCTTTAGTGGGCTTCTTGCTCTTTGGCCCTTTCCTGGCCTTATCTTCTTGGGCTCCTCAACCCTTGATGATGGGCTCATTTCTTGGATCTCTTCCTAGTTCTTCTTCGAAGTGTGTCTTTTAGGCTTTGGCCTTCCTTTTTGGGTTGCTGTCAGCCCCTGATTTGCCATTCTCCTCATCCTTGGACCCCTTCATAGTTGGGCCTCTTCCTCGTGGTATATTAGCTTATTGGGCTTCAGGCCCATTTGGCACGGGGGATATAATACCCATAACATTAGCCCCTCGAGCCTGGATAATCTTATGGTTTGAGATTATCTAGGGTTGACCCGTATTTTTGTGAGTTATATCCCTCATGCTTCGGTATGTATGATTTCTGTTTCTTCTGCTTCAGTTTCTTATCTTGGTCTCACATTATTTCTATCCCTTGAATACCGGGGTCGCCGAGATATTTCCGCAAGGTTGTGGGTATCTCAGATATTTGGTGCTTTCCTTCAAATTTCAAATTTCAAAAATTCTGTCAGTTTTCTTTCTTCTCCCCTTTCTCTCCCTTTGATTTTTCCTCTTCCATCTTTCTCTCTGACGGTTGTGATTTTTCTTGTACTGTACGCTCTTCGTTCTCCTCCAGGTACTACTCCTCTCCCCTTATCTTCCTTCTTTCCCTCAATTACTCTTCCCGGTGTCTTTAAGTTCTTTGCGTCATCGTCGTCTAGGGTTTCTTCTCATTTTTTTCTTCTGTATACCGTTTCCTCTCCTTCTATAATCTCGCGAACATGGACCGTGGGGGTTCCATTTCCCCTTCGAAATCCCCTTCGTGAACTACTGATTCTTCACTCGAGAGTGTTGGGTCTCTTTCTCCCCGTCGAGAAGAGGGTTAAAGTTCTCGTTCCCTCTCTAAGTCTGCCTTTGACCAGGCGGTTGCCGATTTCGTGTAGAATTTTGGTTTAAGGCACAGTACCGATATAGTCGATACCAGTACCAGGTTGGTGGCTCATCTTGGGAAACTTCCTGTATGGGAAGATGGGGTTCCCTTTGCTGCTGAAGGTTTCCCTTCTGCCATCGACAATCGTTGGCTAGAGAAAAATACTATTATTACCATCGGTAAATTCCAATGTGGGGACGTCGAGTTCTTCCTTCCTTCTTTCAAGGCTCGAATGTGTTTTGCTCCATCAAATGTTGTTGCAGCCTATGAACTGCAGTTTGACCTCGTCTTTGCTTCCCTTTTCAACCCTGTATCCGGGATGTTCTCGATTTTTGGGGTATTGCCACTGCTCAGTTGGCTCCTAATGTTTGGGCTGCTCTGATAGGGATTTTAGTTCTTTTCCTTTTGATGGGGCATCAGTTGTTGAGTACCTCCGAGATCAACTTTCTATATCGGCTTACTCTAAATGCCAGGATGAAGGGATACTACTATTTGACGTCACGTCATACCAGATTAGTTTTTTCTTTGCCTAGCTCGATTAAAAAATAGAAGGATCATTGGGTTTGAATTTGTGGGCCATGGTGGGGGCCTGGTATTTTTTATTCTGAGAATCCCCAAAATCCTACTGTGTTTCCTAGGAGTTCTTTCTTTCGGCCTGATCTCAGTGCGTGTATGTATTTTAGTTTCCTTCTACTCATTTTTCTTCACTGGCTTCTCTCTCTCTTCGTATGTAGTAAGTGAGTCATGTACCTCAGAAAGTTTATCAATCGAGTTTCAAGAGACCTTCCATCGTATTCGAGAACTTTCCAATAAGGAGCGTGATTTTCAGTCTATTCTCACCTGTATCAACCTCTTCACTGCCGGTTTCACCTCTTCGACTATAGCCATACCAGGTAATTTTTCTGTTGTTGCGTTCTTTGTTTCATTCCCTCAATGTTTTTGTGATAGTATTTCTCATACTCCTATCTTCACTTTTTCTTCTATATTTTTATCAGGGGAAGAGAAGCGTCTACTGCTAGATATTGCGAGTATTGCTACTCTTCCTTCCGCCCGCAGGCAGGCGGCCTTTAACAAAGGGAAGAAAAAAGTTTCTCACACCTCCTCCAAGAAGATTTCTGAAGCCCCCTAGCTGTGCAGCCTCTGAGAGCTATTAAGATTCGAGATTCTTCCGATCTTTCCTCTCTGAGGTGAGATATTAGTACTGTCAAGGGGAAAACCTCTGGTGCTGAAGAGAAGGTTTCAAAAAGAGCCCATAAAGCCTAAAAGTCTAAGAAGGATAGTTCTAAGGTCGTTGTTGCCAAACACATTATCTCCAAGAGGAAATATAGTCTGCAGGATGAAAGTTCCGATGAATAGACTCACGACAGTACAACTCTTATCGTTCATCCTTTGAAAAAGATTCAAGATGACAGTGCTGGCAGTATAGGTGTCAGCTCCTCTGGTATACCCGATTCAGTTCATCGGGAAACTTTTGAAATTTGTGATATTAGCTCATCCCCTTCTCTTGATGCTCCTGCCAAACCTCCGATTGGCATTTCCGACACTCCTAGTACTTTCGTTCGTCTTGCCCCTGAGCAGCTGACTATTCCTGATCTGGGTCTTCAAGGCACGCCTTTCGAAGGTCTCACGAGTAAACTTACTCCTTACAGTTCTCCTTCTCACTACGGAGCTTCTCTCTCTTCTAAGGTTTGGCGATATTATCAGGGAAAAGCCCCCTACATTCTTGGGATTACAATCGTTTATCTGTCAAGCCAACCCCTCCTACTCTTCCTATATTAGAAGAGGCTACTCCCTATCTTTCCGTGAATCAGATAGTCGATAGGGAACTTTCTGTGAAATATAGTGGTCTTGATGAAGCTGGCAAAACTTTTATTCACAGTCAAGAGCCTTTGTTTGATTTCAATGCTCCTGCCTATTTGGCTCATGCCGCTGCTTTCCTCTTCAAGGGTTGTACTAAAGAGATCCTTACTAATGTTGAGAAAATGTCTATTAGGGCTTCTCTTCACAGTGCCGCCAGTTACCCAGGTCGGCAAGCCCTTCATGTTGCCAATGCTAAGCATCATATCTTTGAACTGGAGAGGCGCGAGTCCCATCTGCAGGATGAGGTTACTTTTCTTCTCTCTAAAGTCAAAGATGCAGAACGGAAATCTCTTGAAGCGAGTACAGCTGAGGCTCAAGTTCGAGGGGAGTTGATGGTTGAGCAGGATAAGAAAGCCAAGCTTGAGAGTAGTTTTGAGGCTTTAAGTGCTCAATATGATAATCTGCTGACCAGTTCCGAGAAAGAGAAAAGTGCCATGTTGTTGGAGAAAAAGGTACTTTCCGAGAGAATTGCAAAGATGGAGGTCGAGCATAAAGAAAAAATTAGGGTGAGGGATGACCAGTTTCATGCTAACATGGCTCGGATCCAGAATAGCCTCCATGCCATTCAAGTGTCCTCCGACAAAGAGGTCGAGGAGATGCATCAAGAGAAGGAAGCTTCCGAATATTTACTTAACCAAAAATTCAAGAGGCTGAAGAAGCGGCAGCCGAGGCTCGGAGTGAGCGGAATGAGGCTGTAGCTAAACTGGATCAGGTTAAGGATGAGCTTCTCTTATCCCAGGCAGACAATTCTTACTACAGGGATGTTGTTCTTCCTAAAACCAAGATTTATTGCTTCTGCTCCTCCTCGTCAGCCATGGTGAAGGCTTCCTCCGAAAAATCTTTTTCAGACTGTTTGGATTATATGCGTGATATCCTCCACCAAGCTCTCAGCCAAGAAAAGATGCCCCAGGTGAGTCTTTGAAAAAGCATCTTGATCTGGGGCTACTTGGTGAGTACTCCAAATTTATCATCGATACTGAACTTCCCGAGGAGGATTCTGATGAGGTGTTGGAAATAGATTCAGATGAGGCCTTTGCCGATGGTATTCTGGAGCTTGCTATGGCTAATTCTGAGGCTGAGGATCCTCTTGTGGAACTTCCTATTGAGTCCGTGGCGGTGCCTACTCAAGAACCATTAGCTGAATTCGAGGCTCTTGGATCTGGCACTGGGAACGAATCTAATCCCATCGTTACTGCTATTGTTTCCGACCTTCAGCCTTCCTCGATTGTTATTGTTCCCGTAGCTCCTCCTTCTTTGGAAGCTATTCCCCCATATGTTAATGCTGAAACATCTGATATCTCATTGGATCCAATAGCTTCTGGAACCTCCCTAGCTCTTCCGAGGGTGTGCCGCCCGAAGGTGGCGGTCCGAAGTCTATTGGTATCACTGGTTCCGAAGTTATCCCAGCTGACAAGAGGCCATGGTACCGAACCGGATGCACTCCTTTATTTGAGTTTATTATGAATACTCCATGTATTTTTCCTTTTTCTTCGAGTTGTAGAATTCTTCTATGAATTTCCGACACTGTGTAATCCTTCCCTTATGAAATGGAGTATTTGATTTTACGTTGACTAACCTTTTGGAGGTATTCTGGTAATTTTACTTTTACTTTTGAGTATACCGCCATTTTCTATCGTGGTGTGGCACGTCTTTGATTAGGGGCCACGTGGATTAATCTACGCCCCTCATATTCTTTGGAAGTTGTAAAGTCTTGCCTTCCCAGCCATCCGATCTTTGCCATTTTTTGTTAACCCTGTCTATTCATTATGTGGGTTGTATTTCTTTCCATCAGATATCTTTTGATTTCTATTTTTGAAATACAAATCTTTTGCATATTTCTCTGTGTTTCCCCCTTAAATTTACTTCTAAATTTCCGACACTCTCTGAGGTTTCGCTTATCTTCCCCTCTGCTAAATTCTAAATTTTGCGTTTATCGTTGGTGATGGCTAGTGAAGGTACTCCTCTCCCTGCTATCATTCAAGAGGTTAACACCTCTGATTCTACGTCGGAGAGGCATTTGCAGCCTGGTGTTCGCAGCTCCAATCACCTGCAGAGGCGGCCCCGGCCTAATTTAAGGTTTTTGTCTACTTCTTCCTCATCTGGCGGTAATCTACCTCCTGTTTCTTCGCCCGATAGGCTGGGTGTTCCAGTTGTACCTGCGGTAGCTGCCAGCGGTGTTTCGATACCCATCGATGAAGAATACTGCGCTCTCTTGCCCCTGAACCCGATGGATTATCTCCCGGTTCATCGGGATATTGGCAATATAGGGACTTCCCTTCAAGGCATGGCTCAGCGTCTTGAGTGGGTGCTGCCCTCTAGACTTTCTGCTGAGCGCCTGGAGGAAATCCATCAGTTGTTTGGTAATCTCGATGTGGTTTTAATTTTCCCTGGTAACTGTGTTTCTATTACTGAGCCTCCTCTCGAATTTGTACCACTTTCTATTATTCCCTCTTCCTTGCTGGCTTGCATCTCCCTGTTCCACCTGTGATTGGTTTGTTATTACAAAGGTGGAACATGGCTATCGCACATCTGTTCCCTTTTTCTTGGTTACGTTTGATAACCACTATGTCTCTGTTCCATGTGCTGGGCCATACTATCCAGGATCCCTTTGAGTTAGAATTTCTTTTCTTCTATGTTGCTTCTGGTCGTTTCGGCGGGTTCTACCACTTACTCCCTCATGACAATTATCGTTTTGTTGGGGCTTCCAACGTTATCGTCAGAAGTTGGGAGTACACCTGGTTTTGGTTGAAAGGTATCTACCGCATTCGAGTGAATGGTGTAGCCATGTCCTTCCCCTATCGGTTCCTTCCGTTGAACAAGTGTATGACTCTTATCTCTTTTCTGGACTCTATGCTGCTCTGAGGAATTTCTAACATTCTTTTAATACCTTGTGCAGGTCCTACCCATCGTCGACTCGTATAGTTAAGTGATGGATTTTGCCGCATTTACGAGATCTTGTACTCAAGCGACAATTCTTATCGTGCCTCTCCTCTCCTTCAAGAACCCATTCTTGATTCTACCGGGCTATCTACCCTTGGTCGCTATGCCACTGCTGGTATCTCTCATTTATTTTCCTGTGGCTTCATTTTGTTTGTGGGGATGTTGGTTATGTGTTTTATATTCATTTCTTATCTTTCCATATGAACTCCAAAGTGCTTTATCTCTGGTGGGGTCTACCGTCTCTATTGCCGACTTGTCTCTGACTAGTCACAAACATGTGTATTAGTTCTCAGATGATGAAGTCGATTCTGTTTACAATGTTTCCTCTTCTTCTTCGGATTGTGAAAGTGAATTTGACTGTCTATCTTTTGGTTCCAGGGACTTCAAGCTTGAGGAAAGTCTTTGTGATACGTTGTTTGCTCGCGGTAGAGTTTTCCTTCCCTTGTCTCCTCCTCGAGGACGATCACGTCATTCAACTGCAGTTCCTCCTGGATTTTCCTCTCCGATTGACTTTGCCAGGACGGCAGTGACAACATTGCTTGGGAAACAATATCAGGGTGTTTACGAATGGGGTAAGTCTTCTCATTAGCCTAGTATCAATTTTACCGCACGCCCATCTCCATCCATTGGTGAGTTCAGTATCCTTGCTAATGAGATGAGAGGAATAATTACTATGGCTCACGCTTCATTGTCTTCTATGTGTCCCTTGCATTCTCATTAATAGTGTCATTTTGCAGATCCCTCTGTCGCCGCCTCCGAAAGTGAAGAGGATCCCGAGTTGAAGGATGATTCGGAGCCTGAGTTGGAAAGCAATCAAGAGCCGAAGACTATGACATGATGCTTGAGCCTGCTGGAAGAATTGTTCCTCCGATCGTTCCTGAAAAAGAAGTTGATTTCAGTATCCGCCAATCTGGTTCCTAGACGATTCCTATCATTCCCCCAGTCAATCCAAACCCTCAAAGTGTTGCCGATTCCACTAATTTCTCCGTTGCCGATAGATAGGCTGAGAGGCTGGCCACCGAAAGAGCCCATAAATGTGGAAAGAATATTGCTGACTAGTCTGACGAGCCTGATTTGGAAGATTTGGGGAATTTAGGCATTGTCCGGGGTGTTTCCAACCCCTTCAATCATCGTGTCCTGCTTATCATTGATCAAAGTTATCTCCCTTGGAATTCTTCTTGTTTAGCCACTATGGCCGGGGCTACTGTTGCATCTCTTTCTACCTCTCTACATGTCATGGATCAATATCGCTTGTTTGCCAGTCAGGTGGTTGGTGGTTCTGAAGGATCTTCCATTGATTTGGAAGAGAGATTAACTATTCTGGAGACTGAGAATGCTGAGTTGGCCTCCCTCGTCGATTATTAAAAGGAACGTCTAGAGGTTTTGAACTTTGAAATAGGGTTGGAATAGGCCACTCTTGAATATGTTAGGATAAGTTTGACCGAAGCTGAAAATGCCAGAGACGCTGCTAGAGTCGAAGCTGTGGAGGCCCGAGCTAGATTGACAGAAGTAGAGGCTCGTGTTAGAGCACTGGAAGGACGTGTCAGCCATCCCTGAGCTTCAGAAGAGAGAGCGGCCCGAGCCGAGGCACAGCTAAAGGAGATGGAGGATAAAATGGCTAGCATCTTCCAATCTCTCAGTGGTCGGAAGAAAGATTGACATTCCTTCTCCAATTTCGTATGTTGACATTTTATTTATGTCTTGGTTCCCCGTGTGGGTAAAAATTTTATTTACAATGATGGCTTGTAACTTTGAATTCTGGATTTCTTCCTCCCATTTTCTTATCGTTGTTGGGTAGTCGTTTATAGCAATATTTGTGCCTCTATGCTTTATGAATTATTGATTCGCCGGTTGCTAATTTGTGATTGTTGATATGTGTTGGTTTACATTCATCAACCAATGCGTACCTTTGCCTTGCATGTTGATCATGTGTGTGTGAGCGTGTCCTTTCCGAGATACTCTCTTTTCGTTTGCGCGCCGATGTCTCGATTTCTTATTTTTAGGTGTTTCTTCCAACCCGGTAATATCTGTTCCGAGCCCTCATAATCAATTTCTTTTACCATCGACACTTTTCTGATTCCTACTACTTTCTTCTCTGGTAGCCCAAGTATTTCATCCAAAGTAGGTTCCGATACCCCTATTTATCTCAAAACCCCAAAGGTTCCTTTTCGATGTCTTTATTTTCTTTTTCCGATACTGACGTTCACCCAAGATTTTATTCCCTTTCTTTGAATACGGTGCTCTTTCGACGAATATTCCTGGATTACCCCGTGGTGCTGATCCATTCCTTCTGATTATTCCCATACTTCTAAAATTTATCCTTTTACCTGGCACCTATATTTCCATCATTCCCTTGTATTTCATGTTCCAATATTTATTCCTTTTCCCGATGTTAACATTTGTCTCAACATTTATACCTTTTATTCTTATATAGACCTTAACTCTGATGTCATCCTCCGATCCGCGCATTCTTTCCGAATTATCCGTATTCCAATACAGATGTTCCTTCCCGACTCATTCTTTTATCCCCATTCAACCCTTCTTAGTTACTCTGCCTTTCCCGTACCGTCATTATATCTCGAAATTTATCTTTTTACTCTAATACCAATGTTCATCCCCTTGTTTTAACGTATCTTTTTTTTTTAGATTTTATTCTTTTATCCCGAACCCATCCATTTTTCATTTTTGATTCTATTATAGCAATTGATACACCATAATCCCTGTGTTTTACATTATGGCATTCCTCCCATGTTATCCAGATTCAAATTCAATGACTCGTATTGCATGAAGTGAATATCCATAACCATGTAACAAGAATTTTCATACAACTTTTCCTTTTTGATGTAGCCAAACAAACCCGTTACTCTTTTGGCTTAGTGCCTTGATTCTATTCAAGTATGGCCTAATGCCTTGATTATGCAGTAAGAGGTTGTATCACCAACCTCATTTGTCCCCCTCTCTGGCTCACTGGTAGTACTTCTTTAGATGCTGAACGTTCCATGGGTGTGGCACCTTCTTTCCGTCCACTTCTTCCAGCTTGTACGCCCCTTTTTCTAATACTCTTTTGATCACATATGGGCCTTTTCAGTTCTATCCACTGCCTTGCGTCGCCAGACCTAACACCTTTCGGAGTACCAATTCACCTTCTTTGAATTGTCTCAGTTTCATCCTCGAGTTGTAGAATCATTCGGCCCTCAGTTTGTATATTGTATTATGCATTTCTGCATTCAACCTTTTCTCTTCCAGTAGATCCAATCTTTCCTGAACCAGATTGTCATTCCATTCTTCTCTACAGAAAGCAATCCTTGGGCTGGTCTCTCTGATCTCTATTGGGATCACCACTTCTATACTGAAAGTCATTGAGATCATTGGTAGAGGTCCTTGTAGTCATTCTGTATGACCACAGAACACATGGCAATTCCTCCGGCCAACTCCCGTCTAGCTTCTCCAATCTTGCTTTCAAGGTGTGCTTGATTATCTTATTTATTGCTTCGACTTGGCCATTAGATTGAGGGTGATAAGGCGTGGAGGACCACTTTTTGATGTTGTAGTCCTTGCGCAATTTTCTCAACTTGGCATCAAATTGCTTGCCATTGTCTGTGATGATTGCGTAAGGTATACCAAAATGACACACAATATTCTCCCAGATAAACTTTTCTACCCGTGCCTCGGTGATGGTCACCAAGGCCTCGGCATCTGCCCACTTTGTGAAATAGTCTACGACAACTATGACAAACTTGACTTCTCTCTTGCCGATTAGTAGTGGACCGATCAGATCGATTCTCCACTTGGCAAAAGGCCAAGGGCTAAAGACAGAAGTTAATTGCTCCGAAGGCATCCATGTGATCGGTGATAACCTCTGGCAAGTAGTGCAAGCTCGTGCGTGCTGAGTAGCATCCTTTTTCAATGTTGGCCAGACATATCCCTGTCTGATCACCTTATGGGCCAAAGCAATTCCACCAGTATGGTTTCCACATATGCCTTCATGTATCTCGGCAAGTACATACCTAGCCTCCTCTGGGTTAAAGCATTTTAGGAGTTGGGATGAGTATCCTCTTTTATAAAGTTTCTCATTGATCAACACGTATCTAGCCGATCGAAGCCTTATCTGGCGGGCCTTATCTTTGTCCGCAGGAGTTTCACCAGTTTCCAGGTACTTCTTGATTGGAGTCATCCATGATTCTCTAGGGATTTGTTCGCTCAATACCCATACACTAGTATCTGATGGCTTTTCTTATTTTACGTTGTTGATGTTGTTGAAGTCTTTTGCATTTGTTTCCGTGGCCAATTTAGCTAGTATGTCTGCCCCCATGTTCTCCCTCCTATCAATATATTCCAGAAATACATATTTGAATCTTTGTAGCATACCAGCCTCTAATCCTCTATAGTGGCTCATCTGATCATCTTTGTCTTCATATTCCCCTCGTACCTGATTCACAACCAATTGAGAATCGTTATACACTAACAACTCGTCAGCACCCAGGCCAGTGCCATCCTTAACCCATTCAATAGGGCTTCGTATGCTGCTTCACTATTAGCTTGGAAACCGAACCTTATTGTAGTTGAGAAGGTCTCTCTAGATAGGGTTTGGATGATGACTCCAGCTCCCGAAGCTGATGCCGTAGTGGACCCATCTACGTGCATGGTCTAGGGCTTCCTCCTTTATTTCTTGGTTGACATGGGGAATATTAATTCTACTATGAAGTCCACCTTGACCTGACCTTTGACTACATTCCTCGGCAGGTATGTGATATCAAATTGTCCCAACTCCATGGACCACTTGAGTAGTCTCCCAGCTTCATCTGGCCTCCGGAGTACCTGTCTCAAAGGGAATGTGGTCAGTACCTTCATGGTGTGCTCCATGAAGTATGGCCTTAGTTTTCTCGAGCTCATGAGGAGAGCATATGCCATTTTCTCTATCACCGGATATCTAAGTTCCGCATCCTTCAGAGATTGGCTTACAAAGTATAATGACTTTTGGTTTTTCTCCTCAGTTTTGACCAGTACTGAACTGATCGCCGTTTCCAAAACTGCCAAGTATATCTGTAGTGTTTCACCCGGGGAGGGTTTAGAGAGAATCTTATGGTCTGACAGCTTCTTTTTTATCTCGGCAAATGCCCTTCCACACTCATCGGTCCATTCAAATTTGTCCTTTTTGATGAATTCAAAAAATAGTTTACACTTGTCTGATGCTTTCAACATGAATCTATTTAGGGCTGCTAACCTTTCCGTCAGGTTTTGAGTTTCTTTCATGTGCCTTGGTGGTTCCATCCTCAGGATTGACTCCACTTTGTCCGGGTTCATCTCGATTCTCCTCGAGCTGACCAGATACCCGAGAAAGCATTCCTTGCTTACTTCGAAGGTACACTTCTTCGGGTTCAGTTTCATTCTATAATGGTGAAATATTTCGAACGTCCTGGTCAATTAACCGAAATGATCCTCTCTCCTTGTACTTTTTACCACTATATCATTGACATACACCTTGACTATCTTTCATATCTCTACCTCAAACATCTTATTTTCTAACCTTTGATAGGTTGCCCCTGCATTTCTCAACCCGAAAGGCATGTTGTTCCACTCAAAGACGCTCTTCTCTGTGAAAAAAGCTGTATTTGCCCTGTCATTTGGGTGCATCGGGATCTGATGATATCCCGAGAATGCATTCATGAAACTCATTATCTCGTGCTCTGTCGTAACATCTACCATTTGATCAATTGATGGCAAAGGATAACTATCCTTGGGGCATGCCTTGTTTAGGTATTTGAAGTCTATGCACAACCTCCACGATTCCTTTTTCTTTTTGACCATCACCGAGTTTTGCACCCTTACAGGATATTTGCATTCGCTGATTCTTCCGCTTGCCAAGAGTTTGTGAACTTCCAATTCCATGGCCACATTCATCTCCAGGCTAAACTTCATCTTCTTTTGATGGAAAGGTGGGATGCTGGGGTCGATGTTCAATTTGTGGCAAGCATATTTTGGGTGTACTCTAGGTGTTTTATTCGGATTCCAGCGAACACTTCCAAATTTTCCTTCAATAGTTGGGTCAGTGCTGCCTTGAACTAATTTTCCCATTCCGTTCTGATCTTAACTTTGATCTCTGCATTCTCTGGATCCAGCTAGACCACCTCTATTTTTCCCGCTGCCGAGGCTCTTTCATGCACTTTCATTCTCGGATCCTCGTCGGGTATCATAGGCTTCGACCATTTTTTGGGCTGGATTTCGGCCATTTTTTGGTGTTCTTTCTCATTCCGTTCTCCATTTTGCTCCCTTTCTTTGACCTCCATAACCATTTCTGGTTCATTTTCACTTTGTTCCCGCTCTTGTGGCTCGTCTACCTCCATCGGTATTTCGATATCCTCTTCTCCTCCAATGATGTCCTCGAAACTTAACATCTCATAATCCGTATCATGGTAGCTCAAGCCCTCTACTTTTTATATGAACGAACATTCTCTTGCTCTCCTTTGATTCCCTATCACTATTGCTACCCTACCATCTGATGTGATGAACTTGAGGCATTGATGAAGGGTGGATGGAATGGCTCCGAAGGCATGGATTAGTGGGTGGCCTAAGATACAGTTGTATGTAGAGGCTTGATCGATAACCTTGAATGTCAGTTGTTTCTGTATTCTGGTTTTCCATCTGATCCTTCTAATTGTATGGACAAATCAAACTCCATGGTCGGTCTGGTCTGCGCATTGCCAAAGCCTTCGATTTCATCACCACATGGTCTCACCTTGTGGTGACTTTTCCCTCCCACGTTTTGAAACACCTCCTTAAAGATTATATTGGCATATGCATCGATATCTACTAGACACCTATGTACCTACTAGACACCTTCGATCGGAATGTGGAGTACTTACCCCATGGAAATCCATTTCTATAAATACGATGTCGGCTTCCACTATCCCTTTCGTCTCCGATGCCAACGACCACACTTGAGGGATTGGTTGGCTCAAGTCTCTCAACTCAGCCTTTCTTCTTCTTTTTGATGCCGTGGTAAGTGCCTGCGAGGTTCCGGGATCTCTTCAGCTGGCTTCATTATATGTATCTTCCCTGGTCGATCGCCTCTCGACGCTTGTCCTTTTATTCTATCAAACACTGGCAATCGGCCTAGAGGTGGAGGGGGTAGAGATATCGCTCCTTAGTTCCTCCCTCTATCCGGGGACCTCTGCCTTCCTTCCTTGAACAGCTTCCATAACTCCATAATCAGGTTTCGGCATTGGTCAGTATTGTGGCCATGTGTTAGGTGGTACATGCAATACTTCTTGGGGTTAACGAGTTTCGAAGTTCTAAGACATGTCTCGATGGCCGAAGGACCTGCTGATCCTTTACATAATAAAAGACTTTGGCCACGCTCAGATTAGTGCCTGACTTCATCTCCTCATACATCAGTTGTACCTCAGTGTCTTTGGTAAAAGGCTTGAAGGTAGCTGGTGCCTTGTACTCTTTCGTTCCCCCTGCATTTGCTTTTTTCCTACTCGGTTATGCCGAAGTGCTCTGGCCGCTTGCTTTCTTCATTATTTTGGAGATATCTTTGGCCTGGATGTATTCTATCGACATCACAGTAAAGGTGGTGTACGATGCCGGTGGCTTGAGTTGCACGGCCTTCCACAGGCTAGTTTATGGGTGTAATGCTCCCATCACTGTGATGAGGCATGCCTCATCTTCCATGACTTCTCCCATCGACCTCTGTTCATTGAACATTTTCAGAAAATCTCTCAAGCTTTCTGTATACCCCTGACGGACGTTGGCCAGCTTGTGCTTCGGCTCTTTTGGGGCTTCGAGATAGGAATATTGCATTAAGAACACCTCCATCAGCTCTGCCCAACCTTTGATGGATTTCGCCGGAATTGCTCTAAACCACGCATGAGCTTTGTTTCCGAGGGTTAGAGAAAACATTTGGCATAGTGTGACTTCATTCGAACCTTGGGCTTGTATCCTACCAGATATTTTTCTATATGGGAGTACGGATCGTAGTCACAATCGAAAACCAAGCTTGGCGGAAATTTTACCCCATGTTGCCTAAATGCATTACTGATTTCTGCCGGAAAGGGTGAAGGTGCCACTGCCTGCTGGAGGGCTCCGCCTGTTCCCGACATCTTTCTTTCCAGATCTGCTAAACCCTTGCTTACTTCATCGTTCACCTGGACTTGTGGGTTCTTCATTGGGACATTCGGGAATGCCCCTTCATTCTCTGACCAATCTTCTGAATAAGTCTCTGCTTTCCTCGCCCTTCTTTGGGAAGAAGGCCTCCTACTTCTTCTGGTTCTTGGTTGGAATTGATCCACTGTAAAAAGACTTTCCCACGTAAGATCTTGACTCTCCTGCGAGTATTGTATTGGGGATGCGTAAGAACCTTGATCCCTTTATCTTTGGCCCCGATTCTGCCTCCTTTGACCATTCATCTAATGAATAGGGGAAGGGGAAGGGTTTAGATGACGATGCCTTCTCTGGGATACTGATGGTGTTCTCCTGCGATCTTCCTCTTCCATGGGTACTTCCAGGGTTGACGGGCGACCTCTCATTTGACCCTGGGGATGGTTCCGAGGGACTTGTTCCTCTCCTGGCACCTCTCTAGGTGGGGGTGACCTGCTCTCTGACCCCTCCTAGATCTTGGTGGTCTTAGAGCCTCCTCTTCCCTCGGCACCTCTCTAGGAGGAGGGTTCTGATGTGCGTTTTTTTTGCACGCAAAATTAATTCCCAAGTATTAAGGAAATTATTTGCAGCTTAAGTAAGCGACCAAGTGAATTATCGAACTCAAAGGATGTCGTATTATCAATTTAGTTATTATCTAAATTAATTAAGACGAATGGCAATAAGATTTGAGGTTTGAATTATTAAACTACTAAACAATTAATTAAAATAACAAATAAAATAAATAACACTAGAAGAATACGAAAATAGATCAAGTAGGAGAATAGGTAGCCCTAGGATAATCCAGTTTTAGGCATTAATTTCCTTTCCATGTGTGATGTCCGACTATGCCTTGTGGAATATGGACGCATCACTAAACCATGCATATCTACTCTATAGACACAAGTGAACATGCGTGTAACATGTGTGAATAACCTCGGAGCAAGAGATATAATTCTACCCCCCTTTCTAGGTACTATCAATATCATTTATTTCCCTGGCCAATTGGTACTCTAACCCGATATGATCTCCCTTTATAGGTACTATAAAATTATCCTCTTTATCCTACTTAATAACCCGAATTCAATTCAATTAATAAGTATTCATATATGATAGTTCTAATGAAGCTTCGGAGTCCCCTCACTTAGAATCATAACATGGAATCCTGTTCAGCGGTGAACGCACTCAATCCACAACCAAGATATATATTCAGACTCTATATACCAATTGAAGATGCACAAAATGACCGTGAATATTGATTAAGAAAGCACAATCATATATAAAATAAATCTACAAGTAATATTGTACGGAGTTTACATACGAAAGTTCAACTAATTCATAAAAACCTTCACAACCCTAGTTCTACCAAAAAGGCTCTAGCCCACGATATTACAAAGAACAATCATGGGTGTTGGATAGATCTTACCCGGATATCTGGAAAATTACAAGATAAATTAGGAAATAAAATAAACCCCTGATGTGGGCGTCGTCGCGTCCTTCTCCGTCATGAATCCTCCTCTTGGTTCTCCTCTTGATTCCATAGACGAATCTTCAAAGTGATGGATGGATGGAGGAAAGGATGTGGATGATGATTGGGGGTGATCCCCCTTGTGGGGTGTAGTATTTTTGTGGCCTCTCTCTAATTCAATCTATTTTAATCTCTATGATGAATAATGATGTGATCTATACCCCTTTTACACTTGTAAGCTCTCCTTATAGGCCTTGGATGGGCTTTTACTTGAGACATACGTCAAATTTGGTAAAAGAAACCCAAAACTACCAAAAATAGAACCAGCGACATTCTGTTAGACTTAGCATTCTTGGTCGAACAAGGTCTTCAAGTCGAGCAACTGGTCGAGCAAGCTCTCTATAAGTTTTGGGTCATTTTGCTCGAGTTTCCCTCTTCCGTTCGACCAAGACGATTCTGGTCGAACGGATCTCCTTTGGTCGAGCAGGCTTGCGCAGTCCCACCATTTCGCGCATAACTTCCACATCCGACCTTTGATTTGAGTAATTCTTACACTCAAGCGATCCTCTCTTTCTTGGATTTCTATCCATATAAGGAACTCATAGAAACTCTAACATTGATTATGTAACAAGTCATGCAAAGCGGACAGTCGTTCTGAACAGGAATAACTTGCGCGACGTCACCTCTTTGATCATAACTTTCTCGTTTGTAATCCGATTAGGGTGTTATTTACGCCAAAACGACCCTCTCTTCCGTGTCTTTCCAACCATATAATACACTTCCAATTTAGAGCTTCACATGAATACAAAAAAATTATACAATTTGGACGTGCATTTTTCAGCATCTTTGCACAAATTGCACATTTTCTCGAACTTGGCACTTTTGATCCATTTTTTCATCTAAAACATAATAAAACACCTCAAGTGCACCTTTTTCTCTAATATATTGAATATAATACAGTTGTGCTAATATATAAAAATAATACTCATCATAAATGTATTAAATTGGACACTAAAATACGCTTATTTTCACTCTCAACAAACCCCCAAACTTACCCGTTGCTCGTCCCGAGGCAACAAAATAAAAATAAAGAAAGAGAGTGTAAGAAAATTAGCGAGGAAACAAGGATTATAACACATACCCCATTCAAAATACAATTGTCCTCAACTTAGGTCATGCAACTCTCATTACATGTAATAATCAATTCATAGCATACAAGATAAGACAATCACCACCAATTCAAATGCTCCATTGACATGTTCTCATGGGATGTATATATAACTCGCACTCAAGTGTAAAAGATGTACTCTTATTGGTTAAGATGTTTACGCTTAGATTCAATTTAAGTGCATGCATAACCATAAACTTGCCAAACGTCTCAAAGTCTCCACCACTTAAAGTATGATTCGACAATGAGATCAAAAAGGACTTTAAATAGGATGTAAGGTTGGCTCTTTGGTTAAGGTAGGAAACATATTGATTAAGTGACTTAATTAGTAGATAATTAAAACCAGAGATCTTTTGTACTGCAGATTTTTACACTTCAAGGCTATCCAACTTCATGCTCTTCTAATTTTCTTTTCTCTCCTTTCCTTCAAGCTCAACATAATTTTCTTTTATTTCTTTTTTTCTCAAGGTACCAGTTTCAGGCACTACCTCTAACATCTCGGGGTACTAGTTTCGGGCACTACCCCTAAGCAACTTATTTTTAAGCTCATAATCACTTGTACAGCTCCAAATATTTTATTCCTTCCAAACTCCATGAAAATCAATTCACACACTTTGACAGCATTTAATTCTCTACTAATTATAGGAATTTCAGGCTCAAATAGGATATCAAAGTGGCTATCTTCGTAGATTGCCAAAGAAATAAGGCTTTCAGGCTCAAAAGGGCTAACTACGGATATATAATTATTTGGTAGGAAATTATTTGGCAAAGTGACTCATAAATTCAAGGATGGCCTAAAATCATCTCCCATCATCTAACACACATGTAGTTTCAAGTATGACAAGAGGCAAGTTCTAGAATATGATTGGTCGTATATAGTCGAGATAACCAATTAAAGAATTTATCAAACCACATGGAGGAAGGTACTAGAGTTTAAACGATCTCAAGTTTATCGTGATTTTATAAGGACTACGGAATGGAATGGATAGCTTGCAAATAAATGCAATGAAACTAATGCAAGAACTAGAAATAAAGATAAAATGAATTCAAAGATAAATGGGTTCCAAATGATGCAAGGATGAGATTAGCAACAATCATGGTATAGATAATAAAGAGTTCATGCAATTAATTCTAATCTCTCATGGACATAGCATAGGAACGATCACTAATTCTACCTAAACTCTCTACGGCCCTCAATAAGGCTCCCAAAAGCACTTAAGATCGATACCATAGTGAACACCTCCCACTAGGTACTAATTACTCTACGAGTTCCCTAACGAGGTACTAAACCATAGGCAATATTCCCTTTTAAGGTACTATAAATTTACTAATGGCTTGATTCTCCTCACCTAATCAACCAATCTCTCGATTAAGCTAATCAAATGTTCTATCAATGGGTTCTAGATCTAGAAGGATATCTCTATCTCATTCTAAATTAATGCACATGAAGTGTATGATGAAATGATTCAATAAACTATCCTAAACACATAATTGATTTCTCAATCTAATCACATGTCCATGACAATTAATTACACAAATCATACATATACATCAAGCAATTCACATCAATGATAGAAATAACACAAATGTCTAATTAAGATTAAAATCAATTTGCATAAAACCTAAATTATCCAACACCAATCATAGAGCTAATCTCACAAAGGAGATTAGCCTATCATAGTCTTAGAAAAAACAACATAGACAATTATATCTATAAATCCCATGACAAATCTATAAAGAAGTTCACAAAAATTAGAATTAGATTCCCCCTTTGAAGTGTTTCAATGGAGATCTCCTTCTTCTTCTTGTAATCTTCACTCTCCCTTACTTCCTTGATCACTTGGATGGTGGATTTGATGGAGGGATCAAGTGTAGATGGATGGATGGTAAATGGATGAAGATGATGGTGTGAAATGGAGAAAATGGTGTGTGAGGTGTGTGTAATTGATCCCAAAAAATGATTCTTCTGATTTTTACACTCAAAATGAGTATTTGTATCCCTTGGAACCTTCTAGAACACATTCTAATTATAAAATTGACTTCGAGCTGAGTTCGGGTTGGTGTAGCGCAATCTCACCGTTTTGTACATAATTTTCTCGTACGAAATCCGATTTGGGTGATTTTTACGCTCACGCGATCCTCTCTTCCGTGACTTTCCAACCATATATCACACGTCCAAAATACTTAAAAATTCAACTGAATTTTCTGAAATTTGGTCGAGTTTTCATGCTGTCCCTTGTTTCCAAATTTTTCTGTAAGAGAAACTCGACCGAGTTTTTAGAAACTCGATCGAGTTTTTGTGCAAACTTTTCTGTAAGAGAAACTCGACCGAGTTCAAGAAATTCGATTGAGTTTTTGGACCTTCCTTGCATTTTTGATTTTGTCTCCACGTTTGCTATGTTTTCACCTATTTTTCATACGTTTAAGCTCATTCTCACACATTTTCATAAAAACACAAACACAACCAAATAGTACACAAAAATGGATAAAATAATACAAAAACACACATAAAAAGATACTAAAATCTAGGTGAAAATATCACTCATCAGAATACACGCACGAGAATGATACTCACCAGAAAGAAATATCATGTGATTATGTAACATGATCAACGAGGCTCAAAATCTCACATGGTTTTTTTAACAAGTAACAGAACACCTTTCATAGTAAGCAATATCCCACAAGTACACGTAAAAATTCATATCACAATATAACTCAAATACACTTCCTTCATCAATTTCAAGAGCATATGAATTTCAAGCATAATTTAAACAATATAAGCTCACATGGATCACCAAAACATAAACTCAATCCTTCCACTCCATGAATTAAAAGCACATATAAAAATTAGAGTAAGGAAACGAGGGCACCTGATTTCTCCTTCAAAATGTATGCACGAGCTCCTCGAGTTGTTCAACTTGATAAGGTCAAGCCTCAATGTAGAACTCGTCTTGCCACTCTCCTACCTTTTTCTATAATCAAAGCTCAAACACTCATCATCACAGGATTCATCAATAATAAAATAGGAAAACTATAAGAAAGAATCAATTGACTATCTAATCGACTCCACACACTAGAAACACCACAGAACACTAGGCAAATTGCAAAAAATAACACATCAAAACCAATTAAAGTTTCAACATACCGCAAAAAATCAACTCCCCTAGCAAACATTACAAAGAAAAGATTATACTCTTGGTGCTTCAATGAGGTAATAACATCACACCCTCCAAACTTAGTAAAAACGTAAGTTGAAACTAAGTTTGCAAAGAGATATAATTACTGATTAGTAAGCACCTTAAATATAAAAATTTCTTACTCACACGAAAGAAATAAAGCAATAAAACGGAAGGGAAAGCCCCCAACAGGTGCTCATGTTTAACATCGAAGAGTCACGACGGTAGAGGATGTTATTCTCGCATCCTCACCTTCAAGTACTTTCTTTCCCTCTTCTTGTCGGCACTCAGCACCTCACCTTTCTTGGTAACAATTATATGATCCTTGGAATTTTCTTCCTCCCATGGCTGTCTAGACACCTCCTTGTCAATCTTTCACTTAAATTCAGAATCGTCTATCCTATCTAAATCAAGAATAAATAAGTTTGAAACTACATCTATGCTCTCGCATGATTGAGTCTCCATGGGCATCTTCATTGCATGATCAAGAGAGAAAACCACATCTTCATTATCCATCTGCAGTCTAAGCTTCTCGGCTCTCAATGTCTTTGTTCTTTCCCACTTCTTCTCAACTATAATCTTAGTATTTTGCTCTTGTGATGGTATTAGAGTGTTCTGAACAACAGGTGTAGCATTTGATATCAAATCGGGCACTGCACCACGTTGCTCGACCTCTGTTCGACCAAAAGGGACTGGTCGAATAGATGGGGTTTGGTCGAGCAACCTCTCCGATCGCGAGCTCTCATTCTCCATGTGTTTCTCGACTTTCGTTCAACTTGGGTAGTCTGGTTGAACAGATGGCATTTGGTCGAGCAACCTGCCTGATTGCGAGCTCTCATTCCCCAGATATTGTTAGACTTCTATTCGACCAAGCTGGTCTGGTTGAACAGAAGAGTGTAAGTCAAACGGTGCACCTGGAAACAGAGCATCGTAATTCTGTTCTCCCGGAGGTTGCTCGACCTCCGTTCGACCATCAGGTCTAGTTGAACGGATTGGGGTTGGTCGAATAAGGCTCCTGCCACCTTTGTTTTCACTCGCTGCCTTCTTCGGACCTTCATACTGCGTACCTGACCTCAATGTGATGGAATTATTCTCCAATGTTTATGTCAATTGATCCACAATAATCAAGGTAAGGTCCTTCAACTGCTTAGATAAATCTGCATGATCAACATTCATGGTATCCTCAAGATGATCAATCCTTGCATCATTCTCAGCCATGTATCGATTGAAGGTATCTTCAACACTCTTCACTTCTTGCTGCTTCATACTAGGCCCCCTTAGTGTCAACTCTGTAATCTGCTTCAGCTGGGACTCTAGTAGCTTGTTGATGTTAGCTAGACTAGAAACGATCTCATCATCCCTATTCGGCTTCACTTGATGTTCAACCTGCGCTACCTTGTCAAGTACATATGATCCTCTTACTCTTTTCATAGGCCAGTCACGTGAATTTATAGAGATGTCTTCAAACAACTTTTCTGCTTCAAGTGTTGTCTTAGATAACAACGCTCCTCCTGATGATGCAACAATAAAAACATGCGACTCACATTTCAATCCATAGTAAAAGATACTTATGTATTCAGCCTTAGACATTCCATGTTGTGGGCACCACCTGAGCATGTCTTTGAACCTGTCCCACGCCTCATGACATTTCTCACCCTGATTAATAACAAATTGGGTGATCTCTTTCCTCCTTCTTAAGATCCTTGAAGGTGGCATGTATCTCTCTAAGAACTTCTGCTGCAGTTGGTCCCATGTAGTGCAATCTGTGGCATCAAGAGTCTCATACCAAGCTTCTGCTCCATCAATCAAAGAAAACTTGAATAGGGCGATCCGTCTAGCATTATCATGAGCTCCAGCACCTTTCTGAGTGTTTGCATAACCAAGAAATTTTCGGAGATGCTGATATGGATCTTCAAAACAACCTCCAGAAAAGGGATTCTTCTCTACCATATTAATAAGAGCGGGATTTATCTCAAAATCATCATCTTCCCCCCTTGCTCCTATCAACCCCATGTTGCCAATCCCATAGTTCGTGAAAATTTCACGTATGACAACATTATCCGGATTTTACCTTGCTCCGGCCATGTTTAGCTTAATGTGTTATTCCTTCTTTCTTTTCTCTCATTTTCCTAGTGCACAAGTACCTCAGAAAAATTTAAGGTTAGATAGAATTAAATAATCACAAATAAAAGTCTTAATCAACTAGAAATAATAAACTAATAATAACAGTCATCCCCGGCAACGGCGCCAAGGACTTGATGCGCGTTTTCTTTACACTAAAAATTAATCCCCAAGTATTAAGGATATCAGTTGCAGCTTAAGCAAGCGAACAAGTAAATTATCGAACCCAAAGGACTACGTATTATCAATTTAATTATTATCTAAATTAATTAAGACGAAGGGCAATAAGATTTGAGGTTTGAATTATTAAACTACTAAACAACTAATTAAAATAACAAATAAAATAAATAACACTAGAAGAATACGAAAGTGGATCAAGTAGGAGAATAGGTAGCCCTAGGATAATCCAGTTTCAAGCATTAATTTCCTTTCCGTGTGTTGATGTCTGATTCTGTCTTGTGGAATATGGACGCATCACTAAACCATGCATATCTACTCTATAGACACAAGTGAACATGCGTGTAACACGTGTGAATAACCTCAGAGCAAGAGATATAATTCCACCCCCCTTTCTAGGTACTATCAATATCAATTATTTCCCTGGCCAATTGGTACTCTAACCCGATATGATCACCCTTTATAGGTACTATAAAATTATCCTATTTATCCTACTTAATAACTCGAATTCAATTCAATTAATAAGTATTCATATATGATAGTTCTAATGAAGCTTCGGAGTCCCCTTACTTAGAATCATAACATAGAATCCTGTTCAGCGGTGAACGCACTCAATCTACAACTAAGATATATATTTAGACTCTATATACCAATTGAAGATGCACAAAACGACCGTGAATATGGATTAAGAAAGCTCAATCATATATAAAATAAATCCACAAGTAGTGTTGTACGAAGTTTACATATGAAAGTTCAACTAATTCGTAAAAACCTTCACAATCCTAGTTCTACCAAAAAGGCTCTAGCTCATGATGTTACGAAGAACAATCATGGGTGTTGGATAGATCTTACCTGGATGTTTGGAAAATTAAAAGATAAATTAGGAAACAAAATAAACCCTAGATGTGGGCGTCGTCACGTCCTTCTCCTTCTTGAATCCTCCTCTTGGTTCTCCTCTTGATTCCACAGACGAATCTTCAAAGTGATGGATGGATGGAGGAAAGGATGTGGATGATGGTTGGGCGTGATCCCCCTTGTGGGGTATAGTATTGTTGTGGCCTCTCTCTAATTCAATCTATTTTAATCTCTATGATGAATAATGATGTATTCTACAGCCCCTTTTATACTTGTAAGCTCTCCTTATATGCCTTGGATGGGCTTTTACTTGAGACATACGTCAAATTTGGTAAAAGAAACCCGAAACTACCAAAAATAGAACCAGCGACATTCTGTTAGACTTAGCATTCTTGGTCGAGCAAGGCCTCTAAGTCGAGCAACTGGTCGAGCAAGCTCTCTGTAAGTTTTTGGTCATTTTGCTCGAGTTTCCCTCTTCCATTCGACCAAGACGATTCTGGTCGAACGGATCTCCTTTGGTCGAGCAGGCTTGCGCAGTCTCACCGTTTCACGCATAACTTCCACGTCCGACCTTTGATTTGAGTAATTCTTGCACTCAAGCGATTCTCTCTTCCTTGGATTTCTATCCATATAAGGAACTCACAGAAACTATAATATTTGAATATATAACAAGTCATGCAAAGCGGACAGTCGTTCTGAACAGGAACAGCTTGCGCGACGTCACCACTTTGATCATAACTTTCTCGTTTGGAATCCGATTGGGGTGTTCTTTATGCCAAAACGACCCTCTCTTCTGTGGCTTTCTAACTATATAACACACTTCCAATTCAGAGCTTCACATGAATACAGAAAAATTACACAAGTTTGAATTACATTTTTCAGCATCATTGCACAAATTGCACATTTTCTCGAATTTGCCACTTTTGATCCCTTTTTCTATGTAAAACACAATAAAATACCTCAAGTGTACATTTTCCTCTAATATACTGAATATAAGACACTTGTGCTAATATATAACAATAATACTCATCAAAAAGGTGTTAAATTAGACACTAAAACACGCTTATTTTCACTCTCAACAGGTTCCTTGCGTTTTGACTCCTTTCCTACTGTGGTTGCCTCCGAGCTTCTGCCTCTAAGCGACGAAAGTACTCGCTACGTCCTCCTTGCTGTGGGGTTTCATTCATGCTTTCCTCTCCTCTGGCGTTCCTTTTTCGTATGAAGTTGATAGTTTCCCTTGCATCGCCTCCACTATCTACCATGCTCTTCTTCTTCCTGGCATCTCTCCTTCTTTCCAGATATTCTCTCAGATCGTTCTGGCTTCCTCTGTTGATGCCATTAAACTCAACCTTGTCGGCTGAATCGGGGGAGCTTCCGTGGCATACTCATCGATACCTCTCCTTATCTTCTCATTCATCTCCTTTGTCTTCTCCGGGTCCCCAAGATTGGGGACGGGAATGGACCTCCCTGGGAATGCCATTCCGACAGCTGGTGTGCTAAATTGGACATTATTCTCGCTTCTCATTACGTTCCTTTGAGCTCTGGAACACTCTCTCATTTCTTCATTCCCAGTTGTCATATCCTTTGCTCCCATCTCTCAATCAGAAAAAATAGAATAAGAAAGCTAGGATGTAGCGTTCCAAAAAAGATAATTTTGTTTTGTACTGGACATAAAAGATGGAATAAATATCAAGTGTACACAAATATGAAATTTTTCCTATTTTCTACACCGCCCTACTCTCACTCAGCTCCACTCTCCTCTGTCATTGCTCCACTTTCAGTAAATTTTTGGATTTTCAAACTGCTTTGAATTTATCTAAATTAGAATTTTTGATTGCTCCTACTCGCGGTTTGATTTCTTAGGGGATGTTTGGTTGGAGGGTTTTAAGATGAGAAATGAGAATGAAATGAAAAAAAGGGTATTTGGTTGGAAGATATTGTTGTAAACTATTTGATAATAATAATAAGAGATACTCCCTCCGTCCTGCGTTAAGGTTTACATTTTCCATTTTGAATTGTTCCAAGTTAACATTTTCCATTTTGAATTGTTCCAAGTTAACGGTTTCCATTTTGAATTGTTCCAAGTTAAGGTTTACATTTCTCTTTTTTGTCATGTTGGGCCATACAAAGCAATTAATTATTTTATGTATGACCTACACATAACACTAATACAATTACCTAATTTACATTAAATATTATTTCTTTCACCTCACTATACATTAAAATATTATATCTCTTAATCTTCGTGCAAAAAGCAAACGCTAATACAACTACCCACTTTAAATTAAATATTATTTTTCTCACCTCACTACACATTAAAATATTATATCTCTTAATCTCTGTCACTACACATTAAAATATTATATTTGTTAATCTCCGTGCTCACCTCACTACACATTAAAATATTATATTTCTTAATCTTTGTGCAAAAAGCAAACGTCAATATGGAGAAAGTATAAAGAAGAAGAGAAGAATACAGAGAAATAGATTTTATTAACGGCGTTTATCTGAATAGGTACAAAATCCTAATATTCCTACTCACTATTTTATATAGAGAGGAGAAAGGGATACATTAGTAAATAATCTTTCTTCCTACTATAATGATACAAGGAGTAATGTCCATATAAAATATTTTACAACCAATAAGATAGTAGTCTAATTAATTTGATTCCCAAAAAGAAGAAAATTCCTTATTCCTCCCAAAATTGATCTCTATCACTTTGATTCCTTAATGCAAAGGTTAACTTAATTTTAAAATTATTAAAAAATTTTATTAAAAATTATAAAAATTATTAAATGATAATTTTCTTTTAGAAATAATAAAATTATATTAAAATTAAAATTAATGATAAAAATTATTAATCAAATCCTAAAAAAAAATTAATTTTACCAAACAAAATCATAACTGATTCTATTATCAACCAAACAACAATTAAAAAAAACCATTACTATTCCCTTGTCTTCCTTAATTTTAAGAAGAAAGCCCTAATTATTTTTTTCCGTTGCTATTTCTTTCCCAGCTCCTCGTTCCTCAGCCCCGTCAGCACCTTCACCTACATTTTTATTATTTTTCGTTGTTCCTTATCTTTAGTTTTTTTGTTTGGGAAAAAGCTGATCCAATTGTGTATGATAAAATGAGGCTACCATTCTACTGACCACTTTGATTTTACAGTGTCGGGTTTCTGAAATCAATTTCCCCATTTATCAAAAGGATTGGCAGCCAGGGTAGATCACCTTTGTTTTCCGCCCTCATCATACTGGTAAGCGATTTTTATGGGATGTCTTTTAGGTTTGATTTCACTGAATTTTAGCTAAGAAAATTTTGAGATCTTTATTAATTTAGTTTAACTTTCTCTAATATTTAACTAAGATATTTTGTTACCCTCTTCTCGGTATTTTTCTTTAATCTTCTAGGATAAATTCTTTCTATTGCATAAAAAATTTAAGGATTGGTTCCATTTAGAAAAAAATAAACCTACAAATTGCATTCACGATTGCAGAGAGCCATAGACGTTAACCGGGTACATATGATTACTAATCATTTTGTCTAAAATTTGTAAATTTTTACTAAATTTACATACGTTCAATTTTCAAAGTAATGTTGTATGTTGACATGGAAGCTAATGGTGTTTCATTGAAGGTACTGACTTGACATAATCATACAGCAATTTGGTGTACTTCTGTATTTACTACATTGTCCTATCCACCACTATGAGATAGTAGGATTCAAAACAATTCCTATTAAAAAAAATAAGAGTATTTATGAGACTAACATAGAAAGGAAAATATCACATGCTTGGATTCTTTGGAAGAGTTTAGATCATGCTTCAGTTTTTAATTTGATTCCAACACACCTCAATTGCACACTTGTGATATCATGAATGATAGTGTGGGCAGCAATGACCCAGGAGACTATGTTGAATACCAATTTCCAATGCAATTAACTTGGAATGTAAAACAAGTTTTACATTGTGAACTACACTTTTGTTAATGTGCCAACATGGTTCTTAACTACGCCTCCATTTTTCTTTCTTTTTAGGCTTCCGTTGACAGCAGAGCTCAATCAATCACTATATTTACAAGTTTTGTCAAACGTTTGGGGTAAGATATCATCCTACTTTCTTATGAACGGTAGAAAGAATATGCTTTCTAGCTACTATATCTTTTTACTAAGGATAAAAATTATATGCTCAGAGGTTTGTTGTGTTCATTCCTTGGGGATTTTGATCACACCACATAAGGATGATGTTAAATTTTCTAGCATGCTTTTGTCCTTGCATTATCAATATGACCTACTTTCTTTGATGTTGTTAGATTTTCCAGCATGTTTTTTGCTTTGGGTTTCAGTATTATTGTTTTTAATCGAAATCGGTGGATTGAAATTGACTTCCTTTAGCCTCAACTCCGTTTCCACAATTTTTAGTTTCATTTTACAGTGCAGTTCTTTTTATTTTTTTTTTCTTTTTTCTTTTTTAAATTGAGTTCCACATAACTGTGTATAGGTGAAAGGTAGAAAAGCATTATGTACTTTTTATTGATTTCACTATCACTAATCCTTTATATTCAACTTCTTCTGAATTTAAAAGCGCTACTTACTGAATTAGAAATATACTTACACGTAAGCAATCGTTACGTGCGTTCTGAATTATAGAGCAAGAATATGATTGCGTATCTAAAACATTTGCAAAAATGGGATAGTGCTCACATGGTTTACGCACATTAAAAATTATCAGACTTCAAATTAGTTGTCATGTCTTCTTTAACATTCCATTTCGTGTGGCATCTAAATGTTTTAAACTATATTGACCTGTATATTACCCTGCACTTTTATTATCTAATTACGTCACCAGACAATTTTCCTATTGTATATCAACCATATTGAGTTGAGACATTCTTGAATTGTATTACCTTTATACACTTGGTGGAAAAATTGCATGTGTCCTGCCTATTAATTGTGTACCATTACTCACTTTTTAGCCGTAAAAAAAACCTTTATTTATATTCCGTAAACATGACAACAACACTTCCTTTCTTTCTTAAATTACAGGGTATATTACTCCTTGCACACAAGACCAATCTAACCTCATCTATCAGCGGGTGCCAAAAGTATGCCACGACCCAACATACAAAATAAAATTAACGAAACCACATCGCAACTATTGATACCTTTCTCAAGATTTCGTTGCTGCCATAAAAATCATTTTGCATAAACTTGCAACAATTTATGCTAGGTACTGCCACATGTCTCTTTTCTAGGCATTTTACATTTTACTAAAATATGCTCATGAAATTATACATATGTTATAGTAGCAAGTGTTCCCATTGTGCATATCCATTTTGTTATGATTGTTTTGTGATAAAGCAACTATCAACTTCTACTCAAAATATATCTATATGAAATAAACTACAAATCACAAAAATATTCACAAATATATGGGTTTGCATCTCCCGAAGTGAGGTGCTGCATCCCTAGTACCCTTTAGGGGTGAGCATAAAATTTTTAAAACTGCTCAAACCGCCCGAGCCGTACCGAATTGCACCGCCACTAACGATATCTTTGTGTAAACCGCGGTTTATTTATATTAGACAAAATCGAACCGCCATAACGGTGCAATTTTGATTTTTCTTAAAATTACACCGCACCGACTTATATATACTCTATATATTTACATGTAGGGGTGGGAAAAAATACCAAAAACTCGTTATACCGCGTTCGCCGTATCGAAAAATACTAAAAAATATCAAAGTTTCAACATACCGAAATCTTCGGTACGGTATGGTTGCCGTACCGATAATTTCGGTACGGTATCGGTATTGGATATTAAAATTTTTGGTATATCGGTATACCAAAATTATTTTCTGTATTTTGATTATATTTATTTTTAAAAAATTAATTATACATAATATTATATTTAAGTATATATTATATTATTAATATATTTAAATTATTTTTATTTTATTATGTATCACATTTATTCATATATATTTTTTAAAATTTAAAATAAGCTCTAACAAAATAAATAAAAATATAATATACTTCTAAATTAAAATATAGGAGTATAAAAATATAATAATAAAAAATTTGTTATTTAATATATAATTATGAATAAATTAAAAGCAACATAAGTGTCAAAGTAGAATATTTGAAATTAGAAAATTTAATTATTTTGAAATATTTTTATATTAATTTTATTATTTTGATTAAAATTAAATATTATTTTTCGGTATGATTTCGGTAAATCGGTATTTTTCGGTATGTTGAATTTTCGGTATGAAACGGTATGTCAATATTTCGATATTAATTGATATTTATCAAAAAATTGGTATGATGTAAATTTCGGTACGGTATCGGTATCCGATTTAATTTACCAAAATTTCGGTATACCAAAAAATCGGTATACCAAAATTTCGGTATCGGTATGAATTTTTCTATACCAAAATTTTCGGTACGGTATCGGTATTTTCGATATACCGATATTACCCACCCCTATTTACATGTATATTTACATATATGTATGTGATTTAAACTTATTTAAATGTTAGAATCTCAACTTATTATACTCTTTAAATATATGTTATTTGTAAATTTTATAATTATCAAATTTTCTAACAAATAGTGATGGTTTTAAAAAGCATTCATCATAATCTTTCTATCAAATATATAGTGACATTTTTCAATTTATAATTACAATGAGATACTGTAAGTATAAAATAGCAAACAAGTTATTACTACTAGAAATTTATTTTTTTACACTATTCTAGAATAATATATTACGCAATTATCATTATGGGCTATTAAAATAACATTTAATTATAGGTTTTATGTTAAGTTGTATTGTTATACATTATGTTATTAGAAAAACAGCTAAACCGCCAACACCGACCGCCAAATCGCATGATAAATTATAGTATAAAAATCGTGGTTTAAAATTAAACATAAAACAGAATCGCCTATAGCAAGGTAATTTAATTTTTGCCAAAAAATCGACCAAACCGCACCGTGATTACCCCTAGTATCCTTAAATATCACGCAAAGTAGGCAGCAGTAGCACAGCACCCCACATTTTATTCCCATGCCAACAGAAAAACGTACACTCAGGAAAGGAAATAAATGCAAAAATCAAAGACGTCATAAATGCAATTAATTATAGCGCTGTATTTACCTCCAGTTAGTTGCCATTCGAATTTCGAACACATATAAATACCCTCCCTTTTCGATTTGGATCCAAATTTTCCTGTTCTTGGATCTCCACAGTTTTTTCTCTCTTTCTTGTATTTTCTTACGTCGATTTGGTGAGTAACAGATCTCATTTCCTATTTTCTTTCCGTTTCTTGATTTGAACTGCTTTGTGCTTGTGATTCTGGATCAAGACTTGTTGAGATTTCTGTTTGTTTTCGCATTACATATGTGTATCTTCTTGGCTTTTGGTTTTTTCTCTCACATGGTCAAGAAATTTGTTTGTGCACAATGGTCGAAATCGATATTAAAATAAGGATTAATGTACTTCAGATCGCATTACAATGATGGCTCTTTTCTTGTGTATTCAAGTTGTTAGGCTGATTTGGTGAATTTAAGCTCTTAACTGGCTTAATATAGTTTCAGGAATTTGTGGGATCCTTTTCTTAAGATGTAACTTTTCCTTTTAATATTTTAATCAGTTGTCTATAAAAAAATTTGGTCGATTTCTACGAAACTAATTCATCTTTGGAGTTGATGAGTTTTGGTGGATCCAATGTGCTTTGATGTGCAATGAGTCAATGATAGAGCAAAAAGGTTGTGAATGCTATATGTCATTGCAAGATTGATTTAATCTGCTGTTTTCGATCCTCATTATGCTCCATTTTGATTGTTGAAAATTTTGTTAAATCCATTATGTAAAACCAACCTTAGTAAGACATCTATGCTTCAATTTTACATTTCAAGGTAGATCTGTATATTTAATTTTGGGCTTCATTCATCTTATAGTTTAAATTTTTAAGCCTATATTTATCTACTATGTCCACTGCAAAACTGTAGTGCTTGAGATTTACATTTTTGTTTTGATCGTGATTTAGTGTGCTTGATCTGATGATCTCCATTACTTGAAAAATTCTGTTTTCCAAGCTTCCATTCAAAATTCTTTAACATATAACTGTGACTGGTTATTTGCTTATGGTGAGTAGAAGCTTGTTCACTGTATCTTTCTTAGAATCTTGCTTCTAGCTGACATTGTTGTATTTGCTTGCATGCACAATGCAGATAATTACCAGATTTTTGTTGGCACTATGGGCAGTGTTGCAATCAGGTATTTACTTTTTAACTGTTCATTATTTTTCAAATGTTTTATTTTTCAAATTAGATCTAAAATAGCTTGTACCCATAGGCAGAAGAGAGGTTGCACGCATCAAGCTTAACGTAAAGTAATATTATGAAATTTAAGTACCAAAAATACAAGCTGGAGTTTGAATACCTGTAAATTTCCAGTTTGATTTAGTTAAGACAAGATATGCAACCATATCTTGTATAAGCCTCACATCTTTCATTTTGGTTCAGGAAGAAAACGAGATTGCAAAAATCATCAAAAAGTTCACTTTTGTTTTTGTATTGGGTGAGTAATTTTCATTTCATGTCTGGACGCGTATGGACTTTGATATTAGTCATTGCATCAAGCTAGTAGAAATTGTTGAACTAAATGTATACCATTGATTTTAGGCTCTCTTTGGTAATCTGAACACTTGTATTCCTGCATGAATTCCTTAACAAAGAACTTATGTTTACTTAGCTTGACACATGAATTAAACATGAGCAGGAGAAAAGTGACGGAGTGCGAGTGAGAATATCTTCAGCGATCAGCACCTCATATTTCACTATTGCCAGTTGTTCGACGTAATGCCTAACCAAATCTAGATTAATCCCACTAGAAGCAAGAATCAAGATGGAAGAGCATTGTTCTGTAAATAGTCCATGAAGAATTCTGAGCTTCTCCAAGAACCGGAGGGCCAACATGTCGTTTCCCGATGTTGACCACCATTCTCCGACGGAGTTAGGTGTCTCCGGTGAGCATGGACCCAAACTATAACACCCCAAAAAATTTTAATATATAATTTTATACGTGAATCCAAATTCTTTTAGGCCCAACCCTTAAAAGCCCAATTGTTTGCTTGCCAAACCGCGTGAGTGAGGAGGAGAAATCAGAATGTTATACTCTTTCCATATTAAACAAATCTCTTCCTGCCCAAGAAAATATCATCATATCCCATTAATTTTTCTAGAAGATATTCCCCTGCTATCACATCCAAAATTATTCTCTTGCTAAGGAAAGTTTGACTCCCTTACGCGTCAATTATTTTTCTGAGATTTAGTTCAAGCCGTGCAAGCATATAATTCGATCCATCCTTTCACTTGTAGAGACCACTTACAATTTCTTATGACACGGCTGCACTTGTACGAGGAGAAAAGGTTTTCGAAGGATCCTGATCACGACATTCAACTCTTGAATCCAAGGTTTAAGGTGGGATTTATTATGTGTTGTTTATGTATTTAAAACCCTACATGATGTGATTATACATGAACATGCTATGTTATCCATGAATTATTAAGTACAAGTCAAGGGTATTGAATCGCGATGCTTGCCAACATGGGTATTGAACCGAAAGGTGCTTACCAACATGATATGAAATTTCAAGTTACAAGTGTAAGAATTTCAGTTTCACTCGTAGTAGCGTTTGAATGATAAATAGTGCATAATTTATTTCACTGAGTTGTGGTTGCTCACCCCCCCTTTTATCCCCTTTTCAGGTTAGCGTGGCGGTAGCGTACGAGTGGGGACGCGATGGCAAGAGAAGACATAATAAATATTAATAAACAATAAGTTTGAAGAGAGATTGTTTTAAATTAAGTTTGCTTTCGAAGTTATGATTTGTTGCTTGTGATCTTCATGTTTCGGTAAATTTCTTTTTTTAAAATCTTGAGTCGGAATATTTTGCAGTATCTTGTATGTGATTCTGTTTTTTTTTTTATGAAATAAACTTGGGGTCCTTTTCTTTAAAGGCTTTTGCTAAATACTCTTCTTAAAATAAAGTTGCAAGAACTTATGGGACTTGTCCCCTAGTTTAAATCATTTATCTTTGGATGCTCATTTATTTATTTTTTTCAATAACTAAAGCATTTTTTGATCACGCCCTATTTAATGCTCTATTTATGAAATAAAATGGGAATTTATTTATTTATGAAAATTGGGGTGTGACACAAACTTTCGGAGGTTTATGGATTTGTCGGATCCATCACCACCGTTGTTTTCACTGGTCCGATTCATATCTTCCTTATGAAGTTCCTTGCTCTCTTAGTACATACAATGATACTCAAATTATTCCTTATTTCCATATGCTTGTCATGATGTACTTCTAATATCTGCGTTGGGTGTGTTTCACTTCAATCGTTGTAAAATGTGATGCATTCTGTGAAAATTCATGAATAGGACTTGCTTTAGAGATGATTTTTAGGGCTTATGGAGTGCTAAAGAAATTGCAAGTTTGTTGTGCTGACAGAATGTTTCACCACAAATTTCCAAGTGAATTTTATTTCATGAATTTTAATCAACCATATGCGATCGAAGTTGAGCAGATTAGAAATTTAGAATCATATTAAGATTATTCAAGTATATTATTGAAGGTAGCTAACTTGTGCAATTGAATTATATGGAGCTCTTTTATTTTGTTTTAGCTGTTATGGCATTTACTTGAGGCAAAGGTGATTCCTAGGTGCTAAATATTTTCGTTATTTGCCAATTCTGTAATGTGATTAAGCTTTTACGTCTTTGGTATTGATTCTTAAGTGAAAAAAATTGTATTCTTAGCAAGCGGAAATTTTCTTTTTATCATCATGATCTCCAGGATAATATTATTGAACTCAAATGGCATATAAGATATTCCTCTTTTCTAACGTGCAACAGTGATTTTCATTATATGGGCATATGTTCCCGAGCATTGGTTGCATTCTATAGGGATCTATTACTATCCAAGCAGGTTAGTGCAATGGAATATATGCTTTCCTGTTTCTCTTATGTAGACATCATATGATCATTTCATAGATATGAAAAATTTATATCCTTATGAGTAATGAGATAACAATTGCATAAGCAAAACATGGAAACTTTCCTTTTTATTACCAATAAATTTGGTTACTTACGAATCAAACTTCTAGACTGTTCATTGCAGTACATTATAAAAATGTCACAGAAAAAAAGAAAGAAAGATGTATTAGATTGAGAAATCAATTTTATTGTATTGGTCTAATGTTAAATGATTTTTTTAGAAAGAGAGGAGAAAGATTATGCCTGAATAAATAATCCTTGAAAATTTCAGGTATTGGGCTTTGGTAGTCCCAACTTTTGTAATGGTGACAATTGTACTGGCATTTGTTGTATATATCAGCATGAATTTCATGGCGACACCTCCTCCAACCTCCTTGTAATCAATGTTTGGTAAGGTCTCATTCTTAGATATTGTATGGATGTATATATTTTTGGCCTATTGTCACATCTGGAAAAATTAAATATAACTTCATTGAATATCGTATTTGCTCTATCTATGCAACTAGCATTTCAGACACATTTAAAAAATGGCATTTATATGTTCTGAGTTAAAATCATCTGGCATTTCATGTGATATCCAACATCCTTTAATTTTACTTGTGCTCTATCTATGCAGACGAATTTAGTAGGGAACCAGTGTGTGGCAACCCTTCAATAGATGATGACGGTGAGCAGCCCATCGAACCTATAAGCGACATTGGCACCAACCAAATTAATGAAGTCATGTTTAATAATCTCAAACGATAGCCTGCCAAAGGTAGAGTTACTTGAACTACATAGTATCCCATTTTCCCAATAATTAAAGTTTTTGAAACAGAAAGCAAACCCAAAAAGAGTAGGAAGATTATAGCCGGAGCTCACTTGCAGATTCTTGGTTACTTTTCCATTGAACCCTGGATAGCTATATTTGTCATTTGTGTTATCCTTGTTCATAGTTTAACATGACGAGGCATATCATACACGTTTCTCTTATGCAGGAAATGTATTCAGGATTCAACCTGCTATGCTGGAAACGCTATCAGGATTCAACTTGCTTCCAGATACAGGAGTGTGGAAGTGTATTGATTACTACTTTAAACATATTTTTGCTACTATTTTCTTAACCAATGTTCTTGTGGTTTCACTAAGCAGTGTTAAGTCGCCCTGTGGTTAGGGTCATATAAGGTCGGATTGAGCCTAGGTCAAAATAGACTCTATACCGCTGTCCCTACGCTTGGCTTTGTTGTATAATTCATTTATACTGTGCTTGTTAGAGAAATTGTGGGCTAATCGGGTTATACGCAGATGGATGTGTTGTAATTTGACCAAGTATATCATGCACAGTTATACAGTTTTGTTGCCCTTAAAATATTTTTTGGCAATCTTTGTTTCTTTCTTTTATCAGTTGTTATTTTTTACTATCGGCTGAGAAATAATGTGCCGGAGCCATAACATAGGCAATTCTTTAAAATAATAAAATAAAAACTTTATAATAATTTCACTAAAGAAAATTAAAGTGACCACGTGAATTCTTTAAAATTAGAGAAATATTGTCGGTTGCCCAAATGAATTTTGACAAATGCAATTATGCATACTTTAAAAATGAGTAAAAATGCTCACTTCCTAGATAAGTTTACTGAATTATCCTTACTTTTGATGTGTCAGCACTTTTCAGGCGCTAACATGAAGATAACACGATGAATGTATTCAAAGACCGAATGAGATATCACAAGAAGAGTTTATGAATAAATTTATACCTAAAAGGAAAAAGTGAAAAATCGAGTGGCTTAGTGTTTATATTATTAAATGTTACACTGTAAGACCGAGTGGCCTTAAAAGACAAGTAATAATTATAAATATTTAATTATTACATTGTTACAATTTAAAATGAAAAGTTCTATATAATTTTATAATATTAATTTGATATTAAAATATTAATTTGATAATTTTATTTATAAATATTAATTTTTATCTGGATATTAATTAATGTTGATATTTAATTTTGTCATTCTTTATAAAACATTTAATTTACATCAAATTAAAATATAAAGTTCTTTATTATTTTTTCAATTTTTATTATAATCTAATATTTAAATATTAATTTGGGAAGATAGATGAAAATCCTAAATAATATATTTCATTAATTTTTGCTAATTTTATTACAGCAGATATAAGAAATCTCAATATTATATATGTTTTTAAAGCTTAAAATGACGTATGAATTGAAAGACAGAGTGAGAATTGTGTATTCTTAAAGCATAACTGATGAGAGTGTAAATTCACGTATTTTGAATGCTAATTTGTGTGGAAATGAAGTCCGATTTAGTCTTTTATTGAGACAAATCAGAGTGCTTATGAATTGGAGGTTGGTAAGGTTGTTTTGAGCATATTTGTATAGGAAAACAGGTGTAGAAGGCTCAGAATTGGAAGACATGATTTTTTAGGCAAGTTTCGAGTGTCGTTCGATCCCAAGAGCTTGTTCGACCAGCATCACTTTGGTCGAACAAGGAGGCCAAGTCGAGCAGATTGTGCAGATCCGTCCAGAGAGCTAGCTCGACTTAGAGGTGCTGCTCGATCATAATCATCTCGGTCGAGCAGATGAGCAGAGGTCGAACAGAATGTGAAAATCATACATAGAGTTTGTTTGACTTGGAGGTGTTGCTCGACCAACATTGGTTTGGTCGAGCAGAGAAGACTGGTCGAGCAGAATGTGCGAAGTTGTCCAAAGAGCTTGCTCGACCAGTCCAGGCTTGGTGGAACGGAGTATCACTGCTGCTATTTATGGTAATTCCGGATGTCATTTACCAAATTTGACGTGTGCTTCAAGCAAAGGCCCATCTTAAGCCCATAAGGAGGTCCCATGAGTATAAAAGAAGTGTTTTCGCAGGAGAAAAAGAACACACATCATTCATCATCCATCTATACTGAAACCCTACAATCATCCGAGAGGGTCGTGAGAGAGGTTCGTCTGGCGCGTCAAGTAAGATCATACCAATCAACCATGATTGTTCCTAAATCAATCATGGGCTAGAACCACCCCGGTAGTTCTAGGATTATGAAAGTTTTATGAGTTAATTGAATTTTCATGTGTAAACTCCGTACAACACTACTTGTGGTTTATTCTATATAAGAATTGTGCTTTTTTCAATTCATACTCACGGTCGTTTTGTGCATCATTAACTGTTATGTAGAGTCTGAATACATCTCTTGGTTATTGATTAAGTGTGTTAACCGCTGAGCAGGATTACATGTTATAATTCCAAGTGAAGGGATTCTGAAGTCTTATTAGAACTATCTTATATAGATACTTGTTAATTGAATCTTATTCGGTTTAATGAGTAGGATAAAGAGTATAACTTTATAGTACCTAAAAATGGAGATCAAATCGGATTAGAATACTAAGTGCACGGGAATTAATTGATTATGATAGTACCTAGAAAGGGGGGTGAAGTATATCTCTTGCTCCGAGGATATTCACACGTGTCATACGCTTGTTTGCTTGTATCTATAGAGTAAACTTACATGGTTTAGTGATGCGTCCATAAACCACAAGGCAGAGTTAGACATCAACACATGGAAAGGAAATTAATAAGTAAAACTGGATGACATGAAGAACTACTTAATTACTTACTTGATCACAACTGAATTTTCTCTATTGCTTACTTATTTACTTTGCTATTTCAGTTATACGTTATTTAGTTTCGTAACCAAACCAAATCCAATTTGCCAACATAATCTTAGTTAATTAGAATATAATTAAATTGATAATCATCCGTCCCTTGGGTTCAATAATCACTTGGTTGTCTATCGAAACTACAATTGATATCCTTTATACTTGGGGATAATTTTGTGTGTTTTAAAAATGCTCATCAAGTTCTTGGCGCCGTTGCTGGGGACGGCATAGATTATTAGTTATTATTTCTAGTTAAATTGAGATTATTATTCTTGTCTTTGATTTCTAACTCTTATTTTTCTTAGGTGTATGCTCACTAGATCAAAGACAGGTGAATTAGCGCCGTATAATCCAGATATCGGAGTATTGTCGAAGAAGAAAAAGAAGAAGAATAAGAACAAGAAAGTAAACCCAATTGAGGCTCTTGATTTTGGAGTTGAAGTTGACATGCTGAATTCGCAAATGATTGAAGCTACAACCGAAGATAATTTGGAAGTAGAGACAGTCAACATGGCAGCGAATCCTGATACACTTGCCATCCGTGAAGTCTTTAAGAACAACGGAGGGGGCAATGCTGGGTTGTTAAGAGCAAGAGGGACTAGAGCCAATTTCGATTTACACCCTGCTCTTATCACCATGATTGAAAGAAGTCCCTTCTCTGGGGGAACCTTTGAAGATCCTCAGCAACATCTAAATAAGTTCCTTGGGTATGCAAGTATACAAAAAGATGCAGGAGTTTATGAGGATGCGAGGAAGATAATATTATTTAAGTTCTCGATGAATGAAAAGGTGAGAGATTGGTACGATAATCTTGATGCTGCTGAATGTGATACATGGGAGAAGTTGAAGGTGAAATTCTTGGAGCGATACATGCCACCTTCAAAGGTGTTCAAGATGAAGCAAGAAATCAATCAATTTTCTATCCATGGCAATGAGAAGTTTCATGAAGCTTGGAACAGGTTCAAGAACCTGCTTCGTAAGTGTCCACAACATGGGCTATCTAAGGCTCAATATATCAGTATATTCTACAATGGGTTGGATTGTGATTCTCGAGTGTTATTTGATGCTTCTTCTAATGGAGCATTGCTTATGAAGTCACCCATTAAGGTCGAGAAGCTTTTCGAGGATATTTCGATGAATTCAAGGGATTGGCCGACTGATAGAGTGAGAGGCATTTATGTCCTTGGTAAAGTAGTGCAAGTTGAGCATACTATGGTGAAGTCGATAAGAGATGATGAGATCCTCTCTAGCTTGGCTAGTATTAGTAAGTTACTTGAGTCTCAGCAAAAGCAGATCACTGATTTATCTCAGAGAGTACCAATGATGCAGCAGGATAGTGGCTATGAAGGAGCTAGCCAAGAGGAGATCGAGGAGGCAAACTACGCCATGGGTCAAAGTATTCAAGTAACTAGGTACCCGAATCAAGGAAACCAGAATTATCATGGAAATTACAACAACCGTGGTCCCCCGAGTAATTACCAATAACCAAGGAGGCTAGAGTTTTCATGGAGCAATTTGAATAATGCGGTACAGCCTCCTATTGGTGTTGATCCGGGAGCAAAGGTGGAAGAAGGGAAGCCTGCCTTTGAGGTTACGATTAACAGGTACATGGCGAGGAATGATGCAAGAGTAGACCGTCTTGAGGCTATGTTAGAAAAAAGATTGATGATAATCATAAGGACTTATCTACACAAGTGAAAGACCTTACGTTGTTGATGGGGGAGATGGCTGGGAATGTAAACAAATTGACTCAAACTAAAGACCTTTCGTTGTTGATGGGGGAGATGGTTGGGAATGTAAACAAATTGACTCAAACTATTGAGAAAATTTTCAAATTTTCATCTTAAAGTATTGAGAATCCAAAGTCTTGCCATACCATCACACTGAGGTTGGGAACACAATATGAAGGTCCCATGATGTCGGCAAGTAAAACCGAAGTGAACAGAGATGTTGTTCGACTAGACTAAATTTGCTCGACCAGATCATCTGGTCGAGCAGAGGTCGAACAACTTTCAAAGAAATAGAATTACGATACTCTATTTTCGGACCAGCCATTTGACTTGCATAATACCGTTCGACCAGATCACCCAGGTCGAACAGAAGTCGAACAACAGCAGTATGACGGGAGCTCGCGATCAGGCAATCTGTTCAACCAAAACCAATCTACTCGACCAAACCATCTTGGTCAAACAGAGGTCGAGCAACACTTCCAATAACAGAGTACGCGATTAGCCAATCTGTTCGACCATCCTGAATCTGTTCGACCAAACCACTTTGGTCGAACAGAGGTAGAGCAGCACAGTTCAGAATCCGATTTAATACCAAATGCGACGCCTATTGATCGGAACACTCCAACTACATCTCTAGAGTAGAATACCGAGCTTACAATAGTGGAAAAGAAGTGGAAAAGAGCCAAGAGATTGAGAGCCGAGAAGGATAAAGATGAGAAGGTTGAACATGATGAATGGGGGATTCCCAAAACAAAGATACCTCTACCATTTCCTTTCAAGCTTGTCAAAAAGGGATTGGAAGATAAGTTCAAGAGGTTTTCTGAGATCATAAACAAAATAAGCTTGAACATTCCTTTTTCTGAAGTGATCTTGGAGATGTCGTATTATGCCCGTTTTCTAAAGGATATACTATTGAAGAAGAGAAGTTTGAACAGAATTGAAATCGTGAACCTGTCAGAGAATTACAACTCAATCATACAAAGGAAGCTGCCAACTAAGTTAAAAGATTCGGGAAGCTTCACTATCTTATGTGAAATTAGAAAAGGGCCGGCACGACGAGCCTTGTGCGATCTTGGGGCAAGTATCAATTTGATACTATTGTCTATCTTTAAACGGCTTGGTTTGGGGGAGTTAACTCCCACATCAGTGGCTTTACAACTAGCAGATAGGTCTATGACCTTTCCGAAGGGTGTGATTGAAGATGTTCTTGTCAAAGTAGAGAAGCTCGTATTTTCTGTGGACTTTCTTATGCTTGAGATGGAAGATGACAAGGATAATGTCCCTCTTATCTTGGGGAGACATTTCCTTGCTACTGCAAGAGCTATGATTGATGTGCAGAAGGGTGAGCTACGGCTGAGGATGGATAAAGAAGAGGTTTTGTTTAATCTTGACAAAGCAATGAAGATTCCGATGGAGACGCAGTGCCATAGTATTGATGTGGTGAAGGAGATTGTTAATGAAGACATGTCCCTGATTCTTTCTAAGGATCCTCTTGAGACATGCTAGATAGAATCTCTTACTTTTCCCACCACGGAGCTAGATGAACTCTCCAATAAGGTAGGCATTGATTTACTTGAAAACTTGCTTGCTTTGGATAATGATAGGTATCAATCGGAAAGGACAAAAGTGGAAGAGGTCAAGTGGACTAGGAAGTACTTACCATTGGATAGAGAGAGTACACCTCAAGAAGAAAAGAAAGAGGAGTTGAAACCGCTACCAGAACACTTGAAGTATGCTTATCTTGGAGACAATGGAAATTATTCGGTAATTGTATCTTCTTCTCTTGATGATGATCAACTTGAGGAATTGTTAGATGTGCTTAGGAAGTATAAGTCTGTGATTGGTTGGTCTCTTGATGATTTAAAAGGTATTAGTCCTTCATATTGCATGCATAGAATAAGATTGTTAGATAAGGCCAAGAGTAGCATTCAGAATCAGTGGAGGGTAAATCCCGCTATTCAAGAAGTGATTAGGAAGCAAATCCTAACGTGGCTCGATACTGGAATTATTTATCCCATTAGTGATAGTCCCCATGTGAGTCCATTGCATGTAGTAGCTAAGAATTGGGGCATGACTATTGTGAAAGCCGAGGATGGTGAGACATTAGCCACTAGGATTCCTATGGAATGGCGTGTGTGTACGGATTACAGGAAACTGAATGAAAATACATGCAAAGACCACTTTCCCCTTCCTTTCATAGATCAAATGCTTGATCGTCTAGCAGTGTATGAGTATTATTGTTTCTTAGATGGATACTCGAGTTATAATCAAATCATGATTGCACCCGAGAATCAAGAAAAGACCACTTTTACATGCCCTTATAGAACTTTTGCTTTTAGAAAGATGCCTTTTGGATTATGTAATGCGTCTGCTACATTTCAGCGTTGTATGATGGCCATATTTGATGGTTGATAGAAACGATCATGGAGGTGTTTATGGATGATTTTTCTGTGTTTAGTTCCTCTTTTGATGTTTGTTTATCTAACCTTGCTACTGTTTTGAAGAGATTCCAAGAAACTAATCTTGTCTTGAATTGGGAGAAGTGCCACTTCATGGTAAGAGATGGGATTGTTCTTGGCCATCATATTTCGGCCAAGGGATTGCAGGTGGATAGAGCAAAGGTGGTGGCGATCGAGAAGCTTCCACCGTCTACTAATGAAAAGGGAGTGCGGTCCTTCCTTGGACACGCCATTTTTTATAGAAGATTCATAAAAGACTTCTCGAAATACTCCAAGCCCTATCTCATTTACTTGAAAAGGATGTTCCTTTTGTTTTTAATGAAGAGTGTCTAACAGCTTTTTAGATTTTGAAAGAGACGCTTATTACTGCACCTATCTTGATCACACCGGGTTGGACTCAGCCGTTTGTACTTATATGTGATGCGAGTGATTTAGCACTTGGAGTGGTGCTTGGGCAGTTGAGGAAAAAAAAGTTATGCGCCATTTACTATGCGAGTAAGACTTTTGATGCAGCACAAAAGAACTACACTGTGACTGAAAAGGAATTTTTGGCTTGGTGTACGCGTTCAATAAGTTTCGATAGTATTTGGTTGACATGAGGACGATAGTATATACGGATCACTCTGTGATTCGATACTTGATGAAGAATAAGGAAACGAAGCCAAGGATCATTAGATGGATTCTTCTTTTGCAGGAGTTCGATATGGAGATCCGAGATAAGAAAGGAATGGAGAACGTTTTGGCGGATCACCTATCAAGGTTGGAGACAAGGGAGCAATGTGATGATTCTTTCGAGTACATAAAAGAGATGTTCCCGGATGAGAAGATAATGACAGTGTTTGTTGAAGGGGCAGAAAGAGCATGTGTAGTGGCTGCCTAAGGGATAGATCCATGGTAGCGGATTATGTAAATTACATTGCCGTAGGAGAAATTCTGAGTGATCTCAACCGATATCAACTTACGAAATTCAAGCGGGATGTTGAGACTTTTATATGGTATGATCCATTTGTCTACAAGATATGTACGGATTTCATTGTCCGTAGGTGTATGCCTGAGATGGAGATGGAGAGTGTTCTTGATTTTTGCCATGCACAACCTAATGGAGGGCACTTTAGAGCTCAAAAGACGGCAGCGAAGGTACTTTAATCTGCTCTTTATTGGCCTACCTTATTTAAGGATTGTGAAACCTATGTGGCGACATGCGATAGATGTCAAAGGATGGGAAACATAAGTAGGAGGGATGAAATGTCACTTCAGCCGAGCATTGTTGTTGAGATCTTGGATGTATGGGGGATCAATTTTATGGGGCCTTTTCACCCATCTAATGGATTTCTCTACATCCTTTTAGCAGTGGATTATGTTTCTAAATGAGTGGAAGGCATTCCCACTCACGTGAATGATTCAAGAACTGTGTTATCTTTCTTAAAGAAACATATCTTTGCCCGTTATGGAGTTCCTACAGCACTAGTGAGTGATGGAGGGTCTCACTTCGTCAATAAGCTTCTTGAAAAGGTGCTTAAGGATTATGGAGTCAAGCATAGGGTTACTGCACCCTATCACCCCGAAGCGAATGGGCAAGCTGATGTCTCCAACTGACAAGTAAAGCAGATTTTGGAGAAGGTAGTCGGAACCAATAGGAAGGATTGGGTTATGAAGCTTGATGATGTTTTGTGGGGGTTCCGAACTGCTTATAAGACGGTGTTGGATATGTCACCGTACCAAATTATCTATGGGAAGCCTTGCCACTTACCCGTAGAGATTCAGCACAAAGCTTTTTGGGCATTGAGGAGTTTGAACTTGTCTTTAAAGGATCAAAAGGAGTTGAGGATGACTCATATTAATCAATTGGATGAGTTCAGAAATCGAGCTTACAAGAACTCGGAGATCTTTAAGGATAGAATGAAGAAATGGAATGATTCAAATATCTCATATAAGGAGTTCAAGCAAGGTGATGAGGTATTACTTTTTAACTCTCGCTTGAAGCTCTTCGCAGAGAAATTGAAATCGAAGTGGATGTGGCCGTTCATTATCCATAGAGCCTGCGGAGGAGGGAGTTTCGAGTTGATAGACAAGGATGGAGACATCATAACTGCGAATGGGCATCGTTTGAAGCATTACAAGTCGCCGGTTGATGCTTGTATCATCTTTGAGGATACCTTGCACTAGAGTGGTACCATCGTGACTCTCCGACGTTAAACATGAGCGCCTGTTGGGGGCTTTCCCTCCTATTTTATTACTTTAATTTCATTGGTGTGAGTGAGAAATTTTTATATTTGATGTGTTTATTATTCAAAATTTACATATCTTTGCAAACTTAGTTTTCACTATAGTTTCTACTAAGTTGGGGGGTGTGATGTACTTACCTCATCATAGCACGGAGAATATGATCTTTTCTTTGTAACGTTTGCTAGGGGAGTAGATTTTTTGGGGTATATTAAAACTTTAGCCTGTTTTGATGTATCGATTTTTTTCAATTTTGCCTAGTGTTTAGTGGTGTGTTGCTTTCTAGTGTAATTGCGGAGTTACACCTGATGTTATATGGTTTTAAAGAGTTTATCTAGCTTAATTTTTGGATATCTTGATACTTAATGTTGTTCTAGAGTTTGAATGTTGCAGGGAGAGACAAGTGAAGGACAAATTTTTGAGGAAACAGGCAGTTGTTCGACCAAGACCGTGCTGCTCGACCAGGAAAGAGAAGTCGAGCAATGGTCAAGCAAAGTGCGCGAAACTTGCAGTAGAGTTGCTCGACCAAGTGGTGTTTGCTCGACTTTTCTAGCAAAGTTGAGAAGAGATCGAGCAAAATGTGAAATTTGTCTAGTAGGGTTGCTCGACTTCGATCGTGTTTTCGACCAATATCTGAAAATCAAACTGAGGTCGAGCAAGTCAGGGCGAAATAGAGACCCATTTTTATACGTTGCTCGACTTCAAACCCTTATTCGACTTTTATATACAAGTCGAGCTAAGGTGGAACGGCTGGAGCAGCTTTAAAAAGGTAAAATTTTATTCCGTTCGATACAAAACCGTCATCCATTCTTGAGCACCATTTCCAAATGTAAGTTCTTCCTCTTAACCTCTTTTCTACACCTGTCTTTCCTCCCACACACTTCACATCCAAATTCAAGGGTTTGCAAGATCCAATCTTGGGTTTTCACTTGAATCTTTGGGAAAATTTCGCTCTCGTTCACCACACGCGCACCATGTTCGGCAAAGAAAAAGAGAGTGCTTCTTCTTCGAAGAGGAAAGGAAATAAGTCATCTCCATTGGGGGAGTTAGTCAAGAAAATCAAGATGGATAAAAAGAGGCCAGCGGATTTTGGGATCAAGATCGGCGATTGGGAAGAGAAACGGGAGATTTGGAATGCAATATCTCAAAAGATCAGAAGGACTAGGTATCAAGATGATGGTACCATGATGGACATGAACATTATCAACGACATTCGTTAGATGTTTAATCGAGTGGGCATCAGAAGATTCATGGAGATGAAGAGGGAGACGTACTTTCACATTACGACAGAGGTCCTGTGCACGCTGAGAGTTGAGCGTGGTGACGGATATCTTCCTTATGGTATTAGAATGCAAATTATGCCGCACTTGATGCGAGGTACAACTCACTGCAGGGCAACTATATTGAGATAGATAGGAGATTAGGAAGAATACATGTCGACGAATGCGAGTTGGATAGGAAGCTTAATGCTCTTCATAGAGATGTAGATCGGTTGTGCTTGGAGATGGGCAATGGTGATGACGAAGAGGGTGCGAGTGATGATGATACTCCGAAGGAGTAGAGAGCGTCAGGTTTTTTCTTCGTCTGTTTCATCTCATCTGCCTTCTCTTCTATCTTTACAGGTTGGGTATTCGTGGTGTGAGTGGCATTATTTGATAGTATTGATAATGATTGGGTGATTGATTGGTGGAAGTTATTTACGTGGATGTGTTTTGGAGTTATTCAGTGATGAGGATTATTCATGTTATGCATGTGCCTTATTTTGATGCATGTTGATTTGTTGATGACAAGCATGTTCTATTCTTACTTGTAGTTTATAGAAAATTGATGTTGATTACATGCTTTGAAGAGTGCTTAGGATTCTATTAACCATGTGAGGATTTGAGCATTTTGGTCGTGCTATAAGCATGATAGTTTATTCTTGAGAGTCGTTTGTATACTCGTATTCTAGAACTTAACTTGGAGTCTTGTGTGAAATATATAATTGATAGATGCTAGGAAATGATCTTAGGCCATTATTGTTAATTAAGTTACTTAGCCAAATTAATCCTACCTTATTATATGATTATCATTGGAAGCCCTTTTTGAGCCTTTAAGCTTTTTCTTTGGCAAGCCTTGATAATGAGTCGTTTACCTTTTAAGCCTTGAACACATATTACTAGTAAAGAGTGGAGGTAGATGAATGCTCTATGAAGTTTTGAAGAGGAATAGAAGGAGAGATTTGGTGAAATCAGAATCGAGAGATAAGAGGTTAAATCTTGCGAGGGATAGTACCTGAAATCGGTATCCCGAATACTAGAGAGGGTAGTGCCCAAAATTGGTACCCTTATACTTGAAGAACACCAGAATTGGTATTTTACTGCAAAAAAAAAGGTTGATCCAAGTAAAGATGGAGGAATGGCGTATGAACGTGATCGTTAAGTGGACGAAGAAGTGAAGAATGGAGCAATTGAAAAGCAATATACCAAGGTAATCCTTTACTAGTAGAGTTAGTCACTAATCTATATTCTTCCACCTTAACCAAAGAGCCAACATTACAACCTTGAAGCAAGTCATTTGTGATCCTAGTATTGAGTCGATTAGGGATGGATTTTTGAGACCTTTGTCAAGCTTATGGTCACGCGAGTATATGAATTGAAATTAAGTGTCGATATTAACCATTAAGTATATATATTGCACTTGAGAGAGAGAGTAAATATTTACCTGTGAGCTAGATGACTTAGCACTCGTAGAAGTATTGTGATTAATTGATATTTTGCGTGAATGAAAGGTATGATGGTTGCATGTTTTGAGTTGATATAATTACATGTGTTAGGATAGGTTGTGCTTGATCTCGTGATTACACTCTCTGGAATTGTTTGATTTTCGTTGCCTCGGGACGAGCAACATGTAAGTTTGGGAGTTTGATGAGAGTATAAATTCAAGTATTTTGGACACTGATTTGTGTGGAAATGGAGTACGATTTAGTCTTTTATTGAGACAAATCAGAGTGCTTACAGAGAAGCCATGAATTGGAGGTTGGTAAGGTTGTTTTGAGCATATTTGTATAGGAAAACAGGTGTAGAAGGCTCAGAATTGGAAGACACGATTTTTGAGGTAAGTTTCGAGTGCCGTTCGATCCCAAGAGCTTGTTTGACCAGCATCACTTTGGTCAACCAAGGAGGCCAAGTCGAGCAGATTATGCAGATCTTTCCAGAGAGCTAGCTTGACTTGGAGGTGCTGCTCGATCATAATCATCTTGGTCGAGCAGATGAGCAGAGGTCGAGCAGAATGTGAAAATCATAAAGAAAATTTATTTGACTTGGAGGTGTTGCTCGACCAACATTGGTTTGGTCGAGTAGAAAAGACTGGTCGAGCAGAATATGCAAAGTTGTCCAGAGAGCTTGCTCGACCAGTTGCTCGAGTTGGAGGCCGTGCTCGACCAGTCCAGGCCTGGTCGAACGAAGTGTCGCTGCTGCTATTTATGATAATTTTGGATGTCTTTTTGACGTGTGCTTTAAGCAAAGGCCCATCCTAAGCCCATAAGGAGGTCCCATGAGTATAAAAGAAGAGCTTTCACAGGAGAAAAAGAACACATATCATTCATCATCCATCTACCACCGAAACCCTATAATCATCCGAGGGGATCGTGAGAGAGGTTCGTCTGGCACGTCAAGTAAGATCATACCAATCAACCATGATTGTTCCTAGATCAATCATGGGCTAGAACCACCCCGGTAGTTCCAGGGTTATGAAAGTTTTATGAGTTAATTGAATTTCCATGTGTAAACTCCGTACAACACTACTTGTGGTTTATTCTATATAAGATTGTGCTTTTTCAATTCATACTCACGGTCGTTTTGTGCATCATTAATTGTTATGCAGAGTCTGAATATATCTCTTGGTTATTGATTGAGTGCGTTCACCGCTGAGCAGGATTACATGTTATAATTCTTAGTAAAGGGATTCCGAAGTCTTATTAGAACTATCTTATATAGATACTTGTTAATTGAATATTATTCGGGTTAATGAGTAGGATAAAGAGTATAACTTTATAGTACCTAAAAATGGAGATCAAATCGGGTTAGAGTACTAAGTGCACGGGAAATAATTGATTATGATAGTACCTAGAAAGGGGGTGAAGTATATCTCTTGCTCTGAGGATATTCACACGTGTAATACCTTGTTTGCTTGTGTCTATAGAGTAAACTTGCATGGTTTAGTGATGCGTCCATAAATCACAAGGTAGAGTCGGACATCAACACATGGAAAGAAAATTAATAAGTAAAATTGGATGACCTGAAGAACTACATAATTACTTACTTGATCACAATCGAATTTTCTCTATTGCTTGCTTATTTACTTTGCTATTTCAATTATATGTTATTTAGTTTCGTAACCAAACCAAATCCAATTTGCCAACATAATCTTATTTAATTAGAATATAATTAAATTGATAATTATCCGTCCCTTGGGTTCGATAATCACTTGGTTGCCTATCGAAACTACAATTGATATCCTTTATACTTGGGGATAATTTTGTGTGTTGAGAAAATGCTCATCAATAACTTATGAATTGAAAGACCGAATGAGAATAGGAATGAAAGTACGAGTGATATATGTGTATTCTCAAAGCTTCAAGACCGAGTGGTCAAACCTCTCGTGACCGAGTGATATATATGTTCTTAAAGAAGTCCAAGACCGAGTGATATATGTATGTATTGACCGAGTGATATATGTGTATTCTCAAGCTTCAAGACCGAGTGCTCAAAGCTCTCGTGGCCGGGTGACATATATGTTATTAAAGAAGGTCCAAGATCGAGTGATAAAGAATGTCCAAAACCAAGTGATATATGTATGTATATTCTCAAAGTTTCAATACCGAGTGATATGTATATAGTCATGACGGAGTGATATATATATATATATATATGACCGAGTAATATATGTATATTATCAAAGCTTTAAAACCGAGTGATATGTATATATTCTCAAAGCTCTCGATCATGACCGAGTGATATATATATTTTTAAAACAAGTTCAAGATCGAGTGATATTTATATATTTTCAAAGACTGAGTGAAACATGTATTCTGAAGTAAAAAAAGTGATATTTCTTTTCGTCAAATCAAGGGTATTAGAGTCTTTTTCTTTCAAAGTGGGCGTTTCTATTTTTTTGTTCTGCATCGGGCATTTTTAATATTATTTTTTGATAGTGGGCACTGTAGCCTATATCCCTTAAAATTAAGGAATAACAAGAAAGGCTCTGATTTCTGATTCTTCCTCTCTGTATTATTGGGCGGAATATTCGCGCCATTACTTATCAAAAAAGAGAAACGTAAACGTACAAAATAGAAATTATATATACTCCCTCCGTCCCACAAAAGTTTGCATGTCTCCTCCGGCACGGAGATTAAGAAAAGTGATAACTTTTAGGGGTATTATGATATTTTTTTTGTAATAAATAAATGATAAAATATGTTAGGTAAAGATGATTTTTTTGTAAATAAAGTATATGGAGAAGGTTGATTGTATTTGACTTTTTATTTTTTTAAGAATATATAAACTTTTGTGGGATAACCCAAAATAAAAAGTGTGTATCTAGGACGGAAGTAATCATATGGGATGGAGAAAGCGTGGAAGAGGCGGAAGATTTTAAGAAGAAAGCCACGTAAGCTTAGGTGAAAGAAGAAGTAGGGACCACAGAAGTGTGAGACGAAGAAAGAAGTACAAATTGGTCATATAAAAAAGCCGCTTTCACAAAACAATGTTGACTGATAAGTAAAAGGAGAAAAGGGGAAAGGCAAAAAAGCAAACGCCACTACTACACTATTTAGTCTTCTATTCTCGATTCGGTTGTGTCAACTATAAGCCAAATCCAACGCTAATTCCCTCCCTCTCTTTCTCCGTCACCGATCTCCAACCCCTACCCTAATTCAATATATACACACACGCACGCACCGGATACGGATCATTGCGGCATTATTAATGGACGCTCTTTTGCAGGCGATCAAGCCGGCTTCGGTTCTGCCGCCGGCCACGGCTCGCTCCGATCATGCTCTGCTCTCTTTCAGGTTCCGTTGCAACCCTAAGTCCAAGCGTATTCCCATTCGGAGTAGATTTGAGGTGAAGGTGCAATCCAACCAGCAGGGGAGCATTGATTTCAGCGATTCGGATTGGAAGTCAAAGTACCAGAGCGACTTCGAGGCGCGTTTCCGCATTCCGCATATCGCCGACTCGCATCCCGACGCCGTTTCCTATCCTTCCACGTTCTGCCTCAAGATGAGGTTCTTACTCGGACTTGAATGATTACACTAGTTAAATTGGGAAACACTTCCCTATACCTGTTATTGTCGTTCTTCTGAATTATGATGATGATCAGTTCTGCTTTACCTTTTTATTTGAATGTGTCTCTGGAAAGTGTAGTTTTTTTTGTTTTATTGGTGATGCGATGGATTGTGCGTTATGCTGCGTAGTTTACACGCTTGATTGCGCATGTCAGATATAAATCTGTTCTAATAGAAATTTGGAGTATGTAAGCCAGAATTTAGAAGAACACCAGCCAACTAGAGATTCATGCTGAAATCTGTTGGTGATGGCTGGTGTATTTAATGAGGCTTATAAGCTAGTCTCTTTTGGTCTTATAGTTTGATGCGACTTATACTTGACATACTTCTGTTTAAATTTTTTTCCGTTGAAACTCAGATGGCAGAATATTTGCTTGAGGAGAAAAAATGAAAATAAAAAAAGATAGATAGAAGATTAGTCAGAGAAATTAATTTGAGATTATTTGCAGGACTCCTGTGAGTCCGGATTTTGCGGAAGGTTATCCATCAGATGAGGAGTGGCACGGTTATATTAACAACAATGATAGAGTACTGCTTAAGGTAGTATTAGTTTTTTCTCCTCTTTTTTGTGAGTCATAGATATTGCTGTAAGTACCATTTGATATTTACTTGGCTCTGTTTGTTTTGACAGCTTCTTTGTTGTATGTGTGACCTTTTGGATTATGTTGTTACATCTTGTGAGTTGTGGAGTCAATAAAAAGTTGACGGATAAATTGTTTTCATAGAACATTAAGTGGTCGTTTTCTTGTTTGCTGAGGTCGAACCGTCGTGCGGGAACTTACCTTATCTGGATTTTCGAGGTCAAAACGCGTGTGATCACTTGAAAAGCTCATTCCAAGCCCTAGAGACGTGATTACAAGTATAAAAGGAGACTCATGCAGTCAAGGAAGCAATCACCAATCATCACCAATCACCAAGAACACAATACAAGAGAGTTTTTAGAGTCCGTTGGAGAGTCAAGTAAGATTGGTCCATCTAACCATGATTGTTCCTAGATCAATCATGGGCTAGAGCTACTTCAGTAGTTCTAGGGTTATGAAGGTTTCATGAGTTGATTTGTATTTCGTGTGTATACTCCGTACAATACTACTTATGGTTTATTTTATATAAGATTGTGCGTTTTTAATCCATACTCAGTCGTTTTGTGTATCAATAATCATTGTGTAGAGTCTGAATGCATAACATGGTTATTGATTGAGTGCGTTCACTAATGAGCAGGGTTTATTGTTATAATTCTAAGTGAAGGAATTTCGAGATTTTATTAGAACCGTCTTATATGAATGTTTATTAATTGAATTGAATTCGGGTTAATAAGTAAGATTAAGAGTATAACTTTATAGTACCTAAAAAGGGAGATCAAATCGGGTTAGAGTACTAAGTGCATGGGAAATAATTGATTATGATAGTACCTAGAAAGGGAGGTAAAATATACGTCTTGCTCTGAGGATACTCACACATGTCAAAAGCTTATCTATTTGTGTCTATATAATAGATTTGCATGGTCTAGCGATGCGTCCATAAACCACAAGGCAGAGTCGGACATCGACACATGAAAGTATGAATTAACGAATGAAACTGGATGGCCTGACGAACTACCTATCATCTTATTTGATCACAACTACTATTTTCTCGTTCTTGATATTTATTTGCTATTTTAATTGTTACTTAGTTTACAAACCAACAATTACAATTCTCAACATAGTCATAATTGCTAGAAAATAACTAAAGTAATATTTATCCGTCCCGTGGATTCGATATTTAACTTGGTCACCTTCGAAACTACAATTGATATTCTTCATACTTGGGGATTAAAATTGTGTGTTAAGAAAACAACCATCAATCCTGGAGATTTTTTTGGAAGAGAGAAATAAGGAAAGAGATCAAGCAAGATTACTGAGGGATCAAGACACAGATATATGTGAGATATTTATTTATTTTTGGGGGCAAAAATACACGATGAGAACGTGAATTTGGAGCAGAAAAGAAGCAGCAGCGGTCTCCGTCTAAAAGGCAGATTGGCGTGAAGAGTCTGAAGCGATCGGATCATCATCAATTTTTATATTTTAATTTTGTTTTTGCTATGAACATGCGGGGGTAATCCCCTTTTCTAGTTTATGATTTCGTGAACCTCCCGTTGAACCTTAGATTAATTATTAAGGGTTTTTCATTGAATCTTGTGTGCAAGTTTATTCTATTACATGCTTTGATGTTCTTTATAGCAGTTTGATAATTATTTTAGACTAGCCATCTAGTTTAATTGTTTAGTTGCTTACAACTATTTCATGATCTACAAACTGTAATTGTCGTAGGAATTGGATTAAGTAAAAAATAGAGATTATTCCCTCTAGGTGTAATAGGATCTAGGTTGTATGATTCCTAACCGGATTTCATAGCCTAGTAAACTATGTTTAGAGTTTTAATGTGTTTACGAGTTTGAATCCATAGGGTCACTCGTAAATAATTCAATTTAGTGGTCGTACCCTAGTTGATAAACGTAAGAACATTCGGGTTGATTGGTCGTACCGTCAATCTAGGGATTTGAGTTTACACACTAGGCTAGATGTTTAATTCCTATAATTAGTTGATTTAGTAAACCTAAACTAGTTTTTTACGCACTTGTTAATTAAATAATTCATTTTCGTCTACTTGGTTATTTAAAAATTAAGTTGATTTATTGTTAGTGTTAATTTCAATTGTCACCAATTCAAAACCCCCTTATTTATTTTATATGTTTGCAACACTTAGATTTAATTAAAAATTTATAATACTCTATTGGGTTCGACCCGTACTCATTACTATACTAAGTATAAGTGTGAGTCGGAATTAAATTATATTTTGGTAGGCAGACGACAACTTATCAAATTTGGCACCGTTGTCGGGGAGTAAAATTGAAGTTTATTAAATTTTTAGTTTCTGACATTTTCCTGTATTTTTACAGGTTCTGTAATTTTCTGGAATTTTTCTAGAATTTTCGAATTTTTCAGTTACACTGACACTGAACCCTTCAGTGTCAGTTGTTCTATGTTTTCAAAAAAAATTTCTGTGAATGATTACTCGATCTTCTGGTCAAAATCAGCTTGAATACATATCAAAAATTGAGAGAACTGTCCAAAAATTGAGAAAGGAGTCCCGGAAGAAGAAAGAAACAAGTTTGTCCATTGGCGAAATCGCCGAAAACCTTACCGAACTTGAGCTTGCAGCTGGTCCACTTCGTCTTGGAGAGGAGAATTCTGAATTTTCTAATTTAGAGGAGGAAGATACTATAGATTCTGAGTTGGGAGAGAAAAACATGGCTGAAAATACTGAAAAAACTTTGAATGAATTAGCAAATCCGGACGTAGTCCATCAGCCACTATGCATTAACTTTTCTGCAATTACTGATAATATTGTATTTGAATTAAAATCGGGATTGATTCACTTACTTCCTACTTTCCATGGTCTTTCAGGTGAAAATCCTCACAAGTTCTTGAAGGAGTTCTCGGTTGTATGTATGAGCATGAAACCAAACAGAGTGATGGAGGAACAAGTCAAGCTTAGGGCATTCCCCTTTGCAGTGAAGGACATGGAGAAGGATTGGTTATATTATCTCCCTCCCGAATCGATAAATACTTGGGCCAAAATGGAGAAACTTTTTCTCCAAACTTACTTTCCGGCCACTAGAGTTGCTGTCATGCGCAAGGAGATATCTGGAGCTCGTCAGATGCAAGGGGAGAGTTTACATGAGTATTGGGAGAGGTTTAAACGCCTCACATCAGTATGCCCCCAACATCAAATAAGCGACCAATTGCTATTACAATACTTCTATGAAGGATTGTCAATCATGGATCGAAACATGCTTGATGCGGCTAGTAGAGGAGCTTTTATGACGAAAACACCTACTGCTGCTAGGAGTTTGATTACTAGCATGGCTGTTAACACTCAACAGTTTGGCACACGTGATCCATCGGTTAGAGAAGTGAAGGTGGTCCATGATTCTAAGTTGGAGGAAACTTTGAACAAGTTGACAGTTGCTGTGGAGAATCTTGCTAAAGGAAAAGGGGTAAACCCTCCATCTTATCAATATTGTTTAACTAATGATCATTCTACTCTTGATTGCAGGGTTACACCTAGTAAGGAACAAGTAAACGTCATGGGGCGACCTTATGATCCATTCTCTCAAACCTACAACCAGGGTTGGAGAGATCATCCCAATCTGAGGTATGGTAGTGGACAAGGAGGAAATAGGGGGCAACAACAGTTTTAAGAGCAGAGAGTGGTGAATGGGCAACAAGATCACACTCAAGATGGTGGAAATCACCAACAAGGTGGGGCAAGTTCCGGAGCTTCATTTGAGGAAATGATGAAAGAGATGGCTGCCAACAATCTGAAATTCCAATTGTCTACTCAGACATCCATTCAAAACTTGGAGAATCAGATGAGTCAATTGGCTACAACTGTAGGCCAGATGCAGGCTCAAAATAGTGGAAAGTTGCCTTCAGAAATGGAGGTTAATCCTAATAATGTTAGTGCCATTACACTGCAAAGTGGAAAACAGTTGGAGGAGGTTATACCGCCCAAAAAGCCTGACCAAGACATGGAAAAAGATGATGTAGAACCTGCTGGAATAGTGGAGGATCAGACCGATCAGGTTGGGGCCGAAAAATCTGATGTGCAGAAATGTAACACTGACACTGAACCTTTCAGTGTCAGAAGGTCCAAAAAAATCAGGTTAAAATTTCTGACCCTATTCCTTTTAATATTAACCATTTGCCTTTTCCAAGCAGGTTCAGGAAGCCGGACACCATTGAAAAGGATAAACAAATACTTGAAGTGTTTCGGAAAGTGCAGATCAATATACCTCTCATTGAGGCGATTAAGCAGATTCTGAGACACACTAAGTTCTTGAAGGAGTTGTGCACCAATAAAAAGAAGTTGAAAGGAGATGAAAAAGTGGTGATGGGAGAAAACATTTCAGCTGTCTTCCAGCAAACGTTATCTCAGAAGCGCAAGGATCCTGGCATGTTTGTGGTTCCTTGTAAGATTGGAAATTTCAAAGTAGAGAGAGCCATGTTGGACCTTGGGGCATCCATCAATGTGATGCCTCGATCGGTATTTGAAAAGCAGGGTGTGGGAGAGTTGAAAAAGACTGGAGTTGTCTTCCAGCTTGCTGATCGAAGCCAGGCATACCCAGATGGAGTCATTGAGGATGTTCTTGTTCAGGTAGACAAACTCGTATTCCATGCTGATTTTTATGTGTTAGAAATGAATGAACACCCATCGAATTCCACTCCAATTTTGTTGGGGAGACCGTTCCTCAACACTTCACGCACTAAGATAGATGTGAGGGAAGGTACTCTCACGATGGAATTTGATGGGCAGATCATTAAATTCAACATATATGATGCTATGAAATACCCTGGTGATGCTAACCTGCTTTTTGTTGTGAGTACTATTAAGCCTATTGTCCAGGAACACTTCGAACTCACTAGTAGGGAAGCATTAGATACAGTCATTGAAGATGGAATCATGAAGGAGGATGCTAAAAATTGGGATAATGAGGAGTTGAATCACTATGTCAATGCTTTGCACAGTTCTTTTCAGAGAACGAGCACCTTAACGTAGCCTCTGTTAAATTACCTGTGGAGTCTCCTACAGATGTTAATTCAGTTTTTGCTTTGAGTGTTGTTGAGCCTTTGGCGCAGGACTGTTTTGAACTAACTCGCAGGGATAACTTTGACACCATCATTACAAATGGAAGCATGATAGAGCATGAGAAAAAATTGAGAAAAGAAAAGCTTGGTGAAGTGCCAAAGTTAGAGTTGAAAGTGTTCCCCGAACACTTGAAGTCCTCGTTCTTGGGGCCAAACCATGAACTCAATGAATATCATAAGGGATTTCACACTGTTGAGGTCGATCGAATGAAGTTGAAAGAAGTTCTTCATACTTGAAAGATACACCTTACCTAAGTCGAGCCAACGACAATAAAAAAAGGCGCTAATTGGGAGGCAACCCAATTTTCTCGCTTTATTTTTGTTTATTTTAATTTATTTTATTTTATTTTATTTTCAATAAGGTGTCTGATTACTCAATCTTAATTGCCTGAGGTTCGTAGATACAACATGTGGAATTTAATCGCAGAGTCTAGTCGAAATTTTATTGTCAAGAAAGAAATAGTGAAATTGGGTCATGAATAATCTTCCTGCTTTAATTTAAATATACTAGAGGCCCAACTAATTTTCATTTCTTTTAACAAGAAAGAGGCCCAACTATGCTAGCCCATGAAGGAATTGAAAAAGATTAAATATAACCCATGTTATACATTAGATTAAATTCTCTGTGAGCCCCAATTTCTTGTCCAGGTCGTGAAAATCCACTACAACTCCAATTCTTCATACCGCGAACCCAACTCCGCGATGAACCTAGCATCGGAAGCATCTAACGATTCCCCTGCCACCATCGACCGAACTGGTTTCGGCAAGAAAGCCCCGGTCCTGCATCGCACCACAGGCCCAGTCTGACGCCGACGACAATAGAGTACCACGGCCCCGACACCACCGCTGCTCACATCTGGTGTACTGTTTCCCAAATCCCCACTCCATCTCTATGTCAGGGCCTGAACAAGTGGCAGCATACCAAGGGTTAGTGTTAAGAGATGTCAAATCCACATGTTATATTGACACAGAATTGCTTAAGGCTTTAGGATTGTATGATGACATCTTTAGGATGATTGACATGGTTGGGTTGAGGCATTTAGTGAGTGGGAATTATCCTGTTTATACGGACCTTACTTATAAGTTCTTGAGTGCATTTGACAAGACTAATGAAGGGGTAACTTTTGGTTGGGGGTGTTACTTTTAATTAGACAGTGGATCAACTTATGTTGTCTTTGGGGGTTCCGTTGATTGAGTATGTGGAGAAAGAGTTCAGAGCAGAACCTCTGTGGCAGGAGATCACATTAGGGCAAGGGGTTTACAATGCTAGTAGTTCCAAGGGTAGTTCTATTCAAAATTCATGCATTCGTTATATTCAGAGACTTCTTGCCAGTACTATATTTGCTAGGGAGACTAACAAGAATGTAGTGGAATGGAAAGAACTGAGGGTGATCGATGCGATGCTACATAGGAAGCCCCTTGGGCTCGGGGATATGGTGATTGAGTATCTGTCACATGTGAAGAAGGGCGCGGAGAACATCGTTGTCGGTGGGCTAATCACGTCAATTGTAAAGGTTGTAGGATTCGACATGGCGAATAAAGTCTCTATCGGGTCCATTCAATTGGTTGATGCCAATCTCTTGATGAAAATGGACGTATTGAGAAACGATCATGGCACAAATAGGTGGACGGTGTCTGAGAAGGAAGAACTGGCTCTTTCAAACCCTACTTTCACCACCAGAGAATTTCCAAAGAACATCCGGATGCAGCATAAGGAGTGACCGACGATTCCAGTCCCTTCCTTGATAAGAGCTCTTCCTACGGGCTTTAGCCATCTTGAAAGGGCATTCATTGCTCGGAGGGAGAGGTTCGAGGCCAACCAAAACTTTTTGATGCGTCAGATGAGCGATCTTGTGAAACATTTGAGGAATCATGGTCAAAGTTCAAATCAGCAATAAATCAGGTGTACTCGACCCATTTTCATATTCAGTTTCTCTTTTATACTTGCTTTTGCTTGGGGACAAGCAATCGTTTAGGTGTGGGGGGGTTTTATATGATAACTGGGTTTGAGTAGTTATGTGAATACGCATTATGATTTTCTAATTTTGTTCTTTCTGATTTTGCTGACTTTGGTGAGTTCTGGTGGCTGTATATACTTGATTTTGCTAGTTAGTCTTCATTGTGGATATTGACTTTTGAGTCTGGATGAATACTTGCTGAATAGTGGAGTTAGAGATTCAAATCTGAGGAATGTTTAAGTGGTGTTCATTATGAAATTGTATTTGTTGGTTGGGCAATGTTGCTGAATTTTCTGATTTGTGGTGTTAAGTTGCTGAATTTCTTATCCCATGTCTTGTTCTTGTTGTCCTCTGAATTTTATGTTGAAGTGGAGTCCAGAAAATTAAGGAATAAGATCTTTTGAGGTGATGAGGGTGATGCATGATTGAGGGAGTGCCAGTGTTGTTGAGGAGCTGCTGTTGAAATTACTCTTTGCAAAATTTTTGTGATTTAAGTGGCTCATTTTTTTCGAATTTCATGGCAAATATGCCTATTTTTGGTGAGCTTTTGAGCCTTAACGAGCTATCATCTATGAGCTCCATTGTTTCTTTCTTTAGTGCATTGAATTCAAATTGCTCATTCTAGAACTTGCTCTTTTGAATGCATTTCAAGATCATGTGATTGGTTGTGTGTGATAAAATTATAAGGGCACTTAGGTTTAACCCTCTTGGCTTATATTGTCCCACCAGATTATGAAAACTTTAGGGAATCCACGTTGAGCCTAAGCTTTTTCTTGGAATTATGAGCACATAAGTGAACCCTAAATTTCCATTTCTTTCTTTGACTCTTCCATTTGAACCCTTCATTTTTTTGCAATGTGTGAATCTTGTGGAAACACGTTATGGTTGATGAAGTTGAAGGGAGTTGTGAAAAAAAAGTAATGAAGAAAGAAACATGAAAGGAGAAAAAAAAAGAAAGAAAATGAAGGAAGGTTGGATGAAAAAAACAATGAAAAGAGAAAAAAGAAAAAAGAAAAGAAAGGGACAAAGGAAACTGTTTGAGTTGCTGAAATTATTTGAAAAACAATGATTATTCAAAGAGTTACACCTGCTGTTCCAAATCTTGAAAAGGAGCAAGTGTGGGGAGAATATTAGTACGAGAAAATTGTTGTGAAAAGAAAAATTTTGAGTATGAAGAGTGTTTTGATTTGTGAAGATCACACGTTGTAAAGTGATGCATTTAGCCATTCATATCTCTCTTTTACCTTATCCTGACCTAGAGCCCCATTACAAGCCATTCAAAGACCCTTTGACTGTTGCATATGATCCGTCCAAAATTGGTGGAGATTTGATTTGGGAGCAAGCCTATGGTAATGACTGTTCTTTTCAATTTTTGAGTGATCTTCCTACCTAAATCATACATTTGAGTTTTATTGAGTAAATATTTGTGAGGCCATGAAATTTTGAAAGATTTGATGCTATGAAGGTTGCAAACTTTGAGTCAAGAGTCATTTTTCTTATTAGTTCCGAATGCTCATTGGTTACTTTTCTCTTGAGGTGTGTAACTTTCGTTTGCCTTGGTAGATATTCCTTGGTTTTCTATTCTCTGTCATCTTTGATTTTCATTTGCTTGAGGACAAGCAAGGTTTAGGTGTGGGGAGATTTGATAAGTCATATTTTAGCACAATTATTTGGTTGAAATTCATGTTTATTTGATTGACTTATGTGCAAATTGGATGCTAATATTGACTTATTTTATCTTTAAGAGATAATTACTTTAATTATATGAATTAATGTGGAAACAGGCTAAATTAGGAAACAAATCGGCTAGCATATTTTCCACATAATTGAAGGCCCATATCTGGTGGAAGACACATTAAAAAAGAAGAGATCCTGGAGATATTTTTGGAAGAGAGAAATAAGGAAAGAGATCAAGCAGGATTACTTAGGGATCAAGATACAGATATATATGGGAGATATTTATTTATTTTTGGGGGCAAAAATACACGATGAAAACGTGAATTTGGAGAAGAAAAAAAGCAGCAGCGATCTCCGTCTAAAAGGCAGATTGGCGTGAAGAGTCAGAAGCGATCGGATCATCATCGATTTTTATATTTTAATTTTGTTTTTCCTATGAACATGCAGGGCTAATCCCCTTTTCTAGTTTAGAATTTTGTGAACTTCCCGTTGAACCTTAGATTAATTATTAAGGGTTTTTCGTTGAATCTTGTGTGCAAGTTTATTCTATTACATGCTTTGATGTTCTTTATAGCAGTTTGATAATTATTTTAGACTGGTCATCTAGTCTAATAGTTTAATTGCTTACTGCTATTTCATAATCTACAATCCGTAATTGTTGTAGGAATTGGATTAAGTAGCAAATAGAGATTATTCCCTCTAGGTGTAATAGGATCTAGGTTGTATGATTCTTAGCCGGATTTCGTAGCCTAGTAATCTATGTTTAGAGTTTTAATACGTTTACGAGTTCGAATCCATAGGGTCACTCGTAAATAGTTTAATTTAGTGGTCGTACCCTAGTTGATAAATGTAAGAATATTCGGGTTGATTGGTCGTACCATCAATCTAGAGATTTGAGTTTGCACACTAGGCTAAATGTTTAATTCCTATAATTAATTGATTTAGTAAACGGGAGGGGATCGTCATCCTAAACTAGGTTTTACGCACTTGATTAATTAAATAATTAATTTTTGTCTACTTGGTTATTTAAAAATTAAGTATATTTATTGTTAGTGTTAATTTCAATTGTCACCAATTCAAAACCCACCTTATTTATTTTATATTTTTGCAACACTTAGATTTAATTAAAAATTCATAATACTCTCTTGGGTTCGACCCGTATTCATTACTATACTAAGTATAAGTGTGAGTCGGAATTAAATTATATTTTGGTAGGCAGACGACAGCTTATCATTAAACTAATTGATCTTTGTCTTAGTTTCAACTCAACACAAAATTTATCAAAGACCACCTTTTCTTCTAATGTATCCTGTAAGTTCTGTTTTACTCAAATAGAGTGTGTTCATGTGGGATTATATTGTTTTGCACTATGCAGATCGACGAAGAATAATGTTTTCCAGGTACCAAGTATACCAAAATCTTCAAACAAAGTAATGCGTAAATGATTCCAATCTCCCTACTTAACAACCAATATTTTTGTTATCACTGCAATCGTGAAACTACATAGATATACAAAACATGTCTACAACATATACATCAAGTTCAATAGAGTCCACTTTATCCCTTGCCTTGTTGTAAATTCAAGCCTTTTCGCCAGTTGTAGTCTTCTCTCCATCAATGTGCCAAGTTGCTTAACCTGAAAAGATCAAAAATGACAATGGAAATGAGAATTCTACATAATTTCTAAGCTTATGGAACCAAAGAAGAAGTGTTTGTACCTCTTTCTTCCAAATTTGTACCTATATTGATATTCCCCAATTGATATTCTCACTAGTTCCTTTAAGACAAAATGACAGTTTTTTGGTCATTTAAAGGATGTAACAGTAGCTTATTCACAATACAACGAGATACTTAATTTTGGTTCAAATTTAGGAATTCTTACAGCAGGGCCTTAAAATAACTCAATGATTCCTCAATAAAACCTTATTCAGAAGCAATCAAGTGTGGTTGATAACCATCAGCTTCTGAAATAATTCTTTTAACATTCTGCAATGAAAGAAAGATTTTTCAGAATAGCTGGCAATTGATTGTCGAAAACTCCATAGATTCATAAAACACATGCAACTGATGAGAACCTAGAATAATAACTCCAGCAAAGTAGCCAAAACAGAAATTAAAGGGAGAGGAAAGGCTGGGAGAAAAATACACTCCATCTAGATGTAAGCGGTAAGATCTTCCTTCCAGAACCTATCAAGGATAACATGCAAGTTAAAACCGTTGAAATGAAAACTATTGTAGAGAAGAACATCCATGCAAACAATTTGTACTACAAATTCATGAAACATTTTGTCACTTTATTGAAATGAATAGCAGCAAGATGTTTAATGTTTTTGAATTTTTCCTATTTTAAATAATACGTTTTCTTGAGTGTAATGTATAGACACACACACACACACACACACAGAGAGAGAGAGAGTATATGTCTAGTGCATTAGTTCCTCTGTCCATAAGATGAATCTTTGTCAACACACCAAATGTGTTTTAGGGTATGAGTTAATATGCATTGTGAAACCAACATTCACACCTTTAATTTATCACATGGAAAACAAGTCTCATCTACTTCCTTTGACAGCTTTATAGCGTCTGATGTTGCAATATCTTGATTTGTTTGTTAGTATAATGCAGTTCGACTGCATTTTTTTTAAATGAACATAAGGAAAAAGAATAAGGAAAGGAAACATATATGCAATTATCAATTTATATTACTTAATAGAAACTAAGTCAAACATCTATAGCTCTTCAATCATCGGAATAAATAGATCCAGATATTTACATATTTACAAATCACAATTAAAATATCTGTTATACACTACCATGAGAGTGTTGAAACCAAGCATAATATAATATGTTTACCTTATCAACAAAGGCCCCGGCTATTAACACCCCCCGATTTTACTATGCACACCCCAATAATAATATGGACTAAGTTATCCCTAAACAAAAAGACAAGTTTAACCTTACATATATATATAATATTAAAATACATATTATATAATTCTTTTCTTAAAATATTTTATTCCTTACGTAGAACCCTAATCTTTTACAGGTGTAAGCAACGTCAATGGATGAAGAAATATCAGCAGAACCAGAAAATGTAAGTTTATTAATAGTTTTGATATGTATTGTATGTGTTTTCTTAAGCCAAAAATTAAATTATCGATCTGTGTTTGCGCAAGGTGTATGGCACTGAACATATCAACATGGTTAGGCGCCTAAGACAAATCATACAAAAATTCCATTTTGATTAGTGTTCTTCCACCAAAAAACCAAAAAAATTGTTTGAGTTCGGTGCTGAACGTTAAATGTTCACAACACTTTGTAACATGTGTTCTTCTAAACAACTACTAAATAATATGTTTATCGTCAAACATTAATTTTGTAAATTTTCTTATTAGCATTGTAAGTGTTTGGACCAAAATTTTATTTATTTATTTTCTTTGTAGGAATTAAAAACTAATATAAAGGATGAATATGGACATCTATTTGAGACAAATATCAAATTTGGGTGTAGGGAAGAGTTGATTGAATGGGTTAGGTTGACAGCTTTTGAGAATAAAATGCTGATTGTTGTGAAGTGGTTAGATACTAATGAAAATTCCAGATGCCCTCGTGTTACTCTTGGTTGTGAACGGAGTGGAGCATATCGTGAGTCCAAGAAGAAAATATCTAGATTTGAAGAGATGGAGATGGAGAACGAAGAACTTAAGCATAAAAAGAAAAATGAGAGAAGAAGAACTGGGACAAAGAAGTGTGGATGTGAATTTCAAATTGATGGTAACCAAATTGTAAAGGGTGGTGAGTGGACCTTGGAAGTTGTCAAAGGTACACATAACCATGAACTTGCTCAATATTTGGAGGGTCACTCATTTTCTGGACGTCTAACTCCAGCTCAAGAAGCATATGTTGAGGATCTTTCAAAAACAAACATCAAGCCACAGGGTATCCTCTCAGCGTTAAAATCCAGGTGGCCAGATACCAAGGCCACATTAAAGACCATTTACAATTTCCGCACAAAGCATAGAGTCATCGAGCATAAGGGTCAATCCCAACTACAGTTCCTATTAACACAGCTACGTAGTCACGGGTATTTTTTTCATCATAGACGATATGAAAAGATAAATTTACTTAAAGATTTATTTTGAGCACACCCTACCAGTGTAGAGCTGTTGCATGCTTTTCCTAGTGTGGTGTTGATGGATTGCACATATAAGACAAACCGCTTTAGTTTGCCATTATTGGAGATTGTTGGTGTAACGTCCACAGCTCTAACGTTTGGAGTCTGAGCGTGAAGACAACTACATATGGGCATGCAATGCACTAAAAATATTGATGGGTAAAGCAAAAATGCCAAATGTGAGCATTGATGAATGCCATATAGATGATTTTTCCCTCTTTCAGACATTTACTATGCCGGTGGCACATTCAAAAAAATATATTGGCCAATTGCAAGAAAATGTTCCGCAAAGATGAAGCATGGAAGTTATTTAATTCTAACTTTGATGGGCTCATACACATAGAAAATGAGCACAGGTTTAATGAGATGCTCAAGAATTTTGAGATGAACCATGCAGATTGCCCAAAAGCTGTTGCGTACTGCATGAATCAGTGGATAAAACCCTATAAAGAAAGATTTGTATCGGCTCCAACCAACAATGTCATGCACTATGGCAATGTCATAACAAATAGGTAAATAATTCAATGTATCTAATACCATGTGTTTGATATTTTTTTTAAAAATGTTTAACTTGTTTTTTATAGGGTAGAGAGCAACCATTCAAAATTGAAAAAGCATTTGGGAACGAGTCAGGGGAACTTTGAGACATGTTGGACTCTAATTCATTCTCTTCTTGAGACATCACATATTGCGATCAAAGATTCATTCGAGAAGAGTCATACTGTTGTGCAACATAGATACAAACCATCTACTTTCAAACTCTTGAGAGAGGAGATTTCAGAAGCAATATTAGAAAAAATACTCGAGGAGATGAATGGTGTAAATGTAGTTGGGATCGATCCTTTACTTTGTGGGTGTGTCTTATGAAAGATATGTGGTCTACCTTGCGCTCATGAAATAGCAAAATTCATCCGCAACGATTCACCAATCCCAATGGAATATGTTGATGCTTTTTGGAAGAAATTGAATTTGAAGTCAGTTGGCACGATCAATATTGATGATTTTTTCACCACGTGGATCAAAACATTTGGAGTCGTGAATGATATTTTCCACATGATGACTAATGATGTGGAAAGAAACCTCATGATTAAAAGGCTTAGAGAAGTTGCATATCCTGTCACTACATATTGATCGAGCCCATGCCATCAAAGAGAACTCATGGTCGTCCCAAAGGATCAAATCAAAGACATTCAACATCCACCAAGCGGGACAAAAGCGCATTCGAGTATGTTGAGTCAATCAATAATAGTCGTTCTCCAAATGTTGAACCAATTGAGATAAGTAGGCGAAGTATGGGCAATCCTATGTTCAGCACCGTTCGAAGAGAAAAACAAAAGGTACTTGTTTGCTAAAAAAGTCTCTCCATATTATTTATAATTACAATATTTTTATTTTAATAGGTGGTACGCCTGAAGAAAATTTCAGTGAGTCCAATTGAGTTTATTGATGATATACCACGGATATTTCGTGATCATCTTTTGAGCATAACAAATGTAAAGGGTGATGATCATTGTGGGTTTCGAGCTGTGGCTCATGCACTGGGTTTTGGGGAGGGAGCTTAGCCAAAAGATTCGGCGTGAAATGATGGATGAATTGCGAACACACAAACATCTATATGCAAACATTTTTATTGAAAGGAGTGCCGTTGATGATATTATGTCAACTCTAAATTGTTTTGACCCTGTATCAGCTGGACAGATATATTGGTTTACACTACCCGAGATGGGTCACTTGGTTGCTTCTGCTTACAATGTGCAGTTTGTAACATTGTCAAATAGCAATTGCTATATTTTTTTGCCTTTGAGGATGTCTGTCTCTCCAAAACCTACATGCATTAGCATGGCATTAATTGAGAGGAGTTTTCACTTCATTGCAGTATGTCCTCTAAACATGCATATGTTAAAATTATGCACGTGTTATATGTATTATTGATTTTAAGAATTAATTATTTTGTAGGTGTCTTTATGTCCTGGACATCCATTGCCTCATGCACTCTTAAAATGGTATGATTGTCGTGATGATTGCGCTCAAGGATGGGATGTGTTGTGCCAACAATAATTTATCATGTATAATGAGCTTGTGGGATCTTGTCCACAAGGAGACATTGTGGATATTACTAAGGATTAGGTGTCATTTTTGTTTTACCTGTGCTTGACTGCCATTTTTTGCTTTGTGTTGCGCCAAATAGTGTACGCACGTATTTTTGTTTATGTACTGGATCTATACCTATTCTTTACAAATGATTTTATTGTATACAATAATAGTACTTAGACATTAAAAAATAACAACATTCCAATAATCATCATAAGAAAGAATCTCATGGTACAAATAGAAATATTCATAGTAAGAAAATGGAATGAAGTTCATACAAAAACACTTGTAGCAAATAGTCTCCAACAAAATAGTCTCTAAATCGATGTCTTCGCTATAAAGAAATTGGTGGATTGAGGTAGTCATTATAAAGAAATTTTTTGTTATATTTTTAAATTGAATTTGAAGAATTTGTGAGATCAGCTCACACAATATGAGTTCCACTAGTTGTATATCTTTTGATTAAAAATAAGTCCAACAACAGCAACGCTAAGCGACAATATAGCTATATGATAAAAAAAAGTATAAAGTGAGTAATACTTAATGAGTTAGTCTCTTGTGAGACGGGTTATTGGTGAGACGGATGTGAGACGGGTCAACCCGTCACTAAAATATGCTTATTTGTGGTTAAAGTGTGCTTATTTGTGGTTAAAGTATGTCGATAATAAATCAAATTATAACACACTAACATCATACTTTAATACATAATCCAACATACTTTAAAAAATATACATTAACAACTATTTAACATACTTTATTTAAATAATCGACATACTTTAACACGTCTCACAAACCGTCTCATGAAGGTAGCGTCTCACAAGAGACTTTGTCGTACTTAATAGCATCAACTGCAAGTACTGTTCGGTTGTGAAAAATTAGAAGAGAGACGCACTGTTCGATTGTGAGAAATGAGAAGAGATTGTAATGTTTGGACTTTAAAATGTGATAAATGTACTTGTTGTATGAAAGTGAAAATTGGGGATTAGAGCTCCAAAAAGAATATTTACTTTGAAGGGTAAAATTGTATTTTATGGGGTGTATAAAGTAGAAAATTAAAATTAAAAGAATTAATTTAGGGTGTGTTTAGTCATTGGGGTGTGTATAGTGGAATCGGAGGTGTTAATAGCCGGGCCATCAACAAATCATATCTTCGATGTCCTTGACTATGCTTTCTGGTTTCCCCTCTGCAAGATCAAATGTCTTTGCATTGAACTAAAGTTGGAACTTATACGAGGAAAAATCAAAGAATCACTTACCAACATCAACTTTTGTTAAACCAACTGCAAGAAACATCTCAGAAATGTAAACACCAACCAAATAAAGAGCTCCAATGATGTTTGTTTGGGTTTAAGTAAGAATTATAAAATTAGATTTATGATTAGATGAATATATTAAATTCAACAAAATCTCTTAATTATAATTAACAAATAATTCTATAATAAAATTCTTTTCGTACGAACAGGAATAACTAGCTTTAATATAAATAAAAAATGATAACCTTTTATAAAAAAAATAATACTCCCTCCGTCCCATTTCGATCTTTACGTTTGCTTTTTACACGTTGATGAAGGAGTATAATATTTTAATAGATAGTGGGTGAAAAGATAAAATATTTAATGTAAAGTGAGTAGGCGTATTGGTGTTGGATGATATATTAATTGTTTTAGGTGGTCCCATATTCCCAAACGGAAAACGTAAACATTTAAATGAGATGCGCAAAATATAAATGTAAATATTGAAATGGGACGGAGGGAGTAACAGTTTTATAGTAAAAGTGATAACTATTTAAAAAGTGTTAAAGGATCTCACGTGAGACCTACTCTTTAAACAAAAACCTATGTCATAATCAACCTTAAAAATGTTGTAAAACATTTTATAACATTTTATGTAATAAAAAAATTAAGAATAACAGTATTATCATTTAGACGGTTAATGTATTTTACACATTAATTCTAAATGACAAATTATTCAGTGCACTCGATGCACAGTGTGCTCACTTTCAAAAATTTATATATTTATAAATAAAACATAGTATATATATTAATGAATGAAAATATATACATTTTGTTAGCGAATTTTCTATTATGCTTTTTAATGAAAACTGAATAAAAAAATTATACAATTATTAAGAAATATATACTACACTATTGAATATAAAATTTTATACACATAGGTTTACAAAATAAAATTTTTATACACATGGGTGTACAAAATATCAACTCATTATAAATTATAAATTTTATGATATTTTGTATTGTCCTTATAAAATTAATTTTAAAATAGCCTCCAAAATTTCAATTTTTTTTAAAAAATATTAAGTTATTTTTATTTTTACTAATATTGATATATATATTAAGGAATTGCAGGAGAATGATGGTCTATAATACAAATAAAATGAACATCCAAAAATGTTTTAAGTCTAATAGGTAGCGATATTATCTACTGAACTTTCCATCTCTCAAACAAAAAATACCAACCCCTCCTTCCCTGCTCATCTCAGCTTTGTAAGACTGATCAATAAATACACTTATCAAAAAATATCCAAGCGTGCAAAGTGTTTTAATTAATGTTTCCCAACATCCAAAATTAAATACTAAAATAGCAAAGTGTTTTAATTAATGTTACCCAGCATCCAAAATTAAATACTACTTCAATAAATGTTTAAACTAACCACTTTGGAGTACTGATGTTTTCTTTAGCTCCAAAATTAAATACTACTTCAAGAAATGTTTAAATTAACCACTTTGGAGTACTGATATTTTCTTTAGCGGGGGATGTTACCTGAAAATCAGAACACATCCATGAGATTTCTTAGTAATGGAACAAATACAACTGAATACAATAGACAAAAGTGTCATTACTTGTGCTCCTGACCTGGATATGTGATCAAGATTTTGTATTTGAGAACTTTTTCGATTCTCAATAGTAAAGAACTTTTCCTGTTTTCCTTGAAAATTAAAAATACAAATGCATTAAGAAAATTTTAACAACATAAATTTTTGAATATTAATCTATATCATATACGGTTTGTAAGATTGCTTAAATTGTTGAGATCTTAATAATATTGTACATTTCATTAATTTGATTTATTTATTTTATGAGGGGAAATTGCAAATTTCTAAAGTACAATGAGGGTGATGAATAGGGTCCTCAATGGTTTATCATTGCCTCAAATGATTTTTTTAGTTTTGAATTATATAAGATATGTTGAACTCTTTTTTTTTTTAATTTTATTTAGGTTTTGATTTTTTTTTCTTTAAAGACTACCAAACAAAAGAAATAAATAAATATCTAATCAATAAAATAAAACAATTATATAAGATATGTTGAACTCTTTTTTTTTTAAATTTTATTTAGGTTTTGTTATTTTTTTTCTTTAAAGACTACCAAACAAAAGAAATAAACTAATATCTAATCAACAAAATAAAACAATACCAAATAAAAGAAATAAACAAATATCTAATCAACAAAATAAACAGAACAGATCTAATCAACAAAATAAAACAAAAATCAAACAGAGGAAAGTATGGTTGTATTGTTTTACTTACAATGCGGATGGGAAACAAAAACAGAGGGTAATAATTCCCATATCACTCTACATATCCATAGAGGTTGTCACTCTACATATCCATGGAGGTTATTCGTGTTGAGCAGGCTTATTACATGATCAGGGATGGGAGGATGATGGATAAAGCCACCAATTCTAGATTGCAATGTAGGGCCTTGAATATAAATGAAGACTTGGGGTAGATCAAGTATGTTTTCTCAGATAAAACTGACACTCTCACTGAGAACAAGATGGAGTTTCAGTGTACTAGCATCGGAAGAGTCGACGACAACACCACCGAAGAAGGCGAAATATGATATTCTACTCAAGGTTTAATGAGTTTGATTGCTCTCACTTCTTATTATTGATGTTTCCATGATGCTAACTTCTGTTCAGTTGATTGGAAGGTTTTGAGGCCAAAGATGAAGGTAAAAGTATTAGGGAAAAGTTTTAGAAAACTCACATTCCTAAAATGTAAACACTATTCATACACAGAGAGAAAACTCACTTACCTCTCCCCATAGAGTTTATGTCCCAGTGGAAGAATACGTATGATCGTCTGTGAACCGATTGGTACTCACGTTGTTAAACCATGATCTCTGAATCAAATCTCACAACACAAGGTTGTAGATTATATTTCCACGATAATATATTAATTGTGGAATATGATGACTATATAAAACAGTGAATGCGAAAATGCTTCTCAGCATTCTGTATTTAGCATAACATTCTACGCTTCGCGCTTGAGCGTTTCAGCATTTGAGATAACTGTCTGGCGCAGTATCTTTAAATTCCCAAAAGATAGGAGTTAAGTAACCAACTCTTAACTCCTGTCTCTCTCTTATCCTCAATTTCATATGTAGAATATAATTAATAATGAAATAATATTAATTATTATTTACATCTCCCACTTACATATGAAGTCAAAAATTGCCTGACTCATTTTCTTCATGAATCATATTCTTGTACAGATTAATACATCGTGTGACCCACGAGATATGAGTTTTATTCGCTATACACTTGTTAGAGATATATAACAACTCAATCAGTTTATCAATGAAGCTCAACAAGCTCGTTATACTCTAGAACTCTTGAACATTTAACATAAGTTGACATATCTCTTTTCAATCCCTAAATTTGTCAGAGCATATTCAACCCTTTTTGCAAAAAACTATGTATTCATAATAAAGACCCTACTTGATTCACTAGTTAATGAATCACAATAGTATATGTTAAATTAAGACGTTCTTCCCATCTCACTAAGTATCAACGGTCTCCCACAGTAGCTGCTTTCCTAGACATGTATTACATCACCCTTATTAACCATAGCTCTTTTGGTAACATGCTAAAGTAGCAATACCAAAGTGAAGACTTAGAATATAGTAGAAAGTCATAAGAGTAACCAATAGATAAGGGCTTATACTTTTGAGAAAATAGGGATAATTTTCTCAATCCTGTTGGGGTCAACTTAGCACATGTCGTTTTCCTAATACATATGTCACAATGTCTTTAACTTCCTTCCAAGAAAGTGTATGTCGCATTTCATCTAATTTAGATATTGTGTAAATCAGAGTTCAAGTATGTCCCATACACTTAACCCGGATATCCTCTATCCAACATATAGGATCTCCGTCGATTTAGTATTATAACAAGTTGGATTAGATTCGTGGCTAAATCTATCCTGATTACATTAATTATTATAATCTCATCTCTGCGCTCCCACTTAGCCAGAGGCGATTGCTCGTATGAGAGAGACAATCATAACTTGCCGACATACTGTTATATATATACCATCATATATAATTAATAAAATATGTATTAATAGTTAAGCCATTAACTACTTCATTAACATACATAAACATATTCAATACATCGTTTTGCAAACCTAATCCCTTTACATGTCCTATATATACATCTTTAGGAATTGGTTTGGTAAAAAGAACTGCTAACATCAAACAAGTAGGAATGTAACTAAGAATCACTTTCTTCTTGTCTACTATATCTCTAATAAAGTTGAACTTCGTGTCAATGTATTTGTTTATCTATGATATTTGAGGTCTTTTGTGTAAGCAATAACTGCTTGATTATCACAATTAATAAAAATAGCTCCCAGTTGAGTGTTTGAGACCTCCAAATATTTCATGAATCTTTCAACCAAACAGCCTATTGAACTGCAGATTCACATGCCACAAACTCGTCTTCCATAGTGGACAGTGCTATGCAAATCTATTTCTTGCTACACCATGAGATTGCTTAATTGTTGAGTAAGAAGACATAACTAGGAGTAGATTTATATTTATCTAAATCACCACTCCAATCAACATCTGTATACTCATTCAGTGTACTGTTATTCCCTTGATAACAGAGAGAATAATCTGCGGCCAATCACATTGGCATATGGTACTCTGGCCATTTCGTTCTTTTAATCTTGAGTCTTGGAACATATCTGCTGACTCAATGATTTGCCTATCACAATGGGAGAATCAATAGATTTGCAGGTGTCCATCTTGAATCGTTCTAAAAATTTCTTGATGTAAGTCTCTTGAGACAAACCCAATAATTACTTTGAACGATCCCTATGGATCTTTACACCAAGTATGTACAATGCTTCACCCATATCTTTCATTTCAAAATTTGAAGATAACCATCTTTTTATGGTTTCAAGATACTCTTTGCTATTACCCGCTAGTAGTATGTCATACATACAAGGATAGAATCACAAAATAACCATTGGACCATTTAACATAAACACAGTGGTCTTCGATTATCATAACAAAGTTATATGAGATGCTCGTAGTGTGAAACCTCAAATACCACTGTCTAGAGGATTGTTTGAGTTCGTAGATCGACTTCTATAATCTACAAACTTTATCCTCTTGACCTCGAAGAATAAATCCTACAGGCTGTTGCATGTAGATTTTTTCTTCTAATTCTCCATTGAGAAATGCGGTCTTAATATCCATTTGGTGTAACTCTAAATCCATACTAGCCACTATAGCCAACATTAGACCAATTGAGGCAAACCTCACTACAGGTGAAAAAGTTTCTTCGTAGTCTATACCCTCTTGTCGAGTATAACCTTTTGCCACCAAGCGAGCTTTATACCTCTCTATTGAGCCATCAGTCTTTCTTTTGATTTTGAGAATCCATTTATTCCTAATTGCCTTTTATCTCTTCGGAAGATCTACAAGTTCCCAGACTTGATTTGATTTCATAGACTCCATCTCCTCTTTCATCCATTTCTCCTTTGTTGGACAAGTCAGAGCTTCTTTGACATTTCTGGGCTCTTTCTCATCAACAGGAGAAACATCTCCATTTTCTAATGAAAAAAATAAGACATGTCCTTCAATATCATAATGCCTTTTGGGCACATGTTTCCTAGAACTTTTCCGAGATAGCTATTGATGGTCTTCTGTAGATAAAATGCTCTCATTGGGAATCGCCTGATCCTCAATTACCAAATATCTATCAAGATTCATACCATCAGCTAAACTACTCCCGCTTGGATCTTGTAGGTATTGATTTTCTACTAACTCGAAAATAGGTTCAGCATCCCTGATGTCCCCCTCTACTAGGAAATTAAGTTTCCAGAAAATGAGCATTATGTGATTCTGTCATAGTTAAGCTCCCATCCTGATCTCCTATAAACACGTAACCCTTAGAATGTTCGCAGTATCTTATTGATGAGCATTTTCTCAACACACAATTATTCCCCAAGTATGAAGGATGTCATTGTAGCTTAGATAAGTGACCAAGTTAAATATCGAACCCTTAGGACGTCGCATTATCAATTTAATTATTTACTAAATTAATTAAGACAAGGCAATAAAGTTGAGTATTTAATTATTTAACTACTAAATAATTAATTGAAATAACAAATAAAATAAAGTATCACTTGAAGAATACGAAAGTGGATCAAGAGAGAGAATAGGTAGCCCAAGGGTAATCTAATTTCACTCATTAATTTTTCTTTCGTGTATCAATGTCCGACTCTGCCTTATGGAATATGGACACATCACTAAACCATGTAAATCTACTATCAGTGACACGTGTGAATATCTTGGAGCAAGAGATATAATTTCACCCCCCTTTTTAGGTACTATCAGTATCAATTATTTCACCCTAGGATTGGTACTCTAACCTGATATGATCTTCCTTTATAGGTACTATAAAATTACTATCTTTATCCTACTTATCAACTCGAATCCAATTCAATTAATAAGTATTTATACATGATAGTTCTAATGAAGTTTCGAAGTCCCTCACTTAGAATAATAACATAGAATCCTGTTCAGCAGTAAATGCGTTCAATCAACAACCAAGATATATATTCAGACTCTATATAACAGTTAATGATGTACAAAACAACTCTGAATATGGATTAAAAATGCACAGTCATATATCAAATAATTCTACAAGTAGTGTTGTACGGAGTATACACAGGAAAGTTCAATTAATTCATAAAAACCTTCAAAACCCTATACTACCAAAATGGTTCTAGCCCATGATGTTGCGAAGAACAATCATAGGTGTTGGATAGATCTTACCCATATGTCTGGAAAATTACAAGATAAATTAGGAAACGAAATAAACCCTAGATTTGGGCATCGTCGTGTCCTTCTCCGTCTTGAATCCTCCTCTTGGTTCTCCTCTTGATTCAGCAGACGAATCTTTAAAGTGATGGATGGACGGAGAAAAGGATGTGGATGATGGTGGTGTTGGATTGTATACTAAAAGTCTAGCTTTTTGTATGAACAATATTGTAACAATTAATTTAAAATGAGAATCATATGATCAAATGATTGCATCTTATAATTTATTCATATGTTCGATGCAATAGTCACTTACTTTATACTGCAGATAATATGTTGTGCGACAAAACGCGGAAGATCATATTATCGGTTTCCTTATAAAGTATAAACAGATGCTCACAACCGAGATAGACGGGGACTCTCTATCGGGATGATTGTAGTGTAGTTTGGTATTAGCTTGTCTTGGCTATAGAATCACATTAGTGCACTTGTGTGTATTGAGCAGGACCGCTTGAGATCGTTCAACTTATACTGACTTATAGGAGAACTTGATCTCAGTTATTATGGAAGTTCGTGCTCTTAATCCCTATACAATAACTTCGACACGTAGGGCAGTATGTATTTCTTTGATTCATCAATGGGTGAGATTTACATATAATTAAATCAACAAACTCGATGAGTTGGGAAATAGTGTTGTCTCTATGGTGTGCTGTTGATTGTAGAAGGAATCCGTGTCCGTCATAGGTTGATGATGTCCCCTTGAGGAGCTCATAAGGATTATCATATAAACCCTGCAGGTGGAATTTATTCCGACATGATAATGAGGTTGAGTGGTACTACTCTTGGATTAGATATTAATTAATTGAGTTGTCAGTAACTTAAATTAATTAATGGACATTGTATATCTTAAACATGGGGAGACTAACGGGCTCATAATAAGAAGGAGCCCAAAACGTAATTTTGGGATTTGTACGGTAGTGCAATAATAATATTTTAGTGGAATATATTATTATTATTGGACTTAAGTATAAGCTTTGGGCTAAACTTGGATACTTAAGTCCAATGGAGGCCCAACCCAATTTCTCCTCCTGGTCCCTGCTGTAGCCCATGTATATTAGTCACCTCAGCTTATCTGGAATCCTAATCTAATCTAATCTAATCTAATCTAATTGATTATTCACGTGTGATGAGGGTTGAGAGCAGATTGAGGAGGTCTCATAGATCGTCGCCCACACGACGTCGAGATCGGACTTGGGACATACAGCAGAAGATCAGAAGGTAGTTTGCTGCTGCTGTCCGCGACCTTGCAAAATTTGTATAAATTCGTAAAGTGCTCAGAATTTGATGATCAATATACTGACGGAAAACCATCGAAAAGAGGATCATCTGAATGCAAATATCACTCAATTCTGACATCAGACGTGGAAGTTATGGCCATTCTCGTGGGACTGCGCAGGCTACCTGCGAGAATCAATCTTCATCAACATACCCTGGTGAACGGTAATCGTTTCTATGATTTATGATATTAGAAATGCATGGTATGCTAACGGTTCACGTTAACCAAATGATCGAGCGCCAACAATTGGTATCAGCTTCAGTTTCGTGCTAGGGTTTATGTGATTAATTTTTTCGAAATTAGGATCGCATGTTTAGGATTTGGTTTTACTACGCAAACCATGAATATCCCTATGTGAAATATACCCTATATCATATATGTTCATTGATGGTTGTGTGTGAGAGGATTCGACGAAAACTGTTCGTCAATTTCACATGGAAGGAAGAAATTGAAAGAAAATCCAGCGCAGTGATATTGCAGAGGCAATGACCAGAGTTTCAACCGTCGGATCAGGCTGAATTTTTGTCAGCATGTTTGGATTTTGTGGATGTACATTCTGAACGGTAAAGATCGTATTTGGAGCTTTGTGTTGTCAGGAATACGCCGAAAACACAAGCAGTTTTTTGGGCGATTCTGTTCTGCGCAGTCGAGGGAAAAGAGCTGTTTCTCACAATCTAACCGTTGGATCGACCTGTAATTTGGACAGCATGTTCAAAACTCACAGGCATAGATTCTAGACGGTGGAGATTGGATTCCCAAGTTCCTACAGTTACGAACCCTGAACGACAGTTGGTGTAGTTTGATGTTGCGCGTTGGGCTGAACTTGGTTCCGTGCAAGTAGGCCCTTGGACGAGCGACAGTTCGAGCGGATTTGCATTAGGTTCGATTGGTCTGCATCAGGTTCGATCGATGTTGCACCAGGTTCGAGCAGATTTGCATCAGGTTCGATTGGTTTGTATCAGGTTCAATCGATGTTGCACCAGGTTCGAGCGGATTTGCATCAGGTTCGATTGGTCTGCATCAGGTTCGATCGATGCTGCACCAGGTTTGAATGAATTTGCATCAGGTTCGATTGGTCTGCATCAGGTTCGATCGATGCTGCACCAGGTTCGAGCAGGTCTGCATCAGGTTCGATTGGTCAGCATCAGGTTCGATCAATGATGCATCAGGTTCGAGCAGATTCACATCAGGTTCGATTGGTGTGCATCAGGTTCGATCGACTCTGCACTAGGTTCGTGCGGGTTTGCATCAAGTTCGACTGGTCTGCATCAGATTCCGTGTGAGTCTTCACAATATGATCGGGCAGGGTGCCGGAGTGGTGGAGCAGGCTGCGGGGAGGTCGATCCCCATCGCAGTTGTCCGCATTCGTGATTGGTGGCGAACAATCGAATTCACTGTTATATAACTATTATAATTGATTTATTAATTGATTATTGTTATATATGTATGCATGATTCTCTATGATTTATTGCCTTAAATAGAAGCATGCTAGATTGCGTATTATATTTGGTATATTATATGCATGTATGTTGGAGTGTTGATCAAGCCAACTTATTTTTGGCAATTTATTTCTTTATATATAACTGCTATAATTGTTTTATTGGTAAATTATTGTTATATATTTGGAAGTATGAGCATGCTAGGTTGCGTATTTTATTTTTAAATATTATATGCATGTAAAAACCCTCGGTGTTGAATAACTAAGTGGGAGAGGGGATTGGTAAAAATTCCCGCGGCCTCCATTATTGGTTTGTTAGCAATGTGAATAAACTTGCGCGTCGGCATTAGAGCCTTCCTCCCCATCGGATGAGTTTATTCATGGATTGCTGGGACAGACTTCTTTAAATAATTATGTTTGTAATGTGATGCATATGAACTTGCGCGTTGGCATAGACCTTCCTCCCTATCGGATGAGTTCATGTGCGGATCACTGTACAGACTTATAATTGATAACTGTAGGAAGTTATCCGAGCGCGTGTATACTTCTCCATCTGTAAGGCACATAAGCTTGGGCCGCGGACTTGGAGTCAAATAATGGTGTACACTTAGGTGTAAATAATAAGTATCCTCCCCATCGGAGTAACTGCTTTTATTTGCATGGCTAAAGAGGAACCGACTATTAATTATTTTGTCATAAAGTTAGGTTGACAAATGAAATTAATGAGTAAAACTTTCTCTTGTAAATGTTCGAGTTTGTAAACGTTCACACTATCGTGGCTTGCAGACTCACGGTGCTTGAGATGTCGGTGAATTTTATTTTTATATTGTTTTGAGGGAATCAATATAAAAGGATAAAATTCGAAGTTTTGAACGGTATATTTATTTGTGATTCTCTGATTTTCAAATGGTTTTATCTCACTTATTATTAACTAAAAGAAATTATATTTACTTGTCCAAATTAGATGATTAGAAAAGAATCTTGGTTTTGAATTTTACTGCTTAAGAAAATACATGTGTGTTCTCACAAAAGACGTCTCATGATGCCTATTAAAGTCTCTAGTGAAGAGATGAGAGGTTCATAGAAATATGATGGTCTCATGTAACTCTTCGGATACTTGAGTAATTTAAAAGGCGGTAGGTCATGATTGAATTTGATGAATGAATTGGAAATACATGGAATAGAAGTTGAAGGGGAAACCTAAGTCAATTTTATTCTTCATAATTGCCTAGATGTTTTGAGCAAGTTTCTCATGAATTACAAGAGGTTGTATATGGTGGGAAACTTCTGACAAAACATGTGGTAAAGGAAATTCAATTTCATAAAAAGAGTGAACAAGGATAGAATCTTACTTACTAGTTGTTTAAACATGATTAGTGATGGCATCTACTGACACGAAGTGTGTAGATACTGGAATCACTGAATGTTCATTACTAAGTGAGGATAAGATTGTTATGACATGGGTAAAACTACAAGACTAGTGGCTATTGCAGTGGGAGTTGTTTATTTATCTTACGATATGAATAAATGTTTGATTTTGTGAAATTGTCTTTACATACGTTTTCATAGAAAGAATTTGATTTCAGTTTCTATGCATTAATAGATGGATACTCCATTTCATTTAAATGACATGGTCATTATAATGAAGGATAGAGTTGTAATCTGTTATGGTACGTTGATGGACAATTTGTATACTCTTAAATCGTGTATATTCCACAGATGCAACAAATAGTAATTAATAATGCATCTTCTGATCTTAGTAAGAGAAAGTAACCTTCGGAGATGAACTAAACATGCATTTGGCGTCTAAGACTAGATCATTTTACTTGAGTAGGATTCAAAATTTGATAGCAGATGGACCGTAAGGTTTATCTGAAGTGAAAACTATCGGACTTGCGAGTCTTACTTGAAAGTAAAAATGATTAATTACCTTTTCAAGGTAAAGGGGTGTAGAGCCAAAGATATATATGTTGGAATTGGTTCATTCTGATTCAAGCGGGCCTAATATTATCTAGGCGAGAGGTGGTTATGAATAATCGAAGATTATTCTAGATACCGATATATTTATTTGATGCACTGCATGTCTAAATTCTTTGATTTATTCAAGAATTACAAGGATGGTACAGTAAAGCATCATGGAAAATATATCAAGTAATGACGATTTAATCGTCATTACGAGTACCTCTTAGGATAATTAGGAACTATTAATCAGAGGTTGAGATTAAGTCTCAAGTGGTCTACACCGGGCATGCCCCAGCTGAATGGTGTGGTGGATAGAAGGAATAAGACTCTTATGGTAATGATTAGATAGATGATGAATTATTTGGAATTACTTAATTCATTTTATGGATAAGCCCTAGAAACAGTAATTCATTTGAATGTTTGTCTGTTTGTGGGATATGCTATAAAAATGAAGGTGATTTATTTAGTCTAAAAGATCGAAGGGTGATTGTTAACACAAACACTAGATTTTTGGAAAGGGACTATGTAATAAATCACAAACTCATGTATGAGTTGTTCTAAAGGTAGTGAGAAGAAAACACAAAGTATAAGTACCAAGTGTACAAGAGGATATACCACAAGGTAAACTGCAATGCGTGTCACGTCTGATACACAATTACATGTAGTGCCTTGTCGCAGTGGGAGGATTATTCGACAACCCGTGAGATACATGTTTTGGGAAAGTCGTAAGACTTGATCCCTAGTAAACATGGTATTATCCCAGGGATACGACGTTGCACTACAAAATTAAAATGCGGAATCTTAGTAAGTGCAATGAATATTAAAATAGAATCGATGGATTTTAAATTAGGTCTGGATGCTTATTGAACCGCTAAATGGCGTAAAAGCCATTGGAAGCGGGCATGCAAGAATAAAAGAGGATCATAGAATAAGGTGAAAACCTTGGAAGAAAGCTTGTTGCGAAAAGGTATACTCAGAAAGAAAGGGTTCGATTATGAGAAAACCTGTTCGCCGGTAGCTATGCCTAAGTTGATCCGGACTCTTTTATTTGTTGCTACTCATATGAAATATGAGGGATAACAAATAGATGTCGAGACAACTTTCCTGATTGGAAGTCTTAAGGGAAACATCTATGTGAAGCAACCAGAGTGATTCATTGCAAAGAGCTAAGAGCATTGTGATAGTGAGCTTAAAAGTGTCTATTAATGGACTAAAACAAGCTTCAAGATCATGAAACATCCGTTTTGATGAGGTAATCCAGTGACATGGATCTAATCAATGATCGGATGGGTCTTGTGTATTGAAAAGAGTGATGGAAATGTGGTGGTATTTCTTGTACTATACGTAGATAGTATCTTGCTCATTGGAGACAATGAAAGAGTATTGTCGGGCGTATGGGTATGGTTGATAAAGCGGTATGAGATGAAGGACTTAAGAAGAGCAAAAATATCCTTTTGATCACGGTAATACGGATCACAAGAAAGGATGTTATGCTTATCTCAAGTTTCATATAATGATACGATCCTTACTCGTTTAGCATGTGAATTTATCTAAGTGAATGTGTCTTGTGACACAAAAGTAGATAAAGAAGATGAAACCGGTTCCTTATGCTTCGGCAAATGAGGAAGCTTAATCTAAGGAATGCTATGCACGAGATTGGATATCTGTTTTGCCGATGGAATGAACAGTGGGTATCAACGTAACCCGGAACAAGAATGATGAACTGTGGTAAGACATATACTTATGTACCTGAAAAGGACTAGAAACTATATGTGGGCTTACCGAACAGATTCACTAATTCTTATGGGTTACATAGATTCAGATTTTTCAAATCAGATAGGGACGACAGTAAATCTACCTCAAAGGTTATGCGTTTAATTTTAGGAAGTTGAGTCATAATGTGGAGGAGTATTATATAGAAATATATTTCAGACTCCGGGCTCCATCATGGAAAGATGATAAATTGGAGCCTATGAGGCAGCCAAAGTATCTATATGACTCTAGAAACTACAAGATGGACTTCGAAGTGTTTCTAAGTTTGCCCAAGGATATCACAATTTATATTGATGATATTGGTGCAGTTGCAAACTTGAAGGAATCACGAGCCCATAAGGCAATTAAACACATGGAGTGCAAGTACCACCTATTACGAGAAATCGTATGATGAGGGGAAGGTTGTTGTCGCCTAGATTGAATCGGATGATGACCTAGTAAATCCATTTACAAGGACCTTAAGGCGAGAGCTTTTGATGGTCATGTAGTGAGAGTGGAAATCAGATGTATGGCAGAAGACATGACAGCATAGTCTTTTAGTATAAGTGGGAGATTATTGGATTGTATACTAAAAGTCTAGCTTTTTGTATGAACAATATTGTAACAATTAATTTAAAATGAGAATCATATGATCAAATGATTGCATCTTATAATTTATTCATATGTTCGATGCAATAGTCCACTTACTTTATACTGCAGATAATATGTTGTGCGACAACACGCGGAAAATCATATTATCGGTTTCCTTATAAAGTATAAACAGATGCTCACAACCGAGATAGACGGGGACTCTCTATCGGGATGGTTGTAGTGTGGTTTGGTATTAGCTTGTCTTGGCTATAGAATCACATTAGTGCACTTGTGTGTATTGAGCAGGACCGCTTGAGATCGTTCGACTTATACTGACTTATAGGAGAACTTGATCTCAGTTATCATGGAAGTTCGTGCTCTTAATCCTTATACAATAACCTCGACACGTAGGGCAGTATGTATTTCTTTGATTCATCAATGGGTGAGATTTACATGTAATTAAATCAACAAACTCGATGAGTTGGGAAATAGTGTTGTCTCTATGGTGTGCTGTTGATTGTAGAAGGAATCCGTGTCCGTCATAGGATGATGATGTCCCCTTGAGGAGCTCATAAGGATTATCATGTAAACCCTGCAGGTGGAATTTATTCCGACATGATAATGAGGTTGAGTGGTACTACTCTTGGATTAGATATTAATTAATTGAGTTGTCAGTAACTTAAATTAATTAATGGACATTGTATATCTTAAACATGGGGAGACTAACGGGCTCATAATAAGAAGGAGCCCAAAACGTAATTTTGAGATTGGTACGGTAGTGCAATAATAATATTTTAGTGGAATATATTATTATTATTGGACTTAAGTATAAGCTTTGGGCTAAGCTTGGATACATAAGCCCAATGGAGGCCCAACCCAATTTCTCCTCCTGGTCCCTGCTGTAGCCCATGTATATTAGTCACCTCAACTTATCTGGAACCCTAATCTAATCTAATCTAATCTAATCTAATTGATTATTCACGTGTGATGAGGGTTGAGAGCAGATTGAGGAGGTCTCGTAGATCGTCGCCCACACGACGTCGAGATCGGACTTGGGACATACAGCAGAAGATCAGAAGGTAATTTGCTGCTGATGTCTGCGACCTTGCGAAATTTGTATAAATTCGTAAATTACTCAGAATTTGATGATCAATATACTGATGGAAAGCCATCGAAAAGAGAATCGTCTGAACGCAAAGATCACTCAATTCCGACATCAGACGTGGAAGTTATGGCCATTCTCGTGGGACTGCGCAGGCTGCCTGCGAGAATCAATCTTCATCAACATACCCTGGTGAACGGTAATCGTTTCTATGATTTATTGCTTCCGCTGTGATATTAGAAATGCATGGTATGCTAACGGTTCACGTTAATCAAATGATCGAATTCCAACAGGTTGGGGGTGATCCCTCCTTGTGGGGTGTAGGATGATTGTGTTGCTGTCTCACATGAATAATGATGTAAATTATATATAGGTGTGAGAAGGGAATTAAATAAAGAAATAAAAGATATGGGTAAATCATGGAGGATTATGTGATAAGAAGATTAATTGTGCTCCAAAAAATAGGAATTATGGGCTAATTTTCGGAAATTTTCGAAAATTCTCGGAAATTCTCACCTGCTGCTGCGCGACCTCACGATTTTAAACATAACTTCCTCGTCCAAACTCTAATTTGAGTGATTTTTATGCCAAAATGATTCTATCTTCCGTGACTTTTCAATCATGGAAGTTGGAAGTTGGACGTATATTTTTCAGCATTCCTATAACTTTGTACTTTTGATTCTTTTTCCACCTAAAATACAATAAAACACCTCAAATGCACCTTTTTCTAAAATATATTGAATATAAGACACTTGTGCTAATATATAACAATAATTTTCATAAAAAAAAAAGTGTTAAATTGGACACTAAAATACTCTTATTTTCACTCTCATCAATCTCCCAAACTTACTCATTGCTCGTCCCGAGGCAACAAAATAAAAATAAAGAGAGAAAATTATTGGGAAAATAAGGACTATTACCAATAACTCATTTACAATACAATTATCCCAACTTAGGTCATGCAACTTAAACTATATGTAATAATTAATTCATAGCATACAAGTTAAGATAATCACTATCAATTCAAATGCTCCATTGACATGTTCTCACGTGAAGTATATATCACTCGTACTCAAGTGTAAAAGATGTACACTTATGGGTTAAGGTGTTTACGCTCAGATTCAATTCAAGTGCATGCGTAACCATTAGCTTGCCCATTGTCTCAACTCTCCTTTTACTTATAGCTATCAAATCATGGATCACAAAGGTCTTTTATTTGGTTGTAATATGGGCTCTTTGGAAAAGGTAGGAAACATATGGCTTAGTGACTCAAAAATCGGATAGATTAAGCTGCAGTCTCTCTCATTCTTTCATTCTTCCCCATCACTTCAATCAAGCACAACATTCTTATCAAACTCTCCCATCTTTCTCTTTCAAGCACAGCATATTCTTTTTCAACTTTTTCTAACTCTTCAACTCCATCATTCTCCTTTTCTTCACCCTTTTCTTCTTATTTTTTTTTTTAGCTACCAATTTCGGGCACTACCTCTTACATCCTCCATAGGGTACTAGATTTAAGCAGTACCCTTGGGTGTTTGTTTTCATGGAGTACTAGATTTGAGCACTACTCCAAGAATTTTCCTTTTCATCCTTAAGATTCTTCTTTCATCATCCTTATCATCCCTCAAATTACCACTCTCTTCAATTAAGTTTTATTGGCTATCAAAAGAATGGATTTAAAAAGGCTCAACAGGCTAACAAAAGATTTAATGAATTCAGGTAAAGTATATGAGAGAAAATGATCTATAAATCAAAGAAGGCCTAATATCATTTCCGTAATCCGCTAGACTAATCTTGAATATTCAAGGAGACTCAAGAAAAGTTCCAGAATACACGCACAAGAACGATACTCACCAGAAAAGAATTATCATGTGATTATGTAACATGATCAAACAAGGCTCAAAATCTCACATGGGATTTTAACAAGTAACAGAACACTTTTCATGGTAAGTAATATCTCACAAGTACATATAGAACTTCATACCACAATATAATTCAAGTACACTTCCTTCATCAATTTCAAGAGCATACGAATTTTAGGCACAATTTAAAAATAAGCTCACGTGGATCACCAAAACCAAAAACTCAATCCTTCCACTCTCATGAATTAAAAACACATATAAAAATTAGAATAAGAAAACGAGGGCACTTGATTTCTCTTCGACGTATGCACGAGCTCCTCGAGTTGTTCAACTCGGTCAGGATAAATCCTCAGTGTAGAACTCGTCCTACCACTCTTTTACCTTTTTCTATCATCAAAACTCAAACACACTCATCATCATAGAAATCATCAATAATAAAATAGGAGATACCAAAAAAATCAATAAGACAAAAAATTAAAAACTCAACCACTAATACTAGGAAACACACAAAAACAACACACGAAACATTAGGTAAGTTGCAAGAAATCGACATACCAACATCGATTAAAATATTAATATACCACAAAAAATCAACCCCCTAATAATCAAACAACTAACGAAAGAAAAAATTATACCCTTAGTGCTCATAAGACGGGTAAGTACATCACACCCCCCAAACTTAGTAAAAACATAAGTCGAAACTAAGTTTGAAAAGAGATGTAATTGCTGAAACGTGAACACTTCAAATATAATAACTCCTCACTCACACGAAAGAATTAATAAATCAATAAAATAGAAGGGAAAAGCCCCCAATAGGCGTTCATGTTTAACGTCGGAGAATCACGACGGATAAAAGTCTTAATCAAACTAGAAATAATAAAATCAATAATAACTGCCATTCCCGACAACGGCGCCAAAAACTTGATGAGCGTTTTCTCATCACACAATTAATCCCAAGTATGAAGGATGTTATTGTAGCTTAGATAAGCGATCAAGTTAAATATCGAACCCAAAAGATGGCGTATTATCAATTTAATTATTTACTAAATTAATTAAGACAAGGAAATAAAGTTTAGTATTGAATTATTTAACTACTAAATAATTAATTAAAATAACAAATAAAATAAAGTATCACTGAAAGAATGCGAAAGTACTGGATCAAGAGAGAGAATAGGTAGCCCTAGTGTAAATCGGATTCACTCATTAATTTCCCTTTCGTGTATCAATATCCGACTCTGCCGTGGAATATGAAAGCATCATTAAGCCACGCGACTCTACTCTATATATACAAGTAAATATGCGTGTAACACGTGTAAATAATCTTAGAGTAAGAGATATAATTCCACTCCCTTTCTAATTTCTATCAGTATCAATTATTTCCCCTCGGATTGGTACTCTAACCCGATATGATCCTCTTTATAGGTACTATAAAATTACCCTCTTTATTCTACTTATAAACCCGAATCCAATTCAATTAGTAAGTACTTATACATGATAGTTCTAATGATGCTTCGGAGTCCTCTTGATTAGCCATAACTTGTAGTCGGGTTGACCAATTGAAGAATTTATCGAAACCACAGGGAGGAAGGCACTAGTGCTTAAGCAATATCACGTTTTTTGTAATTTTATAGAGACTAATCATCAAAGAGGGTGGATGATCAAACAAGTATTAAATAGTAATCAATGCAAGCAAGCAAGCAATGATCAACAAACAAGATAGATAAATGAATAGTGGTTTTCCAAGTTAAGTAAAAGTGAGATTAACAACAATCAAGAAGTGGTAATCCTAGAATAAATGCATCAAATTCATATGAATTATGGGTATAAGACTAAGGGCCAATACTAAGTTCACCTAAACTCCCTCTCAAGATGGATAGGATATGGAATAAAGCTTAATGGATTGGTTCTCACTCAAACAATTCCAACTAGGTACTAAGCTTGAAATGAGAGTTCCTTCACAAGATTAATCAACCTCTCGATCAAACTAATTGAATGTCCTATCAAAGGGTTCTAAATTCCAAAGGATTTCTCAATCTCTTTACAATTTATAATTCTCATGAAGTGTTCAATTAATTATCCTAAATATGCAATTGACTTCTCAATCTAATCACATGTTTAAAACAACAAACCACACAAATTATCATAAACATCAAGATCTAAAGCATCAATGATAGAAAATCAATTAATAACCCAATCAACATATGAATTTAAATACACAAATCCCAAAATTATCCAACAACTCTCATGTTGCTAATCTCACAAGGGAGATTAGCCTACCATATTCAAAAATAAATCAACATAGACATCAAAATCTTTATAAAACATAATAAACAATAAGGTTTCAATAGAAAGTATAGATGAAGACTCCCTTGAATTCTTCCAATGGTGATTTCCTTCTTCCCTTTGCAATTCTCCTCTCTTCCTTGCTTCTTTTGCTCAATTGGGTGAAGGTTTTGATGGTGGGATGAAGGTAGATGATATGGATGAAGAATGGATGAAGATGATGGTGTAAATTGGAGGAAATGGTGTGTGATCTATGTGTTCAAGTGAAACCCTTGTGATCCTCTCTCCAATCTCTCTTCAAATGTTGAACTTGAGGCTATTTATAGCCTCTCCAAGTTGAGCCACGCATTTAAGATTAATTGGGTTTTTTACACACACTTGCATGCACTGGAAAGTGAAAATCTGGATTTTTGACCAAAAACCTTGCAACTCGAGTTGGCCTTACCCAACTCGAGTTCCAACACGAGTCGAGTAACATGGTTTGTAACTCGAGCTGACATAGCTAGGCTCGTGTTGGCAACTCGTGCACTCACCTGTTCGGTCATGTTTGCGAGGTTCTGAAACTGAAAAACTTTTGGCACCTTACTTGACTCGAGTTGCAAGTCGAGTAGCGACTTGACAACTCGAGTTAGCTCACTGTATGATTTTTGGACGCTGCCCTGCTCCAAACTCGACTCCAGTTTTAAGTCGAGTTGGATTTTGCAACTTTAGTAAACTCACTGGATAAATTCTGGACATTTTGTGGTCCTCAACTCAACTCGATTTGCAAGTCGAGTTGGGTCTTGCAACTCAAGTTGGGTCTTTTCAGCCCCGTTTCTTGTTTGTTTTCATTTCCGCTTCATTTTTTACCTGTTTATAACATGTTTAGGCTCATTCACACACATTTCCATAAAACACATAACACAATCAAATTACGTATAAAATACAGATAAAATAATACAAAAATGAATATAAAAAGGAACTAAAATCTAGGTGAAAATATCACTCATCACCCCTCACTTGAAATCATAACATTGAATCCTGTTCAACAGTGAACGCGCTCAATCAACAACTAATATATATATTCAGACTCTTTATAACAGTTAATGATGTACAAAACAACTCTGAATATGGATTAAATAATGCATGTATCAAATAATTCCACAAGTAGTGTTGTACGGAGTATACACACGAAAGTTCAATCAATTCATAAAAACCTTCAAAACCCTATACTACCAAAAAGGTTCTAACCCATGATGTTGCGAAGAACAATCATGGGCGTTGTATAGATCTTATCCATATGTCTGAAAAATCACAAGATAAATTAGGAAACGAAATAAACCCTAGATGTGGGCATCATCTTGTCCTTCTCCGTCTTAAATCCTCCTCTTGGTTCTCCTCTTAATTCAGCAGACGAATCTTTAAAGTGATGGATGGAGAAAATGATATGGATAATGGTTAGGGGGTGATCCCCCCCTTGTGGGGTGTAGGATGATTGTGTTGTTGTCTCACTCTAATAATGATGTAAAATATATATAGATGTGAGAAGGGAATTAAAAAAGAAAATAAAAGATATGGGTAAATCATGGAGGATTATGTGATAAGAAGATTAATTGTGCTCCAAGAAATAGGAATTATGGGCTAATTTTCGGAAATTTTTGGAAATTCTCACCGGCAGTTGCGCGACCTCACGATTTTGAGCATAACTTCCTCGTCCGAACTCCGATTTGAGTGATTTTTACGAAAAAATGATTCTATCTTCGGTAGCTTTCCAACCATGTATCACACCATTAGTTATGAACTTCACATGAACACAAAATAATTATGGAAGTTAAACGTGTGTTTTTTAGCATTCCTATAACTTTGTACTTTTGATCCTTTTTCCACCAAAAATACAATAAAACACCTCAAATGTACCTTTTTCTAAAATATATTGAATATAAGACACTTTTGCTAATATATAAAAATAATTTCAATAAAATAAGGTGTTAAATTGGACACTAAAATATGCTTATTTTCACTCTCATGACTTATGAAGATACACTTTTTCCTTCTAGGACCCAACTTTTGATACTGACTCGATGAATCATGTATGTAAGATGTTGATCCCCAAGCTCTAAGGTTACTTAAGTTAGGTTTTCAACCCATCCAAAATTCATATGGAGTTGAAGCAACTGACTTAGAAGGCACGCGATTAAGCACATAAGCTTCCATAAGCAACGCATCTCGTTAGATTAGCTTGTGAAATCATGGATCTAACCATCTCCAACAAATTCTTATTCCTTCTTTCAGTAATACTATTTTGTTGAGGTGTACAAGGAACAATTAATTGTCGGATTATGCCCTTTTCATTATAAAATTCCTTGAATTGTTCTAATAGATATTCACGTCCTCCATCAGTTCTTTTAACTTTGATAGATTTGTCTTTTTGATTTTTAACTTCACTCAAGTATCGTCTAAAACAATCAAATGCTTCAGACTTATAAGATATCAAATAGACATATCCAAAATGTGAATAATCATCAATGAACATATTGAAATAGTGAGCTCCATGTCGTGTTTTCACATTTATAGGATCACATATATCGGAATGAATTACTTCTAAAGGAGATTCAGACTTAATATCTTTACCAACAGGTTTTCGAGTCATTTTTCCAGTAAGACAGTGTACGCATTTGGATAATTCGACTTTAGAAGAAAGATTCAATAATCCTTCTTTCACAAGTCTATTTATCATATCTTGCCCAATATGACCTAATCTAGCATGCAAAACATCAACATTCACATTTGCATTACTAGAAGAACGAGCATTTAGCGAATATGAATAATCATCATAATAACAAAATACCATTCTATTACAATTTAAAACCGTAAAACCATCAATCATATGTCCAGATACATAACAAGTATCATTAATGCTCATTACCACAGTGCCTTTAGTGAATAATACATCATAACCCAAATTAAGCAAAACTGAAACAGAAATTAGACTTCGTGTGATCTCCGGAGCATAAAGAACATCATGTAGAATAAAGGCCCGACCATTGTCAAGGTTCAATTTGTAAGTCCCAAGTTCTTTGACTTCGACTAGTGCATTGTTTCCTACATATATCCACCTAGTCCCCTTCGAGACACGACGAAAATCTATAAAAGCTCAACTGTCTCTTGTCACATGGTCTGTTGCTCTTGAATCTATAATCCACAATGGATAAGAATTAGTAAGCAAGACAGTACTTGAGACATTAATTTCACACAAAATAGAATAAGATGAATCTACCTTATTCCTCCTGGGATCAGGGCATTCACGAGCATAATGACCAAGCTTACTACAATTGTAACATGACATCTTTCTTTTATCTTTCTTATTCTTTTTGTCACGCTTGTTTTCCCTTTTTCGTTCATCAGTTTTTGTAGTTGGATTATTGTCAGGCTTATAACCACCACCATCAGATCGTCTTCCCTTCTTTCCCTTCTTCCAATTCCTTTTTCTTTTGAAGCCTGAAGCTTCCTTAGAAGTAGAACTGGCATAGATTAAGGCCCCAGAAAAAGGCTTTGAGGCTTCGAGCCTCTCATATTCCAGCTCAACATGACGAGCAGCATCATTGAAAGTTTTAATGCTTCCATTATGAGTCAAGTTGACTTTGAGATGTTCCCAAAGATCAGGTAAAGGGCGGATCAGGGCTTGGATTTATTGTTCATCAGAGAGTATATGACCGGCAGTCTTAAGTTCGATTATCATATTAGACATCTCCCTAAGATGTTGTCTAATGTTATGATCTGGTTACTTTTGTAAGTGTCGAACTTAATAGTCAACTGTCCAAGCCTTGTAACCGATGTACCACCATACTTTTCACGCAGATATATCTAGATATCATGTACGGTGGGATTTTGCTCACATTCATGAATCATCACATCGATTACTGAGCTTACAAGAATACCTCGTGCAATGTAATTTTTCTTTTTCCATGCCTGGTACGCTTCTTGGTCACGTCTCTCTTGATTTCCAATTCTCGCGTCTGGATCAACCATCACTTGGTTTATAGTATCCAATGCATCTTGTTCATCTAATATGTACCATATATTATGGCGTCATGTGTCATAATTGTCACCATTGAGTTTCTCACCTTTGTTCAACTCAGCTACAATAGATTTTGATGCCATGATCTTTATTAAAGATTAAAGTGATTCAGTATGCTAATAATGTTTTATCAAATTTTACGCTAAGCCAAACAAAGACATCTCACTAAATAACACAAGACTTAATCTCGAAAAATAACTCGAAGACTACTAATCATCAATCTCATCATGTGTTATAATACTAGATTCTTGCTTCAAAACGTAAAAACACATTTTTCAAGTAATTAATCAAATAACATTGAACAACCACTTATAAACAGAACTTAAACAACCATCCACAATAGTAAAAATATCAAGTCTGACAAGTCATGAATATAAAATTCTAATGATTTCCCTGAGTTTCCAATTAGAAATACAATGGAAATAAACTAGCGATAAATACTGATTGTATCACCTAATTTATCACTAGATTTACAATAACGTTTCCAATCAAATTCTTTAGTCCCCACACTAAAGACAACTCACCCTAGAGGATCTACATGAGGATTTTTTATCAGACGCTTCCCCGACCACTCAGTTTCAAGAAGTCAGAACGTTGAATCCTTCCCATCCTTAAGTAAGTTGATCTCGGTGCATGTGTCCTATCTTCTACTACAAAAGCATCGACCAAATCAAGAATAATGAAATAACCATTAGGTTTCACTTGGTAAGTCTCTCACTTAGCCCAAAAAACCTTTTTAAGGTAGGAAGGCAAAGTGTTTGCCCAAGTCTGAGGACTAGTAATTTGAAAATACACATTACTTGGAATCACTTTGCTATAAACCAAATGCATCATCTGGTTGTAGAGTTCAATCAAACCAATGCGTGGTCCCTCATGTTGTGTTGACTTCATTTTATAATTCAAAAATTCATGGAGGACTTCATCCTTAGTCCTAATGTCTTCCTCTGTAATTGTTCCCGATCCTGACATGCCTCGAGCAATCAAATATCAAATACACCAGTGTTAGTCAAACTATATCACATGAATTTCCTCTTCATTTAATGCATATGGAAACAACTTTCCAAGATGCAATAGGCACATTCACAAGTGAATAAGTCCAACTCACTTTGGCTCCCACTTTAATATGATACAGGAGTTTGAACAATTCTAACATCACTCAATACTATGAATTTAGAATTAAATGGCATATTAAGGTGCATTATTGTCAAATATTGCAACCAAATAGCCACCCCATAGGTTCGTATTCAATAAATATGTCACAAAATGAAGGAAAACTACACATACACATTAAAGATGACATCAAATGCTCTCGAAAATGTCACCATTGGACTCCACGCGTCGAAACACATTAGAATACGTCGGACAGTCGCCAGAAAATACAGCCACATGCCGCCACTGCCGGGAGGATTTTGGCCGGCGCGTGAATCTCACGCACCACCGAAAGTGTCGCTGGCTACCGGCGTGTGGACTTCACGCGCCACTGCCAAAATTACCGTCTGCTGGTGTGTGTCTATCACGCGCCACAGCCGTGTCCGTCCTTCGACTGGTCCTGACCTGGTCCGGTTCTCCTCCGGTCTGGTCTAGTCCAAGTCGGTTCAGTCCGGTTCGGGGCTGGTATGACTCGGTTGGACCCTGGTCTGACCCGTCAACCCTCAACTTTTATTAATTGCAAAAAAGTCCATGATCTTTATCAAATTTTCCAAAACAGACCCCAAACTTTCTGAAACTTTGTAAATTTGGCCCAATTACGAAAATAACTTCAAAAAATCATATCTTGAGTTTTAGAAGGCCAACAAATGCACAAAAAATACTGACGGACTCCTATAGAAGAGGCCTTTCTAGTGATACATATAAAATGATTTTAAATACAAAAAAAATGACGAAGAGTAGCACCCTCAAGAATTAACGGTGAATTACAACGTCAAATACACATAGCCACTAGGAAAAATCATAATCTTCCTCATACTCATATAAATAACCCATCAATGTCGCACAATACACCAATCATATAACATCAAACAAGAATCATATGAAAACATTTAAATCATAAAGGCAAAAAACTTAAAATATGAAATTCCAGAGAATAAAAAATGGAGTACCAACCATTGGCTCTGATACCAATGTTGGAAAACTCACATTTCTAAAATATAAACCCTATTCATACACAGAGAGAAAACTCACTTACCTCTCTCCGTAGAGTTTATGTCGCAGCGGAAGAATACATATGATCGTCTGTGAATTGATTGGTACTCACGTTGTTAAATCGTGATCTTTGGATCAAATCTCACAACGAAGTTGTAGATTATATTTCCACGATATCGTATTAATTGTGGAATATGATGATTAGATTTGCATTATGATTTTGGGAGAGAAAAACAGCGAACGCAAAAATGCTTCTTAGCGTTCTGTATTTAGCGTAGCGTTGTGCTCAGCGTTGTGTATTTAGTGTAGCATTCTGCGCTTTACGCTTGAGCATTTCAGCGTTTGAGATAACTGCCTGGCGCAGTATCTTTAAATCCTCAAAAGGTAGGACTATAGAAGTTAAGTAACCAACTCTTAACTCCAGTCTCTCTCTTATCCACAATTTCATATCGTGGAATATAATTAATAATTAAATGATATTAATTATTATTTAAAAAAAGAAAAAAATATAGGAACGTTATGAGGCCAAAGATGAAAGTAATAGTATCAGGGAAAAAGAAAAAAAAAAGCTGAGCACTCCTGTGAAGTACGAACAAAAAGGAAAAAAAGATGGGAAGGTTTTGAGGCCAAAGATGAAAGTAAAAGTATCAAGGTAAAGGAAAAAAAAGTTGAGCACTCCTGTGATGTTCGAGTGTCAGTGTGCCAACTGTAAGAAAACTTTCGAAGAAAAAGAAGAATGGGTGGAAACTCACATAAATAAAAAGAAAGACACTCAAACAGAGGAAAGTATGATTTTTTTAATTTTGAATTTTATAAGATAGGTAAAAATGGATTGAAAAAATCGAACATTAAATCATGAAAATTTATTCTTTCTGTTTTTATATTTATTCAATTTTGATAGTTGGATCGTGAATGCCTCCAAAATATGTGAAAGTCAACTTTTCAGACAAGATAATATTTTGCATTTGATAATTTATTTAAATTTTTGCAGTTTTAAAATTGATATATATATATATATATATATATATATATATATATATATATATATATATATATATATATATATATATTTATATTTATTTATTTATTTATTTACAAGAAAATTGTGATATATATTTACTTGGAAACACACTATAATAAACGGTTTATTCTATCTAATTCATTACTATATTTTAGGAAATAAAATTTTATTAAATTTATTAAATTTTTTAAGTTTACAAAATTAATTAATTTTTTTAGAAAGATTATTTATATAATTAAAAAAAAGTTGTAAAGCATTTTGTGTAATAAAAAAAATTAGAGAAATTATGCTATCACTCTGTTAAAGTATTTTACTCATTAATTATAAATAATTGATACTTTAAATTGAACTTAATAAAATTAGTTAAGAATATCCTCCAAATTTTCAAATTTAAAAAATTATGTAATTTTTATTTTACTAATATTAATATTTCTAAATATATATAAAATTTACCTAATAAATGATTTATTATTTTTTCATTTTATGAGATATCTAATTGAATTGAATGATTTTATTATTTTATCCTTTATGATCATGATTTTAATAGTAAAATTTTAATACAATAATCTCTTTTGTATTAATCTTTGTTTATACCAGAAAATAGCTCGCAACATTCTGAAATATATAATTACATATATTGTTTTTAATATTTTTAAATTTAAATTTAAAAGATATGATTAATTACCTTCAAATTTACACCCTCCGTCCCATAGAAGATGATAGTTTTTCCTTTTTGGTTTGTCCCACTAAAGTTGATACATTTCCTTTTAAATACATAGGACCCACACCAAAATAATTAATTTATTCTCATGGAGCCCACATATCATCTCTAATACAATTATTCACTACACATTAAATATTATTTATCTCACCCCACTTTACTTCACTTTACATTAAATTATTATACTCCTTAATCTCTGTGTCCAAAAAAAATGTGTTAACTTCTCCGGGACGGAGGGAGTAATGGTTAAAATTGATAGGTGCATTGAATTAGACTCCACAATTAATTCCGTATATAAGTAGTTACTAGCATGTAACCCGCATAATACGCGGAGTCCGTAAGTTTTTTTTCTTTCAATTAATGTATTTTAATAATTTGCTATCTTTATATAGTATATTTTGTGATGCACTTAACAAAATAAGTTAAAATATCTGTTTTGTTAGTTAAATATAACAATCGCTATTAAAGATATAATAATGTAATTAAATGGAGGAAAACTTCTATTTTTTCTTTTAGAATAATTTATTAGCTTTATATATTAAATTTGGTAATTCACTTATCAAAATAAAGTAAAATATCTGTAATTGTTAATTATATTTAACAATCACCATTAAATATATAATAATATAAATAAATGGAAAAAACTAAATAATTGCATTTCTTCCGTGGTAATCTTATAATTCTAATATTCATAATGCGCAGTTTAGTGAAGTTAGGTTTTTTGCAATTAATTGTTGTTTTAATACATTCAAATGTTATGTATTAAATTTTATATTACTATTGAATTGAGATATTTGAAAATGTTCATTCACTATATAAACTATTGTTAAAAATATAATTCTTTAACTTTTATGTGATGTAAGTAATCAAGTCAACTTCAGATAACTAATTTTAGATATTCTATAATTTATAAGCATTGGAAGTGCTATTTTTATTACTTACCAATTTGAATGTGTTGGGATAAAATATCATAAGTCTTGTTTCATATGTTACAATTGTACTACATTATTAAAGGTCTCTCTATAAACACATTTTGTGTCTCATTTGTCACGTTACCCTCGTTGTCAAGGCATAAAATTTTGAGTCCACTTTTATTTTTTACTCTTGATACTGCAACATATAGTTGTCCATGTGTGAACACAGGCTTCGGAAGATATAATCCTACTTTTTCAACAGATTGTCCCTGACTTTTGTTTATTGACATTGCAAAACACAGGACTATGGGGAACTGCCTTCTGTTAAATTTTACCATCGTGCTATCATCTGACGGAGTAAGGGTCATTCTTGGGATGTAGACGATTTTTCTAGCCTTTCTTACACAGTTTACCCATACCTCTATAATATGTTTTCCCAACCTCTCTACAATCAATCTTGTACCATTACATAAACCTTTTTTTTATCGATGTTTCTCAATATCATGATTGGGATGCCATTTTTGAGTTTCAGCTGGTGGTTTGGATATCCCGAACATTTAATAGAATTGAGAAACTCAGTAGAATATAGATCATTATTACTTCCTAAAACACCATCTATTTTGCAAACACTATCTGAGCTTAAATACTCTCTTTTATCTCCTGGAATCAGAACATGTTCATTAATGGATTCTACAACTCGATGTGTGGGTGCAAGTATTGCTCTGTCTTGAAAATAGTCCAAACTTTTGTAATTGGTAGCGACAGATGAGTAAATATACTCCACCATAGATTGAACAGGGTCACGTACATTCTCCAGTAATAGATCGTCAGGCATTTTAATCTTGGAGTCGTAATCAGTTATGTCTCCTGATTTTCCATCTCCCAATCTTAGAGTCCATTTGGAGAATTGCTCGATTTCATTTCTTTTATTTTGATCCCCCAAACTATGACTATGCAATCTCATGTTCTTTGTGAGCTTGAGAAACTTACAGTGGTTCCAAAGATAAGATGAGTTTATTGCTGCATATAAGATTTGTTCCCTTGTGCCTTTAGGAATTATGGGTAAATTTTATCTGAAATCTCCACCAAATACAACGGTCTTTCCTCCAAAAGGCAAATTTTACATATTTCTATTTGGACACCTTATGATATCGTTTAAACTTTGATCTAGTGCCTCAAAGCAATATCGACTGACCATCGGTGCCTCATCACAAATAATGAGTTTGGTCTTGGAAATCAGTTCTGCCAACTCTGTTCCTGGTTTGATGTAGCAGGTTGAGTCTTTGTTTATTGATAGAGGTATTCCGAATCGTGAGTGTGTTGTGCGTCTCCCAAGTAATAATAATAAAGCTATTTCACTTGATGTAACACACAGAACAATCTCACCTTCTGATCGCAGGGCACTCGAAAGAGCATTCCAGATATAAGTCTTGCCCGTTCCTCCAAAGGCACACAAAAAGTAAATGCCTCCATTTTCTAATTTTGCTACATTATGGGCCTCACGTTGCTTATTTGTCAAAGAGTTATAAAACTTTTGGTGCTCTTCTCTGAGAGCATTCAAGGCGTATTTTTTTCTTCCTGTATTAAATGATTTATTCCTTCTGATTCCAATGATAAATTTAGAAAGGGTATAGAGCTGAACTTTTCTAGTGTGCTTCCATTCTTCATCAATAATTTATGTATCTCAACTAAGCATTGATTTTTTAATTCTGGTTCAGTCATTTTTAATCTACAAAGATATAGTAAATCTTAAAAAAGATGTATAAAATGTAATGGTTTAAAATGTTGAGCTAATTTTATTAATCCAGTAGTAATATTTAATTACTGGTGACTAATTTTTTTTATCATTGGAATTTGTTATGTTAAAATAATTTTCTTTAAAATTGTTTAGCACAATAATATCATGATGTAGTAGTTGTGATAGTATTTCTGCTTAATCAAAGTTGAGAATAATAATTTGCAAACTTTTGAATATTTTAAAATAGTATGTAATATTATTTATGTTGTTATACATATTTTTTTAATGTTTTGAGTTCCATGTTAAGTGGATTAAATTATTTTTAAAAGTAGACAACTTAGAGAGTGTACCTTTTACCATGAGCATTTTTATTCCTCTTGCGAGGATGTCGTCCGACATATTTTTCCATATTTTTTCAAATACGTCTTCCGGTATACTCATGCAATTAGACATCAGAAGAATGACGAATAAATTTCTAACTTCACGACCAGTCGCCCAAAATGAAGCATTATTTATTCCATCCACGTATTCTCTATCATCCTCCAATAATCCCATTTTATAGCAAGAATCTTTAAAAGTAGTGGATGTGACGCTGTCAATTGTTCAAATATCCTTATGGCATGTAGCTCATCTATTATGCAGAAGTAGCAATCCCAGGTAATGAAGCTCACCTTTTCCAGGCAGTACATGCATTAGTCTTGCTATTGATGAACCTTGTCTTCTCGGCACCCACTCACGTTGTTGAGCTTTCCAGACAAATTTAGTAGGAAACTCAACATATGTTAATTCTCTTGCAAATTCATTTTTTTCATTGCATTCCATCCAAGCAAGGAACATGGATTGATTTACACTGGGTTTATTTAAGACTCTTTTCAATGGGTCATCATCATCAAATATTATGCTCTGCTCACCGGGTAGATGAAAGCTTAGACGCTGGACAGATGGAAATTTAAATTGGACGTCATATGCCATAGTTTGCCAAACAGCTTCACATGATGAGATGTAACGGTAATTTACGTGGTTCATGATCTCATCTTCAGATTGAGTTGAATGTGTTTTGTCGTCTTCTTCTTGGACAGATGCTATGACTCGATCATGGCCTTGTTAATGTACTTGAATAGGTACTTGATACATCTATGTTGATTGCACCACTCAACATTGATGTGAGCTTCATATCTCATCAATAGTTGTTTGTTGTGAGGGACAATATACTGGTTGTTGAGTTCAAACCCATTCTTATCAAGTGTAATATTGTCATTTCTTCTTTTACATATTGGATATCCATCTTCATCAACCGTTGTGTAATCCTAAAAGTCTTTCGGAAATAACTTCTTACATTTTCAATTTTCCATGCATGAAGATGTCTCGTGCAATGCTCCGTAAGGTCCGTGAACCATATAATCCTTAACCAATTCATGCAATCTCAAATCAATATTCTTATCGGGGATCTCAGCTGATATTATTCGATCAATATCTGACGGGTGTGGAATTTTATTATCTCGATTTAAGAATAATAATATATGATCGTGTGGTAGTCCTCTCTTTTGAAACTCGATCGTATAAACAACTGCATCGATTGAAAAACACAATTAGTTTGACATTCTAATAAAGTATACTTTTAAATGAATATTATAATAATTGTTGAGCAGACGGGGGGTGTATAATGTATGTGCATGTATATGTATATGCTAAATGTAGGTTAGAGAGGTTACCTGCTTGAACTTTTCCAAATATTTCATTCTCTCTGAAGTCAGCGATGAGATTATCAAGCTTCATTTTGAATATTCTACATAGAATGTCTGGTCTATCCTCGGATCTCAATCCTCTGTCGTTTAAGAATCGAGTAATCTCCGGCCATTTAGGATTGCAAGTGAATGTGATGAATAAATCAGGAAGAAAACCATTTGCAAATAGCCATTGCATCTAAATAATTTTATTTCATATATCTCGGTCATCCAGTAAAAGAAGTAGGCACAAATCTTTTTCCTGATGGTATAGCATCTGTTTCTCCTCTCTCAACTTGATCACGTACTGTCTTGTAGTTCTCTGCTCTTAGCAAAGTCTGATTATTTCTAATAAAGTTCAATCTCTTAGATTCTATCATTGTGTATCCATCAACTAAAAACTGTTGGAATAAACGGCGTGCACTAACCAAATGAGACAATTCATTTTTTTCTCTAGAATGCGAAATGCAAAGAATTGACGCATTGTCAATTTAATCCTCTTTCGTTGTGTGCGTGATGCATCTCTATGAAGAATCCCAATATGATATCCATCTTCTCCATAGGGGAACAATAATGTATATTGTAGTGGCAAATAAGAAGAGTGCAACTCGTTTATTCGTTTCAATTTGCCTTTACATGTTTTCACTATTATGTCTCTAGGTTCCATGTGCACATCAATGTCACCAACAATTATTGCTGCCACTTCAGAAGTTGATGGCAAATTGAATGTTCTTCCATCGCTGGGATGACTGTCAATCAATTTAAGTTTGACGGAAGCTGATTGAGAATCTTGGAATCGTTTACAGGCTATTCTAAAAGCTTTTGCATGTGAATTACAGGTATCAAGCATATTCTTTATGTCACGCACAATGCTTGGGTCAATTGAAGCAGAAGATTCTTTAGGCCCTTTCCTGAAGAAAAATAATTGGTCAATTTAGTATTGTATTATAGTTTTGAAAGTGGAGTATTATTTAGTTTAGTTATTTTATCTTTTTATATTGTGATTTTTTTAATTAAAGATTCAATTTATTAAACACTTGTCTTAATACTTTGTGTGTTTAAAATTAGGTTAATACTAAAAGGGGGAAAATGGCAATAATTAATAAAAATTAATATGATATTAAATTTTTTTTTTAGACTTAAGATGGTTTTATATAACTTTTTTTTAAGAAGGTGTTTTGGTTTTTTTTCTTTGGTTAAGTTATTAATATATAATATATATGAACCATAATCTTTAAATAGTTATTGTTATACAAATAATAATAATTAAATGAACTACTTATTCTTTTATTAAAGAACTTTTTTTAGAAAATTAAGTATATTCATAGCAGTACTTTTGTTATTTTGAATTTTTTATAATTTGTTAATGTTAATATATGTTTTAAATTTTTTTATTTATGATTGTTAAATATGTTAATTATATCATGTAATAATATATCATCAATGTTTAAAAAATATTATTTAGAATACGTACCTCCATGCTTGGATTCGATTTTTTTCTTCATTTTGAGTATCATAGATGTAGAGTTGGCAAAACTTTGGAGTTGATCCCTCTTTTGGCAATAGACTACCTATTCTGTGATAATTTGCACCATGTAATCTAAATGTATAAGGACCACTGCCTTTATTAATTGAATTGTCCACTTTTCCTCCCATTGAAGTGAAGCTGAACATCATATTGTAAGCACATATGTTGTTCAAGTAATTTTAACTTCTTCGATCATCTCTAGAGAATAGATTTACTAATAGATTTGGTGGGCTTTTGAGTAATGGAAGTTGGATCTTTCCATTAGAGCAACATTATGAGTACACTGGGTTGATATTTTTGGTCTTTTTTGAGATCCTCTCATCATACTAGAACAATGTCCCATAATGAGTGCAATTGTAAGTTGGATCACTTAAGTCTTGATAATCTGAATGTGTAATATAACCAATGTTAATTATTTTAAAGGATTCTTACTTATCCAATGTTGAGAGATTAAAAAATATATAATAATAATAAAGGTGCTTAATATAATTTACAATTACCTGTTGAGATATTCTCTATAAATTTATCCGAAATGTCATCGTTAAGATTTTCATATGTACCTGGTGTTTGAAATTCCAATATATCAGTTATAAAATAATAATATTAGTAATAATAATAATAAGTCTCGTGCATCACTGAAATTGAATACATTTAAAAATATTGTTGAAAAATTTTTTATAGATTAATAGTCATGAATTAATAGTTTATTATGTATGAAATAATAGTTTTTATGCATGTAATAAATGTGATTTTTAACTGCGTAATCTCTTAAGTCATTTGAAGATTATTGTGTCACTGATGGTGATTTATTTTATTTATTGAAATATTATTATGTAAATGAAAATAGTCTTACCATTTTCTACATATGGCATTGTCGTGATCATACATCTTTGAGTTTTTGATGGTGATCCTATAATGATGGTATACCTTTTTTTAGTAAAGTAAAATATAATATATATTTGGCCACACACACTTAAATATTAGTGAAAAAAAATAATAAGCAAACCTGTTCTTTTTTATTCAAGAATTGATTTTCGTAGTAATCGTGCTAACTTTGACGGATTATAATGTGCAATAGAATTGTCTACAGGTATCTTCTTCGGATGCAAATCTATTTAGACATCGATTTGTGCAACATAGTGATTAGTTCAATAATAATGTAAATATTTGTTATAGTATTATAGCAGTATGAACAAATAATCTCATAAATTTATGATTGAGTTAACATGATGTTTAATATTAATTTTTAACGCAAAAATAACATGTTTCTTGGCACTTGCGTTTTTTCATCTTTATCAGATTTCTTTTCATCATCATTGTGTTTGTGGTCTCGGTGCTTTCATCGGAAGCATCTAAAACAAAGTTAAGTGATCAAATTCTTTGTCAAACTAAGCAATGGAATTAAATTGTAAAAATTTAACCGGTTTAAAATAGCATATTAGTACTTAAAAGTGGAACAAATCTTCTACAATTTCATTCATGGTTGTATGACTTGTGATAAATAAATAGAAGACTTATTTAAAAGGGAGAATTAAAATATTTATTAAGATTATTTGAATTATGATTAATTGGTAACTAATTCTAGAAGTGTGATTTAAATTATTTATATTTGTTATCAATTGGTTTTTCTTTTTACGTGTGTTTGCTTTGAATTAATATATTTAAAATATTCAAGATTAAATGTAAAATTATTTAATTTTTTTTAGTAATTTTTTAATTGGGAAAAAGAAATAACATGTTGACATAGGGAAAAAGAAATTAATTGTCAGAAATGTGATCAATTTTATTTTTCACGGGTTAAGAATACGAATATAATTTAATTAATTTTTTTAATTTGAGTTAATGTTTTAATTTTATAATATGTATGCATTATTTTATAACATTAATTTTTTTTGTAATATACAATTGTACCATTATTTTAGTAATATATTTATATGGATTGATTGTAAAGATAAATTAATGAACCAAATATAGAAAAATTCAACTGATTGTTATATTATTATTATTATTATTATTATTATTATTATTATTATTATTCTTCTTCTTCTTCTTCTTTAGGTTGTTTTGGAGTTGTATTTAGTGCATTGATGATTTTTAAGTTGTTAAAGTTAACTTTCGTGTGTAGTAGATATGTATTTCTTTTATGAATTATTTTATTTAATTTAAGTATGAGGATTGCATTAAATTAATAAAAAAATTTATATGATTTGGATTCAAACATATTGAAAATTTTTTTAAAAACATATTAATGCAATTTAATTACTAAAACTTTTCTTACACATGTCATTAAAATATAATAATTTTTTTAAAACTAAATAACTTTTTTGGTTGATACTTGCGTTTCTCCATCATCGTCATATTTTTTCTCAACGTCCACTATATTTGGAGACTTGGTGTTTTCATCCTAAACATCTAAAATAAAGGTCAATGAACTTGGATGTTTTGTTAGAGATTTAGGAACTATATTTATTAATGATGGAGTATTATTATGTTGTATTTTTCATGGTTTGAGAATACGGATATAATTTTATTTTTAATGTGAATTATTAGTTTAATTTAATAATATATATGCATTCTTTAATAATAATACTCTTTTTTTAATATACAATTGTACCATTATTTTTAATAATATATTTTTATATGAATTGATTGTAAAGACAAATTAATGAACAAACATTGAAAAAGAAATAAACTTTATGGTGTAGTAGATTTGTTTATTTATTTAATTTAACTTTGAGGATTGCGTTTAATTAATGTATTTTTTATAGGGTTTGGATTTGAACATATTAAAAACTTTTTAAAAGCATATTAATGCAATTTAATTACTAAAAAAAATTTTGCGCATGTCATGCATTAAAATATAATTATTTTTTTAAAATAAAATAACATGTTTCTTGATACTTGAATTTATCCATCGCTATCATATCTTTTTTGGACGTCACTGTATTTGGAGACTTGTTTTCATCTTGAGCATCTAAAATAAAGGTCAATGAACTAATCATATGTGCATCCCCAATCATTACGTTTATGTTCAACAGTTAAAAAAAAGAAAAATTAATAAACTTTTATTTTTAGATAGATAGTTTAAATCAGTACTAACCATCTGTTGTGTTACCCATTGGTCTAGGACATAGTAAGCCATTAGAAGATTTACTATCTAGATGGGAGGGGGGATTGAAATATTAAAATTAATATTGTGAATACTGGGTAACAAATAATCTCTGTAATTTTTTTTAATGAATTGTAAATTGACAAACCTGATCTCTTAGAAGCTAAAAGATTAACTATCAATTAGGGATTCAATTTTTTTTATTAATTCAAGACCCGAAAGTTATAATACTATCTATAAGGAACTAAAATCATAAAATCAATAAAAATTTAATAACATAATTGTATTAATTTGTCAGTAATTAATATATATATATATATATATATATATATATATATATATATATATATATATATACTAGCATGGAACCCGCGTGCTACGCGGGATCATAAAATATTTATTAAATTAAAAATAAATAGTGCTAAAAAATAATTAAATGTGACAAATTTAAAATGGGTTACTTACTATTGGATATATAAAATAATGCATAATTGCTATAAACTACATGACTTAAAGTACTAATACTCATAACTACACAATTATGATTGTGATACCATTAATACCCCTATGTATTTGCACAATTTGTTAGCACAAATTTGTTTTGCACAATTTTGTTTGCACATTTTAAGTTCCGGCGGAGGTCCGGCAGCCCGCGGCAAAGGTCATGCGGCTGTCCGGCGGAGGCCCTGCGACCTACCGGCGGTGGTCCAGCGACCGACCGGTGGTGGTCTGGCGACCAGCCGACGGCGGTCCGGCAGTGGGTGGGTGGGTGGGTGAGGAGTGGGGTTTGTGGTTTAAAAGTGTAAGAGATTATAAGGTTATATTTTGTATTTTCACTTTAATATTTTGTATATGAGAGTAATTATTTAAATTCATTGTATCTCATAGTAATTTAGGGTAAAAGTGTGTATCTATTAGTGGTTTTCCCATTTAAAATTACAAATAGTGTATCTATTAGTGGTTTTCCCATTTAAAATTACAAATATTAAATAAACTATTTTATTATAAGAAAAGAATTTATCCCGCAATGGTTAATCGGCTTATTAGCTAACTACACGAAATGCAAATGGAAAGTTATAGTATAAGTTAAACATTATAGAAATAACTTAATACTCCACATGAATTTAGTTGAGGTTCCAATAAATATATAACTAAATACTCCACAATAACTTTAATTGAGATTCTATAAATGATATTTTCTGATGAATAGTTTTCCGTGGAGAAAAATTAAAATCATCTACAAAATTTGATAGTGTTTACAGAACTTCTACATTATTCAAAAAACTCCATTTTGAAGTAAGTGAAACATTGAAGTTAAATGACTGTGTGTATATATATCAATGAGTAAAGTAAATATATTAATTTACATTCGCCTAATCCTTACAACAAACAATTCACATATAAAGCAAATATGGACCAGGCATAAATAAAGATTCACAGCTAGCTGCTCTTAGTTGCTATTAGAACACCTTTAGTTTGATAGTACTTCAATGTCCTGCACAAAATTAAAAAAAGTTTACTCCTCTTAACTTGCATTTATCTTTATATACAGTTAAATCAACAAACCAAAAAATTTGCTCATATACTCAATCAAATGTAAATTTACAAGACTTGACTTCCATATTTTCTTAATTGGTGATAGGTTTGTAAGTCTACTCACCTAATTTTATCCCGGATGGAAAGATACAAATAGTACCAGAAAAATAAAATGACGAACCACTCTTCATTGGGAAAGCCACTCCATTGAAACATATACACGATTCTTTTCAAAATAGCTTGAAATCGATATAAAACTCTAGAAAACAAAATAGACATAGAAACACGAATAAGGCTGCAATTACACAAATTCAACCCAAACAAATAATATATTATTGAAGTATTTGAAAGAGGAGAATTAGGAGAGAAATTTGTCACTCACTTCTAAAGCCAAAAAACACGTTGCATCCTACGACGGTTTGGGTTTTTAGAGTAGCTTTGCTGAAAGGACAATTAGAATTGCAATTAAATCCTTCAATTCTTCCACAATTTGAAGAAAGTTCCGAAAATAATACTAATTGAGATATTAAAATAATAGAAAACTGAGTAATTGACAGGTAAGCCTCAAATTTCTTCCATAATCACACATCATCAATATTATTGTAGTATTTGAAACAGAAGGAGAATTATAGGAGAGAAATTTGCCACTCACCTTTAAAATCACACAAAAATATTTATACATTTTTAGAGTTAAATGCACTTTTAGTCCCATAACTTTTGCAAAATTCGATGTTCATCCCAAATTACTTCAAATTTTCGGTTTAGTCCCCTAGCTATCTCAAAACTTTTAAGATTTATGGGATAATTTGCGACGAAAAATTAATTTTGGGACGCAATCGAAAATTTTGAGATAGCTACGGGATTAAACCAAAATTTTAAGTAATTTGGAACAAAAATCGAATTTAGCAAAATCTATGAGACTGAAAGTGCATTTAACTCTATATGTATTCTATTATTTCTGAAATAGGTTCACATGAACAACTCACAGATTGATCAATGATTTGTATCATAGAATGCCAAATCTTTGCAATATTGAATTAGTTAGAATTATATATTGGGGCTTCCTGTTGTTGGCGTTCGATCGTTTGGTTAACGTGACCCGTTAGGGTTCCATATGTTTTTAACAAGCAGCGGAAGCAAGTAAACAAGAAACATATTATCTTTCACCAGGGTATGTTGAAGACGATAAATTCTCGTCACCAGCCTGCGCAGTCTCACTATTTTGGGCATAACTCTCTCATCTGATGTCGTATTTGAGTGATCTATGCACCAAAACGATCAATTCTTCCATCGCTTTCCGTTAGTATATACACGTCTTATTATGATGTATGTACGATTTTATAAAAATCGTAGAAGGTGGCAGACAGCAGCAGTAAAAAACCTTCCAGTCTTCTGCTGTATTCCCAAGTCCAATCTCGACGTCGTGTGGGCAACGATCTTCGAGATCTTCTCAATCTGCTATTTCCTAACCCCCCTTCACAGTGTTAGGCGTGAATTATCAATTGATTAGGGTTTTTGGACAGTTGAGATGACTTATATATGGGCTACAGCAGGGACCAGGAGGAGAAATTAGAGTTGGGTCTCCATTGGGCTTAAGTATCCAAGCTTAGCCCAAAACTTATACTTAAGTCCAATAATAATATATACCACTAAAATATTATTACTGCACTACCGTTCTAATCTCATAATTACGTTATGAGCTCCATCTTATTATGAGCCCGTTAGTCTCCCCATGTTTAAGATATTCAATGTCCATTAATTAATTAAGTTACTGACAACTTCATTAATTAATATCTCATCCGAGAGTAGTACCACTCAACCTCATTATCATGCTGGAATAAATCCATGTGCAGGGTTTATATGATAATCCTTATGAGCTCCTCAAGAGGACATCATCAACCTATAGCGGACACGGATCCTTCTACAATCAACAACACACCATAGAGACAGTACTACTTTCCAACTCACCGAGTTTGTTTATTTAATACATGTAAATCTCATCCATTGATGAATCAAATAAATACATACCGCCCTACGTGTCGAGGTTATTGTATAGGGATTAAGAGCACGAACATCTATAATAACTGAGATCAAGTTCTCTTATAAGTCAGTATAAGTCGAACGATCTCAAGCGGTACCGCTCAATACATACAAAATGCACTAATGTGATTCTATAGCCAAGACAAGCTAATACCAAATCACACTACAATCATCCCGATAGAGAGTCCCTGTCTAACTCGTTTGTGAGCATCTGTTTATACTTTATAAAGAAACCGATAATATGATCTTCCGCGTATTGTCGCACAACATATTATCGACAGTATAAAGTAAGTGGACTATTGTATCGTGCATATAAATAAATTATAAGACGCAATCATTTGATCATATGATTCTTATTTCAAATAAATTGTTATAATATTGTTCATACAAAAGTAAGACTTTTAGTATATAATCCAACACCTGCAAAATAGTTGTATATCATCAATGAAAAGTATCATCATGAAATGACTAATTAATCCTGTTTTTTTAATTGATTGTTATACTACCTTTTCTATCTTATATCTAATAAAATCTACTCTGCATTAGTCATAGAGTTTTAATTGTTTATGGAAAGAAAGATTAAATAAAGAGATTTGTGGTTAATATAGAGCTAAAGTTCAAACAATCGGTCGCACAAAAGAATGAACTGACGAAGAAGTTTACTCACAGATTGACTCAACTATTAGTATCATGGACTGCAAAATCTTTGCCACATTGAATCAGATATTGGGGTACCCTGCAAAACAGTAGCAAATCTATCATTAGTAAAAAAAGGGTGATCATGAAAAAGAAGGTTTTGGATGGTGAAAACGAATGGGCAACTACATTTTCTTTGTGGCATTAACATTCACAAACAATAATTTATAGGACTTTATATCTTTATTGAAGTAAACTTGGCGTAGTGTGTTTTCAACCACATATAGAGCAAGAGAATGAGCTGAAAAAATAGTTCACAGATTGATCAACAATTGGTATAATCTTTGCCACATTAAATTATATATTGAGGCACCCTGCAAAACACTTGGAGAAGTAGATAAACCAATATTCAAATATCTAAATTGTTGTTATGTACATGATGCAATGAAGGAAAAAAATTGTGTTATCAATTAAATCCTACACAAATGAAAATAAATGATCAAATTACTAATCAAGGTGGATGTCTCTACACTCCTCTCAAATGCTGATTTCCTCCTCCAAAGATATACATCTCATGTATTAAAGAAACTTACTCTATAAACAACTCTAACAAAAATTATAATTCTCTCTAGAATTGATTGTTTTCATTTGATCATTGAGGGCCGCTTGTCAGAGAGGTACCATGCACTAGTCAAAAGAGTTTTGCAGCTATGGAGTATTAAAATTCTGACACGATCGTATGATTTCTCTACATTTGTGTTTATACATGCATTTGCAGGCACCACATATCATAATTATAATTGTAAATAGAAGAGATGGAAAGAATAATAGAACAACAATCTCTAACACTTGTATAATTCTTACCTATCAACAATGATCAACAATGCTTGTTGAGCATCTTTTGGATCATCATAAAGTGCGTGAATTAAATTCCAAGCAATGCTGGACTTTTTATAATTATCCAATAACCAAATCATCAACCACCAAGTCATTTTTAGGAAACAACCCCATTTCTCGCACCATTTAAACACAAAAATGACAACTTCCACACTTCTGTCAAAGCCCAAATCCAAAACAAAAACTAATATATAATTCTATAACAGAAACTAAGTAAAATCGTGAAATGTGCAACTCTAAAACAGAAATTTAGTAACATAATTGACATAATTAGTATAATACCAACATGATGAAGTTCATGATATATATTGTAAATGCAAATTTTAAAAAGAGTTTATGAGATATACCAAAATGGAATTCCTTCAAGCACATAACTGCCTAAAGAAAACCTCATATTATCCTCATACTAAAAATAATAATAATAACTTGGTTTTTAGCTACTTGTAGACCATGTTGAGTTAAATTCTGATTTGATGGTTGCAGCTGCTGCAAGTTCTATTGTAGCTAATTTAAGGCTTGCTTTGATGATTGAAATGTAGCCTGTAGAGTTTGTTTCTGATTTGACAGCATTCAAGCCAACTCTGATGGTAGTTGGCTATGAGCTTGAAGTTGCTGAGGATGTTGTTGATTCGTCATTCTAGGCACTTGTCCATGAGTTGATGCACTTGATTCTGAGGGACAGAGAGCTGACCATTCTGTGCAGACAGATGTTGTACTGATGGAACCTGCCCATAAGAAGTTTGTCCAACACAGTGAGGAGTCTGCATTTGACCAAGTTGCATATGAGACCCTTGCAAACCATGAATATTGGAGAAAGATGCTATATTTAATGGTTGTACTTGTGCTGGTGGCAAATGTTGTGGGGACTGAAGAGGTCTCTGCACTGGTGATACTTTTGAACCAAATGATGAAACTTATTGCAAAGGCTGATTGAAATTCTGAAATAAGATTAAGAAATAAATGGAATGAAATATGTTTCAAGGAATTTATACACAATGCAACATTAAAATTTCCATTTAATACCATTTGTGAAAGAGTAGATGAAATAGTATGCGGTGCCAGGACGAACTCCAATAGAACCCTAGAGTTGGGCATGAAGAACATAAGAGAAAGAGGAAAGAAAGAACAACCATGTGTACAAAATTTCGTTTTTATTTCATTAATCACACATGAGAAACATATGTAACATCTGACTACCACAAGAAACAAAAACAAAGAATATCTCTTCCTAAAATTCTTAAGTATTTATCTGGCAACACAAACTGATGCAGCACATGGTCGATCTTTTGCGATCTTATTAACGATGAAATAGGATAAATAAGTAAAATTTTGAAATGATACAAATCTCGATCTTGATCAGATCAGACGTCTGAATCAAGAAACTGATGTCCGATAAATTTTTCGACTCTAATAATAATTATTCAAAGGAAAATATTATTAGGATCAATTTGATCCGAATCAATAGCATTTGAATAATATAGAATTACTGTAATATCCTTCATTTATATTTGGTTTTTAATTCAAAATAATTAATTTTTTTTCTTATGTACGCATGTTCCCATGCAACATTTATTAATTTTATGTTCTCAAGCTTTGAAAGTCAAGTTATAATTTAAAGTGGTGATAGAGCATCATAATTATATTTTTTATTTTCTATTAATTCATAAAATAAGCGCACATAAATTGTATAATTATAAACTATATATATATATATATATATATATATATATATATATATATATATATATATATATATATATATATATATATATATATATATATATTCTAACGAATACATAAAATAAAAAAATTCTAACGAATTATTATTATGAGTTATAAATGTTAATATATTAGAGATCACCGTATAAAATTATTCTAAACATAGAATTCAAATTTAAAAAAAAATACTTATAAAGCAATATAAGTAATTACTTGAAGAAATTAATTATGTGATATCCACATCTTTCATCTACTTGAAAATAAGGCTCATTAGAAAAAAAAAAGTTAAAAATATATTAGGTGTAGAGTCTTTGAGTTGATATTCCGTGTCATTGATTTTTATTTAATAGTGTTAATATATTTTTTTTATAAATTAAATTTTACTCTTTATATTATAATTATTTACTTTAATATAATTTTATATTTATCAATTAAATAGTATGATATGTACGCTTAACTTTTTTATAACATTAATTTTTACTTATACTTATGAATGATAACGTATAGGTACATACTTATTTAGAAAAATCTGTATTTTTTTAAAAATCTACATCCCGTATTTATACTTAAAAAATCCATTATAATACATGTATTTATCCCAAATCAATAAAAATATTCATTTATTTTATATATGAATAATGTATTCATATTTTTTAATGCTTCAATTAATATTTTAATAAAAAAATATTCTACCCTCTCAATCCCAAAAAGCCCTTCACCTTGTTAAAATAAAAATAAAAAATAAAAAAACTAATTCACCTCTCATTTACACTTATGAACACCTAACATACTTTAATATTTATTATAGAAAAAAAAACCTCTAAAAGTAATATTTTTCAAACACCTACATGAACCGGATTCGCATATGAATCTCAATTAATTGATTGCTCTTTAATACATGAAAAATTACTCTTTAAATAAATAAATTATTACCCTTAAAATTCTTGCACCCAAATTTACCGACTATCTTTTATTATATGAAATTTTTTTTAGAGAAATAAACTCTCTCTTATGAATGAGAAATATCATTTTCAAATTCTGATATGTCTACTTTTTTATATTTGTGTTGAGCAGAATTTGAAGAATAATATTTTTTATTCAAAACAATATTTATTAAATTATTAAATATAATATAATATAAACTCAATTGATTTTTAAATAATTATAAATAAAAAAAATAAAAAACACCATAGACATTCAATAAAATTTATTACACCATAGATAAAAAGTTTTTCTCATTTTAATAGGTAAAGACATGTGTGAGACTTTCTTATACTCTAAATGAAAGTAATAACATTTTAAAATAAATGGGTTTTCTATAGCTGAGATGTCAACTCCTAAGAGTTTCAAGGCTGATGTGTAATTTTATTGGGTTTTTTTTTTATTTTTTCTCTTCAAATCAAGTAAGGATTTCAATTGCTGAGGTGTGAACTCCCAAATATTTCATTGCTGATGTGTCATTTAATTGGGCTTCTCTGATTTTTATATTTTTATTCTCTCCATACGTTTTCCTCCAATCACGTTTCTATCCGTTTGGCATTACGAAAGGAGTTATGGTCACACAACCACGTCTCCTTCTCTCTGTCTGCTCAGTTAATTTTATATTATATATTTATGAATACGTTATGTTCCGTGCCGCCTCACACTCCGTTTGAGAACATTGAATCCGCTTCTTTACATCTCTCGACGGCGGTCCATCTCTTGCCGCCTGCTGCCCGCCGTCATTTGCTGTCTCTATTATGATTTTAAGAATGAGATTTGATTAAGCGTTCATCTTCTCCTCCTCAATTTACCTATAATTCTTCCTAAATTTATTTTGTCCAAAAATCATTATTATGCAGAAATTTTCATGCACAGTTTATTCACATTAATGGGAAGATGATGACTAAGAAATCACCCTGTGATTTGGCTGACATCTACTCTAAGAATTATTGGTAGGTTATTTTCCTTTTTTTTATCTGATTGTTTCTTCGCTACTTTTAGTTTTTGGAAATTATTAGAACTTCGCTTCTCTCTCTAAATAACACAAATTTGTGATGATCTGTTGCGCCATTTTAGCTTTTAATTTTGGTTCCACTTTGACATGTAATCTGCTTTGCAATTTTTGCCGATCATCCATTTTTTGACCCTTATTGCACTCTCTCACTGCCTTTCTCATCTAACCACCGAAGATGCTCTCTGGTTGTTAATTTTTGTATAAAACTGGTGGGAAGCATGTTGATTACAATTAATGGTATTTTTTACTTACGTGCACAGTTTATTCAATTTAGAGGTTTAACATGGAAGGAGACTGAGAATTCACCCAGCTTGCTTTCGCCGACATCTATTCAGAATGAAGTATATTGGTAGCAAGAGAAGGAAATAGATTATTACTTTTATAGGTATGCTGAGTAATGTTCTGAATGCAGTATTGTGTAGTGAATTCAATTCATTCTCTAACAGTTCAAAATACAAGAATGAAAAAGATATCAAAACATGGAGTATTGCCCTATAGAGTTAGAAGTAAAAACACTTATGCTAGAAAAGGTAAAAAGAAATCAGTTAAGTTGTTGTTATGAATTGATTTCCCATTGCAACCCTATTATTTAAATAGAAAATTAGTTCTCTATACTTTCTGATGCTTTCTGGTGCTATTTGTGAAATTTGGATTCTCCACTCTCTTTTGAATAAATTCATTCCTATTATTAACAAATGATAACGTTGGTTCTCTTTTGTTTACATGTAATATGCAATTAACAAAGTATTCTATCTTTCTGTTTGGCTACTCATAAAAGTTGTTGAACCAGAGAAATTTGAAATCCTCACGGCTCTTCAAGGTCAATTGCAATCATCCCGGTCAGATTGGAAATGGGTATGATCCAGTGCTGGACTGCCACACATTCCACATTGCTGTTAAGTTTGCGGAGCTGGTGACCAAGAACGACAGACGTTCTGGTAAGGAGATGGAAGGAGCCCAAGTTCTTGAAGAATGGTGATGCTGGCATGGTAAAGATGGTTCCCACCAAGCCCATGGTTGTCGAAACTTTCTCAGAGTACCCATCCCTTGGTCGATTCGCTGTTCGTGACATGCGTCAGATAGTTGCTGTTCATCTCACAAGTGTTTGAATAATTTTTATAAATTTCTCAAATTTTGGTTAGACTTTTTTATCACACCAATGTGTGTTTGATGAAATTTTTGGCTCTGTCTGCTTAGTTGTTTAAGCTACATCTTTTCTTAAAGTTAACTGATCTGCCAAATGAATTGAAGATGTCGAGTTTGGTCAAGAGTATTTGAAGTGTGAGATATATAACTGATCTGCCAAATGAATTGAAGATACCAATCCTTCCATTGAGCAAATTTATTATAATTTGGAGTAGTGCTTTAAGTGCTAATTGAGCAAATTTATTGTTAGCAGAAATGACTAAATACAATGAATATTAATGTAGATGAATATAGATGGTAAAACGAGGAAAACGCTTATCTGAATGAATATATCATGAAAAACAAAATTGGATTTCAATTTATTGGAAAGTCTGCGTCTTAAATCTGTATTAAGTCAAAAAGAGGTACAAGGCATCGCTGTTGTAAAGGTTCTCCTGACAGTAGCCAATGGTGTAAAGTATCCTGCTCTGCTCATCACGGATTCATGGAGATCCATTGATGCGCATTTTATTTGCACGCAAAATTAATCCCCAATTATAAAGGATATCAATTGCAGCTTAAGCAAGTGACCAAGTTAAATATCAAACCCAAAGGACGGCGTATTATTAATTTAATTATTAACTAAATTAATTAAGACGAAAGGCAATAACGTTTGAGGGTTGAATTATTAAACTACTAAACTATTAATTTAAATAACCATTAAAATAAATAACACTAGAAGAATACAAAAGTGGATCAAGTAGGAGAATAGGTAGCTCTATGATAATCAAGTTATACTACATAACTTCCCTCTTAAGTGCAGGCCGACTCTGCCTTGTGAACTATGGACGCATCACTAAATCATGCAAATCTACTCTATAGACACAAGTAAATATGAGTGTAACACGTGTGAATAACCTCGGAGCAAGAGATGTAATTTCACCCTCCTTTCTAGGTACTATCAGTGTCAATTATTTTCCACGTCTGGAACCTAACCCGATATGATCTCCGTTTATAGGTACTATAAAATTATCCTTTTTATCCTACTTACTAACGCGAATTCAATTCAATTAATAAGCATTCATATATGATAGTTCTAATGAAACTTCGGAGTCCCCTCACTTAGAATCATAACATTGAATCTTGTTCAGCGGTGAACGCACTCAATCTACAACCAAGATATATATTCAGACTCTATATACTAATTGAAGATGCACAAAACGACCGTGAATATGGATTAAGAAAGCATAATTATATATAAAATCAATCCACAAGTAGTGTTGTACGGAGGACACACAAGAGAGTTTAATTAATTCATAAAACCTTCAAAAAACCCTATATCGACCAAAACGGTTCTAGCTCATGATGTTGCAAAGAACAATCATGGGGGTTGGATAGATTTTACCCATATGTCTAGAAAATAAAAGATAAATTAGGAAAAAAATAAAACCATAGATATGGGCATCGTCGCGTCCTTCTACATCTTGAATCCTCCTCTCGGTTCTCCTCTTGATTCCACAAACGTATCTTCAAAGTGATGGATGGATGGAGGAAAGGATGTGGATGATGGTTGGGGAGTGATCCCCCCTTGTGGGGAGGATGGATATGTTGTAGTTCTTTCCAATCCAATTCAATCCTAATGATGAATAATGATGTCTTCTACATCCCCTGTTATACTTGTAAGCTCTCCTTATTGACCTAGGATGGGCTTTTACTTGAGACATATGTCAAATTTGGCTAAGGAAACTCGGAATTACTAAAAATATCACCAGCACAATTCTGTTCGACCAAACCTTCCTTGATCGAGCAACTCCTCCTGGTCAAACACTAGTCGAACAATCTTTCTGTTAGTTTTCGGCATTTTGTTCTACCAGACTTCTCCAATTTGACCTGATTTCTGCTAGTCGAACGGACTCCATTGATCGAGCAAGCTTGCGAGTCTCACCGTTTCGCGCATAACTTCAACATCCAACCTCCAATTTGAGTAATTCTTACGCTCATACGATCCTCTCTTCCTTGGCTTTCTATCAATATAAAGAACTCACAGAAACTCCAAAATTTGAATGTATAACAAGTCATGCAAATTGGCACAGCCGTTCTATTTGGCACAGCTTATGCGACGTCACCACATTGATCATAACTTTCTCGTTTGGATTCCGATTGGGGAGTTCTTTATGCTAAAATGACCCTCTTTTATGTGGCTTTCAAAGCATATATAAAATTCCAATTCAAATCTCTAAACGAACACAGAAAAATTACACAATTTGGATGTGTATTTTTCAGCATTCTTGCACAAATTGCACCTTTACTCCAACTTGAAATTTTTTATCCTTTTTCCACCTAAAATAAAATAAAACACCTCAAATGCACCTTTTTCTCAAATATATTGAATATAAGATACTTGTGCTAATATATAACAATAATTATCATCAAGTGTTAAATTGGACAATAAAACACGCTTACTTTCACTCTCAACAAACCCCCAAACTTAGTCGTTGCTCGTCCCGAGGTAACAAAATAAAAATAAAGAGAGAGAGATTATGAAAATTAGCAGGAAAACAAGGACTATGACTCATACCATATTCAAAATACAATTGTCCTCAACTTAGGTCATGTAACCTCATTACATGTAATAATCAATTCATGGCATAAAAGTTAAGACAATCATCAATAATTCAAATGCTCTATTGACATGTTCTCACTGAAAGTATATATCACTCACACTCGAGTGTAAAAGGTGTACACTTATGGGTTAAGGTGTTTACGCTCAAATTCGATTCAAGTGCATGCGTAACCATAAGCTTGTCTATTATCTCAACTCTCCTTTTACTTGTAGCAAGCAAATCATGTATCAAAAATATCTTTTATTTGGTTGTAATGTAGTCTCTTTGAAAAAGGTAGGAAATATAGAGATAAGTGACTCAAAACTCGGATCAATCAAGCTGCAGTCGCTCTTGGTCTTTTATTCTTCCTCATCACTTCAATCAAGCACCACATTACATACTCTTCCTTTTCAACTTTTTTTAACTCTTCAACTCCATCATTCTCCTTTTCTTCACTTTTTTTCTATTTTGTTTCTTCGAGGTACCAGTTTCGGGCACTACCTCTCACATCCTCTATAGGATACTAGATTTAAGCACTACCCTTGGGTGTTCATTTTCATGGAGTACTAGATTTGAGCACTACTTCAGGAATTTTTCTTTTCATCCTTAAGACTCTTTTTTCAACATCCTTATCATCCCTCAAATCACCACTCTCGTCAATTAAACTTTATTTGCTATCAAAAGAATGGATTTAAAAGGGCTCAAACGGGCTGACAAGGGATTTAATGAATTCAGGTAAAGTATATGGGAAAAGATGGGCTATTCAAATATGGTCTAATATCATTTCCATAATCGGCTAGACTAATCTTGAATATTCAAGGAGACTCAAGGTAAATTCTAGAATACACGTACAAGAACGATACTCACCAGAAAAGAAAATATCATTAGATTATGTATCATGATCAACGAGCCTCAAAATCTCACATGGGTTTTTAACAAGTAACAGAGCACTTTTCATGGTAAGTAATATCCCACAAATACACATAGAACTTCATATCACAATATAACTCAAGTACACTTCCTTCATCAATTTCAAAAGCATATGAATTTCAGGCACAATTTAAGAATATAAGCTCATGTGAATTACCAAAAATAAGATCTCAATCATTCCACTCCATGAATTAAAAGCACAAATAAAAATTAGAATAAAGAAACAAGGGCACCTGATATATCTTCAATGTATACACGAGCTCCTCGAGTTGTTCAACTCGGTCAGGTCAAAGCCTCAGTTTACCTGTTTCAATCATCAAAACTCAAACACACTCATCATCACATGATTCATCAATAATAAAATAAGAGAACTATAAGAAATACTCAATTAACTATCTAATTGACTCCATACACTACAAACACCAACACAAAACACTAAACATTAGGTTAGTTGTAAAAAATCGACATATCAACACCGGTTAAAATGTTAATATGCCGCAAAAAATCAACCCCCTAACAAACAAATAACCAACGAAAGGAAAAATTATACCCTCAGTACTCATAAGATGAGGTAAGTACATTACACCCCCCAAACTTAGTAAAAATGTAAGTCAAAACTAAGTTTGAAAAGAGATGTAATTGCCGAAACGTGAGCACTTCAAATATAATAACTCCTCACTCACACGAAAGAAATAATAAAACAATAAAACAGAAGGGCAAGCCCCCAACAGGAGCTCATATTTAACGTCGGAGAGTCACGACGGAATACCACTTTGTACTACTGGATCAGAGGGCGGTCTTCTCGCATCCTCACCTTCAAGTATTTTCTTTCCCTCTTCTTTTCTACACTCAGTACCTCACATTTCTTAGTCACAAGAATATGATCCTCAGAATTTCCTTCCTCCCATGGCTGTCTAGACACCTCCTTGTCAATCTTCCACTTAAATTCAGAATCATCTGTCTTAGAAAAATCAAGATTAAACAAGTTAGAAATCACATATGTGCTCTTGCACGATTGAGTCTCCATGGGCATCTTCATTGCTTGGTCAAGAGAGAAAACCACATCTTCATTATCCATCTGCAGTCTAAGCTTCTCGGCTCTCAACCTCTTTGCTCTTTCCCACTTCTTCTCAACTACTGTTTTATTATTCTGCTCTTGAGATAGTACTAAGATGTTCTGATAAACAGGTGTAGCATTTGGTATTGAAATGGGCATTGAATGAAGTTGTTCAACCTCTATTCGACTAAATTGGTCAGGTCGAACAGACTGTGGCTGGTCGAACAATGTCTCTGATCGCAAGTTCAAATTCTCCAGTTGTTGTTCGACCAGCATTCGACCAAGATGGTCTGGTCGAATGGGAAGAGTCTGGTCGAACAGAAGCCCTATAAACTGTGCGATCTGTCTTCTCCGTAGATGCTTGTTTGACCATTGTTCGACCAAAGTGATTTGGTCGAACGGTGGTGCTTTGGTCGAACGGCGGGATATAAAATAGAGTATCGGGATTTTGTTTTTCCAAAAACTATTCTACCTCAGTTCGACCATCAGGTCTGGTCAAACGAGGTGGTGTTTGTCGAACAGTGCTCCTACTTTCTTCGTTTCTTCTCACCAGCTTTATCGGACCTTCGCATTGCATCCCGAACCTCAATGTGATGGCACTATCCTCTAATATTTATGTCAATTGATTCATATTCGCGGCCATCTGCCCCATAATCAAGATAAGGTCCTTCAGCTACTTAGATAAATCTGCATGATCAACATTCATTCTCGCTTCGATGTGGTCAACCCTTGCATCAGTCTCAGCCATGTATCGATTGAAGGTATCTTCAACACTCTTCACTTCTTGCTGCTGCATATTAGGCCCCCTTTGTGTCAACTCTATAATCTGCTTCTGCTGGAATTCTAGTAGCTTGTTGATATTAGCTAGACTAGAGACGATCTCATCATCCGTATTTGGCTTCACCACTTGATGTTCAACCTGCGCCACCTTGCCAAGTACATATGATCCTCTATCTCTTTTAGTAGGCCAGTCACATGAATTCATAGAGATGTCTTCGAATAACTTTACTGCTTCAAGTGCTATCTTTGATAACAGCGCTATACCTGATGATGCATCAATAAAAACACGCGACTCACAATCCAATCCATAGTAGAAGATACTTATGTATTGAGCCTTAGACATCACATGTTGTGGGCTCCCCCTGAGCATGTCTTTGAACCTGCCCCATGCCTCATGAAATTTCTCACCCTAATTCATAATAAATTAAGTGATCACTTGCCTCATTCTTAAGATCCTTGAGGGTGGCATGTATCTCTCTAATAACTTCTGTTGCAGTTGGTCCCATGTAGTGCAATCTGTGGCATCAAGAGTCTCATACCAAGCTTCTGTCCCATCAATCAAAGAGAACTTAAATAAGGCGATCATCCTAGCATTATCATTAACTCCAGCACTCTTTTCAGTGTTTGCATAACCAAGAAATCTTAGGAGATGCTGATATAGATCTTCAAAGCAACCACCAGAAAATGGATTCTTCTCTACCATGTTAATAAGAGCGGGATGTATCTCAAAATCATCATCTTCCCCCTTGCTCCTATCAACGCCATATTGCCAATCCCATAGTTCGTGAAAATTTTATGTATGGCAATATTATCAGGATTATACCTTGCTCCGGCCATGTTTAGGTCAATGTGTTATTCCTTCTTTCCTTCCTCTCCTTTTCCTAGTGCACAAGTACCTCAGAAAAATTTAAGGTTAGATAGAAATAAATAATCACTAATAGAAGTCTTAATCAAACTAGAAATAATAAACTAATAATAACAGCCATCCTCGGCAACGGCGCCAAAAACTTGATGCGCGTTTTCTTTGCATGCAAAATTAATCCCCAAGTATGAAGGATATCAGTTGCAGCTTAAGCAAGCGACCAAGTTAAAATCGAACCCAAATGATGGCGTATTATCAATTTAATTATTAACTAAATTAATTAAGACAAAAGGCAATAACGTTTGAGGGTTGAATTATTAAACTACTAAACAATTAATTTAAATAACAATTAAAATAAATAATACTAGAAGAATACGAAAGTGGATCAAGTAGGAGAATAGGTAGCTCTAGGGTAATCCAGTTTTACTACATAACTTCCTTCTCAAGTGCAGGCCGACTCTGCCTTGTGAACTATGGACGCATCACTAAATCACGCAAATCTACTGTATAAACACAAGTACATATGCGTGTAACAAGAGTAAATAATCTCAGAGCAAGAGATGTAATTTCACCTCCTTTCTAGGTACTATCAGTATCCATTATTTTTCACGGCTAGAACCTAACCCGATATGATCTCCCTTTATAGGTACTATAAAATTACTCTATTTATTCTGGTTACTAACCCGAATTAATTCAATTAATAAACATTTATATATGATAGTTTTCATGAAACTTCGGAGTTTCCTCACTTAGAATCATAACATGGAATCCTATTCAGCGGTGAACGCACTCAATCTACAACCAAGATATATATTCAGACTCTATATACCAATTGAAGATGCACAAAACGATCGTGAATATGGATTAAGAAAACATAATCATATATAAAATCAATCCACAAGTAGTGTTGTACGGAGGACACATAAAAAAATTTAATTAATTAATAAAACCTTCAAAACCCTAGATCTACCAAAACAGATCTAGCTCATGATGTTTCGAAGAATAATCATGGGGGTTGGATAGATCTTACATATATATCTTGAAAAAAAAAGATAAATTAGGAAACGAATAAAACCCTAGATGTGGGCGTCGTCGCGTCCTTCTCCATCTTGAATCCTCCTCTTGGTTCTCCTCTTGATTCCACAAATGAATCTTCAAAGTGATGGATGGATGGTGGAAAGGATGTGGATGATGATTGGGGAGTTATCCCACCTTGTGGGGGTGTAGGATGGATGTGTTGTTGTACTCTCCAATCCAATTCAATCCCAATAATGAATAATGATGTGATCTACATCCCCTTTTATACTTGTAAGCTCTCCTTATTGACCTAGGATGGGCTTTTACTTGAGACATGCGTAAAATTTGGCTAAGGAAACCCAGAATTACTAAAAGTATCACCAATGCAATTCTGTTCAACCAAACCTTTCTTGGTCGAGCAACTCCTCCTGGACGAACGCTGGTCGAACAACCTTTCTGTAAGTTTTTGGTATTTTGTTCGACCAGACTTCTCCAGTTCGACCTGATTTCTACTGGTCGAACGGACTCTATTGGTCTAGCAAGTTTGTGCAGTCTAACCGTTTCACGCATAACTTCAACATCCATCCTCCGATTTGAGTAATTCTTGCACTCATGCGATTCTCTCTTCCAGCTTTCTGTCCATATAAAGAACTCCCAAAAACTCCAATATTTGAATATATAACAAGTCATGCAAATTAGCACAGCCATTCTGTTCAGCACAGCTTGCGCGACGTCACCGCATTGATCATAACTTTCTCGTTTGGAATCCGATTGGGGAGTTCTTTATGCAAAAACGACTCTCTTTTCTGTGGCTTTCCAACCATATATCAAACTTCCAATTCCGAGCTACAAACAAACACAGAAAAATTACATAAATTGGACGTGCATTTTTTAGCAATCTTGCACAAATTGCACCTTTACTCCAACTTGGCACTTTTGATCATTTTTCTACCTAAAACATAACAAAACACCTCAAGTGCACCTTTTTCTCAAATATATTGAATATAAGACACTTGTGCTAATATATAACAATAATTCTCATCAAACAGGTGTTAAATTGGACACTAAAACACGCTTATTTTCATTCTCAACATCCATCCCATAGAATGTCCCAATATATAAAATAAGACAAAAGCGCATTCTTTGTTATTATTCAACATTCATGAAATACAAAGTGGTGGTATTGAGAATAAGTCCACTGTGACAAGTAAAAATGAGTGTATTAGTTGGTAATATATACATATCTGAAATTTAGCTATAGTAAATAACATTAAGTTATTGTTCCTATGAACTTGATTGGTGATGTAATATTAGTCAATTTATTATTTTTATTATTTTGTTATATGCATATGTGTGAGATTTAGCTTTAATAAATAATGAGCGAAAGAAAGAATAAAAAAATAATGAATGTTTATAGAGTGAGGCTTGCGTGCATCCGGAGGACACACCGTGCGCCTTTAGAATTTAGTATTATGGGTGAGGGTACATTGTTTTGCTCTAAAGGGTATACACTTTAATTAGTAAGGGTACACTATTTTGTTCTAAATGGTATATATTTTTTATTAATATTTTTTATTTTTCTTCAGAAAATAAAGGATACACATCTTTATAATAAATGGTATACAATTTAATACAAAATTCTAAAGGCGCACGGAGTGTGCCCGTGTGCCCGGGTGCACACAAGTTTTTGCCATGTTCATAATGCTATTTTCATGTTTTTTTGGAAATGTTAATTAATAAACTAATTAAATCACATTCAACAGGAAAAAAATTATGCATCTTAAACGTGTTGTGACTTTCTAACCATTCTTCTTGATGCTAGCTTGAGTTCTTTATATTGTTAACCATTTGTTCTAGCTTGAGTATATTTTTTTTTGGGAAAATATGAACTTGAGCTAGGATCATTCACAATGTGGTTGTCATATTTGTAAGTCTTATTGTACTATGTGGTTGTTGCATTTGTAAGTCTTATTGTACTGTTGAAAAGGGCAAGGCTCATTCCTATAATAAAATACTATTCAATTCTTTTAAAAAAACAAAGTATATTTATACGTTGCTGTGTATTCTATTTGAATTTTTTTTTTCTATTGATAAGAATTTTGATTAATATTATTAATATCGTTTCATTTTAAATTCACATAAATAAAATTTGCTAATTTTTCATTGTTCATTGTGTATTAGTTATTGAAAAAACTTAATAGTTCTTTTTTATAAAATATTAAAAAGTGACACGGAATATTTCATACTCAATTAATTGTATTAACTTTGGATTATTTATATATATATATAAACAGTAAATAATATGTTGATGATTGAAAATGATTATAATTATTTGTTAAACAATATTTTCTTTAATCGGGAATAAAGAATTTTCAGTATGTATTTATGATATTTTTCTATCAAATAATTATTAAGTGAACCCGTATAACACGCGGGATATGTGTTAGTCCTAATATAGGGTGAGGAAAAAGTTATCGATTATTTATGTATGTGGAGTAGATGTTATTGCACTGATCATTGATTATGGAAGCCTAATCCACTCTTTTCTTTCTCTCTCTCCTTAAGGGCAAAGAAACTTCAATCAATTTTGTTGGATTGGATAATTTCGTATATGTTGGATTGAAATTCGAAATTTGGTAGATTATTTGATTGAATTTGGAAAAAATATTATTATAAAATATATTTTTAAAATATAAACACCACACATTATAAAATACGATGTCATAAACAGGAGATAAAACTTTTAACAAGTATAAAGATTAAAAGATAAATAAAGTGGTGCATAAATAAAAGGGTAAATTACCAACACCACTCAAGGTTTGTCTAAATTACCAAATAAACCCCGTGATTTGAAAAACTATCAATTATCCCTTTATTTTATATTTGATTTAAATATGTTAAAATTACCCAATATTTAAAATAAATAGAGAAGAAAACGACATCAATATATATGTATTTAACATGTAAATTAAAAATATTTAACGCTAATTATATTTCTAATCAAAGATTAGCCTATTTAACCCTAAAAATATGATTGATTACAATTTCCAAAAGAAAAACAAAAAAAAAAGTGGCATAATTTAATTGAGGCATTACGTGATTTGGAGGTATAGATTTTAATGGCAACAATTTTCCTACTGTATCATTCTTTTTCTGGTATCCATCATCTACTTCCTTCCCCATCTCATCCACATTCCAAAGTCCAGTCTAATTCATGCAGCAAACATCCCAACACCAGGTTATGGCAGCTTCTCATCTACGATGTTATCATAAATTATTTTATTAGTAATATAATTAGGATTAAATCTTTAATTAACGCGTCAAATACATAGGTATTTATTGATGTGTTGTAGGCTGCATGTTTGTGTGTGAAGGTGTTATGCAGCAGCAACACGTGGGAGATGATGATTGGTACGTTGGTGTAGGTGAGGATCGGCTGTACCAACTGAATGAAGAAGAGCAGCCATCAGATCAAACTACATCTCAACCATGCATTAAAAGGGAATCAAGTTAGTTAGGTGGTTAGTTAGTTAGGTTGTTGAGCTAGCTGGTGTTTCCCATATGAGTTTCAACTTGCAGCAACATCAGTTAGCTTGCTGATGGTTATATAAGCATGATCGATGGCAGTTTTAAGGGTGATAAGAAGCTGCATATCAGTTTACAGGTTTTAGAAGCACATTAGGGTTTGTATGTGCATAAGATCATCATCATCTTCCTTAAGTGTATATTGTAATCATCCTAGCGAGTGATTGTTCCTTCAAAGTGGATGTAGACTTACGCCGAACCACTATACATCTTTGTATTGATCTCTTTCATTTCATACTTCATTCATCAATCGATTCGTGAGTGATCAAACGTCTAAGTGAGTGCAAGCTCTTGAGTGTTCTTCATCAAGTGTTTGTTTAAGTTTTATAAGAAGTGGTGCCATCTGTGGGAAGAAGAAGGAGCAGCCACAAGTAATAAGATCAGAAGGGAAGAATCATGGTTACAACCAAGTTTGATGTGGAGAAGTTTTCAGAGAAAGTTGATTTCAGTTTGTGGAGGATGAAGATGGAGGCCATACTGATCCAACAAGGACTGGCTGATGCAATCAAACCATTACCAGTAGATCAAGCAGCTGTTGTGGATGCAGTTGCATTAGTTGCAGATCAAGATCAACAATCCAAGGCTAGAAGTGCAATCATTAAAGCTTTAAGGGAAGTCTCAAAGGAAGCATCTGCAAGGGATATGTGGAAGAAGCTTGCTGATCTTTACATGGTGAAGACATTGGCAAACTGGTTGTACACCAAGCAGAAGCTCTACTCCTTCAAAGTATCAGAAGATAAGTCCATTCTAAGCCAACTAGATGATTTCAATAAGATCATAGATGATTTAGAGAACATTGATGTAGCACTGTCAAGTGAAGATAAGGCTGTCATATTGATGTCAGCTCTTCCTAAGTCATTTGAAGGATTGAGAGACACATTGTTGTATAGAAATGTTGAATCAATCTCCCTGGAGCAAGTGATTCTAGCAATCAAAGCAAAGGTGCTCCATAAGACATCAGATAATACAGTTGCTGGAGAAGGTCTTGATGCCAACAAACAGAATAAGTGGAACAAGAATGATAAGAAGGCTGGTGCTGATAAGAAGAAACATGAAAGAAGTAATCAAGGTACATCAGCAGATGAAGAAAATAATAACTGCTTCCACTGCAACAAGCCTGGTCATTTCAAGAAGCAATGTCATAAGTGGAAAGCAATGGTGGCCAGGAAGATTGCTGAAAAAGATGGAAATCAAAAAATCCATGCCAATCAGGTGACTGAAAATAGAGGTAACAAGGATCAAGATTACATTGAAGCTTTGGTTGTTGTTTCTGGTCAAGTGTCAGATCAGTGGGTATTAGATTCAGGTTGCACTTTTCATATGACATCAGTTAAGGATTGGTTTACTGATTTAAAACCATATCATGATGGATCAGTCTTGTTAGGCAATGATCAAGCCATCAAGATTGAGGGTATTAGCTCTGTCAAATTCAGAATGTTTGATGGATTCATTAAGTTGCTCAGAAATGTGAGGTATGTACCAGGATTGAGAAGGAATCTGATATCATTAGGAATGTTAGACTCCTTGGGATGTGAGTATTATGTGAAGAAAGGTGTACTCACCATCATAAAGGATTAGTCAGTAGTAATGAAAGGTGTTAAGAGCTCTGATCTTTATTTTCTTGAAGGATCAGTTGTTTCTGGGCAGTTGAACACTTCTCAAGATCAAGAAGATGTTCAATTGTGGCATGAAAGACTAGCTCATGTAAGTGAGAGAGGGTTACAAGAGCTAGCAAGACAGAAGCTACTAGATATAAGTTCAACCTGTAAGATGGATCAATGTGAAGATTGCATTCTAAGCAAGGCAAAGAGGTTGAAATTTGGTTCAGGAGAACATACTTCATCAGAGAAGCTTCAGTATGTTCATAAAGATCTATGGGGACCATCAACAAATCCAACTATTGGAGGTGGAAGATATTTTATATCCTTCATAGATGACTACTCTAGGAAGCTATGGGTTAAGATCCTTAAAACAAAGTATCAAGCATTCACTGCATTTAAGGAATGGCTTGCTGAGGTGGAGAATCTGACAGGAAAGAAGTTGAAGTGTTTGAGATCAGATAATGGGCTTGAGTTTGTTTCAGAAGAATTCAATGCTTTCTGCAGAGAAAAAGGAATTAAGAAGCATAAGACTACACCTGGAACTTCACAACAAAATGGTATTGCAGAAAGGATGAATCAGACACTGTTAGAAAGAGTAAGGTGTATGCTAAGTAGTGGAGGATGTACAAAAGGGTTTTGGGGTGAACTTGTGACTACATCAGCCTATCTGATCAACCTATGTCCATCAGCAGCTTTGAAATTCAAACCACCTAAAGAATTGTGGTCTGGAAAGGCTCCTAGTTATAGTCATTTGAGAGTAATAGGATGTCAGGCTTACTCTCATGTGAAGCAAGATAAGTTAGAACCTAGAGCAGTAAAATGTATAATGGTTGGATACCCCAAAGAAGTAAAAGGATACATACTGTGGTATTATGAAGCTAACAAATTTATGGTTAGCAGAGATGTCATATTTAGTGAAAGGAAGATGCCATTGGTTGAAAGAAATTATGTAGTATCTATTACTACAGACTTTGATGAGCCTCAGGTGGAGCAAGCTAGGAAGGAAGTACAGCAATGTAATGAAGATAATAATAGTGCTGATCAGAATAAGGAAGATAGCTCTCCCAGCTCATCCAGCTCAAGGTATAATTTAAGTTCCTATCAACTTGTAAGGGATAGATTGAGAAGACAAATTAAAGCTCCAGTAAGATACATGGAAGCTGATATAGTGTCATATGCACTGTATGTTGCATCTGATATAGAAAATTATGAGCCAAGAACATATGATGAAGCTATATCAGGAAATGACAATAACAAGTGGATAGTTGCTATGGAAGAAGAGATGTTATCACTACATAAGAACAAGACTTGGCAGATTGTTGATAGACCAAAGAATAAAAAGTTAGTAAGCTGTAAATGGATCTACAAGAAGAAGCCTGTTATGCAAAGAAGGAGGTGTTAGGTACAAGGCAAGACTTGTAGCAAGAGGTTTCTCACAGAAAGAAGGTGTTGATTATAATGAGATATTCTCACATGTTGTTAAGCATTGTTCTATCAGAATTCTACTGGCACTAGTGACTCAGTTTGATCTTGAGTTACATCAGATGGATGTCACTACATCATTCTTGCATGGAAGTCTATAAGAGGATATCTACATGAAGATTCTTGATGGTGTAAGTGTTGAAGGGGCTGAGAATAAGGCTTACTGTTGAAATCTTTGTATGGTCTGAAACAAAGTCCAAGATAGTGGTATTTGAAGTTTGATGATTACATTACGTCAAATGTATTCAGCAGGAGCTTACATGACAATTGTGTTTATGTTAGGTTCAAGAAAGGGTGTTATACATACTTACTTTTGTATGTAGATGATATCCTTATAGCTTGTAAGGATCAAGCTGGTATAGATGAAGTAAAAGAGATACTTAAGCAAGAGTTTGATATGAAGGATCTAGGAGAAGCAAAGGTGATTCTTGGTATGCAGATTGAGAGAAATAGATCAGCTGGTGAGCTGAAGTTGTTCCAAGAATCATACTTAGACAAAGTATTGAAGAGATACAATATGAATCTTAGCAAAACAGTAACTACACCAGCAAAGCAAGGAGTAAGTCTGTCATTACTCCAAGCTCCTTAGACAGATCAAGAGAAGGTTGAAATGAGCAATATTCCCTATGCCAGTGCTGTTGGCTGTTTGATGTATGCAGTGGTATGTTGTAGGCCAGACTTAGCTTATGTGATGAGCATGATTAGTAGGTTTATGAGTAATCCAGGTCTGCTACATTGGAGTTCAGTGAAGTGGGCTCTCAGGTATGTGAAAGGAACCATCACAGCAGGCTTGAAGTTTCAGAAAATGGCAACATGGGATAAGGCAGTAGTTGGATATGTTGATGCTGATTATGCAGCAAATCTTGATACTAGGAAGTCACTTACTGGTTATGTATTCAATCTATTTAGTACTGCAGTAAGCTGGAAAGCAACTCATCAACATATAGTGGCTCTATCAACTACAGAGGCAGAATTTGTTGCACTTACAGAAGCAATCAAGGAGGGTGTATGGCTGACAGGTATACTGAGTGAGTTTGGAATTGAGCAAGATTCAGTTGAAGTGCATTATGATAATCAGAGTGCAGTGCATCTCTCCAAGCATCAAGGGTACCATGAAAGGACCAAGCATATTGATGTAAGGTTGTATTTCATAAGGGACATGATAGACAAGGGGGTAGTAAGTGTTAAGAAGATCAAAACAGATGATAATCCAGCTGATATATTTACTAAAGCCTTACCAGTTCAGAAGTATGAGCTGTGTAAGCACTTGATTCATCTGAATTAAGTAAGAAAAGGAAGGTGGCTGCAGCCTTTTTTAACAGCAGCAAGGTGGAGGAGATCACAAGCTTGTGTTGATGCAGTCTAAGGTGGAGTATTAATGTGTTGTAGCCTGCATGTTTGTGTGTGAAGGTGTTATGTAGCAGCAACACGTGGGAGATGATGATTGGTACGTTGGTGTAGGTGAGGATCGGCTGTACCAACTGAATGAAGAAGAGCAGCCATCAGATCAAACTACATCTCAACCATGCATTAAAAGGGAATCAAGTTAGTTAGGTGGTTAGTTAGTTAGGTTGTTGAGCTAGCTGGTGCTTCCCACGTGAGTTTCAACTTGCAGCAACATCAGTTAGCTTGCTGATGGTTATATAAGCATGATCGATGGCAGTTTTAAGGGTGATAAGAAGCTGCATATCAGTTTACAGGTTTTATAAGCACATTAGGGTTTGTATGTGCATAAGATCATCATCAACTTCCTTAAGTGTATATTGTAATCATCCTAGTGAGTGATTGTTCCTTCAAAGTGGATGTAGGCTTACGCCGAACCACTATACATCTTCGTGTTGATCTCTTTCATTTCATACTTCATTCATCAATCGATTCGTGAGTGAAACGTGAGTGATCAAACGTCTAAGTGAGTGCAAGCTCTTGAGTGTTCTTCATCAAGTGTTTGTTTAAGTTTCATAGGAGTATTAATGTCATTTTTTTTATTTAAAATTTGAGCATTTTTGTCCATATATTCAAATTAAATATAAAATAAATGAGTAATTGGTAGTTTTACAAATCACGAGGTTTATTTGGTAATTTGGACTAGTAATTTATTTACCCTAAATAAAAAAACAAAAGCTTCAAGGGCACGCGGTGTCTCCATGTGAACAAGAGCCTCACCCAAATAAAAAATACAGCCTGTCAGACCGGTTAGCCCACGGAAAAGGCCTAATTTAAAGGGGCACATGCCATAATCCTGATCTCTCTCATATTTATATGGCTAAACGGCAGACACTACCTTCACTTATCTCTGTCCTTTCGTCCCGTCGAAGGTAATCAGAGAGAGATGACGACCTCCTTTTTGAGATTGTAGATCGTCGCTCTGCTCTAATCTTTAATTGTTGCTATTAATTCTTTATTTAATCAAAACTTGATGAACATGTGTATTTTAGAAGGCGTGTCTTATTTTATGCTAATAGTTAGTGATGGGTTTGCAATTGAAGTTGTCTTATTGAATATCTGGTCATAATCTCTCGTTATTATTCTCCTTAATGATCCAAAAACCATGGTTTATTTATTTTTATTCAGTTTGGTTTTGGTTGAATTTGAGGAAGGGTTGTTGCGTTGGGAGGCTTGTCACTTAATTATCATCTAATCTTCTTTTTTTTTTCTTAATGAAAGTTATCTATTGTAGGTTTCAATATTCTGGAGAATTTGAATCAGAAATATGAAAGAAGGTTGTAATGTTGGGAGGTGGAAACTGAAAAGGCAGATATTTAGTCCTAGTCTTCCCTATGAAATAATAGAGAACATCTTGTCCCGATTATCTTTGAAGGGATTTACTTAGATTCAGAGTGGTTTGCAAACAGTGGGAGGCCACTATTCCCGAAACTACTTGCATGGCCCATTGGACTTTCTAAGAATGATTTGGATGTTGCTGAGCTCCGAAACAACTGTATTGAATTTGTGTCCACAATTGAATGTAGCCTTGATAAACGAGTTTGGTCTAATTTGTGCAGTTGCGATGGTATATATCTCAAGTACTTCCGCACTCCCACTCCCTTTGGTGAAGGTGAAGGTGAAGGTGTTAAGTGTGTGCTGTGGAATCCATCCTGTAGAACGTATCGGGAGTTTTATTGTCCACCATCAATTAACGCCCGTAGAACCGGTAGATCAATTCATGCAATGTATTACGATCCATTGAAGAAGGATTATAAGATAGTAATAGCTGATATGAAGCATTATGCCGTGTATTCCTGCAGAGACAACATATGGGGTGATGTGAAAGAGATGAAAGGATTCTTTGGGGAGTATTGCGATGATAAGAGTGTCTTTGTTAATGGATCTGTTTATTGGCTGTTTTTGAAATGGTTGGATGCAAAGTATTTCAGACCTGATTATAGATTCAGAGAAGTAATTTGTTTTGATTGCAAGGATGAAAGTTTCAAGGTTCTGCCTTTGCCAAATATAAAAAATCGTAATAAAAGACACTTCGCGTTGACTTCGTTCAGAGGCCAACTTTGTATGTTCATCAGCTCATGGAAGACTAATCGGCTTAAGAAGATTATGAAAAGAATTACTAGGGAATGATGAATGGGTGGAGTCTAAGGAGGAGGAGTCTTTATTCAAGTGTGGATCCCCTTGCACCCATGTGTCAAATGAGCGAAAATGAGCTTCTCTTTTATGTTAGGAGGAGGGGTAGGGTTTATATGCTGTATGACAAGAGTAAGAATACAGTAGTACAGATTCGCCATAACCATCCGCTACTTTTCAATTTCAATCCGGTTGCTCATTTGGGGAATCTCCTTTTACTTGACACAAGTGTGATATTGATTTTTTGCTTTCTTTCTGAATGTGAAAGACTAATTACGTCCACTTTTATTCTTTCTCAACAACTTGATTTTCTTCCAGTTATAGTGTTGTGTGTGATATGTGGGGGAACTGCTGTATCATTCTTGTCCACTCTTCTAATTCTTGCTACTTTCTTCCCTCTCTTCTAATTTCATGCCTATTCTGATTTGGGTTCCATCAGATTATTTCTAATTCTTCATCTATTATGTTTACGGATTTGTGTTGCTGAGAAGTAATTTTTCTTGTAGTTGACAATGTCGCATTTTTAATTGCAGTTTTTAAGCTAAGCTTGTTAATTGTCAGATTCATGGGCAATCCAGTTTTAGGATAGCACCGTTTCTTTCTCCAAGTAGATTGGCCACCCTGTTTTCTGCCACTACCACATCTGATTTTTTTGCACCACCATTAAATATTTTAAATTAATGAATTGAAAATAAACATACATAACAAAATAAATTGGATGACAAATTGACAATTAGGTTAGAAATAATTTTCCTCCGAAACTCCAGATTGACAATTAAGTTTGAAATATTAATTACAAATGAAGCGCGCGCTTACCTTTAAATGGGACGGAGGGAAATATGAATTTATTAAATATGAATTTATTAAGAAAACCATTCATCATGGTTAACAAACAAGGCATAAAATGGAATAGGTGATCCCATTTGCAATATATTGGTCTAAGAATGCCACATTCTAAAACTTAAAATACCATATGAAATTGGTATTTTTAATAAGTTTAAAACAAATTAGATGTGACTGAAATTAATAGATTAAAAAGACTTGAAAACTTATACAAGACTTGGTTGGTTATGAGGCTGTAAACCACACTGTAAACATGAAATGCAAATTAAAATCATAAACTGAAAAATAAATTGAGCTCTATATTACTGTCATTCAATTCCTCCCAAGTTAAGACAAAGTCTTGCATAACATATATAGCACCTCTGCTAAAACTAGTGTGACATTCTGAGGAAAATATATTAGAAAGAGATTGTCTTCTCCATGCTGAAACTGGTGAGTGAGAGAAAACTTGGGTTGTATCTGATTTGTCCACTCCAACAATCCAGCTGATAAACAGACTAAGCAGTGTTCCTGTATGAGTGAATCCCTGTATTCCATCAGGATATTACCATTCTTGAAAGCTTTGACAACACTCATACAGAAGTTAAAAAAAAAAATCGGAACACTTACGGGGACAAAAAAACCACCTCTGGGTTTTGGGGATAACAAATTTCTTGATCCAAGATTTCTCGACTCCTCCACGCTCCTCCGCCAACCAAATGATTATTTCATTGCCGAACATTGAGTAAAACAGGCAAAGGGAATTCCCTAGAGCAGAAAGGGTAGCTTTCCGATATTTTCCCACCTCAAATGGCAGGGGTAGATCAGAGATGCTGAAAAAGCTCGGTTTCAAGATCAAAGCACAGTATGTGGTGAGGTTTCCAACAGGGATTCAACCAATGAAACTTTCCATCCAAACATGGCCATCCTTAATGTATTTAGCAAACTCAAAAGGGATATCAGCACACAAGGAGGGATCAGGTGGAGCTACACTTCTCCATGAATTTATACACACACTAATACTATTAATATGAAAAACTTAACGAAAAATAAATTTTAAATTTAATAAAACATTTTAATGACTTTTGGTTGAAGTAAATTATTAAATATAATGCTCAATTTTTGTAAAGCAAAAACTAAAAACGGCCATATTCAAAATTTCAAATTTGTTTTTATTATAAGTATTAATTATATATTAATATTTTTTTTATTTAAATTTATTTATGGACCAATTAATCCGGGCATATTCAAATTTTCAAATTTGTTTTTATTATCACTTAATATTATTAATTATATGTTAATATCTTTTTTATTTAAATTTATTTATTGACCAATTAATCCATAAGTAATAACTTTCTATTTTGAATTTCAAAATTTTAAATCTTATAAAACCGTCATCTTAAATTTAATCATATAAATTATTATTACTTTTATCCACTATGGATTAATTATTAAAAGGTACACATTTTGTACCCGTAATTACTATAAGATATATTAATTTAAAATAATTACTATAACATACAAAATATTAAAGTAAAATAACAAATATAACCCTAAATCAATACACTTTTAAACCACAAACTCTAATCTCCCACCCACCGTGGGACCACCGCCGGACCGCCTGCAGGCTACCGAAAACTGCCGGACCACCGGCCTCCCGTTGCCGAAAAACTACCGCCGGTCGCCGGAAACAGCCGCCGCTGCCAGAAAAGTGCTTCGCCGGAGCTCCGCCAGCCGGTCGTCGGAGCACTGCCGAACCACAGGCCAACCACCGGAAAAGTTGCCGGACCTCCGCTATAATGTCTTAGTCTCAACCTTTTAGCCCAAAATTTTATTTATTTATTTTTGTGGCCCAAAGGTCAACCCACTTAGATGGCATAACATATTATTAAGGTCAGCCCACTTAAATAGCATCAACTACATCATATTTCATAAAAAAAAAAAAAAAGAAAAGAAAGAGGAAAGCGCGAGAGAAAAAAAAAACCAGAGAGGGAAAATAGAGAATGAATAGGAGAAACCCTTGCTGATCAATTTCTTCCTTACAACTCTCATTCTAGGTGGTGTCTAAGTGCGTTAAGGTAAGTAATGTATAAATAAACCGTCCTTTTTCCATAATTTTGTAATTTTGTTGGAGATTTTTTTCTGGTATTTAGGTTATTCGCAGTTACTGTTCGAATTGCTTTTTACATAGCTATTGCTCTCAGAAATTTGCAAACTCAATTTCTGTACGTAGCTGAATTCGTTAGTTTCCGTAGCCACTTGAAATGCCTCAATCCAATTTTTCTACAATTAGTTATGATTTTTCTCGTAAACTGCCGCTAACTAAAAAATTTCAAAACTTTTATGTCGAATTCAAATTTATTTCCTATCATTTCGTTTAAGAAATGACCTGAAACGGGTTATGTGAGATTGGGAGATGATGTTGAGGAGATACAGGCTATTTTTATTTAATATCGACTCACTCGAGCTCGATTAAGATTTTTTTTAACAATGAAAGAAGATGTTATTGCCTAATAGTTATGTATATTGATTTGTATTTATTTGCTTATCTCCTTTTTAGGTAAAGAACGATCGACGAAGGGTAAGGGACTGACTTCAGATTTTGGAGAGAGTTAGTCATATTTTGGTGAGTTGATAATTCGGGAACACCTTTTATGGGAAGTGTGGACCCTCGACAAGTCCGCATTCATTTTTTTAGTTAATTGATAAGAAAATTATTTGGTAATGTGTTATGTGGTAAAGAGCTTGATTGGCTCGATTGTTCTAGTTTGAGCCAGATTGGCCTAATTTAGTTCATTGATTATCTTATATTAATTCATACAGAGTCCTGTCGGTCATATGTAATGGGTATTGTTGATTTTAATTTATATTGTAGGGCATTGCCGGCTTGATATCTGATATCATTTATTGTGAATTATTTGAGAATTGATCTCTTGTTATTCTTGTGACTTGTGTGCTAATTAAGACTATGACTTGATTTGTTATGCATTTAATGAGACACATGCATACCTGGTATCGAGGTTAAGTAGCCCGAATTGATCACGGTTCGGGTGAGTTGGAGCGATATTGATTAAGTAGCCAGAATTGTCGCGGTTCAGATGAGTTAGAGTGACAAACAAATCGCTCGTGGCTTGACAAACCCGGGTGAGTTAGATCTAACGGGGCACCTGTCCATTTGTCAAACACTGGTACTTTGGAAGGTGATCATTAGATGGATCAATCTATTATAGGCTCAGTCAACGTCACCAGTGTGGGACATGCATGTCATATATGTGTATATGTTTGATCATTTCAGGGATTACATCGATATTTTATTGTGAATTTTAGCACTTGGTGTGCATTGAGAAAGAACATTAACATGTATTTTGTCTAGAGTAACGGTGATGGGCTCGCACTGACTCTCGACGGAGAGCTCAGTTCGAGGAGAATATTGGCTACCCACGCGTCTTTTATGGGATAACATGTTGTTTGAACAAATTGTGTTATTCATAATTGCGTACATAGGTTTTATTTTCATTAATTTGTGTATTGAGTAGGAAATAATTGATGTGGAACGAAATATTGGATTTTATGTTATGAGCCGCGAGCGTGAGTACGTGCTTCGTATAAGGGTTGGGTTGACCGGCTTATCACCTCACTGAGCTAGTGGTTTTGCTCATCCCTATCATTTATTTCCTTTTCAGGCTGTTGATATCTTTTTGGTTGGAAGTTTGTCTATCGTTTGCTCGTTATCCGATCAGTGCTTTGGGTACATATCTTTTTCTGTAAAAAATTGGCGGATCCATTGGCGAGATTGTATAGTTTATATTTGGTAACCCCCCTTAATGTATTTTTTTACTTTCACAATGTTACATCACTTGTGTATATTTTCTTCAGACTGAGTTACATCGTTGTATTTTGTACCTTTGTAAATCCTCGTTGATACGTTATGAAGTGATGTCCTCGGATGGTACTCATTGTTATCAGTTGTTCAATCCTACAGGTAATTGATAGCAAGCCTTACGTTTTCTATAAATTTTGTGGAGTGGAGTAAACCCATTCTGCGAAATTTATGGTTAACGTGGCGGTTGTCGCGTTCCGTCTGCGGTCGGGGCATGACAACTTTCTTGGTATCAGAGCCTGGTTGTATGATTCTCATTCTTTTTTAGTCGAGCCAACGGATCCAATTTTGTTTCTATGTCATTCTAAGGTATCGTACTACTTTGATGGTGACCTTGCATTTTTTTTCTTTCTTCCTTTCCATCATTATGGCACCTCCAATTCGTCGTCGAGGTCGAGGACACACTCCTCGTGATTCTTCGAGTCCTCTACTCTCTTCTGTCCCTCGTAGACCTCGAGAATATGTTTCTTCTGATCATATCATTCATTCGATGTTTACGAACCCTATCAATCCTGATCATAGGGTGTCGGTTACCCAGGTAGAGCAACCACGGGCCCATTTGCATGTTGAGCACATGATGATGCCAGAGCAGTACCAGTTGTATTATGATCACATTCGAGTACATGATGTTCCTGTTGGAATTGGATCGTGTGGTTCAACGTAATCCATTAGGATTAACAGGCAAACAAATCAGTGGAAGCAAAAATAATGTTTACTGTACTTCTCGATTGATGTAGAGGATGAACCGTTGCAGAGAACCACCTCTGATCTTCTACTGTATGTCACAAGTGTGATCCTGCTGTTGTGTGGGCAACAGTCTGCAGGATCTCTCAATCTGCTTCTTTCCCTTTTCACACCAAAAGAGGCGCATGAATTATCTCAGGGTTCCAGGAAGCTGAGTTCACTTATATACTTGGCTACAGCAGGGACCAGGAGGAGAAATTGGACTGGGCCTCAATTGAATTTAATTAACCAAGCTTAGCCCAAAGCTTTTAATTAAATCCAATAATAATAATATAGTCCACTAAAATATTATTACTGCACTACCCGTCCAATCCCAAAATTATGTTCTGGGCTCCTTCTTATTATAAGCCTGATAGTCTCCCCATGTTTAAGATATACAATGTCCATTAATTAATTAAGTTACTGACAACTCAAATTATTTAATATCTCATCCGAGAGTAGTACCACTCAACCTTATTATCATGCCGGAAATTAATCCACTTGCAAGATTTACATATAAACCTTATGAGCTCCTCAAGGGGACATCATCAACCTATGACGGACATGGATTCCTTCTACAATCAACAGCACACCATAGATACAGCACTATTTCCCAACTCACTGAGTTTGTTGATTTAATACTTATAAATCTCACCCATTGATGAATCAAAGAAATACATACTGCCCTACGTGTCGAGGTTATTGTATAGGGATTAAGAGCACGAACTTTCATAATAACAGAGATCAAGTTCTACTATATAGTCAGTATAAGAAGAACGATCTCAGACGGTCCTGCTCAATACACACAAGTGCACTAATGTGATTCTATAGCCAAGACAAGCTAATACCAAACCACACCACAACCATACCGATAGAGAGTCCCCTTCTATCTCAGTTGTGAGCATCTGTTTATACTTTATAAGGAAACCGATAATATGATCTTCTGCGTGTTGTCGCACAACATATTATCTACAGTATAAAGTAAATGGACTATTGCATCATGCATATAAATAAATTATAAGATGCAATCATTTGATCATATGATTCTCATTTCAAATATTGTTGTAACATTGTTCATACTAAAGCTAGACTTTTAGTATACAATCCAACAATCTCCCACTTATACTAAAAGACTATGCTGTCATGTCTTCTGTCATACATCTGATTCCTACTCCCACTACACGACCATTAAAAGCTCTCGCCTTAAGGTCCTTGTAAATGGTTTACTAGGTCATCATCCGATGCAATCTAGGTGACAACAACCTTCCCCTCACCATACGATTTCTCGTAACAGGTGGTACTCGCTCTCCATGTGTTTAATTGCCTTATAGACTTGTGATTTCTTCAAGTTTGCAACTGCACCAATATCATCAATGTAAATTGTGATTACCTTGGGCAAACTTTGAAACACTTCAAAGTCCATCATGAAGTTTCTAGAGTCATATAGATACTTTGGCTGCCTCATAGGCTCCAATTCATCGTCTTTCCATGATGGAGTCCGGAGTCTGAAATATATTTCTATATAACACTCCTCCACATTATGACGCTACTTCCTAAGATTAAACACATAACCTTTGAGGTGAATTTACTGCCATCCAATCTGATTAAAAAATCCAAATCTACGTAATCCACAAGATTCAGTGAATCTGTCCAGTAAGTCCACATATAATTTTCAGTCCTTCTCAGGCACTTTATAAATGTCTTACCACAGTTCATCATTCTTGTTCCGGGTTACGTTGATACCCACTGTTCATACATTCAGCAAAACAGATATCCAATATCGTTCATAGCATTCCTTAGATTAAGCTTTCTTATTCGCCGAAGCATAAGGAACCGCTTTCATCCTATTTATCTTCTTCTTGTGTCTCATGGACACATTCACTTAGATAAATTCACATGCTAAACGAGTATGGACTGTATTATTTATGAAACTTGAGATAAGCATAATGTCCTTTCTGTGATCCGTATTACCGTGATCAAAAGGATATATTTTGCCTTTCTTAAGTCCTTCATCTCTACCGCTTTATTAACCGTACCCATACGCCCGATAATACTCTTTCATTGTCTCCAATGAGCAAGATACTATCTACGTATAGTACAAGAAACACCACTACGTTTTCGTCATTCTTTACAAGACACAAGACTCATCCGCTCATTGATTTAAATCCATGCCACTGGATTACCTAATCAAAACAGATGCTTCACTATCTTAAAGCTTGCTTTAGTCCATCGCTGAAAAATTTTAAGCTTACTATCAAAATGCTATTAGTACTTTGCAATGAATCACTCTGGTTGCTTCACATAGATGTTTTTCTCAAGACTCCAATTAGGAAAGTTGTCTTTGACATCTATTTGCTGTTCCTCATAGCAGCAATAAAAGAATCCGGATCAACATAAGCATAGCTACCAGCGAACATGTTTCCTCATAATCGAACCATTTCTTTCTGAGTACACTTTTTCGCAACAAGCTTTGCTTCCAAGGTTTTCACCTTTCCATATGATCCTCTTTTATTTCCTTTGAGCACTTGCAATGGTTTTTACACCATTTAGTGGTCATACAAGTTCCCAGACTTAATATAGAATCCGTAGATTCTATTTCAACATTCATTGCAACTTACTAAGATTCCACATTTTCATCTTGTAGTGCTACGTCGTATCCGTGGGATAATACCATGTTCACTAGGGATCAAGTCTCACGACTCTCCCAAAACATATATTTATGGGTTGTCATACAACCCTCCCACTACGACAAGGCACTACATGTAATTGTGTATCAGACGTGACACGCGTTGCAGTTTACCTTGTGGTATATCCTCTTGTACACTTGGTACTTATACTTAGTGTTTTCCTCTCACTTCCTTTAGAACAACTTATACATGGGTTTGTGATTTATTACATAGTCCTTTTCCAAAAATCTAGTTATTGAGTTAACAATTATCCTTCGATCTTTTGGACTAAATAAATCACCCTCCATTTTTCTAGGATATCCCATATACAGACAAACGTTTCACGAATTACTGTATCTAGGGCATATCCATAAAATGAATTTAATTATTCCAAATAATTCATCATCTATCTAATCATTATCATAAGAGCCTTATACCTTCTACCCACCACACCATTCAGCTGGGGCTCGCCCGGTGTAGACTACTTGAGATTTAATCTCAACTTCTGATCAATAGCTCCTAACTATCCCAAGAGGTATTCGCCATCATGATTGAATCGTAATGACTTAATATATTTTCCATGACGCTTCACTGTACCAGCCTTACAATTCTTGAATTAATCAAAGAACTTAGACATACAGTGCATCATATAAATATATTAGTTTCCAGAATAATCTTCGAATATTCATAACCACCTCTCGCCTGGATAATATTAGGTTTGCTTAAATCAGAATGAACTAATTCCAACATATATATCTTTGGCTCTACACCCCACAGCCTTGAAAAGGCAGTTAATCATTTTTACTTCCAAGCAAGACTCGCAAGTCCGATAGTTTCCACTTCAGATAAACCTTACGGTCTATCGGCTATCAACTTTTGAATCCTACTCAAGTAAAATGAATTAGTCATAGACGCCAAATGTATGTTTAGTTCATTTCCGAAGGTTCCTTTCTCTTACTAATATTAGAAGATGCATTATTTAATTACTATTTATTGCATCTGTGGGATGTACATGATTCAAGAGTATACTTTTTATCCACCAACGTACTTTAACAGATTATAGCCTCATTCCTCATTACTATGACCATGTCATTTAAATGAAATAAAGTATCCATCCGTTAATGCATAGAAACCGAAATTAAATTTTTTCTATGAAACGTAAGTAAAGACAATTTCTCATAATCAATCGTTTATTCTTATCATGAGATAAATAAACAACTCCCACTGCAATAGCCACTACCTTTGTAGTTTTACCCATGTTATTAACAATCTTATCCTTACTTAGTGATAAACATTTAGTGATTCCAGTATCTACATACTTCGAGTCAGTAGATGCCATCACTAATCATGTTTAAACCATTAGTAAATAAGATATTAAACTTGTTCACATCATGATGAAAAATGGTTTTCTTTTACCACATGTTTTGTTAGAAGTTTCCCACCATATACAACCTCTCGTATTTCAGGTAGAACTTGCTCAAAACATCCAGGCAAATTGTGAAGAATAAATTGATTTAGGTTTCCCTTTCAATTTCTATTCCAAGCTTTTCCAATTCATTCATCAATTCAACCATGATCTTCTGCCTTTTAATTTACTCAAGTATCCGAAGAGTTACATGAGACCATCATATTTCTATGAACCTCTCATCTCTTCACTAGAGACTTTAATAGGCATCATGAGACGTCCTTTGTGAGAATACACATGTATTTTCTTAAGCAGTAATTTTCAAAACCAAGATTCTTTTCTAATCATCTAATTTGGACAAGTAAATATAATGTCTTTTAGTTAACAATTAGTGAAATAAAACCATTCGAAATTCAGAGAATCACAAATAAATTTACCGATCAAATCTTCAAATTTTATTCTTTTTATATTGATTCCCTCAAAATAATATAAAAATAAAATTCACTGACATCTCAAGCACCGTGAGTCTGCAAGCCACGATAGTGTGGATGTTTACAAACCCGAACATTTACAAGAGAAAGTTTTACCCATTAATTTCATTTGTCAACCTAACTTTATGACAAAATAATTAATAGTCGGTTCCTCTTTAGCCATGTAAATAAAAGCAGTGACTCCGATGGGGAGGATACTTATTATTTACATCTAAGTGTACACCATTATTTGACCCCAAGTCCGCGGCCCAAGCTTATGTGCCTTACAGATAGAGAAGTACACATGCGCTCGGATAACTTCCTACAGTCATCAATTACAAGTTTGTACCAGTGAACCGCATATAAACTCATCCGATAGGGAGGAAGGTCTAAGCCAACGCGCAAGTTCATATGCATCACATTACAAACGTAATTATTTAATGAAGTCTGTTCCAGCAATCCATGAATAAAACTCATCCAATGGGGAGGAAGACTCTAATGCCGACGCGCAAGTCTATTCACATTGCTTAACAAACCAATAATGGAGGCCGCGGGAATTTATTACCAATCCCCTCTCCCACTTAGTTATTTAAACACCGAGGGTTTTTAACATGCATATAATAATCCAGAATAAAATATACAACTTAGACATGCTTCTATTAACAGCAATTTAAATAAATAAATTACATAGAACATGTCTTATACATATACAACAATAATTGACAATTAAATCAATTAATCAGTTGTATAACATTAATTAATTGCATAATATGTAGGATCAATTAAATAGGCCCAGCTGACCCAAACATCATTAGCATAAAATGAGCAGCCCATTGACAAAATAATTAAGCCCATTTACCCTGCCAATTTCTGCATTAAGGTCTAGCCCAATATTTAACCTTGGCCCAACATCAATCCCACAATTAATTAAAATCCAGCAATTAATAATAGGTCCAGCAGCCCAAGACCATTTAATTAAAATTGAGCCCAAAACTAGCTGAATTATTAAAAAACAACCCAGCAGGCCCAAAACCAAATTAAATGGAATAGAGCCCATCAGCACAGCCCAATAACACTCCAATAAAAATTGGGCCATTAGCCCAAAACCAAATCAGAGAAAAAAAGGCCCACTGAGGAACCCAACTGCTGCCCTAATAGATCCAGCCGCAATCGCTCCAATTCCCAGTCTCCACCGGTGCTTCTTGGTCCCACGGCCGCCGGCTATCAGCCCTGCCGCTGACGGCAAGCCACAAGTGCCTGAGTTTTGTTGCCCGCCTGGTGTCACGGTTGCCACCAATCGTCGAAGCGCAGCACACCCGGCAATAATACGACGCCCTAGATTTACTCCAGCCGCAGCCTCCATCAAGCCGTAGCATCACCGCCAGCAATCACCGGTAGAAAACGACACCGCTGCTGCAACCGGCGGCCGAGCCCATAGCCCAAATCTGTCGCGCCGTCAGTCCGCCCGGAAATGCGTCGTCTGCCCACAGTGGTGCTAGCTCCGCAGCGGAGACCTCACAGCAGCAAAGACCAGCCACGATCTCGCCATGCCAATCCCGTCGGCCGTCAATTTCCGCCACCCTCGCCTGCGTCCAGACCATCTCTCCAGTCCATGCTTCAAGGGCCGCTTCAGGATTCTACACAGACTCGCTCGGAAAACGTGGCCTGCATAGCCTACCGCCGCCTCAATTCCGTCGTTCAGCCATCACACACCGCCAGATCCGTGCCGATCTATTCTGATCTGACCGGGATCGGGTGGGACTCTATCGGATCCCTCCTGACTCGCTCGAATCAGTGGTGACCCGCCCGGATGCTTCTCCGTCAGACGCCACTGCGAACGCGCCCGGGAGTGACAACTGTCTTGCTCCCCGCCGCCGCCTACATTCGACGGTCGACACGCCAGGAACATGCAGTGGTTGACTGAATCCTTGCCGCCGTTCTGACGCTCTGCCGCCGTGGTCGCAGCCCGCCGCCATCACTGATGTGTTCCGATCTTCTCCGACCCGACCAGAAAGAGATCGGTCTCTTCTATCTCCAGTCAGCGGCGCCAACGATCTTCTGCCCTTTTCGTCCACGGTCATCGACACGCCGCCAGGCAGCCGGCCTTTCACAGTTCATCGTGCAGCCGTGTGTGTGCGTAAATCGCGTGTACAATCATCAAGACAAACACACGCCAATTTCATTGACAAAACATATAGGAATTATGGATAATTCACACATATACAATTCCTAATTATATGCTTTTTCATCGATGATCACAAAGGGCAGATAGTACAAATAGGATTTCATGATAATTCACAATTACACAAACCCTTAAAAACAGCGTATTATCATGCGATTATATATCAATAAAATCAAGTAATCACATAAGCCCTATCATACATGCTATCATATAGACAATTAACACATGTATGTATCAATAAATTACCCAACGTCTCATGTTTTATCACGAAATCAACGCTCTGATACCAATTGTTGGCAATTGGATCGTGTGGTTCAATGTGATCCGTTAGGATTAACAGGCAAACAAATCAGCGAAAGTAAAAATAATGTTTACCGTACTTCTCGGTTGATGTAGAGGATGAACTGTTGCAGAGAACCACCTCTGATCTTCTACTGCATGTCACAAGTGTGATCCTGCTGTTGTGTGGGCAACAGTCTGCAGGATCTCTCAATCTGCTTATTTCCCTTTTCACACCAAAAGAGGCGCAGGAATTATCTGAGGGTTCCAGGAAGTTGAGTTCACTTATATACTGGGCTACAGCAGGGACCAGGAGGAGAAATTGGACTGGGCCTCAATTGAATTTAATTAACCAAGCTTAGCCCAAAGCTTTTAATTAAATCCAATAATAATAATATAGTCTACTAAAATATTATTACTGCACTACCCGTCCAATCCCAAAATTATGTTCTGGGCTCCTTCTTATTATAAGCCCGATAGTCTCCCCATGTTTAAGATATACAATGTCCATTAATTAATTAAGTTACTGACAACTCAAATTAATTAATATCTCATCCGAGAGTAGTACCACTCAACCTTATTATCATGCCAGAAATTAATCCACTTGCAAGATTTACATGATAAACCTTATGAGCTCCTCAAGGGGACATCATCAACCTATGACGGACATGGATTCCTTCTACAATCAACAGCACACCATAGATACAGCACTATTTCCCAACTCACCGAGTTTGTTGATTTAATACTTATAAATCTCACCCATTGATGAATCAAAGAAATACATACTGCCCTACGTGTCGAGGTTATTGTATAGGGATTAAGAGCACGAACTTCCATAATAACAGAGATCAAGTTCTACTATATAGTCAGTATAAGAAGAACGATCTCAGGCGGTCCTGCTCAATACACACAAGTGCACTAATGTGATTCTATAGCCAAGACAAGCTAATACCAAACCACACTACAACCATACCGATAGAGAGTCCCCGTCTATCTCAGTTATGAGCATCTGTTTATACTTTATAAGGAAACCGATAATATGATCTTCTGCGTGTTGTCGCACAACATATTATCTACAATATAAAGTAAATGGACTATTGCATCATGCATATAAATAAATTATAAGATGCAATCATTTGATCATATGATTCTCATTTCAAATATTGTTGTAACATTGTTCATACTAAAGCTAGACTTTTAGTATACAATCCAACAGTTCCACCACCTACAGCGGCTCCTACGACTACAACTGTCACTGAGGATGTTCTTCACGCTAATGAACCAATTCGACCTACATCTAATGTACCAGTTTCTAATCCAGAAATGGCTTTAGGAGGTTCTACTTCTTGAGGTGCACTTTTTATACCTGATTTGGTGAAAGCAGTTGAAAACATGGGAACTTCAAAATTTGACGGTGCAAGAGATGCTTCTAAAGCAGGCGCGTGGTTAAAGGAGATTACAGAGACCTTTGATACTTTGATGATTGAAGAATGTTATCGTGTGGTCATTGGGACTAAGCTGTTAGGCCCAGACGCACGACGATGGTGGCAGAATTTAAAAGAGACATCTTCGGTTACTATTACATGGCCTATCTTTGTGTAACGATTCAGAGAATGATACTTCTCTCAGTACATCAAGGATCAGAAGAGAAAGGAGTTCTTCAGCCTCTTTCAAGGCACTATGTCTGTCGTGGAGTACGAAAGTAAGTTTCTTGAATTGCGAGAATTTGCTCCTGAGTCATATACGATGATAGACTTATGCAAGAGAATTGAAGATGGTCTTAATCTAAATATTCGAGATCGCATCAAGTCCGGAGACAAGTACGAGAGTCTTGACGAACTCGTAGAAGAAGCCCTAAGGGTAGAAAGTTTAGTTCAGGCGAGACATAAGCTTGCAGAGCGGTCTCAACAGAAAAGACAAGGGAGAGCATTTCCAGGAAATGCATCGAGAATGTATAGGGGTGTGAGATCTTCGCGTAGCGCACCAAGTTTATTATCTATTAGTTTTCTTCAGCCTCGGGAGCAGTTTAATAGAAGCGGGAGCAATGTCTCAGGATCAGTTGGTGAAAACCGCAAGTGCCAGAATTGCTTAAAATATCATGACGGCCCCTGCAAGGCTCCTCAGGTATGTTTTGAGTGTCGACAGCCAGGGCATATGCGAGGTTCCTGTCCTCAGCTTATGGGAGCGAGTGGTCAGAGTTCTGGTCAGCCTCATGGTAGACTAACATATTCTACACCTAGAGATACTCGATCCATAGCTACCAGAGTGCCTGATGCCACAAGCGGCCCTAGTACTCTATCACCTATGCAAGGAAGGAATCAAACTAGAGTATTTCATATTTCCCAGGAGGAGACTCGCTCAGATCCGAAGGTTGTGACAGGTAATTTATAATCCAGTATTTTCACATGCTAGACCTAACTCCCCTTGTTATGCCACTTAATTACGAATAAAACATTCGTGAGAAATTTTATCTTTCCGAACTTTTAAATCACAATCTCACCTAATCTTGCTTCTTTAGGCTATGTGTTTGTTGGAGACCACCAGGTCTATGCTTTATTTGATCCGGGTTCTGATATATCTTATATCCGAGAGGATCTTGCTGCAGTCTTAAATTATCTTATCTCTCACTTGTCACCTGGAATCATAGTTCATACCCCTCTTGGAGAGCGTCTAATTCGTGATTCGGTGTTCTTTGGTTGTCCATTGAAGATTAAAGATGTCATTCTAGAGGCTGAATTGATACCATTGCCTTTGACCGATTTCGATGTTATTCTTGGCATGGATTGGCTTTCTTCTCATCATGCAATTCCCGACTGCCATAAGAAGCTTGTTATTTTCGTATACCAGGATTCCAAGAACTTGTTTTTGAAGGTAAACTTCAAACGAGATCGCTCTCTTTTATTTCAATGTTGACTGCGCATAAGTTAATGCGTAAGGGTTGTGAGGCATTCTTGGCATTTGTCATCGATACTTCTCTTTCTGAGACTAAACTAGATGACATCCCAATCGTGAATGAATTTCCTGATGTCTTTTCCGAAGACTTACCAGGACAGTCTCTGAATCGAGAGATCGATTTTGCCATTGATGTACTTCCCTAAATCACACCTATATCGATTACTCCATATCGAATGTCGCCAGCTGAGCTCAAGGAACTCCAGACACAACTTGGAGAATTATTAGAGAAGGGGTTCATACGACCTAGCACATCTCCGTGGGGTGCTCCAGTTCTTTTTGTTAAGAAGAAAGATGGATCATTTCATCTATGTGTCGACTACCGTCAATTGAACAAGGTGACAATCAAGAACAAATATCCTCTTCTAAGAATCGATGATCTGTTTGATCAATTGCAAGGAGCAACTGTATTCTCAAAAATTAATTTGCGATCTGGTTATCACCAACTCAGGATTAGGGAATCTGATATCCCTAAGTCTGCTTTTCGAACCAGATACGGTCATTTCGAATTCTGTGTTATGCCTTTTGGACTCACAAATGCTCCTGCAGCTTTTATGGATCTTATGAATCGGGTCTTTCAGCCGTACTTAGATAAGTTTGTTATCGTCTTCATTGATGACATTCTTATTTATTCTAAATCAGACAACGAGCATTCTCATCATCTAAAATTTGCTCTGAACATTCTCAGAGAAAATCAGCTTTACGCTAAATTTTTGAAGTGTGAATTTTGGCTTCGTGATTAAACTTTTTGGGTCATCGCATTTCTAAAGAAGGAATCTACATCGATCCAGGAAAGATTCAAGCTATACTGAATTGGGAGTGTCCAAAGAACATGACAGAGATTCGTAGTTTTTTGGAATTAGCTGGATATTATCGACGGTTTGTCAAAGACTTTTCGTTGTTGGCTTCATCTTTGACTAAATTGACTCAAAAAGGGGTAAAATTTGAATGGAGTGAAGAATGCGAGGAAGCATTTCAAGAATTAAAAAGATGACTCGTTTCAGCTCCTATTCTTGCTTTGCCAGACCCAGCGATTGGAGAATTTACCATTTATAGCGATGCCTCGAGACAAGGATTAGGATGCGTTCTTATGCAAGAAGGAAAGGTTATTGCTTACGCTTCAAGGCAATTGAAGAAGAACGAAGAAAATTATCCTACACACGATTTACAGCTGGCTGCAATCGTCTTTGCGTTGAAAATATGGAGGCACTATCTTTTTGGTGCAACTTGTCGGGTTTTCACTGATCACAAGAGCTTAAAGTATATCACCATGCAAAAGGAGCTTAACCTCAGGCAAAGGCGGTGGATGGAGTTGATTAGTGACTATGACTTAGTCATCGATTATCATCATGGCAAGGCGAACGTTGTTGCAGATGCTCTGAGTAGAAAGTCTTCTACCTCACTTGCTTCGATTCGATCTTTTTATCTTTCTATGTTGGAGCAATTTAAATCATTGCACATTTCGCTCGATTGTGAAAAGTCTAATGATTCCGCTTTAATCGCCAAATTCGAGGTTAGACCTACCTTGTTCGAGCAAATTCGAGAAAGACAATCACATGATGTTCATTTACAACAGAAGATGGCGAAGCTAAATCTAGGAAAAGAAACAAAATTTCAAATTCGGGATGACGGACTCCTTACTTTTAAAAATCGTGTTTGTGTTCCATCAGAACTTGATGTTCGTAGAGCTATTCTTGAGGAAGCCCATTCTTCAGCCTATGCTATGCATCCTATTAGTACCAAAATGTACAGAACACTTCGGGAGCATTATTGGTGGCCAGGTATGAAATGGGACATTGCTGAATTCATATCAAAGTATTTATCATGACAACAGATAAAAGCGGAACACCGAAAACCAGCCGGCATACTTCAACCACTACCTATTCCTGAGTGGAAATGGGAGAACATCACGATGGATTTTTTTTCCGGTTTACCTCGAATCTAAAAGGGTCATGACTCAATCTGGGTCATTGTCGATCATTTGACGAAATCGGCACATTTTCTTCCAGTGCATACTAATGAATCTTTAGAGAAACTGGCCAAGTTATATGTCGATGAGATTGTGAGATTGCTCGGAGTACCAATGTCAATCATATCTGATCGAGATCCAAGATTCACTTCCCCTTTTTGGCCTAGTCTGCAAAGAGCATTGGGTACAAAATTACTATTCAACACCTCGTTTCACCCACAGACTGATGGACAGTCAGAGAGAACTATACAGACACTGGAAGACATGCTACGTGCAGTGGTGTTGAATTTGAGTGGTAGCTGGGATAGGTACGTGACTTTGGTGGAGTTCGCATACAACAACAGTTACCATTCAAGCATTGGAATGCCCCCTACGAAGCTCTCTATGGCCGAAAGTGTCGAACACCACTCTTTTGGGATGAGGTTGGCGAGAGACAAATCGAACCAATAGAACTTATCGAAGATGCGAAGGAAAAATACAACTTATTCGAGACAGACTTAAAGCAGCGCAAGATCGACAGAAAAGCTACGCAGGTAATAAGAGGCGCGAGTTGGAGTTTAATGAAGGAGACAAAGTCTTTCTGAAAGCTTCTCCATGGAAGGGCGTTTTGTGATTCCACCGACGAGGAAAGTTAAGTCCAAGGTATATTGGGCCGTTTACCAACTTACAAAGGATTGGTCGTGTCGCGTATCGACTTGAGCTAACATTGGAATTATCAAAGATTCGTGATGCCTTCTATGTCTATATGCTTAGAAAACATGAACCAGATCCTTCGCACGTGCTCGAATATCCTCAAGTTGTATTAAAGGAAAATTTATCGTACGAAGTACAACCTGTTCAAATTATAGATCGCCGAGAGAAAATGCTTCGTAATAAATCCATTCCTATGGTGAGAGTTCTATGGAGAAGTGATCGAATTGAAGAAGAAACGTGGGAACCAGAGTTAGTCATGTGTCAACAACATCCACATCTCTTTTCATCTATAGGTACGTTTACGTTTCAAGGACGAAACTTTTAAGAGGGAGGGTACAATTATAATGTCTTTGTCTCAACTTTTTAGCAAAAAAAATTATTTATTTCTTTTTGTGGCCCAAAGGCCAACCCACTTAGATGGCATAACATATTATTAAGGCCAGCCCACTTAATTAGCCTCAACTACATCATATTTCATAAAAAAAAAAGAAAGAAAAGAAAGAGGAAAGCGCGAGAGAAAAAAAAGCAGAGAGGGGAAATAGAGAATGAAGAGGATAAACACTTGCTGATCAATTTCTCCCTTACAACTCTCATTTTATGTGGTGTCTAAGTGCGTTAAGGTAAGTAATGTATAAATAAACCTTCCTTTTTCCACAATTTTGTAATTTTGCTGGAGATTTTTTTCTGGTATTTGGGTTATTCACAGCTACTGTTTAAATTGCTTTTGACATAGCTATTATTCTCAGAAATTTGCAAACTCAATTCTATACGTAGCTGAATTCGTTAGCTTTCTGTAGCCACTTGAAATGCCTCAATCCGATTTTTTTATAATTAGTTATGATTTTTCTCGTAAACTGCCGCTAACTAGAAAATTTTAGAACTTTTATGTCGAATTCAAATTTATTTCCTATCATTTCATTTAAAAAATTATCTGAAATGGGTTATGTGAGATTGGGAGATTATGTTGAGGAGATACGGGCTATTTTTATTTAATATCAACTCACTCGAGCTCGATTAAGATTTTTTGTTAACAATGAAAGACGATGTTATCGCCTAATAGTTATGTATATTGATTTGTATTTATTTGTTTATCTCCTTTTTAGGTAAAGAACCATCGACGAAGGGTAAGGGACTGACTTTAGATTCCGGAGAGAGTTAGTCATTTTCTGGTGAGTTGATAATTCGGGAACGCCTTCTCTTGTGGGAAGTGTGGACCCTCGACAAGTTCGCATTTATTTTTTTAGTTAATTGATAAGAAAATTATTTGGTAATGTGTTATGTGGTAAATAGCTTGATTGGCTCGATTGTTCTGGTTTGAGCCTGATTGGCCTAATTTGGTTCATTGATTATCTTATATTAATTCATACAGAGTCCTGTCGATCATATGTAATGGGTATTGTTGATTTTAAGTTATGTTGTAGGACCTTGCCGGCTCGATATCTGATATCATTTATTGTGAATTATTTGAGAATTGATCTCTTATTATTCTTGTGACTTGTGTGCTAATTAAGACTATAACTTGATTTGTTATGCATTTGATGAGGCACGTGCATACCTGATACCGAGGTTAAGTAGCCCGAATTGGTCACGGTTTGGGTGAGTTGGAGCGACATTGATTAAGTAGCCCGAATTATCGCGGTTCGGGTGAGTTAGAGTGACAAACAAATCGCTCATTACTTCGTAAACTTGGGTGAGTTAGATCTAACGGGACACCTGTTAATTTGCCAAATACTGATACTTTGGAAGGTGATCGTTAGATGGATCAGTCTATTAAAGGCTCAGTCAACGTCACCAGTGTGGGACATGCATGTCATATATGTTTATATGTTTGATCATTTCAGGGATTACATCGATATTTTATTGTGAATTTTAGCACTTGGTGTGCATTGAGAAAGAACATTAACATGCATTTTGTGTAGAGTAACGGTGATGGGCTCGACTAATTTGATGGAGAGCTCAGTTCGAGGAAGATATTAGCTACCCACGCGTCTTTTATGGGATAACATGTTGTTTGAACAAATTGTGTTATTCATAATTGCGTACATAGGTTTTATTTTCGTTAATTTGTATATTGATTAAGAAATAACTGATGTGGAACAAAATATTGGATTTTATGTTATGAGCCGCGAGCATGAGTACGTGCTTCGTATAAGGGTTAGGGTGACCGGCTTATCACCTCACTGAACTAGTGGTTTTGCTCATCCCCATCATTCATTTCCTTTTCAGGCTGTTGATATCTTTTTGGTTGGAGGTTTGTCTATCATTTGCTCGTCATCCGATCAGTTCTTTGGGTACATTTCTTTTTGTGTAAAAAATTGGTGGATCCATTGGCGAGATTGTATAGTTTATATTTGGTAACCCCCTTAATGTATTTTGTTTTGACTTTCACGATATTACATCACTTGTGTATATTTTCTTCAAACTGAGTTACATCGTTGTATTTTATACCTTTGTAAATCCTCGTTGATACGTTATGAAGTGATGTCCTCGGGTGGTACCCGTTGTTATTAGTTGTTCAATCCTACAGGTAATTGATAGCAAGCCTTACGTTTTCTATAAACTTTGTGGAGTGGAGTGCGTCCATTCTGCGAAATTTATAGTTAACGTGGCGATTGTCGCGTTCCGTCTGCGGTGGGGACGTGACATTCATCGCCGTCGGAGCTCTGTCGGACCATCGCTGGACCACCACACTTTTTGCTGCACACACTTTTTTTTACTGCACACGAACTTTTGCTGCACACAATATTTATGTGCAACACATTATTGGGGTAATATTGGAATATCACTATATATTTTTGTAGTTAGTATTAATATTTTTATATATTTTTATCTCATAGTAATTAAGGGTTTTTTGTGTACCTAGTAGTAATCCTCCCATTGACTATTAATCATATAACTAATGAATTGAATTCTATTAGTAAATTTCATTACTAAAAGAATGTTTCTAGTAGATGTTTTAACTATTAATTTGAAAATTAAAATTAAAAAATATATAATATATAGATACTTTTAGTACTTATAATGATATTATAAATGATATGTAAATAAGTTATTACCTCTAAATGGTTGCTAAAATATATTACTGAATTTATTATGATACATATTAATCAGCTAAAATTAAGGATTTAAAATAAAACTCTACATAAATAATATCTTATTTGTATTCTATTAAGACAAAGTCTCTTGTGAGACGCTACCTTCATGAGACGGTTTGTGAGACGTGTTAAAGTATGTCGATTATTTAAATAAAGTATGTTAAATAGTTGTTAATGTATGTTTTTTAAAGTATGTTGGATTATGTATTAAAGTATGATGTTAGTGTGTTATAATTTGATTTATTATCGACATACTTTAACCACAAATAAGCACACTTTAACCACAAATAAGCATATTTTAGTGACGGGTTGACTCGTCTCACATCCGTCTTACCAATAACCCGTCTCACAAGAGTCTAACTCTTCTATTAATGAGTGAACGTGGTATACATTTTGAATTTATAAAACTCTACATAAATAATATCTAATTTGTATTCTATTAATTAATGAACGTGGTATACATTTTAAATTTATTGTAATATTAAATAATATTTTTAACATTTTCATTATAATAATACTTAAGCTTGAATTAAAAGTATAATTGCAACTTTGTAAAGGAATATATTCTCAGTTTGTAGCAGGTATTTTTTAATGATTGTAAACAATGATGGCAAATAAAATAATTTTATTAAATGTAATCCCAAATGTGAGCAATATACAACTCTTATTTGAATAGTTTTTCAAGCCTAAATCAAGGATTGAAGTTATTACAAAATAGATTTTTAATTGGATTTCATTTTTCCTCCTTTTCAACTTTAACTCTAATTTTCTAGCGCTTTGAAGTTGAGAGTTGATCAGCTACAATTTCAGCTTCCTCATTTGTCTCGTCTCCTACAGTTAATGATGCGTGCACTCTCTTTATTGGAGTGGGTAGGCTCTCCACATGCAGTTGGTATGATGGAAATTGTGGGCAAATGTCCCTTGTTAAAATCAAAATCGATAATATGCATAAGAAGTTTAGATATGAATTGCAAAGCAAGGAAATGAATAAATGTATTTATCATTCTATATATACACACACACGCGTGTATAAGAAATTTAATTTTATGTCTAATCTCGAACCTCATCAACGTTCTTTGTTGCAGCGGAGGAAAACTTTGGTCCTATTATCTCCAATTCTTGGTTGGAATCATGAATCTGATCTCTGAGTCAAATTTTAAATTAATAAAATATCATAATAGTCAATAAGGAATGTAAAATGACATTATTTTTTGGAAAACCTCGTCATGATCATGAGATGGAGCCAAAGCAAGGTCAGAATGTATGATCTCCAATCCTTTGGAGGGCTAATTTATTTCATCTTTATCACTATACTGGTCCTGTGTTATGTACCATTTGTATGGCATGATTAAGAAAATAGTAACATGTAAGAAAATGTAATTATTATAAAAATAGAAGACTAAGTATGCAATTTATATAGGCATACCAATTTTGCAAAAACGGTCTTCTCAAATCAATCAGACGCTCATCAGATGAAATTCTATTCACGCTGAAGGATTGGCTTCCGCGATCAATCGTATCAGATGTTACGTGTATTCTAAACACGTACTTCCTATCTAACAACAAATTGAGTACATCTGGGAATAGATATTCACTGTTGAGCTGTAAAATACATTGTAATTTGACATTAAATAAAAGTTAATGTTAAAAAGACTGCTGTGAAAGTAACTTTCTGTTTTCCAACTAAAATTTGCATTATCAAGTCATCTTAACAATTAATTGAGTCGTGTAGCATGCGAATGACGTGTGGGTTTTGGTCAATGTAATATTTAGTGGAGAGAAATTTATTACTTGAGCCAACTTTGCTTTAAGAGAAGCTGCAGTTTCTCCTATTGCTTCCACACCAGCACGGTCAAATAGTACCATCACGGTTGACCCAGTATCATCCATAACCTCTAGATGAATCAAGTACCTGATATTAGAGAATTAGAGTTATGTTTTATACATCATAGTTGAATTATAATATAAAGTTAATTACTAAAGGTAAAAAATTGTACAGGGAGTAATATATTTTGATATGCATAATAAAAATACCGTGGTACTACATTCTTCACAGTGGTGGCACATTTATTGCATCGATATCCATTGTTTTCCTCAATAACCTTTCTAGAACATTTCTTGCAAGCATAATAGAACCAATTTTTATCTGTTTGTAATTGTGTTGTTCTAGCCAACACTGAACAGAAAGATGGCTGCAAGTTGACATTATATAGTGTTAACTCTATTAAATTCTAGAACATAGAGTTTCTTTTAGTTGTAATGTAAGAATTATTACCTCTTGAATTTCAGTTAGCTCAGCAACACTTTTTAGATCATCCAAAGTTCCAAATTCACCAGTTATGTTACAGGTACTACCAATTGATAATGACGATAAATTGTTGTTGCTTCTATTTGCACCTAAAATACTGTGTTGAAATAATAGTTAGACTACCACATGTAGTTTGTATCTTCTAACAATGAGAGTGTATAATGACTAATGAGATATAAAAAATTTATACCTGGCTTTGAAGTTGTTGATCTTTTCAATGCCCTCATTTATAAAGAGCCTACTTGCATAATAAGAATTTGAAATCCTAATCATACCTGATCCACATTAATAAACAGGATTTCAAGTTTTTTTTTTTAAAAGCAATGATAACATAGTTTAATAAAAGGCTATATTTATTTGCGAAACAACAAAACTAATTTGACTAACCTCCCCATTCATAAATTCGGGCAAACTGCAATACTATGATAATTGTACTGGGTTGTGCTGCCTTTTTGTATTCCTCCATTTGAGCAGCATAATTTCCCCAAAGTGTACATATGATAACTTTTCCACTACAAAAGTACGAAGATGTAAATATACAAATTTTAGAAGTGGAATTATTATTTAATTGAGAAACATCAAGAAGAGGTTAAAAAATTCAGACCTTTGGTCCACTAAGTCGAAGGTGATACTCTTTTTTGGTGGGTCACTCTTAGTGAAGTTGATCTCGCCATCCCATCAAACTTCTCCAATCACATCTTTTTCAATAAAATAAATACATAAAGGATTTTATTATGCCGGTCGCATAAAATAAATACATAAAAGTTAAAGAGAGATAAAGGTAAACATAACTGGATGAGTTTCTAATTTATATACCAACCAAATATGCTCTCTCAAGCTTATCCTCAATAATTGAATCACTTGAGACGAAATCAAACCCATTAGAAGGTATTGTGACTGTATTGCATGATCTGATTGCTGTGTATTGATGCAATGCAAGTTGATAACTATGCTTGCTCGCGAAGAACTCATTTTTAGGTGCTTCAACTTTGAAGTTTGAAATGCTAACAATGGCATCCTCCTTTAACATGTTCAAACATCGGTCAATCGCTGTCTTGTATGTAGTATATGCTTCTATCTTTGATCCCTACTACAACAACATAAGAACACATTTAAAATTTCACAACTGTAATATATATGCTTTTAAATCAATCATATAATATTAGTTATTTATATCTTAAGTACTTAAAGATATTTGATACGAGAAAATGATACCTCCTCATCCATTAGAATTACACGTAGAGATGCAATGTTTGTTGGATTGATTTTCTGTGGGACGGTCCATTGACGGAGAACCCTCACCCTTATTGTCCACATTGACCTTGATGGGGTGACATCAGCAATGCTCGAGAAACGTGTTGTCATTTTATGATTAAGAATTCTTGGGAATAGAGGTGTATAACCAAGTAGGAGTCTAAATGTAAGTAAGAGTATAATATATTTATATGTTTATGGGGATATTTGAATTGATATTAATGCACTTTAATATAATTTTGAATTCAAATTTCTAATTTAATGAGAGTTAAATAGAATTTAATAATATTTAGTGTGTGTAATTTTAATGAATTTAAGTTTTTTGTTTTTGTAAATTTAGTTGTACTACTAATAGGTGCTTGGTTTCTCATGTTTGAAATTATTATAGTGTGGTTTTTCCTTTAGTTTATTTATGTTAAAATATTACTTAAAAGTATTATAAACCTATTATTACTTTGGTAATGTTAAATTTCTTATACATTAATTAATTTATTTATTAATTAAGTAATATTATTTATTATTTATTTACTTTTGTTATGTTAAAATTTATATTTGTAGCCATGGCCAGTTTGAGTTCCAAGTTTAAAATAATAAAAGGCTAGAATGACCAAATGATGTAGAGGCTAGAATAGCCATTATAGTTTAAAATTATTTTGGTATGGGGCTTTATGCAGGGGCTGTCAATGATGAAGCCATGGCCAGTTTGAGTTTCTGCAGCAAGTTTCGGGCCTCTGAGCCGCCACCGGATCCCACTGTGCATTTGAGTATTTTACATCTTAAAAAATGTAAGCTTGATTTTATCCACACTCTCTCTAAGTACGTTCTGTTACATTTCGTTCTATGTGATTAAAGTGTATTCTCTAACACCCTTATCCGGATTTTCATAAACATATACCCTTTAAATTTTACGCTCATCAATTATACATGCATATTCATTTTAGACTATGATAACAAAACTTGTTTTAGACTATGCTATACATCATAATTTGTTTTAGAAATGGTATAAAGATACGCCCTACAAAACTTGTGAAGTTGTTTAAGAACTATCACTAAGGCTCTTATAAGTATAATCATTTCATAAGAACTGAAATACTCAATTCACAATATGGGATTACCATTCCAATTCTTACCCCATAAATGCACAATAACTGGCTTCTAAAGCAACTGGTTTTCCAATGGATAATCAATCGATATGAACCTTTAAAGGAAACAAAGAAGAATGGACCTTAGAAAACTTTGTAAAAAAATGTGATGCAGATATTCTACTATAAGAAGCATAGAAAGATGACCCGTACAAAACTTGTGAAATAGTTTAAGAACAATCACTAATTCATAAGAACTGAAATACTTAATTCACAATATGGGATTACCATTCCAATTCTTACCCCATAAATGGACAACAACTGACTTCTAAAGTAAAGAGCTAACTATTATGATGGATATAATACTTCTTGCTATTTGATGATAGATTATATATCCCTTAAACAAAGCCAACAAAAGTTTAACAGATAAACTTAAATAGAAGGAGAGAGTGAGGCATCGGCTAACTATGAACTATGAATCATAAGAAAAATTCAACACAAAGAAAAGACAACATCGAACTATAATTAAAACTAAATCAACTATCAATTAACCTTCTGGGGAAAAAATAAAAAATTTGTAAGAGATATAGGATAGGTATTACCTCACAAATGAAAGTCATGTGAGAATCAAATCCTATAAACGTAAAGAACTTTCTTGAAACTGATGAACCTGCATAAATCAATGAGAGGCAAAAGACAATTTCTAAATCGATTAGAGAAACTGCTAGAAGAATCAGTAAATTAGAGCATCATTTTCTGAAAAGAACCCAATATATATCATGTGACAAATACTACCAATGCAAAGGACACCAACAGCAACTGCATTAGCTGCTCTGCAAGCTTCAGCCCTTGCCAATCCATCTGCCATTTGTTTAGTACGAACTGAGCTACATACTAAGAATTATACACAAACCCTTTATAATTGATTCCTCTACATACTAAGAATTTTTACTATCTAATAGTTAAAAATTTTCAACAAAATCAGGGCCATATATATGAATTCAATTAAATACAGCATTTGGACATTCTAATTTCTAAGAGCCAGATGAATAGTTTCAAATTAAAAGAAAATACAACTACTAAATTTCAAGATAAATGAAATCATGAATCGAGCATTAAAGGTTCTAACGATTCATCAGTAACGAAGGAAACATAGAAATGCCTTCAAAGACCACAGATCTAAAGTGCTTCCAAAAAAAGACCATAACATACCACATTCAAGAACTTCGAATTATCCACATACAGACAAATTTTGCATAAATACACGTAGTAAAGCCCTAATTAACACACCACACCATATACATGTACGATATATATATATATATATATATATATATATATATATATATATATATATATATATATATATATATATATATATATATATATATATATATAGAGAGAGAGAGAGAGAGAGAGAGAGAGAGAGAGAGAAGTACTGACTGAAGAAGATGACTTTAGAAACGACATTTTTACTTCTGAAAATCGAAATAATGGTAGCTCACTTCTAAATTTCCTTTGCCAGTAGCTATCTCAATGCTAATAACAGTAGCAAAACCAACCATAGCTAGACATTTGTCTGAGCCAGAAATCTACACCGCCGCCTTCATTAGTGCTCTGCTCACATCTTACAGAAACTAACTTTGAATTGAAACTACCTTTCTCAGGTAACTTGCCATTTGAATACTGAGAACAATTAGAAGTTTTAGCTCATTCTAAATCTAGCTTTTATATTTTTTAAACTAAAAATTGCAGATAGAAATCACAAATGTTCTATAAAAGATTTCCGCATCTTTCTACTTGAGAGGGGAGAGTAGTCTGCTGCTTTTTTATAATACCAGCATTTAAATTAGGACTAAATTTGCTAACTGGAGACTGGAGTATATTTTTGTGATCCTTCTTTCTTAATTCCAATCAGAATCACGGACCAATTCAAAATACATTCACTGACAATGGTATAGCTAATAATTCGTCACTTGTTATGTATGGTATTACCTCACAAATAAAAGTCCTCTGAGAATCAAATCCTATAAACTTAAAGAACTTCCTTGAAACTGATGAACCTGCATAAATCAATGAGAAGCAAAAGACAATTTCTAAATCGATTAGAGAAACTGCTAGAAGAATCAGTAAATTAGTGAGACGGAGGCATTCGACTTTTTCAGAATGCAATATACCTTCGGTGGGAGATCCCATGAAATACCTTCGGTGGGATTTGGATGAGCTTCTGTCGGAAGGGTTTCTGGAGAGAACTAAAGACAGGGGCTTCGTGATATAATCGTGGGCGCCGCTGAAATGAAGGTGGCGCTGCCGTCGGTGGGGGAGGCAGACGGGTTCGTGGTGGCGGCGAAGTTGGAGAAGGGAGTTAGAGAGTTGATGAAGTTTGAGAGGTTCTGCCGGAGGGGTTTCTGGAGAGAACTAATTAATTGCATAGTTGTACAATGACATGAGTACAAAAGATATCTAATTCAAGAAGAAAACCATCCCTCACAACTCCTCTGATTTTTTTTTCCTTTCCAGCGCACCAATATCCAACCCGTAGACTAAAATATTATACTCCCTCCGTCACACGTATTTTTACTCACTTTCCATTTTGAGATGTCCTACGTATTTTTACCCATTTCATTTATGGTAAAAATACATAATATTTTATTACATACTTTTTACAATCCCAACAACTTTAATTACTTTTTTACACTTTATTCATCCTTCCCAACAACTTTAATAAAATGTCTTAATCTCCGTGACCATATAAACGGGTAAAAATACCCGGGATGGAGGGAGTAACTCTTTATGCAACCTACTCATTTTAAACATATTCACTGCACCAAAAACGCTGATAGACATCACTGAATAGACATCGATTATTCATAAAATATGATGTATTATCTTTAAAAACCGATGTCTTTTCCTAAACTGATGTCTATCAGCGAAATAATTCGCTGATAGACATCGGTTTTCTATGAAAATTCGCTGATAGACATCGTTTTTTACAAAACGATGTCTTTAAAGCGATGTCTATTCGCAACTCTAAAAAAGCACGCTGACAGACATCGGTTCTCGAAACCAATATCTTTTCCCTGATGTTTATTCTCTTTCAGACATCAGTTTCAATACTGATAGACATCGGTTCTTGGACACCACTGTCTACTGTCTAATGTCTGTCTGTCTTTTAATTTTTAATTTTTATTTATTTATTTATTTTGGTCCTTTGAGAAACCCTAGTTTTTGAAGTGTTCCCTTCATTTGAAAATACTAGGTGCTTGGTTTCAGAATTAATCGATCCTTGAGTTTTTAGAATCGATTACTTCTTGTTGGGTTTTCAAAAGGAGAAAGAGAATTAAAGGGAAAGGTTTTCAGAATTATTCTATACTTGAGTCTTTAGAATCAATTACTTGTAGTTGGGTTTTCAAAATTAGAAAGAGAATTAAAGGGAAGAGGAAGCAAGGCTTGGTTTTCGTTGATGGCGAGGCGACGGAGGTAGTTGCAAATCTACAAAAGGCGGTGGATTTCTAGCTATAGCGGCACACCTCCAGCATATTACAGTGGCTTGTTTCTGAGCAGGCAAGCGGGAACTCCGGCGATGGATTTCAGTGGCTGGAACATAGAAGCAGCGGTGCATAACGACGGGAAGTGGCGAACAGGGGGATTTGTGATTTGAACGCGAACGCGCGTAGGAGGGTTTCGTTGGACTGCTGGAGATCCATTTCAGAGGTGCGCTTCTTTGTTGGACCACGGCGCAAACACAGGGGTGAGTCTCTCACTTCGAAGTTCTTTTCAATAGAATAGGACGGTTTCAATTTTAGCTTAGCATCTCTCCCTCTCCTTTTCATTTCTAGCTATAGTTTCAAATGGGATTCTCTCAGTTATGGTAATAGAATGGGATGGCTTGCTGTTTCGTTTGAAAGTTTCAAACGAGAACCAGAGAAGCAAGAAAAGAATATTGATTGTGTTACTATATACAAGTCTAAGTTTCTTTGTCTCGGTTAGGATTGGAGCATCTTGATGTGAGTTCAGGTTTTAATCATGCTCTCTATTTGAGTTTTTAGCAAGTTTTGCACGTATCTATTTCATATTGCCCACCAAGTGTTCGACAAAAAGCTCCAAAAAATATCCCAATCTCTACATGTTTTTGTTAGAGAAGTGATAAGCCAAACATGGCGGAATCTCTCATCAGTTGGGCTGTTAGATCAGCCATAGCTTAAACTATGGGTTGAAAAGGAGCTATGTAGAGAGCTTCTGATAACCATTGCTACTACAAGTTAAATCTCTGAGGAGAAAAATGTAAACCCAACTAAAAAGGAAATTATTTTTTTATGTGGGACTTCCACTTTTAAAAAAGAGAATTAAATATGTTGTGTCTTTTTTTCTAAGATGAGGTATTAATCCCCTCCCTCTCTCTGTGCTACGTTGTTATTTCTTCCCCACAAGTTCTTGCATTTTCTTGAGGCTTCATTTACATTCTTATTTCTATTAGTTATTACTCTATGATATTGGTTTTTCATTTTGAAGCGATGTTCACGGAATCTTTGGGTTATGAGTTCAAGGCAGTGGCCTTCAATTTCTCGCCGTTGAGCATGTGTGCGCACGCAGTCTCCTAAGGTTGGAATGATAGATTCCTTGTACAAGCGTGTATCTTACAGTGAAGATGATGGAATCATGAGGTGAGTTTTTTTCAGAAAAAACATTTAATAAGTGCTGTGAAGAGGTAATATTTTGAGAGGAGTAGGACATGAATCAAATTTGGTGTGTGATAGGGAAATCATTTCCCAGTACTATTTTTGATTCCACACCTTAACGTAATGGACTAATGGGTCATACCTCTTTCAAATGTGAGATATGAAGTTTGAAACCCATACTTTTGAATCATCTAACCATTCTTATACCATTCCTCTAAGTTTTACTTATGATTCTTATCTAGTTTTAATTTTAGTGCTTTGTTTAGGCTTTACATTTTGAATAAGTAATTGAATTGAAGTGAGAGGTACATTGTTTGGTTTTTCTTATATGAAAATGGGCATAAATTGCATTGTAAATTATTATCGTTCTTATATATTTTGAAAGTGCATGCTAAGTGTTCGATGAAATGCCAATGTGAAAATTGTTATGCTGTATTTTGCTAAAAATTGAAAAATTGTTATTGTTTGGAGAAGATGTGATGCATGGATGCTTGATTTTTGGTTAAGAAACGATGGAAGGTGATGAGATGCAATTCTTGTTTAGAAAAGTAGCATCTTAAGCTTTGGATTATTGACTACTTTTCTACACTCAAGATTTGTTGCGACTCTTCACTTATCTTTATATATAATATATACTTGCCTTGGATTCTTCCACTTCCAACTATTTAGTTCTTGTAACTAATGAAGCTTTCATACTATACACAAACTGAGTTAAAACTTATGATCAAATAATAACCAAAGAGTGGCAGTCTACCAGGGAATCTATCATAAGTTAGCACAAAGTCAGTCTTTGCGTTGTAAACTGTTTCATTTGGGAATAAATTCATGACATATATAATTGAAAAGCTACGGAAGTCTAGTTTATAAGGAATTTTGAAATTTTCAATTTGGAGTTTTGAGTGATGAGTTATGATCAAAATACCAATGAGTGTCAGTCTCGGGAATCTGTCAAAAACAGCACAATATCATTCCTTAATTTGAAAAACTGTTTTGATCAGGACTAAATTAGGCTTCATAGAATATATCATTAGAAAGCTATAGAAGTCTAGTTTCTATTAAATTTAGAAATTTTCAATTTGGAGTTTTGAGTGAAAAGTTATGATCAAAACACGAAAAAGTGGAAGTCTACTCGGGAATCTGTCAAAGACAGCACTATGTTAGCCTTTAAATCAAAAACTGTTTTGTTAGGGAATAAATTAGGCTCCATGAAATATATCATTAGAAAGCTCTAGAAGTCTAGTTTCTATTAAATTTTGAATTTTTCAATTTGGAGTTTTGAGTGAAAAGTTATGATCAAAACACGAAAGAGTGGCAGTCTACTCGGGAATCTGTCAAAGACAGCACTATGTTAGTCTTTAAATCAAAAACTGTTTTGTTCGGGAATAAATTAGGCTAAATGGAATATATCATTAGAAAGCTCTAGAAGTCTAGTTTCTATTAAATTTTGAATTTTTCAATTTGGAGTTTTGAGTGAAAAGTTATGATTAAAACACGAAAGAGTGGCAGTCAACTCGGGAATGTCTCAAAGACAGCGCATTGTCAGTCTTTGAATCGAAAACTGTTTTGTTTGTGAATAAATTAAGATTGATGACATGAATCATTAGAAATCTATAGAAGTCTAGTTTCTATTCAATTCTGTTTGTGCTTAGTTATTAACTTCTTGCAATTAGTTTATCTAATGGCTTTCATATTGAATTCTTCGGTTGGGTCCCAATATGCAGTTTTTTTCTTTTTGTCCTAGGCTTGATATTATGAATGTTAGACTTAACTTAAGACAATATTTATGCAAATGAATATGAAACATTTATTCATTTTTAATGTTTATTTTATATTCAAGTCTGCTCTTTACGAATGCCCTTTTTAACTATGTACATATGTCCTTGTAGTTAAGATGTCTGGATCTTATGTAATTGCTACTTCTATTTTACAGGGTGTTTAATAATTACTATTATTTCTATCAAATATTTCGGAACAAGGCTGAAGCTGCTGCTATTGAACGGAGAAAGCGGGGCAGTGGTGATGGATCAATTGGAATGCTCTCATCGCTTGTGGTTGGTGCTTTATCTGGGTAATGTGCTAAAATCAGAAATTGGTATACAATGTTTCTTTTGTTAATTACTAGGTACTTTTAAGGGCTATTATGCATTCACATTAGCAACTGAAATAACGGTTAAAATATTTTGCGATCAAAAAACTAATTGATCAAGGAAAGCAATTATTTATTTATTTATTTTTTTAATGCATGCAACATTTGCTTTTTGCTTTTTATCGGTAAAGCTATTTTCATTCCTAAATATCATATACAGTTATAAATATTTAGTTTTGGGGACAAATAGCTGACTTCCCTAAGACCATTTGATGTTATCCGACCTGGGAATTCAGATGTTGAGAGGATTCTGCTCTAGTCTAGAAAGGAAGTCTGGGTAAAATGGAAGAAACCACTTGTTTTCTGGAAATCTAGCACAAAATATGTAAGTGGTTACATAATGCAGGTCATATTTCATCTTGTCTTTTTGTGTAACTATTCAAAGAAAATTCATATAGTTTTTCTACTGTCTGCTGGATATATTCCATATCATCAAACTTTATTTCCAAAAATGTAATTGTCAGCTAATAGAATCTATCTATACAAGGTTCTTATATTTTATATGAGAAGAGTGATAGTTTGAAGCTTATTATCTGCTAAGTAGTTTATCTTTACTATTTAGCATAATTGCCATTTACCTGGATGTACCCTTTTTTTAAAAACAACATACATGTAAATTTTAATTCATACTAACAATCTTTGTTCTATTTCAATATCTTTAAGTCATATTAATTTTTTTCCCGATAAATATCTTTAAGTCTTATTATTAAGTACTAGACTTTTATTCTATCTCAGGTAATTGCAATGAGACGACAAGAAGATAAAGATATTGTATAGTGCAAGGCAAGAAGATAAAGTGGATTCAAAACAATAGGTTGGACATCTCTCGATCATGAGATTTTAGCTTATAAATTTTGGATTTATTTACGTAAAATTGAAGTTTGGATTTTTAGGATATTTTTGTACTTTTAGATTTGAAGGTTGATTTTCTTTGTATTTTAAATTAAGTATTTGAAATTCTTGTAAAATATTCGTATGTTTTGAGTTATATAATGTGATTGCGTTTAATTTAATTTAATTTTAATAATAATGTAAATTTATGTATAAAAATAAATAAAAATAAAATAAAAGACATCATATAAAAACCGATGTTTATGCTAGGAAAGACATCGGCGGAGAAATGATGTGTTTTAGTGCAAAGTCGATGTGTTTTCTTAAAAGACATCGGTGGAAAACCGATGTCTATGGTCCCTTACAATGTCTGTAAGTAGATAGACATCGGTTATTAACTGATGTCTAATGGATCATGACTGATGTCTTTTCTTAAAAGACATCAGTTGAAAATCGATGTCTTTTCTTGGAAAGACATTGGTTGATAAACGATGTCTAATGGGTGCCAATCGATGTCTCTTCGTCGAAAGACATCAGCGGATAACCGATGTCAAAAGGCGCAACCGATGTCTCTTCATTTAAAGACATCGGTTGATAACCGATGTCTTTTCATTGAAAGACATCGGTGGATAACCGATGTCAAAGGATGCAACCAATGTCTATACAATGGAACAGACATCGGCTAAAAATCGATGTCTATCAGCGCCCACTTTCAACATCGGGGGCTTCAACATCGGTTGCTTGGTGAAATAGAACCGATGTCTATCAGTATTTTTGGTGTAGTGATTTTTCAATGCAAACACACTATCTCTCATACATTTCAATCATTCGGTTGTTACCGATAATATAATATTCACAACATCATCTACTTTTCAAAATCCTACCCTACCATAACTCTACTTTATAAACCATACCAACATTTTACTATTCACATATTACAAAGTTAAATAGTCAATAGTCAAAGATCAAACTAAATGCAAACCAAACATAATTAAGTATCATACAATAGGTTTCAGTCTCATCTGAATATAAGTCAATATTTGGTCATGCAACCAGTATCTGAGTAGCTTTGGAACTTGTTCCAGCAATGAAGTATAGGGAATTATTATTCTTCAGAAAATTCAAACTATTACTCCCTCCATCTCAAAGAAATTGAAATACTTTCCTCTTTGGTTTGTCCCATAACAATTTAGAAATATACTCAATACAACTAACCTCTCAATGCAATTTATTTTCAAAAATACTACCCCACCTAACATACATAACATACTTTGCACTTCATTTATTACTAAAATACCGAACTACCCCAAAAAAGTGCACTTCTTTTTAAGTGTGCCCAAAGCGAAGGTATCAAAAGCTTTGGGACGGAGGGTATTATTTTTCCTTTTGAGTAATTTTTGATTGTGCCTTCTACCTCCATCAATTACGAAACAAAGTAGTACTCTCAAATGCAGTGATCATAGATGATGTTAAGAGAAATAGAAGCTCACCATTAAATGGAAATTGGTATAGAACGGCTCCCAAACCATCCACAATGCTAAATCTCCTTGCATTTTGGCCCTCCTGCATAAACAGCCAATTATAATTCAGGCCTAATAATCTAATAAATCGTATATTTTAATCCTCATGATTAAACAATAATAATAAAATAAAATAATACTCCCTCTGTCCCACGTATTTTTACCCACTTTCCATTTTGGGGTGTCCCATGTATTTTTACTCATTCCATTTTTTGGTAAAAATACATAATATTTTATTACCTACTTTTTACAATCCCAACAACTTTAATTACTTTTTTACACTTTATTCATCATTCCCAATAACTTTATTCATTTTTTCCTTTTAAATTACTAATTTATCCCTACTTTCTCTTACATTATATATTAAAAAATAAAACGTCTTAATCTCTGTGCCCGTACAAATGGGTAAAATACCCAGAACGGAGGGAGTAATAATAATAATAATTGCACATTTTGTGGCAAGTAAAAAGAGAGTCAAAAACTAACCTGTACATAATTGAGCTCATCGCTTGTAACAATGTCAACATATTTGTTTATGAGTAAACCTAATGCTCTAATTAGGTAAAAATCTAACCCAATAGATTCTTCAATTCCAGGTCTTTGCACCTTCACAGCAACAACCTGGCCAGAGTTGTGCTTTGTAAACTTGACCTAGACTGGCTGCAGCAATTGGAGATGCGGATATTGATGAGAAAATTGAATCAAGTGGGTATCCCAATTCCCTCTCAATACATGAAAATGCTTCTGCGTCTGAAAATGTTGGCAAGGCATCCTTCCAACAAAACATAAAAGAACATCATCACACACAAAACCTTGAAAATTGTGTTAATTTATAGAAGACTCTTAAACTAATTGACAAAGTAAACCAATTTCCCATAACAAAGTATTTCTGATTTGTGCTAGTGCCAGCAGCAGTTACATCAAAATAACAACACACTGACAATGCAGCGGAGCAACTCATCCGGGAACTTGGGAAGTTCGACTGATTAGTAAGAAAAATCGAAGAAATTCGACTTATGAATCAAGGAAATCTGGAAAAATCTAAGAAATTCGATTCGTAGCAAACATTCAGCTCTTTATTTTTTTCTGATCTGATGTCCCCCATGATGTTCCTCCTATACTTAGCGTAACGATCAGGATCCGGTGAGATTTCTCTGCGTAGATTGTTGGTGCAAGATCCAACGGCCGAGAATTGATCATCAGCAGGGCAGACATGGCCTTCGAAGTTCATCGATTCGGGTGGAAACCCTTTTCTAGAAGATTCGTTGGTGGTTCTGTAATCTGATAATGCTGATTCATTAGGAAAAGGGGAGAATGCGATGAAGAAATGCGTTACAAAATGCCCAGTAATCTTTAATTACAAATAAGGGAAACATAAAAAAAAAGCTTAAAAATATATTAGTTAATTAGAAAGAAGAGAAACAATAGAGATGGTTCAAAAGAAGAAGGTGATGCCAAATCATGTGCCAAATCAGCATTGAATGTAGGAGAGGTTGACAATTAGGATGGAGAAAACCTTCCTTCAGTATATAAAAGAAAAGTATCAAGCAATAATGGAATTTCATTAAAAAAAAAAAAAAAACTTATCCCAATAAGTATTTTGTGCGACACTAAATATAGTCATATACCATTATAACACATCGATTTTGTAGTATTTGGAGGTATAAGTTAAAGTTAAATAAATATATAATAAATAACTAAATAAATAAATAAAAACATTATTATTGTTATAATCCTTTTTAAACCTTAATTCAATTGCCGCGAAGCTGTGTTTTTGTTGGAATTTTGTCAAATAAAAGGAGGGAGTTTCTATCCCACATCGGGTGGGAGAGAAAGGAGGAGGGGCTCCTTAGGCTATTTAAGGAGACCCCTAGTGTAAATGTTAAGTGCATCAATCAAGTACACTTTAATCTTTGTATTTGATTCTAGTTAAATTTCTTTCTTTGATTCTCGGTTGTGAGAATGGGAAGAAAGGTGAGAATTAGTCAAAGATTTGTAAGGGTGTAGGGATTGGGGTCGAGAGAGAGAAATTCTGTGTGATTGTAAAAATTTTTCACATAGTGGTATTTTCTCGGGTTCGTGGTTTTTCTCCGGTTTTGGAGTTTTCCACGTAAATTCTTGTGTTGTGCTTTTTAAGTTCTTCTTTGTTTGTCCCTTAGAAATGAATGGGGATCTGCCTTATCCCAACAAGTGGTATCAGAGCCCGGTTCGGGTGCTTATAAAGTTCTTAGTATGCTCTGTGGTTGCAGCATAGTCTGACCTTCCACATCAGAAAAGACTTTATGAGAGGAAGATGGTTATTCATTAGGCTAAGGGTGGCATGAAAGAAGTGGGAAAAAGCTAGTGGCACAAGGGTGTCAGAAGAACAGCCGGATGCGGTGGCATCTCCTTTATTGCGGTGAAATGCTCCGGACTGTGGCGACAGTGGCGTGGCAAGGGGTAGGATTTGTGGGACAGCAGCTTTTGGCGGAGTTCTTGGACCTGCAGCAATGTGAATTGCTGGGACTCCTGGTAATGGAGTTAGCTTAACAGCGGCATGGGGTTTTTTCATGGATGTCGGCTCAAGGAGGTTTGAAAGGAATAGGTTTTCCGGTAATGACTAGTGGCGTGGGGAAGCGACGATTCAACGGGAAAGATGGCGATGTGGTACTTGGTATCGGCTGGCGCTAGATCGGTAAAGAATAGCGTGGATTCAACTGACAAGTGGGAAAGCATCGTGAATTCCGGAAGGTTGGAATCGGCTTCAAGTGACAACACTTTCAGTAGAAAAAGGGTTCGGACAAACCTGGTGTAGCTGGCGGTAAAGGCAGCGACGTCATGTCGGTACAGACGGATTTTGCTCAAGGTGGAGCAATGGTGCAGTAATTGCGGTGGAGCAATGGCACGGAAATTGCTTACGCTGGAGCAATGGTGACGTTTCTGGTCAAGGAGGAGCTGTTGCGGCAACAGTTCTGAATGTTGAGTTAATATTATTGGGGATCCTTGTGACATGTTCAGTTGTCATGGAAAAGGTGTAATAATATTAGCTGGTCCACAAGTTTGCACACGGACATTGACTTGGCAGGTGATGTAGGGTGTGTGGTGGATGTATATCGATGGCTGATGGACTTCCAGGGGTAGCCAAGAGCTGGAACTAGCACCATAAATATCAGCAGGTGTTTTCGATATGTGCCGCAGGAAATTCTTAGAATGGTTTAATTCTAAGTGGTCTACTCATATGGTGGAGTATGATTCTCAGGTTGAGAATGATTGTCGGTAAAGACAATGAGTCTTCTTTTATTTGATAAGGTGGAGATTGTTGGAATTTTGTCAAATAAAAGGAGGGAGTTTCTATCCCACATCGGGTGGGAGAGAAAGGAGGAGGGGCTCCTTAGGCTATTTAAGGAGACCCTTAGTGTAAATGTTAAGTGCACCAATCAAGTACACTTTAATCTTTGTATTTGATTCTAGTTAAAATTACTTTCTTTGATTCTCGGTTGTGAGAATGGGAAGAAAGGTGAGAATTAGTCAAAGATTTGTAATGGTGTAGGGATTGGGGTCGAGAGAGAGAAATTCTATGTGATTGTAAAATTTTTTCACATAGTGGTATTTTCTCGGGTTCGTGGTTTTTCTCCAGTTTTGGAGTTTTCCACGTAAATTCTTGTGTTGTACTTTTTATGTTCTTCTTTGTTTGTCCCTTAGGAATGAATGGGGATATGCCTTATCCCAACAGTTTTTTGTGTGAACAGGATTCACTGTGTTTATAAAAGGCAAAAGCTTGTGTGTGCCGGGCCGGGAGCATATTTCGTGTGCCTTTAGAATTTTGTGTTAAATTGTATAGTATAAAGATGTGTACTCTTTATTTTACAAGACAAAAATTTGTGTACGGCCGGGCGCACGGAAGCACACTCCGTGTGCCTTTAGAATTGTGTTAAATTGTATACTCTTCGATATAAAGATGTGTACCCTTTATTTTCTGAAAAAAAATAAAAAATATAATGATAGTGTATACCCTTTAGAACAAAATGATGTACCCTTATTAATTAAAGTATATATTCTTTAGAACAAAATAATGTACCCTTATACATAATATTAAATTCTAAAGGCGCACGGCGTGCGCCCGGCCGCACGCAAGCCTCACTCTTTATAAAATTACTTCTTAGTAGTATTTAAAAAACTGTTAATTGAAAATTAATATATTTTTTTAGTCGAAAGAATAAAATGTATCTATGTAAAGAGTAATTGATAAATCAGGTGCAAGAAATTCGAAGAGTAATATTTTTCATTTAGAACAGTAATACTTTATATCTTTAAAATATAGTACTCCCTCCGTCCCACGTATTTTTACCCACTTTCCATTTTGGGGTGTCCCACGTATTTTTACCCATTTCATTTTTGGCAAAAATACATAATATTTTATTACCTACTTTTTACAATCCCAACAACTTTAATTATTTTTTTACACTTTATTCATCATTCTCAATAACTTTATTCACTTTTTCTTTTTAAATTACTAATTTATCCCTACTTTCTCTTACATTATATATTAAAAAAATAAAACGTCTTAATCTCTGTGCCCGTACAAACGGGTAAAAATACCTGGGACTGAGGGAGTAATTATTTTATGAGCTAAAAAGTGCTCGTAGAGTTCACGTGTAAACTCAATTCACACAAGTATTTGTGTCCACCTCAACATTTAACACCAAGCCGATAAGGGCCAGAAGGTTATCACCTGCTTCTGACCTTAAATATAAAGGTACATTGAGCACATTTTTACCATGTTGAATAAGGGATAACCTCCTACACCCTTCCACTAAATTCAGCAAAGTGATATTTAAAATACAACATACATTGAGCACATTTTAATTAGATTGAAGGGGGATAAGCCTTCCAAATCCTTAAACTAAACTCAGCCTTATTTATATGTAAAGTGATATTCTCTCTATCCCACAACTAGGTATATATTTTTTTATTTTGATCCGTCCCAAAATAAAATATACATTTTCTTTTTGGTTGATGTGACCAATACAATACCATTATTATATCCACAGGCCCCACACACTACACCAATACAACTACCCACCACATATTAAAATATTATTTCTCTCACTTCACTATACATTAAAATATTATACTCCTTAATCTCCGTGCAAAAAGTAAACGCATACCTTGTTATGGGACGGAGGGAGTATTTGAAATACCAACATACTCCTTTCGTGTCGCGTTAAGGCTTATATTTTCATTTTGAGTTGTCTCAAGTTAAGGTTTACGTTTTTTTTTGTCAATTTGGGCCCACTCAAAACAATTAATTATTCCATGTAGGACTCACACACAATACTAATACAACTACCCACTTTACATTAAATATTATTTCTCTCATCTTACTCCACATTAAAATATTATATCTCTTAATCTCTGTTGCAAAAAGCAAACGTCAATGTTAACGTGAGATTGGGGGAGTATTAAGCAAAACTCATTATAATAATTTATTATTACTCCCTCCGTACATGGATCACACACATCACTAATATATTTAATATATAGGTCTCACACACCTCACTAATATAATTACCTACTACAGATTAAATAATAATACTCATTAATCCACCTGAAAAAAAAAGTAAATAGTACTCAAGTTGACACATCTACATAGAGTAGATATGTCAATTTCTGTGGGATGAAGAGAGTATATATCTATTGGCCGACGACGGAGGGAGTACAAAAATGAGTTCAAATCAGCCCATATCATCCCACAAATGATTGTCCTAATTAGTGTTGTATATAGGGAAAAAATATTTTTTTACCCCATAAGTATGATCATGTAAAATTTTTGCCCCAAAAAAGATAAGATTTGGGCATTTGTCCATTAACTTTATAATTGCACCAATGTTGCCCCGTTTTCACCGGAATCCGATATTTTCGCCGGAATCCGATATTTTCGCTGGAATTGATCACGTGCATGTCATGTGATCATCGGATTTGACATTTCTCAGAGGGATAAAATATTTTTTTGCCTCGTAAGTTTTACAATGTACAATTTTTGTCCCAAAAAAGATAAGATTTGGACATTTATCCCAATATCTTTATAATTGCGCCAATTTTTCCCCATTTTTCCAGGAATTTGATATTTTTACCGGAATCGATCACGTACATGTCACGTTATCATTGGATTTTGCATTTTTCGGTGAATTTGTTGATCTGGCGACACAGTGGCATCCCCGTCAACAACAATAACAATATTTTATTAATAATTTAATTAAAAAATACCCTAAATCGATGAACTCAGTTCTCACGTGCCCACCACGTGCTTCCACCATCTTCGTAAACTCTCTCTTCTTATCAATCAGGGGATCCTCCGTGTACCCTCTCACCACCATGGGCGGCAGCTGTTGAATCTTCCTCTCCAGGGGCCTATTCCCAACGAACAGATCATAGTATACATTGCCTCGATCTGCACCCTCGGGCAATGCGAGGAACCACAGGATATCAAAGCCATACAAAGGGAGGATAGAGTTGTTGGCGTTTTTAGCTCCAATTCAATCCTTCGCACCCCACCGAAGAACAACTAGTTCATTATCAGTCTCGCGATTCTAATTGACTGGAGATCGATATCCAGTGTGCGCATCCCCATGTGGTAGACCATGATGCCGGCGGCGCTGCTTTCCATTATGAAAATCCTAGAGAAGTCGGTGAATTCTTTCAATCCAAGGGTTGGCATCGTGGCCGGCGAGTGCTTGGGTTTTAACCAACTGCACTGCGTCCATGAGGTCATCGTACGCCTCCGGAAGACGATTCTCTCGTGCTAGGTGTTAATTGACGGAAGCGATGAAGGAAGGAACGTGAGCAACCATACAGTTGCATGACTCAAGGAAGCTGTTGGATCTTCCTCTCCAGGGGCCTATTCCCAACGAACAGATCATAGTATACATTGCCTCGATCTGCACCCTCCAGCAATGTGAGGAACCACAGGATATCAAAGCCATACAAAGGGAGGATAGAGTTGTTGGCGTTTTTAGCTCCAATTCAATCCTTCGCACCCCACCGAAGAACAACTAGTTCATTATCAGTCTCGCGATTCTAATTGGCTGGAGATCGATATCCAGTGTGCGCATCCCCATGTGGTAGACCATGATGCCGGCGGCGCTGCTTTCCATTATGAAAATCCTAGAGAAGTCGGTGAATTCTTTCAATCCAAGGGTTGGCATCGTGGCCGGTGAGTGCTTGGGTTTTAGCCAACTGCACTGCGTCCATGAGGTCATCGTACGCCTCCGGAAGACGATTCTCTTGTGCTAGGTGTTAATTGACGGAAGCGATGAAGGAAGGAACGTGAGCAACCATACAGTTGCATGACTCAAGGAAGAATGTAGCGGTGGCGCTCAAGAACACAAATCCTTTATCGTGGAAGTAAATGATGAGGGGGAGCTTGGCGGCGAAAAATTCGACTGCTGCCGCCCATGGTGGTGAGAGGATACATGTGGATCCCCTAATTGACAAGAAGATGAAGTTTGCGAAGATGGTGGAAACACGTTGAGAGAACGTGAGAGCTGAGTGCATCGATGGAGGATATTTTTTTAATTAAATTATCATTAAAATATTATTATTATTGTTGATGTGGATGCCACTGTGTCGCCATGTCAGTAAATTCAACGAAAAATGCTAAATCCGATAATCACGTAACATGCACGTGATCGATTCCGGTGAAAATACCAAATTCCAGGAAAATGGGACAACATTGGCGCAATAATAAAAATATTGGGACAAATGCTCAAATCTTATCTTTTTTGGGCAAAAATTGTACATGACAAAACTTACGGGGCAAAAAAATATTTCATCCCGCCGGGAAATACCAAATCCGATGATTACGTGACATGCACGTGATCAATTCCGGTGAAAATATCGAAATCCGGCAAAAATGGGGCAACATTGGTGCAATTATAAAGTTAATGTGACAAATGCCCAAATCTTATCTTTTTTTGGGCAAAAATTATACATGACCAAACTTACGATGCAAAATAATATTTTATCCCGTTGTATATATATGTCATGACATCAGCAACCTAGATTAGTATGTGGCCCTCACTCGTACAACCTAACCACCTAAAATTACTCCTCTCCATCGCTCTCCTCAAAACCCTCCCTCTCCAAATCCACACCCTTCTCATTCTCAATCCTAGATTAAATTGAATTTAAAAATAAAAAATGAAATATGGCAACCTTTCGTTTCAGATAACAAAAAATTTCTACAGATCAAAATATCTCACACAATAGCTTTTCACTTTCATCTTCAAGAGAATTAACTCACAAAACTCTGTACAGATTTTAGGGAAAACCGACGGCGAAAGATGTCAGGTGGAATTGGTCCATCAGGCGATATAGGTCTCCCCAAGGAAGAACACCACCAATCGGAAGTCAGCAACGCCGCCCTAAAACCCGGCGGAAAAACACCTCCGCGGCGGAGCTTCTTCACTTTCCGCCAGCTGAACGCTCTCGCCGTCGGCATAGTCCTCTCCGCCAGCGGCATGGTCAGCCCGGAGGACTTGGCGTTCGTCATCTTCTCCGTAGCGTACATGTACTTTATCTCCAAGGTCGCGTTTCCGCCGTCCTCCCCGCACTCAGATCCGCGGGTCTTCGGCGAGAAGAACACCATTCTGAGCGCGTACGTCTTCGTCGCGGCGGTGATAGGGCTGTACCTCCCGATCGCGTACATCTTCGAAGGCGTTTTCGAGGGGGACAAGGAGGGGATCAAGGCGGCGGCGCCACATGTGTTCCTGTTATCCAGTCAGGTGTTCATGGAGGGACTGTCTTTCTCCGGCAATTTCTCGCTGCCGATTAGGGTTTTCGTTCCGGTGTTCTACAATTCGAGGAGGATATTCACGCTTGTGGAGTGGGTGAGGAGTGAGATTTCGAAGGTGGATGCGGATTACTCGGGTAGTGCGAGGAGATTGTACGTCGGTAGAGCTCTTGCGGTGGCAAACATGGCGTTTTGGAGCTTCAATTTGTTTGGGTTTTTATTGCCTGTTTTTCTACCAAAGGCTTTTAAGATTTACTATGCCAAAGTTAAGGATTAACGGACCTCTCAGTTTTATATGATTGTAATTGTAATGTTGTAAGCCTAACCTCTCTGTTTTATGTTGTTTTCGGGCTAATTAAGATATACACAAGTTTGATTTTGTATAGAATAGCTTTATACAAAATACTTACTATACAATAACATTAGGGGAAGAGAGATACATCATTTATTTTCTTTTCGTAGCCCAGAATTCATGGATAGTGAGAAGATAGATACATTCTTCACTATTTTGAATAAAACGATTCAATATATCACCTCCACATTATACTCATATATTCACTCCAAGGAAGAATAGATGTACTCAAATATTCGCTCAAAATATAGGGAAAAAATTAATGTATCATATTTTAACTCGAATTTATTACTCGAATATTTTTATTCAAAAATAATTTGACTCGAATTTGGGGTTTCGAAAATTATTTTTTATTTTACTCGAATACATTATTCAAATGTATTCGAGTAAATGATATTTTCGTCAATTCAGACATTAAAAAATAACATGTTAAAATTAGGATAAAAAAATTATTTGATATAATGTCAACCATTACTTCCAAAATATGTATATGATAGATTACTTCATAGCACTTTCATTCCCATCCGTAGGGTAGCAACTACACTCCAAAATTATCTTTAATAATTTGTTCTACGACTTAAAATTTATTATAGTTAAAAATAATACACCCTCCATCCAGTTCTAAGGTGTCAGTTTGCTTTTTTGCATGTGGATTAAGGAATATTATTATTATATGTAAAGTGGATAGTTGTATTAAAGGGAAGTGGTGGACCATATTGTGTACTTTTTAACTAAATAGGAAAAATGAATAATTTTGAACCGAACACCAAAAAAATAAAATAGACACCTTAGAAGCGGACGGAGTGAGTAATAAGTATCAATAGTACGTATAAAATCGAGAAAAAAAAGCTACAACTACTGTTGGATTGTATACTAAAAGCCTAGCTTTAGTATGAACAATGTTATAACAATTTATTTGAAATGAGAATAATATGATCAAATGATTGCGTCTTATAATTTATTTATATGTTAGATGCAATAGTCCACTTACTTTATACTGTAGATAATATGTTATCCGACAACACATGGAAGATCATATTATCAGTTTTCTTATAAAGTATAAGCGGATGCTCACAACCGAGATAGACGGGGACTCTCTATTGGGATGGTTGTAGTATGATTTGATATTAGTTTGTCTTGACTATAGAATCACATTAGTGCACTTTGTGTGTATTGAGCAGGACCGCTTGAGATCGTTCGATTTATACTGACTATATAAGAGAATTTGGTCTCAGTTATTATGGATGTTCGTGCTATTAATCCCTATACAATAACCTCGACATGTAAGCTAGTATATATCTCTTTGATTCATCAATGTGAGATTTATATATTAAATCAACAAACTCGGTGAGTTGAGAAATAATGCTGTCTCTATGGTATGCTGTTGATTGTAGAAGGAATCCGTGTCCGCTATAGGTTGATGATGTCCCCTTGAGGAGCTCATAAGGATTATCATGTAAACCCTGCAGGTGGATTTATTCCGGCATGATAATGAGGTTGAGTGGTACTACTCTCGGATGAGATATTAATTAATGAAGTTGCCAGTAACTTAATTAATTAATGGACGTTGCATATCTTAAACATGGGGAGACTGTCAGGCTCATAATAAGAAGGAGCCCATAATGTAATTATGGGATTAGAGCAGCAGTGTAGTAATAATATTTTAGTGGAATATATTATTATTATTATTATTATTGGACTTAAGCATAAGTTTTGGGTTAAACTTGGATACTTAAGCCCAATGGAGGCCCAACTCTAATTTCTCCTCCTGGTCCCTGCTGTAGCCCATATATAAGTCATCTCAACTGTTCGGAACCCTAATTGAATCACGCCTAACACTGTGAGGAGGGTGAGGGAACAGCAGATTGAGAAGATCTCGAAGATCGTCGCCCACACGACGTCGAGATTGGAGTTGGGAATAAAATAGAAAATTTGAAGGTTGTTTTCTATTGCTGTTCATCAATTTCCATGATTTTTATAAAATTGTGTGAACCTCCAAACTATATGTTTGAGACACTATTGGAAAGACACTGAAGAGAGAATCATTTTGGCCGATAGATCACTCGTATCGGATATCGGATGAGAAAGTTATCCCCAAAATTGTGAGGCTGCGCAGGATGCTGATCGGTGTCATTTTGACCTAGATTTTAGTGTCTTTTGTTATGTGTTTTTGTGTGTTTTTATTCATTTTATATATCATTTGGTGGTGTTATATGAAGATATGAAGATTTGTACTTTGAAATGATAAATGTGTGATTTTCATGATTAAGTGCCTTAAATTGTGCTATATTTGTGAATATTTAGAGAATTGGTAAATTGGTGTAATTTGTATGATTTTCAGGTAAAAATAGATTCTAGACACGATAAAGAAGATGTGAGAAAAAACAGAGCTCAATTCGGAGTTGAAATGAGGAAGAACGAGCCAAAGCAAAATGCTGCAAAACGCAAGTCTAACTTGTGTAATTTTTCTGTATTCTTATGGAGCTCAAAACTAAACATGTGATAAATGGTTGAAAAGCCACTGAAGAGAGGATCGCGTGAGCATAAGAATCACTCGGATTGGGGTTCGGATATTGAAAATTATACGCGAAACGGTGAGACTACGCTTCACGTGATGCACCTACACGCCCCATGTGCTGCTACACGACCGGTGTAGGTGCAAAAGGCAATTTTATGATATGCACTTATTCTAGAAGCTTCCATGAGGGTATAAATATATGTTTTGACCATAAAATCCGAGAGGAATCATTTGGGATCAATTTCCACACTCACTAAACACCTAAATTACACACATTCATCTCATCTCTTCCACCCTTCACTTTATCCATCCAATCCACTTGATCTTCTCAAATCCATCCATAAATCCATTCATCCACCAATCTAAGAAGAGGAATTCATCATTGGTTGAAGATTATATCATGATCAAGGGGGAGGAAGTTCACCATCAAAGGGGAGTCAACTTACCTTTATTTTGTTACTTTCTTCATTATTTGGCTCAATTGGAGCATGCTGTGGTATGTATTGATTTTACTATGATATGTAGTGGCTAGTCCTAATGTGGTTAGGTATTATGTAAATTTTGCACACCACATGTTTGATGAAATGATTATTATGAATATTTTCTATCATGAATGCTTATTCTCATTTTATGTATGATTTGTGTGGTTAAATTCTCTAATCATAGTGTTAGGATGGTCATTCCAATATTATGCTTAGTGGTTTAATTGAATCATTGATTACATGAAATGACTTAGTTAGTATGAGGAGAGGTAAGTCATACTCTTCAAGTGCTTAGAACCTCATGATAGAACATTAGTGATGAACTAGTGAGGGGAACCCAATTTATGATCATAGTACCTTCATGGGAATTGAGAGTAAGAACAATCCTAAGAGATTTAAACTTGTAAAAGAGTTGAGAACCTAATCACCTTAGCCATAGGGGTTAGGGGTACAAACGTGATTGCCCTTAATATCATAACATGAAAACCATCAATGCATGTGTGTGTGTGGGTCTATATATACCTTACCATGAATGTTTCTTGTCTTACATAATTCTTAGATTGTTCTCCTTCACCCATCATCCATCTCATTTGTATATGTTCTATCTTTTAATTGCTTTCTAGCTTAGTTTGTAGTATAATCAACCCTCTCCTTCTTTGATTAGTCATACTAGAGTGAAACATCTCTCAAATACGTCTACCCACTTTCGCCCTTGGGTTCGATATCTTATATATTTTGCACTTGGTCTCTTACATGCTACTCACGATAGAGTACACTTGCTCTAAATCAATTTAACCAAAATTGAAATCAAGTTCAGCTGCCGGCGAGAATCTTTCTCCTTTAATATACCCTGATGAAAGATAATACATTTTTATGTTTTCTTACTTCCACTGATTATGGAATCATATGAAACCCTAACGGTTCACGTTAACTAAATGATCAAACGCTAACAATCGATATCAGAACTTCAGTTTTATTGTGAAGCGTGACACGTTAGGCTAGGGTTTATGTAGAATATATAATTTATTTATGGATTAGAATCGCATGAGAATTAGGGTTTGGTATAATGGCTTTATTCATGAAAACTCATCGCTGGCAGGCTTGCACGTTAGTGGCAGGGCGTGAAGTGCACGGCATCATGTGTGTTGACGGACGGTCCGCATGATGGTGCACAAGCGGCGTGAGGTACCGCGCACAGTGGGTGGCTTGGCATGCAGGATACCATGTGACTGACATGACACGAGACGGTGCAAGGTAGAAGCAAGGTTCTAGGCGGGCAGCACGGTTGCGCGCTAGTGCCGTATGAGCAATGCTAGGCTAGGTGCAATCAGCGCGATGATAGCGCTTGTACGGCAGGTGGTTGACACACGGGGCAAGCGCGGGATGCCGCGCACGGTAGCATACTTGGCACACACGGTAGCATGCTTGGCGCGCACGACAGCATGGATATAGCGCACGACAGTGTGCTTGGCACCAGGTGTGGCCACTCGCTAACGCACATTGTGGCATGCACGGCATCCAACGATGAGCACGGCTGGACACACGGTATAGCGTAAGTGACAGGCGAGTATGCACGGTGTCTCAGCTCATGGGCATGCGGCTGGATATATATTGGCGTGCTAGTGCGCTGGCAGCCATGCATCGTGCTTGCTGTCAAGCGGGTGGCATGCGTGATGCCCCTGCTGTGCAGCGGGACGAGCTATGCGACCGGTGCTGGTAGGAGAAAACTAGAGGCACGACCGGCGGCAGGCATGGAAGGACAGAGACGACTACGTGTTTTGGAGAATTCCGGGTTGCGGCAGCCCATGATGATGAATAACTTAGGGCGAAAGTAATCTCACTTATCACGTAAGGCATCGTTCAACAACTGAAGTGTCGGACAAGACATCTTGATTTAGTACCATTTTAATTCGTAATATACAACTTCCATAGTTGGTTTAATTATTTGATTATTGTTGTATATGTTATGCATGATTCTCTGTGATTTACTGTCTTATGTGCCGTAATAGGAGCATGTTAGGTTACTATTTTATTATTGAATATTATATGCATGTAAAAACCCTCATTGTTAAATAACTAAGTGGGATAGGGGATTAGTAATTAATTCTCGTGGCCTCCATTATTGGTTTGTAATGTGATACAAGTATACTTGCGTGTTGGCTATAGTGTCTTTCTCCCCATCGGATGAGTATATTTGTGGATCACTAGTACAGACTTTATTAAATAATTATTATTTTGTAATGTGATGCACGTAAACTTGTCTGTTGGCTATAGTGCCTTCCTCCCCATCAGGTGAGTTTATTTTCGGATCACTGTACAAACTTATAATTGATGATTGTAGAAAGTATTGGCAATTGGATCGTGTGGTTCAACGTGATCCGTTTAGGAATTCAGGCAAACAATCAGCGGAAGCATAAAAAATGTTTACCTGACTTCTGGGTCGATGTAGAGGATGAAGATCTGTGATGAACACCTCTGATCATCTACCGTATGTCCCAAAGTCAACTCTGGTGTTGGGTGGTCAACAATCCCCAGAGTTCTCTCAATCTGCTCTCTGTTGTCTCCCGTATGTCAAATAAGGCACAGACTTAGGGTTAACAGGAGCTGAGATGACTTTTATAGTTGGGCTACATCAGGGATCAGGAGGAGAAATTGGACTGGGCCTCAATTGAATTTAATTAACCAAGCTTAGCCCAAAGCTTTTAATTAAATCCAATAATAATAATATAGTCCACTAAAATATTATTATTGCACTACCCATCCAATCCCAAATTATGTTCTGGGCTCATTCTTATTATAAGCCCGATGGTCTCCCCATGTTTAAGATATACAATGTCCATTAATTATATAAGTTACTGACAACTCAAATTAATTAATATCTCATCCGAGAGTAGTACCACTCAACCTTATTATCATGCCGGAAATTAATCCACTTGCAAGATTTATATGATAAACCTTATGAGCTCCTCAAGGGGACATCATCAACCTATGACGGTCATGGATTCCTTCTACAATTAACAACACACCATAGAGACAGCACTACTTCCCAACTCACCGAGTATATTGATTTAATAGTTATAAATCTCACCCATTGATGAATCAAAGAAATACATACTGTCCTACGTGTCGAGGTTATTGTATAGGGATTAAGAGCACGAGCTTCTATAATAACAGAGATCAAGTTCTACTATATAGTCAGTATAAGAAGAACGATCTCAAGCGGTCCTGCTCAATACACACACGTGCACTAATGTGATTCTATAGCCAAGACAAGCTAATACCAAACCACACTACAACCATACCGATAGAGAGTCCCCGTCTATCTCAGTTGTGAGCATCTGTTTATACTTTATAAGGAAACCGATAATATGATCTTCCGCATGTTGTCGCACAACATATTATCTACAGTATAAAGTAAGTGGACTATTGCATCATGCATATAAAATAGATTATAAGATGCAATCATTTGATCATATGATTCTCATTTCAAATATTGTTATAAGATTGTTCATACTAAAGCTAGACTTTTAGTATACAATCCAACAATCTCCCACTTATACTAAAAGACTATGCTGTCATGTCTTCTGCCATACATCTGATTCCTACTCCCACTACACGATCATTAAAAGCTCTCGCCTTAAGGTCCTTGTAAATGGTTTACTAGGTCATCATCCGATGCAATCTAGGCGACAACAACCTTCCTCTCATCATACGATTTCTCGTAACAGGTGGTATTCGCGCTCCATGTGTTTAATTGCCCTATGGACTTGTGATTTCTTCAAGTTTGCAACTGCACCAATATCATCAATGTAAATTGTGATTACCTTGGGCAAACTTAGAAACACTTCAAAGTCCATAATGAAGTCTTTAGAGTCATATAGATCCTTTAGCTGCCTTATAGGCTCCAATTTATCATCTTTCCATGATGGAGTCCGGAGTCTGAAATATATTTCTATATAACACTCCTCCACATTATGACTCTACTTCTTAAGATTAAACACATAACCTTTGAGGTGAATTTACTGCCGTCCAATCTGACTAAAAAATTCGAATCTACGTAATCCACAAGAAGCAGTGAATCTGCTCAGTGAGTTTATATATGATTTCAGTCCTTCTCAGGCACTTCATATATGTCTTACCACAATTCATCATTCTTGTTCTGGGTTACGTTGATACCCTCTGTTCATGCATCCAGCAAAACAGATATCCAACATCGTTCATAGCATTCCTTAGATTAAGCTTCCTTATTCGCCGAAGAATAAGGAACCGCTTTCATCCTCTTTATCTTCTTCTTGTGTCTCAAAGACACATTCACTTAGATAAATTCACATGCTAAACGAGTATGGACTGTATCATTTTATGAAACTTGAGATAAGCATAACATCCTTTCTTGTGATCTGTATTACCATGATCAAAAGGATATATTTTGCCTTTCTTAAGTCTTTCATCTCTACCGCTTTATTAACCGTACCCATACGCCCGATAATACTCTTTCATTGTCTCCAATGAGCAAGATACTATCTACGTATAGTACAAGAAACACCACCACGTTTCCATCACTCTTTACAACACACAAGACTCATCCGCTCATTGATTTAAATCCATGCCACTGGATTACCTAATCAAAACAGATGCTCCAGGATCTTAAAGCTTGCTTTAGTCCATCGCTGGACAATTTTAAGCTTACTATCAAAATGCTATTAGTATTTTGCAATGAATCACTCTGGTCGCTTCACATAGATATTTTTCTCAAGACTTCCAATCAAGAAAGTTGTCTTGACATCTATTTGCTGTTCCTCATAGTTCAATATGAGCAGCAATACATAAAAGAATCCGGATCAACTTAAGCATAGTTACCAGCGAACATGTTTCCTCATAATCGAACCATTTCTTTCTGAGTACACTTTTTCACAACAAGCTTTGCTTCCAAGGTTTTCACCTTTCCATATGATCCTCTTTTATTTCCTTTGACCACTTGCAATGACTTTTACACCATTTAGTGGTCATACAAGTTTCCAGACTTAATTTAGAATCCGTAGATTCTATTTCAACATTCATTGCAACTTACTAAGATTCTGCATTTTAATCTTGTAGTGCTACGTCGTATCCGTGGGACAATACCATGTTCAATACGGATCAAGTCTCACGACTCTCCCAAAATATATATTTATGGGTTGTCAAACAACCCTCCCACTACGATAAGGCACTACATGTAATTGTGTATCAGACGTGACACGCGTTGCAGTTTACCTTGTGGTATATCCTCTTGTACACTTGGTACTTATACTTAGTGTTTTCCTCTCACTTCCTTTAGAACAACTCATACATGGGTTTGTGATTTATTACATAGTCCTTTTTTCAAAAATCTAGTTATTGTGTTAACAATTATCCTTCGATCTTTTGGACTAAATAAATCACCCTCCATTTTTCTAGGATATCCCATATACAGACAAACGTTTCACGAATTACTGTATCTAGGGCATATCCATAAAATGAATTTAATTATTCCAAATAATTCATCATCTATCTAATCATAACCATAAGAGCCTTATACCTTCTACCCACCACACCATTCAGCTGGGGCTCGCCCGGTGTAGACTACTTGAGATTTAATCTCAACTTCTGATTAATAGCTCCTAACTATCCTAAGAGGTATTCGCCATCACGATTAAATCGTAATGACTTAATATATTTTTCATGACGCTTCACTGTACCAGTCTTGTAATTCTTGAATTAATCAAAGAACTTAGACATGCAGTGCATCAATAAATATATTGGTATCCAGAATAATCTTTGAATATTCATAACCACCTCTCGCCTGGATAATATTAGGTTCGCTTGAATCAGAATGAACTAATTCCAACATATATATCTTCAGCTCTACACCCCACAACCTTGAAAAGACAGTTAATCATTTTTACTTCCAAGCAAGACTCGCAAGTCCGATAGTTTCCACTTCAGATAAACCTTACGGTCTATCGGCTATCAACTTTTGAATCCTACCTAAGTAAAATGAACTAATCTTAGATGCCAAATGTATGTTTTAGTTCATCTCCGAAGGTTCCTTTCTCTTACTAATATTAGAAGATGCATTATTAAATACTATTTATTGCATCTGTGGGATGTGCATGATTCAAGAGTTTACATATTATCCACCAATGTACTTTAACAGATTATAGCCACATTCCTCATTACTATGACCATGTCATTTAAATGAAATGAAGTATCCATCCGTTAATGCATAGAAACCGAAATTAAATTCTTTCTATGAAACGTACGTAAAGACAATTTCTCATAATCAATCGTTTATTCTTATCATTAGATAAATAAACAACTCCCACTGCAATAACCACTACCTTTGTAGTTTTACCCATGTCATAACAATCTTATTCTTAGTTGGTGATAAACATTTAGTGATTCCAGTATCTACACACTTCGTATCAGTAGATGCCATCACTAATCATGTTTGAACCATTAGTAAATAAGATATTAAACTTGTTCACATCATGATGAAAATGGCTTTTCTTTACCACATGTTTTGTCAGAAGTTTTCCACCATTTACATCCTCTTGTAATTTAGGTGGAACTCACTCAAAACATTTAGACAATTATGGAGAATAAAATTGACTTAGGTTTCCCTTTCAACTTCTATTCCATATATTTCCAATTCATTCATCAAATTCTATCATGACCTATCACCTTTTAAATTACTCAAGTATCTGAAGAGTTACATGAGATCATCATATTTCTATGAACCTCTCATCTCTTCACTAGAGACTTTAGAAAAATATCATGAGACGTCCTTTGTGAGAACACACTTGTATTTTCTTAAGCAGTAAAATTCAAACCCAAGATTCTTTTCTAATCATCTAATTTGGACAAGTAAATATTATTTCTTTTAGTTAACAACTAGTGAAATAAAACCATTTGAAATTCAGAGAATCACAAATTAATTTACCGATCAAAACTTTGAATTTTATCCTTTTATATTGATTCCCTCAAAACAATATAAAAATAAAATTCACCGACATCTCAAGCACCGTGAGTCTGCAAGCCACGTTAGTGTGGACGTTTACAAACTCGAATATTTACAAGAGAAGGTTTTACCCATTAATTTCATTTGTCAACCTAACTTTATGACAAAATAATTAATAGTCGGTTCCTCTTTAGCCATGCAAATAATAGCAGTGACTCCGTTGGGGAGGATACTAATTATTTACATCTAAGTGTGCACCATTATTTGATTTCAAGTCCGCTGCCCAAGCTTATGTGCCTTACTGTTGGAGAAGTACACACGCGCTCAGATAACTTTCTACAACCATCAATTATATAAGTTTGTACTAGTGAACCGTATATAAGCTCATCCGTTAAGGAGGAAGGCACTATAGCCAACGCGCAAGTCCATATGCATCACATTACAAACAATAATTATTTAAAGAAGTTTGTACCAGTGATCTGTGAATAAACTCATCCGTTAGGGAGGAAGGCTCTATTGCCAACGCGCAAGTTTACTCACATTACTTACAAACCAATAATGGAGGCCGTGGGAATTTTTTTTTTTTTACCAATCCCCTCTCCCACTTAGTTATTTAATACCGAGGGTTTTTAACATGCATATAATATTCAGGAATAAAATATACAACCTAGACATGCTTCTATTAACATCAATTTAAATAAATAAATCACATAGAACATGCCTTTCATATATAACAATTAATTGTCAAATAAAACAATTAAACCAATTATATATTATGAATTAATTGCACATATAGTGGATCAATTAAATGGGCCCAAGAGCAACAAATAAGCATAAAATGAGCATCAGACTAAATAATTAATCAAGCCCATTGTCCATGCCCCATATACTCAACCCAAAAACTAATTTAAGAAATTAATCCACCATAACCATGTATCCAGCAATTAAAAAAATGACCCAGCAGCCCATTAAAGCAAAAACAATTTGCAGCACACATGCATTAAAGCCCAATAAGCAATAGCATAAGAGCAGCCCATAAAAAATGCAAGAGAGCCCATGAAATAGGCCCACAATTAAATTAGAAACAAGGCCCAACATAAAGAAGTCATCATCCCTGCCCTATTTCTTCTCCTAGCCGCAAACTCACTCCACACAGTAGCTGTAACACGGCGCCACCGCTTTCGGCGGTCGAGCCGTCAGCCCGCTGGAGTCACGCTGCCAGCCGTCCGATAACGAGCTGCCAGACCACTGGAGTCGCCCCATCCGCCCAGCAGATCATCGACTTCCTCCAGCCTTCACCGTCGCACGTCGCTGCAACCGCGCCCTCAACTACCGTCAGAATCGAGCCGTCACCACGACGCCATGCAAACACTGCAGTCGCGCCCAACTTTCACGCTCCCACTGACCAACAGTCGTGCATGCAGACTGACCAGATCAGAAAAGCGCATCAGACCGGCGTGATGCGATGCAATCCAGTACCACCGTGCTGCCGCATGCTTCTCTCAGCACCATCCATCCACCGCTGTCACAGGTTGCAGCTGTGCATCGATCGAATACAGTCGTCAACTTGCCAGAAATGGCCGAGAACACACCCGGTAGCACCATGGACTTCGCTTGGAATCCACCGTGCACCAGTCGAGACAGCCGTCGTATAACAGCCGCCGCGATCGGCAACCGCACAGCAGATCCTCACAGATCCATCTCGACTCGCCTATAACCACTAGGGCCTCACCTAGATCCCGCTATTCAGTCTCACTTGTGGCTAGACTGATCCGCCTAGATCGCTCAGGTGAGACGCCTCGATCCGAACATTCAAAATCTCATGTCAACGCCGGAATTTCACTGCTCCATCTGACGCCGCCAATTGAGTCCCGCCGACCAATCCTGGTTGGTCCGACAGCCTTGAGGGCTTTCGCCAGGATTCACGGCTTTCAGCCATCAGCCGTGACACCCATCCGCCTCGCCTTCGACTTGTCCAGCCCTTCCTTTCACTAGCTGTGATGGACTGACTGATTTCTCGTTGGCCGGACAGTCATCAGTACTTTGATTAATCTATCCATCTCGCCTCCACCATCACGCGCCGTCAGCCACTCACCCTTCGAGCAGGGTGTGTGTGTGTGATACAGGGTGACCAGTAGTGTGCAGGCAGACAACAGGCAACAAAGCAATAAGATTTCATGGATAATACAATAATAATTCCAAAACCCTTCTGATTATTTTCAGATTAATCCTTATAATCAAATAATCAATTTTATACATGTTTTCATTAAACCACAATAAGCAAAAAAAATATTATGCAATTACAACTAGATCATATCCAGAATCATATAATCACATAATCCCCAACCTTACGATTCACGTATCACCACGAAACCAACGCTCTGATACCATTGTTGGCAATTGGATCGTGTGGTTCAACGTGATCTGTTTAGGAATTCAGGCAAACAATCAGCGGAAGCATAAAAAATATTTACCTGACTTCTGGGTCGATGTAGAGGATGAAGATCTGTGATAAACACCTCTGATCTTCTACCGTATGTCCCAAAGTCAACTCTGGTGTTGGGTGGTCAACAATCCCCAGAGTTCTCTCAATCTGCTTTCTGTTGTCTCCCGTATGTCAAATGAGGCACAGACTTAGGGTTAACAGGAGCTGAGATGACTTATATAGGTGGGCTACAGCAGGGACCAGGAGGAGAAATTGGACTGGGCCTCAATTGAATTTAATTAACCAAGCTTAGCCCAAAGCTTTTAATTAAATACAATAATAATAATATAGTCCACTAAAATATTATTATTGCACTACCCATCCAATCCCAAATTATGTTATGGGCTCCTTCTTATTATAAGCTCGATGGTCTCCCCATGTTTAAGATATACAATGACCATTAATTAATTAAGTTACTGACAACTCAAATTAATTAATATCTCATCCAAGAGTAGTATCACTCAACCTTATTATCATGCCGGAAATTAATCCACTTGCAAGATTTACATGATAAACCTTATGAGCTCCTCAAGGGGACATCATCAACCTATGACGGATATGGATTCCTTCTACAATTAACAGCACACCATAGAGACAACACTACTTCCCAACTCACCGAGAATATTGATTTAATACTTATAAATCTCACCCATTGATGAATCAAAGAAATACATATTGTCCTACGTGTCGAGGTTATTGTATAGGGATTAAGAGCATGAACTTTCATAATAACAGAGATCAAGTTCTACTATATAGTCAGTATAAGAAGAACGATCTCAAGCGGTCCTGCTCAATACACACACGTGCACTAATGTGATTCTATAGCCAAGATAAGCTAATACCAAACCACACTACAACCATACCGATAGAGAGTCCCCGTCTATCTCAGTTGTGAGCATCTGTTTATACTTTATAAGGAAATCGATAATATGATCTTCCACGTGTTGTCGCACAACATATTATCTACAGTATAAAGTAAGTGGACTATTGCATCATGCATATAAAATAGATTATAAGATGCAATCATTTGATCATATGATTCTCATTTCAAATATTGTTATAAGATTGTTCATACTAAAGCTAGACTTTTAGTATACAATCCAACAGAAAGTTACCCGAGCACGAATGTACTTCTCTATCTGTAAGGCACACAAGCTCGCAATGGACTTGGAATCAAATAATGGTGAACACTTAGGTGCAAATAATATGTATCCTCCCCATCGGAGTCACTGCTATTATTTGCATGGCTAAAGAGGAACAGACTATTAATTATTTTGTCATGAGGTTAGATTGACAAATAAAATTAATGGGTAAAACCTTCTCTTTTAAATATTCGGGTTTGTATACATCCACACTATCGTGGCATGCAGATTCACGGTGCTTGAGATGTCGGTGAATTTTATTTTATATTGTTTTGAGAAAATCAATATAATTAGATAAATTCGAAGATTTGATCAGTGTATTTATTTTTGTGATTCTTAGTAATTTCGAATGGTTTATCTCGCTTATTAATTACTAAAAGAAATCATATTTACTGGTCCAAAATTAATTGATTAGAAAAGAATCTTGGTTTCGATTCTTACTGCTTAGAGATATAAATGTGTTCTCACTAAGGATGTTCTCTGATGCTTATTTAAGTCTCTAGTGAAGAGATGAGAAGTTCATAGAGATATGATGGTCAATCTCATGCAACTCTTCGGATACTTGAGTAAGTTAGAATGGTAAGAGATCATACTTAACTTGATGAATGAATTTGAATACTTGGAGTAAAAGTTGAAGGGAAACCTAAATCAATTTTATTCTCCATAATTTGTCTATATGTTTTAAGCAAGTTCTACCTGAATTACAAGAGGTTATATTCAGTTGGAAACTTCTGACAAAACAAGTGGCGAAGGAAATCAATTTTCATCAAGAAGTGAACAAGGTTTGTATATCATTCACTTGTTATTGAAGCATGATTAGTGATGGCATCTACTAACACGTTGTGTGTAGATACCTGAATCACTAAATGTCTGCAATTAAGTGATGATGAGATTATTATAGACATGGGTAAAACTATGAAAGTGTGGCAGTTGCAGTGGGAGTTGTTTATTTATCTTATGATAGGAATAAACATTTGATTATGAGAAATTATCTTTACGTACGTTTTCATTGAAAGAATTTCATTTCAGTTTCTATGCATTTACGGATGGATACTCTATTTCATTTAAATGACTTGGTCATTATAATGAAGGATAGAGTTATAATCTGTTATGGTATATTGGTGACAATTTGTAAACTCTTAAATCATGATTTTCTCATGATGCAACAAATAATAATTAATAACGCGTCTTCTAATCCTAATAAGAGAAAGACTCTTATGGAAATGATTAGATAGATAATGAATAATTTGGAATTACTAAATTCATTTTATGGGTATGCCCTAGAAACAGCATATCGTATAATGTTTGTCTGTTTGTGGGATATTTTAGGAAAATGAAGGGTGATGATTTATTTAGTCTAAAAGATCGAAGGGTGATTGTTAACACAAACACTAGATTTTTGGAAAAGGACTATGTAATAAATCACATACCCATGTATAAGTTGTTCTAAAGGAAGTGAGAGGGAAAACACAAAGTATTAGTATCAATTGTACAAGAGAACATACCACAAGTAAACTGTATCGCGTGTCACATCTGATAAACAATTGCATGTAGCGCCTTGTCGTAGTGGGAGAGTTGTTCTACAACCCGATAGATTTATGTTTTTGGAGAGTCGTGAGACTTGGTCCCTAGTATATATGAATTGACCCACGGATACGACGAAGTACTATAAGATAAAAATGCGATATCTTAGCAAGTTGCAATGATTTCTGGAATAGGATCTATGGATTCTAAATCTAGTCTGGGAGCTTGTAGGACCACTAAATGGTGTAAAAGCCATTGAAAGTGGTCATACAAAATAAAAGAGGATCATACTGGAAGGTGAAAACCTTGAAAGCAAAGCTTGTTAAGAAAAATATATACTCAGAAAAAAAAGGTTCGATTATGAGGAAACCTGTTCACTGGTAGCTATGCCTATGTTAATCCGGATTCTTTTATTTATTACTATTCATATTGATTATGAAGAATAGCAAATAGATGTCAAGACAGCTTTCCTGAATAGAAGTCTTGAGGAAAATATCTATGTGAAGCAACTAGAGTGATTTATTGCAAAGGGCTAAGAGCATTTTGAGTATGAGCTTAAAATTGTCCATCAATGAACTAAAGCAAGCTTTAAACTCAAAGTACATCTGTTTGGATGAGGGAATCCAGTCATATGGATTTATTCAATAGGCGGATGTGTCTTGTATATTGAAAAGAGTGACGGAAACGTGGTGGTATGTCTTGTACTGTACGTAAATAATATATTTTTCATTGGAGACAATGAAAGAGTATTGTCGGGTATATGGGTATGGTTCATAAAACAGTATGAAATGAAGGACTTAAAATAAGCAAAATATATCCTTGCGATCATGGTGATCACAAGATAGGATATTGTGCTTATCTCAAGCTTCATGAATTGATACAATCCTTACTCGTTTTAGCATGTAACTTTATCTAAGGAAATGTGTCCTATGACACAAAAGAAGATAAAGGTAACGAGGGCGGTTCCTTATGCTACGGCGAATAAAGAAGCTTTTAATCTATGGAATATTATGCACGAGAATGGATATCTGTTTTGCCGAAGGCATGGTCAGTGGGTATTAAGGTAACCCGAAACAAGAATATTGGACTGTGGTAAGACATATATTTATGTACCTGAAAATGACTAGAAATTATATGTGGACTTACCGGATAGATTCACTACTTCTTGTGGGTTACATAGATTTAGATTTTTCAAATCAGATAGGGACAACAGTAAATCCACCTCAAGATTATGTGTTAATTTTGAAAGTAGGGCCATAATATGGATGAGTGTTATATAAAAATATATTTCGAACTCCACCATAGGAAGATGTTGAATTGGAGCCTATGAGGCAGCCAAATCCATCTGCATTACTCTAGAAATTTTGGAATGACATAGATGTGATTCTAAGTTTGCCCAAGATTATTACAATTCATTGCGATAATAATGGTGCAATCGCAAACTTGAAGGAATCACGAGCTCATAAGGCAATTAAACACATGGAGTGCAAGTACCACCTTATATGAGAAAAAGTATGATGAGGGAAAGGTTGTTATCGTCTAAATTGCATCGGACGATAACCTAGTAAAATTCTTTTACAAGGACCTTAAGGCGAAAGCTTTTGATTGGTCTTGTAGTGGGAGCGGAAATCAGATGTATGGCAGTGGAGTTGACAACATAGTCTTTTAATATAAGTGGGAGATTGTTGGATTGTATAATAAAAGCCTGGCTTTAGTATGAACAATGTTGTAGCAATTTATTTGAAATGAGAATCATATGATCAAATGATTGCATCTTATAATTTATTTATATGTCTGATGCAATAATCCAATTACTTTATACTGTATATAATATGTTGTGTGACAACACGCGGAAGAAAATATTATCGGTTTCCATATAAAGTATAAACAGATGCTCACAACAAGATAGACGGGGACTCTCTATCGGGATGATTGTATTATGATTTGGTATTAGTTTGTCTTGATTATAGAATCACATTAGTGCTCTTTGTGTGTATTGAGCATGATCGATTGAGATCGTTCGATTTATACTGACTATATAGGAGAACTTGATCTCGGTTATTATGGATATTCGTGTTCTTAATCCCTATACAATAATCTCGACACGTAAGGCAATACGTATTCTTTGATTCATCAATGGGTGAGATTTACATGTAATTATATCAACAAATTGAGTGAGTTGGGAAAAAGTACTGTCTCTATGGTGTGTTATTGATTGTAAAAAGAATCCGTGTCCGATAAAATAGGTTGATGATGTCCCCTTGAAGAGCTCATAAGGATTATCATGTAAACCCAGCTGGTGAATTTATTCTGACATGATAATGAGGTTGAGTGGTACTACTATCGGATTAGATATTAATTAATGGAGTAGTTAGTAACTTAATTAATTAATGGACATTGTATATCTTAAATGCGGGGAGACTAACGGGCTCATAATAAGAAGAAGCCCATAATGTAATTATAGGATTAGAGCGGTAGTGCAGTAATAATATTTTAGTGATATATATTATTATTGGACTTAAGTATAAGTTTTGGGCTAAACTTGGATACTTAAGCCCAATAGAGGCCCACTCTAATTTCTCCTCCTGGTCCCTGCTGTAGCCCATATATAAGTCACTCATCTATCCGAAAACCCTAATGACACATGTCTAACTATGAGTAGGGAAGAGATAACAGCAGATTGAGAGAATCTTGAGGATCGTCGCCCACACGACATCAATGATTGGACTTGGGAATACAGCACAAGATCAAGAGGTTATTTTTTGCTGTTGTTCTTGAACTTCCGTGATTTTTCTACAATCACGTGTAATCCAAAACTATTTATGTGATACACCATTGTAAAGTTACGGAAGAGAAAATTATTTTAGCGTAAAAATCACACAAATCGGAGATCCGATGAGGAAGTTATGCCAAATATCGTGAGGCTGCGCGTGCTGCCGACAAGAAATTTTCTCTTCTTCAACATACCCTAGTGAAAGGTAATATGATTTTATGTTCTTGCTTCCACTGATATAGAATCATATGGAACCCTAACGGTTTACTTTAACCAAACGATCGAATGCCAACACCTGGAATCAAGTTGATCTAATATTGAATGTCCCGAAAGAGAAGCAGCTCCTCCAGCAGTTCAGAAGGGAAGATATCTGCAGATTCAGTAATACTAGGCGATGCTATTGGAGGAATATCAAAGTTATCACTAGTATCATGAGCTAGTAATAACAATGTAACCGATGTAGTGGACATTTCTTTAAGAAAACAATTTGACTAAAGCATATTACCTTGTCACGAGCAGCAAGTGAAACGTCTTGCGGAACTGAAGGTTACAACATAATTTTTATACCCAAAAAAAAAATCTATACGTATTTTTTTGGCCATCATGGACCACATGACGATCAAACTGCGAAGGCTTACCCAATAAAACATGGCATGCATCCATATTAACTACATCACACCAACGTATTTGCCACCCACAGATAATTTCACCAAAACACACCTATCAACTTTTACAATATTTCCTTTATGTAGCCATGATAAACTATACAGTTGTGGATGCGACTCCGAATTAAGTGCTAATTTATCAACCGTAAATTTTACAATCACGTTTTCACATGATCCAAAATCAATAATAAAGTACATACCTTGTCATTAATCGTGCATGTTAGTGAAATAGACAATGACGATGGACATCGTCAGTGCTATTACGAGGAGTAAGGCAAGACCGACGTACCACCAATGAAGGGCCTATGTCTCTCGACACTAAAACCTCAGGAAATTGATTCTCTTCATAATCATCATATTCCGGATCTTTTACATAACCGCGTCATCTTCGTCCTCAATAATTAAATCACGAGAACCTCCATTTTTGGGATAATATGACATTCGATAACCCATTTCACCACAAGAAAAACATGCCCCACATGGAGGGCCAGTAGGTACGGATTGTACCAGGGCATGAGGTGCAATTGCCGAAGGTGATCTACTACTAGACGGAGCAGAATAAGGTGGCTGAGATGGGGGACTCTGGCTGGGCGGATTTGTGCTAGAGGAACGCCGCATAAACTTTTTTCCAATGCAACAGCACGTTGATGTGCCTCCAAGAGTGATTTTGGGGAAAGAAAATTCAACATGTCTTGAAAGGGTAAACGAAGTCCTCCAATATAACGGGACATTAATTGATCAACTGATTCATTCAAATCATTGTGGGTTAAGAGTTGGTAAAATTCCCTCCGTATAAGAATCAACAGTGCGTGACCCTTGGTACAAATTATGGAGTTTTTGGTATAAGGTATGTGCATAATTATAAGGTAAAAATTCTTGACGTAAATATTTTGTGAATTTTTCCCAAGCCACGATAGGTGCTTTACCCCGCGAGAGCATGATGCTTTTAAGTGTTGCCATCACGAAGCCGCTCGACCCATGAAATGGGTTGCGACAAGTGGAACATGCCAAACTAGAGGGACCTGTTTAAACTCCAAAACTTCTTCAACGGAGATTAACCAATCTAAAAATTCATCTGGCTGCAAGCTTCCATTGAATTCAGGGAGATCCAATTTGAAACTATTCTCCCATTTTCTGTTGTTATTCTCATGATGATTACCCCGGCCTGCTAAAGGGGCAAATAGGTTGTCCATCTTTTCGTCATCATCGGAAGAATACTCCAAGTGAACACCATATGGTGGGTGCTGGTAGTAATGTGCCTAGGCGGCGCGGTGTTGTGGAATCGGTGGTGGTTCCTGGGAGGCAGTAGCTTGCGCTTGAAGCAAGTGCGTGATCGTACCCAATTATTGTGTTAATTCATCTAATCTTGTTGCAAGGGCGGCTTTACGATTTGGTTCACGTCTCGGTGGCATGACGGATCGTAATGCTGGCAATTGGAAATCAACTGATGCAGCGGTGCATATAGATTAAAGAAGAACACAAGATATGAATAAGAGAAACCAATCTTCTACTACGTATACTGACGAGATTACTCTCAAAAGACAACGTTTTTGAATTATTTCTTCAATTCTGACTCTCCTCAAGAGGATTACATTATTTAAATAAAAACCAATAAAAAATAATCATATCTTCTTGGTTCCAGAAAAGGTAAGAAGCATAATAAAAGCTGTAAACTAATCAAAGTTTTAAAATTGATGGATCAATTTTCTCCAAATATATATTGAGCCGCAACTTCATCTCCATCATATAGTTAGGTAATATGAATGAGTTCATCTGGTGAAAACTTGGAATAAGAAATCACATCTCCAATAATTTTATCAAACTGGCTCCTATCTATTGTACATAAAAAGATCCTTAGGTTAGAGTTTCCCATTTGATTTAATGATTAGGCTATTTCTCAATGGATCTGGTTAGAGTTTCCATTGTTTTTATGTTCCAAACATGGTTTTTATTGTTTTTCATTATTTTATTTTATTTTATTTTTCCTTCCGTTTTTAACATATTGCTTTTTGATTATAGTTGACCTTTACATTATTTCTTCTGGATTTTCATAATTTGATTAAATACTAAAAGAACAACCTTTACATTGTATTATCCTCCAATTACTAAGTTCCACCACTTGTAGAATGCCAAACCAACCACTGCTGAATGGATCAGTAGTCTAACAAAATACATCATGTACCTGCCAAAAAAAATGATAAATAAAAAGCAAAATCACGAACTTATAATAAGAAAAATGTATATTTGTGAGTCTATAAATTTGCAGTTTCTCGTAAAGCCATTAATCTTGTAATTATTTTCTCCATAGCTAAAGATGTATTTTTAAATAGGGTGCTGAAAATCAAATCAATTTAATTGATATTCTATGCAAGATTCATGATTATTCATTTTTATTTTTTCAAACTCAAATTTGAGTAAAATAAAATATAAAATTTGGAAATATACGGAGTAATACTTTAAAAAAGTAATAGAGACTCGAGTATAATACTTGTCATAAATTCAGAAAATTACACTAAGAAAAAAACAATATTCTTAGACTTAACTGGAGTATAATTATTATTTAAATTTGTCATAAAAGAATTCCACACAATACATATTCTTTTATTTATATTAATAATATGTATTAGTAATAGATCTAATAGTTTAGATTATTAGGAAATACTGGGATGCTCAGCAAAAAAATATTTTGTTCGATTATCACATTTTAAAATAATGGGTGATATTCGAATTAGTAAAAAGTTAATAGTAATGTAATAAATTATTTTATGAATAATTTAATAATTTAATATAAATAAAATATGATAATATTTTAATAAAAAATATAAAAAATAATGCCATTTAAGTGGTTTAGGTGTTTCCTTCGATGTTTGGTGCGCGTACTTGCATATTAATCAATCTATTAGACCACAGACTATCACTGGTTCCAAATACGACCTTTTTTTTCTTCTTTTCTTTTTTAAATTTTTTAATAAAATTATACTTAAAAAGATCATTTTACCTTTAAAATTAACACTTAATTTTAAGTGTAAAATATAAATTTTAAATGTAAAATACGATAAAAATTATTAAAATAAAATACACCATAATTTATAAGAATTATAATTCAATTATACATTAAGATTTAATTAAATTAAATTTGAATTTAGTAATAAAATATTATGTAAACCACTAAAGGTGAAACACTTAATAAATTATATCCTAAAAATTAATAACACAAAATAAAAACCCTTGATTATGGGTAAAATAGGGCATCAACAATTATGATAAGATACATGTGTTCAACACTAAAAAAGACTATACTTATTATCATTCAAAAACAAAATCATCAATGTGATCTCGTAGCATTACCACATCTTATATACTCTCTTCTTCCTTGAAAATTCACCAATTCTATCCCATAATATCTTTCACACAAAAAAAAAGAATAAAAAAAATATATATATATATATAACTTTATAAATTTTAAATTTATCACTTACTTAGCACATCATTACTTTTCACTATTAATTAAAAATACTGCAATACACTTTAAAATAAAAAAAAGTTGATAAAAAGAATATTTTTTCTCAAAAAAGTGAAATCGTAAATGTGAAGAGTTCTCCAAGATAGTAGTAACAAATTAATTACCTTGATTGAGAGTAATTAGCACTGCAATTATGATGATCATCAACGGTGAGAATGGTGCCCCAGCGACGAAGAGGGCGATGGAAGAAAGACCAATCAGGCAACGCGAAGCAGCAGATAACCCACATCCCAAACAAGTAGGTGGCCCCCGCTTTCTTCACGGATTGCGTGTACAGCCACGTCATCACTGTTAATCCAGCGAGCCAGATGAGAGACTTCCTCAAAACGTCGTCGTTCGCCATGGCTGGTTGGTGATCAAGAAGATGGATCAAGGGGATGGCCTGGCTATGGCTTTTAAACTTGATGTTGGGCCTTTGGCCCAAATGATGGTCTTCTTTCCTAAGTATTGGGCCCATTCCAATTAATTGGAATGTGGCCTATAGCCTTACACCCGATCCCATTTAATCCCCCATTTGTGACCCTTACGGGAAGAACGTAGATTTGAATTCTTGTGTGAGTTCAACGGGAATCTGAGCACTGTGGAGTTCTTCCCTCGACCACCTTCTCCAGCGTAGTCGACGAACACGGACGACGATGACGACCGTATCCGTCTAACAGTGGTATCAGAGTGGGTTTCGTCGTCCGTCCATCTCCCGAAGCTGCTGACCGTCAGCCGCCGGTGGGAGATCGCCGCCGGACTTCCTCGCCGGAATCGCGATCTGATGGGATCGGAGCCGCCACCGCTTCCAGCCGCCGGAAAAGCGACTGGGATCCGCCTGGAGCCGTCCATCGCGAAGCAACACGCCGGCCACCCGCGACCGCCGCTGCTGACCGCCTACAGATCGCACCGCCGTCACCAGCAGTCGCCGGTTGAAGCCGCCGCTGTCCAGATCGCGCCGCCCATCGACAGATCGTGCCGCCGCTCGTCAGCAAACAGTCGCCGCTCCAACGCCCGCAATCGCGCCGCCGCCGCTGAGTCGCGCCGCCACCGCTGTCCGTCAGCCTTCTGCCGCCGCCGCCGTTGACCGCTGGAGTTGACCGCCGGCGCAAGGGTTCCGGTCAGATTGGAGTGTCCATTTTGAGGAAGGGAAGTGTCTCTCCTCTTCTCCTTTTATATTGTCCCGAAAAATTTCAGATTTATTTTGTTATTTTTCTGGATTTGTTCTTTTCTGAAAATTTTCAGATTGTGCCTTCACTAACCCCCCAATGTTTCTCACTTTGTGTGTAGGTTGAAACTTGGAGTGGAGGCTGCCCCGTTCGTGTTTGGTACGTGAACAAGACTACGAGGGATCCGCCCCCGTTAAGTAACGGGCTGGTGGCTCGTAGAGGTGGTACGGTGTTCTCGTCGGAGACACCGCTCTGGTGAAATAGCTTGAGCTTTTCTTATTTTATTTTCTTGTCTGATGCCCTGAGGCGGCTGGCCCTCTTATTTGCTCTTGTGTGATGCCCTGAGGCGGTTGGCCCTCTTATTATTGTTCTTGTTTGTTTCTTTTGTGAAACTGTTATCTTAGTCTTTCAATTTCCGCTGCTGAAAATCTGTCCTTGTGTGTTATACTGCTCCGTTTCTCGCTTTGTGTGTGATTAGAGTAGTGTCAACCTGGTGTGTGATAGATTGTTGCTCTGTATTTCTGTATTTTCTCCGTTCAAAGTGTGTTCTACTCAACTTTAAATACCCATGGCTTTGTCTTCTTTTGGACAAGCACCGTTTGATGGTAAGCGAGACTTCAGTATCTGGAAACAGAAAATGAAGTGCATACTCATTCAACAAAGGGTATTCAAAGCTGTAGATCACTCGTATGATAAGGATGATACACCTGCTAAAAAGGCTGAGATGAATGAGCTTGCTTTATCTGCGATTATCTTGAATCTTTCTGATCCTGTGCTTAGAAAAGTTGGTGTGCATGAGTCCGCAAAAGTTTTGTGGGAAACGTTGGATAAGCTATACACTGAAACATCTTTGCCTAGTAAAATATTTCTTCTAGAAAAATTCTTTCGTTTTAAACTTGATTTAAATAAAGATGTTGAAGAAAATTTGGATGTGTTCACGAAGTTGCTTCAAGATATTAAGCTAACTGGTGACAAGCATATTGATGAATACATTCCTATTGTGCTTTTAAATGCTATACCTGATTCTTACAATGATGTCAAGTCTGCTATAAAGTATGGCCGTGATGACGTTACTCTTGATATTGTGGTGAATTCCTTAAAAAGCAAAGATCATGATTTAAAACAAAATAGGGGTGTTAAGAATTCTGGGGAGGTTATGCATGTTAAGGGGAAACTTAACAATCGTAACAAGAACAAGAACAACAATAAGAACAAGGACAAAAATTCTGATGTGAAATCCCAGAATAATCAGAATGGGGACAAGAAAAAGAAGAAATGCTTTAATTGCCATGAAAGGGGACATTTTGCAAACAAGTGTCCTCATCCTAAGAGGAATAATTCTAATGATCATGCTAATGTTGCCTCTGAATCTGTGGATTATGGTGATGTGTTTGCTATTTCTGATAGTTGTGTGAATTCTGTGCATTCATCTCTGTGTGATAGTGAATGGCTTGTGGATTCCGGTTGCACATTTCATATGACACCTTTTAAACATCTTTTCTCTTCATATAAAAATGTTTCTCATGGATCTGTGTCTATGGCTAATGAAAGAAGATGTGATGTGCTTGGTGTTGGTGATATTTGCTTGCGTTTTGAAGATGATTCTGTGTTCACTTTGAAAAACGTGCGATATGTGCTTGATTTGTGTAACAACTTGATTTCCTGTGCTGCACTTGAAGATGAGGGGCTTGAGGGTAGGTGGGGAAAGGGTTGCATATCTATTGTAAAGGGTTCTGTGCCCATCTTTAATGCTGAAAAAAGGAATAACCTGTATGTTTGTTGTGTTAAATCTGTTGTTATGTCTGCTAACGCGGTTAAAGAAGATAAAACAAATATTTGGCATGGTAGGTTAGGTCACATGAGTGGAAAAGGTCTTGAAATATTGCATAAAGCGGTTCTTTTGGTAATGATAAGCTTACATGCATTCCTTTATGTGATTCTTGTGTGCAAGGCAAACATGCGAAGGTGAAATTTCCTCTTTCCCCATACCCTAAGACTTCTTCGTGTAGTGATATACTTGAGTACCTGCATGTTGATGTGTGGGGGCCTTCTAGTGAGCCAACTCAAGGTGGCAATGTGTATTTTCTGTCCATTATTGATGATTTTTCAAGAAAAGTGTGGGTAATTTTGCTTAAAACAAATCTGATGTTTTTGAAAATTTTAAAAATTGGAAAACTTTGATTGAAAATCAAATGGGTAAAAAGATTAAGTATCTTAGAACTGATAATGGATTGGAATTTTGCAATAATGCCATGGATGATTTATGTGTCAAATCTGGAATTGTGAGACATAAGTTTGCTCCTTACACTCCCCAACAGAATGGAGTTGCTGAGAGGATGAATAGAACTTTGTTAGAAAGGGTGAGGAGCATGTTGGTGTCTTCTGGACTTTCTAAAAAGTTTTGGGGTGAGGCCCTTATTACCACAACATTTTTAATAAACAAATCCCCCTCTGTGCCTTTGAAGGGTAAGTGCCCTGACTATGTGTTCTTTGGTAAAAGTATTGATTATTCTGTGCTACGTGTATTTAGCTGTGCTGCGTTTGTGCGTCAGAAACATGACAAATTGGATCCTAGGAGTAGAAAATATGTTTTTCTTGGTTATCCTGAGGGTGTTAAAGTTTATAGGCTGTGGGATATCTCTGAACCTGGTTTCAAAATCATGATTAGTAGGGATGTGATCTTTAATGAATCTGAATTTCCTTGCTTATCTGCTCCTTTGCCTGATGTTGTGCCTTTACATGATCCAATTGTTGGCATTCGATCGTTTGGTTAACGTGACCCGTTAGGGTTCCATGTATTTCTAACAAGCAGCGGAAGCAAGTAAACATGAAACGCATTACCTTTCACCAAGGGTTGATGTAGAGGTTGAATTCTCGCTGGCAGTCTGCGCAGTCCCACGAGAATAGCCATAAGTTCCTCTTCTGATGTCGGAATTGAGTGATCTTTATGCTCAAACGATCCTCTCTTCGACGGCTTTCTATCAGTATATAATACATCAAAATCTAAGAACTGTACGATTTTATATGAATTTTGGAACATGACGAACTGCAGCAGCAAACGACCTTCCGGTCTTCTGCTGTATGTCCCAAGTCCGATCTCCACGTCGTGTGGGCGACGATCTACGAGACCTACTCAATCTGCTCTCAACCCTCATCACACGTGAATAATGAATTAGATTAGATTAGATTAGGGTTCCAGATAAGCTGAGGTGACTTATATACATGGGCTACAGCAGGGACCAAGAGGAGAAATTGGGTTGGGCCTCCATTGGGCTTAAGTATCCAAGTTTAGCCCAAAGCTTATACTTAAGTCCAATAATAATAATATATTCCACTAAAATATTATTACTGCACTACCATACCAATCCCAAAATTACGTTTTGGGCTCCTTCTTATTATGAGTCCATTAGTCTCCCCATGTTTAAGATATACAATGTCCATTAATTAATTAAATTACTGACAACCCAATTAATTAATATCTCATCCAAGAGTAGTACCACTCAACCTCATTATCATGCCGGAATAAATTCCACCTGCAGGGTTTACATGATAATCCTTATGAGCTCCTCAAGGGGACATCATCAACCTATGACGGACACGGATTCCTTCTACAATCAACAGCACACCATAGAGACAGCACTACTTCCCAACTCATCGAGTTTGTTGATTTAATTACATGTAAATCTCACCCATTGATGAATCAAAGAAATACATACTGCCCTACGTGTCGAGGTTATTGTATAAGGATTAAGAGCACGAACTTCCATAATAACTGAGATCAAGTTCTCCTATAAGTCAGTATAAGTCGAACGATCTCAAACGGTCCTGCTCAATACAACAAGTGCACTAATGTGATTCTATAGCCAAGACAAGCTAATACCAAACCACACTACAACCATCCCGATAGAGAGTCCCCGTCTATCTCGATTGTGAGCATCTGTTTATACTTTATAAGGAAACCGATAATATGATCTTCCGCGTGTTGTCGCACAACATATTATCTACAGTATAAAGTAAGTGGACTATTGCATCGAACATATAAATAAATTATAAGATGCAATCATTTGATCATATGATTCTCATTTCAAATTAATTGTTATAACATTGTTCATACAAAAAGCTAGACTTTTAGTATACAATCCAACAATCTCCCACTTATACTAAAAGACTATGCTGTCATGTCTTCCGCCATACATCTGATTCCCACCCCACTACACGACCATTAAAAGCTCTCGCCTTAATATCCTTGTAAATGGATTTACTAGGTCATCATCCGATGCAATCTAGGCGACAACAACCTTCCCCTCATCATACGATTTCTCATAACAGGTGGTACTTGCACTCCATGTGTTTAATTGCCTTATGGGCTCGTGATTCCTTCAAGTTTGCAACTGCACCAATATCATCAATATAAATTGTGATATCCTTGGGCAAACTTAGAAACACTTCAAAGTCCATCTAGAAGTTTCTAGAGTCATACAGATACTTTGGCTGCCTCATATGCTTCAATTTATCATCTATCCATGATGGAGTCCGGAGTCTGAAATATATTTCTATATAACACTCCTCCACATTATGACTCAACTTCCTAAAATTAAACACATAACCTTGAGGTGGATTTACTGTCGTCCAATCTGACTAAAAAATCCGAATCTACGTAATCCACAAGAAGCAGTGAATTTGCCCAGTAAGCTTACATATAATTTCCAGTCCTTCTCAGGCACTTCATATATGTCTTACCACAGTTCATCATTCTTGTTCCGGGTTACGTTGATACCCACTGTTCATGCGTTCAGCAAAATAGATATCCATTCTCGCGCATAGCATTCCTAAGATTAAGCTTCCTTATTCGCCGAAGCATAAGGAACCGCTTTCATCACCTTTATCTTCCTTTTGTGTCTCAAGATATATTTTCTTAGATAAAGTCACTTGCTAAAACAAGTAAGGATCGTATCAATTCATGAAGCTTGAGACAAGCATAATATCCTTTCTTGTGATCCGTATTACCGTGATCAAAATGATTTTTTGCTCTTCTTAAGTCCTTCATTTCATACCGCTTTATTATCCATACACATACGCCCGACAATACTCTTTCATTGTCTCCAATGAGCAATATATCATCTACGATAGTACAAGAAATACCACCACGTTTCCATCACTCTTTTCAATACACAAGACCCATCCGATCATTGATTAGATCCATGTCACTGGATTACCTCATCAAAACGGATGTTTCATGATCTTAAAGCTTGTTTTAGTCCATTAATGGACACTTTTAAGCTCACTATCACAATGCTCTTAGCTCTTTGCAATGAATCATTCTGGTTGCTTCACATAGATGTTTCCCTTAAGACTTCCAATCAGGAAAGCTGTCTCGACATCTATTTGCTATCCCTCATATTTCATATAAATAGCAACAAATAAAAGAGTCCGGATCAACATAAGCATAGCTACTGGCGAACAGGTTTTCTCATAATCGAACCCTTTCTTTCTGAGTATACCTTTTCCCAACAAGCTTTACTTCTAAGGTTTTCACCTTACTGTATGATCCTCTTTTATTTTGTATGACCACTTCCAATAGTTTTCACACCATCCGTGGTTCTACAATCATCCAGATCTTATTTAGAATGTATTGATTCTATTTCAACATTTATTGCAATTTGTTAAGATTTCGCATTTCTATCTTGTAGTTCTTCGTCGTATTCGTGGGTTAACTCCATGTTTACTAGGGACCAAGCCTCACGACTCTCCCAAAACATATATCTATCAGGATTTAGAACAACCCTCCCACTACGAGAAGACACTACACGCAATTGTGTATCAGATGTGACACGCGTCGCAGTTTACCTTGTGGTATATCCTCTTGTACACTTGATACTAATACTTTGTGTTTTCCTCTCACTTCCTTTAGAACAACTTATACATGGGTATTTGATTTATTACATAGTCCTTTTTCCAAAAATCTAGTGTTTATGTTAACAATCACTCTTCGATCTTGTGGACTAAATAAATCATCCTTCATTTTTCTAGGATATCCCACAAACAGAAAAACATTCTTACGAATTACTGTTCCTAGGGCATATCCATAAAATGAATTTAGTAATTCCAAATAATTCATCATCTATCTAATCACTACCATAAGAGTGCTATTCCTTCTATTCGTCACACCATTAAGGTGGGAAATTCATTTCCGAATGTACCTTTCTCTTACTAGATTAGAAGACTCATTATTAATTACTATTTGTCGCATCCAGGGGATAAACATGATTTAAGAGTGTACAAATTGTTCACCAACGTATCATAACAGATTACAACTCTATCATTCATTATAATAACCATGTGATTTAAATGAAATGGAGTATCCATCTATTAATGCATAGAAACCGAAATCAAATTCTTTCTATGAAAATGTACGTAAAGACAATTTCATAAAATCAAACGTCTACTCATATCATTTAATAAATAGACAACTCCCACTGCAATAGCCACTACTCTTGTAGTTTTACCCATGTCATAACAATCTTATCCTCACTTAGTAATAAACATTTAGTGATTCCAGTATCTACACACTTCGTGTCAGTAAATGCCATCACTAATCATGTTTTAAACAACTAGTGAATAAGATATAAAACTTGTTCACATTATGATGAAAATGGCTTTCCTTTGCCACATGTTTTGCCAGAAGTTTTCCACCATATACATCCTATTGTAATTCAGGTGGAACTTACTCAAAAACATCTAGGCAATTCACAAAGAATTAAATTGATCTAGGTTTCCCTTCAATTTATACTCCATGCTTTCCCAATTCATTCATCAAATTAAATCATGATCTTCTGCCTTTTAACTTACTCAAGTATCCGAAGAGTTACATGAGACCATCATATTTCTATGAACCTCTCATCTCTTCACTAGAGACTTTAATAGGCATCATGAGACGTCCATTGTGAGAACACACATGTATTTTCTTAAGCAGTAAAATTCAAAACCAAGATTATTTTCTAATCATCTAATTTTGGACCAGTAAATATAATTTCTTTTAGTCAACAATAAGCGAGATAAAACCATTTGAAATTACAGAGAATCATAAATAAATATACCGATCAAATCTTCGAATTTTATCCTTTTATATTGATTTCCTCAAAACTATATAAAAATAAAATTCACCGACATCTCAAGCACCGTGAGTCTGCAAGCCACGTTAGTGTGGACGTTTACAAACCCAAACATTTACAAGAGAAGGTTTTACCCATTAATTTCATTTGTCAACCTAACTTTATGACAAAATAATTAATAGTCGGTTCCTCTTTAGCCATGCAAATAATAGTAGTGACTCCGTTGGGGAGGATACTAATTATTTACACCTAAGTGTACACCATTATTTGATCTCAAGTCCACTGCGCGAGTTTGTGTGCCTTACAGTTGGAGAAGTACACACGCGCTCGGATAGCTTCCTACAATCATCAATTATAAGTTTGTACCAGTGAGCCCCACATAAACTCATCCGTTAGGGAGGAAGGCCTATTGCCAACACGCAAGTTCATGTACCACATTACAAACAATAATTATGTAATGAAGTCTGTACCAGTGATCCGTGAATAAACTCATCCGTTAGGGAGGAAGGCATATTGCCAACACGCAAGTTTACTCACATCACTTACAAACCAATAATGGAGGCCGCGGGAATATTTACCAATCCCCTCTCCCACTTAGTAATTTAACACCGAGGGTTTTTACATGCATATGATATTCAGAATAAAATACGCAACGCTAGCATGCTTCTATTACGGCACATAAGGCAGTAAATCACAGAGAGTCATGCATACATATATAACAATAATCAATAATTAAATCAATCATTAACAGTTATATATCAGCGAATTCAATTGTTCGCCACCAGGCACGAATATCAGCAAAGACTTCCAGACTATCAAATTTTCAAAATTTCCAGATTGTCCAATTTTCGAAACCATCGATATCGACCGTCGATGTCGTCCAGATTATCAAAATCATCGATATCGACTAGATTATCAAATATTCGAAAAACATCAAGATTATCAAAATTCCGAAACTATCGATATCGATCGTCATATCGTCTAGATTATCAAAATCATCGATATCGATGAGCAACCATATATAACAATAATAGATAATTAAATCAATTATGTCAGTTATATATTAGGAATCAATTCAACATCCATATATAACAATAATAGACAATCAATTATAGCAGTTATATATTAGGAATTAATTCGACATTCATATATGACAATAATAGATTATTAAATCAATTATTGCAGTCATATATTAGGAATTAATTCGACATCCATATATAACAATAATATATAATCTATTATGGCAGTTATATATTAGGAATTAGTTTTCTTAAAATTGGATGTCTTATCCAACACTCTAGCAATACATGCATATAATATACCAAATATAATACGCAATCTAGCATGCTTCTATATAGGACAATAAATCATAGAGATCAGGCATCCATATATAAATATATATATAACAATAATAGACAATCAAATCAATTATGACAGTTATACATATTAGGAATAAAAACGCCTCTAAATTTTAATGTCTTGTCCGACACTCCTACTGTGGAATCGATGCCTTACGCAACAAGCAGGATTGCTTGTGCCCCAAGACGTCCATCGTCATATCCCACCGCCAATTATGTCAGGGAGTGCCCCAAGTACCTTGACGAGCGCCCCTCGCCCGGACTGTCGCTCGTCCAAGGGCCTACTTGCATGGAACCAAGTTTAGCCCAACGCGCAACACCAAACTACACCAACTGTCATTCGTAGTTCGAAACTGAAAGAACATCAGAATCCAATCTCCACCGTCCAGACTCTACTACTGTAAGTCCTGAACATTCTTTCCAAATTACAGATCGATCCAACGGTTATTTTGTGAGAAACGGCTCTTTTCTCTCGACTGCGCAAAACAGAATCGCCCAAATATCTGCTTCTGTTTTCAGCGTACTCCCAGCAAGAAAAGGCTCCAAATTCGATCTCCACCGTTCAGAATGTACATCCACAAGGTCTGAACGTGCTGACCAAATTAAAGCTCGATCCAACGATTAGTTTGTCAGAAACGGCACTTTTCCCTCGACTGCGCAAAATAGAATCGCCCAAATATCTGCTTCTGTTTTCAGCGTACTCCCAGCAAGAAAAAGCTCCAAATTCGATCTCCACCGTTCAGAATGTACATCCATAAGGTCTGAACGTGCTGACCAAATTACAGATCAATCCGACCGTTGAAACTCGGATTATTGCCTCTGCAATATCACTACGCTGGATTTTCTCTCAAAAGCGTGATTCTATTTTTGCCCTCTCTTTCTTCCTTGCATGTGAAATTGACGAACAGTTTTCGTCGAATCCTCTCACACACAACCATGGACGAATAGATATGATATAGGGTATATATTACATAGGGATATTCATGGTTTGCGCAATAAAACCAAAACCCTAAACATGTGATCCTAATTCCGAAAAATTAATCACATAAACCCTAGCCTAACGTGTCACGCTTCACCACGAAACCGAAGCTCTGATACCAATTGTTGGCATTCGATCGTTTGGTTAACGTGACCCGTTAGGGTTCCATGTATTTCTAACAAGCAGCGGAAGCAAGTAAACATGAAACGCATTACCTTTCACCAAGGGTTGATGTAGAGGTTGAATTCTCGCTGGCAGTCTGCGCAGTCCCACGAGAATAGCCATAAGTTCCTCTTCTGATGTCGGAATTGAGTGATCTTTATGCTCAAACGATCCTCTCTTCGACGGCTTTCTATCAGTATATAATACATCAAAATCTAAGAACTGTACGATTTTATATGAATTTTGGAACATGACGAACTGCAGCAGCAAATGACCTTTCGGTCTTCTGCTGTATGTCCCAAGTCCGATCTCCACGTCGTGTGGGCGACGATCTACGAGACCTACTCAATCTGCTCTCAACCCTCATCACACGTGAATAATGAATTAGATTAGATTAGATTAGGGTTCCAGATAAGCTGAGGTGACTTATATACATGGGCTACAGCAGGGACCAGGAGGAGAAATTGGGTTGGGCCTCCATTGGGCTTAAGTATCCAAGCTTAGCCCAAAGCTTATACTTAAGTCCAATAATAATAATATATTCCACTAAAATATTATTACTGCACTACCATACCAATCCCAAAATTACGTTTTGGACTCCTTCTTATTATGAGTCCATTAGTCTCCCCATGTTTAAGATATACAATGTCCATTAATTAATTAAATTACTGACAACCCAATTAATTAATATCTCATCCAAGAGTAGTACCACTCAACCTCATTATCATGCAGGAATAAATTCCACCTGCAGGGTTTACATGATAATCCTTATGAGCTCCTCAAGGGGACATCATCAACCTATGACGGACACGGATTCCTTCTACAATCAACAACACACCATAGAGACAGCACTACTTCCCAACTCATCGAGTTTGTTGATTTAATTACATGTAAATCTCACCCATTGATGAATCAAAGAAATACATACTGCCCTACGTGTCGAGGTTATTGTATAAGGATTAAGAGCACGAACTTCCATAATAACTGAGATCAAGTTCTCCTATAAGTCAGTATAAGTCGAACGATCTCAAGCGGTCCTGCTCAATACACCAAGTGCACTAATGTGATTCTATAGCCAAGACAAGCTAATACCAAACCACACTACAACCATCCCGATAGAGAGTCCCCGTCTATCTCGATTGTGAGCATCTGTTTATACTTTATAAGGAAACCGATAATATGATCTTCCGCGTGTTGTCGCATAACATATTATCTACAATGTCCATTAATTAATTAAATTACTGACAACCCAATTAATTAATATCTCATCCAAGAGTAGTACCACTCAACCTCATTATCATGCAGGAATAAATTCCACCTGCAGGGTTTACATGATAATCCTTATGAGCTCCTCAAGGGGACATCATCAACCTATGACGGACACGGATTCCTTCTACAATCAACAACACACCATAGAGACAGCACTACTTCCCAACTCATCGAGTTTGTTGATTTAATTACATGTAAATCTCACCCATTGATGAATCAAAGAAATACATACTGCCCTACGTGTCGAGGTTATTGTATAAGGATTAAGAGCACGAACTTCCATAATAACTGAGATCAAGTTCTCCTATAAGTCAGTATAAGTCGAACGATCTCAAGCGGTCCTGCTCAATACACCAAGTGCACTAATGTGATTCTATAGCCAAGACAAGCTAATACCAAACCACACTACAACCATCCCGATAGAGAGTCCCCGTCTATCTCGATTGTGAGCATCTGTTTATACTTTATAAGGAAACCGATAATATGATCTTCCGCGTGTTGTCGCATAACATATTATCTACAGTATAAAGTAAGTGGACTATTGCATCGAACATATAAACAAATTATAAGATGCAATCATTTGATCATATGATTCTCATTTCAAATTAATTGTTATAACATTGTTCATACAAAAAGCTAGACTTTTAGTATACAATCCAACACCTACCACTTCTTCGAGTGAGGTGGAGTTGTCTCCTTTGTTATCTGATGTTGAAAACTTGCCTGACACTATTGTTGATCAAGAACTTGTTGCCAATGAACCTGTTATCAATGATGAAAATGTGCATGATAATCCTGAAGATGATGACTATGTGTTGCCTAGGGATAGACCTAGAAGGAATATTAGGCCACCTGCTAGGTATGATGATTTTCATATTGATACTCATGCTTGTAATGCGTTTGAAAGTGTTGATAATGAACCTAAGACCTATCAAGAAGCTTTAAAATCTGACGACTCTGTGAAATGGTTAAATGCTATGAAAGATGAAATGAAATCGTTGCATGTTAATCATACTTGGACTCTGGTTCCAAAACCTGCTCATTGCTCTGTTGTTGATTGCAAGTGGCTTTTCAAAATGAAACATGAGCCTGAAAATGTTAGATTTAAAGTTAGATTGGTAGCAAAAGGTTTACTCAAAAGGAAGGGGTTGATTATAATGAAATCTTTGTTCCTGTTGTTAAATTCACCATGATTCGTATAATGCTTGCATTAGTTGCTCATTTTGATTGGGAATTGAAGCAAATGGATGTAAAAACGGCTTTTCTTAATGGTGATTTGGACAAAAAGATTTTCATGAAACAACCTGAGGGTTTTGTGGACCCCAAAAATCCTGATCATGTATGTTATTTGAAGAAATCCTTGTATGGCTTGAAACAATCTCCTAGACAGTGGAATAAGAAGTTTGATCAATACATGACATCGTTGAAGTTTAAGAGAAGCTTGTATAATAATTGCCTTTACTTCAAGATTGATGTTTCTGTTCCTGTTTTTCTGCTCATATATGTGGATGATATGCTAATTGTTAGCCCTGATCTTGAGTATGTTGAGCTTGTTCAAAAGAGTCTATGTGATAATTTTGATATGAAAGATCTTGGAGATGCTAAAAGGATTCTTGGAATGAACATTGATAGAGATAGGAAGAACCATGTTCTCTTACTTAATCAGATTTCATATGTTGAAAAGATTTTGAGTAAATTCTCTATGATGTCTGCTAAAACTGTGAATGTGCCTCTTGCTGCTCACTTTGTGTTAAGTAAGGATCAGTCTCCAAAGACTGATTCTGAAATTGCTGAAATGGAAAAGGTTCCTTATTCCAATGCCATTGGGTCTGTTATGTATCTTATGGTTAGCACTAGACTAGATATTGCATATTCTGTTAGTTGCTTGAGTAGCTATATGGCTAATCCAGGTGCGCCTCATTGGGAGGCTTTGAAATGGCTCTTGAGATACCTCAAGGGCTCCATGCAGGTAAGTTTGCGCTTTTCCAAATCTGCAAATGGTGTGAGCCTTGTTGGCTATGTTGATTCCAATTATGCAAATGATAGAGATAATAGAAAGTCTACAACTTCTTATGTGTTTACCTTGTGTGGCTCTTGCATAAGTTGGAAGTCTCAGTTACAGCATGTGGTTGTTTTATCTACAACTGAATCTGAATACGTGGCTATTACTGATGCTTTAAAGGAACCTATTTGGCTGCAAGGTCTTCTGAATGAAATAGGTTTTCTTGACAAATGTGCCACTGTGTTTTCTGATAGTATGTCTGCGATTCAGTTGTGTAAAAATCCTGTTTTCCATGATAGAACCAAGCATATAGATGTTAGGTATCATTTCATTCGTGATATTGTGGAAAAAGGTATTGTTAACCTGGAAAAGATTGCATCTGAGTTTAATCCTGCTGATATGGGTACTAAATGCTTATCTGTTGAAAAATTTAGGTCTTGCATGAGGACTTTAAATTTCGACTCTCTTGATTGAAGCATGTTGTATGCAGTTCTTTTTCGTGGATGTTGTGTCCACTCTTGAGCTTGTGTGCTCCGTTTATTGTGTCCTTGGGATATTTTAAACATTTTGTGACTGTGTGTCCGTGATCTTTGCTTCGGCTTAGACTTGTGTATCTTTTGTGATACCTTGACTTTGTGTCAATTTTCTAGATCTTGCATTTGACTTTGTGTCTTTCATTTTGCAGGTGTCCGGAAAAAGTGCGATGATGAATTCCCATTTAGTTATACACAAGGGTGGATGATTTGGGCCAAGGTGGAGATTGTTGGGGCCTTTGGGCCTTTGGCCCAAATGATGGTCTTCTTTCCTAAGTATTGGGCCCATTCCAATTAATTGGAATGTGGCCCATAGCCTTACACCCGATCCCATTTAATCCCCCATTTGTGACCCTTACGGGTAGAACGTGGATTTGAATTCTTGTGTGAGTTCAACGGGAATCTGAGCACTGTGGAGTTCTTCCCTCGACCACCTTCTCCGGCGTAGTCGACGAACACGGACGACGATGACGAGCGTATCCGCCTAACACTTGATTTCACATTAATGTGCATGCATTCCTCCATACTCACTAATTGGTTGATAGCTACTCATATTGATTATATGCACCATATCCACATTATGAAGGTATGGTATAATAATTAATATCTTAATTTTTTTTATCTAATATTCTTAAATTAATTTTATTTATATATGCATAATATATATTAGGCGACATGCATATATTATTGTGGGTGCTTACAAAGTATGCGTTAATTTATCCAAGTCTTAATTTTTTTAAGGAGTATGTGTGAGTCCATCTCATATAAGATTTACTTGATACGGATAAAAATAAAAAGTAATAAAATCATTAATGAAAGTAATACTCAATCGATGAAAAGTGATAATGGAATAGTGAACTATTTCATGTATAATATTTTATATCAAAAATAATAATATTTTATAGAGAAAGTGATAAAAATGTAATTACTTTTTATCCCTCTCACATAAGGGCTTGCGTAAGACAGTTTTACACAAGTCTTTATTTATTTATTTATTTATTTTTTAATTAGAAAATAATTTCTTTTGCACAATAATGGGATACTCATATAATCCGAGTGAGTTGATATAGTGTAATGTGGAAAGGATATTATAGTATTTTCTAAAAGATACTCTGGCTCCTTCAAAAGGATTTTTTTTCTTTATTTTGGCGTCCCATTTAAATAGTCTATTTTCATTTTTTACACACATAAATCCACACACATACACTAATACAATTAAAATATGAGGTCACATATCCATTAAGAGAAAATTAGTACTCCCTCCGTCCCATCCAAAGGGTTCCTTTTTGCCATTTTGGTCGTCCCACCCAAAGGGTCTACTTTCCTTTTTTACACACATGAGACACTCACACCCCCTCTAATACAATTAAAATATGAAGTCCACACTCCCACTAATATAATTACCTACTATACATTACTCCCTCCGTCCCTCAAAGTATTTCACACTTTCCTTTTTTATCCGTTCATCAAAGTATTTCACACTTCACTTTTATTAAAATTGGTAAAAAATAAATTATTATAATATTCACTTTTTACACGCATCCCAAAATAATACTCATTTTTTCACATCTTCCAACAACTTTACCCCCTTTTTCATTAAATTAACTAAAATATATATATTCTCTCTTTTACTTTATACATTAAAAAAATAAAATTTTCTTAATCTCCGCGCACACCAATACGTGAAATATTTCACGGGATGGAGAGAATAAATAATACTCCCTCCGTCCCCCAAAGTATTTCACACTTTCTTTTTTATCCGTCCCTAAAAGTATTCACACTTCACTTTTACTAAAATTGGTAAAAAATAAATTATTATAATATTCACTTTTTACATACATCTCAATTAATATTCATTTTTTCACATTTTTCAATAACTTTATACACCTTCTTCATTAAATTAACTAAAATATATATTCTCTCTCTTACTTTATACATTAAAAAATAAAATTTTCTTAATCTTCGCGCACACCAATACGTGAAATACTTCCCGGGACGGTGGGAGTACTCCTTATTCCATGTGCCAAAAAGAAAAAATAATCCTTTGGGTGGGACGGAGTCAATAAACAATCCTTTGGGAGGGAGTATACCTTATAAGTATATTAATATACTCCCCCAGTCCCATAAAACCTTTAGCAATTTCCTTATTTATTTGTCCTACAAAACATTTCACACCCAAAAAAATGAAACATCACTTTATCTAACAACATCAAAAGTTACTTTAATTTTAAAATTGCCACTCATTTTTTAACACACATATCATTATTTTATACTTTTTTATTACCTAAAAATACTACAATACACTCCAAAGTCAATAAAGTTGGTCAAAAGTATAACTTTTCTTAAACAACGTGGAATAGTAAACATAAAAGATATTATAGGATGGGGGAGTACTATTTTTCACATGGTATAAGTATTTGACTAGATTTTTTTTTTTAAATTTGAAAAATTAAGAGTATTCATTCTATTATTTTAATTAATTATAAGTAAATTCTAAACTAAAAATAAAAAAGGGTAATTATACAGTATATTAATATAATATTTTGGTGAGATACTCTCATGTGAGACAGGTTATTGTGAGACGGATTATGAGACGGATCGACCCGTTGTTAAAGTATATTTGTTATATAGATAAAATATGTTAATTTGTAGTTAAAATATCTTTGTAGTGAATCGTAGTATAACACTTTAAAAACATAATTTAATTCATTATTCATCATACTTAAAAAAATACTTTAACTACTAATAAACATATTTTACCTCTATAAAAACATACTTTAACAATGACTTAACCCATCTCACGTAAGTACCATCTCACACGAATCTTTGTCTACCTTGATATATAATTTTACAAGGGCAAACACTTGTGTGAGACCGTCTCACATAAGGGCTTACGTGAGACTATTAGAAAGTGATAACTTTTATATTGAAAAGTGATACTAAATTAATGAAAGTGATAATGTTATTTTATGAACAATTTATAGTATAAATGAAAAGTGATAGACATTTTATAACCAAATATTTTATAGCAAAAGTAATAACTATTTTAAAAAGTGTAAAATGGTCTCACGTGAGACGGTCTCCCGCAAGACCTACCCTTTTACAAGAATCACACTTGAAATTATAATTCTTTTAATTTTTTTTAAAATTTATCCTCTGTTTGATTCCAATTTAATAGGCCAAAATTCACTCTTACTGCACAGTTTTTAAAAGACCTTTTATATATATATATTTAATATGTAATTTTACAAGAATCAAATTTGATATTACAATTTTTTTTTAAATTTTCCTTTCCTTTATCATCTCTAATACTTCCTCCATTCCGAACAAATATTTCCATTTGCTTTTTCTATGTGAATTAAAAGGTATTATTATTTTGTGTAGTGAGTGACTGTATTAGTAGTGAATGGTGGGCCACATGTAAGCCCTTTTACTAAAAGTGAAAAATGAGAATCTTTGAGTGAGACATCTAATATAATAAAATTGGGACCTTTCGGTGGGACATAGATAGTATAAAGTAATATTTTTTATGAGGATGACTAGGGTAAGACCGGTCCTACCAATCTGAGAAATCTCTTCTTTCAATTGTAAATCTTAGTCTAATTTCTCAGATTAAATCACTGATCCTGCATCGGCGTCGCATCTTTGTCTCCTCCCGGCAACCGTTCCTACCAATCGCGCATCCCAACATTGCGGAGCTAATTTCGACAGTAAACATCTACCATGACATCGCAGAAATTGAGTGTCAATGAGAAGCCGATGAACCGAACGACTAAATTTCGGGAGATTCTAAGCCCAAGTCTTCATCTTCTTCGTTATTTTCTTCGCTTCTTCCGCCCAAATCTTCTTCTGCATCCTCCAATTCAAAATGAACCGCGAAGTTATAACCAAGCAGCTCCTGAATTGCCTCCGTGAAGGTGAAATCAAGCAACTCCTGAATTGCCTTCTCCTTTAGGTCGAATGCTCAAGAGTTTCTACGTAGTCATGTGATGGGGTTCTCCACATTACCAGGGTCGTTCCTCCCAGCTCTGATCCCAACCCAGGCATCAATCGCAAACTTCTTACAACCTTCTCTGAGATGGAGTATTTGATTTTAGTATGCAACAGTATTATTGCAGGTGGAAGAATAGTTTTAGCTTGATGTTTAGAAAATTTTCATTTTCAATCTCAAATATATTGTCTCGCCCTTTTGCTTATATTTTCAAATTTTCAAAAATTTAAGTATGTGTGTGGGTTGAACTTGTTTGGTCTACGAGTGGTCACTGGTGACCACAGGGTCAATCCATCCATTGAAGACTACAATGTGCAATCTCCGCCGTTCAACACAAAATCACTAATTTAAAATCAAAACCTACCTGAGCCGCCGGTCGAAGCATAGTGTGTTGCTGCTGGTGCTTTACTGTATGCGGTCTTGTCACCTGAAAAGCTGCCCCATACGTAGAGTTGTTGTAATAGCCTCAGTTTTCATTAGGGCCTATGTATGCAGGGTGCGTTGGAGCAGGCATGACCAAAACATTATTGGCCATTAGATAAAAGCATATTCAATTTAAGGCCTTAGATCAAATAATGCTTTGAAGGATACATTCACACATGGAAATGAGAGAAAATATCACATATCACATGTAACGACAAAAAAAAAAAAAAGTGAGTCTCCTGTGTGCCGTGCACACAGATTTAGATTCGAGGGCATCCTCAAATGATAGACTAAAGGTCCCTTGATACTCAGCCCCAAGATAGACGATTTCGACCAAAGAATGGTCCAAAATAGACGATAGGTGCGAGGTGGTTTGCTTGATTTGCACTTGAAGGGCTTCAATCTCCATATCTGATTCAGGTCTTTCAGAGCCTTACCTTAGCAGTAATAGAAATAGCATAGCTGTAGACAGGGGCATGGTCCGAGATGGATTATATATAATAATAAAGTGAATTGCTTTTCTTGCTTGAATAGATCGTGCTTGCCCCTGCTCCTATAGTTGATAGGGGGTCGACATAGGGGGTCGACAACCCTTGCACATGAAGAGTAGGGATTATCCTTTAGTGCTTGGATCTGCTAGATCTCGGTTAGAACAGGCATATGCCAAACGTGAATACCCCTGGAGCATCCACACCATACAAGAAAGTATGGCCATTCGATATTGATGAAAGAAAAAGCTGGTATTTGGTACTACTTCCAGCCATGTTCATACTCGACACGACGCCACACCGGATACATATTGATACCTGGTTGGTTAGCGAATAAATGCCCCTTTTTAATTTTCGTGATCCTTTTACAATTTAAACTCCTAGCAATATATATATATTTAAATAGAATTGGAGGGGAGGATTGTGTTCACATGGGGACACAGAGTATCCCTCCGTGTCCCCGGGGGCGCAGGACCTTTTGCCAAATAATAATAATAATGAATGCTTCATCTCTCTCCATTAATTCTATTATTCTTTTTTCAAAATTTATCTTATTCATAAATTTAGATTTAATTTTCATCAAGAAAATTCAAACTTATATAACTCTAATGTTACGTATTTATTATTAATTAAAAATATATCATATTATTCCTCTTTTAATTATCTTTAACTAGACATCCATTTCGACTACATAATAAATATTTAAAATTAAATGAATAATTTATTATAAATTAAAATTTTCAATTAAATTTATAACTAAATCTTATTAATGCATTAGAAAGAAAATACAAATAATTTATTATAACTTAATAATAATAACGATATGATTTAAAAAAAAAAGAAGCAAAGATTTGTGTGAGACCGTCTTACATAAGCCGTTACGTTAGACGGACAGAAAGTGATAATTTTTATTAAGAAAAGTTATAATAAATTTAAAAAAGTGATAATTCTATTTTACGAATAATTTATAATATAATTAAAAAGTGATAATATATTATTGCAAAAGTGATAATATTTTATAGTGAAAAATGATCTCACATGAGACAGTCTCACGCAAGATCGACCCATAAAAAAAATTCAGTCATATTGTATACTAAAGTTGTTATCATTTAAAAATAATTTTAATAATAATCAAATAAGATTTTAAATTAAACTTTCATAATATATATTTTTAAAAATTATTATATTATATTTTGTATTAATAATTACAAATAGGAGAGAGTTCCTAAATAATAACGATAATAATATTATTAAAAAAAATCTATGTAATAACGACATAAATAATATATATCTACTATTGGCACTTATATTTCCGCTCAAATTTTAAAGGCAAAAATTTTGTCCTTAATAAAAGATTATTATCTCATTATCCCATATTAATGTACATAACTTACTATAAATTATCTTCTTAATTATAGTATTTACTATATATAGTATATAGTTAATTATGTACCTTTGCTTCGCGCTCAAGGGTACTGATTATGATTCAGTTTTCACTCTTTTGCTCGCTTTTACTTCAATTGAACCATCTCTCAGACGATTTATGGGTGAGGATTGAAAGGACATGAAAATTTTGAAAGGTTCTTTATACATTAAGGAGGAATGCAAATAAGAAATTAATAAATGTGAATAATTAAGCCTAATAATGTTATCATAATGTGATAACATTAAAGGCTTCTATATCTATATATTTTATTTTATTTTTAAGTTTAGTAGAATATTGAAGGCCATTGACGGTTCAGATCTGTTGACGTTTAATCATTAAAGTAATTAAATACTCCTTACATCCCAAGCTAAAAGGATTATTTTACCATTTTAGTCGTCTCACCAAAAGAGTCCAATTTTCTTTTTTGGACACATAGGACCCACCCAAACCCACTAATACAATTAAAACATGGGGCCCCCACACCCACTAATACAACTATCCACTACACATTAAATAATAATACTCTTAATTCACGTGCCCAAAAGCAAATGAGTCTTAAGTTGGGACGGAGGGAGTATATATGACTAACTAATTACAGGGTTAAAGAGGTAAAAGCCAAAATTGAATGGGGACTATATAGGAATAAAAAGTTTTTCAAACACAAAGTACTTTTAAGATAGTAAGATAAGATATGAGTTAATTATGTACATTAATTATTCTAACATACATTATCAATTTAGGTTCATTAAATTATTATCAATTTAGGGTCATTTTTAATAAAAGAGGAAAATATTGCAATTTGAATATGACACCCAATATATAATAAAAATTGATGCTATTTGGGTGGGAAAGAGGAAGTATTTATTTTTTTATGTAATATAACTATAATAAATTGATAAGAAAAGATATGTATATCACTTGTGCAATCTTATTACAAAAATTTTATTTAAATTATAAATTAAATTATATAAATTTAATAAATTATGAATTAAATTATAAAAATTTAAATTTGTTATTAATTAATGCAAATAAAATAGAGTAAATATTCAAACGAAATCTTAAAACTAACCTTTTCATTCTGAATTTTTCGCAAATGGTACTAATTAAAGTTAATCCCACATTATAAAAAGAGTTGGTCTTGCGTGGCGCACAGCGCCTTTAGAATTTAGTATTATGGATAAACGTATATTTTTTTTTATTAAAGTATATAAATTTTACTTCCTCCGTCCCAAAACAAATTCATACTTTCTATTTTTGTCCGTCCTATAAACAAGTTCACACCCCCAAATAAAAAAATACACACAAATCAATAACCCCACAACACACTTTAATTTCAAAATTGTCACCCTTTTACAACTCACATAATTTACTTTATAATTTATTTATTACCTAAAAATACCAAACTACCCCTAAAAGTAAAGCAAAAAGTAATTTTTTCTTAAACTCCGTATCTACAGTAATCGGGAACTTGTCTTTGGGACAGAGGGAGTAATTAATAAGGGGTACATCATTTTTTTCTAAAGGATATAGAGTTTTTATTAATAATTATTTTTTAATTCAGAAAATAAAGGGTACACATTTATACTAAGGGTATACAATTTATCACAAAATTCTAAAGGCGCACAGAGTGTTCTCTTGTGCGCCCGGGTGCACACAAGTTTTTGCCTTATAAAAATGAGTTTGTCTCTTGTGTCCTTAGATGCACAAAATGTCAAAGGGTGTAATATTTATTTTAAAGATTAACACTTTAGTTAATAAGAGTGCATTATTTTGTTCTAAAGGGTATACATTTTTATTGATTTTTTTTAATTTTTTCAGAAAATAAGGGTACACATCCTTATACTAAATGGTACAATAGTTAATACTAAAAGGTTTTTGGGTGCTGTGAAGTTTTTGTCAATAAAAATTAGAATGAATTTGCGATGACACGGGTTAGCAATGTTAATTAACCCAAACAGACAGCGCCCGCATTTTTCTTTATTATTAGTATTTTTTTATATTTTATTTTTATGAATGAATATGATAGGATCCATCTTACATTAGAAGATCTGTAAGATGGTCTCACCCAAGACCAACCCTAGAATTTTAAATAATATATATAATGATATTAATTTTAAATTTAAAAAATATATATTATAATTTATTGTCAAATTATATTTTTTTTAATGTATACATTAAAAATTTTAGTAAATACAATAGTTATGAAATACTCACTCCGTCACTTCCAAATGGGCTCCAAATTGAAGGTTTGAATGGTGTATATTGTGAATGTGCTTCAAGCCCGAAATTAATGTTCTTACGTTATTGTTTGAATTATTTATCTTGATTGCTAGATTAGTTTGTAATTGTCTAGGTGGATTGGTATGTCACAAGATGGTATTATATTAATTCATGATATATTTTGTATGAGGACGTTGAAGACCTACACTCACCCACAATATCCCCACATGCTTTTCCACAATATCACCCACACTGAATATTCATCGACACACCACTCACCCAACTCATGTTCACCCACACTGAAACTTCATCGACACACCACTCACCCAACTCATGTTCACCCACACTGAAACTTCCTCGATACACCACTCACCCACATTTAAACTCATGCTCACCCACACTTAAACTCATGCTTGCCCACACGATCACCCACACTCACCCACACTGAAACTTCCTCGACACACCACTCCGCCACGTCGAGGAAGTATCACCCACAATATCACCCACACTATGGATCACACTGAAACTTCCTCGATACACCACTCACCCACAATTAAACTCATGCTCACCCACATTATCACCCACACTATCACTTCCTCGACACACCACCCACCCACACTTAAACTCATGCTCACCGACACTGAAACTTCCTCGACACACCACTCACCCACGTCGATGCACTATCACCCACAATATCACACACACTATCACCCGCACTGAAACTTCCTCGACACACCACTCACCCACACTATCACCCACATTGAAACTTCCTCGACACACCACATCTGGTGCAAACTGTGGCGTTCACTATAACAATATTTGCTTTACCTTATTTCATTTTTTTATATAATTTTAACATTTTTTTGTATCATTTTTACTTTAATTTTTTTTAATTATTACTACTATTATTATTATTATTATTATTATTATTATTATTATTATTATTATTATTATTATTATTATTATTATTATATTTTCGAATAGCATCATTATGTCAATTTTTAAAATTTTAAAATACTATGAGACAACTCAATTCCTATAATTTTTTAATTATAATAATTAAAAAAAATTAAGGTTTCTTCTAGAAGATGAAAATTAAAGGGAAGATATATATTAACATACAATACTTAGAAAATAAATATGAACCTAGTTTAATTTAGTCCAAATTTACTTTTTATTTTTTTATTTTAAATAAATTTGTAAATTTAGTGTATATAATTTAATACATACTATATATTACATTTATTAAGCTAATAATAAATGTTTAATTTATTAAATTAAGATACCCTATAAATTTTAATTTAAAATTAAAATAAAAAATAAAACATTTTAAATATATGGATTTCATGCTGTGAGAAAATGTAGTGTGCTGAAATTGTATTGTAAATTTCGAATTAGAATAGTGGAAAGCTACGCTAGAGTCTAAATTGTTGGAGATGGCATTAGGGTTGAATTTCTACCCACTTATTTTTTAATATTAACCAATCTCATAGAAATGTTTATGTTTACTTTTTGCACCAGAATTAAAAAGTATATTATTTTAATGTGTATTGAGGTGAGAGAAATAATATCTTAATTTTATGTTGTTAATATGAAAGTATTTTTTTAATTTTTTTAAAAATAAAAAAAATCCATAAAAATTTATTTGATCACAAATTAAGAAATTAGCAACAAAACATTAAGATTTGTCACTAATATTAGCGATAAAATTTTATTTTAACGTCACTAAAAAATAAATTCATTTATTTTTTTAATTCATAATTATTTTATCGAAAAAATATTAATTTTTATAGCAAAATTTAGTGATGATCATCAATTTAGTCGCAAATGTTAATATTAGCGATAAAATATTAGAAGCTTGACGCAAATAACCGCCATGAAATTTATTTATGTCGCCTAAATTACTAATTACTAATTTAGCAACGAAAACCCACAATTTTATCAATAATATTTGTGATAAATTTTTATCTTTTGTCGCTAAAAGAAATTTATTTAATTTTTTAACATAAATAATTATTTTAGCAACAAAATATTATAATTTTTATAGTAAAATTTAGCGGGAATTTTCAATTTAGTTGCAAATGTTAATATTAGCAACAAAATATTTGAAGTTTATGGCGAATATTAGCCATGAAATTTATTTATGTTGACTTTATTACTATTTATTATATAGCAACGAAAATCCACAATTTTGTTACTAATAATTGCGATAAATTTTTATTTTTTGTCGCTAAAATGAATTCATTTATTATTTTTTATTAACTAATTATTTTAGCGATAAAATATTAATTTTTATAGCAAAATTTAGCAATCACCATCAACTTAGTCCCAAATTAGCAACAAAATTTTTAAACTTCATCGCAAATTTTATCCATGAAATTTATTTTATATTGTCAAAATGAATAATTATTCATATTTATTTATAATTATTAATTTAGCAATGAAAAACAACAATTCGTCGCTAATAGAATGAATTTGGCGATGAAATCTGAATTCATGGTAAATTTTTGGTCGCTATATCTCTTTTTTCTTGTAGTGTATATGTATAAATAAGTTATGAAAATTATATATTTTTTTGTATATAACCTCTTTAAATTAAAAAATTAATAATTAATCGATTATATAATACCTCTCTAAATTAATAAAATTATTCGGTCTCAATAATATTACTTTATAGATGTTTTACTGTAAATAAATTATATATAAATATTGAAAGTAAAAAATAAAAAGATAGATGCTCGATATTATTAATAAATTTTATAACTAACAATAATATTAATATTTTTGTTATATAATAGTGATTATAAAAAAATCATATTATTGTATATCGTTTCCTTTTTACTTGTTTTATAGTATATTTTAAGGTCCTAAATTGATAGAAAAATAATTAAGACCCAAAATTGATAATAAATTCATTTTCAATTTATGAATTTAAAATATTCTATTGTGACATATCGATTCCTTTTAAATTAATTGATGTTCATCTTTTTTAATACAATCGTAAAAACTACATTTAATAGTAAAGTAAGATGAAAAAAAATGAACAAATATTAATAATCTTAAAATTATAATTAATATTTTATCCTAACTAATTTATTATTTATAGTAATTAATATTTTATAATCTTGCAATTAATATTTTATTTTAAGTAATATTTATGAAGATTTAATTTAACCTAATAAGAATATTTGTATAATAGCACACTTTTTTATTTTTAATATAGTTTTATTGAGTATATTTTAAGACCCTTAACTTATAGAAAAAATAATTTAGGTCCCAAATTGATACTTTACCCATTTTTTAAGTTTTGAATTAAAAATATTCCTATTATGGTACATTGAGTTTTAATATATTTTTAAATTTAAATAATTTGGTTGGGTTATTCAATTAAAAGAAAAAGTCAATTATGAAAGTAAAAGATAAAGAGAGATGTAGTGGAGCATAGGATACTGGATCCTCATCGCTCAGAGGTCACAATTGGGCCTCCCGCCCCAAAGCCCAGGAAAAGCATAAACCAGGCCCAACAGCAAATGCCCAAAATATGGAACCTGTGGGGGGTGCGTCTTGCCCACTCTTCTGGAGAGGACGACTCAGCCACTTGGCCACTGGCCCCCCTAGCTAGGAAGCTATGCAGGTATCCCCTAGGATATCTGAATAGGAGATACCCTAAATCGAATCCTAACAGCAGTCACGTGAGGCTATTGCATTTAATGTCGGAACTGTGCGCATTTATTGTGATGTGACCTCACGATATACCCAGGTATGGGTGACATCAAGTTATACAATATAAATAAGGGATATCCCAAAATGAATAAAAAATAAGACATTCACCTCCAAAAGGCACAAGATCGACTGGAGGGGACCCCTGAGTACTCTTTTTAATTGTTAGATAAGTGCGGATAATCCTTCACCCACCATTAAAATAGCCACATCATTAACTTATAATCAAGGAGGGTTAATCTGACTATCTACAAGAGAGATGCTCGATTATTAATAAAATTTACAACTAATAAAAGCTTAATATTTTGTTATATAATTGTCATTAAAAAAATTCATATTATTACATATTGTTTTCTTTTTTTATTATTTTATAGTACTCCCTCCGTCTCATAAAACCTTTCATACTTTACTCATTTGTTTGTCCCATAAAAAATTTTCACACCCCAAAAAAAAAAATACTCCATCTGTCCCACGTATTTTTACCCACTTTCCATTTTGGGGTGTCCCACGTATTTTTACCCATTCCAATTTTGGCAAAAATACATAATATTTTATTACCTACTTTTTACAATCCCAACAACTTTAATTACTTTTTTACACTTTATTCATCATTCCCAATAACTTTATTCACTTTTTCTTTATAAATTACTAATTTATCCCTACTTTCTCTTACATTATATATTAAAAAAATAAAACGTCTTAATCTCCGTGCCCGTACAAACGGGTAAAAATACCCGGGACGGAGGGAGTATCACTTTATCTAACAACCTCATAAGTTACTTTAATTTCAAAATTTTCACTCCTGTTTCAACACAAAATTTTGAACAGAATGATCAATTTAAGAAGGTGAAGTAGAAGATAATCCATTAGAAAAATTAGAAGTAAAATAAATGGAATGGAGCATTAAAAAAATGAAAACTACGATTACAGTGCATACTAAAGAGTGAGGCTCCTGTGCACCTGAGCGCACGGAGCACATTACGTGCGCCTTTGCAATTTTCATGCCCCTTTGCAATTTAAACCCCTAGCAATACATAGGTTTAAATAGAATTAAAGGGGGGAGAGTTGTATTCACATGGGGACACAGAGTATCCCTTCATGTACCTGGAGGCGCAGGAGCTTTTGCCTATACTAAATATGAATTCAGCACCACTCCACCAAAGTATGCACATGGTTCGAGCTTTTGCCTATACTAAATACGTAGTCAGCACCACTCCACCAAAGTATGCACATAGTTCGGCTAGTTAGCACAGCATGTTCAATTGGTCAAAGTTGGGTGCTGTGAACAAATACATTAGTGATGTGATGGTTGAGATAATGATGTGATGGTTGAGATGCACACAGTGTTATAGAGAAGGTATGACTTAAATGCAGCACACAAAAAAGTGATACATTACGTCATGCATTTTGACTGATAACCGGTTACCTGTGCTGATTAGGGTCATCAGTGACCCGTGGTCACTGAAGAATCGCCCTAAAATCAAAACCATTTACGACACCGGTTAGAGTTGTCATTCATGATTAATTTCTTTGTTTTTATTTTTGAATGAAGCACATGTTTTTGTGAGAATTAGTGAGTTTCTAGGATGTCACACCATTTGCAACTCTGAATTTTTTTTTATTTTTTATTTTATTGATAAGCAAAGGGTAATCTTATTAATTTTAAAGAATGATCTCTTTATTAATTTTAAAGAGTAATTCAATTAATTTCTAAAGATAGTATACAATTTAACATATGGTTTTATTTTAAAAAATCATAAAGAGTAATCCAATTAATTTTAAAGAGTAGTCTAACTATTTCTATAGAATAATTTTAAATCTTAAGAGTAATCATATTTAAAAGAGTAATCCAATTAATTTTAAAGAGTAGTCTAATTATTTCTATAAAGTAATTTAAAAAAATCAAAGTCTTAAGAGTAACCCTATTAATTTAAAAGAGTAATCCAATTAATTTTAAAGAGTAATCTAATTATTTTTATAGGGTGATCTATCTACAGCAATTTAATTCTTCACAATATATGAGTTTCATTTTAAAAAATTAGGGTCTCAAATCAAAGGGTAATCATACTCATTACAAAAAGTGATCCAATTAATTTTAAAATCAGAGTTTCAAATCAAATGGTAATCCTACTAATTCAAATTAGTGATTTGCAAAGAGTAATCTAATTATCTCTACAGATTCATATAATTAAATTCTTTATAATATATGAGTTCATTCTCAACAAAAAAAAACTCAAGAATAACTCTATTAATTTAAAAGAGTAATCTACTCCCTCCGTCCCAACTTCAACTTCACACTTTCCGTTTTGGTCCGTCCCAATTTCAACTTCATATTTCCATAAAAGGAAAAAGTACATAAATAATATCCCCCTAACATACTTTAATTTCAAAATTGCCATCACCTTTTTAACACACATAACATACTTTATCATTTATTTATTACCCAAAAATACCAAATTACCCCCAAAAGTTACTCAAAAAGTGATTTTTCTTAATTTGCGTGCGTACAGTAAATATGAAGATGAAAATGGGACGGAGGGAGTAATTAATTTGAAAGAGTAATCTAATTATTTATAGTATTACAATATAATTTTTCACAGTACATGCGTTCATTTTTAAAAATCAAAGTCACAAATTAAAGAGTAATTTTACTAATTTCAAAGAGTGGTCCTATTAATTCTAAAGAGTAATCCAATTAACAATTGATATTAAATTGATGGATAAATGATTATAGATAAAAGGAAACTAGAGCAAAAAACTCCCTCAAAATTTTCAGAAATTTCATACTCCTATCGTACAAGAACTGCATAGTCCACTACTATTTGTAATGACTTTTGTTTTTCAAACATCCCATGATAGCTCTATACTAGGGTTGTAAATGAATCAAATAATTCGAATTCGATTCGGTTCAAATATCAGTATTCGAATTCGAATGTGAATTCAAATAAATATTTTAGTTCGACTAATATTCGAATCGAATATGATTCATAAGATATTCGATTCGAATATTCGCGAATACATTCGAATAATATAATATAATATATATTAATTATATATTATTAATATTAAATAATTATATATTTTTATATATTAAATATAATATTTTGTTTTATAAATATAAATAAATATGTACATTATCTAATTTATTACTATCTTAAAATAAAAAGGAAAATATATATTTTAATTTTCTTTATAAATAATATAAATTATTTAATTATAATTTTTAATAATTTAATGGTTGATGTATTTAGTGAGTAATTCTTCTTAAATAAATTTATTAATAGTACAAGAAATTAAAAAATATTATTAAAAAAAAATGAATTTACAATTTCGAATCGAATTCGAATTCAAATATTCAATTTCGAGAATATTTAAATTCGAATACTCGAATATATTCGAATAGTTCGTTTATTACTTTCGAATCGAATACGAATTAAAAGAAAAGAATTCGATTAATAATCGAATTCGAATACGAATATTCAAATATTTAATCAAATACTATTCAAATACCTTAGTATTTGATTCGATTCGTTTACAACCCTACCCTATACTAAAACTCTCCCCCATTATCTTATCTTATCTTACTCTGATTGTAACCTAAAAAATGTTAACAAAATAAAATAATACTCCACATAATTCACCCTGCAGGAAGAAAGAAAAAATATATATAAAAAATCCACCTCATGCTGCAACTTCTCAAAATTCTTCTACAAAAATATGACTATTATCATAGACAATAGTGCATCAAAATCAAAGCAAACTATTCACCCATAGTCATAAGAAACAAAAATACTTGGCACATGGAATAATATAATGGCATGATGATAACAAAGATCACTATAGAATCCATTCAAACAAATATGACTCAAAAGCGTAGCAGGAATCCAACATATTGTTAAATAACTTTATTTCAAGCTCAGTAAAAATTTATTTGAAGTAACTCATTCAATACATAAAAATTAATTAGCAGCTCTATGCCACTAGTTATCCATAAAAAATCCAAATAACCAATATCGTCCCTAAACCCTAAATTAGAATACTTTTGCCATTTCATGTCTCCTTTGTTCCATAGTTATAGCTGCTGCAGGGCCATCACCTCCAACCTCCTCCATGAATAATTACTTCCAAGCCCTATAATGGCATAAAAATCTCAATCGGGAGAATCAATCATAACAAGACATATAATTGGAATTAGGATGTTAAGAATGAGATAGAACAGGAATGCAGAAATGAAATGATTGATTCAGAAATATGTGAGATAGTGTGCACATAATGGTGCAATAAGGGTAAGAGAATGATGACAAGATAAGCAGGTAAAACTAATTTTCCTTAACACAATTTGTGTTGTGATTTCTGACCAGTCCCAACACCAACCTATAATTCAAACTCAAAATCTAAAGCCATGTATTAATTATTATAGGAGTAACTCAATTAATAACCTTAGGCTATGTGGTCATACCCCACCTCCCACTAATTCCTTTCTTTGCGAGCAAAGTAGAGCGCAACAAACATAGTTGTCATCCCAGTGTGTTCTAATCAAGAATTCTTAAGAGAGAGAAAGTCAAAGATAAAAAGAGAGAAGAACCGAGATCCAAGAGAAATCAATCATATGTCAATGGACGTTTTACATACAACCTTCACCATTCCACACATTTCCCCTCTTCCTCCTCCATCTCAACTCCCACCCATGGGGATCACTCCTCTCTGATTGCAAACATCCACAAACAACCTTCACCATTCCACACATTTTCCCTCCTAAAACTAGATATCTTCCTCCATCTCTACTCCCACCCATGGGAGTCACTCCTCTCTGATTTCAAACACCCAAATTTCATTGCAGTTCTAAAATGTTTTTTTCAACAGGGAGAAGAAATGTTTGCTGTTAGCTATGGAAATCAAAAGTAAATGAATAGCTTTAAATTGACATCTCAAAACAAGTAAAGCAATCGACCTACATAAGATATGGTATCTCAGCCAAGTAACATGCCTGTAATGTCAACAACAAATAAATCTTACAGCATTAATTCCACTAATAAACTTTCTGTGAATTATTAGGCTAGGATGAATATATCATATATGTATCCACTAACAGAACTCAAACTGTCAAATCAAGACCAATTATTATAGTGAAGAGACAAAGTTCTCTTACAGGTAAGGAGGATCTGCAACTACAATTGGAAATGAAAGCTTCAATGATGAAGGAAGATCCTCTGGTTTGTTGTAATCATAGAAAGTGAAATCCCTTCCATATTGCTCAAATCTTTTATTGTACTCAGAGAAGCTATATTGGCACTCCCAAAACAATTTTCTGAAGATTTCACAATACCAAGAGGTAAAATTCAGGTCATTGAAAAGGCCCAAAACTGACAATAACTCATATAGAAGGGTACATGATTGTGATGTCATTATCTTTCTAATTAATCACCAGCCATTAGACCCTCAATTCAACCAACACTCGAATCAACACTCGAATCAAAATAAGTGATGAAAACAGAAAAATATTTTAAAGCATATATTAAGATTCGAGTGGTACGCAGAGCTTTGAACCTTGGTAAACCCTAAGAATAAATTTTAAGTTGAAGCAGTAACTGAAGCGAAACTAGTACAATACGGAATACCTTGAGGTAGGCATAAAGAGTAGGGCAAGCAATTCATGAGAAGCTAGGAGAAGGCATGATCAGTTCTGCTACCAGAACTGGCTGAGTCCGCCAGCAGGGACACCTCCTCCGCATCTTCAGCTGCAGCATTCCAATTCTGTTCGGCAAGAAATTCATTGAGTGCCTCGAGAGCGTGAGAACCTAGCGTTGGAACATCGCCCTTGTCGTCTTCCTCAACAACGATGGAGTGGGATTCTGCGTTCTTTTTCGCTGTGGATAGAGAAAAGAGAAGAGAAAAGGTTGAAGACCCATTTAACTCCTTTGACCCATTTTATTAAAAAATCCGATTACACCAATCCTAATCCTAATCCTAATATATTAAAAGAGGGAAGGCATTTGTAAAACATTTCGTCCCTTTATATCCCTACTCATATCTTCATATTACATATTTAACCTTAATTTATAATTACATATTTAATTTTTAATTACAAATAGTATTTATTACTTATCCATCTGTATTCCTCTAATCCTCTTTTCATTAACGCCTATACAATTCTTCACATCTGAAACGTCTTATTATTAAATAATGCAGAAGAAGAATAGCAGCGACAACGGACATCAGGAATCACTCAACTGCGGAGATATTGAGGACACCTCATTCCCTCGCTACACATGGCCGGGGAAATCCCCAAATCCTCAATAGAAGAGAAACCTCAGCGAGGCGTTCGAGGAGGAAGAGGAGGATTCCTCTTTGAATTTGTCTAAATATTATGTGAATTTATCTATGAAGTGGAGTTCGGATAATTTTAGAAAATTCTTCATCGACAGGTTATTGTTGTTGGGTCATCTTATTTTGTGGTTTACAAATAGTTTTTTTTTTCCAAAGTAATTGCAATGTAGTTCATATGATGGGTTCTGCGAGGTATTAGAACTGCTTTGTTGGACATTCACTAAATACAATATACTATATTATTGCGCTAATCGGAATTTATTTTTGTAGTTTGTGGAAATTTGTAGTATTCAACTAATATTATTGAGTTTCCTGGGAGTTATATTCTTATCAGTAGAGAAAAAGAATGGCATGAAAGTAGGTAATCTGCAAATTTAATTTGGAAACATTTTTTTGAATATTGAATTAGCTTCTGATATTGAGTGTGACAGGAGCTGAATGGAAAAATTGTTGGCAATAACAGAACTTTCAATATTTTTGATGTCATTCCACTAGCATTTCAGAAAAATAATGAAGTTTGATCACCTCTCAATACTACAGAAAAGCATGAAGTTGATGATGATAGCACTTTACTTCCAGATGGTTCAATATCAAATGGTAGAAATGCACCTATTGTAGTGACTCCTCTTGCTCACATGTCCTACTCTGATCTGTTATAAGAAGAACTCTTTGGCACAAACCCTCAACAATCAGTTAGTATATAATGCTTTCTCATGTCCTTTGTGTGTTACATAAAATATAATTGCTATTCTTAATATATTTGAAAACTCATGTTTTAGGATTTTCTTTCAGTAACTTCTATATGTTTTGCAGTCTACTCACCGGACATTTGAATGTTTGTGACTTCTATTATAAGGATAGAAACTGGACACATGTGTAAGTCATTCCCTTTTTGTCTTAAAACCATTGTTCCCTTGGAGACCCTCTATATATAACCTTATGTTTAGTACTTTGTATTGCACTAAATTAGGTCTCTGTTGTATCTCTTGATGCATTGTAAGGCTGAGGATGTGATTAGTTCCCTGATGAAAGGGTACCTATCTTTAGCTAAAAAACATGATGAAGATAGTGAAACTTTAGAAATCCAGCAGTCAGCTCCATATTCTGCTGAAAACAATTGGAGAAGAGATGCGTCCTGGAAAGTAGTACAACTCCTGTGCATTAATTCAAAAATGCTGTGGCTATAGTTGATCCTCCCCGTGTTGGCTTCATCCCACAGTAAGTAATTGTAAAGTTCTTATATACACTTCCAGTGTTGTCTAATTTCTTCAGTAATCTTTCCTGCTGAGATGATATCTTTGCAAATGTATTGCCTCATTTCCTTTTATTAGTTAAAATGGATAATATTGAGCTACTTCCATATGTGATTACTCATGGTATTTAGGCGAATGCAATTTGCAAGCAAGGACTGATGCAAGAAGCTAAGGATGTGAACTTATATATGATGCGAATCACTGTTCATCTCAACATTGTCACATATAGTGCATTGATATGTATACTCTCTTCAAGGGCTAATGGCTAAAGGAAAGAAAAATTCGATTCCACTATAGAGAAGGGCTTTAAATGAGATATCATCAAATATATGAGATTGATTAATGGATATTACAAGATTGGTAATCTTGATGAAGCGGACTACTTTTTAATAATATTCTACGTATATATAGGTTTAAAAACATACTTCAGTTTCTTATAACACATGAGTAGACAATAGTGATGATATCTGACATGAGAATTTCATTATCATTGGTTAAATTATACTCCCTCCGTCCCGAAGATGTTAACATATTTTTTTTTGGCACGGAAATTAAGGAGTAATAATTTAATATAAAGTGAAGTAAAGTGAAGTGAGAGAAATAATATTTAATGTGTAGTGGGTAGTTGTATTAGAGATGGTATGTGGGCCCCATGAGAATAGATTAATTGTTTTTGTGTGGGTCTCTGTATTAAAAAGGAAATGTGTCAACTTTAATGGGACAAACTAAAATGGAAAGTGTGTCAGCTTCTATGGGACGGAGGGAGTATTAATTAACTTTTAAGAATTTTTTGAGCACTCTTTTTTTGTGTTGGTGGTTCTTTCATTTCGGTGTGAGCTTATTATTAAAATTTAGCCGAAATTACCTCCATGAACAACTTTTTTTTTATGCTTTTGTCAATTTGATGGATATAAAGTTGCCTAAATCTCATGGCACGCCGCACAAGTAGTTCCAAGGTGGAATGCAAATTGCCCTAATGATAATTTTGATGCTGCTACTGATGCCTTCTATGGATAGAATAGGTATAACCTTAATGTTCATCGAAGGGTGAGTTATGTGCTAAAAATATTTGGTTATTTTGAGAAGTTATCTGATTATATTGACAGGGATCTTTGTTGCCTTATTTAGTGTAGGTTAAATTTATGTAGATGAGAAGGCAAGAAGAGGTTCATCATCCCATGGTGAAGGTATCCATCATAGAGCTTCAAGGTGCAACTTGTGTGCAACAAAAAGCATGGGATTTATGAATAATCTCACGTAATTATTCTAATTGATATAACATTAATCATGAGTTACATAACTTTGTGAATGTGTGTACACCAAATATTTTGAACAATATGGACACACCTTCATGCTCATTTGTTTTTCTGCATCAATTTAGTTAAGGATCAACTCACATGCATGATACATATATATGTGTATACAGTGTTTGCAGTGGGCCATGTGAATTAGTAATACAGTAGTGTGATCCTCTAAAATTCTCTATATTCTATATTTGTTATATAAACTACTTTGCGTGAGCCTAATCATTTTCTATTTTCACAACTAGAAAATTTTGAGTTGCATCTATGTTACTTTGCTACATGTTGTACGGCTTTTAATTTCTGCGATGTGGCTTAGGTTGTGGTTTCTAATTTATGGTTTAGGTTGTGGTTTGCGATATGATACAAATAATTAAACTTCAGGCTTTAGTTTCCGGTATAATATTGCAATTTATAATATCACATATTTTGATAATCTTAGACATTGAGCTAAACTCTTAGTTTCATTCTAAAATTTTCTAGCTCCTTGATATTGAAACTCATGAACAATGTAGGTGACCCTACAAATGGGAGTTGTCTGACAGGAGTTTGGCAACAAAGGCCTAAGTGATAATTCACAGTACATTATACACCTCCAGTTTCTGGATAGACTATTTACTTGCAGCAAATATATCTTTTCCATACTTTTGAGTACTGACATAATGACCTTGGTTTTACTCTTACTTCATCAAAAAATATAAAAATATTTTAACATGCATCACCAAAATCACAACCTTAAGTAGGAACAAGATTTGTAATCATAGTTGCATTTTTTACTTATTAGAGTGCAGTCCTAATTTTTATTAATTTTCCACTCACGTGCTCAGATAAATTTTCAAGCATTTACTTAATAGATCTGCTAAAAGCTGATAAAAATTTGTATTATTTTTTAATGGAAGCAATATATTACTATGATTAATAAGTTAGCAGCTAATATAGATACGTAGCTTATATTAGATGAATTTCTTTCAGATCATGTTAAAATAAACTCTATCCTCTGTTATGTGTAAGTTTGAAGTATGTGCAAAGTCTACCAGCGTACCAAATATGTTAATTTATATCTGAATTATTCTTTGTAGTAGTGAATACATGGAACCTCTGATTTTGGATATCCTATTGGGAATTAAGGCATTGAAGCTCATCCTTAAAAAGTGAGGAACTTTTCGTTCATGAATACAATATTTAAAAGTAACTCAACATTTAATCGTAAAAAAATACAAAAGAAATATTACAGAGTAAAACGTGTAGGCGACGTGCAACGCACGTCCTAAATATCTAGTTTTAAAAAAAGACGTACATATGCTAGTTATTGTCTTCTTTTACACATTAGTTAATCATAACCCTTTACATATTAATTTTGACATAGAGTTAAATCATATATATATATATATATATATATATATATATATATATATATATATATATATATATAATTAAATTGCCAAATTAAATTATTAGTAACAAATTACCCGTGAAATTTACCAATGGAATCTCGTAAAAATTTACCAACTACCAATTTAACAATAGAAAATGGAATATTTACTAATAGGTACACACTTTGTACCCCTAATTACTATAAGATATATTGATTTAAAATAATTACTTTCACATACAAAATATTAAAGTAAAATACCAAACATAACCCTAAACCCATATAATTTTAAACCACAAACCCTAAACCCTCACCCACCGTCGGACCACTACCGGACCACCGCCGCCGGCCGCCGAAATTCTGCCGGACCGCCACCGGCCAGTCGCGGAGCTCCTCCGAATTGCCGGCCGGCCACTGGAATTCTGTCAGACCGCCGCCGCCGCTGCCGGAACTCCGGTGGCCGGACCGCCGCCGGAGCTTCGCCGGACCACCGCCGGATCACCCCACTTTTTTGCTGCACATACTTTTTTTTACTGCACACATTTTTTACTGCACACACTTTCGCTGCACACGAACTTTTGCTGCACACACCATTTATGTGCAACACATTGTAGGGGTATTATTGGAATATCACTATATATTTTTGTAGTTAGTAGTAATATTTTTGTATGTTTGTATCTCATAGTAACTAAGGGGTTTTTTTACCTAGTAGTAATCCTCCCATTGAAAATTACCAACTAATTTAATTTTTAATTCGTGGGTAATTCAATTTAATAATAAAATTAATGCTTTTATTAACTAGACTAGCATTTTCCGTCCGTGCGTTGCACGGTAAGCATTTTATTATAAGGTTATTGGTTAATTTTTTTTATTATTTTTTGTTTTAATAGTATTATGTATCTGTATGAATATATTTGAACTTCTCTCATCCAGTTTTCGTGTAGTTTGAATTTTTTTATTGTATTATTTCTTTGTTTATGTTAATAATTATCCATATGTATTTTGCATAGAAATAATTTTATTTTGCAAATTTGACATTCAACAGTATAACTAAAACCATAGCTTCAGTAGATGTTCATTATTTTTGTATCACTCTTTCCTGCAATCAACACTTTTTTCCTTCAATGTTCTTCTTTCTCTCATATTTATCATTCTATTCTATTATATTCAATTTCTCTCATCACATCACCAACTACCCACCCATGACACACAGAGGCAAAGCTCTGCAAGATGATTTAACTACTCAGAAATGGTGTGTAGGAAACACCCCCATTCCTCCTCCGTCGGCATCTACCCTTATTTGTTCCCCGGTGGATCTACTCATAGAAAAAGGTCATATATTTATGTTCAGTTTCACTCCATTACCGGCATCGCTACCGCCATTCATCTTCTCTCTCCTCTTCTCTTCAACACCGTTATCTTTCTCCTTAACTCTGTGAACATTATTTCGGGGTAGATGCAGGATTAGTCCCATTGGAGAAGGCCACTTGCAAAAATGGTCCCGTAGCCTGCGATTTTGGTCCCGTTGAAGTTTTCTAAAAATGTAAATTTGCAAGATTGATCCCAAAATGAGCAAAATTAGTTCTAAGTCAGAATTTATACAATACACAATTTATGCCAGATTTAACTCAACTTTTCGCACCTCAAAATGGTATCAGAGCCCTAGGTTTATTTATTTATGAATGGATTAATTTATTATATACTTATATCACTTAACAAGAGGAGAGTTTCAAAGAAATATGGATCTGAACAAAAGTTCGACATCCGAGAATGACAGGACTAACAGCCATGTTCAAAGCTGGAGTAACAGGGACTTATGGCCTGTTAACTACGATAAGACAAACAGTTCTATATAATAATATTATTGTATGTTGTATAGACAATATGCAGAGAAAGAATACGAGAAAGCCGACCGATGGTGGGATGGTGTAATCCAAAGGAAGGAGATAGCGAATATTCGCACCAACCACACCAAGGAAGAATATCTGGAAGAACTACACCAGATGGAGATAAAATATTCCAAAGAAATAGAAAGGAATATAGTGGAACTCCGAAGTTTCACCGAGGTCCATGAAAGTGTTCCCAAATACAGACAATGGAGGAAACGATCCAACCAAGGTGGGGTCCAAGAGAAATTTGCAAGCCCTACCACTTTATACATTGGACAGAATGGCAGAGTGGAAGGAGATCGAGACAGATAACTCTAAGATGAACCAAGATCTTAGAGAATTGCAGAATACGGTGAGATTCTTCGGAGAATATTGCCAAAGCATGTCCAAGACAATGTTTGAGATCAGCCTTAAGATGGACAAGGTGGAGAAATCGCAGAACAAGCAACTCGACCTCATCATGAAGTTGATAGAACAAGTAAAATCCCTGAAAACCAAGGTGACAGGAAGAAGGCCAGGAGGAAGGTTATCACTAACCTTCGGAATAGAACCCCTTTTATACTAAAAGGAGAAAACGACGGAGGTCATAAGGTCAAAGTCAAAAAGAGAGAAGATGATTGCCATCCTTCTAGGAGAATCTACATCACCCGGATAGAAAGAGCAAATCTTGAAGATCTACGAGATCTATATGAGTCCTTCCATGGACTATCAATTGTAGATTTAAAGATAAATGTTGAGGATGCATCAAGCTCACAACAACAGTCACCGGCTCATCAGACACAACGAGATCTGGGCCTAAATGAAGGAACTTCTGGATCACATGGAGTCCATGAAGAGAGACAAGAATAGACATTCCAAAACCCATGAAATTTTAAAATGAAGGCGATTGGACTATCAACAGGAGCAAGCCGAGTTCGAGAATCTAACCTACACAATATCCTATATCGACGGTCTCACCTTGAACCGATAAATCCATACAGGTTGATCCTCAATCTCGACACTCTAGACTTCAAGAATAGAGAAACCTTAATCGATGAATGGACAAATGTCATGAAGATTGCAGGTGGCGCATTGGAGCTGGATAAAGAAGGGTTCATAAGGTTCCTAACTATGAGCCTAGAAGGATCAGTAAAATGCGCCTGAGAGGTACTCTCAGACGAAGTCAAGAAAGAAGCCATGGAAGGCGAAGATCTAGGCAATATTGTTTATCGAATAGCCAAGATTTTCAAGATCCACTTCATCAGAGTAGGTTACTTCGAAGGAATAGAAGAAGAAAAGAAGAAGTATAGGAATGCCCTATATAGCCTGGAACTACTTGACATCTGTCATGTAGACGAGTACATCAAACTCTTTACAGAGTATAGATGGAAATCAAAGATCAAGGAGGAAGAAGTACTCCACCTATTCTTTGTCAAGATTCCAAGCCCATGGAGGGAAATGCTGATTAAAGAGTATGAACCATGCGAACTGGACTCAATAGCAAGAAGGATGTCCTTTCTCAAAGCCAAGGTTGCGGAGTGGTGCCATCAAGCATCTCTACACAAGAACTACAAGAGACTAAGGGAAATAAAAAAACAGTACCCTTATGTTGTGAGAACAATGATCTTCCAACAATTGTTGGAAAAAATCCAAGAAAGCAGAAAAGGATGAAGAAAAATCATCCTCACACACAAAGGAGCGGAGGATGGAGGTCTCGAAGGCCAAAGTCCTTTTGGTCCAAACAAAAGGCCCGAAGCTATAAATCAGGGCAGAGGTCTGGACCATCCAGATGGAGTTCAAGAAGTCAAGCTTCATCCTCAGGGTCAAACCAGAGGAGTACAGGAAGAGCTCCCACGAGAAATACATTTCGAAGAGCAGCTACACGAGTCAATGAAAGATTCAAGAATTGTAACTGCTACACGTGTGGAGCCAGAGGGCATATCTCACCAGATTACCCAGAAAACCAGAAGAGAGGAGTACGACAGTTCGAGACAACTCTAGAAATGGAGGAAGTTGTTTACATCCAAGATCTAGTGCAGGTATATCAGTTTGAATATATACCCTCAGACGAGAACATCTACGAAGAAGAATTCTTCAGCCAAGATAATTCCTCTGAAGATGAGTCGGAGTGAAGAAGAAAGCTTCAGACAGGAGATGCAGGAGGATATGTCTGGATTCTTTTCCCAAACATCTATTTCTCATAAAACTCTTATGAGAATCATGAATGAGGATCCAAGGCTCAACCTATACGACAGATTCACTGTAGGAAAGCTGGATAAATTTCTTCCAAGCTTCAAAAAGAGAAAACATAACATCATATACAAGGTGACCGAAGGGGAAATTGTCATCCCAATGGAGCTCACAAGAAATGTGATGGAAATGCAGCTAGTTCTGGTTGATGAAATCAAAAGGGAACTCAGTAAACTCAAAGAAGGAATGGCTAAAACTATGTCCTGGATCCATATCGGGGCAATTAGGATCTTAATCAAAGCAGCTTTCAAAAAAGGTATCGATACACCCATCGATATTGCAATCTTTGATAAAAGGATCAAGAATACAAAAGAGGCATGCCTGAGAGGAATCTCAGGAAACCTGTATGCAGGCAAGGTGGCATCCTACATCTACCCAAGGATTGCCTATAATCTTGCAGACAAAGATTTCAGTAGGGCACTTACCCTTCATCAAGATTTCAAAAACAAAGATTTGATAAAAGAAAGAAATAGGTCTTACTCTATCACTTACAGTATCTCATATGCTCTTTCCAACACTCATCATTCGGATTTATTCAAAATGAAGGAGTATATCGAGATACCAGAAGTATTCGAAAGAGTGGCCTGCGCAACCAGGCCAGAAATAATGGAATTACCGCCAATCCACGACATGGATTTGCGAATCAAGGATAAGCCAGTCTGGAGTAGGCAAGACAGCCTCAAATTCGAACAGAGAAGGATTTCTTTCCAAGAAGACAGAATAATCAATGAAAATGGGGAAAGAAACCTATCGTCGAGATAATCCAGGAACCAGAAAAGTTCACAACCAAAGGTGAACTAAGATGCCTAGAAGGATGGAGAGGAGTCGAAGTAATATTCGATATCACTAAAAAGGAAAACTCTATTCCTTGTGATGTCTTGTATTACCTTCAACAGCCAACAATTGGGAGATATCAAGGACAACTCAAACTCGGAGAACTTGAGCTGGTTATTGAAGGAATAGCAGGAAGATTCCCAGAACAACTAATATTGGGATTGGAGTTTCTCGAGGATCACAAATCTTGAGAACGACTACAAGACGGAATGGAGTTTACGGTCAAGGGAAAAAGATACAAGGTCTACTAATAGAGGCTCGGGCTTATGAGCTCTGATCCACCCATGACCACAAGTCCATTCTCAATATATATCACGGTTGGGGTGATATATAAGGAGCATCGTGCAGAGTACTTTGCGGCGTACGTTGATTCAGAAGCTGAAATTTGCACAGCAAAAGAAGGAGTCTTTCCTAAAGACTCAGGTAAAGAATTGCCAACAATACTAGGAAAAGATTTCTCTCAAAGGGTGCTGATCCTAAATAGAGGAATCAAGCAAGTAGAGATCATGATCAAAGGAGCGGATCGTACCCCATGGTACAAGGTGAAAACTCCACTGATATATTTTCACGACACCGGAGCAGATATTCTGTTAAGAAATAATTTCCTACAGACATTTAAGTATTTTACCCAAGAAAACGCAATAAAAAGGCTTATTTTCACAATCCTTTTGTGAACATAAGATCATAGCACCAAGACTGCGTAATGCATTTCAAGGAAAAATGCCAATCAGATTTCGAAGCAAGCATGGTGATGAAGGAAAACTTAGCCATCCAAAGATGAATGATCGAAGGAAATATGGCGAAGCAGTACTTCAAATGTGAACCGAGACCAGAGAAGGATGGAAGACGGAAAAACTAAAAGAAAACACAATCCACCTTCTCAAGGCAAACTTGGGAGAAAGCTTATAGAAAGACGCCACAATCGAAGAACAAACATCTTTGAAGGACGTCAAAAGAAAGATACAGAGGAACTTCAATGAGGATCCTCTAGCCTGGTGGGATAAAAACGAGCTCAGAGCCTCACTCAAAGTAAAAGAAGGAAAGGGGCATGAGTTCGTAAGATACAAGCCTATCCTAATGAATCAAGAAGATCGGAAGAATATGCAGCAAATACTTAAGGAACATCTAGACCTTAAGTTGATATCCACAGGAGTATCGACATACAACAGTCCAGGATTTCTGGTTCGAAATCATGGAGAATTCAAGCGGGGAAAGCCGAGACTTGTGATCAACTACAAAGGGATGTTCATCAACAATCTGGCGCAATATAGGAAGGTGTTCAGTCCTCTGTTGAAAAAGGATGCTGAATTCAAATGGGAGGAATCACACCGAGGAATGGTTAAACAACTAAAGGAGATTTGCAAAAAGCTCCCCAAGTTAGCTATACCAAATGACGAGGATGAATTAGTACTCTACACAGATGCCAGTGACCATTAGTGGATAGTAGTTCTCACGAAGTCCACACCGAAAGGAGAAGTGTCATGCAGATACTGTAGTGGCCTCTTTGCGGAGAATGAAGTAAATAGATGGCACATCAATGAAAAGGAGTTCTTTGCGGTTCGAAAGGCATTCATAAAATGGCTGCTATTTCTTCTCGCGAAGAAATTCATCCTAAAAATTGATAACACAAGCGTCAAAGCCTTTTTGAAAAATAAAATCGAATCTAAACCTGAAAAGTCTAGACTACTAAGATGGCAAGCAGAATGGCAATATTATGATTTTAATATTGTCATTATTAAATCTGTTGATAATATTTTGACAGATTTCCTGACGAGAGATGGAAGGAGCTGAGATAGACTCCATCCTGACTGTTTCAAGGTACCTGATGGATAACCTTGAGTTACTCCAAAGGGAATTCGAGAACCTGTCACTCAATGCAACGCGTGCTGGAAAATTATAAGAAAATGATCGGACCAAAGTGTCTAATCACATACGAGTTTGTATTAGTAACAATGCGAGTCTCTTCGAGTCCTTACGAGAGCCACTCCTCCGAGCTGTTGATGGAAATAGCAATCGACAAAAGGAGAGTAGTCGAGAACGGGGCTCTAAACCCAGAGCAGGGGATTCAAATACCCCTGGCACGAGTTCTAGATTGGAACCTCCAAAAGAGGAACTAATCCAAGAAAAAGTCGAGGCTTCTGAGTCACATCTTGAGCTTTCTAGTCAACCCAGTACCTCTGGGGTCAAAGAGGGAGAGATCAACCTTAGGCCTATGACAGGCACTGCTAAGGTTGGTATTAACTTAGCTTATTTCTCTTATTGGCAGGAATACCAGGCCAGCTGGGAGAAATTGAATACCAAACAAGGAATCCGACCAAAGAAATGCCGGATGGATAAATCTGGGGAATATCCTCGAGTTTGGATGCGAGAAGTCTCAAATCCAAATGATGTGAAACAATTGTATGATTTTGAAGCGCTAGCTTCAATATATACTGTTGCACTAAGTTTCCCAGAACTTGCAAAACTTCCAGATTTGCTGGGAGAAAAGGTTTTCAAGGCATGAGAAAACAACTCGACTCTATCCAGAGGCGATGTATTAGAGTGTACTTCACAGTACAGCCCCAGAACAAATCAGGAAAGGCAACCACGAGGCCTTCCATTTCATCAAGCTAAGAAGACCCGATGTTTCAGCATCAAATAAGATCAAAGAGTCTTCTGGAAAGGAACCACTCTTGGTTTCTATATTTTCTGAAGAACAGATCTCTACGCGAAGAGCGAGGGGTTTGTATGCCTGCATCAGAGCAATGGTAGAGGTGAAGTTTCCCTTCAAGTTTGAGTATAAGTCTTTGAATGGGTCTTTCCTGTTGAATACTTTAATAGGGAAGAAGACGGTGTTCTCTGAGAAGGCTTTCCAGGAAAAAACAAGAACTTCTTTGGAGAAATAAGATTCCACTAAGTAAATAAACTTATCGGAGATATTACAATATGGTTCATTTTGGGCAATGGACGAACAAGGTATGCACAAGCTGTTCCACCCAAACAGAACTAGAATTTGAGAAAGGGATAAGATTGAGCATAGGAATGATCAGAACTGCTGATCCATCCCTAACAAAGGTGACACGTGGAAAGAAGAGGGTGAAATCTCTTCGGAATACCCAGGAGCCGGGAGAATCATCAGGCACCAAAGAGGACAAATAATTCCTCAAAAAAGCAAGAGCCAGGTGACCTTTCCGGAAGGGTAACAAACATGTGACCGATAAGGAAGATGACCTACAAAAGGGAATCCAATAAAGAGAGACCAGTCAGCTGCTGAAAAGTTGGCATCCAATATAAAGTGACGCAAGCAGTGACGTCACAAAAAAAGAATCTAATAAAGAAAAGAAGACCAGCCAGCTGCTGAAAGGTTGTCATCCAATGTGAAGTGACACAAGCAGTGACATCACAAAAGATTAAGAGGCTTTGAAATCCGGATTTCAAATCCGAAAGCCTCTATAAATAAATGTGTTGAGGAAGCAGAAGGCATCAACCATCACCCTCTGTTTTCTCTTTCTAAAATAAACATTGTATTTTTTTCTTTTCTTTGTATGAGTGTTCTGAGTGTAGCTACAATAGGTAGCTAAAGGAGTTATCTCTTCTTGTTCTGTGAGGGTGAATGTGTAATAAATTCTCCATTCAATAAATAAATAATCTTGGGTTACTGCCCACATGTAACCTTCCATTTCATTCTGCAACTTCAATCTCCATAATTTCCGACGAGAAACAGTAGCAACATCCTGTACACCTGGTGTAGGAAATGAACCAGGGTTGTGCTGAGATCCGCTGAAAGAACGGGATTGATCCATCACACTGCGGGGCGCGTGGTTGGCTGTGAGGAGCAGCTGTAAAACCTCCCAGATACCCAGTGGATTGACGGTCAAAAAAGGTATTGTTACTGTTTTAAGCCGATTAGCTATGAGATTAATGTTATTTAATTAATGTACGGAAGCATGCTGTGCCTGATATAGTCGTAATTAACTATGTTTATTTTGAAAAACAGAAAGACGATGAATATCTGGCAATGTAGATATGATATAAGTTGATTTGGAATGAAAATTTTGGAAAAACTAGTTTGGGACTAAAAATGCAACTTTTGGGACCAGAAAAAAGGTTAGGGACCAAAAATGCAACTGGGGATAATCCAATAGGACCGAAAGTGCAATTATCCCACATTATTTCTAAAAAAAGTCAACGAGGAAGTGAACCTTTGTCATGATGTTGAGAAACTGACAGTTGTCACGATGACAAGGCATGTGACATGTATTTCTTTGCCACGTCATTGATTAGGTAGCAAGATGCTGCCCATAGGATTTATTTGCAAAGTATATGAAAGGTGAAGGTTTTATTTGCTAAATGTTAAAAGTTGGGACAAATTTGCAATTGAGTTAAAAGTGAGATTTTTTTAATGCAATTAACCCTAAATTTTATTACAAACTACAAATTAAAATTAATTGTCAAAGCAAATTACCTATAGCAATGCAATTTAAATTTTATCAAAATAAGCACAAAACTGCGAGCACCATGAACACCTCTAATTATTTGTGGAACTGAGTTTGAGTAGATATTTATAAGATGGGGTAGGTTGCCACCACGTATAATTCATTTCCACAACTATATTGATCACAATATGTGATTCTGTAAAAATAATTTTTTTTAAAAAAATATTAAAATAAAATTATTTGGATATTGTATAATGAAATTCAAACCCACAAGATATGAAAAAATTACTCATAGGTACACATTTTATACCTTAAATTACTCGAAGATACAATGAATTCAAAAAATTTACTCTCACATACAAAATATTAAAATAAAATACCAAATATAACCTTAATTCATTATAATCACATACACTTTTAAACCACAAACCCTAAACCCCTCACTCATCCACTGCCGCCTCCGGCGGCCATCCCTGCCACCTCTGACGATCGATGCCGCCATCGGAGAGAAGGAGAATATAATTTTTTTGATGCACATGACACTTACGATTCACATTTTTTTTGCTGCACACACTTTTTTTAATGCACATATTTTTTGGTGCACACACTTTTTTTTGCTGCACATAATTTTTGATGCACACAAACATTTATGTGCAACATATTGTAAGGGTAATATTGGAATATCAATATATATAGTGTTTATGTACTTCCTCCGTCCCAACTTCAACTTCACACTTTCTATTTTAGTTCATCCAAAATTCAACTTCACATATCCATAAAAGGAAAAAGCAACAAACTAATATCCCTCTAACATACTTTAATTTCAAATTTGCCATTGATCGTCGTCATTTTTACCTAAATTTTAGTGTCTTTATTTGTGAATTTTCGTATGATTGTATCCGTATTTGTGTAACTTTTGGTGGAGTTTTGTGTTAATTAGGAGAGGTGTGTACAGGTTGATAAATGTGTGGAAATGAGCTTAAATGTATATAAAATAGGTCAAAAATAGAAAAAATGGAGTTGGGAGCTGAAACGGGATGAAAAACACCAAACTCGAGTTGAAAGGTCTTACTCAACTTGCAACTGAGTCGAGTTGATGCTCGAGTGAAGTCAGAAATTGTCTAGAAGCTCAACTCGAGTTGCAAGATCCAACTCGACTTGCAACTCGAGTCGAGTTGAATGCCGATAAAAATCTAGTTTCTGATGGAGCCAACACGACCTGATAGGCGAGAGCTCAAGTTACCCAACTCGAGTCGAGCTGGGTCAGGACAAGTCGAGCCGTAGGTCGAGTTGGGCAGAGCAGCATCCGAAAATCATCCAGTGAGCCAACTCGAGTTGCAAGACGTAACTCGACTTGAAACTCGAGTCGAGCTAGATTCAGAAAAATATCCAGTTTCAGAGTCACTCAACACGACTTGACAGGCGAGACTCGAGTTACCCAACTCAAGTCGAGCTGGGTTAAAAGCAGAAAAAATTCAGAAAATTCTGGAAGCTTCTAGAAGGTCCCCAAGGGGTATAAATGCCCAATTGGTGCAAAAATTAGATGGGGAATCACATTTTGGAGCAGCTTCTAAGATCTAAACACATACTATCACACCATACCTTCATACACACATTTTAGATCATCAATCTTCCACACTTTTCATCCATTCAATCCATTGGTTCTCCCAAAATTCATCCATCACTCTACCATTTCATCAATTTGAGAAGAGAAGATCATCATAGATTAAAGAATTGAGCATGTTGAAAGGAAGGAAAGAAGGCCATCTTCACAAAAGGAAAGCCAATCTACTTTTGAATTGTTGTTTTTCTTCATATTTTGGCTCAAATGGAGCAAGCCATGGGATGTATTGATTTGAACATGATGTATAGTGGCTAGTCCTATAGTAGGGCTAATCATATGATTGGTTGAGAAGAATGCTAGATATGTAGTATTTTAGATGTTGAATTAAGTTAATTTTGGAATTCCTTTTATGATTAATGATTCAAGTCTCATTTCAATACTTGTGTGATTAAATTCTCTATTCATAGTATTAGGATGACCATTCCAATATTATGATTAGTGGTTTAGTTGAATCATTTATTAAGATGAACATGCATGTTAGTGTTGGGGAGGTAAGTCATATCCTTCTTGAGCTTAGAACATTCATAGGGGGCGCTTAAGAAATTGAGTGAAAAGAACCAAACTTATGACCATAGTACCTTAAGGGAATTGAGAGTAAGAACAATCCTAGAAGATTTAGACTTGTCAAAGAGTCGAGAACATAATTGCCTTGGCCATAGGAATTACGGGTAAAAACGTGATTGCCTTTAGTCCATGATTAATGAAGTTCAATGTTAAAAGTCATGCATATCTAGCTAGTTTCTTAATCATGAGTATGATCTTAAATATTTTCTATCCACATTCTATTCATTTTGTTAAGTGATTGATATTTGATACTATTAGTTGTTAATTGATTTCTTTAGTTAATTGATTAGAGTAAGCATCAGTATAAAATCAAACCTTCATACTTATCATTCTTACAAAGCATAATTGATGACAAATCCGGATACAATTATGAGTTTACTTTCCTTTGGGACGACGTACTTATAAATTTTGTTACTTGGACACACGTGTACAACAACGATAGACTCTCTTACTCTAAAATTATTTTGATACCAAAAAATGAGACTAAGAACAGTCATCACCTTTTTAAGACACATAACATATTTTATCATTTATTTATTACCCAAAAATATCATACTACTCTCAAAAGTAAGTCAAAAAGTGACTTTTCTTAAACTCTGTATTTACTGGTAAATGTGAACTTGAATTTGGGACGGAAGGAGTAGTTAGTAGTAATATTTTTGTATGTTTGTATCTCATAGTAATAAAGAAATTTTTAATGTACCTTATAGTAAGTAGCCCTAAAAATTTAAATTTATTTTTTGCCACACAAAATATTATTATACCCAATCAACTATACATGAACTCATATTCAATACTAATATAAATACTCACTACACATTAAAATATTATATCTTTCAATTCATTACACATTAAATTATTATATTGTTTTAATCTTTCATGATCCACGTGCAAAAAATAAATGAATACCTATCAACGGGACGAAAAGAGTATATAATCCTTGTTAATTGTTATTCAATGTCACATAAGAAAAAAAAAACTATTCTCTCTGTTTCATAACAAGCTTCACTTTTACTGTTTTACATTGTTTATGATTTTTTTCTCAATTTTATTGACTTTTGGGAGGAATTTTCAAAATTTTAAATAATAAATAAGGTGTAAAGTAAAGTTATGAGTGTAAAAAGTACCAAAAATTTTAAAATTAAAATAACCGTTGAGATTATTAGATAAAATTTTATTTTTTTTAAGAAAATGGTGTAAAAGCATCTCCAAGAGGTTCTTTATAATTTAAAGAGTATTTTCTATGATATAAAAAGTATGTAAAATATAGATAAGAATATTTTCAATATTCTCCAACACCCTCTTTATATTTTATTTAGTTTGTTTTCTTTCCAATGCTTATTAATTATATTATTTAATTTTTCTTTTATTTTTAGTGTTTACTCCTAATTTATTTTATTATTAAATATATGAAGTAATAAATATTTTGATGTAATTTTCAAGAAAAAAGTGTTGGAACTAATAAAATATCAACATATTTAATTTTAAAGAGTTTATATGATTCCCTAAATTTGAAAAGCTAAAATGATTATGTAAAATTTTTTGTTAGTTTAAAAAGATTGTTCGAAATATTTTTTGTTGCATGACTCTTTAAATTATAGATAATTTACAATTTAAAGAAGCTTTAGGAGATGCTACCTGGAATAATTTGAAGAGTAGTTTCCCATAGAAGTCACATTAATTAATTAATTAATTAATTAATTAATTAATAGAAAGTTTAAAGCATAATTAAGTTCAAACACAATTTTCTAAAAGCATAATAAAATATCAAATATACGTGTCATAATATTTTAGAAAAAAAGTACATATCAATTTTGTCATTTTGATTCATTCTTTTAAAAGTATTTGTTTTATTATGCTTGAATCAAAGTGTATAAAAATATCAAATATACGTGTCAATCATAGAAAATACATTTTATTATAAAGGGAATTAAGGCCAGAAGATAGTTTTGATTAGAGGGAGTAGAATATATATATATTTGTAAATGATTTTCGAATCCATTGTAGTATTGTATTGTACAATATAATAACATTACGTACACTAAGTTTGAAAATGTTAGTAATTAATTTTTAGGAAACTAGTTTTAGGTTTTCGCATGGAGTGAAAATACAAGTAAAAACCACTTATAATGTGTAGAGATTACACATCATGCTACGTGTACCCACCCCACTCAATAGCTGTCACACATTAATAATTCATGATATATAAAGACATACTCCCTCCATCCCAAAACAGTTGACACATTTTTTTTTGGCACAGAAATTAAGGAGTATAATAATTTAATGTAAAGTAAAGTATGAAAAATAATATTTAATGTGTAGTAGATAATTGTATTAGTGGTGGGTGTGATGTGTGTGTGGGTCCATATAAATAAATAAATTATTTTTGTATGGGTCTCGTATCTTTAAAAAGGAAATATGTCAATTTTTGTGGGACAACCCAAAAGGAAAAGTGTGTCAATATCTTTGGGACGGAGGGAGTATTTAGGATACATGCATCACTACTTAAATAATTAATTATTATATCCAGAATATAATACTCCCTCCGTCCCACGTATTTTTACCCACTTTCCATTTTGGGGTGTCCCACGTATTTTTACCCATTCCATTTTTGGCAAAAATACATAATATTTTATTACCTACTTTTTACAATCCCAATAACTTTAATTACTTTTTTACAATTTATTCATCATTCCCAATAACTTTATTCACCTTTTCTTTTTAAATTACTAATTTATCCCTACTTTCTCTTACATTATATATTAAAAAAATAAAAAGTCTTAATCTCCGTGCCCGTACAAACGGGTAAAAATACCCGGGACGGAGGGAGTATTATTTCTGGATTCCACCTCGTTTCAAGTATCAATTAAATATTAATTTAATTTCAATTTAATAAGTACAATATTTTATTTTCAAACATATATATGGATTATTCTACTCGCAAGTTGCAACCGTATCTTTCACGTACATATGTATATTTCATTCGTCCTATTTAAATAGTTTTTTTTTTTTATTTTGATCGTCTGTCTTATTTTTTTTAAGCACATGGAACTCACACACCCTTTCTAATATAATTAAAATATGAAACTCATACTCTCACTAATTCAATTACTCACTACACATTAAATAATAATACTGATTAATTTACGTGTAAAAAAATAAAAGACCATCTTTTCACGGGATGGAGGGAGTATATACCTACTGTGTCAAATTCAAAAATTAAGGTTAGAATATTTTAAGTAATATATTTAACAATATATATTTCTATAAGGTTGTGTTTAAATTAAATTATTTCAAATCCAATTAATTTGAAAATAAGTAAATTTTAAATTCTTGAATTTTAAATCAATTCATTTGAATTTTACTATTTAGATAAATTATAGATTCATGAAAGAATTTTCAAATTCATAATTCAACAATTATTTTTTAATTTTTAAAATAAAATTTTATATATTATAAATAAAAATAATGAAATTTTATTATATTAAATACTCCCTCCATCCGTCCAAATAGTCTAATTTTTCTATTTTGGGGCGTCCCTTCCTAAGGGTCTCATTTCCCTTTTTACACACAAGGGACCCACACACTTTCACTAATACAATTTAAATATTGGATCCACACACCCACTACTCATTAAATAATAATACTCTTTAATCCACATGCAAAAAACAAATTGGTGTCATTGAACCGGACGGAGGGAGTATTGAAATCTAAATTATTAAAAAAAAATTGAGGGGGTGAGGGTTAGGGGATGGGTGGATGTAGGCTGGATGGAATTTTATTATTTAAATATTAAAATCTAAAATTTTATAAAAAAAATTTTGAGGGGGAGAATGGGTAGAGGGTAGTTTGGGTAGTAATATTTTTATTATTTAAATATTTAAATTTAAAATTTTATTTAAAAAAATTTGGGAGTGGGGGTGGGTAAGCCGTAAGAGGTAGGTTGTATGGTAATATTTTTATTATTTAAATATTAAAATCTAAAATTTTATAATTTTTTTTTATGAGGGGTGGGTAGGGATCTAAAATTTAAAAAATACTATACATATATTCACTTTTTTAATTAATTTACTAATTTTATACACTATTTAAATATTAATATATCAATTACACAATGGAATGATTTCAAATGACACGGTTTGAATAAGAATTTGAAAATCTATCTAAAACAACTAAAAATATTCAAATCATGATTTGAAATTCATTGATTTAAAATCTTGAATTTATAAATTCATTAATTTCAAGTTGCACCCAAACATGAAGAAGAGATTTGAGGAAGAGATTTATAAATCACCTCTCAAATCCTTTCATCAAAACACACCCTAAAAGTATTTAAGTCATGCTCATTAAAATATTTATATTTAATTTCCTTTTAGAGTATATCTAAGCAATTTCTGCAATACTCACCCCTATATTCTATAATGATGAATTAAAGTTGGCAGTGATTAAATAAGAGCACACACTTCCCAATAATGTTTCATTTATTATTTCATTTTATAATTATTTTCTAAATTATCATTTAGTGTACATAGAGTTTATATGTCATTTATTAGAGTATAATTTTGAGTCTTATTAGAATGCATAAGATCTAAATTATTAAATTTTATAAAAGTTAATCTTCATCTTTCAATTCTAATGATTAACTAACATTATGTAATCATTATTATACCAAATTTTAACTCATTAAACTCTGCACCAGGTGCACCTCAAAATTGTCCTATAATCTTACATATTATGTACTCCCTCCGTTTCGGAGATATAGACATATTTTTTTGTGTTCGGAGATTAAAGAGTATAATAATTTAATGTGTAGTGAGTTAAATATATAATATGTATTAGTGGTAAGTGTCATGCGTATGTGGGCTAATGTAAATAAATAAATTATTTTTTTGTAGGTCTCATATTTTTTAAAAAAAAAATGTGTCAATTTTTGTAGAACAACCTAAAAAGAAAAATGTGTCAATATCTTTGAGACGAAGAAGGGAGAATAACAAATTGAAATAATATAGTATGGAATATTTTGGACAAAAGAAATGGAGTTGTGCCAAATGTGAATAGCCTAAACCAAGCAGAGTGGGTCTAGAATACCGTATCAATGGAGTGTAAATGCTTCGATTATAAAGAAGTTACATATAATGTTTTTATTAAATTATTTAAAAAGAAGCTCACTCGTATAACATTATGCGATTAAACTACTTCAAAATACTCTCATCAATAAACTCTGCTCTTCTTGATATTTCTAAACTATTCTAGTTCGAGCAACTGCGTAATTTTATTCATGATTATCAAGTTTAAGTTGAACACTTTAATAAGCTCGTCACATATTCAAACAGCTCGACTTAAAAATTACTCGACTTAAATTTAAGTATATGATTCTCAAACTTGGATTAGGTATGTATCCCTGCAGTAAATGAGTTTGATTTTAATTAGATGGCAGAATATCGTGAGCTTCCATAAGAGTTGTTAGATGGCTGAATAGCTTTCACTAGGGTTTATAATTAGATGGTCATTTAAATGCCGAATGCCATTTTAGACGCGTGTTAGTTAATTTAAATAATAATTATTTTTTTATTAAAAAATATTACTATTTCCGTCTCACAAAAGTTGTGACATTTTCCTTTTTGGATTGTCCTACAGAAGTTGTCTCATTTCCTTTTCAAGCATATGAGACCCACACAAAAATACCACTCCCTCTGTCCTATAATAACTGTCTTATTTTTCATTTTCGTCCGTCCCACAATAACTGTCACACCCCAAAACTAGAAATTTCACATTAACCAACAACCTCAAAAGTTAACTTAATTTCAAAAATACCACTCTCACCTAACACACACAACATACTTCATAATTTATTTATTACTTAAAAATACCACAATACCCCTAAAAAGTCAATAAAGTTTGTCAAAAAGCAATTTTTCTTAAACTCCGTGTCTACAGTAACTACGATAGCAATTATGGGACGGAGGGAGTAATATATTTACATGGGGCCCACACACACCACTAATACACATACCCACCACACATTAAAATATTATATCTTCAACCCACTATCTATTAAAATATTATACTCCTTAATCTACGTGCCCAAAAAAATGGTACAACTTTAATAGGACATAGTGAGTATCACTTTTTGTTAAATTTGTTATCAATTTTTACTTATAGTAAAATTGTTCATGAAATAACTTACTGCACAACTATCACTTTTTTTCAAAATATTACTACTTTAATGACTTTTGTGAGATGATTCACACAAATATTGATTTTTAAATTAAATTAATTTAAAGCCTGCCATATGGAATTTAAAATGAGTGATTGTGAGGTTTGATCACGTGACCTTTGCTGGGTCATGATTCTCATGCTATATTAAATGATCATATCATCTAAAAAATGAAGTTGATAGAAAGAAATATTATTATTTAATATTTAATCTACCAGTAAAAAAACTAATAAAAAGAAATATAATTTAATATTTAATCAGATCAATTTACCAAGTAAAAATTTAAATATAACGTCACCAATTCATTACTATCTCACGCACATTAACCCCTATTATTTCATATTGATTTGACATAAAATCAATCAAATAAAGAAAATATCTTAATTTGTAATATTAAAAGTGTAATTCAATTTTAAAATTATCTTATTTTTTAACGTTCATAAAATATCTTATTTTTTATTTTTTATTTTAAAATATTAAATTACATTAAAAAAATCAATACAATTAATTAGAAATAGAGATAGTTTACTAACCGACCTCCTGGAGTTTGGATTATAGTTATAAGTACATCAAAATAATGGGATTAATCAAATTCCATTTGACTCAAAAGACAAGAACAAAATTAACCACGGTGGATTTGGTCACTTTTTTCAGGTTTCCATATTTTTTTTTATTAATGTAAATATTGCATAATACCCAATTTGAAATTTGCAGAAAACTCCAAATCTTTCTGCACAAACTTATGAGTAGAAAATGCCTAGCTACTTGTCACCCCTAATTAAACTATTTTCTTACCTCATCATTATATTATATTATTCTGTAAAACAGTATTTATTAAATCTAATCATACTTTATAGTATATAATTATGTGGTCAAAATTGTTTTAACCTTTCTTCCTATTTTCGTACGTAATCGTTGTGCACTTATAGTGCTAATCTACCTTTCCAACAATGGCCTATAAAATGTGAAACAATAGATACATAACTCAAGAATCATGCATGCAACCATATTTTTAAAAAAAATAAAAAATTATATGTAAAAAATTATTCTTTCCAAAAATGAAATATTACTCTTTTTTTAAAGAGTTGATATTAGGTGCAAGGGTGTACCCTTATATGTATAACTTGTTATTCTATTTTGTATACATATTATTCTATTTTGCATGTGTTTCTTAATAATTGTATACTTTTTTTCACACTAAATTTTTCATTAAAAAACTAGCATCCATATGTGTATAACTTTTTATTCAATGGTGTATATGTGTATTTTAATAATTATATTTTTTTACACTCAATTTTTTATTAAAAAACTAACAATTAAATTGTATACATTTTTGTTTATAATTGTATATTTTGTTTATATTTGTATACGTTTTTAAAAGTGGGTGCACCATATCTTAGGGTGCACCCGAGTGCACAGTATAATTAGCATTTCATGAATATAAAAAATCACAACATATTAGAATTTAAAGTTCAAAGAATAATGTTTCATGTACTAAATAGTAATAGAAAAATTAGTGTACAAGAATTTAATGAGTAATATATTTTTTACTTAGAAGAGTAATAGTTCATTTATCTATAAAAATAATTTTTCATGTACTATAAACTAATCGTTAAATCAAAGTGTATTTATAAATCGGTTCATACATATTTATCTATTTAGGCAAATTCTCTTGTTAGGCATTATATATGTGAGACGTGTTAAAGTATGTTTATTATATAGATAAAGTATGTTTAATGGTTGTTAAAGTATGTTTTCTAAAATATGATAAATGATTAATTAAAGTATGATTTAAGGGTGTTATAATATGATTCATTATTGACATATTTTAACTATAAATAAACATACTTTACCTATATAATAAGCATATTTTAGTAATGTGTCAATCCGTCTCACAAGAGAGTTTCTCATCTATCTATCTATTTTTAATGTGAAAACAAATTAATCAATGTATATATATTTTTAAATTAAATTAATTTTTTTATTGGTCATGAGATATTTGGATTTCTTATTAATTTAAATTATCTCATCTAAAGAGCAGAGCGGCCCTGAGGCATGTCCGGAGGGGCGATGGCCCGGGCCTCCAATTTTGAGGGGCCCTACAAAAAATAATATAATTAATTTAATAATTAGTTTATAGATTTTTAACAAATTTATTATAAAATAAAATATATTAAATTTTTTTTATAATACTCTATACGTTCTAATATTGCGTAAATATTTTTGCGTGTGAAAATTAAGAAAAAAAGTATTTAAAGTAAGATAATTAAGGGTATTTTGTTGAGAAAAATAAGTAAAATTATAATTAGTGTAAAATAAAAGTGAATTATTATAGTATTGCGAGAGTATTGGTATTATACGGATTGCTACTTTAGAAGTATATTTTTTTTTCACTGGTATTAAGAAAATTTAATTTTTTTTCTACTTATATTTTTTTTTAAAAAATTGAGATAATTTGATATTTTTAGATAATAAATATTTTAAAAATAAATTATATTTGTTAGAAATGTTTGTTAATTCTTAAACTAAAGTACATTTTTAAGATTGTGATATTGAGTGACATTTTATTTTGAGTTGATATTCTGTGCACTCATATGTATATAATTTTTTATTCTATATTGTATACATGTTTTTTAATAATTGTATACTTTTTTCACACACATTTTTTCATTAAAAAAACTAGCATTCATATATGTATAACTTTTTATTCAATAATGTATACATGTTTTTTAATAATGAGTATATTTTTTTACACTCAATTTTTCATTAAAAAACTAACAAAAAAATCACTAACAAAGTGTATATATTTTTGTTCATAATTGTATATGTTTTTGTTCATAATTGTATATGTTTCTGAAAGTGGGTGCACCTAGGTTCATAGTACTATTAGTCTTTTATTTTTGTAGTATGAACATAAACATGAAATTGGCAAAAAAAGAAAGAAAAGAATACTCGTATGAAAAGGAGAAAGTATATAAGTAAAAAAATTTAAAGGATAATGTAGGGCCTCATTTTCTTTGTTCGCCCAGGAATCCTGAATGTCAGGGTCGGTCTGTTAAAGAGTCAATTTTTTCTATTTTGGGTGTCCTACCATAAGAATTATCTTTCATTTTTTACACATGGAACCCACACAGACCCATTAATATAATTAAAATATGGGATACACTGTTACTAATACAATTACCCAATATACATTAAATATTAATACTCCTTAATTTAAATGCAAAAAATAAAAGCTACCTTTTTGGTGGAACGAAGGAATATGTTGTATCAAATGATACACAAATTAAATTGATTCGATCCACACACATCCAAATATGAAAATATAATGAGATATACACGTGCATATTTTCATGAGATCACTAATGTGAGACTAAAAAACCAATAAATTACTCAGTCTAATAGAAAAACTCAAATTTAATTAGTGGATTAATAAATTAAAAATAGGTTAAAATATGTTTATTACAGAATAATTCTCTGACATTTGTTTTTATTTTAGAAAAAGTAGATTTTGGAATAATAATTTTTTCTTAAATAGTCTCGATACTCAAAAAAAATTTCAAAATTTTAGTGAAAACAAAAATATAGCCAATAAAATGCATTGTGATTTTTTAAAAAAACTAAATTAAGAATTTTGGACAAAATTGCCCTTGACGAGGTCTGGAAAGTAAAAATTAGAGTTTTTGGAATTTGAAGCAAGTTTAAAAAACAAGACAAATTTGCAGAAGTCTCAATTTTAGTATTTAGAGTGTCCATTTTAAAAGTTTCTATTTTCTCTAAAAAAAATGGTTTTTCATCAATAAAATGTTCTATTGGTAAAAGTTTTAATTTTGTTATTAAATTGATTTACCAACGAATTAATAACAGAATTTGTTGGTAATATTCTCGTCGGTAAGTGATGGTTGATAAAATCTTAACAACGGGTATTAATGCCGTTGATAATACATTGCTAATAATTCTGTTGGTAATTTATATAATGATTCCGTTGGTAATCCGTTACTAAATATCAATGGATTTTATTCCATCGGTAAAAAAATAATAAATCCATTGGCAATCCATTACTAAAAGAAATTATAATTTTTATTGTAATCCATTTTTATTACCAAAGAAGTTTAGTAAATTCCATTGCTAAAAAAGAGTTTTTATAGCTTTTTTTTTTTAATGAAAGAGTTCTACATATATGGTCTACCATTCACTACTACTATAATCATACACTACATATAAAATATAATACTGTAATCCACGTAAAAAAAATAAATGACCACATTTAAAATGGACGGAGAGAGTAGTAAGAGTATATATGTTGGCGTTTGGTTCAATGGGACAATCGATAGAAAAAAATTGGTTTGGTTCTATCATTTTTCTAAGAATTGAAATACTTATATTTTTAAAATAAAAAATTTAACTTGAAAACTGAAAACAAAGTGAGTTAAGTTATACTTCTATAATTTAAGAAATATTATTATTTTATATAAAATTATAATTGTAGAAATATTATCATTTTATATAAAATTATAATTGTATTAATAAAAACTGATGAACCAATATAGTTTTTTTTTAAGAAAATAAAAATGATACTTTTTGAACAGGACATTCCGTACAAAATATAGAAATTATAACTTTTTAAGAGGGTAGGGGAGTTGGGTATCATTATCGCACTCGAAGTCGAATCGAATTGAATTGGGCATTCGATTGTTTTATGTAGAAATCACCAATGTCATCACGTAAATTGATAGGGCAATCCCGGGTGATTTTTTTTTTCTTTATTTTAAAATTGACTTAAACTGGGGTATTTTTTTCAATTTACCCAAAATATGTCCTCTAAAAAAAAGAATAATAAGAATGCACTAACTTGGTTGGTTTCAGTTTTTCTATTTGACTTAAAATGGTTATTTCCAACTATACGTACATTCAGACAACATACAGCAAGGCTGCAAAATGGCAAAAAAAAATGGCTGCAATTCTAAAATGAAGCAAGACGCTCCCTCTAGCAAGATTGCATAATGAGCTGCAAAATGTAGAAAAATACTGTAGCGATTGGAAAATCCAGCACTACAGAAATGCCCTACATCCAATTTTTATTTATTTATTTTTACTTATATTCAATTATTAATGACAAATACTAATGTACACCAGTTTTTTAGGTACACCAATGACCCAAATTCAATAATTGGGTTGACCCAAGTCCTATGACCCGACATATTTAAATCAAATCTAACCCTAATTCATTTGGGTTCTACGTTTGTTCTGCCTTTCCTCTCTCATTTCTCCCTTTCTCTCTCCTTTCTCGTTGTTTCTTATTATCTACTCCTTAGAATTTCTCAATTCTAAATCTAATCTTTTTCATTCCTCTCAAATTGGTAAATAATTGAATTGATGCGATGGAGATGAAGGTGGTTGAAGGACGACGGAGCTCACTTTATGCAAGAAGGGACTGCCATCGAGCGACATTCAATGGAGGTAGATATAATTTCTTTGCCTGATAGATGAGAAGAAGCGGCGGAGCGGCTTCTAAAATCGATTACACAACCATTTCTAAACTCAATTGAAAGAGGGAAAAAGATAGAGATGAGGAGTTCGCAGTTATAACCGATTATTTTTTGTTGTTGGAGAAACTTATTAATCTCTCGAACTGATTACGCATTTCGTGATTTATTTTGTTATTGTTAAGAAAATTTAAAGGCTGTTGAAGAATGAGAGAAGGAGAACATGGTTGAAGAAGGAAAAGAGGTGGTGGTTACATCTGGAAAGAAGAAAAACAAAACTTGCCTTTTGCATAAAAGAACGACGGAAGAGTTTGAGCAGACGATGGATGGATTTGAGCAGGATGGGTTCCACAACATTATTACAATAAATATATATCTTTTATTACATTAATGTATATGTTATTTAAAATATTTGTATATCTTTTTATTCTTTAATGTATTTATTAATTTTAGATATAAATTCGTCAAATATTTTTAAAATTTTATTTGTATTAGTTTTAACTAACTAGTGTATACATCAAATTATGTATCAACATTGTTAAAATAAATGTATATATTTTTATTCATTAGTGTATATATTATTTAAAATAATTGTATTTCTTTTTATTCTTTAATGTATTTATTAATTTTAGATATAAATGCATCAAATATTTTCGAATTTTTATTTGTATTAGTTTTAACTAACTAGTGTATACATCATATAAAATAAATGTATTATTTTAACTCTTGAGTGTATGATAATTAACTGTATTAGTTATAATTCAATAATGTATATGTTATTTTTAATAAATGTATTAATTTTTTAATAAGTTATCTTTAATAAATGTATTCCAGAATCAAGCAAAATAAAAAACATACCATTTGTTAAAACGAAATCTCAAATCAGAATACTTCGAATTAAAAAAAAAATTAAATCAAAATCAATTCCACGTGAATTACATATATTGATAAATGTAAATCTGCAAGAATAGATACACATAAAATACATATAGATCTAAAAAATATATACACAAAATCTATAGATCTGAAGGGTATATATACACAAAAAAAATCTGTAATCTGTAAGAATAGACACGTAGAGTCGAAGCATGAAACGGAGAGAAGAGTGATTGTGTGAGCGCGATGATGGAATAGAGCGAGAGGCGGAAGAGGATGGAGGCGGTGCGGCAGAGTCGTGGGTGGTAGAAGGCAGTGGAAGACGACGAAGCGGAGTGGCTCACCGAAGGAGGCAGCAGTGGAAGAAGGCGGTAGGAGGAGGATTGAGAGGGGCGGGAGGTGGAAGGAGGCGGTAGGTGGAGGATTGAGAGCGGTGAGAGAGATGTCTGTGAGAGATACGGGATGGGAGTAAAATGACCCAATTTGAGTTATTTGGGCCTTATATACCTGATCCATTTATGAATATGGATCATGTTATTAGTGTACACCAATTGTATAATAAATCAACTCATTATTAATTTAGATAACATAAAGTATTTTGATGGTTAATGATAAATTAATATGTATGATGTATACATTAGCGTCTGTTTCTTTTTTTTTACTTATTTATAATAATTAATTTAAATAAGTGAAAAAATATTGTGAAATTTTTTTATATTTTTAAATAAGTTGAAAAATATTAACTTAAATAATAAAATATATTAAAAATTAAAATTACATTATAAATTAAAATTTTTTTATTATATTATTTTTCTTATTCAAAAATAAAAATAATAATGAAAAAAAATTAAATGTAAAAATAAATAAAAATATTATTAATAAAATGAATTTATTACTCCTTATTTTAAGTTTTGGAGTAAAAAATAGAGGACACTGATGGTGATGATTTACTGAGTTAACTGTATTTTAGAGGTGAATGTGCTGCAAAATGTGGTCAACTACTGGAGATGACCTCAGTATATGTTAACTTCGATCTAATTAAGTGTTAGTTAATTTTAATAGAAATTATTTAAAAGGGTGGCTATTTGCACCCCAGAATTGTTAGGCATACCCTAATAATTTATAGAATATGATAATGGGAGAAGACATAAATACCCTATTATAAATAATAAAATAAGATTAATTATAATTAAATTTCTAAATGCACCCCAGTCAAATTTCTAATTTCTAAATGTACCATAATCAAATCGAGGATCTGCAAAAATACGAGAAAATTTTATTACTTTCATGAAAGATTTTATATCTCTTCCTGTGTACATTCCAGGGAATGCTTATTCAAAGGCTGTCAAGGTAATTAATTAGCATTCTCTAGAAATATAATTTGTTAGAGTAATTAATTAATTAAGTTTTCGTAATTTATCTCCAAGTAAAGGAGGAGGATTTGGTGTATTTTGAAAGATATTATAAGAGATAGGGAATTAAATATGAAGATTAGAGGAGATTTTTTTAGATAAAGTATTAGAAAAAAACTTGTTCGGTTGCAATAATCGAACTGGCTATATCCTGTTCGACTGCAGCAGTCGAATAAACAACGTTCAACGGGTTTTTGGAATTCACATACCTACTGCACAGAAACTTGTCTAATTGGTTTTAATTCATGAAAAATTCAACCCAAAATTGTAAGATAAACACAACCACAAACTACAAAAATACAAATTCAAATTACCCATGTTTAATTTCCAAATTTGAAACCAACCTAAACCCTAGAATTCGTGTCAACTTCAGAATGAAAGAAGTGAAATGGCTAAGACAAAGATTACATGGTATTTACTTGACATTGACGAAGCCTTGATGGTGGATAGAAGGTGTTCTTTCCTCTCATTTCTCTTCTGAAGAGTCGCGGCAGAACACACTTGCGTGTAAGTGAACTTTTTTTTTTTGGAATATTGTGATTAATTAGTTTTTAATTTTTTTTTTTTAATTTGGGTATAGTTAATTAAAAGGGTAAAGTTGTCTTTGTATGAGGTGTATTTAGTAGTTAAATATGTAAATTTTAATTATAGTGGGGTACGTTTAGTAATCGGGGTTCGTCTAGCAATTTCGGGTGCAAATAGTCACCCATTATTTAATTTCGATCTTTGTTAGTTAATTTAAATAAAAAATATTTTTTGGAAACATCTATTTATATAAAATTCTTTTGTCTTTATGTGGTGTATGGTCTATTTTGCCTTCTAGAGCTTAATTTTTAGGGTTTGATATTAATTTTCAAAGGGCTTAATTTGTAGGGTTTAATATTAATGTTAAACATATTATTGCAATTAGACTAAAAAATGATCACCACAAACATTTCACATGTAACTGTTTCAATGGATACACATCTAATTTAATTGTAACACATGTAAAATTGGGTCTTTATCAATTACAATATTTAAAAGAAGAAGAAAAAATCTACACAAATAGCATATAATTTATTCAACAATCAACAATTAATAAATTTAATCGATCTAAATCACACGTACATGGAATATAAATTTGATAATCAATCTACTTTAGATATGGGAAGTGGTAAGTGGATTGGAAAGTTAATTACATCATGAAGTAATAATATTCAGATTATTAATATGAACCTTTCATTAAGGTGAGAGGGCATCAATTTTTCTATAAAAGCAAGAGACAATTTTACATCAAGAGCCAAACTATATTTTGATGCAAATAATGTTCGTTATATTTCTTTTTACACATGTTAAAGGATGGATTCATAGAAAGAATAAATCTCTAACATTTTCCGTAGGATTTATAAACATATAGAATAAGTTTAATCTTCAAAGATAGTAACTCATTTTTTAAGAAAATTACGAAATCGATTACCAATAAAGACGAACTTGCAAAGGATAACCAGTCTAAAAATGGTGTACCCCACCATTAAGGGTCCCCACCGCCCCTGCCCTGGGGATTGGTGGAGGAGGTAAATCGCAGGATGTGCCTCAAGTGGCTTATAGGGAGGGCTCACTGTTAAACTTGTGCTTGCAAGGGGCCAAATTCATGCCAAAGGCAGGATTTAAACCCCCACCCTGCAGCAACCAAGCTCAGCTGGAAGGTCTTTCCACCCTCCCCTCTACCACTTGAGCTATGCCCTGGGGGCAAGGATAACCAGTCTACACCCCAATAACAATTGTAAGCGTGTGTTCTTTGTGATGAGAAGGGAAAATTGGAAGACACGTCTTTTTTTAATGTAAAGTTTTTTACAAGCTATAAATGACCTGCTTTGATTGCATGAGAATTTCCAGTGTTGCACTTGAATCCAAGTGCAAATTTAATCACTATTTTTAATTTGTTTAGAAAGAAAGAAAGACAAAAAAGCTATTCCTTCTGTCCGCCCAATAGATATACATTTTCTTTTTGCACGTATATTAAGAAGTATTATTATTTAATGTATAGTAGGTAGTTGCATTAGTGAGGTGTGTGGGACCCATATATTAATTGTATTAGTGATGTGTGTGAGTTTCATGTGTTTAAAAAGGGAAATATATACATTTGGTGTGGATGCCCAAAATAGCAAAATGTATACCTTTTCGACGGACGGAAGGAGTATAACATTTTGGCAATCCGTTGTTTGGATTCTGTGGAAACATAAAAACTTTATCATATTCAAAGAAAATACGCTATCAATTGAAAAAAATGGTTGAGAAGCTAAATAATAAATTAGGGAAAATATCAATTTTAGTCCTTTAGGATATGTCAAATCCAATTTCAGTTCTCAGGTTTAGTAATTACTCAAAAATATTTATCCGATATCCGAATTTAGACCTTTTTGTCTACTTTTGGTCATTCTTGTCCACTTTTGGTTTATTTTTCTGGCAATTTTAAGGAACAAAAGTGTACAAAAATGACCAAAAGTGGAAGAAAATAACTAAATTCGGACATCGGAATATCACTTTTGAGAAATTATCAAACCTAAGGCCTGAAGTTGGATTTGACCTATTTTAGAGGACCAAAATTGATATGTTCCCTAACAAATTATGGAATTGGTTTGTAGTAAAAGATCTGGGATGGTCTAAATATTCTTTTAGTAATTTGATTATAAAATCAAAAGGACTAAAATTTATGTGTTTCCTGGGACACCGTGCTCTCAAATTCCACGCTTTTCCAAAAGTTGTACCCTTTTAATATTAAATATTATACACGTTAGTATAAGAACTTATAATTTTGATTTTCTGAGAATAAAACTTAATTTTTTAATCAAATATTTATACTATTCATATTTCATCCGACCTTTTCAATGAAAAAATATACCCTTATTAATTAAAATGTATTTTTTTTAAAACACAAAATGTCATACTCTTATATACCTTGTGCACTCAGGGACATAAGTGGCCAACTCAATCAAAAATACTTTTTAAAAGTGTATATATATATTAGGGTGTGCACGGTGCGGTTTTGTGGTTATTTCGAAAAAAATTAAATTGCATTGTTATATGCGGTTCGATTTGATAATTAGATTTAAATTGTAGTTTATCGAGTAAAATTTATAATGCGATTTTTTGCGATTTTGCAATTTGACGGTTAAAAATTAACATATTACATAACAATACAATACAATGCACATGGATGTATAAAAAATACGTGTACATGCTTAATTTAAAGTGTTCTTCACCCTTAGAAAACATAAATACATGTACATGCTTAATTTAAAGTGTTCTTCACCCTTAGAAGGTAATGAGATATTAAAGATATAAAATTATAATTTGAACTCCATAACCAACTCAAATAATATAATCTTTATGACATAAAGCAAACTTTTATCAAAATTATTTCTCAATCCAAATTAGTGTATATCTTTTTACCTCTTCAATAATACATAATTATATATGTATACATAATATATATATAAGATTAAATATATTTATAATTTAAATAATAGAATATGGTGCGGTGTGGTGTATTTTTAGATCAAAATCGAAATTGCACCATTCAAGTGGTGCAGTTTTCTCCAATAAAATTAGCCGCAGTTTAAGTGAAAAAACACTAAGTATGGTGCAATGCGAAGCGATTCGATCGATTTTTGTGGTTTTAAAAAATTATTGCCCACCCCTAATATATATACTCCTTCCTCCCTAACTAAACTTTCCAACTATATAAACTTTGTTAGGGATGTCAATTTTATCCGCAGGGTCGGGTTATCCATGGGTACCCGAGGTGGTGGGTACGGGTAGAGTGGGCTTTATCGGGTAACAGGTAGGGTAATACCCAAATCCGAAAAAAATTTTGCGGGTAAGGGTAAGGTACGGATTCTCCTTTTATACCCATTTACCCGACCCGATACCCAACCCGTTTACCAAATACTATATATTATACATATTATATTTATATAATACTATATATATATATAATACTATTATGTTATACATTTTTAATTACATTACATATTTATATATTCATATTTACATTATTTAATTTTTAATTAATTATGTCCAAGTAATATATTTATTTTTATTTATATTATAATATTATATATTTCTAATTATATATGTATATATTTATATTCCTACTTTCAAAAATTATATATACTCCTATATTATATTATTTAATTTTTAAATTACGTATTTACATCATTTATTTAGTTTTTAATTAATAATATTTAAGTACATTATTTAATTCCAAATTTATATTTATACTTAAAAAAAAATAATTTCAATACGAGTAGGATTGATCAAGTTTGAGAAACGACAGATATTCATATAATATTTTATAATAATTGCGGGTACCCATTTACCCGCGGATTATCCGCATACCAGATGGGTATATCCATACCCTACCCGATGTTCAATTTTAAGGTAATAGGGTAGGGTAAGGGTAGGGTAAATAAGGTAGCGAGCAGTATGTGAATTTGTCCAACCCGTATCCTACCCTACCCGTTTACATCCCTAAACTTTGTTGCCTTATAAAAAACTTTTGTTGGAAGAATAAATTATACAACTAAAATCCAATTATGTCCTTATTCAACACCAAGTGAAGATAATCATGTAAAACTTCTATAAATTAGTATTCAATAAATTAATAATCTCGATAAAATTAATAATTTGTCCGGTCCCAATTTCGGACCAATTCAAATTTGGGTACCAATCAATTAAATCATTAGATAATACTTTTTTAAGAAATTCTAAAAAATACTTAAGGTCCCAATGAAACTATAAATTAATAATTAATATATATATATTATCAATTTCAACATTTTAAGACAATTTAGTAAAATATGAATCACTGTTATTTGCTTTTTATTGAACTTAAGATCTGCATTAATCTCATCTTTAAATCTCTCGATTGTAACCAAATTAAAAACAAATAAAATATATCAATATTTTATATTGATTTACTCCTATAAAAATATAGACAAACAATTCATGAGATACTATACTCGTATAATTAATTTTATTTACAAGTAATATGTAATTGTAAATTCCTTAAAGTATTATCATATATTCTAATAAGTTTATTCTTAATATATATAAATAAGTTATGAAAATTATATTTTTTTGAATATAACCTCTTTAAATTAATAAATTATTTATCAATTATATAATATCTCTCTAAATTAATAAAATTCTTTGATCCCGAGTATGAGTATATTAATTTATAGAGGTTTTACTATAATTATAAATAGCTAGGGTTGCATTATATCAGTAAATTGCTTAAAAATTATTCTTACGATTAATAAAAAAAATAGTCTAATTAATAATTGGGACACCAAATAAGGGAACCTATATAATTGAGATGGAAGTATGTATGTGATGAAAAAAATTCAAATAACTAATGTAAGTGTACAATATTGGAATTCATATACTACTTTCAGTCTCACATATGTTTACGTTTTCCATCTTAATTTCTCTCATTTACATTTTCTTTTTTATTAAATAGGTCCACACAAAATAATTAATTATTTCATATAGGGCCCATACTTAAAATATTAATACAACTATCTACTTCACATTAAATATTATTTATCTCACATCATTATATAATAAAATATTTTATCTCTTAATCTACGTGAAAAAAAACAAATATAAACATTAACTCGAGATGGAGGGAGTATAGGTTTACGATGGTTTGAATCTATATTTGGTGTTACAATTTTATATTGCCAAATATTATATGACTAATAAGAGAGAGATAATTTATATGTCAGTAAAAATATCATTAATAAATAATGGATCTATGGGTACAAGAAAAATACCAATATATATATATATATATATATATATATATATATATATATATATATATATATATATATATATATATATATATATATATATATATATAAAATGTAACTATTATGTATCTCTATTTAACCCCTCTTTTATTTTTCTATTTTTTGTTTATTAGTCCCTTTTTTTTTATTTGATCTATACTTTTTTAAGGATTTTAATATTTGTTGATGAGAATAATATGAATTTATATTCAGTCTATATTTTGTTTATTTAACCCAAAATTTTACTCCGTTCAATCTTTTTTTATTTTTTATTTTTAATTTTATTGATGAAAATATAATGCATTTATATTCGATCATTTTTTTTACTCATTCAGCTTATTTTTTGTCTATTCGATCCATTGATATTGACCAAAACGATGTAGGAAATTCGAATGGGTGTAATAGTATCCACCGCCCCTCAAAATGGTGACCTAAACCTTTCATCAAAGGGCAAATCTAAGGTGAGTTGGTCGGTACAACACTTTTGGAAACGCACAACCTCAAACCATAAGATCCAAACACAAGATGTAATTAAGTTTATGTTAATTAAATTAATGTGCCACTCTTGTTTTATAAATACACACAAAAAGTTGAAGTCCATGAAATGCACGAATGGTACCTCATTTCACTTACTTCATTGTCTTCATTATACCATCAATTATTCTTAATATATGGTGAAATTTCGAAGGAATTCTTCATGCCTGTTTTTCTATTTAATTAAGAGATTGAATATAATAATCTCAATTGTTTAAATCTCATCACTTTTTTAGAGGGCATTTCCAGCATATTCTATTGTGTTATGTAATCTAGGATATTAAAATTCTTTAAATGTTGATCATGATGTTGGTTGAGTGTCAACCAAAGTCCCACATCGATTAGAAGTGGGGTTGGCGAGGGGTTTATAATTGAGGGATGGACTCTCCCTAGTATGAGGCTTTTTGGGTGTGAAGCCCAGAGTGGTAAAACCGTGCGGGTCAGTGGACGGCCCGAAGCGGACAATATCATGCTAGTGGATTGAGTGGGCCCGGCTCCGCTGGGCCAGATAAACCCAACACATGATTCTTATTACTAGTATTATTTTTCTTCCATATGTTATTATTCTAAAATTATTTATATATTGACATGATTAAAAATGAAGTACAATACATTGCTAGATTGATTTTAAAGAAACAAAAAAGCAATGGCGGTGACAGCCCTGTCCCGAGGTCACCGAGCTTCTTTGGCTTTTCATACTTTCTAGAGCAATATTTGCGTTACGTGAGTGTTGTCACGTTACGACTTGAATTAGTTTCTGACGTAAACTATATAGTTTTTTTAGTGTAAATCATAATAAAATTAAAAAATGATTATAAGGTTTACACATGAACTCAAGTTACACAAGTATTTCTCATTATTTTTTATTTATATACTATGAATTATTTATGAAATAATTTATTGTACCATTATTATTTTTAATTAATTTGACTTTTATTTTTTATTAGAATGTTGTTATTTTTTATCCGTCTCATGAAAGTCTTCTTATGAGATGGTGTCACACAAGTATTTTGCTTATGGGCAACATTTGTGTGGGAGCATCTCACTATAAAATCTTACTATTATTTATTTATTTATTTATTTATTTATTTTATATTTAAATATTATTTTTTATTAAAAAGTTAATCATTTTATATATATATATATATATATATATATATATATATATATATATATATATGCGCGCATGTGGTCAACTCATTTTTAATAGAAATATACTGTATTTGAAAAAAAAATTATAATGTAAATTTATTAATTTTTTCGGTAATAGTAAAAAATAAATCAGCAAATTATATATCATCATGACTAATTTGAGTTTCTGATTAGATGTCCATTACTGTAGATAAATATTCGAATATTTCTTTATCAATGAAGTTTAATTTAAATGTAGTCACTACAAACTGTTAGTGGATGCCCACGTATAAATTGAATTAAAATAGAATCTTCAATGCGACTTAGTAACGAAGTTACGAAATATATACTCCCTCCGTCCGCTCGAAAAGGGTCTTTTTTTCATTTTGGTCGTCCGTTTCAAAGAGGGTCATTTCCTTTTTACACACATATGACCCACACATACCCACTAATACAATTAAAATATGGGATCCACACTCCCACTAATACAACTACCCACTACACATTAAATAATAATACTCCTTAATCAACTTACACAAAAGCAAAATGACATCTTTCGGGCGGACGAAGGGGTATATAAGTGCTAGCAGCTATACGCCTAAACTGGAATAGAAAAACAAAAGCCCAATCATTGCAACAATAAATAAATAAAAGACTGCCTTATAATATTATTTTCTAAATAAATAAATGGCCAAAAAAACAAAACAAAACAAAATTTTTATATGAATTAAAACAAAAATTATATTAGGCAATTTATAGTGTGCACCCGGATGCACCTAAAGATAGGGTGCACCCATATACAAATATAAACAAAAATATATACTCCCTCCGTCCCAGGGCTAAGAGGGCTATTTTACCATTTTGGTCGTCCCACCCAAAGAGTCTCATTTTCTTTTTTGGACACATGTGACCCACACACACCCACTAATACAATTAAAACATGGGCCCCACACCCACTAATACAACTACCCACTACACATTAAATGATATTACCCCTTAATCCACGTGCCCAAATGCAAATGAGACTCTTAGGTTGAGACGGAGGGAGTACAATTAAGAGTAAAAATGTATACAATTTAATTGTTGATTTTTTAATGAAAATTTGTATATAATATTCAATAAAAAGTTATACGCATATGGATGTTTGTTTTTTTAATGAAAACTTAATGTGAAAAAAGTATACAATTATTACAAAACACGTATACAAAATAAAATAATATATATACAAAATAGAATAAAAAGACATACACATATGGGTGCACCCTTGCACCTGAGTGCACCCATTATACACTCATTATATTATGAATCGGAAAATGACATTTTTAGTAAAATTTTCAGTCTCCTTGATGATTGCTAATTTTTAGAGAATTTCTTTATGATTCTTCACAATCCATTTTTGTATGGTTTCATTCTCCATTTTTACTCCGAGGAATTAGATTAATTTAATTATCTTAAATTTATTTCAAAATCTCTATCATAAATTCTCAAATGTATAAATAAGCTCAATTATTACTTCTTTTGTCATTCTCTATCACATTCTTCTTTTTTAACTACATGACAGAATTTATTCTTTTGATTTTTCTCTTTTGTCTTCTCATATATAAGGTCAGAATATGTCTTACATCATCAAAATAATGTAAGTAATATAATTCATAATTGTTAAAGTTTATAATTTTAGTTTCATATCATCACTAGTTGTTTCTGAGTAAATTTCTGAAAACTTTGCTAATCAAGATGCTGCATTGTTAACTTATATTTTTGACCTAATGATATTGTTGATGAGCATGTAAATATAACATTTTGTCATCCTCATTTTTGCCTTCTCTCTCCTTGTCTCACAAATTGGGTGGGCATGTGTGTTTAGGTATATGTTTGATTGGGTGTTGAGCTCTTTGGAATAATAAAAAGGAATAAGAATTATATTACTATGGAAATGGAATATTTTGAAATCCATTCCACTCATTTGAGAAAAGTATGGATAATATTTACAAAATTAAAAATCAAATTAAATCTCTAGTGTGAAAATAACAAACATTTTTCTCTTTAATTCTCATTCCTCCACTTCATACCATCCAAATAAACAGCCCTCAAGTGTTTTAAATGGGTGTACAAAACAATTTAGAGAAGTGGGTGTATGCTTTGGGGTGTGGGGATTATAATTGTAATTTTATAAGATTTTTTTTAGTGATTCAAGTGCTTATTAATGTTTCGAATGACAATATTGCATTCATGCAACATTTTAATACTAGTACAAAAATTACTTGTATAAAGAGAGAAAAAAAGGGCAACAATATTTAGTTAGTAGGAACCTTGATGAATGGTGAAAGATGCTTCCAAACGGAAGGATAAAACTAATGAATCTTTAATTAATTGCTTATTTTTCCCATTTGAACAATTTCAGTTGTTTCTTCTATAATCTTTGATATTTTTTGCTTTTATTTTCCAATAAATAGTCCGAGAAAGTATGTCAGAGGATTCGAAGAACAAAGATTAATTAGTACTAGATTATCAATTAGCATGACTCTTTTGTGATGGATTAAAATTTAGAATAACGCTAATAAATTTAACTTAAACATGTCTATATTACCACTAATGAATTAACATTTTCACTGGCCAATAAACTCACTAGCAAGTTCATATGGGAGTTTGATGATATCAGCAAGTCGACTAGTCGCAAACGCAATCAAATAGCAAGCTCTCGTTTTGTGTCAAATTTTACGATTCATCTCCTGCCAATCCCTGTATAAGGGAGTCGAGGGCACTTGATGATGGGCATACTATGACATTATTTCTTCATAGATGTAATCATATTCGATCCTAATACAAATCACCAAGAAATACCCAGATATAAAAGACAGAATGATACACAGCTTTATGTATTGTTCTAAATAGAAAGAATATAAGATTTAAGTAAGATCATCCTCCTCTAGTTCTTTGGCCTTCAATGCCTCCTTCACTCTCAATAGCAGCGTCGTCTTCCAAGCATCCTATGAATGATACTACCAAAATTTACACTCTACACAACCAAGCGGATCGAAAAAAAATCTGCTGAAGTTTAATCAGAGTCCAATCATCACATCACTAATAAAAGTAATGATCCTTTGCTGTTAAGAGCCTCTAAAGTCTAAACGGCTGCTTCCTATATGCAATCCTACGATTACAGTATTGAAAAGAAAAGTAATGAAGACTACATTTAAAGTTGGAAGAAGACACTAGTGAAAATTGAAATTTGAAAAGAAGATAGCATTTGAAAGCGGACAGTTCTTGTCATGCGAGAACAAAGAAATAGCAGCAAGATTATTGAAAGTGATAATCAAAACAATTTAATATGGACATAGAACCAATTTTATGTAAGAGAGCATGCTGAACTCTAAAGACTTCCAGATAGCGCAGGGGGATAATTAAAGCTAACTAATGTTATATTGTCTACACAATCTGAGTCTCCTCTATGGCATTGTTCACTCAAGTGGTTGAGGGAAGGGTGTAAAATCTTTCGACTGAGCTGTCAAATATAGAGGGGGGTTCGTTCCTACAAACAGCATGGAACATAACTACATACAAGTAAGGTAAAATATTAAGCCCACTAGTATATTCCACCAGAGGCATATCATATGATTTACCTCCTCCATTGTGGACCAAGGCCACCATTTGCACAACCTAGAGAAACTAAACGTCCAAGTTGCTCACATTAATCTAGCATAGCTGATAGTCAATTCTTTTTTCTTCATTCCTACTTCTCCCTAGCCTTCATCTCCATAGGTAAATCCATTAATTTTTGTTGATCAAGAAAAACAGAATTCTCTCTAGTTCAACATACCCAAGGTAGTCTTTAATAGAAATATAAGCTGTTTATATTTTCCTTTTCCTCTTTTTTTTTTTGTGGTGGTTTGGGGTTTTGGTTGGGTGGGGGATAAAAAAACTTAATGCAAAGATACATCCGCAGACTATTATAAAAAAGAAAGACTGGACTATGTCAGCTCACAGCATCAAAGTTCGTCAATTTAAATACGTTACAAATTACAGCTCACTTACCAGCTGTGTCATGCTATCAAATTCCGTGACTGCACCAGTAAACTTAGCCAGATCTTCTTCATCAAGGGAAGTAGCTAAATCCTATGGTAAAGATTAGACAAAATGAAATATATAAAAAAAAATCATGCAAGCATTCAAAGAAGCACCAGAAGTATAAGGATTCATGACCTTATCACCAAAAGTCCTTATACAAGCTGGAAAAAGAGGTTTACATATTGGGCAATAGGATAACATGATGCATGACAATTCATTATATAATAATATGCTTAAGAGAATAAAACACCAAATATAAAAGCTAGATTAAGAGAGCAATGACATACTGCTAGTAATTTGTACTCGCGCGTTCCAGAAAATGTAGGATCCAGATCCTAAGCATGAAGAAAGAAACAAATCTTAGCACGTATGTTAGAGTAGATTTGCGGATAGAGACAAAAATCAAAAGGACCTGATATCGCTCTAATGCATTGCTGATTGCAACAAAATCACCCTTGCAAAGTTGGCAAAGACCAGCATTGAGAAGGTGTCCTTTAACTCCATATTTCAGCAGATTATTGTTAAGTGACTGTTGTGCTATCTCTTCATAAATCTCTATGGCTTTTTGATATCTGAGAAATATGTTAACCCAGTAATTCTTTCAGAACAAATTTCACACATGATCCAACGAAAAAGCACAAAATTGCAGACTTCAAACTAGCTGAAATTTCATTTAGAAAGCATAATATCATGAATTGGTGTTGCTTTCCTGTACTTGTCTATTTTTTGGTAAGAGAAAGTTGCATTTTAATCTATTAAAAAACATAAACTATTGATAGCAGGGCATTTGCACTGGCATATTAGCATCGCAAAGAAAATTAAGAAAAGTGATTAAGTTGACCATTTGAAAAAAAATGATGACATTGATGCTACGGCTGATGAGTTAGTTTGAAGGTATAAAGGTCCAGAAGCAGTTCAATCATGGCAATTGTGAGTCTAATGGTTCATCGGGTGTTTTTTCTAGCAGAAAAATGACAATCTAATTTACATTGGTCAGTAAGCAAATAAAAAGGAAATGACAAAAAAAAAAAAATCGGAAAATCTACTATCATTTGCTTATAAGGGTACCACAGCTTGCAAGATATGCACAAGAAAGGTGAAATGATTCACATTTTTAGATGGCCATTTGTGGAAATTGAGTCACAATAATAAAAGTGGATGGATTGAAGGAGGTGGGGGAAGTATGCATCTAATGATCTAGTATATATAATTGTGAACCCCTTGATGCGGAATTATCATGTAAAGAGATCAGACAAACTTAACTGTTCCAATTGAGCTGCATATTGAGCAATTTTCTGCCTGCATTGATTTGCTGATGTTGTTACTTCTTCACTTTGGAAGAGATCAGCAGCTTTCTCAAAGTAAACAATAGCCTGCTCCAAGTTTTGCTCTTGCTCATACAGCTCAGCTATTTCCTGCCATGCATGAAAATCTCAAATTATCATCTATCAGTCCACTAATAAATGTATGTCATATAAATAGAAATACTCTTCTACAAACCAGATTTCCACCCAAATGATGATTAGTTTCATATATGCCATTTTCCATTTAATTACTAATAAAGCAGACAAATTTAGTGCATGGAACCATAACCCGGATGCTAAGATGATTTTATGAAAAGAATCATTAGATATCTTTACCAATTTACTTACCTTGTAGTATCTGGCAGACATATTAAGTCGTCCAATCTCTAGAAATTGATTTACAGATTCCTCCAAGCATGTTATAGACTCTGCAAAACATCAAATGGGGATGAATGTCAAAAAAATAACTTAAGAGCTTCAAATTGTAAACCAGGTGAGAAAAGTACAAATGCTCATGTGACCAAAGATTAAGGAAGCAACAACCACAAAGAAAGTACATGACAGATGCAATTAGATTTGGGATTGACCAGGGTGCAAATCTTTCCCCATGTCAGGCACAGAATACAAGTTGCTTATAAAAAGCCAGAAAACTAAATGGCACAGAAAAATGGATCAAAAGAATATAAACACTACCAAGTGAAAACAACAAAGTCACTGCACAGGCATGATGGCAAAATTTTAGAAGCCATTTACGTATGATACATGAATAACTATTTATTGAGAACTTATTTCATTAACACCATCTAGAAAAGACATAAAGGAGTAAAAAAACAGGAGTAATCACACCTTTTATGTTGGACTTTTTGTAGCAATGTGCAGCATCAGCATATGCATTAGCAGCTTCATGCTTGCTATCTAACTGAAAATGTCAGTGTTAAAAATGCATAAGTGGAGACAAAACAAAGGAGATGAAGAAGAGCCATACTATAAGAAAAGAAAAAACTGATCTCGAGTAGGAATACAATACAGGCCATGCGTTCACTCAGAGCATTACCTTCAAGTGACAGTTAGCCAACTTAACATACGTCGCTCCAGCTTTATCCCCTATAAAAACCGTTATTCGAAATTCCAAGATTAATGAAAATGAATCCTCGAATATTCTATGAACTTTTCAACTATGGCAAGGCAATAAAAACAAACTAACGCAACAATGTGGATCTGCTAATGATAATCACAACACAACACAACACAACAAAACACAGAACAACGGCGTTTCCGATTGGTACACTGATTAAAAGTCATAAACCAAAAAAAAAAAGGAAGCATCATCATCAACTCAATAGACACAATCTGATCAATTCGATGGATTAAAAGAAGAAACCAGTTCCCATCAACGAAGCTTAATATGCGAAAAGATGAAATGCAATATCCCCATCGATTGATCATTTCATTCAGAAAAATTCAGAAACGCTGGAAACAAAGATCACGTCAACAAACAATCAAAATGCTGAATAAAAATCATATTGTTTACATGCTTTGGCGAGTTTGTAAGCGTTGGCGGCTTTATCGTATAATTCAGAAGCGTCTTCGTATTTGGAGCCGAATAAGCCCCAGCCACCGATCTTCTTCTCGGCTCGATTCTCAAAATCCTCTGCCCTCGCTAAATGATCGCCCATCGTTTCTTCTTCTTCTTCACGTAATTTGGTTGTTGAAGGTATGAAATTGAAAGCAGAACTGGTAGGAAAAGAAATGTATGAAAATTTGGGGTGGCGATAGCAAAAATACCATTCATTTCGACAATTTATAGTGTGCACTCGGATGCACAGGTGCACCCACATATAAATATAAATAAAAACATATACAATTAAGAGTAAAAATATATACAATTTAATTATTAATTTTTTAATGAAAAATTGTATATAATATTTAATAAAATGTTATACATATATGGATGTTAATTTTTTTTAATGAAAAATTAATATGAAAAAATATACAATTATTACAAAATACATATACAAAATAAAATAATATATATATAAAATAGAATAAAAAGGTATACATATGGGTGCATCCTTGCATTCAGGTGCACCCAATATACACTCATCCATTTCTTTATGACCATTCAAAACGCGTTAGTTTTTGGTTTGTTGAATCGGTGAAGCCAATAATTTTGGGCTTTACTTTAAAGATTGGAAATAAATGGGTTTCAAACTCTATAGCCCACATCTGCTCAATTTTTGTTTGGTATAATTGTAAATTTATTGGCATGGTTTGCGTAATATTTTAACTTATTTTTGTAATACATATTCTATTTTATTTTATAGAATTTGATTTTTATTTTAAAGTAAATTTTCAAGTATATATATTTTTTAATCTCTAATTAATTAAAATCGTAATTATATCTCTAATTTTATAGAGAACTAATATTGCCTTCTAAGTATCTATAAATACTTTTAATACCTCGAGACATGACAAAAATGTACTTCATTACTCATTACTCATTACTCATTACTCTTCAAAATCGGCTTTGCCAATATTGTATGCAACAATTAGACTTCGCAGAAAGAATGAAGTGTATCCATAATAATTCTAGATAAGGAGTTTTTTTCCATTTAAAACTAAATAACAAATTATTTATCTTTGAGGTTTGAAAGATTTTTTTTTATTAATCAGTATAAGCTAATATATGTAAAAGTATTTATGATGAGACATGTGTAAAAGTAAAAGATCATATATAAAAGTATCCATAAGCACATATTTATGATGAGACGTGTATATAAATTACACACAAACTATGTAAAAGTATCCATGAAACGTAAAAGATTTTTTTTTTAATTATAAATACTTTTCCGTCCTAGCAAATATTTGGAGGCACCTAGTTTAAGAAAAATTAACTTTTTATTGTGATGATGTAAATAAAAAAAAGTTATTTTGGGTAATTAAACAGAATAAATTGTATGATATAGTTAATTTTTACTAAATTATGTGTAAAAAAAAAGTGACATTTTTGTAATATTTAAGTATGATAAGATTATTAATAGTGTGTAGTGTTTTTATTTTTAGTGTGTATAATTATTCTTATTAGGATGTATCAAAATAAAAAGTGTAGAAATTTACTTGGAATGGAAGGAGTATATTACAAGAGACTTTGTTTAAAATAAATAATTACTTTGGAACTAAATCAAATTTTGTTAATATTGTGAGACTACGTATGAACTTATATACATATATAGATTATATGACAAATATAACAACATAACATAATGAATACCAATAAAATAAATAACCAGGTGGATTAACTCACATAGCCATTGAGCTTCCTATTAAAGTGAATGACCCAAATTCAAAGGGAATCGAATTAAGGGAATAATAAGAGAACTTGGAGAAATCTTGGAGAATATATTTTGGTTAACTAACTTTTAATTACTAACAATTAACATTTATCATAAAAAAATCAATGAAACAAATAATGAAATATTAATTAGACATTATTTAAAAACTAAAATAACATGTATCTTAAAATAATTATGGTAGATTGTATATAACGAGATATTAATAATCGTCTTGCCTTGAAACACCACCGAAACGTCGAATAACCACTTCGTAAATAAAATAATTTAAGAAGATTTTATTATTATAATTATTATTTTTTAACTAAGAGAAGAAATATGATATTAAACTTAAGAGACTCAGGCATGGACGTCTGCATTGCTTTAGCTAGGTGGGAGTCTTTGCTATTCTATTGCATTGGGAAGAAAAACTGTTGTTGCAATAGTAAAAAATCAACACAAATATTTGTATAAACTGGGTTCACGGTGTAAACCTTGTAGTCTCCTTCTTATATACGTCATGTATTGCTAGGGTATTTAAATTACCACAATATTTATAAAGGTTTATGACGTAAACTCAATTCACAATATACTAACTCAAAAATAGTACTTTTTCATGACTAGTGGAATATAGTGTGATGCTTGAATGATTGTTGTGTTTGTCTGTAGAAAATTATGAGTATATGTGGCGAGGAAATCATATTAGAAGCCCTCATATAAAGTAAACAACATCAGACTAGTCAATAACATTCCATCGTGTGGTTACCACAGTTTACTGGAGACAGTTCTGAGGGGTCAGGGTTGTTTCCTCGAGTACTAGTCGGGTATAAGCTTGGAACCTCGATATAAAATATATATATATATATATATATATATATATATATATATATATTTATATTGCACCTATATGACAACTTTACTTATTTCATTAAAAATTCATGTAACAACACCAATGATATTTTATTAAAAATGCCTTAAAATCGTTCACACATACTAATCTACCTAATTATTAAAGTATTAAAATTAAAATAAGAAAAATGAGAGACGTATCAAATGTGGACATAATCTTTGCCAACTCATCGATCGAGTCGCCACATTATTAAGTTGATTTGATTTGACTTGTCTGATACTGTCCTCTCTCACCCAACATTCAGATTCTCATTTTGATCCTCTACTAATTATGGTCATTAACGCAGAAATACTAATTAAATTATGTGATTATAGAAAAATCAGGTTTTTTGCAGAAATTCTCAAAAAATTCTATTCAGGATTTACAATATTAAAAGCTTTCATGATGTACAATATTAAAAGCTTTGGTAACAGATTTATCTTTGGACCTAAGATCTCTCCCGGATTCTTTTTCATGAGATTGAAATAGCTAGAGATTTAGATATTGTTTGTGTTTGGAATGAAAATTCGAATTTGAATTCGATTTTCACTTTTTACGGTTTAAAGTTACACCAATACTTATGTAAATCGATTTCACGGTGTAAATCATGTAGTTCTCCTTTCAATCCTATATACCGTATGTATTGTTAGAATGTTTAAATTAAGGGAACATATGATTTATAAAGGTCTATGATATAAACCCGATTTGCAAAAGATTTAACTATTTAAGTTGTAGATAATTTTGTAGATATAGCTATTAACTCTTTTTTTTTCTTTAATTAAATAAAGTATTGTGCTGCCACACACGCCCAATAGGCAATTGCTTATAAAATGAGAAATTCCAAAAAATATTTGAACATGTGAGCCAATAGTTGAATACATTTAAAGTTTAAAAAAAAAAAAAAAAAAAGGAGAAAAAAGAAGGCGAATATCCGAACAATAAAAGGATAAAAGTATTGGACCAAGGCCTATACGCGAAGCAAATGTTTACACAAGCTATTGCCCAACAAATCGTCTCTGCCTTAATTTGTATCATGAAATGGGTCAATGTGTAACCTTTTATTATGGGTTGAACTATTTTGGTTTAGTTTGAGGTGTTATTTTGGTATAGTAGCCAAGTTTTGAGGTGTTTTTTTGGTGAAATTTCATAAGGTCCTAGGTTGAAAATTTGTAATTGGGATCACCTATTCCAATTCCGTGTTTCATCTTGTATTCCATCTATTAGATGTTTGCCATATATTTTAATCAATGCCTAAAATATCACTACATATCCCAAGGGTTTAATAGTCATTACTTAGGGTATATTATTTTAATGAAAAACAAGTTATGAAACATGGAGTGAAACACGATTGTAGAACAGGGGATTCGAATTGAAAAATTTGTGCAATTGTGTAGTCAGTCCATACGGAGCACAAAGCTCTGACTTAAACTGAGGTCTCTGTTAGTGGACATTGAATTCTGATGTCACCCGGATTAGTCGTTCTATAGATTAGTGTCGATGCATTGACTCAGATTAGTTGATCCACGCCCTAGTTTGAAATGAGGGTCCCTGTTAGTGAACAATGGGTTCTAGCCTTCCCCGAATTAGTTAGTAATCGGATACTGGTGCATAGATTCGAATTCCCTGGATTATTTGGTGATCGGATATTGGTGCATATATTCGGATTAGTCGATCTATGGATTAGATACTGTTACACATAGTAAAAAAAATTATGTCTTGATTCTAAATTTAATTTTAATCTTTATTAAATACTCCATCCGTCCACTGTCAATCTATCAATTTTATCATTTTTGGTCGTCCATTCTTAATCTATTCATTTCACTTTTTGGACTATGGGACACATATCATCCACTAATACAAATAAAATATGAATTCACATCCTCCACTAATACAACTACCTACTACACATTAAATAATAATATTCCTTAATTCACGTACAAAAAGTAAATAGATACATTGAGGATAAATGGATGGATTAATTTTTATGAATGTTGAAATATAAATAAAAAGATTTATATTTACTTTTTCAATTAAATTGCAGATTCAATTATTGTTTGATTAATTGAACTACGGTAAAAGACATGGATTCAATCTTTCGTTTACAAGCTTGGTTGGGGTCTATGAGATAATGAGAATAAATGTATTTTGATTTTCATGTTGAAGCTTGATTGATGTAGTGAAAATCAAAATTCCTCAGTCACTTTTATTGATTTAATAACTATTCATCATCTTTAATTCCCATTATCATATTGACTCCTTATTGATATTCATTAACGTTCTGGTTGAGGACTAAGTAACAAACGGCCCCTTTGAATTCAACTTTGAAAAACCCCTCAATCAACTTCACCACGTGATTGAATTACAATTCAACAAAGATTATAATAAAATTATAAAATTAAAAATATGAATAAAACAGTAATTTCTTATGATATGGCTGCTAGCACACAACGACAACAAGCTGTCGAATTCGAAATTATCACATGATTCACGTGACCCACATTTCCGTCTAAATACATTGCCAAATTCCACGAATGACTATTTCCACACCCAACAACATGTCCCTTCCCTACTCATCGACTGAAATCTCAATACTGCCCCAATTTATTTCCTAAGAACAATGGCAATCTCGTCATTTCGCGCATTCAATGATTGATCATTGATGCATGCCCACCATTTATTTATTTCGTTAATTAATACACCAAAAAATCCCGCAAAAAATTAATTCAATTGAAAATCCCTCCGCCATGGCTCCGACGATCAATGCCGCCGGAGCCGAGGCCCCTCTCCTGCCGGCCCGTAACGACGGCGGCCCTCGTTGACGGGGGCCGTTTTCAACGTGTCGACGAGCATAATCGGTGCCGGGATCATGTCTATACCAGCGACGCTGAAGGTTCTCGGAGTTATTCCAGCCTTTTTAATGATTTCCTTGATTGGGGTAGTGGTTGAGATTTCTGTTGAGTTCATGTTGAGGTTCACTTATCATGGAGAATCGAGGACTTACGCTGGATTAATGGGGGAGTCATTTGGTCGATTGGGGTCTGTTGCTGTGCAGATATGTGTCATGATTACCAATCTTGGTTGCTTGATCATGTACTTGATTATTATTGGTGAGTAATTACTTCATGATCGCAATTAATTTAAATGACTTGAGTTTTTTGATGATTGAGCTTCATATGTTTGATGGGCTAGTCCAATTCATAGAATCAGAGTTTGTAGGTTTTTGGTGTATTTAATTAAGAATTCCATGGAAATTAGATTTGCATCTCATATAGTGTTGGTTGCTTGATCACGTACTTGATTATTATTGATGGATAACTATTTCTTTTTCAGATCTTTAGTTAATCGCCTTCATGTTCAGAAACAATTTAAATGACTTGAGTTTTTTTTTTTTTTTTTAAATCATTGAGCTTCATATGTTTGATGGGCTAGTCATATGTGTGTGCAATTCATAATTTTGGGGCTGTGGTTTGTTTCATCAGGACTTCCATGGAAATTAGATTTGAATCTCAAAATAATCTTGAATTCTCTCATTTAAATGAAAAGATTGCTTGATCAGAAACTTGTTTCAAGTGAGTGAAAATGATGAATTTTGCGAGTTGGATGATGAATCATGATGTTATAATAACACCTCTTGTAGATTCAACATGATTTTTGATTACAGCCTTTTTATTATCTATGATCAGGGGATGTACTCTCTGGGACTGGGCCTGATCACTTGGGGGTTCTACAAGAATGGTTTGGAATTCATTGGTGGAACTTACGCGCAGTTGCTCTGCTATTCATTGTCATTTTTGTCATGCTTCCGCTTGTGCTGTATCGTCGTGTGGGTATGTAACAACAAAATTCATTATTTCACTATGCTGTTGATGAATTCATACAGTATATTGGTATGGTATGAATTCCAGTGAATGTAGATGTATATCAATATAAGGTAGTCATCAATCTATATTAAATACATTTATACGTCTTAAGAATTAAGAATCATGATAGTAGAATGTGAAAAACAGGTGCAAATGAATTCAACTGGGTATAGTATTACTCTTCTGTGTAGGGTTCCATAGTTCTAAACCTGATTTAGCATGATTCTCTAGGATTATCATTGTGCTTTGCTATGCCATGCACAAATTTATTTTCACGAAGTGAACATGAGAAACAACTTGTCTTTATCCAGTGGAATTCTAGTTTTATAGGAATTGTGTAGAGAGGGTGGTTAATAGTGGTGAGGATCTTTCCTAGCATGATTTTTAAGAAATTGAGTTTTTTCTATGACTTTCTTGTTACAATTAAGGTCGAGTTCCACTGAGAAATTACTACTGACTTTTTCAGAGTAAAAGCTGAGAATTTTTTTGATGGTAGGAAGCCATACACATTAACTCATCTGTGTTCGAATCTGATTTAATTTAAAACATTGGTAGATATCACTACCTTGCACTGATTCATTTGTATTTCTGTGTTTTTGGCTTCACTTTACAGAATCCTTATGGCTGAGTTCAGGAGTATCAGTACTCCTAGCCATTATCTTTGTTGGTATATGCTCAGTGATGGCCATCACTGCATTAGTTCAAGGAAAAACGCAGAGCCCAAGATTACTACCCGAGTTGGAAGGTGGAGTTTCGTTCTTCAATCTTTTCACGGCTATTCCAGTGATTGTCACGGCATTCACATTCCACTTCAATGGTAAGAAACTACACCCTCAAGATAGCCAAGAAATAATTTGGCTTTGATCTATGAGGTTCTGAAAAACAGAAGTTTCTGAATATGAATTTCTCTAGATTCTTATGAGTTTATTTCATCACTTTAACTTTCTTAACAAGTTGGGGTTAATTTAACTTCTCAGTTCATGCAATTGGAGTTGAGTTGGGTAAACCATCAATTATGATCAGTGCTGTAAGGATTGCACTAGTACTATGTGGTGCTATCTATTTTGTTATTGGGATTTTTGGTTACCTCCTGTTTGGAGATTCGACCATGGACGACATACTAGTGAACTTCGATCAGAGTTCTGGTTCGAGCATAAGTTCATTCCTCAACGACATAGTGCGGTTAAGTTATGCACTCCACCTAATGCTGGTCTTCCCATTGTTGAACTTCTCATTGAGAACAAACATCGATGAGTTCCTCTTCTCCAAGAAACCTCTTTTGGCCGATGATAACCGTAGATTTGTTCTTCTTACTCTTGTTTTGTTGGTAGCAGCCTACACTTTAGCAATAGCCATTCCCAGCATTTGGTATCTGTTCCAGTTCATGGGCTCAACTTCTGCCGTCTGCCTCGCCTTCATTTTCCCTGGCGCCGTTGTAATAAGGTATCGTCTCCACCTCTCACGCAGTCTGCACATCATTCACACACACTAAACACAGCCTATTCATGAAGCAACATTTCTCACATCATCAATTATTATTTCACACTTATGTGGGAGAAACAGGCAGATGGAAATCAATTAGTTGAATGCATTTAGAAGTACTCCATTCTTGCTGGGCTGTTTATTTACTTATTTTCATTTGGCAGGGATATTCATGGTATTTCCACACCAAAAGACAAAATTATAGCAGCTGTAATGATAACTCTTGCAGTTATTACAAGCTGCATAGCTATTTCAACCAATATATACAAGATGGTGGCAAAATAGTTTTTTATTTTTTAAAAAAAATTTTGTATATTATTTTGGTAGATTGAGTGCCTGTATTATTTCTTTGTTATTTATGGTTGAGGGAAAATGTGTGTGATAGAACTTGTATAACATTTTATTTTGTATCCATTTTTTTAACTCAACATCTGCTGAATGAAAGGAGAAAATTATAGAAAAGGGTGGAAAATTTATTTTATAAAAATAAAAATATCACATAATATTATAGGATACATTTAAAAGTGACATTTTATAATTTTATGATGGAATACTTCAAACTGAATTTTTACCAAATTGTATGAATATAATGAGATTCACGTAAATGGAGTTTTGCAGTTTTTTTTAATATGGTTGAAATATTATAACTTAAAATAATTATAAAATAAAATAAAATAAATACTAGTACATTGTTTTCATTCATATAAAATACAAAATTTAAGTGAAAATAAATTTCTGAGTCTCACCTGATATATCAATTTTTATTGTACTATACTATAATGATTCTAAAGACTGTATAAAATTCCAACATCGAATTAATCATTTTTTATTTTTATTTTTTATCGGTAAATGACAGTAGTTAGTGTACACCAACTCTCTTTACTCCCTCTCTCTCAGTCTCCTTATTTCTTTACTCCTCCCTAATGGTGGGGTACACCATTTATATCTTGAGTTAGTCTCTTGTGAGACGGGTTATTGGTGAGACGGATGTGAGACGGGTCAACCCGTCACTAAAATATGCTTATTTGTGGTTAAAGTGTGCTTATTTGTGGTTAAAGTATGTCGATAATAAATCAAATTATAACACACTAACATCATACTTTAATACATAATCCAACATACTTTAAAAAACATACATTAACAACTATTTAACATACTTTATTTAAATAATCGACATACTTTAACACGTCTCACAAACCGTCTCATGAAGGTAGCGTCTCACAAGAGACTTTGTCTTATATCTTTACTCCTAATTCCTCCTAATTTATTTTGAGTGTATATTAGGTGCACCTGGGTGTACCATTGCACCCATATTTGTATAACTTTTTATTCTATTTTCTCTCTTTACTCCCTCTCTCTCAGTCTCCTTATATCTTTACTCCTAATTCCTCCTAATTTATTTTGAGTGCATATTAGGTGCACCCGGGTGTACCCTTGCACCCATATTTGTATAACTTTTTATTCTATTTTGTATACATGTTATTCTCTTTTGTATACTCCCTCCGTCCCAAAATTGATTGCACACTTTCCACATTTATCCGTCCCAAAATAGATTGCACCTTTCCAAAAAAGGAAATATCACATCAATCCCCACCCCTAAAAGATCATCTTAATTACAACTTTACCACACTCATCTAACACACATAACATACTTTATAATTTATTTATTACCTAAAAATACCACAATACCCCTGAAAAGTCAATATTTCTTAAACTCCGTATCTACAGTAAAGGTGCAATCAATTTTGGGACGGAGGGAGTACGTGTTTTGTAATATTTGTATACTTTTTTCACACTAAGTTTTTCATTAAAAAAACAAGCATTCATATGTGTATAACTTTTTATTCAATAGTGTATACATGTATTTTAATAATTGTACATTTTTTTACACTCAATTTTTTATTAAAAAAATTAACAATTAAATTGTATACATTTTTACTCATAATTGTATATGTTTTTGCTTATATTTGTACGTGGGTGCACACTATATTTAGCCATTTATTTTTAATGAGATTCGAATCTGGTCTCTCATTTAAGTGAGGAACTCAGTGGCCATATAGACTAGCCCGGGTTAAATTAATCATTTTTTACTGAAAGAAACCCCTTGGTTTGTTTTAGCCGTCGTCTCTCTGCCACCGGCGCCGTAGGTGCTCGGCCGCTCGCTTCGACGACAATGAATCAAGTGACAGTATGATTATGGATTCACCTTATCGACTGTGAATTGTGATTGTGATTGATCTTTCTGGTTTCTTTTCCTAAATAGCTAGGTCAAGTTACCTTTCTGCGTAACTAATTACCATCGAGGTTGTTTGTTCATCGGTTATTTTCTCTCTCTCATCAGTCTAAAATTGATGGTACAGCTTTTGATTTATGCAGAAAGCAGCACATTGGAAAAATTAGTTGCGTGTGGTGCTTTATTATTCTGATTATTCTTGTATTTTGTGATTAATGTAGGCTAAAATGTTTACTTATCTGAAGAATTAAAAAGGAACGTCTGTTGAAGATTGAGATAGGTTAAATCTTTCCTTATTTAGGTAATTTCCAGTCAATAAGATGATCTGGTTAATTATCATAGTTGTTGGTATGACTAATAATGTGTTGGGCAGAGGAAATTTTTCTTGAGAGAAACTTCAATAGATTTTGATTACTCTAGTTCTTTTGGAGAATGATGGTGATTAATTAATAGCAAATACTCTCTTTGTACTGAGTTTGAGGAAATTCTATCTTGCATTTAATAATTTAGAAAACAAGACTGTATGAGATAAATCATAAGACCAGTAGATTGCCATACTCTCATTACAGGATGTATCCTAACATTGTTTTCATTGACGTAAATAATGTATTTGGTGATATCCCTTGCCTAGAAAAGCTGTAATGAAGTTTGGTAGAGTGCTCTGCGGAGCTCATGATAATAAATATTCATGCTGGTTGCTATTGTTATATATGAAAATTCTGCATCATCTGTTTAGTAGAGTGTTATACAGATTGTAAAAGTCTGAGCTTTTCCTGCATTTTGAGTTCCTATCTCTCTTTCCATATTAGACACACAGGAGATATAAAACCCCCCTGTTGCCTGTGCAAAACTTTGTTTTGACTTGTACTGTAGTAAATAGTAGTAATATAGCAGTAGACCTACTAACCCGGGGAGGCCACTGCCCATTTAACTGTAGCGGAGACCCCATTTCAAGCTAGAGCGCCAACTATGGGTTTTGAACCTAGGACATCAGGAAGTTTTACCCTTAACAACCCGAAGCCATTACTTATAGGGGAATATTATTTTAAGTTGATCAGTTTCTATATATCATCAGCACATGCTATTCTTATATCAAATGAATTGTGCATAGGTGTATAATTAGGGTTCATTTACTTTATTATAGTATTGATTATCCGTTGTAGTTTTGTGTTAACTGTTTTGTATGCACACTCTTGGGTTTTTAATGCCCTGAGAACCTTACCCAGTTATATGATTTCTGCTCATATGATGCATCCTTTCCACATCTCAAGTTGCAAACGATGCATTCAGTGATCTGGGATCCTTCAAAGAGATTAATTAATGTAAGCGTGTGGCCTGGTGCTAGATAACATGATAAGAGCACACTTTCCATTTTCTTATATAAAAGTGTTTTTATAATGGGTTTATGCGCTTTACATGGACTAACTGGTTTTCTGGTTTTTGACTATTAGGTTTGATTGATTGATTGAAGGCTACTTCAAAATATATTTTTGGACTTCAACCTTGCACAAAGGTACATTTATATGACTGTGTTACCTTAAAGTAGGAACATTATATTCCTGAACGAATTTCCAACGTTCTGGATCCACTACTCTATATGTGTATTTCATTTCATTTCCTATTCTATTTGTTAGATTGTTTCCACCAGTTTCTCTCTCCACCATGTCACCTTCTCTCATTTCTTACAAAGTAGGGATTGGTTTTCATATAATGAAAATTGAACTATTGTAAAACATCTAACTTGCAGATTAGGTGTTGGAATACACATTTAAAATTGGAATCTCGACTGGGTTTCCAATAACTAGCTGTTCATGGTATCTATTTAAAAGTGGTAACAAGTAATAACCATTCACTAGGCCCTTTGCTGTCTTCCTTACATATTTTTTTGGATGTCGTCTTTCTACAGAGTTTGAACAATGACTATCATCTATTTGATATTCTACCCAAATCCATATAACTGTGGGGATTCATCCATTCTGAGAAGCAATTTCAATCTCTCATCATCATGTCTCTCCTTTAATTCTGCAAAATAGATTCTAAAATTGAACTCTTTGACAAATTTCTGAATAGGAAAATGTATTATTAATCCCTAAGGTTAAATTTTATTTCAGAAGGTCCCTAAAATGTCATGTTCTTTTAAAGAGTCCCAGCAAAAGAAATTATGTACAGGTACCACTGTGATGGAAGTTAAAAAACCTTTTAATATTTTTTATTATATTGCCTCACTAATAATGATGTTCTTTTCAAACCCTTTGACACTTTATTCCCAATCTATGGTTCCTTGCTTTTCGAGTCTTATTCCTAGTCCCTTAACTATTTGATTCTTATAAAATTTATTCCGTGAAGTGCTGTGAAAAACTGATGAGACCCTCACAGTGGTTTTATGTACTATCTAGATTTATTAAAACTATGTTTGTTTACTGATTATGAATCTGGACTTTACTTTGAATTTCAAAGGTCTGTCTGTTTTGATCAGATTATGAAGATGGTTTTCAAATCCTCAAAATCCTACTTTAGGACCTCTAAATTGATCAAATAGATCCTTGATCATTGGTCATCAGTGCTTACTCATATGTCATGAAATGTGTCATGTGTGCTTTTACAGTTCATTAATGATTTTCTACTAACACATACTGGGTGACGATTTGATGCGGAAGTAGCCGGGCAATGGTTTAGTACTATCTCTATACCAACTAACTTATCTATTGAGGATAACAATTTGGTGCACCATTTATCAACTATTGAAGTCATCGGGTTTCGGTTCGTTGTACCAAGTTATTGGACGACAGTTCGGCCTAAAGTTTATTAAAATATGGTTATCAAACAACGTCATAAAAAATATTTTTGCAAAATTTCCATCTGTTTCATTTTATGATGTATTTAATGTGCATATTTCTTTTTGACTATGCAATCAATAGAGTTCCCCTCCCCTCAATATGTATTTTAAATATTTACACCTATTTCAGAACAAAGTTATTGTTGAAGGTATGGACGAGGATGCAGATACAAGTTCTTTTAGCTATAAGTCTTCTATTGAACTTATAGCTCACCTGTAATGTTACTCTGAAATAATACTCAGGCACTTAATCGTTCTAGTGAGCCTCTTCTTTAGCTGTATAGACTAAATCCTTTTGGTGTGTTTTGACATTCAACTTCGCTTTTGAGGGAAATTGTTTGTTATGTAAAATAATGACATTTCGGTTCTATCCTACAGATTCCTTTGTGTTGCTTGGAGGTGCTCCATTTTTTATTTTGATATTACTTTTGTTTCGTTGCGTTCACTCAAATTAGGGTGTTATATTTTACCTTTTGTATACTATAAATATGTGAGAAGGTAAGGTAAACAAGGTTATCTGTACAATGTGTAAATCAATGTAGCTTGTCATTTATTTTAAATTTATCTCATCACCTGTGCTTCCAAAACAAACAAAACTGACCCTGTGAACTTCACTGTGTTAAAAAATAATATAGACAAATATGATTTTTGTGTGTATGTGTCTGTGAACTGTATTTATTATTGTTACTTAGTATGTAATTGCACTTTATTCAATGACAAGATATGATGTCTCTTTCAAACATTGCCAGATCTGTTGCTGTTATAAATTATTTTTGGTGTTAAATTGATGTGCTAGCAAAGCCAAAACTTTCTATCCCACTGAACATGAAAACAACTTGTGGCCTTGAAATTTTGTATTTCATGTATGAGAAATTTCAAGAATCTTTTCATGTTTGTCAGGAGGTATGCACTGGTCCAATGATGGGGTTCCAGGTTGTAATTGTTCTTAACTGAAGATCATATCCTGCTTTAGGTGTGGTTTAACAAATCAAGGTTATCGATTCCGTTTTGATCGACATTTTAGATTGTGCACTGGAATCGTGTGTCACAATATTAGTGCTTTCTGGTTTTTGTGTTTTGATTAGAGATTCTTTCTTGATGGAATGAAATGTTTTGTGTCATGCGGCAGGATGGAACGACGAAGTTCTTCATTCCGGGACACTTTCTGGTGAAGTTCTTAGGTTATTGTTGAAGGGAAGGCTTTTTATGATTTCAACTAATGCTATCTTACTTCCAGACCAGCATGTTTGACAGGGTTGATTAGAGTTGAGATTAAAGTTAATTATTTTGGTAGTTAAATCTGGAAAATTCAAGTGAAATGATAAGAGACAAAAACATATACTGTCATGTTTTGGGGGATACTTTGAGCACACGGGTCTCCAAACAGGATGAATGCTCTTATAAGGGAAGATTTTGTAGGTATGTACCTTAGAAATTCACGAGCCATTGAGAAATGAAAATGACTTTTCTTCTTCACTTATTTTAGGGGTTCTATTCATGACAGCGACGGGCTATTTCTCGACCCATACAAGTTTGTTTTTACTCAATGAGACGATCTCACACAAATTTATATTGTGTTCTCAAAGATCTAGTTTGTTTAATAGTTCATTCTTGGCAAAATGACACACATCAAACCTTTAAGCAAACGGGAAGACTTTAGTGATGAAAAATGATAATATTTTAGAAAAAACGAATACTCAAAATAATGAAAAATGATAGTGGTGTAATTAATTATTTCATCAACAGTTTGTAGCATAAATAAAAAATATAACTTTTTTAATAAAAAAAAGTGATAATATCATTTAAAAAAAAGTGATTATTATTTATGAAAACATAAAAACAGCATAGTGTTGCCCCAAATTTTAATATGGGAACTTAATTGAAAAAAAAAATCCCAATTTACTAATGCAAGTTGTTGAATATTACAATGGGATAGATTGGTGGGTAGTGGGATCCAATCAATTTGGAGTAAAATTAGTTTGAGTTGGTTAATTAATGAATTTTAATTAATCAAAACTAGTATGAGGCAAAAGCTAAAAGAAAAATACTGAAGGAAAAGCACTGTTAGAGAGGGATGGTATATATCTTGTTTACTAAAGATGAAATTGATGGTATATAAACATATCTCGAAACTTTCTTAAAAAAAAATAAAAAAGAATTAACTTGAAGTGTTTTTTAACTTGAAAAATGTCACCACGAGCAACTTCTATACAGAGGTTTCCAGTGCGAGAAACTCTTCTGTGATACGTTTTTTTAAAGGGATTGTGAGATGTGACAACCAATTACTAAAATACCTATTAAAGTATGTATTTTTTTAGTTAAAATATGTTAATAATAAATTATACTCTTTTCGTTTTGGAGAAGTTGACGCATTTTTTTTGGCACAGAAATTAAGGAATATAATAATTTAATGTAAAGTAAAGTGAGAGAAATAATATTTAATGTATAGTGGGCAGTTGTATTAGATGTGGTATGTGGGCCCATAAGAATAAAGTAATTGTTTTTGTGTGGGTCTCATATATTAAAAAGGAAATGTGTCAACTTTAATGAGACAAAAAAAAGGAAAGTGTGACAACTTTTAGGGAAAGTGGTTAAAAGATACACACCATTAAGCAACAAAGTCCAGTGAACTTAATGTTATTTAGCAATTTATTTCAAAAAAAAGAAAAAAATAGGTTGGCAATTGATATATGGATGTGCACGATATGGGTGATATGGAAAAGTAGAAACAATATACTCCCTCCGTCCCCCAAAGTATTTCACACTTTCCTTTTTCATCCGTCCCTCAAAGTATTTCACACTTTACTTTTACTAAATTTGGTAAAAAATACATTATACTAATACTCACTTTTTACACATATCCCAATATAATACTTACTTTTTCACATCTCCCAAAAACTTTACACACTTTTTCCACATCTCTCAATAACTTTACACACCTTTTTCATTAAATTAACTAAAATATATATTCTCTTTCTTACTTTATACATAAAAATACAAAATTTTCTTAAACTCCGCGCACACCAATACGCGAAATACTTCCCGGGACGGAGGGAGTAGTATTTAAAGATGTATGATGGAACTTGAGGAAGAACATAGATGAAATAAAAGCCCAAGTATGGAGTTGGTGAACATGGAGGGAAAAAAGACTGAAGCAGAATACTAGATATGCTGATTGGTTTGGAGATCCGAGTAGTTGCTTGATAGAAAATGGTTAGTTTTGTTGTATTGTCTTGATGTAATAGATAATATTTTAGTCGTGATTCACTTGTACTTATACTCTTTATGTTTTGGGGTAATTCTCATACCCTAAAGATAATAAAATTCCTTTTTTAAAAAAAAAACTTCTATGAGATGGAATGAGTATTATTATATCCTAAAATCATACTTTAATTCATCATCTATCATACTTTAGAAAATATATTTTTACAACTACTAAGTACTACTTTATCTATAAAATGAACATATTTTAACACGTTTCGCATAAATAACGTCTCACAAGAGACTTTGCCTTCCAATGCTAACAAAATTACAGTACCAAGGGACAAATAATATACTAATATTACATTACTTTATAGTAATTTATTTTACTATATAAAGGGATTATACTATCCTTTATAAATCAATAAAATTGATTAAAAAATATCTTTTCTTTAACTTCACATTTATGGTAACTATAACATCTAACAGGGGAAGGAGGAGGAGTTGATAAAAGAGCCTAACTTAAGATACTACTTCCTCTGTAATATGAATATTTATATGTCTCACTGCAAATGTGTGATTTTACTTTCTACGTGTAGATGAAATGATATAATCTTTTAATTTCATCGAAAAATTCTCATTTTATTATATTGGGTGTTGTACTCAAAATTTCTCATTTTCCCCTTTTAGTAAAAGGGCCCCACATATGACCCACTACTCACTACTAATACAATTATTCACTACACATAAAATAATAATACTTCTTAATCAACGCATAAAAAGGAAATGTGGACCTTTATAAGGGACGGAAGGAGTACTAATTAATAAATAATAAATTAAATAATATAATTTTTTAATATATAATGAATAATTGTATCAGTATTCATATAGCTCGTAGAACTTATGGATTACTATTTATCATTGTTGCAACTTAGTTGACTTGTCAGTTGTTATACATAATTCAGGCATCCAAAATTCTAACTTACTTTCCCACTTGGTATGAAATTGTACCACGTAATATGTGACTTGTGTTTGTGCTTGGACCAATGAATTTGTAATATTAATTATTTTGAATTGAATAGATTTTGAAAGGAAAATTTTCGTACGAGAGGTCGAATATTTTGCAAGTTTTAATTTTGGATATCATTTTAGGGATGTCACATTTGAAGTTTTATAAATTATATTTTTAGATTAACACTTGTCTTAATTTTGTTTTATTACGAATTCAATATATTTTATAGGACAATATGAAATAAAAATAACATATAGTATAATCTCATGATTTGATTATATGGCGTGTAATATTTTTTATAAAATTTATTGTGTACGAGAAAAATATTTATTACAAGTCTTATAATGAGAGAGAAAAACTAAAATTAGATGGTAATTTGGGTATAATAGAAAATTTATGATGCTTTTAATTTTTTTAATTTAATTCTTTTTATTAAAATAATTAAATTATTTGATATTTATATATTTATTTGTTATGTTGCATGTATCCCTGAATTTGAATTTATTTATAACTATATTACGGCGTAGAATTTGTCAAAAAGGTCGCTTGTAGGACCAATCAGATTAACCCTTGAAAATAAGGTTTAAGGCTTTAATTTTGCAGCACGTTTAAAAACTAAACATTTTTATTCGAATCAATTAGTACGTTGGCTGATTGGGCCATTCCGTAGGAATGAGAATAATAATAATAATTATTATTTTAAATTTATCTTAACACTCATCATCCTCTCTCATTCTACCCCAGTTTATCATTAGATAAACTCCTATTAACCTTTAATTTTATCTCTTTTTCATTTTTTCTTTCACTCTAACTCACTATTTTCTCTAATAAATAATATAATAGTTAAGTAAATATATTAGAAGTAATTTAATTATCACAAATTCTATTAATATACTCCCAACGTTTCACGTTAATATTTACATTTTTTATTTTTGTCCCTATTTAAAGTTTATATTTCTCCTTTTTAAATGTGAGATCTACACAAAACAATTAATTATTCTACATGAAGCTCCCCACACATAACATTAATACAACTACCAATTAAATATTAAGCCTCAAATGAATATAAGTGATAACATTTTAGAATGAGTCTTGTGTAAACCAAGTTTAAAAGTAAATCATATTTTTTAAATTACTCATTTGTACATAAAAATTACTCTTCAATGAGTAATAATTTTTATTCAGAAGAGTAATAATTTATGTATTTAAAGAGTAATTTTTCATGCATGTTCTAAAAAGTAATCGATAAATCAAGATTTATAAGAATTTAAAGAATTTTTTTTTCATTTTGAAGAGTAATAATTTATGTCTCTATAGAGTAATTCATGTACTAATTAAGAGTAATAAGTGAAAACATGGTTTATGTATAATCCGGTTTACACAAGTATTTGCCAATATTTTAATAAAAAGTGATATTTAAATTAATAAAAAATAATAGTAGTGCAATGAATGATTTTATGAACGATTTTTATTATACATAAAAGTTGATAATGCTTTTTTTTTTATTTTATTTCATTTATAAAAAACGATAATATTTAAAATCTACCATATTAAAATTAGAGTTTGTATCTTATAAATTCATTCTACATCACACCCTAATTTTATCAAAATTAATTCTTAAAATATGAAATATTATTCTTTAAAAAACAAACTATTACTCTTTTAAATAAAAAATAATATTATTTTAATAAAAATATAAAAATTACTCCATATATCAAAGTTTAATTAGAATAATATTTTTCATTAAAGAATTAATAAATCATCAATCAAAGAATAATTTTTAATGTATTTAAGAATTATTTCGAATGCAAAATGAATATGAGGAAATGAGATTTTATTCTTATACTCGAATTTAAAAATTATTTCGAATGCAAAATGAAAACGAGGAATATTTTAAATTAAATTAATGAGATTTTATTCGTATACTCGACGTAAATGAGACTAAAGTTTTTTCAAAAACTTTACCTCACAATTTTTTATTTTATTTTATTTTATTTTATAAAAAATGAAGAATGTGAAAACACATTCTTAAATTATGTGTTGTATAGTGTCAAAAAAATCATTTTTATAAGTAGATTATTATTTAATTACTTTAATACATGCATGTACTATGTAAAAATTACATAATTAATCCTTTTATGTGTATATTCATGCGTGGATTGAAAATGGATCAAATCAAGTGGTGACTAGTCGTAGAATAAAATCCGAATTGAATGTTTATGTCTGAAAATAATTAGTAAATAGATAATGATTATTTAGTTTCAACTTTATGATTTAAATTATTTTGTTTGGATTGGTAACATTTGCATGTGAGTGTACTTTCCCGACGAGCAAGTCACGTGACCAATTTAGGTACCATCCAACATGCCACCACACTTTTTATGACAAGATAACTTTTACTACTACGTAGAAATCAGACCGACTCCCATATAGTGGAACATACTCCCTCGTCCAGTGTATTTTAATTTTCACGTGTACGTAGATAGGTAAATTAAGGAAAATTGTACTCCCTTCGACCATTTGATATGTAAATGAAAAATTGTAATCCTTTCGAGCATTTGAAAGATAATTATTTGTTTTTTGTGCGTGGATTGAGGAGTATATTATTATATGTAAAGTGAGTAGTTGTATTAGAGGAAAGTGGTGGGGTCCTATGATGTACTTTTTTTATTAAATATGAAAAATGAATAAATACATTTAAAGTGAACGCGCAAAATAGTAAAATGGATACCTTGTAAGTGGATAGAAGGAGTATTACGGTGGAAAGAGGGAGTATTATTGACGTTACTCTCTTCGTCCCTATCATCCTTCTTGCCTAATTCATTTGTCAATTCCACATTTCACGTCATAAGAAAAGAAATAACATATTTATTTAATATCCTAAAAAAATATTTTAATTTCAGAATTATCACTCTCATTCAACTATATAGCATACTTAAACTATATTTATTAACTAATTAAAAATACTAAAATACTCCTATTGGTTTATAAAAATAATTTTCTTAAATAACATAGCACAGTAAACATGACGTATTGCGGAATGGGAATATATGTATAAGATAAAATATGATACTTTAAAATAATTGAATGAGAAAAAGGCAACTCAAGGATTTTTTTTTTAGGATATATATGTGAGTAGGTTGCATTTTTTAAATAATTTTTTTAAGTATTATGGTATTGCAAGGATGTTAATATTATACTCCTATATATTATCGATTTTGGAAAGCTACATACATTTTAGGATGCATGAAAATGGAGTGATAAAAAATATGTGATTTTGATAAAGTTTACATATATTCATCAGTTAATCATATTACGAAGTTGCTGCAGCGGTGTTAGCGCTCCATCCATTAACCAAAGATCATGAAAGTAAATTTTTTTTCCCTTTGAACTTTTATAATATATTTTTATTTAATTTTTTACCCCCTTTGAATTTTACCTTACATTTTTATTTAATATTTATTTCATTTATAAAGTTTTTTATATTTTAGTTTTCTTATAGATCAATAAGTATATTATTTATTTTATAATATTATGATAATTATTATTTATATTTCATATTTTTATTGAGTGGGTTACATGTAAACCGGGTTTACATTGGTTAACATGTAAATTCTATTTTTTTAAATTACTCTTAGTAGTAAAAGATTACTTATAGAAGAGTAATAATTTTTATACATAAGAGTAATAATTCATGTTTTTAAAGAGTAATTTTTCATGTACTAAAGAGTAATTGAAAAATCAGGGTTCACAAGAATTTGAATAGTAATTTTTTAATTTTAAAAAGTAACAATTTATGTGTTTAAAAAGTAATTTTTCATATACTAAAAAATAATAGAGTTTACACACAAACGTACGTAAACCCAATTTACACAAGTATTTGTGATAATTATTGATACTATTTTCTTATTTCTATATATTTTTCACATAATCATTCACATGATCTTAATAATATAAAATTTGAATCCAAAATATTAAAAGTTTGCTTGATTTATAAAAGGTAATATGCGAATTAATAAGAGTGCGAACATGAGTATTTTCTTAAAATTTTCATTAGTTCCATATAATATTCTAACTCACTCTATAGATGGTATTCCATAGGGCTTATTGTTTTCTTTGACGGGATTAAAAAAATAGAATGTCCACATAACAAAACCAAAGTGGTCTATAAACTCTCCTATATTTATCAAATTTTAATGTCTATTATATATTCTTTCCGTCCCAAACTCCAACACTTTTCATTTAGTTTGTTTAAACATCACCGATTGCTTTTTGTGCGTAAATTAAGGACTATTATTATTTTATGTGTAGTGGATACGTAGTTGTATTAGTAGTGAGTGGTGAGCCACATGTGATACCTTTTTACTAAAAGTGAGAAATGAGGACATTTGGATGAGATGCCCAATAAAATAAAATTGAAACATTTCGATGGGACGGAGGGAGTACTTATTATTTATTTATTTATTACTCAAAAGTACCTAACTACCTCCAAAAGTGAGTGAAAAAGTGTTTTTTATTAATATACATGCAAATTGTAAATGTAAAGTTGAAGCCGCGACGCAAGGACAAATATTAAATCAATATAAACTAAACATATTTAATAAATACACTTTAAATTCAAAATTATCATAAATATAATACAATTTATACTTTTTTTATTACCCAAAATATCAAATTATTTAAAAAATCTATAAAAGTTTGTATAAAAGTAGTTTCTATGTCCCAACACAGTTTTCACACTTTCTTTCTAAATTATAAAGGAGATATGAATACTCTAATGGGATGGAGGGAGTAAATTTTCTCAAACAAAATAAATGATTTTATGGGAGAAAAGAAATATTTTATTTTACAATGCTAGGTTTGAGCCTACTTCATTTGGAAAGTCTCTCCACACTCCATTCTTGTAATAAGTAGATATCCATTTATAAATGATTTAATAACTAACATACGATTGTATATATGTAAACATTCATAGAAAACTCCAAACTTTTTCCTTTCGTCTTCAAATATCGAAATCTCATTTTGAGTGCTTTTAACGAGATCTAAATTTATTAACTTATTCTTATTTAAGATTAAAAAAAATGGATTTAAAATTTAATTATTTTTATGATAGACGAAGAGTTTACGACTAAATATTTTTCTAAGTGTATAAATTTTCATTGAGGACAATTGCGTGAGGAAGTCTAATTTTGAACTATACGAAAATTTATTGCATATACCATCCCTTATCTATCCAAGAATCATCATATAGGTTCGAAATTGTAAAATGATCTTCGAAAATATTTGGATTGTAAAAAAATATTTGAAAGGCCTAGTCATCGAGGTTTGCCCATTTGCTCAATCACTTATCTCATTACTAGAATTATTATGTGTGTGGTGATATTAATATGTATATATTTGTATTTATGGCAGACAAGATAAGTTTTCCACTAATCTAATTATTGTACTCACCCCATCACTCAACATTTTTAGAAGAATAAAATAAAACAAATTGATCTAAATTATTTTTACAACTTGTACGTATATCTTTTTCACTTAAAAATGTTTGGTTATATAAGTTGATTTTGAGTTGATCACAAGGTAATTTACGAGTGGCCGATTGTAGACTAAGTAGTTGGATAGGTGAATTTTCGAGTTGAATGTAAGTTGAGCTTTTGAGGGTGTATGAAGATAGGCTAATTGGGGTGAATTTGGAGATGATTGTAAAGTGAACTTTTTGGATTGACATAGAAGCAAACGGATAGGTGGGCTTCTAAATTTGCAGAACTAATCTCTAATTAAGAGCATTTGGTTGAATGATAAAGATAATATGAATGATTAATGATGATATTAATGAGAATGAAGGGGATAGAGTACTCAATGGATAAATGAAAATGATTGAGTAATTTAGATTCTCATTACCTCATATCAAGTATGAAAAACGAGAATCCGTACTATTTTATTCCCATTGCACTTCCTCAATAAACCTTCCCAAGCATCCTCTTATTGGATCTTGATGTTATATTTTGTGTTGCGAGTCGTTGAATGAAGGAAAAAAAAACCAAGGAAAAAAAATCAAGGAAAAAAGTACAAAATTTTTCTCATGTCAATCACAAAAGTACTTGATTGTTTGGATGAATCTTAAAAAAAAAGTTAATGGGGGTGGGGGGGGGGGGGGTTTATTTGTGAGCATGTCTCACTCACATTGAAACCATTTTAGACTTTTATTATTTTTATTAAAAATATTATCATTTTTTTAAAAAAAATGTTTAACAGAAATAATTCATAGAACCATTATCAAAGGCTAGCCCACCTAACTACTGGACTCCTCACTAACGTGAGTGACCCAAGTTCGATTATCATTGGGAACTAATAGGAGAGGAGTAATAAGGAGGCGTGGAGATAGAAGGATGTATAGGTTCTTGGTGAACTAACTACTAACTACTAACTTTGTCCAATAAAAAAAATATTAAATATCACTTTTTATTATAAGATTAGTATTAATTTTTATAAGTTTCACTTAATTCACTGTCTCCACGAGTATTTAGCAAAGTTAATTAGAGGAAGTAATATAGTAATTAATGGGAATAATGGTTGGATGATAGGAAGTGTGGTGGATGTGTGGCACGTGTAGAAAGAGAGTTGGGGAGAGAGGTGACAAATTAAGGCCATGGGTGTTTAGAGAGGGAGCTCCAAAATCCCCGTGAGGAGTGTTTGGATGCATTCAATAAAAACATGGAATTTTGATGCTTTCCAGCTTCACCAATATCGATAATTTTGTTACAAACAAACAAAGTTTGATATGGCATTGGCACGCAGCCATAATCATTCATGTGTTTCTTCAACAGCATTGCTCTCTTCCTCAATATTACTCTCCTCTCCATCCACCTTAACACTTCACTCATCACGCACACACACAGATATATATGCTTGATACTTCTCGTTTGATAAGTATAAATTTTGTTTTTTCATAAATTATGGAATATAACATTTTAACGAGTATTGAATAAGTTTATTGGTTTATATTTTATATAGTTCCATCTAATAGGAAAATATATATATTATAAAGGGGGAAATATTTATACTTTTTAGCGGTATAGGGGGAAGTATATAAAGAAAATATAAAAATCGGCCTTTATGTCAATTCCAAAATTTATAATTTTTCATTTGCAATTCTTAATTTTGATAATTTTTGTCTGAATATAGACATTTCTGACCAAATTTAGCCATTTTATCAAATTTAGTCATTTTTCTATTTTTTTTCCAAATTTTATATCAAAATTGGACTAATTACATTATGGACTAAATTTAGACAAAAAAAAAAATTGGACTAAATTTGGTAAAATCACAAAATTGAGAATTACAAATAAAAAAGGGTTAAAATTGGAATTAGTTATACTTAAAGTATGAATTTTGATATTTTCTCAAACTATATATATATACTTTATTATATATTTAATTTAACTCAAAGTAGGTTATTTTTAGAGCTAAAATATAAACCTACTTGGTTTGAAGCTAATTGTTAAAGTGATTTGATTAAGAATTAAATGATACTCCTCACTAAAAGCTTAAACTTTTAGATGAGGTGGTCATTTAAAAATGGTATCAGAACTCAGGCCTAGCAAAGGTTCAGGGTTCAAACCTCACCGCCACCCATTTATCAAAAAATTCCACATGCAAGCCTTGAAGTAAAGTTATCCCCGCCTGCATATGAGAGGGCATATTAAAGTGATTTGATTAAATATTAAACAATCTCCTCACTAAAAGCTTAACTTATGATGAAGTGGTCATTTAAACACTAATCCATAAGTTAAACGAAGTTGAAAAGATTGCATAGGATATAATTGTTATAACTCTCAATTACACTAAACTAAGCACATCAAACACATACAAGAATTTTCTTTATATTTTTTACGTGTGATTTTCTGTGTTACTAACAAAATTATGAGTTATAAAATGAAAAGGAAATAAAGGTTTCAGACTTAAAATTTATATTTTTCTTTTCTAGTTTGATTTCCTTCCATTTTTAGCATAACTCACCTAATACGTATGATTTTCTGTGTTACTAACAAAATTATGAGTTATAAAATGAAAAGGAAATAAAGGTTTCAGACTTAAAATTTATATTTTTCTTTTCTAGTTTGATTTCCTTCCATTTTTAGCATAACTCACCTAATAGCGTACGTGAAACTAGAGATAACACATGATAACACATAAAATCCGGACCACATATCTATCGACAAGAAACTGGCTCGCATTCTCTATGTCATTTTGGTACATTATCTCCTATGTCACATTGTTACATTGACGACACGCATTCTCTATGTCATTTTGGTACATTATCTCCTATGTCACATTGTTACATTGACGACACTTAGGAGAGAGATACTATACCCTAAAGCTTAAATCCTAGGGGGGAAATGGTTGGATTTATTTTCTCTCTTACATATCAATCACTTAGGCAATGTTCGTTTTCGATTTTCAAACCCAGGTTTTGGTTTTCAAAACCCACATCCAGATTTTAAAAATCACCCCTATATGTACCTACTACTACACTTTCTCTCTTTATCTCTCCTCTTTCATTTAACTTTTTAAATAAATTAATACAATGATTTGACATAAAGTTAAAATCTACCCTACTCAAAATCCAAAACAAATATAGAGCATACTATTCATGGTTTTCAAACCCCACATAACCCCAAACCAAACATTACCTTAACGTGTGATACAGAAGATGATGCACGAAAATGTAAAGGAGATCCGATATGCTTAACTAGTATGTTTACACTTAACATTGAATTTTAAATTATTGCATTATATTCTTGTTGAGCAAACTAAACTTGTGCCAAACTTTTTTTTTTTCTTTCAAAAATTGAATCTACTATTTCGAAACTATCATTTTTCACCTATGCCATATCATTTTCTAAAACCCTCCCAAATGTGTTCACAAAATTGTCTTGTATATAGGTTTTTATATGAGCTTTCATGTAGGGCAATGCCAATATCACATAAAGCACCTCAATTCACCAGCTTATTTTCTTTACGATTCATTGCATTTTCGTTTAGGGTTTCATCATCCATTTATTAAAAATTAAAGTGATGACTTTGTATGTATGAAAAATGTGACATTATTATTTTACATTCTGATTTATGACTTATGTTTTTAACTTTAGTATTTATTAAATTATATCTTTAGGATTTTTATTGTGGATTCCCTTAATGCAAAGACCTGTGTGAAACCGTCTCACATAAGGGCTTACGTGAAACTTGTGGCGGATTCAGAATTTTTTTCTGGCTACAACATGTAATTATAAAAATATTGCTCCCTCCATCCCGATAAGTAATAAACGTATTTTTTGTATATGGAGATTAAGAAAAATTAATTTTTATGTTTAAAAATATGTAAAGTTGTTAGAATGTATATAAAAATGAATATTTTAGATAATTTAATGAAAATTATGTATAAAGTTGTTGAGATGTATAAAAAATAGGTATTATTGAGATGCATTTCTACCATTTTAAAAAACATACATAAGTGTTGAGATGGATAAAAAGAAAATTGTGAAATAATTAAAGGGATGGAGAGAATATTTGATATTCAAAATCGTACAATAAATAAATCAATACTCTTAAGTTATAATTATTGTTAACATCGTTGAATTTTTATTTGTAAAAAGTAATTTAACACATTATTATCATAAATTTATAATATAAATTTATAAAAATAGTAATAAATTGAGTATAAATTTGTGTTAATTTAATAATATGGGGTACAATATACAAATATATATATTTTTTTCTTAAAAAAATATTTTTAATGGGGGTAGGAGGGTTGGGGGGTTTTGGGGGTACAATTATACCCCCTTGTACCCCCTAGATCCGCCACTAAGTGATAACTTTTATAATGAAAAGTGATAATGTTATTTTATGAACAATTTATAGTATAAATGAAAAATGATAATGTTATTTTATAAATAATTCATAATATAAAATGAAAAGTTATATTTTATAAAAAAAAAGTGATAATTAATTTAAAAAGTGTAAAATTATTCTTCTTAAAGACGATTTCACGCATGATTTGCCATTCACTTAAATATAACTACCGTACATATAAAGAAATACAATTCAGTCAATTGTATTTTTTTTTCTATTTTAAGAATGCATTAATTAACAGTGTTAACTCTAAATGAAGAAAACAAAACCTGATTTTCCCTTTAAAATACGAAAAGATTCTCTGCTGTCGCAAAATTATGGACAGATATTATCGTATGGATAAAGCTGATTTTATTACCAAACCTAGAATGCAGGTCACGAATGATTGAAAATCGACTTTAGTTATCATCACTCCCACTATTAATTATTTATTTTTCTCTTTTAATATTTTTCATTGAGAGGATAAGTGTGAGAGGATAATTAAAGATAGCCATCATCATCGTGTAATTCATTAATTCTGGGGTTTCACGAATTGCAGTGGAAAATAAAAACTTATGGCCAAAAGTGATTTAATTAAAAGTTCTTTAAAAATTGTATTATCAACCATAATTTTAGAAATAAAATGAATCCACTACTAGAAAAATGAGTAATAATATATGAATTAATATATTATTATGTTTTCAGTTTTTACCAAATTGCATTAAAATTGATTTAATTAATAATTTTTCTCCCTCTTAACTTGTTATATAATTTTAAATTATTCTGAATTTCTTTTATATGTTTTTTTATATTTAAGGAAATTATATATGGAATATGAAAGAGAGAAGAGTAAAAAAAAAGAGAATATGACACATTTCATTGACGACGTACAGTACACCCATGCATTAATTCGGGATGGAATTTAGGTTTTTACTTAAAAAGTTCCTACACTACTTTCCTTTATCAATTATTTTTACAAAGGTTATTGTGTTTTTCCTTCAACATTCTTTTTTTTTTTTTTAATTTTCATAATTTTCAGCATATTTAAATATATATTTTAACATTTTAGAATTATAAGAGGATAAATATATAAATAGTTTTAAAATTTGCTACACTTCACTTATGGAAAAATGCATTCTTTATCCCATATAAAGGTAAAGTTCATTTTAGAAAGGTCCCATTACCCTAAAATTAGTTAATTTTTGTCCCACAAATTCCAATAAATATACAAAAATTAGGGTTTAGGGTCACGTGGGACTAGAGAAGGTAGCTTTTAGATTTGATTTGAAATTATGACAATTTTTTTTTTAAAATGAGGCTACTAAACCAAATAAATGCATTTTTCTCATTTTTTAGAAATTTTAATTATTTTGTTTTATTATATTTTTATTAATATAAAAATTCTTTCAGATAAAATACATCGACAAATGGTTAAATAGAGTTGGCAAAGCATGATGAAAACCCGGGAGTAATTAGACGACTGATGCGTGTATATATATTCATGTGAACTTCTTGTTATATATAAGTACGTATAAAATTGTATAAAAATAATACTAATAAAATCTAACATAAATTACTGTGGAGTAAAAATTTAAATATATATAAGTTAAGAGGACATTTTAAATATTACCACATTCTTTATATTCATCACTCCATATCTTTTGCTCGATGTTGATAATTAACCAACCTAGATGTTGAGTTGTCATATGCAAATCACGTGAATTTTGTCATTCATTATTTTAGGTGAATTTGTCATCTTGACAAAATAGAAAATAGCCATAAGATGATTTGTTTAGGGGCACACGAATATATTGAATACGGTTGTGAGATATGTCGATTTATTGTTGAAGTATATTTATATAGTTAGTATATTAATTGATAGATAATGTATATATGTCTGTAATGAATCATATTATAACATAATATAATTATATTTTGATGAATAATTCAATATATTTTTAAAATACATATTTTAATAGTTAATAAACATATTTTACCCATATAACAATGATACTTTAATACGATCCGTCTTACACAAGCAGAGTGTCACAAAGAGATTTTGTTATTTGTTTATCTAAATAAATTAATCTTTTGAAAGGGTACCCACGTTTACGTACGAATGATGTGAAGCCATTGATTTTTAATAAGTACTCCCTCCGTCATACATTAAATTGCATTGTTATTGTAGATACGAATTTTAAGTAAAGTTGTTTTTTGACTAATTTTATTGATTTTTAGAGGGGTAATGTAGTCTTTTAAAATAATAAATAAATTATAAAGTATGTTATGTGTGTTAGGTGAGAATGATAAATTTTTAATTATAATGTATTTTTAAGGTTAATAATTGATGTGATTTTTTTTTTAATAATGAATTTTAATATAGAATGAAAAAAAAATAAAGAGTGAAATTTAACTAATTTGAGGGAGGGAGTACAGAAACATATGTATAACTCTAATCTTGACGGGCGGATTCAGATTTTAAAATTTGGGTATTATACGTAATTATTGAAATATTATTTAATACTTATATTTATTCAATTAAAAGAAATTAACATTTATAAATTATAAATTCAATTTTCATGCTGATTTTCAATTAAAGAGTGTGATTTAAGATAATATTATTAGATATAAGCAAAGTTTAAATTTATAATAATAATTTAATAATCAAGGGTGCATTTTATTTATTAATTTTTTTATAAGAATTTATCCATAAAAATGAAAAAAAAAATAATTTGGTTACAACTATACCTCTGTACCTTAAAAAAGACCAAAATAATATTTGAAAGCCTTAAAAAATGAATTGGCAACTCTAGAGTGAGGTAAGGAGGATTTCTTGCAAGCGAAGAGGAACAATTTTATTATTATTTTTTTATTATTATTATTTTTAATAATCATACGTCACTTTAAAAGTATAATTTGCGATTTATCTCCTTCAAAAATTCTCTAAGACAGGAACGGTGATGTCCTAATCAATTGTTGGATATATCATTTTAAAAAAGAATATACTTATTATACACGTAATCAATATGAACAAGAGTAAAAATACCAGAGTTAGACGCACTTCGTAAAAGTATAATTGCACTAATTTCTTGCATTTTCCTTGTCTTTCTAAGATTGTAATTTCAATGAATATACCATAGTTTTATTTGAAGAGAAACAAGTTAGCTATCAACGTTTGTTTAAATTATATACCTCGTGGTGGCCTACCTCAGGGCGGAGCTAGACCATTTTTTTTACGGAGGCTAAATATAAAAATATGTCGATTATAATTTATATTCTAGTATTGAATAATACTCCTAATTAGTGTGATATAAAAGTATAACTTGTTAATAAAAAAGGATTTTGAGATAATTCATACAATTCTCTATATTTAAAATTATGGAAAGTTTAGCCGGAGCATTTTTCATTGATGTAAAATGAAAAATTATGAAGCTATCAGTTTCTTGATGTAAACGATCAAATTATTCTTAAGAAACTCATCATCCATTTTGCTATAAATTGTTGGTTGGATTTTTTTTTTAATGGATGTGAATGATCTCTTTGTAGTAATTCCGTAATTTTTGATATTGAATATTACTATGTTAAAAATATAATTGAATACTCACTTCATCCCATTACATATTTCACACTTTCTCATTCTTTTAACCTCATTACACTTTTTAAAAGAAATAACGTTTCAATACATTTTACTTAAAAAATGACTCTCCCAACCTAACACATACTGTATAATTTATTACCATTTATTTATTACTAAAAAAGACTATAATACTCTAAAAAATTACTAGAGTTTATCGAAAAATAAAATTTCTTAAAGTCGAAAATTCTAAAAAAATAATGAAGGGAGTATTATATATACTCCCTCCGTCCCTCATTAAGAGGGACATTTGCTTTTTGATACGTAGATTAAGGAATATTATTATTTAATGTGTAGTGAGTGGTTGTATTAGTAGGAGTGTGAGTCCCAACATTTAATTGTATTAGAAGGGGTGTGTGTGTCCCATATGTGTAAAAAAAGAAATGAGACTCTTTGGGTAGGACGACCAAAATGGAAAAATGGCTCTCTTAGCCTGGGACAGAGGGAGTATTATGATCTTTTAAAATAATACTCCCTCTGTCATGTTCTAAGGTATCTGTTTACTTTTTGCACTTGGATTAAGGAGTATTATTATTATATGTAAAGTGGGTAGTTGTATTAGAGGGAAGTGGTGGGTCATATTGTGTACTTTTTTACTAAATAGGGGAAATGAATACCTTTGAACCGAACGCCAAAAATAGTAAAATAGACACTTTAAAAGTGGACGGAGGGAGTATTAAACAATTAAAAGTACTAACTATATATATAATAGAGGTTCTTGAAAATTTGGGGGCTAATGCTTACACAAGGCTCCGCCATTGGCCCTAAAATATTCAAAAGTCCATCACTGTTGACTTCGTCCATTATCTAGATTCAAAGGTCCAAGATAAAACTTTGATTGTTGGGGCTAGCCACACCACTTGAGCTCGGATTCGTGCACTGCCACGCCAACCTCGAATATAAAGTAGTGATATATGTATGAAAAAATATCTTATGTATGCATAAAACTAAAATAAAGATAAAATGATAGAAACATTAATTTTTCCAGCGTAGTAAATATCTTTTGTCACTTTCAATACATGCTTGGTGTGATGTAAAATTGTGGGAGTAGATTTCTGAGAAATACGTAGAGATATCACATGTACAAAAGGGCCAATCCATGTATGGCTGAATCCTCTGCCTCTGCCACAATAATAAAGACAACTTCCATTTCACACCTATATGTAAATTAATACTCCTCATCATATATATCATTGCTATTTTATGGCCCATTATTAAATTAAAATAAGTATTATATGTGTATAATAATTTGGTATACATGAGATCCAAAATAATGCTTCGGGGCCCAACATAATAACATTTAAAATAACCTAATTTTATATCAATTTCCTTCCATTTTGAACCAAATTAGCTAGCGTTCAATATAAAAATCTCTGTCATTTTAACTTATATATATAAATAATAAAATTAAAATTCATGTTTAGATAATAGAGATTATAATTTCACCTTTCGTGTCTAAACCTCCATTTAAGATGGCTAGGGGACCATTGATTATAATATACACCATTTTAGTGTAACATCATATATAATATATACCTTTTGAATTAGTGAAACATGATTGAAATAAAAACTTTAAACTCTTTCTTGTTTAATCAAACAAGGAAGCATGTATTAAGTTAATAAGAATAATAGTCATTGAGAATGTCATCCACAAAGTAAGGAAACTCGACCAACAATGAAGACTTGCGACAAACCGCGAAGCCTGAGCTACGTAATGTGACACGAAGTTGACAGTGAGACGAATAAGATTAACAAAATAAAAATAACTTAAAAAATAGTTTTTTAGACTCATATATGAAATCTCCAAATATTGAATTCTCCATATCTTTTCTTGAGATCGCATTATGGACTATTTTAGCATCCACTTTAAATATAAAGTCTTGTTTTTAGGACATATACGCATTTAATTGAGATATACTAAATTCTATTATATCACTCAGAGACAAGAAATATGCCACCAAAATATAATAGAATACCAATCCCAATTTTTTGCTGCAAACCATTAATTGGATACATGACACGTATGCCGTTACTCATCTAAATTAACGCATGTAACATGAGATATAACTCGCTGCCACCATCGAATAGAGGTGGATGGTGGTGGAGCACATTTCAAAGCAATCTTAATTTGGTTGGAGTCGGTATTTTACGGACCCAACCAGGAGTTCCATATCATATCCTATATATACACACAAAGAAATTTAATGTATGTATTTGGAAAGAGAAAGTGAATGTGGGAAGCAAACAAAAGATGACATTGATTTGAGAGGGCATCCCTGTCTTTAAAGAGCTACCAGGGTCTCTCAATCGAACAAACAAGAAAATAAAAGAAAGAGAGAGAATTAGCTATAGTAGAAGCAATGGTTTCTAGAGAGCACAAGAGAAGAGAATCACTCCATGATAACCTGCAAATTCTTCGATCCATCACTCACTCTCATGCGGTATATACCTTTTCTCTCTATTACATCACTTTATATTTCCATCCCAACGTGTTTCATCTCATATTCCATTTCGTCTCAGATTAATTAAATTAACCCCTCTTCGCTAAAACTTGGAAATATATATTATTTAACTCTTTCATTTTCTTATCGATGATTTTTTTTTCTTTGATAATTAATTTGAGGATGATTCCAAGAGAAAAGTTACTAAAATTGGAATGTTTGGCAGATGAACGAAGCCTCAATCGTAGTAGATGCATCAAACTACATAAAAGGGTTGAAACACAAAGTAGAAAAATTGAATGAAGAAGTAGCAACTGCAGAAGGCTCAAGAAGTAGTCTTTGGCCTGTAAACACACTACACCTTCACTATGTGAAAATTATATATATATATATATATCCAGTGCATGTGAACATTTTAATAATGCCACAGTAATTCTTGATGTGCAGAGAGTAACAGTAGAAACCCTAGAGAAGGGCTTTTTAGTCAATGTACATTCACCCAATAGTTGCCCTGGATTGCTTGTATCAGTCTTGGCAACATTTGAAGAGCTTGGCCTTAATGTTCTTGAAGCTAGGGTTTCTTGTGCTGATTCTTTCCATTTACAAGCAATCGGAGGCGAAGTAAGATCATCTATTTCATTTTCGTGAATTTAAATAATGCGAAACAACATTTGATTATGTTATTTAATTCATCACAGAACGAAGAAGACGAAGAACTAGTGAACGCGCAGATGGTGAAACGAACCATTTCGAAGACGATCAAGAATTGGAGTGAGAGCATTGAGTAAGATCATAAATATTATTCAAGCCAACGTGAGGCTATATTAATTAAATTTTCCCTCTGGTGATTAATGTTTTTCACTAGATTTTCATTCCAAATTGTGGTGTAGTAGAATTGGTAAAAAAATAAGTGATCAAAGATCACTAATTATAAATAATTTTGTTGAAAATTGCAATTTCAGCTTACATGATCTTGGATCATTTATTTGTTCCATGTAACATGCTTTAATTAATTAATTAATCGAATGAATATTACCTTCATTATATATATAAAAATAAATAAATAAATAAATAAATATATATATATATATATATATATATATTTCTTCACGAGCTAGTACATGATATTTAACACAGTCTTGAGGGAAGTGCTTTACCTCTGTCAAAATTTGTCTCATGCGTACGTGACATTATAATTAATCAGTGACGATTAATTAATAACCAGCAATAATTGTTACTATGGTAACTCAAATTAATGATCGTCAAAATTAATAATAATCTCATAATTAACCCATAAACTCCAACAAAATGGGAATTTCCATGCGTCATTTATGCATAATAATTATGATACCTTCAAGAAGAAGTTACGCTGTTACAACTTTGTTGTCTTTTTTCATTATGCGAATACGTAATTATATAATTAATTAATTAATTATTATTATTTAGATAGAATTACATTTATTAGTAATTTTTTTTAAACTATGTGTTTTCTACGATAAAGTTAATAAAGCCAGCTCCAAGGGGATATTGTTGTTTCAAGTTCACATGTATTATATATATATATATATAATATTATCAAACAGTAAGAAAAACAAAAGGAAAATACTGTTTCCAGTATAATATATATGTCGGTATAAGACCAAAATTACAAGTACGTATACATGCACCATGAATGGGTTAAGATTCAGAAATTTTTAATAGTAATTGCAAGAATTTTTCTTATTTAAATTTAGATTGATATTTCAAATGTAATGGGGGTATATACTGTAACTCTTTAAAAAGTTGAGAGTTTTTTTTCTTTTAAAGTCAATCATATATGTGAATAAGGAGTATGAAAGATAATATTTTAATGTGCATGAAGTATTTGTATTAGTATTGTGTGTGGATACTTTGTAAATATATTAATTATTTTCTGTGGGTCACATCTACTAAAATGATAAATGAATACTTTGTTTTGAGGTGAATCAAAATGACAAAATATATACTTTGGATAGAGGGAGTACTCTCTCCATTCCAATTTATATGTTCTGCACTTTTACTGTAGTACGGAGTTTAAAAGTTGATGTTTGATTAATTTTATAGATTTTTAAAGGATAATGTAGTAATTTTAGGTAATAAATAAAATATTAAAGTATATAATTATGTATTATTGTGTATTAATTAGGTGAAAGTGGTAAATATATAATTAAGATGTACTTTTAATATTGAGAATTGATGTGATTTTTTATTTTTTTTTAATGATGAAATTTATTATGGTGCAGTACTCAAGGGTAAAAGAAAAGAATAGGCGGAAACATGAGAACTTACTAGTTTTTTTTTCTTCAAGAGCCACGAAAACTTACTAATTACACATAAGTTTACGCGTTAAATTTTTTATTTCTTAATTTTTTAATTAATTAAGACACTCTACGGATTTTTTTTAGACGGGTTGTGAGACGGGTCGACTTATCATTAAAATATGCATTTATTATATAAGTAAAGTATAATTATTTATGATTAAAGTATGTCAATGATGAATTATATTATAACAATCATATTTTAATGTATAATTCAGCAAATTTAAAAAAACATATTTTAACAATCATTAAACATATTTTATCTATATAATATTATATATGCATAAGTTAACACGTCTCATAAATCGTCTTACATAAGTAACGCTTTACAAGAGACATTGTCTAATTAATTTGGAATATTATATCGTTTATAATATGAAAAATTCTATTTTAACCAAAATATTTTATACCTCACCTACCTACGTGCATGTAAAAAAAAATTTATGGGAGAATTGAAATAATACATAAAATTTATAATGCAAAATCTTTATCAACACCTTATTTTGTTTGTTATTTTTTTTACATAATTGTATTTTTTGGGACTTCTTTACCCTTATTATTCAAAATCAATATCCAATATGTCCCATGTGTGGATCACCCACATGGGTCCATCGACGTTGGTTCCGGTGTAGGTCATCCATACGGCCGGTAATGACGGGGGCTGGTAGCGTCCGACCGACGACTGAGGGCAGTGATCCGACAGCGGGGGCGGTGATGGCCGGCGGCAGTGGGGCATGTGGTGAGTGGGTGGATATTTAGATATTTTTTATTTTATTTTAGTGGGAGGGCTATAATAAACCTATTGGAGAGTATTATTAAAAAAGAAATAATGTATTTAAGTTATTGATATTGATATTTGATTTGTGAAGTTATATAGTTTTGCCTATGGGCACACATCTTATTACCCATTGGCTCATTTAAAGATTAAAATTATCGTTTTAAGAAAGAGTAATATACTCTCTCCGTCCTCTTCAAAGTGTCCATTTTTTTTTCATTTTGAGCGTCTCACTCAAAGAGTTTTTTTTTTAAGAATATGAGACCCACACATATCCACTAATACAATTAAAATATGAGGTTCACACACTCACTAATACAACTACTCACCACACATTAAATAATAATACTCCTTGGTCCACATGAAAAAACAGAAGCACTCATTTACATGGGAGGGATGGAGTATGTTTTAAAAGGAGTATAAATAATAATAATTTTATTACATAAATTTTAATCCAAAATACAGTTTCTTAATCCCCTGCACTGCCATCACATTTTATTAATTCGAGTATTATTTATATATTATTAAAATGTTATTAGTTTTTTATTCCTCTCACTGAAGTCTTTCCGTGAATTAATGTGACACAAGTATTTGTCATAAATCAAATGGTTTTCTATTGACAATGTACGTAATTTGTATCATTCTTCTTATATTTAAGTGCATAATTATTGTAGATGCGAGGTTCAAGATTAATTATTATTTTTACTTAATTTTTAGGAGTAATTTTATGTTATTAGAAAATAAATAAATAAATTATAAAATAAGATATGTAAATTAAAAATGTGTGTTAATTTTGAAATTAAAGTATATTCTATAATTATTGAAACGAGCATAATTTTTTACTCCCTCCATCCCGATACAAGAGGTGTGTTACTTTTTTGCATATAGATTAAAGGATTAATATTTAATGTGTAGTTGAGGAGAGAGAAATAATATTGTAATGTACTATAGTGAGTATGTGTATTAGTGTGGTGTGTGGGTTCTACAGAAATATATTAATTGTTTTTTGTGGGTCTCATTTATTAAAAAGGAAAATGTACCTTTTGTGTTGGGACAGATGAAAATAATAAAATGCACTATTTGTTATGGGACGGAGAGAGTATTTAAGAATGTGAAATTATTTATAAAACGAATAAAAAAGATAAGTGATTTTTTTTAAGTGGAGGAGGGAGTATTATTTTATTTTATTTTATTTATTTGTTTATTTCATATGATAGGTTAATTTCGATGGTCATACGTGTTGATAAAAAGGATTTTTTTTCCCCAAAAAGTATACTCGATCTTAGGCTAGAAAAATTATTAATTGAACAAACAAATTCTCATTATATACGTCTAATCAAGTAAAATCGAGCACTATTTTTGGGTATTCGGATTACAAAAGGGTTCTGAAAGAGTTTGAGATGAGTACAATTTAATTATGTTTACATTAAAATAAACACTAAAAAAATACTATTAAATGAATATGGATAAATCGATAATAAATTGAGAAATGAGTTTAGTATCACTAAAAATTTGATTACTAACAAACTTAGAAAATAACAATAACAACTTTTAATCCACAAATTAAAATTTTAATTTATTTATAACCAAAATTTTAGAAATATATTAAAGTTATACTCCTCCGTCCGCTCGAAGGGAATTTTTTTTCCATTTTAATCGTCCGTTTCAAAGAGGGTCATTTTCTTTTTTACACACATGGGACCCACACACATCTACTAATACAACTAAAATATGGAGTTCATACTCCCATTAATACACCTACCCACTACACATTAAATAATAATACTTCTTAATCAACGTGCACAAAAGTAAAAAAACCTTCTTTTGTATTTGACGGAGGGAGTATTTCATTTACCAATCATATACCAGGTTGTCATTATTATTTACTAAATTACCATGAGATATGAAGGGTTTAATAATTATTTAATAAAGTATAATATTTCTATAAAAAAAAATTATAAACATGAGGTGGAATACATTCTTTTATATACATTTACAATGAACCAACCATATATTTTAATCTTACCATTCTTTTGTTTGCTTATTTCCCAAAATGTTTTATTAAAAAAAATTCAATAATCTCAAATACACTTTAATTTTAAATTTCCCTCCTTGAGAAAATCACAATATACCAAACTTAATAAAGAAATTTGTACTCAAATGCAAATTTGGAGCATGACACATAGAGAGTCATGAATTAACACCAGCAAGTCTTCTATTCTTTATATCCATGAAAGAAGTCCTAGTGATCTGCACAGTTAGATGAGGATTCTTGAGTGCAAAAGCGTCGAAGCGAGAGGAGAAGACAATGTCCTCCATGTTCCTGACAATGAAATTGAGGGCTGTCTCTTTGAGGGTGTGATTAGAGCAGGTGTCTGAAATCTCCAAGATGTGGAGGGCGTTGGAGGAGTTGAGTGATCCCAGCATCTGATGCTGGCAGAACTTCTGCAGGAAAGGGATTTCGTATTTGTCTGCAGCTAAGGATAGCGCGTAGACGTGCTTCTCCGTCTTCTCTTTGGGCAGGGTTCCACTGTACAGGAACTCTAGTAGACACTCTAGCTCTTCGTGGTTTAGCTCCGAAAGTGTGATTGTCTGGTTGGCTGGAGCTTTGCATTCGTCCCAATCCAGGATGTTTCGGAATATCCCTGATCTTGCTGCCTGTGTTTTATATCATTTTACACAATGTTTGGTTGTACGTTGATTAATATTAACTTAATGTGAATAAAAAATGAAGGGAAATACCAATAAGGCTCTATGAGCAGGAATGGAGGGTTCGTCGTTGCCCGGTTTGACTAAAATATCCGAATGAATTCTATTGGTGAATGCATCGGCAAATCCACTTAAATAACTAATCTTCTCATTTAATTCTTCCTCCATTTCTTTCATCTCCTTCACCCATTTCAATGCATTAGTGAATCCCTGAAACACATCCATGTTTATTTATTACAGGATCATAACTGCCAAATAGTTTGATGAAAGAAACACAGATAATTAAAACGACCCCATTCATCAATAAAGAAAAGAGCATTGTGCATCAAGAAAAGAATATATATATATACCTTAGTAGAATTAGGTGAAGAAAGAGGATTGATGGTAGGTTTATCTGCAGATTGATCAATCTTGTTGGTCAAAGTGATGATGGTTCTAGCTCCTTCATAGCAAGCTACACATATTGTGTTTCTTGGTGGCCTTAGAATATATGGCATGCTGCTGCAAATTGAACAATCCATTGATGCTATAATATGAAATGCCTTCTCTCTCTTCTTTCTTGATCATTAACTCTCTACGTGCTCCATATTATGGATTTATTTATTTATTTATTTTTTTTGGGTGGGGGGGTTGTTAATTTTTAAAGGGAAGATAGAGATAGTGCTACTTTGAAGAGTTGGAAAGGAAGAGGCACTATAATTGCTTTAATTATGTTGATGAGAATACTTTGATTAAAATTATACGTTAATATATTGCTAACTAATTTGATTCCTTTAAGTAGGGACATGTGTTGTGTTATGAAATGACCAAACTAGTGCTCATAATTGTGCCTTAATTAATTAATCAAGTTTTATTAAGTGATTTGGTGTTTTAGTTATGGGAAGGTCAAATTTGATAGTTTTAAATAGGCCAAATTCAATATCAATTGTTAATCAATTAAGAGCCAACATTTTTGATACAGTGTACTTTGTGGTCCTCTGATACATATTTTTGGTAAAATGAAATAAATAAATAAAAAAATAATCTCAAATAATTTACTTTTTTTCTCAAGTTGTCTTAAAGTTAAAAATATATATATTCAAGACTTTTATTACTACAATCAGACACTGCCCATCAATGAAATAATCTTAGTAAAACAATAATTAATTTTTTGAAGTGGTTATGTGTGGCCATAAATACGATATTTTAGTTATTATTTTTGTGGTAAAAAAAATACTCTGCATGTCCCACATTAAGCTTCACATTATTTTGAACCGTTACTGTATATATGAGTTTAAAAAAAATTGATTTTTAACCTATTGATTTTTAGATGGTAATGTTATCTCTTTAGGTAATTAATAAATTATAAAGTATACTATATGTGTTAGATGAGAATACAAAATTTATAATTAAGATATACTTTTAAGGTTGAAAATTAATCTGATATTTTTGAAGGGTAATGTAATCTCTTTTAGGTAATTAATAAATAGTAAAGTATACTATATTTGTTAGATGAGAATAGTAAATTTGTATTAAGATATACTTTTAAAGTTGAAAATTGATGTGATGTATGTTTCTTTATTTATGATGAAATTTAATGTGGGGAGGACGAAAAATGAAAAGTATGAAATTTGATATGGTACGGAAGGAAGATTTTTTTTTTCATGATTTAGTTAAAAAAAATACAGATTAATAAATTCATTATTAACTATTTTTATTTGTGCTAGGTTTAGAAATTAATATAAGTGGATAATTAGGACATTGAGAGGGTAAATTGGTCATTGAGTAATATGGTTGGCTGTCTTTTAGAGTAGGTTTAAAGGATCCAGAATATGTAGAATGAGATGGTTATTATTTATGTAATATAATATAATTATATTATTAGGAGAATCAAAGTTAGGACGTAGAAAAAGACTTTGGAGGGTTGCACAGCAATAATGTGGTAACCACATCTTCGAAACCACTCCACATTAAACTTAGCCCTGAGTTTCTGCCAAACTTCCCAACTAACAATTAAATAAAGATTTTTTTAAGAGGTAAATGTTAGTTGTTAGTAGTTATACTAAGCGTCCTTACAATCCCTTTCTCCAAGCCCTCCTTATAACTCCCCTCCTAATTCGTTCTCAAGGCCTGGGTCTCTTAGGTAAGTGAGGAACCCAGTGGCCAGTTGGGCTAGCCCAACTGGTTAATTAAATAAAGAGTTAGTTAATGTGAATTGAGTTTACAGTGTAAATTCAATGATTCCCTTTAATTTAAATTTATAATATATAGACTATAATAGAATTGAAAGGGAACCGTAAGTTTTAAGGTGAAAAATGATTAAAATTCATATACTAAACTATGTAAATAGGATTTATAAGAATGTTTATTTTAAATAAATTTTAAATAAATTAAAACGTTTCATTTTTTTCTAAATTTTATTTAACTGCACATTAAAAAAGTCATCTCGTAATATTTACCTCACGTAAGTTGTTTATAAAATAATTTAATTTGGTAAGTATTTTCATTAATAATGATATCATTCCATTCATCTCGTAGAACTCATTTTTTGAGATTGTTTTTAAAATAATTTAATTTGGTAAGTATTTTCGGTAATAATGATATCATTCCTCATTCATCTTGTAGAACTCATTTTTTGAGATGGTATTACACAACTTTTTATCAAAACATGGATAAGTTAAAACAAGTATGGTGTTAGAATGTCTTGAGATAATTTTGTGTGAGACTGCTTTTCAAAAATTTGTATAAAAGCCTTTTAGGAAATGACTTCTGTAATGATAATAAGTGAGATGAATGAGTGAATTCTATTATAAAATTTTAAAAAAAATTAATATTTAGATCATTTTCGGCGACCAACACTATTTTACCGCACATTCAACTAAAACATGCAGTAATCTTAACAGTACATTATTATACTATAAAAAAACATATTTTAACTATTAATAAACATATATTGCCTATATAATAATTATTCTTTATTACTCTCACAATCTATCTAACACAAGTATTATCTCATAATAAACTTTGTTTTTTTAATTTTTTATACAAGCTTTATTTAAACAAAATATGTGCATATTATTTATTCAAAGAAATCTAAAACTAAAAATAAAAAAATAATTTAAAAAAAGAAGCAAAAAATCAACTGCTAATGTACATTAGTGCTACATCTAAATTAGAGCATGTTTTGCAGCTTTGCTAGAGGGAACGGAGCAGAAGCTCCAACCTGGTAATTTTATACTAATTGGATATCCTATATTCATATTTTAATAATAAATTTAATAGTAAATTAAAAGTAAATATTCATCCAAACTGAAAAAAAAAAAAAACATCAGCTGATTAAGGACTTGGAACCAACCCCAAAAAATATTTTATATTTTCTTATATTAATTAATCTCTTTGAAGAGCATAATAGTGATAACTCGTATCAAGAATAATGGGCTTGAAGCTGATGAATATCCCAAATGTTTTTGCCATATCAATATATCATATTGAACTAACTTTATGGCCCAAATAAACGTATCATTTCTGCGGTCTTGTCAAAAGTAAAGATTATTAATAAGTATTTAAATATTTTTTGTTTTAAACCATCGCATAATTAAATATTCATTTAATTTAAATAATTTAATATGTTATTCTTTAATTTTAACTTTTTAAATTCAACAAATATAGCTAATATTTGTAATTTATTAATTATTTTGTTTTAAAATTTTAAAATATTAGTGTATTATTGTTTATTAATTTGAACTGGAAAGAATGGAAGACGAAAACAGGTTAATAGATATGAAGAAAAGTTGGTGTCTTGTGTCTCGCAATACGTGTAAAGGTATAATATTTTGTTTTAAAGGTATACACTTTAATTAATAAGGATATAATATTTTATTATAAAGGGTATAAACTTTCATTAAATATATACTCCCTTCGTTCCATAATACTTTTCACACTTTCCTCATTTGTTTGTCCCATAAAACCTTTACACCCCAAAAAAGGTAACATAATTTTATCTAACAACCTCAAAAGTTACTTTAATTTTAAATTTTTCACTTATTTCTCACACATATATCATTAATTTATACTTTTTTATTACCTAAAAATACTACAATACCCTCTAAAGTCAATAAAATTGGTCAAAAAGTACAAATTTTCTTAAATAACGTGAAAGTAAACGTGAAAAGTATTACTATGGGACAGAGGAAGTATATTTTTTTTCAGGAAATAAATTGTACATGTCCTTATAGAAAAAGGATATACAATTTAATATTAAAAGATATTTGGGCACACGTCATCCCTGGGCACACAAGTTTTAATCATAAATTGGTCTCTTGTGTGCTCAAAGTGTGTAAAGATACAACACTTTGTTTTAAAGGATATACACTTTAATTAATAAAGGTACAAAATTTGTTCTAAAAAATATACACTTTCATTAAAAAAATTCAAGGAAATAAAGGGTACATGTCCTTATACTTTGTATACCATTTAATACTAAAAATATTTGAACGATGTCTCGAAAGACAGACAAGTTTTAGTCAATGAATAATTAGAGAAAGAAAATGTGAAACAAATAGATATAAATATATAATAAAAATATAACTAATAGGCTTTCAAGTATATGGGATGAATAGAGATAACGTTGGACGAATAAAAGAGATTTTGGGATGAGAAAAATAGATTGAGTAAAATTTTAAGTATATGAAATGAATAATTCAAAATTTGGGGTGAGTAAATAAAACTTGAAACATATTTTATCTATATATTTTTTAATGCTACATTAATAATGTTGAAATTACTCCAAAAATAATATGAGTAATATTTATAGATGTTATTATATAATTTATATTCATCAAAATTTTAATTCCGTTTTTTATTTCATATAAAAAATTGGCTTAATACTCATGTGCACTTGGCTGCGCTCACTTTAAAAAAACGTATACAATTATGAACAAAAACGTATACAATTATGAACAAAAATGTATATACTTTGTTAGTGAATTTTTTGTTAATTTTTTTAATGAAAAATTGAGTGTAAAAAATATACAATTACTAAAAAAATATATATACACTATTGAATAAAAAGTTATACTAATTTTTTAATGAAAAATTGAGTGTGAAAAAAATATACAATAATTAAGACACATGTATACAAGTATAATAAAAAATTATACACATATGAGTGCACCCTTACAGCTGAGTGCAATCAAAACTACTAGGTTATAACAATTGTGGCTTAATCTTTTATTATTTGAAAAACTTTGGGCACTGCGCTGTTATTAACATGCTACTTGGAGTACATCTTATCTTGCACTATATCTATGTTTAAACACTTGAGTCACATAAAAAAAAATAATAATAATAATAACAATCACATTCAATTATTTGGGCAACATTCCTGGAACTGTGTGATCGTATATGATCGTTTTATTTTTTCACTATTAATTTTTTTTATTAAAAATATTATTAATTTAGAATGAGACTTGCTTGCGCCTTTAGAATTTAGTATTATGGATAATGATACATTATTTTGTTTTAAAGGGTATACACTTTAATTAATAAGGATACATCATTTTGTTCTAAAGGGTATACACTTTTCATTATATTTTTATTTTTTTTCAGAAAATAAAGGGTACACATCTTTATACTAAAGGATATATAATTTAACACAAAATTCTAAAGGCACACGGAGTATGCTCCGTGTGCCCGAACACACACAAGCTTTTTCCTATGAGTTAAGGGCAAAGAACGATACAATATACTAAAGAGCTCATTGGTCCCAATTAAGTTCAATAGACAAACATAAGAGCTGAAGATAAAGTCCGCTTGTGATATAACCTATAACCAATAATTAGTAAAGGCCCATAATGAAACCTAGTCTTATATGAACATATAACCATATGCACGACTTAACACAAGATTGACATAGTTACTTCGGGTTGAGCCAACTTTAAATAGGCTTGGCTCAGATAAAGATAACTAATGCTAACTTGTTAACACAAAGACGAGAATAACATCGTTAGAAGAATAATCGCACTTCTTAACATTCATTGAAAACGTATTTACATATATGCTTCAACTATTACAACAAGGAAACTGAAGGCATTACTAATTAATTTGATCTTACTTCATTTAAAAAAAAAAAAAAAAGACTTCTTTGAGATTTGGAAGCTAATAATACCCAGTCGGCAGTAGTCGCATTTTGTTGAACACGCTTTTCATAGTAATGGTAGGCAGCCGCACCGGATAGTACCGCAAGTGTCAAGGCTTGTGCATGCATCCTGTGAAATTTAAATTTATATTTAATCATATATAATTAAAAATTAAAAAATAATATTTTTTTTAATTTGAAAAATAAAATAGATAATCACTATTAATTTTTTTTATTAAAAATATTATTAATTTTTATTTATAGAGTAATATATTATGAGTATCATATCTCACTTCAAATATGAGTTAAGGGCAAAGAACAATACAATTTACTAAAGAGCTCATTGGTCCCAATTAAGTTCAATAGACCAAACATAAGAGCCGAAGATAAAGTCCGCTCATGATATAATCTATAACCGATAATTAGTAAAGGTCTATAATGAAGCCTAGTCTTATCTGAACATATAATCATATGCACAACCTAACACAAGATTGGTAAAGTTACATCGGGTTGAGCCAACCTTAAATAGACTCGGCTTAGATAAAGATAGCTAATGGTAACTCGTCAGAAGTTAGTACATCACAAAAGCACAAAAGCTATGAGCACTTAGGAATGAAAAGAGGCGCATATCACTCTCATAATTCTTGACAAAAAGGACAACACAAAAGCATGAATAAGCTTTCAAATAATTAAAATTCTATCATTCTTACATAACAAATTAGGGTTGGTCCCCATAGGTTGGGGGGTTAAGTCCCCCAAAAACCCATGATCTCATCTCATCAGGCTAAATGCAAATGAAGAATATATATAACTCATCCTTATGCATTGTAATATAATTATTTGAGAATTGTGAATGGGGTAGGAGGAGAATAGTAAATGAGATTAAGGGGAGATATTGGAGTTGGATTTCAGCTAAGAATACACTGATAAATTCCTTTTCTTTTACTGATTGGATGAAAAATTCTAGAATTGTTGTGGAAGATGATCTTAAATTTTTCTACTTTGTCACTATTTGTAATTTTGGTACTTCTGGTACCTGCTTATTTTTAATAATATAATTTATTATCTAATAAAAAAAAGTAATATAATTATTTGTTATTTCATATTCCACACTTCATGAAGAGAGTAAACAGAAACAATCATCAATACACAAAGGATTGGGGGCGTGCTCCTATCTTTCATTCATATATTGTTTGTGTTTGATTGACTTTGTTTTTGTCATTTCATTTTCGCTATTCAAGCCCAACCCATTAACACAAAAGATGGGCCCATTAACACAAAAGACGAGAATTACATCGTAAGAAGAATAATCGCACTTCTTTAACATTCATTGAAAACGTATACATATGTGCTTCAACTATTACAACAAGGAAACTGCAGCCATTACTAATTAATTCGATCTTAATTCATTTTATAAAAAAAAAAAAAAAAGGACTTCTTTGAATCTTTGTGATTTGGAAGCTAATAATGCTCAGTCGGCAGTAGTCGCATTTTGTTGAACACGCTTTTCATAGTAATGGTAGGCAGCCGCACCGGATAGCACCGCAAGTGTCAAGGCTTGTGCATGCATCCTGTGAAAGTTAAGTTTATATTTAATCATATAATTAAAAAATAAAAAAATAATATTTTATTTTAATTTGAAAAATCAAATAGATAATGACCTGGCATGAATAAGACGAAGGCTGGGCTTGAGAGGGGTTTTGGCACGTGTGTAAGTCAGTGAAGCACCCATTGCTGCAGCCCACAGTGTGCCTATCAACACATATTCCCATTTTATTTACTCCATTACATTATTTTATCATGAATCAACATTCTAAATCTTAATGTAAATCAAATATAATTGGAACCATTTAACTAGCAAATGCAATCTATAATAAAGCAAATTAAATGAATGGGGGCTTGTATATACTTTTATATATGGAATAAGCATATTATTATTTTATATTTATTGGGATTGTATTAGAGAAATGAAATGGGCATTTTAGGCATTTTAATTAAAGAGAGGAATTGATAAATATAGAGCCAAAATAATTAAATGTATACATGACCGATCACAGAGTGTTAACACGGAGTACTTTTGAAAAGAAAATTAAATTAATTACTCTTTTGTGTGTGATTAAGAGAGACAGATGGGGGAATTACATACCAATGCTAGTGAGCTTGTGTTGAGAAACCCATGATTGCACAGCGTCCATTGACATTAATTTTTCTAATAAACCAAAAGTAATTTGGATTGATGAGATGAATTGAAAGTATGTTTAATGAGTGTGGGGAAGGAGTGAGGTGAGTTATATATAGATGAAGAGAGAGGGGGGGGGGGGGGGGGGGGGGGGGGGGGTTAGTTTGGTAAATGTAGAAAAAGCCCCCTGGTTATAGTAAAACCAGTGGCCACCAGTGTTGATGTGAGAATCTTGTTGTACTTTCACGGTGGGCGGTATGACATACCGAAGATTTTTGGTCATACCATATACCGTACCAAAATTTTCGGTATATAAAAAATCATACCGTTACCTTACCTAAACTTTCGGTATACCTTAGTTCGGTATACCAATATTTCGGTGTAAGAAAATAGTATACCTTCTACTTACCAATATTTCGATATGTCATACCATACCTAAAATATCGGTATATACCATCCTATTAGATAGTTTGTTATACCGTTATACATCTAAAATTCAATAAATATAATAAAAACATGTACTAACAAACTCTAATAAATAACAAATTCAAAATTATACGACAATCTACAAACGACCAAATTAAATAAGAGTAAGTCTTATGAAAATTGGGTTTACAGGTAAGCCTTATTACTCTTTAATATATAAAAAATTACTCTTTGAAGAGTAATAATTTTTACACTATAGAGTAATAATTCGTATCTCTAAAAAGTAATTTTTTATGTACTTAAAGTAATCGATACATCGTGATTTAAAAGAATTTGAAGAGTAATTTTTTAATTTAAAAAGTAACAATTTATATACTAAAGAGTAATTTTTTATGTACTAAACAGTAATCGAGTTTACATAATTAATATATCTAAACCCGTTTTACACAAGTGTTTGTCATTAAATAAATAGTACCTAAGAGATCTACACAAAAATATATGGAACTTATATTAAAATCAACACTTTTAAATTTTCATATAAGATAGAATACTTAATTAAAAAAGAAATACTAATATCATGAAATTAGTCAATGAACTTTATCAATAATTTATAATTATGAAGAAATATATCGTAGGATTTTGGATTTAATCTTTAATAAAATAGTGTATATATATAATTTAATTAAACATTATAATACATAAATAATAATTATAATTGTATGTATCATCTAATATGGTAATATCGTATCATATTACTCAAAAATTGAATATTTTACGGTATTTCGGCATATACCAAAATACCGCGGTATTGATCATTTATATACCTTTATCGTACCAAAATTTTCAATACGGTATCATACCTTACCAAAAATTTCGGCATACCTAAAATTTCGGTAAAATCGGTATTTTTCGTTATGGTAAGGGCGGTATACTGAAATTTCGGTATTTTTCCCCAGCCCTACTTTCACCTATCTTCATTTGACAATTTTATCCTTCAAATGCAGTGGGGAGCCACTAGTTTTATTTCATAAACCCAGAGCATATTCTGAACTCCATGTACTGGTAGATGTTGGGATTACACACCCTTGTCTCAAGAGGGCACTCACTTTTAAAACCTAGTCATTTTAATATATTTTTTTTTTATTAAAGATGATTATATATTTTTTATAATAAGAATTATTTATGAATTAGTTTGATTATAACTATTTATAAATCATGTATTACTTTTTATTAATATATTAATAATTTCTATTTTAACTGCTAGATGATATCACACAAGTCATGTTCAAAATATTGAGTTTTACTCTTCTTAATGAAATAATCGAATAGTCTATCATATTATAAAAATAATTACTCCATCCACCAACATCAAAGGATTTCCATTTGTTTTTCTCAAATGGATTACAAGAATCTTGAATGTTTTGTAACACTTGTTGTTACATTTCCTATTACACACGTTAGATACATAACATGTGTACGGAGAAGAAGAAAATCTCAACCATTGTCCCATAGGATTTAAACTTTTCTATTAGAATATATTTTATTATATCATATGTATCAATATTTAACTGTCGCAATAAAAAATGTAACATCAAAATGTAACAGGAGAATCTAACCTGCCTAAAACAAAGATGGAACACTCACGTAAAAACGTACTTTATCTCCATTTCTTCTCTCACCTGGGTCGAATGATGATGGCCCACTGAGTATACTCTTCAGCCCATTATATTTATTTTCCTAACACTAATTCTTCGACCCACCTTATCTATTTTCTTGACCCAAATTATAAGGCAAAGCTTAAAGAATAGAAAAATGATGGGAGGATTACTACTAAGTACACAAAAAAATCCTTAATACTATGAGATATAAACATACAAAAGTATTACTACTAACTACAAAATATATAGTGATATTCCAATATTACCCCTATAAATGTGCTGCACATAAATGTTGTGTGCAGCAAGAGTTCGTGTGCAGCAAAGTGTGTGCAGTAACAAAAGTGTGTGTAGTAAAAAAAAAGTGTGTGCAGCAAAAAAAAGTGGTAGTCCAGCGGTGGCGGCGGCTGTCCGGCGACCAGCCGGCGGAGCTCCGACGGCGGTACGGAATTTCCGGCGACCGACAGCCGGCGGTACGAATTTTCCGGCCGGCTGCAGAATTCCGGCAGTGGCGGCCGGCGGTGGGTGAGGGGTTAGGGTTTGTGGTTTAAAAGTGTATGGATTTAGGGTTATAATTGGTATTTTATTTTAATATTTTGTATTAAATAATAATTATTTTAAATCAATATATCTAGTAGTAATTAGGGGTACAATGTGTGTACCTATCAGTAATTAATCCAAAAAGGATAATTTTTTTTAATAAAAAAGTGATAACATGCATTTAAAGAGTATTTAAAGAGTGATAATCATTTAATTAAATCGTTTGTGTAATTAAATCGTTTTATTAATAATTCGTAGAATAGATAAAAATAATAATAACAACTTTATGAAATGAAAAAATGATAACTAATAATAAAATCAAAAGATGTTATCCACCAAAGTCTATTAGTTCACATACATACAGTCTCCTTTTGTAGCTTCAGTAATTTTGTGTGTGTAAGAGTAAATTCAAAGTGTTCAATTTTTGTTGAAGAAAAAACCCAATTAAACCATGTATGATGTTAAAGCCTACTTTTTAATCACAGTCAATTTTTTAATAAATTTAACGTGCATCTATTAAAATTCAAGCTATTCTTTAATTAACTAATTGTGATCCATACTGTTGAAACTACAAAAACTCCTATTCTTCAATTCAAGCTTTCTCTGTCTCTGAAGAAAATTGATGAAAGATATATGTGAGATATCATTATCCACGTTTATTCAAATATATATTTGGTGTGAAATCTTTCAACCTACATATCACAAGCGAAGAATAGTTGAGAAACAGTTCTATATTTCTAACAACCTTTGAGTAGAACATATTTTCTTAACTGGAAAGTTTTGTAGTACTGTGGTATTTTAAATATGTATATATTTATTAATAAAAATAATTACACTAATGAATAAGAGCTTATACCGAAGATTTTCATATCAAGACCTAATTTTTAGTTTAGGTCTCAAATAAGACCTGATTTTATAAGTGTTTTAAAATAAGATTTAAATTTAGTTTTTTTTTCTCAAATTAAGGCCTAGTTTTTTATTATTTGTTATTTTTTTTCCTTCTAAAATTTACCATGAAATTTATATTTTCATTTCAAGTCATACAAAATAATTTAAAAATATTATTATACACCTTCAAATCAAATTATAAAATTAAATATATGTTTTTATGAATATTTTATATTATTTTATGGAGTAATATATATTGAATTCAAAATAAATATAAAATTACGATAAGCCTTAAATTGAGAAAAAGGGTAAAAATTGAGTCTTCCAATGAGACATTTCTAAAATAGAGCCTAAAATTGAGATCTAAATTAAAATTAGATCCTTACATTTAAATTTTCCGAACTTTGGAACAATTAACTAGTAGTAATTTTTTAGCGAACTTTCTGTTAGATTTTTTTTTTAAAATGAAAACTGAATGTAAAAAAGTAATATATTTATTAAGAAATATATATGAAATATATATATATATATATATATATATATATATATATATATATATATATATGAAAGGATATTAAATTTTGTGTGAATATTTGCTTTTAGAAATTAATGTGCATAATTTTATGACAACAGAAAAGAAAAATACGAAGTACATATCATGAAAGATATATAAGGGTAAAATATTTTGATTTAAAGAGTATAAATTTTAATTAATATAAGAATGTAATTTTTCATTAAAAATGTCGGCTAATTAAAATATGAATAGTATTAAACAAATTAAAATTTTTTCTTAAAAAATTAGGGTATAAGTTATTTATTTATTTATTTTGAGAAATAAGATAAAAGTTATTATATTAAAGTTCATAACATTTAATGCTTTAACATTTAATATTAAGGTAAAAACTTGTGTGGGACCGTTGCATGTAAGGGCTTATGTGATGCGGATAAAAATGGGATAATTTTAGATTTAGTCCCGTAAGAATTGCTCAATATCAAAAAGGTCCCAAAACTAGCAGATTTAGTCTCATAGGAACGTTTCATCAAAATCTGTTAATAGTTGACGAAATATTTTGAACCATTAACAAGACCAAAATGGACTATATCTATTTTGAAAGACATAAAATAATATAAATCTGGTAGTTTATAATAATACTCCCTCCGGCCACTTACAAGGTATCCATTTCACTATTTCTGGCGTCCACTTCAAATGTATCAATTTCCTCTATTTAGTAAAGAAAGTACACAATATGACACACCACTTCTCTCTAATACAACTACCCACTTTACCTATAATAATAATACTCCTTAATTCACGTGTAAAAAGCAAATAAAGACCTTATAATTGTCCACGTGCAAACAGCAAACGGTTACCTTGTAAGTGGCCGGAGGTAGTATAAGTTAATTTGGGATGAAAATTTTTTAAAATTATGATTATAATATTTTTATGGTACCAAAACCGCTAGCTATGAGACCAGTGTATTCCTACTGGATTATAATTGAACTAAAGAAATTTTTATGGGATCAAATGTGATACTTTCCTGGATAAAAATTGATAACTTCTACTCCCTCCGTCCCGTATTATCTTGTATCCAGTGGCGGATCTATGTGGGGGCAGCCCCGGGCTCAAGCCCAGGGCTGTCCCCCAAAAGCCCATTATATCATATGTAAATAATTTATAAATAATTTGTATTTTTAAGTTTAGTCCACCCCAAAAATATTTTCAGCCCACCCAAATAAAGCTAAAAAATAAATATATCTTCTTTCTTCTTTGTATTTTTAAGTTTAGCCCAACCCAAAAATATTTTAAGCCCACCGAAATGAAGCTAAAAAATAAATATATCTTCTTAAATTTTATTTATATATATATATATATATTATTTTTTAATTATTATTAATATTTTTTATTTTCTTCAATAAACTTAGCCCACCCCACCGCGGTTTTCTGGATCCGCCACTGCTTGTATCATTCTTTTGTTTACAAATGAATGGTGCAAGATAATGCGAGACGGATGGAGGGAGTATAATTAAAAGTGATACTCAATTAATGAAAAGTGATAATGATATTTTATGAATAATTTATAGTGTAAATGAAAAATGATAATATTTTATAACGAAAGTGATATATGATTTTTTATAACGAAAGTGATAATTATTTTAAAAAAGTGTAAAGTAGTCTTAGGTGAGTTGGTCTCACACAAGACATACCCTAATACTAAAGGATACAATTTTCATAAAATGTAAGATTTGAAAGCACGGTATCCCCGATAAACATAAATTTTTTAGTCGTTATTATAAATAGTAAATTTATTATAGGAAGTAATTAGTAATAATGGATAATAATCTAATGACTTCGTATCCATTCACGCATGAACTATGTTTATATTAATTTTATTAATAATGTATACTTCCTCTGTCCCAATACAATTTTCAAACCTCCTTTAAAAATTATAAAGGAGGTGTGAAAACTCTGCTGGAACGGAAGGAGTATGTATTTTTTAATAGATATATTATAAAAAAAAACACAAAATATATTCGAAATTTAATGCTTCAAAATTCAACTAAAAAATTATTGATGAGCTTAGAATAAATTATACTATAATTGGCCTTATCAAATAGTGGTGACATCATTGCAGATAAGTTAATTTGAAACTATAGCATTATCATTCATCATCATGCTCAAGCACCATGGAGTTTTTAACACCTCATATATGAATATGATTGTTTGAAATGTATTTGTGGTTCCTAAATCTTACATGATTGAAATCTTAGGATGCAAATTTAATTTTAGTTGATAATTTCAGTTAACTTTTTTTAATCTATATTATCTATCGATAAAATATTTATAATGTAATTTTTTACATTTATTAAGTTATAATTTTAAATTCATATTTAGAATTAATTCGATTATTTACGTGTGAGTTGTAAATTATTTTATATTAATTATAATTTATTTTTATGTGAAATATATATTTTTTTATTATTGTAATTCTTATTCAAGTAGATCTTAAAAAACACATTTTATATGAGGGATTTTATCCACGAGCCAAAGGAGCCAAAATAAATGTGAAAGAGGATTTTACACCATCAAATTGATTTCTAACGGAAAATACTAAACACCTTTAGAAAGAGCTATAAAAGTTCAAAAATATTATATCTTTCATCTACGTTATTCATCATCCTCCTAGGCAGATTTGGACGGCCACTGGGCACTGACGGGCTCAAGAGAGAAGAACCACCAAATTGAGTAATACAGTTTTCTTATTTTATTTTTAATTTTAATGTTTAATATGAAAATTTGTTTTTATTTAAGGATTGTGAATCTCCCATTAAAAGTTTATTATTACTCCCTCCGTCCCACAACAAGAGTGACGGAACTTTTTTGCACGTAGATTAAGGGATATAATATTTAATGGGTAGTTGGGGGTAGTTGAGGTAAGAGAAATAATATTTTAATGTATAGTGGGTAGGTGTATTAGTGTGAAGTGTGGGGTTATGGAGAGAGAAAAAGTTAATTTGTGTGGGTCCCTTTTACTAAAATGGGAAATGCACCTCTTGTGTTGGGATGAACGAAAATGGTAAAATGCACTCCTTGTTGTGGGACGGATGGAGTATTATTTTTTACTTTACTTTGCCATTTTTATATGAATTTATCTTATTGCATTAAGTGAATTGAATTTATAACGCTTGGTAATTATTTATATTGGTTATTTATATTTAATTATTATTGTGTTAATTGTTATTCCATGATCTAAAATCCATTTAATTGTTGTAGTAGTTGGACAGAGTAATAAAACAAAGGAAGACCCTTTAGGTGTAATAAGATTTAAGTTGTATGATTTGTAATCCATTTTATAGAATAATAGTTTTAATATTTGGATCCTTAATGCATTTTTGAGTCCAAATCTTTTAAAATTGCTTGAAAATAGTGTAATTTAATGGTCAAACTCTAAATTACTAATCCTAAGAATATTTCGTATTGATTTGATCGTATTATTAGCCTAAGGACTTGAGTTTTTATTATTAGACTAGGTTCTTGTATTTTTTGTCTTATTTAATTTTGTTATTTTTTCTTTCATTTATTTAAATTTGAACGCTTTTGGTTGTTAGATTAAACAAATATCCAAATCCCCTTCCGATTATCTTTAAAAACACATTAAACTTCAATTATTATTTTGGTTTCGATTCGTATTTATCCTATTACACTCTAGTAAATTATATCGAAAATTTTATAAATATTATTTTTGGATATTGACTATAATGTATGGATTGCACATACAACATCAACTTTATAAATAAAAATGACGTGTAAAAGTTGATAATTACTAATATTTAAAAAATTTGGCATTACCTAAAAGAAAAAATATTTGGCTTAGTGGTTGGAAGGGTAAACATATAAATTGTTAATTCCAAGCCAATATATAATCCAAAATCCATGTCTAATAGAAACATCAATTTCTAGTTGATATTGGATTTTACAAATACAATGGTTTGTGGACCTTTTTGCCAACCCATTTCATATATCCTTTGGACCAAAACTGAAAACACATTTCACCTTACATTCCCACATAATTATTACTTTTGGACCAAAGAATAATGTATCATTACTTTTTGCTTCTCTTTCTTAAGAGAGATACATTGCGACTTTTCTTTAATGCCCAATCGACAATTACTTACTTTTTGATAAGTTTACAATATCTCTATCGTTGTCATTCTATTAAGTCGCAGTGTTGTATGAAATTTTTTTACCGTGGAACTTTTATATAATTAATTATTCTCTTCGTTCTTATTTATTCGTATTTTGTATTTGGGGTGTTCCACATATTTATTTACCTTCTATTAATAATAAAAATACATTATACATTTCACCTATTTTTTACACTTCATTCATCAATTCTAATAACTTTATTAAATTTTTTACACTTTATTCATTATTCTCAGTAACTTTATTTACCTTTTCTCTTTAAATTACCAATTTACCCATACTTTTTCTTACATTACATATTAAAAAAATAACACTTCTTAATTTTCATGCCCATATAAACGTGAACAAATATGTGGGACGGAGGAAGTATAATTTTTTATTAAAGAAGTTATCATTTTTCGTTTGTTTTATAAATTAATTATTCATGAGGAAATAGTACTCACAATACCATTATCATTTTTCACCAAGTATCACTTTTCGTTATTAAGGGTATCACTTTTCATTACTCTCACGAAAAACTTTTCGTTATTAAGGGTATCACTTTTTATTACTCAAGAAAATTATTTCGTAAGAAAGTCTCACATAATTTTTTTTCCCTTTTATTAATCTTTTACACTAGTGTGCACAAGATATATTACATAATGATGACACAAAACTCCGAATCGATCGATCTAAGAATATTTTTATTAGTATGATTAAAAAAATTATTTTAGATAAATTTATAGGCTTAATAAGTTTGACTTTTTAAGAGTAAATGACTAACTAGAGAAAAAGCCTATTTATCTAAAGCTTATAAATTTTTTAGACAAAATTATATGATAGATACTATGCTTTTACTTTAAATATCGCGTAAGAGAAATATAAGTGAGTGTGCAAAAATTTGTGAGCGTTAGTCTCATATAAACTTACGGTATAAATTTTGTGATTCCCATTTAATTTAAACTTAGCAATACATAGGGTATAATATGATTGAAAGATGGGATCACAGGTTTAGGGTGTGTCCTAACTATATAGATCCACTTTATATGCATCTCAATATCTTATTATATGTCCCGTAATATTTTATAATCATTTTGCTAATACTTAAATTGAACGTGTTTATTAAGTGCTTGGTATATAGATTGTGTTAAATACATTCAGTTTAATAGTAATATGATTATAAAACATTAATAGACGTGTGATAAAATAGTAAAGCTTACAAAAACTATATGTGTAACGGGTAAGTCTCAATCTAAAGATTTAGAATTAGTCTTACCACTTTTTGTCTAGTTAATGGGGTTTATACTTAGGGCAATTTTGAATCACGTGTTATTATTTTATACTTTTTAAATTAGTTATTATTTTTTATTAAAAATAAATAATTAAAAAAAAATATTATCACTTTACATTTATATCATAATAAATTATTTATAAAATAGTTTACTATATACTCCCTCCATCCCAGGAAAGATGGCACACTTTCCATTTTGGGTTGTCCCACAAAAGTTTGCACATTCCTAAAAAAGCAAAAAGTCAAACACAATCACCCTTCTCCATATACTTTATTTACAAAAAATTCACCCATACCTAACACACTTAACATACTTTATCATTTATTTATTTAAAAAAATATCATAATACCCCTAAAAGTCACCACTTTATTAATCTCCGTGCCAGGTAAGGGGGTGCAATCTTTCCTGTGACGGAGGGAGTAATTATTACTTTTATTAATTAAGTATTATTTTTATTAAAATATTATCACATTTTATTCATCTCACGGAAGCTATTCTGTGAGAGTTGAGATGGTCTTATCCAAATCTTGTCTTTAATTTAATCATGTGTGCTAGCTCACCTGATCACCGGACTCCTCACTAAAGTGAATGATCCAAACTAGATTCTCATTGGGAACGAATTAGGAGGAGAGTTTTAAGGAGGTTTGGAGAAAGGGGAAGTATGAGTGCTTGGTGAACCAACTATACTAACAACTAACATTTACCGATTAAAAATAAATAAAAAATCCTTTTTTTAATTTAAGTTGGTTGATATGAACGGGATGCAAGTAATTGTGATAAACGCTGAACACGGACAATATTGTTTATCACTTAATCATCTTATTGATTCCGATAATTACATTTGGGGTTGATTAACTCATCAATTCAATCGTTAGTTATGTTATAAGAATTAACTAGACTATTTATAGTGTAGGTACCGTAATGATAAGTTTAATGTAAAATTAGTTAATGAACCCTGATTGGCGCTATTTTCACCTAGATTTTAATATTTTTTTTATGTTCATTTTCGTAATTTTTTATCCGTATTTGTGTATTATTTGATTTTATTTTGTATTTTTATGGAAATATGTGTGAATGAGCTTAAACTTAATATTTTCAATTTTTATTGGATGCTAGATATGATAAGGAAGGCATAGGAAAAAGCAGATCTAAATTTGGAGTTGAAACGAGGAAGATCAAGCCGAAACAGTGAGAGAGGAGAAGAAGCTGCACAACACGGGCCGTGTGCAGCGCACGACCCTGTCAGAATGGCCGTGCGCTGACACCCGAAACACCAACTCGGCCACGCCTGTGGCCGAGTGCAGAACACGACCCGTGCCCAGTACAGACACACGGCCCGTGCACCGCGCACGGGCCTGTCCAGAAAGCCGTGTTAGGACGTCAGATTACACAACACGGCCACCCCTGTGGCCGAGTGCGGAACACGACTCGTGCGCTGTGTTAGAACACAGGGCGTGCGGCGGAGCTCGAGCCGTGTTGGTGCAAAAACGCAGAAAATTGCTGAAATCTTCTAGAAGGCCCACATGGGGTATAAATAGACCCCATTTCAACATTTTGATAGATCAGATCGGATTTCCCATCCTCTACACACACATCACACACCTTTCCTTCAATTTCACACCATAATCTCCATCCACCTTCATCCATCTTGATCCATCTTCATCATCTCTATCATCTTCATCCATTCTTCATCCCTTCCATTTGGGTGTTGAAGATCTCAAGAAATCAAGAGCTAGAGTTGGAGATCCATGAGTATTGAAGATTCTCTACAAGAAATTGCTAGGGAAGATTCACATTTCTTTTGATTTTCTTTTGGATCTAAGACTATGGGTATTTGTAATGAATCATTTATGTGTTTTGTTACCTTTATCATGTTAGGCTAATCCCTCTAGTGGGATTAGGAACATGAAGATCATATTAGATTTGTATTATCATGTGGATTAAATTGGTTTTTGATTTAATTGATGTTGATTTATATTCATGGAGTTTAATTGTCTTGATGTTGTGATGGCATGGTTTGTTATTCATAATTGATTATTGGTTTAATGGATTGTTGATCAATGAATTGATTTATGGTGATTAAATGCTATCATAATGTTCATGTATGTATTGCTTGGAGTGAGACGGAAACGACCCTCTATAGTATTAGGAAGGCATGATTAGACATCGAGTTTGGGTTTGATCGAAAGGATATTTGAATTCGATGAGAGGAACCAATCCATTCGTTGGCCTTAGTATACAAAAAGGGAGAGTTTACTCTAACTAGTACCTAGATGGAAGGGGTTAATGTTGGGCTTTGATCTTAAGTACTTTTGGGAGTCTAAAATGGATCAACAACCTTTGTAACCCGAAAGGGAGCTTAGGATACAATCGTGATCACCCTTAGTCTACATCAATTAAGTTGGATTCCTTTTGCATAATAGTATGAATTGAGTATGCTTGGATGTTTCTAATCCCATGTTTTTCATCCTTGAACTTTAACACCTATCCTCTTTTATTTTCATTCATCTTCACTTGTCGTTTCTCTTATTTGCTATTTTTATTTACTTGCTACTTGCTTAAGTGGTTAATCAATCTCAAACCCCCTATCATCTTTATAAAAACGACATGAACATGAGCTCACGTATTTTGCTAGTCCGAACATAACTCCTTTGTGGATTGATAATTTTTCTTGGGATATACTACTACAACGATCGAGTATTCTTGCTCGTGAGTGCTGCAAAAATAGGCTTGAAATAATTTAGAAAGAGCAATTTTTTTTTAAATTTTTTTTCAAAAGTAAGTTTTTATTAATAAAATGAAAAAGGGTATGAGGCTTACTCTGCATTCTTAGTACAAGATTAGAAATTAACCAATCATATACAAAGCTAGATTTTTTATTCACCCCTATGTAGTCTTCTTTCATAAACTATAAGCGAATAAAAGTTGGTGATCATCTTCTCTCTTAGTAGCAAACTAACAACTTCACTAAATATTTTTTAAACAGTCACTTCCATATATATACGTTAAAATTTTCCATCAAATATACTTTTCCAATTTCTACACCACCAAAGATAATTCCATTTCTTATTTTCCATATAGCCACACTAAGTAATTCCAAATACAAAAAAATAAAATAAAATAAAAGTAAAGTAAAAATAAATAAATAAAATCTTACCATTCCTCCCTCTAAAAACACTACTAAAATGAAGTAGGTTAATAGACGAATTCGAAAATAAATCGTTTCTACTCCAATCCAACGAAAACACTCCATTCAAAGATGATAAGCGAATTCTCATTTAAGCAAATTTTACTTTTTCTTAATAAAATACTTTTCATTAAAAAAAATTCACTTTTCATTAATTCCCAAATTGTTTTTTAAAATAGTTCAATTAAATAGTTATCGTTTGTATAATGAAATAAGAGTCATTTTACTATAATTAATTGGGTTTGAGTGGTCATCATGTATTCTTAATCTATTTTGTTTGGTTTCCTCGTTAGAACATCTTCAAAAGCATTTCTATAATTCGCTATAATTTGGATAACACTTTATAAAAATTAAAGGGTTATAATTTTAATCTCCTCCAACATCCTCTTTATATTTCATTTAATATTTTAACTTCTCAATATTTATTTATTACATTATTATTTTTTTTCTATTTTATAGGAGTATTTTTCACTCCAACTATATATATATATATATATATATATATATATATATATATATATATATATATATATATATATATATATATATATATATATATATATATAATAGATGTAAAGAAATGAATATTAAGATTTCATGAATATAAAACATTGGAAGTAATGAAATATGAGCATTTAATACTATAATTAATTTTAGAGAACCATTTTGGACTTTGGGCTCTCTAATTTGGAGACTCAAAATCATCATGTAAATCTTATAATTATTTTAAGAAGGATTGTTGGAAGTAGAATTTTATGTTTACTCTTTCAATTATGATAACTAAAATGAAAATTTGGAGAGTACTTCTATTACAAGAAATGTATAAATTTGTAAAAGGTGAAACCATTCAAGAAACTTGTGATTGGCTAAAGTTGCAGCTCCATTGTAAATGGAAGAAGTCAATTACACTTTGTATAAGAAAATAGGATATTCCATTCATGTATATGTGTGAGAGAGAAGGGTGTGTGAATGTGTGATAGATATTGTTGGTGAGTGGTGACAATAATTGTGAGAGGGGAGTTTGTTTGTATTAATTGAACTCTATAGGAGTATTAATCATACATATATACTTACATTTTAATGCCAATGCAGTTGAAGAATCTTGCTGCACACTGCCCTACATGCAATGCAATTCTTACAAGCATATATCAATTTATAATTAATAAAGTTTTATTGGATGACATTATTTCCCCTAAATTATTAATGGTGTACCACATAATTTAAAATAAAATAAAAATACTTAAAAATAATCTGAATTTTAATATTATAAAACTCAATAAATTCAAACTATGAATGTGATGCAAGGGTATGAGAATATTCGAGATAAAGTAATGAGTTTCGATATAAAACTTAAATATAATTTTCATCCAAAAATGTAAGAGTTTCAAGATGAATAATTTATTTTTAAATTTGAAGATCATCTATAATGCAGAAGTTTCATAATGATTTAATAAGCTAATTCGAGATAAGTAAATAAGTTTGATCAAGATAGGACATTTGTGTATTTAAGATTAAATTAAAAATAATTAATAAAAAAATACTCATATTGCAAATTAATTCTCAAAAAATTGAAAAAAAACACCATCTTTAATAATTATTGCAAAACGCACCTAATTTTTCAAAAAAGAATGCCACTTTTAATTACAAATTGAGTGCATTTTATAAAAATACTTAAATGTATATTTTTTTTTTTTGTAATTTAATTCTCAAAAGTGAAGAATGTACCATAAGAGTAAAGTTAGTATTTTATTTTTTTTAAAAACTTAATTAAAAATAAAGACTTATTATTATTTTTATAATCTCAATTTTGCCGTATTAAAAAAAACTCCTTTTGTGTAAGGATAGTAGAATTTCATTACTTATATTAAAAAAAAAAAAAAACTCACGGGACAACTCTAACAAAATTTTACTATTAAGTTTGAAATCGCGAGTACTATTACAAAAGAGGAGGGTGGAAATTGAATATTATTACAGGAGAGAATCTATGTGAGGCTCCTTTTGTGTACATATGAAATATATGAGATATATGAGACTCTATTGTGAGATGAGTTATTTGTGAAACGGAAGTAAGACGAATCGATCCATCACTAAAATATGCTTATTGTATAGATAAAATATGCTTATTTGTAGTTAAAGTATGTTAATAATAAATTATATTATAACACACTAAAATCATACTTTAATACATAATTCAGTATATTTTAGATTATATACTATAACAACCATTAAATATACTTTATCTATACAATAAAAATACTTTACTGATGGGTCGAACCGTCTCACACTCGTTTTACAAATAACCCGTCCACAATGAGACTTTATCGAAATATATATCATACCATCCAAGGTTTCTTACTTTGTAAACTCATTAAATTTTAAACAAGCAGGGCATGGAAATTAGAATAAGTTTCGTGAGAAAAATAAAAAATAATATAGAGTAATATATAATTTATTTGCCTCATAATTATAATTATCTTAACATTTTCTATTTTATTCATTTTATAACAAATACTTGTACAGTTGTACTATCACAAAATGACAATATCGATTCAATTCAATAACTCTAAAATGCTCTACATTTTAATTTAAAAAATTCAGATCTCCACTTAATACATGTAACATTATTTTTCTAAAAATAAACATTACCCCTCAAAAAATTAATAAAATTAGTCAATAAACCAGCTTTAATATATACTCCCACGTCCCAAGAAAGTTTACACCATCTTTCCGGTACGGAGATTAAGAAAGTGATAATTTTTAGGGGCATTATGATATTTTTTTGTAATAAATAAATGATAAAGTATGTTAGGTGTGTTAGATAGGGGTAGTTTTTTTGTAAATAAAATGTATAGAGAATGGTGATTGTGTTTGACTTTTTGCGTTTTTAGGAATGTACGAACTTTTGTAGGACAACCCAAAATAGAAAGTGTTCCATCTGAAATGGGATGGAGGAAGTATCTTTAATACAATATTATGAAAAGAAAAGAGTATATATAATGGCGTGATTGGTACGTTGGAATGGGGTGGGAATGGAATCGTCATTCCTAATTCTATTCTCATTCCTGCGATTGGAATGTTTTTTTAGTAATAGGAATTACGATTCCAAAGAAATGTGTATTTCCTTACATGTGGGAATAGGCATTCCTCCCACCCCATGGTATTGCCCATTCCATTCCCTCGTTCCCCCCACCCCACCGCACCGCACCCTCTCTCTTTCTCTCTCTCACACACACACACACACACACACATATATATATATATATATATATATTAAATAATATTATTTTAATTTATACAATATTTATTTATATAATTATAAATATGTTACTATTTTTCTACTTAAAATGTAATATTTATTAAAATTATTTGTATTAAATTATTGGGTCACTTACTATTGGATACATAAAATAATGCATAATTGCTATAAACTACATGACTCAAAGCACTCATACTTATAACTACACAATTATGAATGTGATACCATAAATACCCCTATGTGTTTGCACAATTCTATTTCGCACAATTTTTATTTTGCACAAATTCTTTTGCATATTGTTTTTGCACATTTTATTTTGCACATTTTGTTTTGAAAATTATTTTTTGCACATTTCTAAAAATTTAGAGTTTCAAAAACACAGAATGAAATTTCAAGCTTCACTGATCATCTTCAATTAACAATTTCAATTAACAATTGAAAAAGGAAATAGTAGCCACTAAAATGATGTATAAATTGCACAAGAAAGTGAACTATTAAAATGAACAAATTAGAGTAACAATTGCATACCACATTGGTTGGTTTGGTTGATGAGTCCTCAAATTGCTAAATAATAAGATAAGATACAATAAGATAAAGCTTTAACAGTAAATAATACACTCTATGTAAAGCATTAACGTTGTCATTATCATAATCCACTTTAAATTATATTTTAAAAAAATGAAGTTTTTAATGATTCTACTAACACTTCACATGCATGAATTCACACGTTTGAAAGATCAATCTCTAATTGAAACGACATGAAGAAATACCCCCAATTATGAACTCTGCATCTTCACCCTCCACGGCAGTCCATCAAGCGCCACCACCGACATGAAGGAGCTCAGCCTTATTCTGGTGGGCGCCGTCAAGGCAATGGTGGAATCTGGCCTAGCAGTGGACGAGCTGCAGCGGAACCGGTCGAGCTGAAAAATGAGCTTGAAGAGTGCAGGTTGTCGCACGCAGCGGTGGTGAAGGCGAATGTTCCAGAAGCGGAGGCGGAGCTGAGAAAAGGTGTCCCGAAATTCGTGGAATTCGGGATGGCTGACGCCGCGTAGGAGGCGGCGATCTACGACGGCCGTTTCGAAAGGGCGGCGGAATCGCCATTCAATTAATCTGCTCTCTCTCTCTCCCCCTTTTAACCTAATTGCTGTGAAATTGGGAAAAGAACGATGCTCAAGATGAAAACAAATTGTGTAATTGCCATGAAATTTAGTGATTCAGAGAAAAGAGAGAAGAGGGTGATGGAGATGTGATGATCCATCGGCGGCGCCTTATGTGATCTAGAGCATGAGCAGGAACGTGAGTTTGAATGGAGGATAATTGTGCATATCTATTGTTAAATTGTATACCTAGTAGTATTTTATTATTCTCTTTGTATCCACCAGTAAATAAGCTCTAAATTGTGTATCTAACATTAATAAACCCTAAATTATTTAATAAAAAATAAAATAATAAATCATTTAAAATTTAAATAAAAAAATTAAATATTTTTATATACTCAAATCGGTAAAAAATATATAATTAAATAAAATTCTTAAATTTTTTAAATATGAATGTATATAATTATTTTAATATTTATTCTAAATAAAAATTAGTAGATTATATATAAAAATTAATATTATTAATTAAATTGAATATATACATGTAATATAAATATAAATATAATTTTTTATGCATAGTTTAATATTTTTTAATATATATAATTTTTTTTATTTGTATTTTAAATTTTATGTATATTTTAAAAATATTAAGTATTTTATTTTATTTATAATTTAATATTTTTTTTGATTATAAAATATATAAAATTATCATTAAATTTTTAATTAATTTAATATTTTAAATAAATTAAATTTAAATGTAATATTATAAAAATATTATTAATGAGATTGAAATTATTAAAGAATACAAATTCTATTACTTGAGTTATTCCTTAACGATACCAATCATGATAAAAAATTATTTTTAATTATTTCATTCCCATTACTATTCCATTCATAAGTTCATTCCATTCCCCTATTATTCTATTCAGTCATACCAATCTAGCCGTAAGTGTTTCTATATACTCTCTCTGTCCCACCCAAATGGTCTTTTTTTTTCTATTTTGGTCGTCCCACCCAAAGGGTCTCCTTTTCTTTTTTTATACACATTGGTCCCACACACACTCACTAATACAACTAAAAAATGGGGTCTATACTCCGACTAATACAACTACTCACTACATATTAAATAATAATACTCCTTAATCCATGTGCAAAAAAAGCAAAATGCACTATTTGAACGAGACGCAGAGTATATAAAGTGTATTCAACTAGTGTGCACATGCTAGTTGGTTGTATCATGTGCAAGTAGTACCGTACACCGATGTATTTAGACTATCTTAATTTTAAGATTAAGTTTTAATTTAATTTTCACCATTACTAAATTTTATTTTACAACACATATAAACCTTAGGTACACCAAATACACTCTAGAGTCGCTATTAAATAGATAGATATAGATGTTTTGTTTTGTAAGAAAGAGATCATACTCTATATATAAAGATAAAATATTATGTCCATCTCATAAATAATTATGTAACCATTATATATACAACCAAGGTGATGGGTGCATTTTTAATAAAAAAAAAAGTAATTCTTTAATAAATAAAGTTAATATCATCTCATGAAATCATTATCTCACACAAGTTTTGCTATAAATTTTATATTTTATTTTTACAAAAACTTTTTATAAAATAGTTAATGTCTTTATTTTTATAAATTTAAATTTGATTGACATATTATATTAATTTAAACTTGAGAAATTAAACTTTTTACTGTAATAGATTAATAAAAATCATGCATCGCCCTGAAATATAGATAGTAATTAAACATAATAATTGCGAGCCCATTTACTTGACATATATAGAATTAGTGACAACACATTGGGAATTGATTAAGTTAATTAATAAGTTGGAATATTGGCAGAGACTGTGATTAATGCATTGTGGGGTTAAAGATTGTCCAATTGGAGAAGTAGAATTAAAGTTGTGCATTAAATAGGTAGTGCTCCATTCATCCAATTATATTTTTTTGAAGTTTTCAACCAGAAATTCTGCCTTAGATTCTTTCATCATCATCATCATCATCATCGTCATCAACTCCCCAAATATAATGGGAATGTTCCAGTGTGTACTATGTACTCCCTCCGTCCCATAATACTTTTCACACTTTCCTCATTTATTTGTCCCACAAAACTTTTCACACCCCAAATAAGGAAACATCACTTTATCCAACAACCTCAAAAGTTACTTTAATTTCAAATTTGCCACTCCTTTTTCACACACATATCATTACTTTATACTTTTTTATCACCTAAAAATACCACAATACCCTCAAAAGTCAACAAATTTGGTCAAAAAGTGCACATTTTCTTAAACAACGTGGAACAGTAAACGTGAAAAGTATTATGGGACGGAGGGAGTATTATATAAGAATTCGTTTTTGATCGATTTTAATTCTAGTAATTTTTTATTTTTATTTTCAATTTTAATCATTTTTTTTGTCATTTACAATTAAAATCGATCCTACTTAAAAAAAAAAAAAACTTTTGATATTTTCTCTATGCACACACTTATCAGTTATCAACTTATTATTATTTTTTGTCAATAAATATTAGTTTAAAAAAAAGTTTTGATATTTTCTCTATACACAATCAACTTATTACTCTAGCCGTCCGCTTCTAAGGTATTCATTTTATTATTTTTGGCGTCCACTTCAAAGGTATTCATTTCCCCTATTTAGTAAAAAATACAAAATATGGCCCACCACTTCCCTCTAATACAACTACCCACTTTATATATAATAATAATACTTCTTAATCAACATGCAAAAAGCAAATGAATACCTTAAAACTGGACGGAAGCAAATGGATACCTTAAAACTGGACGGAGGGAGTATTTTTTTTTCAATAAATATTAGTAATTTATATATAATAATAACACTCCTTGATCCACGTGCAAAAAACAAATGGATACCTTAGAACTGGACGGAAGCAAATGGATACCTTAGAATTGGACGGAGGGAGTATTATTTTTTTTCAATAAAAATTAGTTATTGATAGTTAGAATTTAGTTCACCAAACACAAAATACTTCAAGATCTCACAAATGGCGGTGAGCTAATACTTCTAATTCACTTATCAAGTTAATTATTATTATTAGGACGGAGGTCTTATTCACTTATCAAGTTAATTATTATTATTATTTTTTGATCGGTAAATGTTAGTTGTTAGTATACACCAAACACCCTTACTTCCCCCTTCTCCAAGCCTACTTATATCACCTCTCCTAATTCGTTTCCAATGGAAATTAAACCTAGGTCTCTTAGGCATGTGAAGAGCTCAGTGGGCCAGGTGAGCTAACCCACCTGGTTTAGACCTATATTATTCTTAATTTAATTTAATACCAGTTATTTTGATTCTGTAGTAAATGTTGTGCTAGGTTTAGGCCTCCTTTATTTACTTGGTTATTTGGTTAGTCTCGCTATTAAGCACTATCAATTAATTGATTGATTGATTTAACTAAGTGTAATCCTACATACTCTTAAACAGTTAAATAGTTACCGTCAATTAAATTTAATAGTATCATCCCATAAAGCTTTTCACATTTTTTGATTAATTTTTTTATACATTCTTGAGGGAAAAAAAAAAACTCAATCAATCCAACAACATTCTCAAAATGTACTCAAGTTTTAATTTTATCATCTCCATCAACCACACATATATAACAAACTTTTTTTTAATTTATTTATTATCTAAAAATACTATATATTCAATAATATAAATATTAAAAAAAATGGTACAAAGGGAGGAACGTTTATTCAGATATAATAGCATTCACATTGAAAATTAAGTTTAAACTCTCAGTGCTCCTCCTCCACTTCACTTTTTCTCGAATTTCAATTAAATTCAACATTCATATTTCAATTTAAACTTATTATTAAAAAATATTATTTTTTACTTTTGTTATTAAATAATTATTTTATATTTGATATATTTATCTGTATTTTTTTTTCAATAAACTTAGTTTAATTATGGCATTAAACTAAAGAGCAATAATGAATTTAAATTCATCAACCCACGCATTTGTGAGGATGATATAAATTTCGGTTTAAACTGGAAAATTAGTAATCAATGTAAATGAAAAAAATATTCAAAACTTATTCATTTCATATTAATTAAATATTATATTTTTAATAAAAGGTGATATTTGATAAAAGAAAAGTGATAAATGTCCAATTAAATTATTTAACAAATACAATATTCTTTCAAAAATAAAAAGTGATAACATTTTTAATAATTAATAATAACTAAGAAAGAAAAAGTGATAACCATTTAAATGAATTTTTCATATATTATTATAATAAATAAAAAGTGATAACTAATTAATAAAATATAAAATTATTATATATTTTTTTTCCAATTATGTATTATTTTGACATGATTAATATCAATTGTATTTTTAAAGAAAATATTTTCTTACTTTATTTGCGAATAATAATATAGATGTAATGATCAATAATACAGTATATGTTCTAAACTAAGGGTAGATCTTGCGTGAGACCGTCTAACGTGAGACCATTTTTCACTTTTTAAAATAATTATCACTTTCGCTAAAAATCGTTATCACTTTTGCTAGAAAATATTATCACTTTTTATTTATATTATAAATTGTTCATGAAAGAATATTATCACTTTTCATTAATTTATTATTACTTTTTTTCATAAAAGTTATCACTTTTTGGCTGTTTCACGTAAGTCCTTACGTGAGACGGTCTCACACAAGTCTTTGCCCTAAACTAAAAGCCTAACTCAATTGTGAAAATAAATTAATTAAAAAAAAGTGTCAAACGGCAAAATTAAATGAATTAGTAGTTAAATTGACTGCATATCACATGTATCCAAATCCGATATCACATATATATGGCAGGTAATGAGTTGCATGAGGATCCGCGAGTTTTTTATTCAGTATTTACTTGACCCGTCTTATGGAATGGGATCCATGAGACGATCTCGGATAAGTCTTTGCCTTATAAATATTAATTTATATCTAATTTATTATTATTGATTAAACAAAATTACATATATTAATATTTAAAATATGGGTTATTTTGGGGTGCACCCGGATAATTATAGGGTAAAATTGAGAAGTAGTGGGTAGTTAATAAATTTATTTTTTATTATTTTATATAATTGAATTGTGAATATTAAATACAAATCTAATCTAACAGTTAAGAATATCTAAGTGCACCGCAGTTTAACTCATAAAATATATATGGATTTATAATAGAGCTGTTATATCGAACGAGCAGCTCGTCGGCTTGGCTCAACTCGGCTCGAAAAGCTCGAACTCGGCTCGTCTCATTTTCTATTACTCGTTCAGTTAACGAGCCGAGCTCGGCTCGGCTCGGCTCTTTAAGGCTCGAAAATAATAATTAATAATATTAATATTATTAATTATTATTATTATATAATTATAATAATATATAATAAAATAAATATTTTAAATATAATAAAATATATATAATATATTAATTAATATTGGGTTGGACTCGGCTCGACTCGGCTTGAAAATTCAACATTTTTGTTTAACGAGCCTAGCTCAAGCTCGAGCTCGAGCTCGAGCTCGCTTGAGTATTTTTCGAGCCAAGCCGAGCTCGTATATAAGCTCGTTGCCGTAATGAGCCAAACTCGAGCTCGGCTCGATAAGTACTCGAGCCGAGCTCGAGTATGGGGTACTCGAGCTCGCTCGGTTTTTTAACACCCCTAGTTTATAATTATTAGTAAATAATTATATTTAAAATTTTAATAATTAAATTCTTCATTAGTTATATTTATATACTAATAATTATATACACTTATATTTTAAATATATACTATTTTTGTCTCCCGCGAACGACGCGGGTTCTATTATGTGTGGTTTCTTTAATTTAAAAATATATTTTTATATTTTATTATTAAACGTATATAAATGTTTGTTTGTTTGTTTGTTTGTTTTTTCATCTTACTTACTATTAAATGTATTTTTTAACTTCGTGGTAAGAAAATGAACATTCAATTAATATAGAAGGAAGCGATCATAATAGAATATTTTCAATCCAAAACCTGAAAAATGTATAAACTATCAATTTGGGTCATAATTATTTATTCTATTAGTTAGAGACCTTAAAATATATAAAATAATAAAAAAAGGGTAACAATGTGCAATAATAGGAAAATTTTTTATCATATTTATATAACAAAAACATTAAACTTATGATTAGTTATAAATTTAATTAATAATCAAGTATATCTCTCTTTTTATCTTTTAATTATTTTTTTATTGAATAACTAAACCAAATTATTAAATATATTTTATTTTAATATTACATATATAATACTCCAAGTTTTATTTTTATTATTATATATTAACATTTATTATTATATCACTATTATATATCTAAAAAATATTTAATTAATTATTTTAAGAAGATATTTATTTAATGATTATAATATATTGAGATCTAGTGAGCTGTTATATTGAGATTCGTTGGCATTCCGTTGCTAAGAGAAAAATGTTATTTTTGTTGCTAATCTGTCGGTAATTACCAATGGATTGAATTTTGTTGATAAATTCCATTGTTAAAAAATAATTTTTTTAGTGTAAATCGTCCATGCCTTCTTTTAATAATTAATTATTAATAAAAATTAATTTTAAGTATAATATATATATATATATATATAATTTAATAAATCGTTCATGCCTTTTTTTAAATTTTGAATAAATAATTATGAGTGTATATTGGGTGCATCCGGGTGCAAGGGTGCACCCATATGTGTATGTCCTTTTATTCTATTTTGTATACATATTATTCTATTTTGTATGCATGTTTTGTAAAAAATTGTATACTTTTTTCACATTAAGTTTTCATTAAAAAAACTAACATCCATATGAGTATAACTTTTTATTAAATATTATTCATTAAAAAAATTAACAATTAAATTGTATACATTTTTACTCTTAATTGTATATGTTTTTGTTTATATTTGTATATGGGTGTACCCTATCTTTAGGTGCATCTGGATGCACACTATAAATTGCCAATAATTATTAGTTCAAATTAATTTTAAATATAATATATATAATATAAAATAAACAAAAAAATAAAAATAGTAATAATAAGGTAGATATTTAAATAATCTAAATTGGTTATAGTTTATTTATGGAAGAAAATTAATTAACCTCGTTAATAAACTTAAATAACCTAAATTAACTATAAAGATATAATAGTAATTATTTCTTAATAAAATGATATTGATCCGGATTGATCCAAATAGTAAGGTACAATTAAAATAACCGATAATGAGGGTCAAAAGAAATGTTAGCTAGATTAGAGTGAGGACAACCTATGTTAACTTAAATTAGCAAATCATACTTAAATAGATCGTATCAAGAATCATTTTAAACCTATTTATTTGGGCCCACTCATTTAAACAATTCGTTTAGACAAGACCCCACCTTAATCCAACTTGTCTTTTTTTATATTTTCACCCATAATCTTTGTGTCGTATTTCTTTTATACAACATCTTTCATTCCGAATTTTATTTATGTTTTTTTATATATTAAAATAATATTACTTAAAATACGTGATCTTTATGCGTGAAGATGGAATATAAAAAATAATTTTTTTTAAAATAACAAGTGCTTTTAATTTATCCCATATAAAAGCGTTTCAAGAAATCATAGAGATAACGATGGGCTACCGGCTGTTCCGGTCAAGCACACTGCCTACTTATAGACGCCTCGAAAGCCTACACTTTTGCAGTCCCCAAAATTGCTTCCATGTCCTAAAATTACTTGCTTCATAATTCTATTTTATTTTAAATTTCCTTTATTAATTACTTATAAATTAATTAAATATAATAATATTTAGAGTTAAATGGATTCCAAAGGGTACACACAAGATGGTACGGTTGATCTACGTGGCCGGCCGGTGCTCGCCGAAAAGACCGGCAAATGGAAAGCTTGCGCCTTCCTCGTTGGTAAGCTCGTCTCGACTCGACTCGTTTATCTCGGTTTCGTTTAATTGGATGTGTGTGTGTTTAGGATATGAGGCGTTTGAGAGGATGGCTTTCTATGGAATAGCTTCGAACTTGGTGGTTTATTTGACGACACAACTCCATGAAGACACAGTTTCGTCTGTAAGAAATGTGAACAACTGGTCAGGGGCTGTTTGGATCACTCCAATTCTTGGTGCATATATTGCAGACTCTTACTTGGGCAGATTTTGGACATTCACCATTTCATCTCTCATTTATGTCATAGTAAGTTCTCATCATCAATTCATCATCATCATCTTTATTAGTACTATTATTATTTTTAAATTACTCATAAAAGAATATCTAAATTACTTGAACTCTTTCACAACAAATCAACTCCATAATGGAGTACTTAACTTAACAATCGATTTCTATACTTCCGAATAATCCAAACAATGAACTGTTGGATAACGGTTTCTTTTTTCTACTTCTCAGTCGAAACAAGTCATCCACATTAAAGATGTGTTTTTTGGACTTAATTTTGTTAAAGATACAATAGTTTAAAGGTGGCAAAATTTTGTGTTAATTAAAAAGAGTATGAATTAATTAATGAGGTAGTCCAACAATTATATACGTGCACCCATTAGAGGTGCACCAATTGTTTGGTGAATATTAGAACTTACCTAACTGTATAAGCCAATAAATAGGGGAGATTTTTTATTGGTGGGCCCCACCTTGTGTAATTAGATAGTGGCTTAACTAATGATTTGTAATTTGGTTCGCCACATCTTTCGTCATGTGCTCTTCATTTCATGTGGTACCTTCTACCTCTACTAATTTATGGACTATGTTCCTTTGGGGTGTCATTAATTTATATTAATTCTTTTTTTTTTTAATTTTTGGTTAAATAAATTACTTTATACTATTGTATAAAGGAGATTTTGTTCTCTTGTCTAGATGGAACACTGAATTGACATGCACTTTAAATAAATAAAAAACACACACACAAAATTAAAAAAAAAAAATATAATAAATAAATAAATAAATAAATAATTCTGTCGAGCATCGTGGTATCCTTGAATGTTAGAGCATTTGACTTGGTATGATTTGATGTCTGTGGAAAAAAAAAGATTGATGATCTTATTCGATTGTTAGGCATTGATATTATTCCATCTATTTCATATATTATATCACTCTTTCTTATTTATTTATTTTATAAAATTAATTGTTTAAAAATGAATAGCATTTTTTTCAAAATTTCAAAATTATATTTTAATAATAAATATTTTATTACAACTCAAACTCAGTTTTAATAATCACAGATTACATAGTTAAAAAAAAAAAAAGAATTCTCCAATTTGTACGGTTTTCTTATTTGATTAAAAAATCACATTCCACGTTGTACTTGATTAAAATACGAAAATTTCTCCTAATTTAGAAACGTAAAAAATAAAAAAATAAAAAAATTGCATGGTATTGTGTTACTGCAAAGTTTTAATGTAATTTTTTGTGGTTCATGGTTCATATAATCTTTAGAATATAATTTTAATTTTAAGTGTTTATTGTTTTTATTTTTTAATTGAATTTGTAATTTTATTTGTAACTCATGTAATATTGTATATATTTGCAATACTATCAATTCATATACTCCTGATTGCAAATTGGAAATATATATGTTTGTATATATTATCGGGCTCCGGTTGAATGGGTTTTGAGCTAATTACACCCATTCAAAACGGGTCACTAAAGATGATTATAATTTTAATATTAATGAATTTCGGTTTATACATTATATAAAAAAAAAAAATTTAAATTAGTACATACAATAAATACAAAATTAAGTCATCAATTCTTAAAAATTTAAAACAATTATAATCAATACAATATATATATATTTTAAATTACTCTTATTTAAGATGAAATTTATGATAATTAAAATTAATTTATGAGTTATTTTGGGGTGCACTATGATTTATAGGTTAAAAGGTGAGGGTAGTGGGTAGTTTTTCAATTTTATTTTTTTAATTATTTAATTTAATTAATGATAGAGATTATGTGAAAAATTAATCTAACGGTTGAGATCGTCCAAGTGCACCGGTGCACCAAATGCACCCTAGTCAGACTCTTAATATATTTATATTTTGATATAATTCACTATTATTCTAATATCTATTATAAAATATCATTATTATCAACTACATAATTATATGTTATGCTAATTATACTGTACACCTGGGTGCATCTCAGGATACGGTGCACCTACTTTAAAAAATGTATATAATTATGAACAAAAATATATACACTTTTTTTTTTCTTTTTTTCGCACAAATTTTTTCTGTATAAGTTTTTCTTCACAATTTTTTTTTCAAACATTAAATTGTTTTAAAAAAAATGCAACTACATAGCAGTAATTTTGTTTTTTTTTTAAAAATTTGTTTAGTTGATAATGTTTCCTTTTTTTTCAATATATTTAAATGCAATTAAGATCCAAAGTATGTACTTTCTAAAAATAAATCCTACCCCTCTATCCCAATATAAATTTTACACTTTTTATTTTTTGTCCGTCCCACATTAAATTTCACCATCCCAAAAACACATCAATCTTGGACCCTAAAAGTATATCTTAAGTATAAATTTGTCTCTCTCACCTAACATACATAACATATTTTATAATTTATTTATTACTTAAAAATACTATATTACTCTTCAAAAGCCAATAAAGTTAGTAAAAAAAAACTTATCTTTAACTCTATATCTATAATAACTGAGAAGATTAAGTTCGGACGTAGGAACTAGGAAGTATATTTTATTTATAAATTATTTATTTTTGTTTAGAGTGAGAGTGATAAGATAAAATGAAATTTGTGATGATTAAAATTAATATATTTATAATACTCTCTTCATCTGGTTTTAAGGTGTCCGTTTGCTTTTTGCACGTGAACTAAGGAGTATTATTATTATATGTAAAATGGGTAGTTGTATTAGAGGGAAGTGATGGGCCATATTATGTATTTTTTTATTAAATACGGGAAATGAATACCTTTAAATCGAACGTCAAAAATAGTAAAATGGACACTTTAAAAGCAGACAGAAGGAATAACATTTTTTTGTGTAGGGTGAAAGGAGGAGAGTGAAGAGAGAACGTGAGTAAGTAATGAGGGAGGAGAGAGGTGGAAAATAAAAAAAAGTAATAGAAGGTCCTACATTTGTCCATTTTATAGCATCATTCTCGTCTAAAAATACAACCCTTTATTTATAATCTTAGAAGTTACTCAAGTTTAAAACTTATCTCTCACTAAATATCATAATATCCTCTAACGTGATAATAACATTGACCACAAAATTAATTTTTATAAACAATATAAAGTTAATTTTTTTAAACAATAAAACAGTGTAAATGTGAAGAGTCTTCTAAAACGAACGGATACTTTACATTTTTTTCTATTACTTAGAAACACTCTGTTCGCATCTCCTGCTACATTTTGGTGTTACAAACCGTTGGATAATTGACACATAGGATAAACTATTTTAACGCGTGTAACAACAATAAACGTGAATGGTTGGAGTGCATGGCAGGGAATGGTGCTTGTAACAATGGCTGTTTCCATAAAATTCCAAAAGCCAAAGTGCGAAAACGGGGTATGCAGCAAGGCAAGCAGCCGTCAGATAGGTTTTTTCTACACTTCCCTCTACATCATCGCGATCGGCGCCGGAGGAACGAAGCCGAACATCTCGACCTTCGGCGCCGACCAGTTCGACGACCTGAGCCCTCAGGAGAAGAAGCTCAAGGCCTCCTTCTTCAACTGGTGGATGTTCAGCGCCTTCACCGGCGCCCTCTTCGCCACCCTCGCCCTCGTCTACATCCAGGAGAACCTCGGCTGGGGACTCGGCTATGGCATCCCCACCGTCGGCCTCATCTTCTCCCTCCTCATCTTCTATATCGGCACCCCTCTCTACCGCCACAAGCCCCGCCGCGCCGCCCACCCTGCTGCTGATCTTTTCAGGGTGGTTGTTACCGCTTTTGCTAATGCCAGGCTTAAGTTACCTGCCAATCCAGCCCATCTGCATGAGTTGGACCACCACTATTATATCACTACCGGGAAACGCCGGGTCCACCATACTCCCACTTTCAGGTAACACACATCTACCATGTTTCATTCATTTATTTAACTAGGTTTATATTTTATGCATGCAAAAAGCTCTAAATATGATGTTTTGCCTTTGCAAAGACTCTACCTTTTACTTCAATCTCATTTCTCTCCTATTCGAAAATAAATAAATAAGTTAAAGAATTTTCAAATTGTAAGTTGAAAAAGAAAAAAAAAAAGAAGAAAAAGTTGCATAATGAAGTGATCAAATCACTGCAAAAATATGTATAAAGGCAACACTTGGAAATTTTGACTTATCTACGTCCTACATATTTCTGACAGTACTATATGTTAAGAATTTTTTTAGAGTGATTAAATCACACATTTATAGAATAATTACTTTGCTACTAATATGATGCAAGAAGTATGATTTTCATGTTATCAAAATAGGCGCACAGTGTTAATTTTGATGGTTAACAATGTATTCATGTTGAAATGATGAGTTATAAAGTGTGAATTAATTATAAAGATTGGTCATGTGATGCATGAAAGAAATATTTCCATGTCCTAGAAATTGAAACAATGTGCAAAACTTAGGTGGACCATTATATAAGTGTAGGTGTGGGACTACAAAATAATTATCTCCACATTCATGGCAAAAGTGGACACCATCTTCAATATTCCATGTGCATTCTTTCATCTGGCATAAAGTGCTCCAATCACTCCCTTTTCAATTCTATCCTCCAATCAAGTAATACCACAACAAGACAAATGAAATTAATCATACACACATATAAATATATATACACTATGCTCTGCCATGCTATAATACCAGTGTAGAAAAAATCAGCTAGTCATTTTTTAAAAAATAGAAGTATTATAAAAAATCTGCCCATTTCCCTTAATTTTTTTCTTTTTTTTTTTTTAAAATCCAAATTCATGGTTGACTTATCATAGTGCACTCAACCTTTTAGCCTACGTAAGACCAATATATATCATGTTGTTTGTCCATCGTCTTCTACACATTATAAAGTTTTAATGGTCCATTCTCTTTCGAGATAACGTTTGGAAAAATGGGGCCAATAAAAAAATGATGATATGATTTGTTTTGGGATCTTGTTATTTATTTTTGGGGAATATTTTTTTTCAATAAGACATAGATTAAGTGGTGTTAAGTCGATTGCACAATTGTTACAAGATTTTTATATATGTCGAGGTGGACCCAATTATAAGATGCATCATAATGCACCCTATTGAGAATGGAATCCGTCCAATCAATATTATTAGCTAGGGTACATAGTAATTTAATTTGACTTTTTAGCTTCATTTCTACTTATATTTAGTCATCATTAATTTCATTATTATAAATTTGTTTTGGAATTGCTTGAACAAAAGTAGAAGTTAAAGTGCAACACACCAAACAAAAAATGAAGTGAATTAATTTTGTACACTATTAAACTTTTACATGCACAAATAAAAGTTTTGTAAATATTTCTTTGAACATATTGCATCTTATTCTATTTATATATAGGGTTAATGTTTACATTTATGAGTTAGTATTAATTTTCACAGAATAATAATTGTAATTGTACTATTATAATTTATTGCGTAACTCACGCTCATAGTTTAAGGTGTACTTTACATTTGTGGTTTACGATTTATTTTATCCTTATAATTCGTGGTGTGTCTTATTATTATAAATACTAAGATAATTGTCTTTTTAACTTATAAACGGGGTGTATGTAAACTCCACTTAACATGAGAGAAGCTCTAAAAATTTCCATGTTGTGTCTAGGTTTTTGGACAGGGCCGCTATCAAGCAAGACAACTTTAGTACAAGGCAACCATGTACAGTGACACAAGTTGAAGGGACAAAGCTAGTGCTAGGCATGTCCATGATATGGCTAGTAACCCTAATCCCTAGCACCATATGGGCTCAAACCAACACCATCTTTGTCAAACAAGGCACCACTCTAGACCGGCATTTCGGCTCAAGCTTCCAAATACCGGCTGCATCACTAGGAAGCTTTGTCACCATCTCAATGCTGATCTCCGTGCCAATGTACGATAGGTACTTTGTCCCCCTCATGCAAAGGCGAACCGGGAACCCTAGAGGGATAACCCTATTGCAAAGGCTAGGAATCGGATTCCTGATCCAGATCCTAGCCATTGCAATAGCGTACGTGGTTGAAGTAAAGAGATTGCACGTGATCAAAGCGAACCAAATCAAGAGCCCCGATGAAATAGTCCCAATGAGCATATTTAACTTGCTACCTCAATACGTTCTACTCGGTGTGGGCGATGTGTTCAATGCTATTGGGTTGATGGAGTTTTTCTACGATCAGTCCCCCGAGGAGATGCAAAGCCTCGGGACGACGTTCTTCACGAGTGGGATCGGTGTCGGGAACTTCTTGAACAGCTTTCTTGTCACCATGGTGGATAAGATCACAGGGAGAGGTGGAGGGAGAAGTTGGATTGGGAAGAATATGAATGATTCACATTTGGACTATTATTATGGATTTCTTTTCATATTATCTGCAATTAATATGGTTGTTTTTGTGTTGGCATCAAAGAAATATGTGTACAAAGTTGAATCAGCTGAGATAGAGATGGGATGTGAACAAATTGAGGGCAAAGCCCTAGGGTTGCAAGTTTGATTAAATTAAACATTGTTTTCACTAGTGCCAATTTGATTGTCTAATTTGATTGTCTCCAATACAAATTTTGATATTTTAAAGCTTATAGCACAATAGTTAATTAAGTACCATATGTCTACTTAGAAAATATCAAAATTCATAAGTATTATCAATTTCAATTTTAATTACTATTTTTTGTTTGCAAGTTTCAAGTTTGATCATATTTTTGTTCGATTTTAATATTTTTTATCCAAATTCAGTCCTAGGGTTGAAATTTTGCCCATTCAATTTAAATAAACTCGTAAAATGTACTTCAAATAGTTTATGATTGAGAACATATATAGTTTAACCAAGTGTGCAAGAATTCATTTTTATGTGGAACAAAGGCCCAAGCCCAATTAGGAGCTCAATTGAATGTACCTTAACCCATTCTAATCCCTATGTTTTGTTTTATACTATATGTCAGGGCGGCCCAACAATTTAGGGGCCGTGGCCCGTGATAAAAAATAAAATAAAATAAAACAAAACCCCGAATTTTTATTTACCTTTTAATTAATAAATTTCATAATAAAAATATTTTACATAACATTTCTATTTCCACATTATAGCTTTAATTTACAGTATACAATTAAAAAAATGATGGCAGACAACTAGAATGTTTGGTTTCTCAGTTTTTTTAAGTTTTGAAAAAAATATTAAATTATTGGTTTAAGAAAAGTATATTTACTAAGTTGTTCTTAACATTAATTATAAAGTGATTTCTGGGTATTCATATAATAAACTTAAAACTCAATTTAATAAGTATGTATACATCCAACTCATACAAATATTACGTCTATTTAAATTGGTGCAATGCAATTATGCAAAAGACTTCCACTTATATATACTGTAAGCAAATAAAAATTTACTGTCCAATCAAATGGCGACACGTGGATTTTTATTAATTAAATGTTAATTTATTTTGGAATTTAAATAAATTAATTCCTAAAGTAAATTAATAAATAATTTGAGCCCAACAAATTAAATGTGCTTAAATTAAATGAGGTCTGACCCAAGTCAAGCAAGCCCAATTCAAATGAGGCCTGACTTAAGTCAAACAAGCCCATATAAATTAAATCAGGCCCAAATAAAATAGGTCTGATTACAGCCCAAACAAGTGGAGGCCCAAGCCCGCAGGATATGACCCAAATAACTCTGGACCAATCAGAATGCAGGACATTTATGAGGGGTCTTCACCTCTCACCTATATAAAGGGGTCTTCTCCATTCACTCCAGACACACTGAAGCATCTGAAGACAAAAGCTCTGAAGAGATCAAGAATACGAGCAGTGCTCCCTTGAATACTTCAAGCATCTTCAAGTCAAGAACGACAAACGATTCGGGATTAAGGTGCGGAGCCCCCCAAATCGAGCGTTCTTCATAAACTAAGTTCTTCAGTGTTCTTCGAGACAAGAACGGCAAACGATTCGGGATTAAGGTGCTGAGCCCCCCAGATCCAGTGTTTTCACATCAAATACGTTTAATCCAAACAAAGGCTCGACGCCTCTGGATAAACGTTATAAAGTCCCAAATTCGAGCTCGGACAAGCTTCAATTGAAGATCCGACTCCACACACGCTGTCAACACAGTCAGCGTACACTCCAGTCAACAAAGTCAAAGTCAGCGCAGTCAACACAGTCAGCGCCGTCAACACAACCAGTCAAAGTCCACGTTGGTTCGAGAGAAGAATCAGATGATTGATAGAGATCGCTTCCTTAATTATCAAGTTTAATCCTTCTGGATTATTATTGTAATTAACTTGTATTTATTTTATTATAAATACAAAAATTTGTTGTTACAAATTTTGGCAAGCCCAGTGGGACGATCTCTACCTCTCATCTCTTCTCCCTACAAAGATACAACATGACTCCTGTCAAGATCACAGTAGGAAGGACTTCTGCCTCCAAGCTCTCCGCCTCGTTGAGTGAACAAGTTGCTGTTGTTACAAGGAGTATGTCGATGAAAGCTCAGTCAGAGACCTCCTCCGGCTCTAACTTTTCGGTTGAAATGGCTTCAAGAAAACAGCTACCCATGAAAGAGGATAGTGATGAAGATTCTGCATGCTCACACCCTCGTTCATCCTCAAGCTCTTTATCGGACTCAATTGCAGCCCCGGTAATGATGGCCGGCACTACAACTATTGAGGAGCAATTAGCAAATATGATAAAAGCTATCGAAGGGCTCACGAAACATATGGAAGCTCAAGACACCAAGATCTCCCAATTGATAGAAAAAAGAGACATTGCGGAGACTAGCCGTGCAAACGGAAAAGGAGTTGTGGACGAGAGTGAGGTGGAAGAGTTCACAAAACGCCAAACTACTGAAAAAGAGCAAACTGAAAGAGGAGTGCAACTTTCGGCTGATAGAATGCTCCAAGTGGAGCAACTCAAAGATATTATACTTGGAACAATAAAAGAAAGGTTTGAAGAGAATGCCAAGCCTACCGTCACTTATGTTAAGCCTTACACAAAAAGAGTGAATAACTTAAGGTTGCCACCTGGTTATCAGCCTCCTAAATTCCAGCAATTTGATGGCAAAGGAAACCCCAGACAGCATGTGGCACATTTCATTGAGACGTGCAATGATGCTGGTACTTATGAAGACTATATGGTGAGGCAATTCGTTCGCTCTCTCAAAGGAAATGCCTTTGATTGGTATATCGACTTGCAGCGTGAGTCCATCGACAGTTGGGCACAAATGGAATATGAATTCCTCAATCATTTCTACAGCATGAGGAGAACCGTTAGTATGACTGAGCTAACTAATACTCGCCAATTGAAGGACGAGCCTGTGATTGATTATATTAATCGATGGAGAAACTTGAGTTTAAATTGCAAAGACCGATTATCCGGAGAGTCTGCTATCGAAATGTGCATCCAAGGGATGGAGTGGAATTTACTCTACATACTCAAAGGGATTCAGCCAAAGACTTTCGAGGAGTTGGCTACGAGAGCTCATGATATAGAATTGAGCATGGCAGCCAGTGGAATCAAACACTCACCAGTGTCGGATTCTTACAAGTCCAGAGACAGACAAGAATTCAAGAAAGGGGGCAAGCCTTATGCAAGAAACTCCAATAAAGAATCAATGGCCATAAACACTGCTACAGTCAAGATTCGAAAGAATGGAGATGACAAGAAAGATAAAGGAAAACAAGTTACCCAAGAGTGGGGGCAAAGAAGGTTGACCCTAAAGGAGATGCAAGAAAAAGAGTATCCATTTCTGAACTCTGATGTTTCTGGCATATTTGATGATCTGATGAAAGACAAACTCATCGAACTCCCCGAAATGAAACGTCCAGAGAAAGCGAGTCCAACCAATGACCCAAAATATTGCAAGTACCATAGATTGGTGGGTCATCCCATTCATGATTGCTTCATCTTCAAGGAAAAGATCATGCAGTTGGCTAAGGAGGGAAAGATTGTGTTGGAGGATGAAGCGGCCGCAAACTTCGCTTCCATAAAAGAAGTTCACAATGAAGGCTCTTGTCATGCGGTGAGTAAGGAGGGCAATGAAGATGAACGAGTTGAGAACACGAAAAAAGCTTATTCTATGAAGGTGACCTTCACAGATGAAGACATGTTGTTGGGTTCACAGCCTCACAACCGACCTCTATTTGTAACTGGTTATACGCAAGGGCTGCAAGTAAAGCGTATACTTGTTGACGGAGGCTCAGCAGTAAACATTCTGTCTTTAAGAATGTTGAAAAAGTTAGAGATACCGGTGGATGAACTCAATCATAGCCGATTGATGATCCAAGGGTTCAATCATGAAGGGCAAAGGACTCTCGGCACGATTATTCTCGATTTGATGATTGATGAGATGAGATCAACGGTGCTCTTCCATGTCATAGACGCAAAAACTTTATACAATATGCTTTTGGGGCGCCCATGGCTGCACGAGAATGGTGTGGTCCCTTCTACATTACACCAGTGTTTCAAGTATAGTGAAGGCAACAGTGTGAAAAGGGTATTCGGCGATGATAAGCCGTTTACTGAAGTTGAATCTTACTTTGCTGATGCTAAATACTTCTTCAAGAATACAAAGAAAGTGAACCAAGAAGAAGCCCCAGCACAAGATAATGGGGGCAGTAAACAAATAAAGGAGGAAGGTAGCACATCATCCACCACTCTCAAGAAGAACAAAGGCAAAGAGCTTGAGGCCCTGGAAGAATTAACATTGTCTTTAACTAAAATTGATGAAAGTAAGACTTCTTCTCCACCGCTCAAAGGATTCGTACGTCCTATTGAAGGAGCAAAAACTAAGCATGGTGAAGTATTTGAAGCAGAAATATCTAAGTCATATGGCCCTCAAGCTTTCAAACTCCTCAAGAAGGCTGGGTATGAACCAAAGGAGAAACCGGTGATGAGCAAGTTGCCTCAAGAGACTGTCATCTCATCTGAACATGAGTTCAATGCCACTCAGAAAACGTTGAAAAATAGTGGCCACACTGTCAAGAATGCTAAGCCAGGTTTGGAATATATCTCTCAAAAGCCAGTCCGCATAGCAATCAGAAGAGCAAACACAAATTATATCACAGAAGGAGAAGTTTCGTCCACAGAAGACATTTTTGATGAAAGTGGAAGGAAAATCAAGAGGAGCTCTGTCTTCGAAAGGCTTGGAAGCGTTTTCGAAAGGCTCGGACCGTGTGAAAGGAACAAGATTGGGAAGAAAAATAATTTCAAGTCTCCTAGCTTTCCAAAACTCCGAAGTCGAATCCCTTCTCGTATGAAGAGGCGAAATATCTTGACAGTCTCATGTGGAAGAGAGTTGAAGGCTAAGATGCAGACAATTGTCTTTACTAAAGAAGACAATGATGATGATAAAGAAAGTGTAGCTTCCACCAACCATATCACTGCTCTTGAGGATTCTCAAGTAGAGGAAGTGGATGCCGAGGATGCCCCTCCGCAATTTGAGGAGGGTGTGAAAGCCACTGTTGATGAGTTGAAAGAAATCAACTTAGGTAACGAAAGCGACTCACGTCCTACTTACATAAGTGCCCTGCTAAGTAATGAGGAAGAAGAACAATATATCAGCCTTTTACGAGAATTTTGGGATGTCTTTGCATGGTCGCATAAAGAAATGCCAGGCTTGGATCCAAAGATCGCAGTGCATCATTTGTCCATCAAAAAAGGAACTTGGCCAATTAAGCAAATGCAGCGTCGATTTCGACCAGAGTTAATTCCATTAATTGAAGATGAAGTTAATAAGCTTCTTGAAGCAGGCAAGATCAGAGAAGTCAAGTATCCTACATGGATTTCTAACATCGTGCCAGTGAGAAAGAAAAATGGGCAAATCAGAGTATGTGTTGATTTTCGGGATTTGAACATGGCGTGTCCGAAAGATGACTTCCCACTGCCAATTGCTGAGCTCATGATAGATGCAACAACAGGGCATGAGGTCCTTTCGTTTATGGATGGATCATCTGGCTACAACCAGATTGGTCTGGCTCCCGAAGACCAAGAGAAAACAGCCTTTCGTACTCCGAAAGGAATATATTGCTATAATGTGATGCCATTTGGCTTAAAGAATGCTGGTGCTACTTATCAACAAGCCATGCAGAAGATATTTGATGACATGCTTCATAAGATCGTCGAATGCTACGTTGATAACATTGTGGTGAAATCAAAGAAAAAGAAAAATCATCTCCATGATTTAAGGCGAGTGTTTGAGCGTTTAAGGGATCATCAACTCAAGATGAATCCACTCAAGTGTGCATTTGGGGTTACATCCGGAAAATTTCTTGGATTTATTGTTCGCCGTCGAGGAATCGAGATTGAGAAGGCGAAGATTGATGCAATCATGAAGATGCATATGCCTCGGAACATCCATGAACTCAAAAGTCTGCAAGGAAAATTGGCATACATGAGAAGATTCATATCAAACTTGGCCGGTCGATGTCAACCGTTTAGTCATCTCATGAAGAAAGGCAGTATATTTGAATGGGATGAAGCTTGCAATAATGCTTTCAATAGCATTAAAGAGTACTTGATGAAAGCACCAGTGTTGTGTGCACCAATACCTGGATGTCCGTTAATTCTCTACCTAGCTGCTCAAGAACGTTCTGTTAGAGCTTTACTCGCATAAGAGAATGATGATGGCAAAGAAACTGCCCTTTACTATTTGAGTAGAACCATGACTCCAAACGAATTGAAATATTCACCAATTGAGAAGATCTGCTTGGCCCTTATCTTCATGATTCAGAAGTTGAAACATTACTTCCAAGCTCATACAGTTCGGCTAGTTTCAAAAGCTAACCCACTAAAGTTCGTCATGTCAAAACCAGTACTCTCAAATCGGCTTGCCAGGTGGTATCTCCAACTTCAACAGTTTAAGATTGTATATGTCCCTCAGAAGGCCGTAAAAGGACAAGTGTTGGCAGATTTTCTAGCTGATCATCCAATGCCTGCAGAATGGGAACAGTCTGATGAACTCCCTGATGAAGATGCTTTCACTGTGGAGATAGCTTCTCCTTGGAAAATGTATTTTGATGGAGCATCTCATAGGGACGGGGCTGGTGCTGGAGTCGTATTCGTAACATCCAGTGGTGAAGTTTTGCCATTCTCATTTTCCTTAACAGAAAACTGCTCTAACAATGTAGCCGAGTATCAAGCACTCATACTTGGTTTAGAGATGGCCGTCGATATAAAGCAATTACACCTTAAAGTGTATGGTGATTCGTTACTTGTGATAAACCAACTACTTGGGGTGTATGAAGTAAGGAAGCTTGAGTTGTTCCCATACCACAAGTATGCTCAAAAGCTGATGAGCTGGCTTGGTGATGTTGATATCGAGCATTTACCCAGAAGAGAGAATAAGCAAGCTGACGCCCTTGCCAAGCTAGCATCAAATATAGCTATGTTGGAGGCGCAAGTTCAAATTTCAGTGTGCAAAAGTTGGGTTGTACCACCAATCTTCGAGGATGACGATTATGAAGAAGTTGAAAATCATTTGGTGGAGGTCTTCGAAATTGAAGAAGAGGATTGGCGTCAACCACTCATCGATTATCTCAAGTATGATAAATTGCCAAATGAGCCACGTCAAAGGGTTGATATTCGGCGTCGGGCACCTCAATTTATTTACTTCAAAGGCACAATGTATAGAAGATCATTTGATGGAATTTTCTTGAGATGCCTAAGTAAAGAAGAGTCTGTTCAAGCAATGGAGGAAGCTCATTCCGGAATTTACGGTGCTCATCAGTCTGGGCCGAAGCTACACTTCAGAGTCAAAAGAATGGGCTATTATTGGCCAACAATGGTGAAAGATTGCATGGAGTATGCACAAAAATGTCAGGCTTGCCAATTTCATGGGAACTTGATCCATCAACCTCCGGAGCCTTTGCACCCGACAGTTGCTTCATGGCCTTTTGATGCTTGGGGATTAGATGTGGTGGGGCCTCTCACAAAATCTTCTGGTGGTCATCTCTACATCCTTGCTGCCACCGATTACTTTTCCAAATGGGCTGAAGCTGTGCCTTTGAGGGAAGTAAAGAAGGAAACTGTTGCTGATTTCATTCGGATCAACATCATTTACAGATATGGTGTTCCCCGCTATATCATCACCGATAATGGAAAGCCATTCAGCAATAGCTGGATCGATAAGTTGTGTGAGAAGTTTGACTTCAAACAAAGGAAGTCGTCAATGTATAATGCAGCTGCCAATGGTCTAGCTGAAGCATTCAACAAAACCCTGTGCAGTCTGTTGAAGAAGGTGGTCTCCAAGTCTAAAAGAGATTGGCATGAAAGAATAAATGAAGCTTTATGGGCGTACCGCACCACCTATAGAACTCCTACTCAGGCTACTCCGTATTCTTTGGTTTATGGTGTTGAAGCTGTGGTACCTCTCGAGAAACAAATTCCTTCTTTAAGGATGGCCATACAAGAAGGCTTAACCGAAGAAGAAAATGCAAAGTTGCGCCTTCAAGAATTAGAAGCTCTAGATGAGAAGAGGTTAGAGGCACAACAAAGACTTGAGTGCTATCAATCTCGCTTATCCAGAACATTCAACAAAAGGGTGAAGATACGTTCTTTTCAAGTTGGCGACTTAGTGCTTGCCGTGAGAAGACCTATTGTGGTCACACATCGTGTTGGAAATAAGTTTCTCCAAAAATGGGATGGCCCTCATGTTGTAAAGGAAGTATACACAAATGGCGCCTACAAGTTGATATCAGAAGATGGCGTAAACATTGACCCCATAAATGGGAAATTCTTGAAATGCTATTACGCGTAAAACAACTACAAGATATTACGCTCCTTGATATGAGCTAAAACTGTCCACATGATACTCCTTGATATGAGTTTAAACTATCTGACACAAATAATGCAAGGCTCCTTGACACAAGTATAAACTGTCTACAAGTTCAAATTCAAGACTCATTGACATGAGTATAAGTTGTCAGCAAATTCAAATTCAACGCTCCATGACGCACGAGCCTAAACTGCATGTTACTCCTAGTCCGCACGAGTATAAACTGTGTACGATAAACTCTTGGTCCGCACGAGTATAAACTGTGTACGACAAACTCCTGGTCCACACGAGTATAAACTGTGTACGACAAACTCCTGGTCCACACGAGTATAAACTGTGTACGACAAACTCCTGGTCCGCATGAGTATAAAATGTGTACGACAAACTCCTGGTCCGCATGAGTATAAAATGTGTACGACAAACTCCTGGCCCGCATGAGTATAAACTGTGCACGACACCCCCAATCAAAACCATGTCCCTTTGAACTACGTTATGACTTGATTCTCTTTGAAGAGATACGTAGGCAGCTTAACATTTGTTAAGTTCAGTCATGTTTTTGTTTGTTTGTATCAAATTTGTGAAGCAAAAAGCAAATTAAGATATAAAGGCAGCAGGTAAACATCCTAAAAGTAGTAAAGCAAAGCCAAAGATGCAGTGATGAATAAGAAGAGAAAAAAAAAGATAAGAGAGAATATGGATTTTATTGATAATATCATTACAGTTAAAAAAAAAGACATTGAAATGAAATGGTTTCAATACAAACTAATGAAAAATATTCATATTGGATAACTCATCTCGAGCGGCCTCCAAAGCTTGTGTAACAGTCCTTAATTCATCAGCAATGGAATCTTCTAGGATAGGTGTTTTCTTTAGTACACCAATGTCCCTGGCAGCAGTTTGGGCTCCAAGCTTTGCATTTTGAACGGATTCACGAAGATGTTCAACCTTTCGGGATACTGTTTCCTTCTCCTTCAACAGGGTCTCAATTTCTTCCGCAATTTACTTCAACCTAGTCTCGGATTCTTGCAATTGCTTGATATCTACAGCTTCTTTGCCTTTGTGTTCATCAGCACGCTTCCTTGCATCGGTCAGGCGCTTTTTAACTTCTCTCCTGGACAGCCCATCAGCAAGTTTTATCTTCACGGCATCATACGCATCAGCTTTAGTAAATAAGAAGTCAAATGATGCTTCTAAAGCAGATCCGTCAATCTCTGGAGCGCTCTTGAAATTATTCACCATTTTGAGTCCCTCATTCCGCATAGAAGATAAGGAGCTGACAGAAGTCCTCTTCAACTTATCTTGAAAGCTTTTCCACACTTTCATATTAACTAGTTTCCTAGCATCCATGATCTCGGCATCAAAGTTAAATGTTGTAATTTCTGGAGCTTCCATTGTAGTAATTAGAGGATGAGACTCGGGCACAATAGGAGAAATTTGATTTACATCATCTACTAAGCCTTTAAGGGCTGCAGCGGAAACTGATCCTTCTTCCTCAAGTTCCTCATAATCAGAGCCAAATACAACATTCAGATGTTACAAAAAATGAGATATTAGAAAATAGTTATATGTATGGAAGTATGGAATTCATAATTAAAAAAGGGGATTGAAAACCTCGGTTTGAGTTATCAGGACGTGCACAAGAGATTCGCCTCTTTTGGTCCTCTTCAAGTTTCGGTCTGTGCTACTCTCATTTGAATAAGAGAGACCACTCTTTCTTTTTTTTGCTACACTTGACGTTCCAACAATCACCTTCTGAGGAGGTGGGGCTTCTAACGATACAGTTACTTCATCAATCTTGGCATTATCCGAATTGCTAATAATGTCAACTTCTTCTTCTACGGTGTGGCTCGGAACAATTCTGATTAGATCCGCCATATGATCTATAAAATAAGTCCCATGAATTTGAGAGGACCACTCAGCATACTTTGGTGAGCAGAAGTTTCTGAACTCTGTGGGGGCGCATGGAAAAGTAGCTTTAGAGCGAGAATTGCGTAAGATACATCGCCTCCAAAGCTGAAGCCCTTGCTCTAAAGTAGACTCTCGAAGGTTTGTTCTCAGTTTCCCTGGAGTATCTTCTTGATAAAAGCCAAATTGACGGCTGAATCGATGTGGGCTGTAAGGTTCAATAAAAAATCTCCCATTTTATCGTAGAGTGAGATAACTCATACGAATAGCAATGAAAAAGCCCCAATCACGCCAAGATGCTTGGTCAATATCAATATACTCCATTGGATTATTTATTCGGCGAACATTACAGAGCAAGGAAGCATTACTTCCATTTTGAAGTCTTTTGCGAGCATTAGTTGGAGTAAAGAACTTTGCTCCATTCTCACCTGAATATGTTACCATTAAAGGGATCTTCAGTTCATGTGGATTTGGATAATGAGTATTGAAATAATGAGCCAACCAGGTGTACACAAAGTGTACGGGAAATGTTAACTTCAGCTCAGAGGGTCTAGGATCATTTGAAATTTTGTTCAAGCCTCTATAGATACTCGTCAAGACTGGGACGACAAGTCCAACTGACCTTCCTGTAGCCATCAAGCTCGCTACCTTAAAGGTTTCAGGACGTATTAAATCTACTTCATCGGTAGGGAGTACGAAAGAGCAAAGCCAGCAAGCCAGATAAGCAGCCAGATATGTCTCATCTTGGTGCATAACATCAATACCGAACATTTTGAAGGGTCCTGTTTCTGCAGAGGTTCATTTCTTATGATCACCAATAATCCCATTTGGGTTGTGTGTTTTCTTGCGGCGGTTCTTCCTACTCTTCTCTACACGTACATGAGGTTTCTTGTATGTTGTAGGCCGACAAAACCAAAATTTTACCCATCGAGTGAGTGAAACAGAGTCAGTGTCATCAAGACTGCGAAGTCTATGGTAGGCGTGCAGCAAGTGCCGACAACTAGATGGAATACGTAAGCCATTGAGGTCACGATCATTGAAGAGTTCAGGTTTATCGGGCACAACCTCTTCATATAAATGACCGGCTAGTGGCAAGTCCGTCCAGTTGTACAAATCCCATAGAGAAATTGACATTTCTCCAAAAGAAGTGAGCAAAGTGTTGGTTACAGGGCACCACGCCTCACAGAAAGTTTTGATGATCTCTTGGTTGCAGTCGTATGTGAATAAAAATGCAAAAATTGGGTCATAAATCTTTATTCTTGCAAGATCGTCATGATATCTGCTTAGGACAACTTCAGTCCATTCCCAATAGCCAGGAGTATAACGGAATTCTCCAGAAAAATTCACCGAATTGCCCCACGCTGCATGATCATCAATTATTCGGCGCCCTAATGTGGGCAAAGGGTCAAGGTTTTCATCTTCGGTATGGTTAATCGCCTTCAAAATTACAACTTCGGTTTCACCCAAGTTCAGATCTTCAGTCCAAGTCTTTAGATCAGGTTCGCTATTCTCGCAAGGAATTTTGTCTATAGGTGCACCCATCAAGGGTCTCTCAATCGGAAGATAAGTTGCTCCATCGGATGGTGAGTTCTTATTGTCAAGAATCACCAATTGGCGCTTATTAGAGTCTATGACCATACCAGCGAAATAAACCATCTTGAAGTTGAATTAACTGCAAGGAAATATGAGAGAATATATCAGCAAAAGTGGTTCAAATTAATTTATATTTCTTTGATTTAATTAATTAAAAGGCCCAAAATAAATTCACGGGTCAATTAATTATTAAATTCAAAATTATAAATTAAACGTATGATGGGAAGGGTCTAAATATTGAAAGGAGCAATTAAATTAATTCATATTTGAGCTTGATAAACTAAGCCCAAATTACATGAATTAAATTTAAGAGGTACGGCCCAAATTGTTGTTATAAGCTTGAATGCATGAAGCTCAAAATAATGTGAATTAATGGCCCTTCCGAAGTCAAATTGGCATGAACATAAGCCCACATGACTTATTTGTTAAATAAAGTGATCCAATGGTCTAAATTTCGTTGTGGGTCTGAAGCCCAAATTTTGATTGAAACTCATATAAGAGTCCAGACAAAAGTAACTTCCACATGGGCTTAAAGGTGCAAGGTTGATTTTATTTTTGAAAGCCCAAATTTAATCAAATGGGCTAAAGTGGCCAAAATTAGCTTGGAAAGTCAAAATTGATTATAACTAATCAATTCTTGCCACATGTAAATTCCCATTTGAAGAAGAGCAGTCACGTGAATTTACTGCAAAGTCAAAATTGAAATCTGCATCCTAAATTCCTCACGACAAGATGAAGCTCTCTCTTTCGTCAAGGAGTCGCAACCCACTGTTCGTTGTCAATCGCCAACGGAACTTGCCGACAGCCACCCCCCGCTAGCGCCCATCAGTCGTCATTTCTCCGATCGCCGTGCCGTCGCGCCTATTGCTGTCGCCGGAATCAGACTCCGGCCATAGTTGCTCGCGCCCAGATTCGCCGCCATCGCTACTGCTTGCCAAAAAAAATTAAAAATTTTGAAGATAATACAAAAGGAAAGTCAAAGTTGCTGTTGAAATTAAATCATCTCCAAGGCAGAATCACGTTAATGTGATACCCATTTCAACCAAATCAGCCTTTTCTCAAACATATGATATCTGCAGTGAGCAATTAAATTGATGTTGGCTCAGCTATGGTGAAGATGTATGGCCTGCAGACATTTAATCCAAACCCAATTTTGTAAGCCCAACTTTGTAGGCCCAAATTTAATTAAATGGGGCAAAGGAGTCAAAATTGACTTGGGAAGTCAAAATTGATCACTCCTTTCACGTGAATCCTCAGTACCCATCTGCAGAAATCAAAATCAATTTGCTTTTCAATTTTAACACGTCGAAACCAAAGGTGTTCTTCCGCCGGATAGCCGCGACTCAGTTAGGCGAAGTATTGTTTGCCGTCGAAGACTGTCGACATCCCACATGCTGCCGGAAATTCACGCCCCGCTAACGCCCGTCGGCTGGTGTTTCTCATGGCCTCTACCCGCCACTCACCAACGCTGAGGCTGCCCATATCTGTTGCCGAATTTCCACGTCGAAACAGCCCCACACGCCGAGCCGGCCACCATCCCCCAGATCGGATGAACGCCGCACCCGCTCAGCCATCGGAGATCACTATTTCGCTGCCAGAAACGCTAACCCACAACCAATGAGCCGTCGACTCATCACTGCTCAACCGCCTTCAATCGCTCGCCCAGAAGCCGACAGTACACGACATCCTCGATCCCCCGATCGAGAGTAGTGAGCCGCTGCCGCCAAAATTGGACTCCAGCCGCGCTGTCAATCGCCGAAGAGGAACCACCGCAGGCCGCGGGCCTCCGAGTTGCTCAGCCTCTCGTCGACTGCCAGTCGTCAGCATCACCGAGAACCCATCGAGCCGTCACCAATGCACTCGGCCGTCGTACCCCTCGCCAGATCTTCTCGCTAGCTGTGACCTCCGACAGACGATCACATTGCCATCGACCATGCACCGCCAGCGCCACTAGCGCTCATCAGCCGCCGGTTCCCTGATGTGTGTCGCCGCCTGAAACCGCGAGCCTAGCCGCCAGTTCCACCACATCAGTCAATCTTGTCCGCCAAGGACATCTCTCTCGCCTGAAATCTACCCCATAAGAGACAACCGAGGGGCAATAATCCGTTTTATTTAAAGGGACAACAGAGGAACAATAATCCGTTTCATTTAAAGGGACAACCGAGGGACAATAATCCGTTTCATTTAAAGGAACAATCAAGGGACAATAATCAATTTCATCCAAATGGACAATCCAGGGACAACCTTGAAGGGACTAGGCTAGATGGCCTTTCTTTCGAAAAGGAAGAAGGACGAGGTTGAAAAAAAAAGGGCAAAACAAAAGCATCCAGTAATATAAAGAGGCAGACTAAAAAAATGGATGGATTAAGGACTTACCCTGATAGTAGGCAATGCTTGATGAAGGAATCTACAAGACAAAGGAGAATGACTTAAAAAAAAAAATTTTGAAGAAAAGAAAAGAAATCAGAACTGTAAATGTCTTACAGTCGTTGGTGGAAAAAAATCAAAGACATTGGGCCTTCTTATATAGTGAAGAGGCTGCAACAAATTATGGAAATTATCTTGGTGAACAAGAAATAAATATGTTCCATATTCTCTTATCTTGGTGAACAAGAAACAAATATGTTCCATATTCTCTTATCTTGGTGAACAAGAAACAAATATGTCCATATTCTCTTATCTTGGTGAACAAGAAACAAATATGTCCCATATTCTCTTATCTTGGTGAACAAGAAATAAATATGTCCCATATTCTCTTATCTTGGTGGACAAGAAACAAATTTATTCCATATTCTCTTTTGGAGTTGGGCATAAGAAAATAAATTGGGCCACTTAAAATTGGGCCAAGAAAAAAGTTTATTTGGAAAAAGTAATTTTTTTAATTGCAAAAGCCCAAATTATAAATGCTGAAAAAAAAGTACTTTTTGCGATTCCTTCACATCAAGACACATTGTCCGTGAACAAATCGCAAGGGGGCATTTGTAAGCAAATAAAAATTTACTGTCCAATCAAATGACGACACGTGGATTTTTATTAATTAAATGTTAATTTATTTTGGAATTTAAATAAATTAATTCCTAAAGTAAATTAATAAATAATTTGAGCCCAACAAATTAAATGGGGCTTAAATTAAATGAGGTCTGACCCAAGTCAAGCAAGCCCAATTCAAATGAGGCCTGACTTAAGTCAAACAAGCCCATATAAATTAAATCAGGCCCAAATAAAATAGGTCTGATTACAGCCCAAACAAGTGGAGGCCCAAGCCCGCAGGATATGACCCAAATAACTCTGGACCAATCAGAATGCAGGACATTTATGAGGGGTCTTCACCCCTCACCTATATAAAGGGGTCTTCTCCATTCACTCCAGACACACTGAAGCATCTGAAGATAAAAGCTCTGAAGAGATCAAGAATACGAGCAGTGCTCCCTTGAATACTTCAAGCATCTTCAAGTCAAGAACGACAAATGATTCGGGATTAAGGTGCGGAGCCCCCCAAATCGAGCGTTCTTTATAAACTAAGTTCTTCAGTGTTCTTCGAGACAAGAACGGCAAACGATTCGGGATTAAGGTGCTGAGCCCCCCAGATCCAGTGTTTTCACATCAAATACGTTTAATCCAAACAAAGGCTCGACGCCTCTGGATAAACGTTACAAAGTCCCAAATTCGAGCTCGGACAAGCTTCAATTGAAGATCCGACTCCACACACGCTGTCAACACAGTCAGCGTACACTCCAGTCAACAAAGTCAAAGTCAGCGCAGTCAACACAGTCAGCGCCGTCAACACAACCAGTCAAAGTCAAAGTCCACGTTAGTTCGAGAGAAGAATCAGAAGATTGATAGAGATAGCTTCCTTAATTATCAAGTTTAATCCTTCTGGATTATTATTGTAATTAACATGTATTTATTTTATTATAAATACAAAAATTTGTTGTTACATATACATCCTAAAATAAATAAATAAATAAATAAATATATATATATATATATATATATATATATATATATATATATATATATATATATATATATATATATATATATATATATTAAGGACCATCCTATCAAAATTGGGGACTCTAATTTCCCATCTTTGTGGACGCCGGAAACTGATGATGAAGATTTTATAGAAAAATAAATAAGATTGTGTATAGAAATACTTTTTGGAATATGACCATTGCTTATTATTCTTTTAAGTAATAAATTATTCCAAAATATCAAGAAATATAAACGGTAAATGAACACATTTTTTCAGAAAGATAACAGTTTGATAACATACAGAAAGGTATCAATTGTTATGTAGGATATATATATATATATATATATATATATATATATATATATATATATATATATATATGGTGACACTTTAAAATCCGTTCTCTAATTATTCCTGAATTGCTTACAAAATTGTTCCGTGATACTGTCGTAATTTTTTTTTTGTTGATAGATTATCAATTTCTATAATAAAAAACAAAATAAAAAATTTGCATAACTTTATATCTGCTTTAAGTTAATTACTATTAAAAAAATGATGGCAGACAACTAGAATGTTTGGTTTCTCAGTTTTTTTAAGTTTTGAAAAAATATTAAATTATTGATTTAAGAAAAGTATATTTACTAAGTTGTTCTTAACATTAATTAAAGTGATTTCTGGGTATTCATATAATAAACTTAAAACTCAATTTAATAAGTATGTATACATCCAACTCATACAAATATTATGTCTATTTAAATTGGTGCAATGCAATTACGCAAGAGGACTTCCACTTATATATACATCCTAAAATATATATATATATATATATATATATATATATATATATATATATATATATATATATATATATATATATATATATATATATATATATATATACTAATTGCAAATACGCTGCTATAAATAACTTTTTAAAAGTATTAGGTGTCGCGACGTGGTTAATTGACGTATTTTTTATTTTAATTTTCAACTATATAATCTGTTTACTTTTATTTATTTATTTATTTATTTATTTATTTATTATTATATTGTTCATGTATATCTATAAATTAAATACCACCTTTAATTATATATTTTTTTATTGGTTAGAAATATATAATTAAACCAATTAATAAAAATATATCCAACCTACTATTATTATTATTACTAGTAATGCCCCGTGCGATGCACAATTATCGAAGAAAATATAAATTTCTTTAGTTTAATAAGTGATAGGAGTATTCAATTGAGGAATATAATTGAGATTTTTGGATTAAAAATATATTAATAAATAATAATGTATATTTATTTTGAATTTTTGATATGATAGATTTTAAATTTATGTCAAATCAATGTATTAGAATATATATTAATTAATAGTATAAAAAAAGAGGAGAGATAAATAGACAATGAATATTAAATGAGGAGATATTATAGAAGGTGAATATGTTGAGGGTTGTAAGTCCACTTTTCATTTAAAAATTATATGGTAAATGTAGTAGTATAGTAGTAAGGAATGGTAATGAATACTCCTCTGTCCCATAATAAACTTCATCATTTTCATTTTCATATGTCTCACATTAAATTTCACTACCCAAAAGAGAAAATATCACATTAATTTCCACCCCTAAAAGTTTACAACTTTACCACAATCACATAACACATATAACATACCTTATAATTTATTTATTACTTAAAAACACTACATCACCCTCAAAAAGTCAAGAAAGTTGAAAAAATTTAATTTTTCTTAAATTCCGTGTCTGCAGTAACGATAAGTTTATTTCTGGACGAATGGAGTATTATTTTTAAAAATTATTTGATAAATAATAGGAATGATTATCATATTAATTAATTTAACATATTTTTAAAATCACATATATATTTTCCATCTTTCGTACCATCGGTATATTATTGCATACTTTATTTTTCCATTTCACTTTGAAAATCAACCTATTTTGTTTATTTATTTTTGGGTCCGATTTTTTAGTAGCCATTATTAACAAAGTACAATTTTAAATAGCCACATCTCTTAAAACTAATTTTTACTAGCCACTTTTTAGTGGACTCCCCAAATTACCCTCATAACTGTCAGATAAAGGACGAAAATAAAGGGGCGATCATCAAGTCAGTTTTGACTGCAGTAAATGGGGTGGGTGGACCACATTTAAATTTGTAATTAGTGGGTTGGTGGATCACATTTAAAGTTTTTAAATTTTGGATGTGGGTTGGTGGTGTATATCATTAACGTCATTTTCACTTTGAGGGTTTTCGACTGGTCAATCCGATACGGCAATTTCGACTTTTTTTAGCCAATGAATCCACCATGTCATAACCAACCTAATTTTTTTCCACTTTCTCCAATTCGATGACCTCGATTTGAGGCTGCAGGCCGCCAATGAGATTCGCCACCTCAATAAAACCTCGCAGCGCTACCGCTGTCATTTCTCCACCGCAGTCGGGGCTCTTGTCGATACGCTCCGCTGCCACTCCGTTGATGCTAATGAGGCCGCCCTTGCCGCTTTACATAACCTCGTTGTCAAGGATGAATCGTGAGTTTGATTTAATTTTTATTTGCAGATTGTGCTTCTCGTGCTTGTGTAATGCGCTCTAATTTATTATTCAAGTGGATCACTGAATTAATAAACTTGATGTTTTTTATGTTGACATGCTGTAATATAACAATTTCTGGTGTTGAATATTGGATCAGAGATTTTGCTTTTCCCATTAATCCCTCCCCTTTTATTAACTGAACTACAATTAATTTTTCTTTTAGAGTTTATATTTTAAAATTTTAAAGTGAGAAGAACATGATTCTTTACTGGTTAAGTATTTTATTCTGAGGTCACTTTCTCATCTTTTTGTTTTATAATACTTCTCATAGGATTCTGTAATAAATTGGAATTCTGAATCAAAATTTGTTTTACCCTTCAATTGTATCTGTAGAATTTCAATTGTTCGTTAGCTTGAACGGATTACAGACTGTATGAATTGATGATGCAAAAATTTGAGGGTGCTATGTAGAATTTTATTTTTCTTTTTTATTTTATATTTTTGATTTAATTAAATATTATGCTGATGTGGAAACGAAAAAAAAGTGGGATATGACGTGGCGGATTCATTGACTAAAAAAAAGTCGAGATTGCCACGTCGGATTGACCAGTCGAAAACCCCAAATTGAAGCATGACGTGACGGATTCCGGTGAAATTCGCGTTTTGGCAAAAATTGGGTAAAATTTTGAGACGATTCGTTGGTTATAGGGTAAAATTGAACCACTTATCTTTTTTAGGGCAAAAATCGAAGTTTTTACAGGGCATAAAATAAATTTAACTCATAAAAAATACGTACGTGTTGATTCAATATCAATTTGAATATATAAATTTTCAACCGTTTTACATTATTTTAAATTAATTATTATTTAAAAATATTATCATTTTTCAATATAGTGTATCACAACATTTTATCCATCTCATTAAATAAGTTCCGTAAAATAGCCACAAATAAGTATTTGTCTCAATTTATATATTTATAAAAGTTATCTGAAGTTCATTAATATATATATATATATATATATATATATATATATATATATATATATATTATAAAAAAAGTTTTTTAGCAACCGAATTAATCAATAAAATTCAATCCGTAGGTAATTACCAATTGATTAGCAACAAAAATGACATTTTTGTTTTAACAACGGAATGTCAACTGATTTATTCTCTATTTTAGCAACGGAACTCAATCCGTTGCTAATTACCAACGGATTACCAAGGGAATCATTATATAAATTATCAACGGAATCATTAACAACGAATTAGCAACGGAATTGATTTTTCGTTGCTAAAAATTTGCCAACCACCATTTTACTAACGAAACTTTATCAATGGATTTCGTTGCTAATCCGTTGGTAAGTCAATTTATTGTACATTTCTCATTCACGTTTTCTGAAATTCCAGTTTTTAATTAATTAATTACCTGCATGGTTGCAACAAAAATGGGTTTTGTGAAGTAATTTTTGTTTAAAAACAAAACACTTATACGATCATTTTATTAGTTAAAGAAATAAATCAAATTTGCACTCTTAAAATACATGCTCCAAAAAAAATATATATATACAAAGACCTAGTCAAATATGGATTAAGCCTGTTAATTAGTTACTAAGTACGTATATAATTTGCTTTATTATTAGATATCATAAAAGTTTTTGACTGAATATTTCCACGTTCACATAACGGGATTGTCAAAAGATAATTAATATAAATAAATAAAAAAGATGGTGATATCAAATATGAAATTAATTTTATTGGTACGCAGTTCACCCAACCCAAGAAAACATTGTCACATTTTTTGAACCCTTTCTGCTTTACTTTTTTTCTTTATTTATGAGTCAATTAAATTGGGCCCCCTCTTTGAATTTTAATCACACTACTAAATTACTACATTGAATTGTGTTTGATTTGACTTTCGATTGAACTCAAGCTGATCATCTAGTCTAGGTTATAATACAAACAAGTTCATCGTTACCACATAGTATTGGCAGCGTGAAGGTCCAAAGAGTGTCATCTTTACTTTTTCGTTGTTTAAGAAAAAGAATTTACGGAGTATTATTTTATTAAATTTATAATTTTTTTTATTAAATGTAATTTGATACCCTTTTCTCCATCCCAAATATCTTCATTTTATTATTTTGTACGTTCACTTTAAAGATACCAAATTTCTTTTTAAGTAAAAGGGGTTCTATGTATGACCCACCTATTCACCTATCACTACTAATACAACTACTCATTATATATAAAATAATAATAATACTTAATTTATGTAAAAAAAAAAACTAAATGACCTTTTGAGTCGATGGGGGCAATATTTTTAAGAATGAATAGAATATAAATTATGATATGAGTGAAAGAGAGGACGTCAATTTAAAATAATGTATAATTTTGAGATTTTATAAAAGAATGTATACTTTCATGAGAAGAGTGAGTACTGTTTTACTTGTTTTTTAGGAATATTTTGATAGTTTTAGATAATTAATAAATTATAAAATATATTATATATATATGTGCAGTGGCGGACCCAGAATTTTTGATTTGGGGGTGCGGAATTGTTAAAATCACATACAATGTACTCCCTCCGTTTTCTCGCAAGGGTGTCATTTGTTTTTTATAAGTGGATTAAGAAGTACTATTATTTCACGTGTAATAGGTAGTTGTATTAGTGAGGTGTGTAGGTCTCATATTTTAGTTGTATTAGTGATGTGTGTGTCTCATACTAAAATAAAATAAAATCATTCGGGGCAGACATTCAAAATAATAAAATGAGATCGGATGAAGAAAATACAAAACATTGGAAGATTCTAATAACATATCTTCTACATTAAATTAATAGGAGTAATTATATTTAGACGAGCAGCTCAAAATATTTTATTGACCACATGTATGCTTTAAACACTAATTAATTTGTAATTGAATGTGAAATTTAAGAAATATTATATGAGAAATGAATGTTAAAAAAATTATTATAAATAAATAAATTATAATGTATATTCAATACAGGAAAAAAATAAAAAAAAATAAAACACATCATCTACTAAAAAAAATCATACTCTCTCCGTTCCACCGAAAGGTCACCATTTTACTATTGGGCGTCCCATTCAAATGTCATCATTTCCTATTTTTAGTAAAAATGTACAATATGCGGCCTATCACTCACTACAAATATAACTACCTATTACATATAAAATAATAATACTCCTTAATCTACACATAAAAAGCAACCATTGACGTTTGGGCGGGATGGAGGGAGTATAAAGTTATTTAAAAAAATAACTCAACTACATAACGTCATAACCTATCATTTTTATAATTATAATATCAGTTATTATTTGTTAATTGTTCAAAAATTACTTAAAGGAAGTACACAACTATAAATAAATAAATAAAAAACTAACGAAATAAATGGTAGAGCATAAAATTAGTAGAGTAAATATAACTATTAACGAAAGGAAATGGGTATATATGTAGTGGTATATTTTCAAATTGGGGTACAGTTGTACCCATGAACCCTACTCGGTCCGCCACTGTATATGTGTTAAGTAATGATGATAATTTTGATACTAAAGTAGGGTATTGGTTTCTTTTTCGATACGTCCAAATATTTTTGAAACAAACAAATTAAAGGTATGGAATATAAAATTGGAGGAAATTGTACACTCCCTTAGTAGTTTGATTTCATCTAGTATAATATCTTGTTGATCATATATTCCTCCGTCCCATCGAAAAGACACTGTATATATTTTTGTACATAGAATAAGAAGTATTATTATTTTTATATACTATATATAGGGCACTTTTATTAAATATGAAAAATAAGGACCTTTGAATTGGATCTCATAATAAAATTTAGACCTTCCGATAAGATGGAAAAAGTATTTTAAAATGAATGATAAATGTAACAAAAACTTGTGTGAAATCGTCTCACGAAATTATATATATATAATTTTGGAGTCAATTTCCTTTCTAGAATACTTTTCTTGTCGACTACATATAAGAAAAGGTTAATTTAGCATTTTTTATTTTTTATTTTTTATAACAGAAAATAATTGTTACAATACTTGTATTTGAAATGTTATTTAGTTACTTTGAAAAGTTATTAATTTTCATTATATATACTATATAGTACTATCACAAATAACATGTTTTTAGCGTCTCTTTGCTATCACAAAAACCTTGAAATACTCTATTATTTAGAAGTATAATGTATTTGCATGTACACAATTTCTTCTAAATGTAAGTACGTACTAACTGATTATAATGGCAAAACTTAATTACTTTTCATAGACCCTATTTTCAACTATTATTTTCGTATATAAAAATTATTCTTTAAAAACATACTCTTCTAAATGACAAAATTACTCTTCAAAATTATCAATTATTTCACTACAATATAAATGATGATATGTTACACTTCACAGTAACACTTTTATTATATATAACACTTAATTGTAACACTATTTAAATTTTAATAATATGTAACACTTGGTTTATATGCAACATCAATAAGTAATATTTTTATAAAAGTAACACTTTTTAAATAACACTTTTATAAATATCACACTTTTCAGATTACACTTTTTTATATGTAACATTTTATTAATATCATTTTTCATATATTACACTTTTATGTAACACTATGAAATATTTAACACTATCATATTACGTTTTTAAATACATAATATTTTATATAAATAAAATATGTAATATTATATAGTTTAAATAATTAAAAAAACTAACACACTATTAAACAATTTATATATTATACAAGTTGAAAAAAATATATGCTCGTATAAATAAAATGTTTATTATATAAAATATTTATTATGTTATACTCCGTATAAAAATATTAGTAATGTATGAAAAAATATATTTATATTTATTTAAAATAATTTTACTACATATAAATTTATTTATAATAAAAATATATTTTAATTATACAATATGATTATTTTAATTATTTAAATTATTATATTTCTTAATAAAATTATATCGTATAATATAATAATTTTTTAAAATTAGTTAATATAATAACAACTCAAGTTTAAATGTATTAGATGATTTTAAAAATTATATTTTATTAATGAATTAAATAAAAAGTGTTGATATACTGTATAATAAAATAAAAACTCTAAATAGAAATAAGGTTATAGTTAGTCAAGATGGTTGAAGTAACTTATTCTATCTAACAGGTTAAAGGTTCAAACCTAACACTTTTTACATGTTATATATATTAAGTTATGTTGTAGTGTTTTTTAGTACATCAAAGTCACTCTTTAGAGAATTAACCTAACACTTTTTACATGTTATATATATTAAGTTATGTTGTAGTGTTTTTTAGTACATCAAAGTCACTCTTTAGAGAATTGAACTATTATTACTCTTTTAAATAAACTATATTACTCTCAAAAAAAATTAAAATTGACGTGTTAACCGAATTTCCACCATACTCACTCAATTATAATTAGTACCACAATGTGGTCACCAAAACCACTTTTTGTTGCATTGAGAATGCGAGATTAAGTACTGTTGATTGATTGCATTTACATATTAGTCTAAGATGCCTTAAATTCTAAAACTATTAATGACATTATTATTGGCTAATCTTGCTTTTGGCATGAAAGCTTAGAGACAACGTTAATTATTATTACGTTAGTTAGTACGAAGAAGTCAAATTCTCAAACTCATGTCGGTAAAAGTCTACCTCTTTTTAGTCCCACCAAATCAATATACAATTGCCCTCCATATCCTTTTTACATTAACTTCTTTTTGACAAAGATCACTAATTAATCACTCTTTTAATTAATTAAGAGTAGAAGAGACAACGCGGATTTACTTTGAGTTTTTCACATAATCAAATCAATACCATGTCCAACACAAAATTTACTTGGAATTTCTCGACAATTCAATTATTGGAATTTAAACTATTTTCATCCAATAACTTTGCCCAAATCCAATATCAACTTAAAAAAGAAGATAGATTTAAAAAATTAGCCAAAGTTCGATGCACCTTGCCTATGTGTTGTTAAATGCTCTCGCTCTTAATATATGTAAGACGGAAATAATCATTACCTCTAAAAAAAATATTTAATCAATTTACTCAAACGCTCTCCTTAACATGCATGAGGATTAATTTGTCTCAAGTCTTACACGTAAAATTTTAAATGGATATTATATCTGGTCTCTCTAATATTCCCCTATGTCAATTTGCCTCAAACTTGTGGAATTTTAAAAAGGTGGTGGTGGGGTTTGAACTTGATCTTTTGTTAGGACATATGGCTTAAATATCAAAATAAATGAACACTTCATCTAGAAGTTTAAACTTATAGAGAAAATTATTAATACTTATTCAGAACACACAAATAATAATAGTAAATCATTTTTTCCCCTCATTTTTACAATGCATATATATGCAACAAAATCTTCATCGGCAGATTTCATTACATAACTTTTGTAGATTTCATTACAACTCTCGATCGAGCAATTATATCTCTTGAAATCAGAAACTACTTCTCATACTATTTTATTTCACACTCCTTTGATACATTGTGAGTTTCGACTGACAATTTTTGGACAAGTTAGAGCAATTCTATATGGATTGGGACCAAAAAGTACAAAATAAAAAATTGAACTAAATTAATCGAAACATCTCAAAGTTGGTCATGTCGAAAGAGATGGTATCCTGTGAGTTTGTTTTTTTTTTTTTTTTGAAATGATCAGTTGAAATATGAATGATATTAATATTGGAATTATATTTTTTTTTTCAGAAAAATTAAGAGTATAAACTTTTATATTAAATTATACGACATTTAATACTAAAGGATACATATTTCTGAGGCCGTCGAATTTGGGCACATGATGCGTTCAGGTCACGCATGTTTGATCATATAGTAAATCCCCAAATTAAAATAGTACATGAAGATCACATACAATTTTCTGGCTAATTTTGTAATTTTTTGGTGATTTTGGGACATTATTAACATTTTATATTTCATCCGTCTCATTTCAATCTTTACATATTTTCAATTTGGGCGTCCTATTTCAATTTTTATATTTCCCTTTTTAGTAAATGGGACACACACAAATTAATTATTTATTTCTCCATGGTCCCACACATCACATTAATACACATACACACTTCACATTAAAATATTATTTTTCTAATCTCACTATACATCAAAATACTACATTTATTAATCTACGTACAAAAAGCTAACGTAAAGTTTGAAACAGGACGGAGAGAATATGAATTAAGACTAAATTGAAAAGGTTGCGAGTAATTTCTTTGAGATTGAAATTGAATTCGCGCAAAATAATACTAGGGATGAAAATAGTTTTTATCCTAATAGAAACATGTGTACTTAAAAGCATTTCAAATTTTAATTTTAATATATGAAATACCAAACGTCATATTACAATATTATAAAAATACTCATTCCTCCAAAGTTAATTAAGTACACATATCAAATTATGTATGAATATTAATAAAGTTATATTTTGTGTTTAATTTATTCTTTTAAGATAATAGGGAGTATAAAATATAATATGTGTGTTAATTAGGTTGTAAATTATGATGATAACTTTTGTAAATAAAATGTATTATAAAATTATTAGTTAAGAGACATTAGCTTTTATGAACGTGTGAACTTGATTAATTACGAAAGAAAACAAAAGGTGTGAGCTAGGATTATACTATGCGTTATTATAAGAATAAAAGTTAGAAAAGGATCTATTCGGAAAAATAATGGAGTATTATAATTCCTTCGACCTTTTGCAAAAATTCTTTTGCAATATACTCCATAAAATGTTCATCAATCTTGATAGATCTCCACAAAAACGTCACTACGTCACTCTATTCTGCAACACTATATTTATCGTTATCGTTGTTTAAGAAAAAATATTTTTTTATATAGTAATTTTTTTTTGACTTGGTGAAGGACAATTTGATATTTATGGTAGTAATTAAATAAATTGAAAAGAATGTTATGCATACTAGTGAAGATGACAAATTTTAAATTAATATTTTAAAGATACTAAATTAAATTACTTAATTTTTATTTATTCATTTTTATAAGAGTGTTGTGGGAAAAAATATAATTAAAAAAAAAAAGGAAAGGCGCGAAGAGAGTAATATTTACTGGAAATTATAGAACCGATGTACTTGTCTTATGGTTATTTAACTAAGTAATTTGTAATTGTTAATATTCTGAATTTGATCATACATAAACCCTTCCCTGGAAAGTGACGTTTGTTATTACAATTATGTTGGGTTGGATGTAATAATTACTCCCTCCGTCCCGTCCTTATAGTTACGTTTGCTTTTTGCACGTGGATTAATGAGTATAGTATTTTAATGTGTATTGAGGTGAGAGAAATAATATTTTAATGTAAAGTGGGTAGGTGTATTAGTGTGATGTGTGGGGTTATGGAGAGAGAAAAAGTTAATTTGTGTGGGTCCCATATGCTAAAAAAGGAAATGTAACCATTGGGGTGGGACGCCCAAAATGGTAATGCGTAACTATTAGGACGGGACGGAGGGAGTAGTTAATTTCAAAATATGGGTACGTGGTGAATTGACTTGTGTGTTAGGTTACCTGCCACCCCAATACCCAGAGTGAGTACTACACACACCACATTGTATCTATACTATATATACTTGTGCTTAATTCTCATCATCATAGCCACTACTACTACATTCTTAATTTTCTCGTTATTTCTAGTAATTAATCTTATATTTCATTTTCCAAATGGCTAAGTTTTCTTCAGCCATCACTTTGGCTATCCTGCTTCTCTTCCTAGGGACCTCCTCTGCTCAGCTCTCCACTAGCTTCTACTCAAAATCTTGCCCGAATCTCTTTAACGTCGTGAAGTCCGTCGTGCACTCCGCTATTCAAAATGAGGCTCGCATGGGCGCCTCCCTCCTTCGTCTCTTCTTCCACGATTGCTTCGTCGACGTAATTTTCTTCTATGTTGATCGTTTTTTGTGGTTATCGAAATTACGTGTTATACCATGCTCGAATAGCGATTTTGATCCACCATATATATATTCTACGCTCCTATTTCACTCATTTTAAGTGCGACTTTCTTATTTTGGATCGATGCTGAGTGTTCTTAGGGTTGAACATTTTATACACTCGGCATCGATTCGAGAGAAGATAATTTTATGAGACATTCATTTGAAGAGTTAAATAGAAGATAATTGTAGTGTCACGTGACCATTATCGTGACCTACTCAAATGAAAAGAAACCAAAATTTGATGAGTTAAATACTATTTACACAAAATATCATTGCAACTTTTCAACTTCCTATTCTACCCCTGGCTAAGCTTGACCTAATTTTCAATCATCTAGAAACCTATAACAATCTTACACCTATTAGATTAAGAAAGGGACATGATGAAATATAGCTATTTTGTTCACAACATGACAAGCTCTGCTACCTGGTACAGTAGCATGACCTACAAAGTCATTTATTTTCATGACATTACAAAATTACTAACTCTTTAGTTTACCTCTCTACAGGGATGTGATGGATCAATCCTACTCGACGACACGTCTTCCTTCACCGGAGAAAAGACCGCGATCCCAAATCAAAATTCCGTCAGGGGATTTGATGTTGTCGACAACATCAAATCCGCCGTGGAGAAAGCGTGCCCTGGCGCCGTCTCCTGTGCCGATATCTTAGCCATTGCTGCTCGTGACTCCGTTGCCATTGTGAGTAATTCTCAAACATAATAGGGCCTTGCATATTATGAAATCATGTTCATATAGTCATTAAATTCTTAAGCCAAATGTCTTATTTGAACTAGCTCGGAGGGCCTAGTTGGGATGTGAAACTCGGACGAAGAGACGCGAAAACAGCTAGCCGATCCGCGGCAAACAACGGTATTCCCCCTCCAACATCGAACCTCAACGCCCTGCAATCGAGATTCACCGCTCTCGGCCTTTCCAATCGGGACTTGGTCGCACTCACTGGTGCCAACTAATATTTCATCTCGTCGTATTTCATTACTTTTAGTACACTTTAATATTTAACATTATGTTTCATTTATTTTAATATTTCATCTCCTATTTCACTGCTTTAATACAGGTTCCCACACCATCGGCCAAGCAAGATGCACCACTTTTAGGGCTCGCATTTACAACGAGACAAACATAGACAGCTCATTCGCCCAAACGAGGCGAAGCAACTGTCCGAGAGCCAATGGTTCAGGCGACAACAACCTGGCACCGTTGGATCTCCAAACACCAACGAATTTCGACAACGATTACTTCAAGAACCTTGTGAATCGTCGCGGCCTTCTCCACTCCGATCAGCAGTTGTTCAACGGAGGATCGACCGACTCGATCGTGAGGAGTTACAGCAATGACTACAACGCCTTTAAGTCAGATTTTGTGTCGGGGATGATCAAAATGGGTGACATTAGGCCATTGACCGGTTCAAATGGGGAGATAAGGAAAAACTGCAGGAGGGTTAATAATTAGATTAAGTTGAAGGGTTTAAAAATATACTACTTATTTTCTGAGATGTTTTGAGTTTGAATTTGAGATTGTTTTGGGGGCTGTTTTCCATTTCTTTGTCTTAATGTAGTATCTAAAAAGGATGTGTTTGAAAATTTTCAATAAATCTGTTTGCCCTGTTTTAACTCTGCTTCACTCTGTACAATAAATCTTCTCACATTTAGCTTTGTTATTTTACTGATATATATAACACATTTAATAGCCGACAATAAATCTTCTCACAATTAACTTTCTTCTTTTAATGAGATATATTATAACATCTATTAGCCAAGGTAGAAATTCAAATTGAAGTAACTAGTCAGACAGAATTATTTCTTATGATAGGAGCATGGGCAAATATTATTAAAAATATTATCCTTTTTATTTATACTATTAATCATTGACCGCATCAATATCACTTTTTATTAGTTTAAATAAGAGTCTTATCATTTCTTATACGTCTCTGGAGAGCTTTCACCATCTCAAAAGTCTTTGCCTAGGAAAAGTATTCATAAAAAATTAAAATTATTTTATATAAGTTTCAGTTTTGTTTTTTATCTGAATGGATTAACTGCAATACTAGTTCTACTTATTCTATTTGAAATAACATTATCACAATAAATTTTTGGGTTTAAAATCATCTCACGTTAGATTCTTTCAAAAAAAAAAAAAGAAAAAAAAACTGATATTCTAATATTATTCCATTAAAATTAAGTTCAAAGAAGCCCAAATACAGAAACAGCCAAGCCCAAACACAAAATCATGGTACATAAAAGCCCAAATAATATTAATGGCGAGGGCTTAATGTTTTTTACAAAAATATTTTAAGCAGCGGTAGTTCCTCCTTCAACGGCCCACCGTGTCACATTGCTTTTTTTCTTCTTACTCCCTCCATCCCATAAAAGTTTGCATACTTCTTCCGGCACTGAAATTAAGAAAAGTGATAACTTTAAGGGGTATTATGATACGCCCTCCGTCCCATAACACTTTTCATATTTTCCTCATTTGTTTATCCCACAAAACTTTTCACACCCCAAAAAAGGAAACATCACCTTATTTAATAAGTTCAAAAGTTTCTTTAATTTCAAATTTGTCATTCATTTTTCACACATTTATCATTACTTTATACTTTTTTATTACCTAAAAATACTACAATACCCTCCAAAGTCAATAAAGTTGGTCAAAAAATGCAAATTTTCTTAAACAACGTGGAACAGTAAACGTGAAAAGTATTATGGGATGGAGTGAGTATTTTTTAGTAATAAATAAATTATAAAATATATTAGGTGTGTTAGTTAAAGGTGGTTTTTATTTTGTAAATAAAATGTATGAGAAATGATGATTGTGTTTGACTTTTTGTTTTTTTAGGAATGTGCAAATTTTTGTGGTACAACCCAAAATGAAAAGTGCGTCATCTGAAATAGGACCGGGGAGTATTACTCTAAATTTCATTTTATTTAATTACTCTTCGCGTTATGATTTTCTTTTAACGAATTTTTATGAAATGTAATTTAACAATTTGTGAAATAAACTATATTAAATGTGATTTACATAATTAATTAACGCGATTCATAAATTTTATGTACATAATTTTTATAGTTTACAATATATTATTAACTTTATTTGGGAGATTACTACTAGATAAAAAAAACCCTTAATTACTATGAGATACAAACATACAAAACTATTACTATTAACTACAAAAATATATAGTGATATTTCAATATTACTCCTACAATATGCTGCACATAAATATTGTGTCCAGCAAGAGTTCGTGTGCAACAAAGTGTGTGCAGTAACAAAAGTGTGTGTAGTAAAAAAAGTGTGTGCAACAAAAAAGTATGGTGGTTCGGCGAATCTCCGGCGGCGGTACGGAATTTTCCGGCAACTGCACAGAATTTTTCGACGACTGTACAGATTTTTCCAGCGATCGTCCACCGGCAGTATGGAATTTTCCGGCGACTGTAGGGATTTTTCGACCGCCGGCTGTACGGAATTTTTCGGCGACTGTACGAAATTTAAGCGGGTCGCCGGCGGCGGTCCAACGACGGTCAACTCCGGTCAACGGTTGGTCAATGGGTAGGATTGTTGGTTTAAAAGTGTATGGGATTATAAGGTTATAATTGGTATTTTACTTTAATATTTTGTATTAATTAATAATTATTTTAAATTAATGTATATAGTAGTAATTAGAGTTACAAAGTGTGTACCTACTAGTAATTATTCTATTATATATATATATATATATATATATATATATATATATATATATATATATATATATATTTTTTTTTTTTAAATTTTCTTTATCTTAGTTCATTACAAATTTTTTTAAAGATTCACTACAAAATTTTGAGCAGTGAGTTATGTTTATAAATTTAATTTTAAGATCAACTTCTCATAAAATTTTAAGTTAAATTAATTGTATTAGAGATTTATAAAATCATAAAATAAAAATCATAACTAAAAGAGATATTTTATCTTAAGTTTTACACTTAAAAAAATCAAAAAAATATTTGTAAAAAAAATATATGAGTAAACTAACATGACGGATAGAGTACTACAATAAAAGTGATAGTATTAAGAATAATTATTACATTTGTTCTTAAGTTTAATTTGCATTGGATAATTTAGGCATGGGTTATATATAATACATGAAATAGAATATCAATTCAATAAAAATTTTTAATTTTCGGAATAAAAAAAATAATCATGAAACACGAAAATTGAATAACTGATCCATGTAACACACTTGCGTATTGCCATTCTCTACTTTAGTTATTTTTAAGTTAATCTTAGTTCTTTTTTAAGATTCACCCGACAAGACTATTTATGATTCTTTGAAATTAAAAGGTTGAAAGATGAGACATTGGGGGTACGAAAACTAAAAGCTAAGAGGTTGAGAAGTTATTTTTATCATTAAATTATATGAATATGTACGTATATATGTATGTACAGAGTCTTGTGCTAATTTGATTCACAAGTGACCCTATTTTTTAAAAATTACTCTTTAATAGTTCATTTTTTTATGAGTGAGGCTTGCGTGCACTCGGGCGCACGGAACACATTCCGTGCGCCTTTAGAAATTTTGTATTATGGGTAAGGGTACATTAATTTGGTCTAAAGGGTATACACTTTAATTACTAAAAGGTACACAATTTTGTTCTAAAGGGTATACACTTTTCATTAATATTTTTTTTTTTTAGAAAATAAAGGGTACACATTTTTATACTAAAGGGTATACAATTTAACACAAAATTCTAAAGGCGCACGGAGTATTGTTCGTGCGCCCAGATTTTTCTTTAGAAAATAAAGGGTACACATATGTATACTAAAAGGTATACAATTTAGCACAAATTTCTAAAGGCGCACGGAAAGTGTTCCGTGCGCCCGGGTGCACAGGAGCTTTTGCCTTTTTTTATATAGTAATTTTTCATATATTAAAAAATAATTAATAAATTATACTCTCTCCGTCCACCTAATAAATATTTACTTTTTGCACGTGAATTAATGAATATTATTATTTAATGTGTAGTGAAAAGTTGTATTAGTGAGGTGTGTGGGACCCATATATTAATAAATTAGTAATGTGTGTGGGTCCCATGCGTTTAAAAAGATAAATGTATACATTTGATGCGGACATCCAAAATAGCAAAATGTATACCTTTTCGGTGGACGGATGGAGTAATTTATAATAATTTAAAGAGTAAATAATAATTATGTTTTTAAAAAATAATTTTTATATACTAAGGAGTAATAGTTGAAAATAGAGTTAGTGCGTGAATCCACACCGGTTTATGTTTGCCGGATGTAAATTATTGTGTTTAGGAATTGGGAAGAAATTGTGTGGAGAGAAGCAAGAAGCCACAATTAGAAGCAATCTTGACTTTGGACCAAATTTAGTCTACATCTCTGCTCTCTATGTCACATTATTATCAAATTAATCTTTACACTTTCGCATGTATAATAATTAAATAATAAAAATAATAAAACAAAAACCCTAAACAAGCATAAACGTCAGACAAAAATAATGAACTGAAATAAAATAAATATAATTATAATATTATGTATTTAATAATTTATAATTTCTGTATTTTATGCATGCAATGATTTAATTTTATATAATTAGTTATTAAATAAATGGATAATTCAGCCAATTGAATTGGATTACAAAATTGATTTCTCACAATTCCTCTTGGATGTTATGGAGAATTATTTTAGCAGGAGGACTGTTTTCATTATTATTATTAAACGTATTTTAAAATATAATGATGTATATATATAATGTTTTAAAAAAAAATTATAAGACATTAGTTACTTTATTTTCTTTGAATTATGTATTGTACATATGCAATCAATATATAGCAGAACTTCGTTTATTAATTTAGGCGGCCTGGGGCGGTGTCGGAGGTGCCGCCGCTCAGGCCCTGAACTTTTTTTTATTATATATTACATATATATAATTAAATATATATATATTTTAAAGTTTAAAAATAAACAAGGCTCTCCGTTAGATTAGCAACGAAATTCGTTGGTAAAATTCCATTGCTAAAGTGGTGGTTGCTAAATTTTTAGCAATGAAAAATCAATTCCGTTGGTAATTCGTTGGTAATTTATATAATGATTCCCTTGGTAATCCGTTGGTAATTAGCAACGGATTGAATTCCGTTGCTAAAATAGAGAATAAATCCGTTGATATTCCATTGCTAAAAAAATGTCATTTTTGTTGCTAATCCATTGGTAATTACTAACGGATTGAATTCCATTGTTAAATTCGGTTGCTAAAAAATATTTTTTTTGTAGTGCTAATTTTTTTAGTAATTCTTTTATTATTCTGTTATAATTCATTTATTATTCCATTCAATAAATATAACTTTTTTTATAATTATTTTCTCAACTTTTTCAATTATTGTTTAAACATTTTTTTTCTTTTCTATTAAATTTACTGAGAAAAAATAAAAATCAAATTTTCATAATTAATTTTATGTGAATATTATAATATACACTATATTTATTTTTTTATGAGCTAGATCACTAATCAAACGTGTCATATTTTTATTTTTATATGCTTTATTTATAAGTTTAACTAATATTAATACTTCTATTTTTTTTATAAAAATAAAAGGCTCTAAAAAAGTTTTGCATCGGGCCACGTATATTAAAAGACCAGCCCTGATTAATTATAAGTTGAAGATATAATTATTATATGGGCGGTTATTTGCACCCAAAATTGTTAGATGAACCCCAATTACTAAGCGTATCTCACTTAAATTAAAAATTACACATTTAAATTACTTAATACACCCCGTGCAAGGACAACTTTACCTTTTAATTACATATACCTAAATTTTAAAGAACTAATTAATCACAACATTAAAAATAAGAAAAATAAAAAAAGAAAGAAAAGAAAACGTTGGTGAGTTCTGAAAAATAAAAGGAATGGCGATGTGTCTTCCTTGCTGTGATTGTTCAGGAGGGAAAGGAGAGGAAAGAACGTCCATACCTTCTATCCATCTTCAAGGCTTCGTCAATTTCGCTTCTTCATTCTGCAATTAACACGAATTCTAGTGTTTGGATTGGTTTCAAAATTTAAAAATTAAGCATGAATAATTTGAATTTGTGTTTCTGTAGTGTGAGGTTATATTTCTCTTGCAATTTTGAGTTGAATTTTACATAAATTGAAAGCAATTAGATGGGTTTCTGAGCAGTAGGTATGTGAATTTCAAAACCCGCTGCACTATATTGTGTTCGACCGCTGCAGTCGAACACCTTAGATTGTTCGATTGTTGGTACCGAGTAACCTGTTTCTATTTTTTTTAACATTCTAAGTTCATCGATACCCCGTGGAACCAGCAGCCTCCCACAGGAAACACCTGCACCCTACCACCATACAAGATGAGCCCACCAATAAATTTTCGTCAAGCATGCTGGACTAACTAATTTGGATCTTAGTAAGCAGTATTAGTTTGGCACAATTGTTTTAGTGCAGAGAAAGAGCTATGTTGTGTTCGACCGCTGTAGTTGCACACATTAGGTTGTTCGATTGTTGCTATCGAAATCCCGTGGAACTAACAGCCTCCCACAGGAAACACCCTCACCCCACCACCATACAAGATGAGCCCACCAATGAATTTTCGTCAAGCATGCTGGACCAACTAATTTGGATCTTAGTAAGCAGTATTAGTTTGGCACAATTATTTTAGTGCAGAGAAAGAGCTATGGTGTGTTCGACCGCTGCAATCGAACACATTAGGTTGTTCGATTATTGCTACCGAATAACCCGTTTCTATTCTTTTTTTCACATCCTAAGTTCATCGATACGATGGCAAGGGGCAATTTTAATATGGCGTGAACAAATGGATTAGTGGGATTATAGCGAAGAAATAACGGCCAATGTGGATACACGACCTACTCAACTCTTAATTAGGGTTCTAGATGATCATCATTCTCAGTTTTTGTTCATTTCGTGATATTACGTTGATGCAGAAGGATTTAGGGTTGATCGTGGTTTATTAATTATAACAATGGGGTGCATTTAGAAATTTGACTGGGGTGCATTTAGAAATTTAATTATGATTAATTTTATTTTATTATTTATAAAAGGGTATTTAAGTATTCCCACATTATCATATTTTAATTCTATAAATTATTGGGGTTCATTTAACAATTTTGGGGGTGCAAATAGCCGCTTCCTTATTATATATCTTAGAAAATATTCCAGCTTTTTAACAATTTAACAATTTAAAAAGGGTATTTAACAATTCTATAAATATTCCAGCTTCTTAACATAATTTATTTTTCCGTAGAAAAAACCAGTAATATAAACATTCATCATGCAAATTGCTAATAATACAATTCTTGAAAAATAAATTTAAAATATATAGGGGAGATGCTCTACTTTTTTTCGATTCAAAAGACAAGCTATTATTTTTGGGAAAGCCATACATGTATCTTATACGTGTAGTCTTATTTATTTTTTGGTATTTAATTTTTCTTTTTTTATTTTTCCCAAAAGTTACAATTTTTATTCACGTCGTTAACTTTTTTGATGGAAACCCTTAAAACCAAAAAATAAATTAAATACAGAGTAAGAACATTAAACGGTTTCTATAAAAAATAAATAACGATTGAGATCAAAATTATAATTTTTGTAAGAAAAAGAAAAATATAGAACAAAAATAATATGAGACGAATGAGATCAAAATTTCAATTATTCATAACTTGCTAAACCACCGATTCCAAAGTCGTTGTAAGAATAAAATATTGTGATTGTAGTGATTTCCAACTGAAACTAGTGTACTATCCCCGTCTCCCACTAAACGAAAACTGTATCATTAAGCAATCTACTGAATTGATTTAAAAGAATTAAATAAATTATTTGATAATTCTAGCTATATTCCTTCATTAACTATCCCTATATACCTATTTTATTGCAATTATTTATAATCTATATTAATGTTAGATCAAATGGGATGTATACTTAGTTTGTATCAGCATAACATTAATTATAAATATTTGTATGGGCAGAAGGTAATATTTTATTCCTATCTTACAGCTTAAATATTATAAATTTCTCACACAAGAGTACTTATGTACTTTTTGTTTCGCCAAATTTCATCACATGAAAAAGATACCTGTAATATAGAATATATAAGATCGAGTATTTTAAAGATTTTGCATCTGCAAGTACATTTCAATTAAATTTGATAACCTTTTAAAAGCAATGGCATGCATGTAATTATATACTGATTATTTTTAGTGACCATAAAAATAATTTAAAAAAAAAAACCTTAGCTAATTGCTAAAAGGATTTAACTATTTTTAGTGGTTAATGTTTTCATCTCTTACACGATGCTATTTTTTTTTAATCGGGAGAGAGAATTAATATTAAGGAAGTACGAGATGTTCTCAAAAAAAAAAATGGTAGTATGGTGTGAGATAATCTCACGTAAATTAATAAAATTTAATAATGGTGCAGTGAATTATTTCATGAAAAATTTATAGTGTAAATAAAAAGTGATAACATTTTATAGCAAAAATGATAACAATTTATAGCGAAAATGATAACATTTCATGAACATTTTATCCGTCTCACACAAGTCTTTGAAAAAAAACATAAACTGAGAAAATAGAAATAAGATCCTAGAATATTCTTGTACGACATTACTAGTTAAAAAAAATTATTATTATTATTATTTTATTTATTATTGTTGTTATTACTGTTATATTTTTTGCACTTGTTGTCAATAAATTATTTTTTTTATACTTACAAAAAAAACAAACAAACGTATGCACACTTGTTATTTCCTTGCACATGTTATCACCCATATGTACACATTTTTTTCTTTTTAAGTTTTTTTTATAAACTCAACAAAAATGACTAAAATAAGAAGATGGACACTAAAATGCGTAAAGTGCCTATTGTATTATTATTTTTTTTTATTGAGTTTTATGGGCAGTAAAAATCTGTTCAATAGGGTTCAAATTGGAATCATCATTTATTAAAATGATGTATATCTTTTACTAGATTCCAAAAGTTTTGACTAATTTACTATTGAAATATAGGTAATGACTTTTCCGGTCTCTAAAAAAATTAATACTAAATCGGCCCTAAGCATTAATCCTAATTAAAGGCATAAACCAGTAATTAATATTTTTTTAAAGGAAAAATTAAGTTTATATGAAAGTAATTAATATATATGGGTTAATTCTAAAAAAATCAGCATCTTATTTGGCCTTTTCAAATATGCCCCTTAAAACACACAAGATCTGGTGTACAATTTTGCATATCATTTCTGATACACTTATAATATATATAATTGATATGATGGCCTTTTATGGAATTGATATCTATTTCTTTTTTACATGTCACTCGTCTTATAGATAGTTCAAATTTCAAACCATAATACCAAAAATGTAACAAGAAACTTACGTTGATACCCTAAAAAGGAGTAATTAAAGTAAAAGTACAAGAAACTGAATTTTATTTCTCAAAAGTATAGAATTAAGGCTGTAAAGTCATGAAAAAATATAGAGAGAGTGTAATAATAATGTTATTTTCAAAATACAAGGTGCAATACTTTTTTTTTTTAATGAAAAAAGTATCATGAGAAAATAATACTCTCTCCCTCTCATCCTAATAGTTACTCTTCCTTTGTAAATGATAAAGGATGCCTAACTATTAGGATGGGATGGAGGATGTATACGTTCTTGGACAGAAGAAGAGAGGGGGAAAAAAAAAAGCCAAATGAATAACTGGACAACATAAGCAAGCTGAAGTTCAAGCTTTAATTAATGGATGATCACTTGCCTGTTGTTGCTCAAACTTCATGCATCTCTTTCCCTTCAAAGTAGCTGCCAAATTATACACTCCATGTTTTTATTATTCCAACTCATTTCTCTCTATATATATATATTCAATAGAGTAGTTACACTAACAAATGAAGTAAATTATGAAATACATGGTTTGTTCATATATAGATACAAAATTCATAAATGGATTAATTATATATATATATATATATATATATATATATAATTCTTTAGAAATGATCATGAAAATAAAAAAAAATAAATAAAAAGATAACAATTATCTAATTATTTATGCTGAGTAGGCCCTCCTGGTTGATTGACAAATAATTAGGAGGCCAAATAATTAATAATTACTTAACCAAAATATGTGATATTCTCATGAGTGGGGATGGTGCTAAAGTCAGAGGGTGTGGATGTTATAACTGGGGTGAACAAGGGGGTGGCTGCAGGCGGCGGCAGTGGCGGTGGCGGCAGCGCAGCAATGGAAACAGCTGCAGCAGCAGATGAAGAAATGAGAGATGGAAGGTGCATGTTGGATTGATCTCTAAACTTGTATTTCAAAATCTCATTTCTCACAGCATTGAGCTCAGCTTGTAAGAGTTGTACTTGCTGCTGTAAAGCTGAGATTGCACCCATGCACCCATACACTGGATCTCTTAGCCTTACATTTGCCTCATAAACAAGACTGTTTGCAGCATCTGCTCTTTGGCTTTCATGAACCTCCTGTTCATTTCAGTACAATTAACATTAATTATCATGATAAAATTGATTATAAATTAATGGGTTAATTGAAAAAAAAATACTAATTTTACTCCTATTGCTAATTAATCTTTCAACTTTGAAAAATTGCAAAAAAGAACATAATTTTTAAGTATTGTTGCAAAACGCACCCAATTTGTAACTAAAAGTGGTTTTTTTTTCTTCAAAGAAATTGGGTGTATTTTGCAACAATACTTAAAAGTGATGTTATTTTTTATAATTTCTCAAATGTGGAGATTAATTTATAATAGGAATAAAATTATTGTCTTTTTTTCACAATCAACCCTGAATTGATTTATTTAGGATGATAGTTTTCAGTTAAAATCTAATTTAAGGATTGACAGGGTTAATAATTAGATTCACGAATTTAAAATCAAAATCTTCTCTTATAAAATCAAAATCGTCTCTTATAAATTTACTTTTTTCAAAATATTCCCAATAAACTTAATTTCTTCGAAATAGTTTCATAATTTTTAAATTCTAAAAAAAATAGTTATTTTTACTTCAAAATATTCATGGGATGGGACTAAATTGATGCTTTTACAAAGTTATGAGATGAAATTAGTAAAAAATATTGTTTTTTTGAACGAAAACTAATGTCCTAGCTATTTTTGGAACTTTTTTTACCATTAACATCTTGGAGACATTGCTAGCACCAAACACTTTGTGAACGGAAGCAAACTTGTGGGGTTCATGTGGGGAGAAGTAAGGCGAAAACGGGCACTCTTGAGCGCAGCGTCGTCTCAAGAGCTTGCAGGCGGCGCATGGAGTGATCGTGTTTATGGTTCCGGACACATGTCTCCTTCCTCCCATCTGTTGATGATGGAACCCATCCGATTCTCTCTTTATCTTCTTCCCTATCTCCTCAAATCTTTCCCTTCATCAAATAAACATTCATAAACCATTTTCATCATAACATATATATGATCCAATATATGGACTACAAATTAACCCTACCTTTCTGTGGACATTCAGGCATACTATCTGCTGATTAAGCCAAAAACAAGATTTATGAGAGAAGGGGGGAGAGAGGGGGGGTTTCAAGTTGAAGAAAGAAATATAAAGAGAGAGAGAGATAAGAGTGCTTAAAAGGCAAGACAAAGGGGGGAAAAAAGATGGTCTATTGTTGGAATACATAAACTGCCAAAAAGGAAGTGATTAGGAAACTGAAAATAAGTTGATAATAAGTGATCACTTTCTAACATTAGTGGTTAAAATTGTGTTTGTGGCCCATTTGATGCGTGTACGAGGATTCAACAGAACCAGCTAGCCATGTAATTACAACAACTAATTAATTTGTAATTAATTTAATTAATTATCATCAATTAATTAACAATATGTCACTGACTCGAATGCCATGCAGCTTTAATTTCTCACGTGCGATTCCAAAAGTTGGTTGACTTTTGGAGTTGGGTTTCAACTGCATACACATTCTTTCTTCATTATATTTCTTTCCCATGTGCTCTTGGAGATATCCAACGTTTGATCCAATGCTTAATTAGTGTTTGATTAAATTGATTCCTAGTATTAATTAAGCTTTAGATTTAGACTATATATATATATCATGCATGGATGGATTTAGATTTTTTTTTTTTGACAAAAAAGGGACGAAGTGCTACAAATCACAATAGTCGATCCGCCTCAACATTGGATTTTCTGTGTCTAGTTATATGGGTTCCGCGTAACAGAAAAAGATGTCTAACTCTTACTTTTACAGTAATTTGAGCTTTTCTTATAGGATCAGGAATATTCTTTCTCTAACATGTCACTCATATGACAGATGTTGCACGACACAGGAGATTCATATTGCACCAAACAGCACAAAAAATCTAAACCGGCGCTCCGCCTCAGAATATCCAAGCACATAGCTAGCTCTTATCTATGTCATGTATTAATAAAGATATGAATTGTTACAAGTTTTTGAAGTAGTTTTCAGAGAAAATGATGGAACACCTTCAAGATAAACAAACTTTGTTTTACAAAAATTGTGGGGTTTAGTTTGTGAACAAATATAGCACGTTGCTACTAGATTTTGGACATCTTACCTACGCACTTCCAAATGGCAAGTTTTGAATATAAGAATCTTTTATGGGGCCCTCTCTTTTGTGTTCTAAATAGAAACTTATATTTCAATTGTATTGTATATTATTTAATTTCGAGTATTAATTATCATGCTTACTTAATTAGTAAATTTCCATAATTATAACTAGCTAAAAACTATGTATCAAGTGCTTTTCTAGTGTTAATCACTTTAAGGGGATTATTTTTAGTAATCTCACACTGATTTTAAACGCACAAAACCCAATTATTATGAGATATTATCTAGGGAGACTATCAAATTAACCAATTATTGAGTTACTATCAAATTCGAGATCGAATAATAAAGACCTCAATTTAAGTTTGAAAGATATATACTTTTTTCCATCCTATATATATATAAGTGAACTCACATATTTGTCGTTCGTCAATCCTCAAATATCTTCACATGAATTCCAATTAAAAAATAATAATAACACTCACTGATTAATAATCTCATAATAGATTTTAATTTTAAATTTATCAATCCACTAAACACACATAAATATATATTACAATTTACAAAAAAAAACAATAACAATATTTTTTAAACACCGAATTTACAATAAGTGGTTTTTTTTTTCTGAACAGAAGGAATTAACACATATCAAGTGAGGATCGAAAATGTTTAGACTATGTTTGTTCATAACTTTGTAGCTAACATACATAATTATTTTATCTTTAAATAATTCTATCTTTTTAAAGATAGAATTAGATCAAACAAGTTTTTTTTTTCATGTATTAGTGTCAGATCCGTAGACCAACTAATTTGGTGAGGCTAGAATCCGCTGTCTATTAGCAGATGCCCCTATTTCAAGTCAGAGCTTTGCGCTCTGTACGAGACTCTAACCCCACAGCTGTTAATCGCATCCCATAAATTTCGAATTTGAGACATTAGGAAATTTCATTTTAACGCACCTCAAACCCTCGCTGATAAGTTTGGGGTTCATACAACTTCTGTTGATTTAATTTTCATTAATATGATCATTTTCATAAACATCATAATATTTCAATTTACCTTTAGAAAATATGTAGTTAACATATTAATTTAAATTGAAAGTATAATACAAGAGAAATGATTGGAGGAAAGCAAGTTTTGCTTGGGTGTGAAACCATGGAACGTTATTTCAAGGTGGGTGGTGATGTAGGGATAATTAAAGAAAATGGTATGTATGGAGTAGATATTAAATTTATGAATTATTTTTGCTTAAACTTTAAGGAAATGACATCGTGGATTAATCTTGTTTGACCCGTATTTTTAGCCAAATAACCCGCCCCATTGTTCAACCCATCCCACTCTGCACTTGTGTTTTTTCCCCCAATTAATTTGGTTCATGTGTACAATTTAAATTAATTATTTTTCCTATGTAAATTAACCCTAATTTATTTAATTCTTGGAGTTTCAATTATGGTCTTGGAAGTACAAAGTCTTAGCTGTCTCTTGAATTTTGAAGGGACCATTTAATTAACTTAACTTAATTACGCTTATAAATCTAACAATCTAATCTAATTATTAAATTTCTATTTGGTTTAGTTCGGTATAGTTAATTTATTTCACACACATAATTAAAAGAATGAACTCGTACATTTGGTCATTAAACTGGATTATTAAATACATATTTGACAGAATATATTCATGTGAAATTGTTCTTACATATAGGGTGTCCACTATATATAATTATTCATGTTAATTAATTGCATATTAATTAAAGATGTGTTTTCAGAGGGCATTAATTCTTCAAACAAATTTTGTTATATTTTCTGACATCTCAATTAGTCTCACACAATGAAAGAGAGCCTAAATTTATTTATTTTTAAATATTAAATATAATAATAATAATAATAATAATAACCGAGACATTCTAGTCTTTGGGGTCAAATATTCAGAAGCCATGCATACACCAAATTAATTAGTAGGTGAACCAAATCGTTCGCGAACTATTCGGGTCTCGATTCGATAAAGTGTTCGTTCGAGCTCGTTCGTTAACCTTAACAAACCAAACCAAACTTAAATTTTGAGCTCGAATAGTCTATCAACTAAACTCAAGCCTAAGGGTGTTCGACTCAAAAGCTCGCGAATATATTCGTTAATGAGCTCGTTAATGGCTCGCAAACGTGTTCGTAAATTTTATAATTATTTTTTAGTATTATATATTATTATTTATTTATTTATATTCAATAATTAAATATTTTATATTAAACCACACAAATATGATAAAAACTTAAGTCATTATTTAAATATTTTTGTAACGTTTATAATTATATTTTGTTAATTTGTTTATTTAATATTATGAATAACATTAGATGTTTATAAACCAAACGTTCTTTTAATATTTACGAAGAAAATATTTAAATGTTCATGAAAAAATGTGCATAAACAAGTTACTTTATGTGTTCGTGAACACGTTCGTGAGCCTTAACAAACAGTTTGAGTTCGAGCTCAAGTTCGATTTTTTTTCTTGACGAGTTCGAGCTCGGGCTCGAGTTCGATAATTCCTTAACAAACGATACTCAAACCTAGTAGTGTTCGACTCAATTCAGATCAATTATATCCCTACCCACCTAAACTTGAGAAAATAAAAATAAATTTAAATTTAAATAATTTATCAATTAATTATCATTGTCATAAGTTTTCATTCTTGATTATATTTTATAGAAGGGTTAATATTGTTTTTAGTCCCAACTATTTCCCTTTTCAGATTTAATTAATTAATCTTCCCTTAATTTTATTCACTATTAAAAATCGTCCGAAATTCTCTTTCACATAGTTAGAACATTTCTAAAACACCTTAAATGAAAAAAATAGTTATAATTTTGAGAGTTAAGTATAAAAGTGAATGTTCAATAACCTCTTTAAAATAACAAAATGTTTTCAAAACAACTCTTTAAAATTAATTACATTTAAAGTATCTCCAAGAGACTATTCAAAACTTAAAGAGCATTTTCACAATATAAACAAATATATATATATATATATATATATATATATATATATATAGCGAGGAGTTTTTTAGATGTGTATTACTTTTGGTAAATTACTCTGTGCACCCAGCTGCATTGTGGTGCACATACTTTAAAAAATTTATACTCTTACGAATAAAAGTATATATACTAATAAATTAATATCGAATTTTCTATTAGTTTTTTTAATGAAAAATTGAATGTTAAAAAAAACTTAATTATTAAATAACATATACTTATACACTATTGAATAAATTTATACATATATGGATGCATGTGTGCATTCAAGTGTACATGATATCACCTCTTTATTTTTTAACCCTTTGACTGAATTGTTGATATTTAAATCTTAATTTCTAGAATTTTTTATTTTTTTTATGTGGAACTTCTCTTATCAAAAGACAAACATATACATTTTGAATGAATATGTAAAATGATAAATTCAAGTGGACGGATGGATCGTATTTGTTTAAATAATCAAAATGGCGTACAATTCTTTCAATAATTAATCATGTAATTAAATCAACCCACATAAAAGAAAATATTTACATAGAATTATTACAAGTGTTCACACACATATACAATCTATAAACTGGAATACTATTTATTGCTGGATGAAAATGAAAAATAAAGTTGTCGTGAAAACCGGCAGGAAATTAGATCAAAATCACTCTCTAAGTCACAATAAAATGAGTGTGTGTAAGTTTTGATTGAAGGTAAAAATGCACACCGGATTTTAGAGTGGTTCAGCTGTTAGGAAATTTATATTTCCTATATAATTTAATTGTGGGTAATATATTAATACTCAATTATATTAGCTATTCAGATAATATATTGGGCTTAATTAAGTGATTAAAATAAACTAAGAGCCCATGGACTATACTTATTTGATATGGGCCAATGAGTAGATACCCAATATTACGTATCAGGTGATTATGGGTGGCCTGATATGGGTAATATATATAGATACCTGGGTTATGGTCCCCAACACTAAGCCGCACACAGTTCTCTCTTTCCACATCTGAAGAGATTACGAAGGTCCTTACGGAATCCAGAGGCTTTAGTGAAGGAAGACCTTGAACCTGCTGCTGATCTTCCGTTTAATTCCGCATAAGAAGATCAATGGATCCATGTATTCATCTATATAATTATTTTATGGATCTCATTGAATCATGTTAGAGATTAAAGATATTTGGATTAATTGTTATATTTCCAACAAGTGGTATCAGAGCCACCCTATTTATGTTTCTCTGAGATCTGTCGGATTTGTGATTAGATTTAAATAATTGTATTTGAATCTTTTGTGAATCACATTTAAATTTGGAGATTAAAAATAAAATTTCACTGATTCACGGAGTTTGATATTTGTTGATTTTAGATCCGTGAAATGAAGATTATTATGGGATATTAAATCAGTTTTCAAAACTGTAGCTTATATTTTAATTCCATTTTTTTAGTGATTCACCGTCCCTCTTCTTATTTTGTTTTGCTCGTTCACAATTATGGGCACATACATGGTTTGCTTATACATAATAGAATTTCATTGTTGAAGTTCTTGAAATGTGCTATCAGTTAGCATTCGTGCGGTATTAATGGGTGGATTAATCATGAGTGTTTAATTTGGAGTTTGAGTGGATTAATGCATTATGAATTATGCACACATATACCAATTCAATAAATGTGACTTCCAGTGATTTAATTTTGGTGTGTGGCTAGGATTCATTTTAATAGAATCATTGTATGTATGTCGGCATAATCGAAGTATTATGAATTAATTCAGATTGATGATAAGCATGCTATTCATATAGTATGGATACCCATACGGAGATAGACGACATACAAATCATATAATTGGAAGTGATTTGATTCTTGGTGATGTGTAATTATTTTGTTCCAATAAACCCACCAATTTCGAATTATAATTTATAATCTGGTCGCACTCACAAACTTTGGATGATTTATTGGGGTGGTCATTATTGTTTTATAGTAATATAATTGCTAAGGATTCAATTCAATAATATTTGTTAATGATGTCATTCATAATAATAATAATAAATGTTGGCATTTCCGTGATGTACAACAGTTGGCTAGCATGACAGTTTCTATTCCAATTAAGAAAATTGGATCTATAATAAGAATGATATTAATAAATATTTTAATTGCGCTTAATGTGGATGTAATCCAGTTTCGACACAGTCTACTTCAATTAATTGTTGGCTGGTCATTGAGTTATAATGGCAATTTGGTGATTACGTTAATTGAGGGTAAATGAGTTTCACAAATATTTCAGAAGACAATCAGTTTGGATTTATAATTTGGAGTGGCTGATCACTTCTATGGGATATTCTACATGTAAATAAATATGTCAATTGATCATGTGTAAGTCTAATTTGGTTCATAATAAATTAGAATAAAATTCTAATTTAATTAAGGGATCTTTTCATATTTTTAAATTTATATGAATCATCTAATATTCCTATTTGGTTAGTGGAATAAAATTAAATTAAATTGGGGAGACAGTTAAATGTCGTTTAATTAAATTAAATATTTTAATATTTATTTAATTAGTCTAGTAAACCTTCAATCTAGTCAATCGAAGCACCATGTTGCCACATCAATATCGTGTGTGGAGAAAAGCTTTATTGAAATTACATAGATGGGTGTGGTATTATTTATGTGTTCTGTGTTCGGCCCACAGGTAGGCACAATTTGACAGAATAATAACACACATGTGATAATGAGTATGTGATAATTATTTGGATTATTCATGTGAACATGAGTCGATGCACAGATAGACTCTTGTTTGACAGAACTTATTGTCAATACTTGATTGTTGCACCAAGATTACCACTGTAGTTAATTTTTGTCCACAGACGAGGTTAATGTTACACTTGGTGTCTTGAGATGGGTCCCCAATTTGTGTTATTTATTCGTTCATAATTTGATTTATGATATGAATGTTATGTGAGTATACTTAATGTGTTCTCTATTTAGTTTCTGTTGCTACAGCTCCTAACTTTACTCAACAAATCAATAACATCCCAATGCTTAATGGGACAAACTTCAAGAGCTGGAAAGAAACCCTTGAGATTGTTCTGGGCTGTATGGATTTGGATCTGGCTCTTCGGTCTGATCGACTCACTGCTACTACTGAAAATCCAAATGAGGCTAAAATTGAGAAGTGGGATCGGTCAGACCGAATGTGCATGATGATCATGAAGCGCTCTATTCCGGAGGCGTTTCGGGGCTCTATTACTGAGAGCAAAAATGCCAAATCGTTCTTCGAGGCTGTTGAGCAGTACTTTGCCAAAAATAAAAAGGCGGAGGCAAGTAGTCTTTTGGCTAAACTTATTTTCATGAGGTATAAAAGCAAAGGGAACATAAGGGAGTACATCATGGAAATGTCTAATCTCACATCAAAGCTTAAGGCACTCAAGTTAGACATTTCTGATGATCTGCTTGTGCACTTGGTTCTGATCTCACTTCCTGCACACTTTGGGCAATTCAAAGTGAGCTATAACACTCAAAAGGACAAATGGTCCCTTAATAAGCTTATATCTTACTGTGTGCAAGAGGAAGAGAGAGTGCAGAGAGATAGAGTTGAAAGTGCTCACTTGGCTATAAATGCTCGAGGCAAGAAAAGAAATCGACCTAATGATACTGTTGTTGCTGCTACTTCAAAGCAGAAGAAGCAAAAGGTTGAACCTAAGGATGATAGATGCCACTTCTGCAAGAAGCGGGATCATTTTAAGAAAGATTGCTCCAAGTATGTTGCATGGCGTGCTAAGAAGGGTATACCTCTTACTTTGGTTTGTTCTGAGGTTAATTTATCCTTTGTACCTAAAGATACTTGGTGGGTAGATTCTGGTGCTACTACTCACATAAGTGTGTCTTTGCAGGGTTGCCAGCATTACCGGCTGCCAACTGATGCTGAAAGATTCATCTTTGTGGGCGATGGCAATAAAATTGTAGTAGAGGCTATTGGAACCTTTAGATAGCATTTAAAGAGTGGCTGTTATTTAGACTTGTTTGAGACATTTGTTGTGCCGTCTTTTAGACATAATTTGGTTTCTATTTCCGTTTTTGGATAAACTGGGATTTTCCTGGTCTTTTGGAAATAATAAGTATGTCTCTTTCAAATTCCAATTTTATTGGTGATGGCCATTTAATTGAAAATATTTACATGCTTGATCTTATAAATTCCAATAATGTTATTCTGCAAACACATTCAAAAGGTACAAAGAGAAAATTTTCGGAGGATTCTGCCATTTTGTGGCACAAGCGCTTAGGCCATATTTCTAAACAAAGAATTCAAAGGCTTGTGTCTGATGGAATCCTTAATCCCTTAAATCTTGTAGATTTTCAAGTCTGCGTTGAATGTATAATAGGGAAACAAACTAATATGAGGAAATTAGGAGCCGAAAGAGCTAAAGAAGTCTTAGAACTTATTCACACTGATATATGTGGTCCATTCCCTACGGCATCATGGAATGGGCAACGTTACTTTATCACGTTCATAGACGACTATTCTCATTTTGGCTACCTATATTTGATTCATGAGAAATCTCAATCGTTGGACGTTTTCAAGTCTTTCAAAGCTGAAGTAGAACTTCAACTTGGTAAGAAAATTAAGGCTGTCAAATCCGATCATGGAGGTGAATATTATGGTCGATTTGATGGATCAAGAGAACAACGTCCAGGACCTTTCGCACTTTTCCTCAAAGAATGTGGAATTGTTCCGCAATACACTATGCCAGGTTCTCCTTGCATGAATGGTGTTGTTGAACGTCGGAATCGGACTCTTAAGGATATGGTGATGAGTATGATAAGTCATTCCTCCTTGCCAGGGTCTCTTTGGGGAGAAGCTTTGAAAACAGCAGTGTACATTCTCAATAGAGTACCAAGTAAAGCAATTTCGAAAACCCCACATAAACTTTGGAAATGCAAGAAATCTAGCATTAGGTACTTACACATTTGGGGTTGTCCAGCTGAAGCGTGGCCTTATAAGCCACATGAAGGAAAACTGGAATCAAGAACGGTAAGCTGTTATTTCGTTGGTTACTCTGAGCATTCACGGGGGTTTAAGTTTTACCATCCCATATCAAGAACCTTTTTCGAGACAGGAAATGCTAAATTTCTTGAGGATATTGAGTTTGGGAGGGAAGAAATTATGAGGAAGGTTGTCTTTGAGGAAGATTCTGGAGTAGATAATGATTCAATTACTTTACCGTTCATAGATCAAGAAACAACTCCAGAGCCTCATATGGAAATCACTATTCCAAATCAAGATAACATTGAAATCCTTCCTCCATTAGCTGAAGAACAAACTCAACCACTTCAAGAAGTGCCATTAAGGAGATCCACTAGAGAGAGGAGAAATGCTATTTCAGATGATTATATAGTATTCCTACAATTACATGAGGATGGCGTTGGTTTGACCGAAGATGACCCTGTCACTTTTAGTCAAACCATGTGCAGTTCTAACTCTCAGAGATGAATTGATGCCATGAAAGATGAGATGAATTCTATGAGTGTCAATGACGTTTGGGATCTTGTCGAATTGCCTGAAGGTGTGAAACCTATTAGTTGTAAATGGATATTTAAAACCAAAAGGAATTCAAAAGGCAATATTGAAAGATATAAGGCTTGTCTAGTCGCTAAAGGCTTTACTCAAAAGGAAGGCATTGACTACAAAGAGACTTTCTCTCCAGTTTCTTCGAAAGACTCTTTCAGAACTATCATGGCACTTGTAGCTCATTTTGATTTGGAGCTACACCAGATGGATGTAAAGACAGCTTTTCTCAATGGAGACATTTAGGAAACCATTTATATGGCACAACCTGAAAACTTTGTCTTCGAAGATGCAAAGTCTACAGTGTGCAAATTAAAGAAATCCATCTATGGTCTCAAGCTAGCATCCCGTCAATGGTATCACAAGTTTCATCAAATTATTACCTCTTTTGGTTTTGAGGTATATGTTGTTGATGATTGTGTATATTGCAAGTTCAGTGGGAGTAAATATGTTTTCTTAGTTTTGTATGTCGATGATATTCTTCTTGCAAGTAATGATATAGGCTTATTGCACGAAACTAAGAGATTTCTTGCGAAGAAATTCGAAATAAAAGATCTTGGTGACGCCTCTTTTGTATTAGGAATTCAAATACTTAGAGATCGCTCTCGAGGTATCCTTGGATTATCGCAAAAGAGCTATATCGATATGATTTTAGGAAGATTCGGCATGAAAGGAAGTAAACCATTAGACACCCCTGTGGCCAAGGGAGAAAAAATTCAGTCTTAAGCAATGCCCCAGCAATGATCATGAGAAAAATGAGATGCAAAAGATTCCTTATGCATCAGCAGTAGGAAGTCTAATGTACGCTCAAGTTCGCACTCGTCCCGATATAGCATTTGTAGTGGGAGTTTTGCGGAGGTATTTAAGCAATCCAGGGGGGCAACACTGGAAAGCGGCCAAACGTGTTATGCGTTATTTAAAGAGAACAATGGATTATATGCTCACTTATCGGAGGTTGGAGGAGATCGTTGGATACTCTGACTTCGATTTTACTGGATGTCAAGATAGCAAGCGTTCCACATCGAGTTATGTGTTTACGTTGGCTGGAGAGGCTATTTCTTGGAAGTCTGCTAAACAGACTCTTGTAGCTTCTTCTACCATGGCTGCATAGTTCATTGCTTGTTATGAAACATCTAATCATGCATTGTGGTTGCGGAACTTTGTTACTGGACTGCGTGTGGTTGACGGTATCGAAAGACCGTTGAAAATGTATTGTGACAATAGTTCAGCAGTGCTATACTCCAATAACAACAGAAGTACTACTAAAGCAAAATTTATTGAAATTAAGTACCTTGTTGTTAAGGAGAGAATTCAGAATAAACAAATTAATGTTGAACACATAGGAACAAATAGCATGCTAGCAGATCCGCTAACTAAGGCATTGACCCCGAAGGTATTTCATGAGCATACTGCTCAAATGGGTGTTGTTTCTGATGTTACCTTAGTTTAGTGGGAGTTTATGTCTATGTGTTGAAATTCATATTTAAGACATTCGAAATTCTATAGAATAAAGTTTATGACCTTTTGGTTTATTCTGAATTCACTTAAGTTAATTTTCATTTTGTGATATTTGCATTGTGGATTGATCTCACTAAAGTTGGACTAGTTGGAAATAGACATGTTATTAATCATATTTTACATGTAATTTCCATGCTACTCACCATATTTGATCTATGTCATTGAGTATATTAATATGGTGATTGTCGGGGTTTAACCACGAATAATAATGTGGTGAATGCCGCGGTAATTCCATTGTTAGTGTATGAGATGGACCAGATTGTTGAAGGTAGTCTGAATGAATAGCATAAAATTGTGCACTTAAGGATCCTTAATATAATTGTCTTCAGAAAATAATATATAGCCCAAGTGGGAGATTGTTAGGAAATTTATATTTCCTATATAATTTAATTGTGGGCAATATATTAATACTCAATTATATTAGCTATTCAAATAATATTTTGGGCTTAATTAAGTGATTAAAATAAAGTAAGAGCACATGGACTACACTTATTTGATATGGGCCAATGAGTAGATACCCAATATTAAGTATCAGGTGATTATGGGTGGCCTGATATGGGTAATATATATAGATACCTAGGTTATGGTCCCCAACACTAAGCCGCACACAGTTCTCTCTTTCCCCATCTGAAGAGATTACGAAGGTCCTTACGGAATCCAGAGGCTTTAGTGAAGGAAGACCTTGAACCTGCTACTGATCTTCCGTTTAATTTCGCATAAGAAGATCAATGGATCCAGGTATTCCTCTATATAATTATTTTATGGATCTCATTGAATCATGTTAGGGATTAAAGATATTTGGATTAATTGTTATATTTCCAACATCAGCCCCTTGAAGGGGCCTACATCCACTGTAGGAAGAGGGTTCTCTTATTGATTCATTTTAAGGGGTTACAAATACAACAAGCTGCAGAGAAGATCTTATATACAACTCATATGCTAACTGTCAAACTTATGGGACTAACTTGCTGAATCGAATTTGAGTCTTCAACTGGTGTATCAAACGATTATGGAATGAGCTTCTATAAATTCCATTATGCAGCTGATATCAGGCTATTGATTAACGCCAATAACTGCTTCCAACCGACTCAATCAACCACCTAAAATATCCCTCAAACTGCCTTGGTCACCTGTGCACCGGTTGTATCCTTATATGATGAATCCTTTGCTGCACCCATTTCACTATGCAATGCTTGCCATGCATGAGCTGAAACAAACAGGCAACCTATTCACATATATATATATATATATATATATATATATATATATATATATATATATATATATATATATATATATATATATATATATATATTCATATATAGAAGAAAATTCTAGATTAGAAAGTCTAGATTATGATGTCTATGGACAGCTGAACCAGTGACTATTCATGATCCACAATTGAATCAATTTCATACCGGTTCAAAATGAGAGGAATGTTATGGTAAAACTTCGTTTGAGGTTTATACCTCACAAAAGTAGATAAAATCGTGGCATTGTCTCTCAAATCCGTTTCAATATCTGTTAGCTATGGATGCTATTCAGAAAGAAAAAAACATAAAATAAATAAATAATGAAATTATGGAGTAGGAAAGTAAAATGTGACTAGCTAAAAAAGTTAAATCTCGCAATCATTTCTTCATGATGTATTTAAATCGTGACTAAGCATTTCCATTTCTTCTTAATTTTTTTCTCAGATAAAGCCTTAAAATCGGTATATACACAAAAATATATGTGAATCGCCATTATACAATAATTAAGCAAAAAGACAGAAAAAAAAAACAGAAAAAAAAAAACAAAACAAAAAACAATAACAAAAATTAGGTTAAGAATGAAATATAAAAGACATTTTAAAAAATAATATTAAAACTTAATTATCTCAATTATATATATATATATATATATATATATATATATATATATATATATATATATATATATATATATATATATATATATATATATATATATATATATATATATATATATATATATATAGTCTTTTATGTTTAAACATTTGATATATTTCTCATTAATTTATTTATATTTCAAATTGTATTAATAATTTTTTCTTTTTCAACTCGTTAATGATTCGTTTAGTCCGAAGCTCACTAGAGTTAGAGTTAGAGTTAGAGTTAGATCACAGAAGTAGAGGTCGGTATAACGTGAACCATTTAAATCGCAAGCCATTCAAGACTAACTAGTTTAACATCTCTAAAAGTGATAATTAATATTTGTGAATTAATTCATGCGAAAATTATCTAGTATCTATTGCTTCATTTGTATATATTAATTGAGGTAGATTTCGTAGAGTTCAATTGGAATTCAAAATTTATAATCTCGAATACATTAAATGGTTAGACTTTGGATGCAAAAAAGATTAAAGTAGCTTTTATAAAGGTTTCTAGAAGAACATGAAATCTTGTGTTTATTTATTAGATAGAAGAGACCAAGTTTATCTCTTTAAGCAACTTTATGTGATATACTCCCCCATCCGTCTTAATAGTACTAATAGTTAGCTTCTTTTATAAATTACAAAGAAGTCTAACTATTAGGACGGAGGAAGGAAGTAATTACTAATTATCAAAACCTATAAATCTTTCTAATTGAAATATGGTTTGAATTTTTCCGAATTAAACTTCTTGTAAATATATAACTTGATTTTAAAGTATAATATATATATATATATATATATATATATATATATATATATATATATATATATATATTAATGGTCTTTATCTTTAGATTTTTTCATACAAAACTTTGCTCATAAAAATAAAATACTTCCTCCGTCCCGGGTATTTTTACCCATTTGTATGGGCATGGAGATTAAGACGTTATTTTTTTTAAAATATATAATGAAAGAAAAAGTAGGGATAAATTAGTAATTTAAAAAGAAAAGATAAATAAAGTTGTTGATTATGATGAATAAAGTGTAAAAAAATAATTAAAATTGTTGGGGTTATATAAAGTAGGTAATAAAATATTATATATTTTTACCATTAATGGAATGAGTAAAAATACGTGGGACAGCCCAAAATGAAAAGTGGGTAAAAATATATGGGATGGATGGAGTATTATTATTTCATTAAGACTTAAAGAGTAGATGAGAGATGACTCCACCTGCCATTTTTATAGTGGCTAAATATGATTGGGTGGATTTTGAAATTCCCATTAATTTGGAAAGAGAATTTTTATTTATGCTATTCAAAATTAATGGCCCAATTGTTGTAGCAAGGAGTTTAGTCATATTCTAGCTAGAATTAGTTAACGTCGGCCCAATTCTGGCCATTCTGACATAGATTTAATAGTCATCAACTAATTAATGATTATAATATTGAGGGTGTTGTAAATATAGTTACGTAATTTTTAATTGAATTATCTTAAATTCAAATAAATTTTAATTTTGCATTTTTCTTGATCATATATTCCCTCTATTCCCTTGATGTATAGTCTTGTGTGTTTTTCACATTAATTAAGAAATATAATAATTTAATATGTAGTGTATTGAAAAATATAATATTTTAATGTGTGTATGAATAGTTGTATTAGTGTTGAATTTGGTCCATATGTAGTGAGTGGAGTGTAAGTAATTATTTTTTTTTATCGCATCAATTCAAAAAGAAAATGGATACTCCCTCCATTCCCTTGAAAGATAACTGTTTGCTTTTTACATGGACGGAAGAATGCGGGAAAGCATTTGACGAGATCAAGAAGGAACTGTCAGATCCCAAGATTCTCTCTAAACCCTCACCAGGTGAGATACTACAGCTATATCTGGCAGTATCGGAAACAATAATCAGTTCGGTATTGGTCAAAACGGAAGAGAAGAACCAAAAACTGGTGTATTTCGTAAGTCAATCTTTGAGGGATGCGGAACTTAGATACCCAGTAATGGAGAAAATGGCATATACTCTCGTTATGAGCTCAAGAAAGCTGGGGCCGTATTTCATGGAGCACACCATAGAGGTACTAACGACATTTTCTTTAAGGCAAGTACTCCAAAGGCCAAACGCAGTGGGAAGATTGCAAAAATGGCCCGTCGAATTGGGGCAGTTCGATATCCCATACCTACCGAGAAACGCGGTCAAAGGACAAGTGATGGCTGATTTCATAGTGGAGCTCACATTCCCTATGCCAACCGGAGAAGAAAGAAGAAAACCATGGGTAATGCACGTAGATGGGTCCGCTACTGCATCGGCTTCAGGAGCCAGGGGTCATCATCCAAACCCCGTCGGGAGAGACATTCTCGACAGCAGTCAAGTTTGGCTTCTTAGCTACCAACAACAAAGCGAAGTACGAGGCCTTATTGAACGGGTTGAGAATGGCATTAGCCATGGGCGCTGACAAGTTGCTGGTCTATAGTGACTCTCAGCTGATGGTAAATCAGGTACGGGGGAAATACAAGGCTAAAGATGACCAAATGAACCACTGTCGCGCTTTAGCTGCTGGCATGCTTCAGAGGTCAAATATGTATTTTTAAAGTACATTGATCGGAGGGAGAACATGGGAGCAGATGCATTAGCCAAGCTAGCCACGACATCAAACGCAGAAGACCTCAACAACATCAACATCGTAAAGCAAGAAAAGCAATCAAATACCAGCATTTGGGTCCTAGCTGACCAAACCCCCGAATAGTCATGGATGACCCCAATTAGGAATTATTTGGAAGCAGGATTAACCCCTTCAGATAAGAATGAAGCCCACCAAGTAAGACTCAGATCGGTGAGATATGTATTGATTGAAGGGAAGTTATACAAAAGGGGATATTCATCTCTACTTCTAAAATGCCTGAACCCGGAAGAGGCAAAGTATGTATTGACGGAGATACATGAGGGTATATGCAGAAACCACACTGGCGGAATTGCTTTGGCCCATAAGGTGATCAGACAGGGATATTTCTGGCCAACATTAAAAAAAGATGCTACTCAGCATGCAAGAGCTTGTGCTACCTGTCAGAGACTAGCACCGATCATGAGGATACCCCCAGAACAGTTGACCTCTGTTTTTAGTCCTTGGCCTTTCGCTAAATTGGGGATCGACTTGATTGGCCCTTTGCCGGTAGGAAAGGGAGGAGTCAAGTTCGCAATCGTGGCTGTGGATTATTTCATAAAGTGGGCGGAGGCTGAAGCCTTAGCAACAATCACGGAAGCTCGTGTGGAGAATTTTATTTGGGAAAATATTATTTACCATTTCGGCATAACATACGCCATCGTTACAGACAACATCAAATAATTCGATAATGCAAGGCTGAAGAAGTTTTTTGACGACTATGACATCAAGAAATGGTCCTCCACATCCTACCGTTCCCAATCCAATAGCCAGGTTGAAACCATAAACAAGATAATCAAACACACTCTGAGGGCGAGATTGGAGAAACTAGATGCAAAATGGCCAGAAGAATTGCCGGGGGTCCTATGGTTGTACAGGACGACAACACGAACATCCACCAATGAGACACATTTCTCAATGGCCTTCGACACCAGGCGGTGATCCCAGTAGAAATTGGAGAGCCCAGCCCGAGGATGGCCTTCTATAGAGAAGAAGAAAATGATAAACTAGTTCAGGAAATACTAGACCTACTGGAAGAGAAGAGGCTGCGAGCAGAAATGCACAATGCTATATACAAGGAAAGAATTGAGCGGTTCTACAACTCAAAGGTGAAGCTGAGGAGATTCAAGGGAGGAGAACTGGTGCTCCGGAAGGTATTAGGCCCAGCGACACAGGGCAGCAGTTAAAACTGGGAAGGTCCCTATTTAATCAAGAGGGTGCTGGAAAGAGGAGCATATGAACTAGAGGAAGTTGACGGCAAGAAGGTACCACACCCTTGGAATGCACAGCATTTGAAAAAATACTACCAATAAAGTGGAAAGCATAATGAATGAGGTTGGTAATACAACTTTTGTTACAGCTTTTAATCAAGGCATTAGGCCATACTCTGTGGAAATCAAGGCTCTAGGCCACAGGGGACAGAAATCAGTGATTTATGGAAAAAGTGGAAATTGTATAAAAACTTTTTTGATGGTATATGGTTAAGGATATTATTATATTTGGAAGGTCAAATGATTAAGGATATTTACTTTTTAGGATATCACTGCTCTTGGAATGTTAACTTGTAAACATAACCCCATTAACTTAGAAAGAATACCATAAGCATAAAACAAAAGGATTATAGAATATCAATGGCTGAAATAGAAACGAAATTAAAGAATAGGGGATTCCGGAAGGAAATGACCAAAGTTGGAAACGGAGGCATGCTGAAACAAAGGAGCAGATGCTGATATAGTGATAAGAGGATATAACATCGGTGTGGAAAACATAGGGATAAACTGAAAAAAAGTAGTCGAAACAAAAAATAGTCCGAAATAAAGGTTAGGGTATCAGAATCGAAACAAAAGGCTAAATCTCGAACCTCTTAAGTATCGAAATAAAGGTGTCGAAACATTGGGGTCGGAATAAAGAAGCTAATTTTGGGGCCCTTCCGGGATCGGAACAAAACTCAACGCATCGGAATTGGAGGTCAAAACAAAAGTCAAGATCTCAAATCAGAGTTAAAAGGCTAACTTGGGAGCCTCGGTGGAATTGGAATAGATCAGTTCAAATAAGGATCAAAATATCGGAATCAGAATAAGAAGGGCAAATTTCAGAGCCTACGAAGGAGAGATATCTCGGAGCCTCAATGGAAGGTAATAAAATTCATATATCTCAGAGCCTCAATGGAGGGAATAAAATTCAATAAGCCAGACAAGGATCGGCCGAAAGCAAGTCCGATAGCGCTAAAATAATGGATGCACGGACAGGGATATAGGGTTTCGAAAAGGAGCGCAAGCATATACATAATTGGCGAGCAAAAATAAAGGTACACAACACTTCATAAACACAAGTCGAAACATGTCTCGATATTCAAAATCAAGCAACGGACGACCCGACCATTCATCAATCATAAAAGAAGAAAACAATATGTTACAATAATTACCCAGCAAAAATGAGAATAGGGAGGGAGAAATCCAGAAGTCAGAACTATAGGTTAGCTTAATAATAAAAGTCTTAACCCACATGAGGATCAGAAACGAATAACAACCTGTGAAATTAAGGAGAAGAACATCAATTTTTTTTGCGCATACTGAGGGATTGGAAGAGATCGGCCATCTTGTCTTCCATCTCTTTCAATCTCCCTTCAGCCCGGATAGCCCTTTCTTTGGCGTCTCGAGGATGGATAATGCGATCTTCCATCGCTCGGACACAAGCTTCCATCTCCACCAACCTGGCTCGGGCCTCGGCAGCTTCAACTCTGGCGGCGTCTCGAGCAATTTTCACCTTGGTTAGACTCACCTCTACAGACTCAAGAATGGCTCGCCCTATCCCAACTTCAAAATCCAAAACCTCCAACTGTTCTTTCTGATACGCAACAAGAGAAGTTAGTTCGGTATTCTCAACTTCCAAAGCATTAAACCTTTCCTCGAAACCAACGGAGGACCCCTCAGAACTATCAACTAGACGATTGGTAAACAAACGGTATTGATCCATAATTTGCAAAGAAGAGAAGAGGAAAACAACAGCAGCACTGGTCATCACAGCCAAACTAAAAGAGTTCTGAGGAAGAGAACTGTGATCAATAACGATCGGAACACGATGATTGAAATAGCGAGAAGCACCCTGGACGAACCCCTGACTCCCCAACTCTTGTAACTAGGACAAATCAGGCTCATCAGCTTCCTCGACAATATTCTTTCCATAAGCACGAGCCCTCTCAGTGGCTAACCTTTCGATTCGGAGAAGACGACGGCAGGATCAGTGGTTGCGGCAACACCTTCTGGATTCGGATTAATAAGAGAAACTGTCGGGACAACTTGAGGATCGGAATGAGCAAACTGGCATCAACCACTTTCTCGAAAACAGCCACGGGAGCAGTCCTCACCCCAGGCCCAATCATCATATCATAATCTTCAGCCTCGGAACCATTTCCCATCTCAATTTTGGGAGCCTCCATCAGTTCTGGATCCTCATTTGGATCTTCTTCACTTTTAGACTCGGCAACAGGAGGATCTACAAAAAGATATCGGGGGTGAGAATGCAATGGACATATAAAGGATAAGGAGGCACGAGCCGAGGTAATTATCCCGCTCAACCAGTTAGCAAGAAGGCCAAACTCACCAATGGATGGGGACGAACGAGGTACAAAGCTAATTCTAGTTGGCCAGAAAGGCTCACCATGTTCGTAAACACCTCTTCCCCTTTTTCCAAGTAATGAGCTGGAGATAGATCCCGAACCAACGATAAGAGAGAAACCAGGAGAGGCAACAGTAGAACGCGGTAACCGATCATGGGAAGGAGACAAAGGTGGCAAGACCCTACTCTCAGTAAACTGCTCAACCAAAAGATCTTCCTCGAGTTTAAAATCCTCAGACCCAATGGACAAATCATCCATTTCCTCATCTTCATCACAAGAAGGAGAACGAGCAGAATAATCAGAGTCAGTTTTCTCATCAGAAAATTGGTATACATGTTTATGTTGAGTTAAAGATAAGCCAGCCACGGAAGCATTAGGCCCTACAGGAGACAGGGCACCTAGGAGCTCAACTGGAGAATAAGAAATGAAGGTCAAGCATAAAATAAAAAGAGCTCGAACAAACAAAGAGAACGATCAGAGGATAAAAAAAGGGAATACCAGTTGTTACGCAGCTGCCAAGGGTGGACAACCTGGCTGAAACCAGAACGGGCTATTGAAGCAAATGAGAGACGCGATAAGAGTTCTTCCCGCGGGATAAAATCTCGTAAACACGACAAAACCCATCGCTTAACCGTGTAAGGAGACGACGAGGGGATCTGCACGAAATATTAAAAGAACATTAGGAATCGCATGAAGCAATCTAAAGCTCAGAGGATAGAAAGAACCATACATTTGTTCAGCGGAAGAAACCGGGTAGAAAAAGTCACAGAGACGCCATTCATACGGACACGATAATTACCCCCCAGCCAAAACCAGGCCTGCTCCCAACTTCTACTGATGACGTCAGAAGCGCCCACGAAATGATGGTTATTGCGAGGAAGCAGATGGTAGAAGCCTCCGGAACGACCAGACATGCAATAATATAAAAGGAATTCAAGTTCGAAAGGGTCTCGAATGGTATGACCCAGTATGTGGAATAACGACATGGTAGATATCAAACGCAACTAGGAGAAGGGCAATAACTGACCTATGACCATATCCTACCTCTGTAATAACAAACCAATAAGAGGAGAATGAGGGAGATGCAGACCAGCAAGGAAAAGAGAATAGTAAAAAGCAGTGCAACCAGGAGGAGGATCAGAAATAGGAACACCATCCAGGAAAAGCTCGAAGGTAACATTTGGATTATCATACAACTGGTAGAGTTTTTCCAAACGCCCAAGGGATAACCTAGACGGTAGCACCCAGCCGAGCCGCTAAGCCATCCCTCGAAGGGCTGCCCCCAAATCGTCGATATCTCGACGAACTGGCAAGTAATCAGAGAGGTTCAGAGGTAAAAGAGCACCATATTCATTATCAACAAGGACATGAATTCCACCGGTGGTGACAGCCGGCACAATGGGAACCTCTACCCTCTCCAATGGAGCAGCGGACGATGGATGGTCACCGAAGAAAGAAGAGGTAGATAAATCCCATAAAATCAACCTAGACCGCCATCAAAGACGGTTGGAACTATGGGTGCCATACTGTACGCGCCTCTCAGGTGTGGAATCAGAAGTATTAACTTTCTGAACATCAGTCGGCAGGGGAGTACCTTCGCTGGCCATTATCAAATATGAAAGCGAACGTAAGGGCAAGACAGAGGATAGAGAGAATGAAGGAATCTCAAAGAATACCGAAAATTTGGAATCTTCAATTAAGGGGGAAAGTGAAACAGAGATAGAGCAGGAATTTGAATTTTGAAAATAGAAATCGCAAGATATCTGGTAGGAAAACATAGCCCCCATCATATTGGGCAAAACGGAGCAAGAAAGCGGTAAAAATCGGATGGCAAAGACTGTGAGACTTTTCGACTTCCAAGGAAAATGAGAGGCCCAGATCACCCCACGTAGTACCTGACTAAAGATATCACGATAAATAATGGCAGTTATACTCAATGTTATGGCAAAATTACTAAGATACCCCATTAGGTCATAAAAAGGAATATTTTATTTCATGAAGGGAAACCACACAGCGCTTATGGAAAATTTTACATCGGGAAGGAAAGAAAACTACATGGTGTGTTCATGATAAACTCAAATAAAGAGATACATTTGGTTCGACACTAGAGCTTCGAAAAACTTTTCACTTGTTAGTTGAAATACCCTCGGAGCCAGGAACACCCGAAGACTTCGAAATCTCATTCCCAAGTGGCAGGCCTTTAGAAGAGCCTTGAGGGGCTTTAGGAGCCCTAGACCCGGTGAGACCTCGGGAGCTATCGGAGTTAATATCGCGTCAGCCACTCCAGCACTACTAGGAGGTACAGAAGCTCCCAAGGATGAGGGAACTGCAGTAATAACCTCAGAAGAATAAAGCTCTGACCCGGTCATTGCAGAAGTTTGACCAAGCACCTCAGTGGTTTCGAGTAAAGCAGGAGCCTCAGGCTCAGCAAGTGACTCCCGGATAGACACCCCCACGAACACGAAAGGAAGCTCCGAGGAAGGGTCATTTGTCAGAGAGTCAGCAGCGGCAAATTCCAGGACTTCATCAGTAAAGGCCTCGTCCGATGCCCCCCTCCGAAACCTCACCAGGGTCATCCTCAGAGCCTCGATATCAGTAATAAAATCGAAATACTCACCAAGCAACCCCAAATCAAGTTCATCCTTCAAAAACTCACCTGGAGGCATCCTCTCCTGGCGGAGGGCCTGGCAAAGGATATCGCGCATACCATCCAAACATTCGGGATAAGGCTTCTCAGAAGATACCTTGGCCATAGCGGCGGAAGAGGAGCAGAAGGAATAGATCTTGGTTTTGGGGATGACCACGTCCTGATAATAGTGATTGGCTGCCTATAACAAGAGAAGTTCATCCTTGAGACGCTCCACATCAGCCAGTGCCTCATCCCGCTCTTTTCTAACCTCTACAATTGTATCATAGGCCTCCTTAATCCTCAGGTTAAGTAAAGCCTCGGAAACCTCTTTCTCTTGACGCACCTTCTCGATTTCTTTGCCAGAGGACAGTTGAAGGGAATGAAGGTTTTCCTGGACACGAGTCAGTTCAACACAGAATTGATCCTCCCTCGTCTTAATTTCTTCCCGGTGACCAACCTCCATGGCTACAACCCGGTCAGAGAGTACCTTGACTTCCAGCTCCAAAGTACATTTTTCCTTCTCAGAGTTGGCCAACAAACTTTCATACTGGACTCGTAGGGCTTCAAAGCTTTTCTGAAGCTCAGCCTCTTTATCCTACTCAACCCTCAGCTCTTTCTGGATTCCAGCTTCAGCAGTACTCACCTCAAATGCTTTTTTCTCCTGATCCTTCACATGCTGAATGAGCGAAGCAACCTCGCCTTGTAAACGAGAATCACGCATTTCAATTCAGAGATATAGTGCAAAGCATTAGCGGCATGGAGTGCTTGTCGATCAAAATGGCTAGCAATACTATGGAGAGAGTCCTCAGCGGACATATTCTCAATATGCCCGAAGAGCTCTCGGGTGCAACCTTTGACAGGAAAAGTGGCAGCACGAGCCAAACAAGTTGGAGTATCAAAGTCGAACAAAAGCTCCTGAGTGCGCAGAAAGGTTTTTCCAGCCTCATCCAAGTGTCAGTACTTCTTTAGTAATTTTTGGTCGGCTGTCAGATCAATCGAAAGATAAGGAGTGGCCCCGTCCGACAAGGGGAGGGCAGAAGAGGCACCCTCAGTAGAGGACCCACCATGTTCCCAAAAGCGCAGGGGGGTCTTTCCCCGATAATATCGCCACATCTCGGAAGGGGAACAACGAAGGGCAGGGCTATTGGAGGTACCACCCGAGGGAACTCCTGCGAGATTTGGATTGAAATGAACTGGATGCCCCACATATAAACATGAAGAACCACCTGGTTGATCAGAAGTACCAGCCAGATACTTGGCGGGGTTTTCACGTGAGGGAGATGAGCTGATCTCACAAACATCTACAGTCTCTCGAGGGGCGGTGCCAGACGCAACGGGTGAGCCAACATCAGCAACGCCAACATCATCGTCCCTAACCTTCTTCGAGGGGCGAATGATGAGAGCAGTACTATCATGGGTATCCTCCTCGGAACTTTCATTTTGCAACCCATACTTCCGTATAGAGGCGATGGGCTTAGCGGCAATGGCCTCGGAGCCTCCCTTCTTAGACTTCAGAGCTCGAGGGTTTTTTTGAAAACTTTTTCTCCAGGACCCGTAGCCAGTCCCCGGGTGATGTCAACATCCAATCTCGAAGAATGGTGGTCCGAAGGCTCTTGAATCCTGACAAACGTAAGGGGCTGAATGGCAAGAGGAGCTCCAGAAAGCTTCTGGGAAGAAGCCTGGGAAACCTTTTTCTTCCCCTTGTTAAGCGCAGCTCGTTGGCGAGCAGAGGGAAGAGTAGAAATTCGAGCAATATCGGGCATGAGGCATCTCTTTTCCCCTGAATATAACATGAAGGAAGGAAGATTAATACGAAATGAAAAGCCTATATAGGAAAAAGAAACACCACTACAAATGTTGTAAAAGAGAAAGCAACAACGGGAAAGTCACCTGGCATAGCTATAGCAGAAGAAGTAAAATCGGCTCGGAAAAGATTCTTTCCGGTAAGAATGGACTGGTAATGGCATTTTTTTTTTCGGAAAGCTTGTAAATACGACGGAAATGTTGAAAAGAGAAAGCAACAACGGGAAAGTCACCTGGCATAGCTATAGCAGAAGAAGTAAAATCAGCTCGAAAAAGATTCTTTCCGGTAAGAATGGACTGGTAATGGCATTTTTTTTTTGGAAAGCTTGTAAATACGACGGAGTGCATCCTGAAACCCTGTCGGCAACTTCTCGAGAGCACATGATTCACCTACTGCATAAAATAAAAAAAGAGAAATATTAGAATATTCCAAATAACAGAGAAGGGAGCCAAAAAAGACATACACGCACTGACAACAGGTTTGAAGAAGGAGCTTCTAGGGAGCACTGTGGGATTTCGAGGATCCCCCAGATCATAGATGTCAGGTCCCCTCCATGGCCCACGAACCCAGAACCAGGGGTTTTTCAGCTGAGGTTGGCGTGACTAGGTACTAAATAGTAATATTCTTTCGTCCTATTATTTGGGGTAAGCTGATACAAGAAATTAATCTCAGAGGTAGTCAAGAAGAAATATTTTTTCAGCCGAAAAAGAACTAAAATTCCCATCAAAGCTGCCCAGCCATTGGGAGCCAACTGAGCAGGGGCTATACCCCAGAACTCAAAAATATCCTGAATACAGGAATGAAGAGGAAACCGAAGGCTGAGCTCAAGTTGCAACTCGTAAGCCGCAGCAGCATTCGGTGGAGCATAGCACATTCGGGCATTGGAAGAAGGAAGGAATAAATTAATGCCTTCCCCACATTGGAATTTGCTGAGAGCAATGACAGTGCTCTTTTGTAACCAAGAATCATCAATAATAAAAGGAACTTCGGCGGCAGAAAAGGGAACCCCAGTCTCCCACCGCGGAAGATCCCCGAGATGAGCCACCGACCCAGGACCAGCATAAGCAATCTGGGCATTATGCTCCAACTTAAAATTAGAAACAAAATCAGCAACCGTCTGATCAATGGCGAGTCAGAAAGAGGAATAAGAACTCGAACCTTCTCCCAGAATAGGAGAAAGGGATCCAGAACTTCCGAGTGAAGAATCAGTCGAACGAGAAGGGGATCTAAAAGGAGAAACAGAACCCTCACAAGCCATGTCTTGTGAAATTGTAGCGGGGGGAGAATAGGGTGCAGAAAGAAAGAAGAAAGGAAACCCTAGGCCACGGCGACAAAAAATTCAGAGATGCAGAGCAATAGAGCCAGGAAAAGAAAGGAAAAAAGAGAAGAAGAATGGTACCTGGAGGAAGGGAATGGGCGCACAGTATAAGAGGAATGCCAACCGTCTACAAAATCAAAGGGAGAAAAAGATAGAGAAGAAAAGGAAAAACTGACAGATTGTTCAAATTTCAAATTTTGAATTGACAGTTACACCAAAATGCCGGAAATACCCCCTCACCCCCGCCCTAGCGGAAATATCTTGGTGACCCCGATAATCAGAAACAAAGATAGCAAGCGGAAACAATAAGGAGCCAGGGTGGAAGAATCCAGGAATCGCAAGTATCGAAGCATGAGGGATATAACCTGTGAAGTACGATTCGACCCTGAACAATCTCAAATCATGATATTATTCAGGCTCGAGGGGCTAATGTTATGGGTATTATATCTCCCATGCTTAGTAGGCCCAATGCCCAATAACCCTTAAAACTTGAAGAATGAGACCCAGTCTTAAAGTGGCCCAATTCGGGAAGGAGTATTTAATGGACAGCTAAGGCAGCCCAAAGAAACCACCTCCAACCCAAAGGCCCAGCTTAGGAAAGGACGAAGAAGGAACCCAATAAAGAAACAGAAGTCTGAAGCACCCTCGGCGGGGAGGCTCAGCGACATCCCTCTTCCCTATCCAGGAGTTCGGACGAACAATACGGCATCGGAAGTCAACCCGTCCGAGGACCAAATAGATAACAAAAGCTGTGTAATAAAGCACAGACACCATCACAAAGACTGACAAGTACAGCAGGCTAGAAGATAAGGCTAATGGGAAGAAGGGATATCTTGGACAACAATCTTAGCTAGAAGACAGTAAGTAACTGGCGCATCCTCTTCCAACTGCCAATAGAAAGCCAGCAAAGGATAAAAGCGATCTGTGACACCCTGCAAAGACAACCCATGGCACCCAGTCTCCTCCCCAGGCTGGTCGGCGTACCAGGAGACTTCATTAATGATGGCTTGTCTCCATCCAGGTGGCGCAAGACGATTGACTCCGGATTAGAGTTTGTAGATAATATAAATAGCTTCCCTTACATAAGAGAATGGGATGATTCATTCTTACTTTAGACATTACATTTGTAATTGGGGATTTTATGAGTGTTGTTATAAGGGAGAGTAATAAAATTTGGTTGAGTTCTTTGGTGGGAATCAGGTTTTCTTACTGGTTGTGATCTCTTATTTATGGTTCCATCTTGTTTGATTGTGATCGTTCTTGGATCAGTTACACCATAATCTTTATCTCTTAAACATAAATTAAATAACCAAGAACACGCATCAACAACATTCAACCAAAAAAACTCTCATTTTATTTACTTTTACTTATCTGCATAGATGTAGATTCAAATATAGATTATATATATATATATATATATATTTTGGATTGTTATTATAATTAATATGTTAATGTATTAATATGAATTAGAATAGTAGAAAGAGAATCATCACAATGAAAGATTTTGATGAGAAAATGCAATGACAACCATCATACACGAGAGTACGTGGGAAGAAGAAGTAACCTGCATCCGCTGAATATTTCTATAATTGCAAATTTGGTTTGATCTTATATTATTTTAGTGTGTTTATTTTAGGATATGTTGTTGCTCATCCTTATTTGGTTTGATCTTATTTTAGTGTGTTTCTCATTAGTCTTCCGCTTCTTCATCCGAGTGATTGACAAAAAATTTGGTAATTATTGTATATGTGTATTTTTTTTAACTATCTATTCCTTTGTTTAGATTTTTTTTTAAAATACTCTTGATCAATTCCACAACTCATTCATTTATTTTATTATTATTTTCATGCGTTTGAGGAGGTTGAAGGTTGTGCCAACAATCTGCGCGCCATTAGTTTGATAGTTAGAAAAATCCCTATAAATCTCTATTTGCAATGATTTAGGATGACAATTCTTTGATCTTAAATATTTTGCTACAATGACTAAATTTGTTTGAGTTTGAAAGACAAATGGAGAATTAAATTTTAATTCGGTATGCTTATAGTGTTAAGATATTGAATTAAATTTAAAAAATTAAAATTTTGTTGTATCATCATTCTAAAATCGAAATTAATATTCTTGTTTCCATATTTGTTATTAACCATTCTCAATCACCATATTTAATCGCAAAGCTTCTAATTTTCAATTCTCATTAATTAGTATTTTTTTTTGAGAAAATAAAGTATAATCATTTAAAGGGGCTGGAAACAGCCAGCACTGTTTGACATAATGAAATTCGGCTGAGAATTCCACGTAATTTCATATGAGGCAAAGTTTTTTGCGTGAAAAGAAAGTTCATAAGCCATTAAATTAAAAGCACGACCTAACCAACAAAATCTAACAGAGTCCATAGAAAGAAGTAGATCCTGAATATCTTCAAAAATAGGGAGAGCATGAGCTGGACAGTCTGACTCGCCCAAAGCACAAAGAATAACTGTGCGAGCATCCCCAATAATAGAAAAGTTCGTCATGTAGAGAGAAGTGGCCTTGCGGAGTGCTTCACGAAGTGCCAAAAATTCAGCAATTTCAGGGTCTATAGTTCCAGCAAAAGATTTCGAGAAACCATGCTTCCAAGAACTATTGTCGTCAAGGATAGCAACTCCAATACCAGTACGACTGAAGCGATAAGATGTCGCTCCATCAAAAAAGATGCGCAATCCTCTATTGGGAGCTTGAAGTTGTAGAGAGGATAAAGAATGAGCAAGTCTTTCTGGCCAACCATTAGAGAGTTTGAAATCAAAGAGTAGACGAGTAGCAGCAAAAATAATATCCCTAGGCTCTGATAGAATATCCTCAAAAATATGTTTGTTCCTTGAAGCCCAGACAAAATAAGCAAGAACAGCAAAAAATTCAATGAGGTTAGAATCACCTGAAAGAATTATTTCTTTAAACCAGAGGTCTGATAAAGTTTGTTGGAAGCTTTGAACAAAGTCAGAAATTCCACTTTGTTGCCAAACAGAGGTGGCAAAACAGCACTGGAAGAAGATGTGGACAGCAGAGCTATTTTGGGAGCAGATTTTGCATGATGAATCAGCCAAAATACCTCATTTTTGGAGATTATCTGAAGTTGGGAGTGAGTTGGTACAACATCTCCAAAGAAAGTGGGAGATACGTGGAGGAATTTTAAGCTTCCAGATGCATTTCCAAATCGGATGAGGGTCAGAGCTTGCAGAACCAAGCGGATGAGCAGATGAGTGATTAATACCACTTTCAATGATCTTATGGTAGGCTGATTTGACAGAGAATTTACCATTCTTAGAGTAATGCCAAATCCATCGATCGGGTGAAAAACAACTTCTCAAAGGCAATGAAAGAATGAGTTCTGCTTCATCAACATCGAACATTTGTCTAACAAAATCAGATTTCCAAGTATGTGAGGAGTGATTAATGAGCATACTGACCAGAGTGGAGCTCGAGCAAGGCAACTGGACTCGTTTAACACAAAAATTTGAAGATCTAGGAAGCCAACGATCATTAAGAATTGTGGTGTTTGCACCTGAGAAGATGACGCGTCTGCATCCAAAATTCAGAATTTTCCTACCCTCCAATATGCTTCTCCATGACCAGGAAGGCCGATGTCCAAGAGTCGCGTCTGAAAATAAGCAATTTGGAAAGTATTTTGCTTTCAGAAGTCTCACAAGGAGAGAGTGTGGTTATGTCAAGAGGCGCCAACCTTGTTTGCTGAGAAGAGCAATGTTAAAGGCTTTCAAATCTCGAAACCCCAATCCTCCATTACCTTTACTAGCCGTCATCTTACTCCAAGAAACCCATGATATCTTCCTTCTGTTATCTTTTTTACCCCACCAAAAACCTGAGATCATTGAGGTAAGTTCATCAAGGAAACCATCAGGTAGTTTGAAGCATGTCATAGCATAAGATGGGATGGCCTGCAAAACCGACTTGATGAGAATCTCTTTTCCAGCCCGTGAAAGAAACTTCGTTGTCCAACCTGAGATTTGTTGCCAAATTCTGTCCTTGATGGAGCTGAAAATCTATTGTTTACTCCTCTCTATCACTGATGGAAGGCTCAGATACTTTCCATGAGATTCAACTTATTGCATTCTGAGTATGTTTAAAATGGAGTTTGCAACATGTTGTGATGTATTAGAGCTGAAGGTAATACTAGACTTGTCGAAATTCACACGATGTCCAGATACGCGCTCAAATAGGTTTATGGCCCCTTTAAGATGTTGTGCCTCTTCTAAAGTAGCATTTCCAAATATTAGATTATCATCTGCAAAAAAGAGGTGAGAAATACAAGGAGCAAGTCTAGATATCTTGATGCCATGAATTTTCTTGCAATATAAAAGATCTTGAAGAATGCATGAAAATACTTCAGAGCAAATGATGAAAAGGTAGGGACTCAAGGGATCTCCTTGTCTAATGCCACGCTGGGGAACAAGATTGCCAAATCTTATTCCATTTAGAAGGTAAGAAAAAGACACACTAGAAAGGCACATGTTGACAATTTGAATTATCTTATCTGGAAAATTTAGAGATTTGAGAACTTGGAAGATAAAGGACCATTCAAGGCAATCAAAGACTTTACTCATATCTAATTTAATAGGCATGAATGCGTTTCTGTTTGTTGGGCAAGACCTCATAAAGTGGTGAATTTCATGAGCAATCAACACATTATCACTTATGAGTCTTCCATGAATAAAAGCAGATTGAGACTCTGATATAAGCTGGGGAAGAGATGACTTAATCCTATTAGCAACACATTTGGAGGCAAGTTTATAGACAATGTTGCACAGACTGATAGGTCTAAATTGACTAACTGTACAAGAATTTTTAATTTTCGGGATGAGAACAATAAAAGTGTGATTCACATGGCCATTGAAGATAAGAGAATTAAGAAAATCAAGAACAAATTTAGTTACATCCAGACCAACAATATGCCAGAATTTTTGAAAAAAGATAGGGCTCATACCTTCCGGGCCAGGAGATTTGAAAGGATGCATATCTTTTAGAGATTTTTGGACCTCGTCTCCAGTAAAAGGCTGGTCAAAGATATCATGTGTACTCTCATCGACTCTACCTCGAATTCTACTCAAAGCCAACTGAAGATCATGAGAGCTGCTTTTGGAGGAGGAGAAGAGATCACAAAAGTAATCATGGATGATAGCTTGGATGTCTTTTGTTTCATGGCAAATGATTCTATCTTTGTTTTGCAGCGAGGATATTTGATTAAACTCACAACGCAAATTTGCATGAGAGTGGAAGAATTTTGTGTTCTTATCTCCTTCTCTGTGCCAGTGTTGTTTGGCTCTTTGCTTCCAGAGGACACTTTCTTGACCTTCAAGAAAGGACAGACGGGCATGAAGATCAATAAGCTTCTGCTTTGTATTGGTCGAGATCAGCCCTTGTCGAAGACTAGCAATCTCTTTCTTGATATTTGAAATTTTTTTCTTGAGCTCTTTGCCATTTGTACCTCCCCAAGATAACAGCCCCACTATACAATTGATCATCTTAGAGTGAAGGGAGTCAAAGGTATCATTCCAGTGATCTTTAATAACTTTTTCACAGTCTGCAGATTTTACCCACATAGCTTCAAATCGAAAAGGTCTAGAGTTTCGAAATCTTTGGTTATTTGGGGGGTGTAAACCAAATTGAAGGTGAATGATTGAGTGGTCGGAGTGAAAAGCGGGGAGATGGGTGTTTTTGTGCCAATGGAAAAAGGACGCGAAAGGTGGATGATAGACTTTTTCTACGCACTATAATTTAATCCTCAAGTATAAGGATGTCAATTGTAGCAACAAGTACCCAAGTTAAATTATCGATCCCGCTAAGACAACTAATTATTTATTTATTCTATAAATTACTAATTAATCAGAATTGAGTAACCAATTTCCAATGTTTTGTTTTGAATTAATCTAAATAACGAAATATTAAATAACTGAATTAATTAAAAGTAAGGAAAAATAAAAGCAAGTGTCTAATCAAGATATAACAAACAGTTCTAAGGTATCAGGTATTGACCAATTAATTTGGGTTATTAAACTTACGATTGTTCATTCATGCAGTTCTACTGAAAATACACCACATATCCCTGTTATCCCACCGAATATGATTCGATTCAAAGCTAACAGTTTAACCTGGTTTAAATCCTAAGGTGCGCAAATATTACCAAGCCTTATTCCTAGATACTAATCCAGCGAACAACAATACCTCCGGATGGTAAGTTCGACTAACAAGATATTTTCTGGAATTACTACAAGGTTCTATTCACTTCCTACTTGATTGTCTAATTGCATTGTTCCACTAAACTAATCAAGTATTTGATTAACCAGTTCATGAAATTAAAGTGCTTATAGCGGAGCTACTCTAATCTCTAACAGATAGACAATACCAATCATGAACGCACACAAGCTAACACAATAATCCAAGCATTATAGCGGATGTCATGAATATATTATGAAGACGTTACGAAGCAGATTAACATGTCTTAGTAAAATAAGTAAAATCAAAAGCTCAACTGCATAAAATCCCAATCTTTGGTCTAAATCCCCAAATCAATTAAATCAATCCATCAAACCCTAGAACTGTATAGGAAATTAGCCCATGAGATTACAAGCAATCCTCATGGCTAAGCAATTCATAACAATAATCAAAGTAATAGAAAGGAATAGATAAAAATTGTGAAACCCTAGTGTAGGAGCAATCTCACGTTCCTTCTCCGTCTCTTCAATTGCTTGATTCTCCCTCGATTAGCACTTGGAACCCTTGTGGAATTGGATGGATGGCGAAATCAGGTTGTAATCTGATATGGGTATGAAAGGAGTGTAGATTGATGATGGTTTATGGCTGGGCTCTCTCCGATTGACGTCTCGATCTCCCTAATTGTTTCTAAGATGGATGCAGGGCTGTTTTCGCGATGACTCTGCTTCAGAATCGCGTCTGGAAGGTATTTATACAGTGTTGAATCGAACAGGCCCCGTCTGGGCTCTGAACTGGGCCGCTCGGCACCCAGCTCGGCTCGAGCTGGGTCTGGACCCAGCCGAGCGGCCTGCCACGTCACTGGCCACGTCACTGGGGTCCAAGTGGGACCCCACTCGGCACCGTTTACCACCGCTCGGCACCCAGCTCGGCTCGAGCGGCTCGCCGAGCTGCTCCCGAGCTGGGCCGTTCCGGGTCTGTTTTGCTCCTCTTCCGATCCTGCCCTGTTTTACCCTGTTTCCTGCCTTCGAAACTCACAAAAACACCTTAATAGCCTTAAAATCGTGTAAATACTTAAACATACACAATTCCATGCAAAAACGATCAATTTCCTAAGCAAAATGGTGTAATGTGCACACATAAAATGCGTGAAATTCCACTCTCAACAAACCCCCAAACTTATCTGTTGCTCGTCCCGAGGCAACAACATCAAAAACCAATAGATTAACTGAGAGGAAATTTCACAGCAGAAAAACATTCAAGACAATATAGCAATTTAAATATCATACTTTGGATACAAGATAACCATCCATTTAAAAACATACAATTCAAATCAACTAATTCACCTTTTCGGAATGCTCATCCACCCATTCTCACGGGTAGTATTTACGCTCAACACTCAAGTGCGAGATATACACTTTAGGGTATGGTGTTTACACTCATAATCAATCCATACACACGCGTAACCATAAGCTTGGCAATCATCTCAACTCTCGACTAAAGGAATAATTTCGACAATAGGATCACAAAGGTCTTGCATTAGGTTATAATGTTGGCTCTTTGGTAAAGGTAGGGAGTATATGGATAAGGTGACTCAATCACTAGTAGAGAATCAAAGAAGACTTACAGCTTTTCAACAAACAGCTTAACTTTCTTCTTTCTTCTTCAACGCTCTTCAATGCTTCTTGCAATTTGATTCCTCCTTCACTTTTGAACACCACATCCTTACTTGAATTTTTTTCTTCTTTCCTCTTTTCTTTTTTTTTTTTTTCAAATAAGGGTACCAGTTTCAGGCACTACCCTTTTCATGGGGTACCAGTTTTGGGCACTACCCCTTTATGCAACAATTTAACCACTCTCTTCAACAAATTTCATCACTTCCAACTTATTCTCCTTTTATGTTTCTTCTCAAGATACCAAATTGACTCCTTCAACTCTCTACTAGGTAGGAATTTTTAAGGCTAGCAAATGGATCAATTGGCTAATCACGTAGGCTTCCACAAAAATAAGGCTTTTAGGCTCAAAAGGGTTAACTACGGATAGTTTCAATAGGTAGGATAATAATTTGGTTAGTGACTAATAAACAACAAAGATGGCCTAAGATCATTTCCTATCATCTAATTAAACACGTAGCTTCAAGCAAGATATAAAACCAAGTTCTAGAATACGTGTGTATGAACGACACTCACAAGAATAAACTGAATCATGCAATTTATCATGATTTCAAAAGGCTCAAAATCTCACATGGCTATACGAATGAGCGAGCAAACCTAATAAAGTTACATAGCTAATCTTTCATGCACATAAATAAATTTCAAGTATCTCAATATCCAAGCACAATCTCAAACTGCTTCTCAAATACAATCACACAACATAAATCAATAGCACATACCTCTACGAATGAATCATAAACCCTTAATAATCAACCATCAATAGAAACAGAATAATTATATCATACATGCGCAAATCAATAGAATAGAACTCCTAGCACAGACTGTCAAATGACTCCAAAAAGGGAAAAAAAAACAAGAAAGGTAGAAGTAGAGAGACACAAACACTATCCGATAACACTGCTCAAATCAGATCATCAGGATCAATGCGCCATGCGTTGAATTCCTCCCAAATGTCCTCCAGTGTCCTTACTCTATCCGACATCTGGGTAAGCGTGTTGTTCAACCCTCCAATCTGAATGTTAGTCGCTTGCTGAGTTGCATTGATCTGGGTCAGCTGGCGACGAATAGCAACGTTCTCTCTTCTTCTCCTCCTGTTTTCAACTGTCAAGTTAGATAAATGAGCATGCATACCTTGGGCCTGCTGGCCATACCATGAAACCATCGGCTGCCATGCCTCAAAACCAGGAGGCAATGGTGGTGGAGGCATCCCGTATAAGGGAAACTGATCTACTCCGGGGAACAATGGTGCTCCCCCAAACTGCTCTCCTCCTCCAAAATCCGGGTGCGGCATCTCATCATCTGCTCCACCTCCATAGTCCTGATCATCTCCATAATCTGCTCCATCGTATGCCTCATCGACAGGGTCCCCCATAGCCATCGGCTGATCCTGGGCTAGTGCATCTTGCGCTGCCCTCCTCCAGTCTCTGCCCTTCTGAATCGCCTCAATGATTGACTGATGACCAGGTGTTTTCATTCCAATGTTACCCTCATTCAGGATGTTTCCCTCATCCCGGATGGTAATGAAATGAGTGAGCTCTATAGGGAATGAGAAGGCATTAGGTGCACTAGCATAAACAAACTCCAAAACACCTCTCTTTGACACCTTAAACACCTTACTTGATTCCAACGATCCAAGATCAATGTCCGGCTTCTTCCTCACAACCAACATCTCACTCGTGTCAATCCCATAATGGTGAGCTATAGGCGTAACCAAACCTCCTATGTTCACTATCTGTCGGATGTGTGTGGCGAACTGGTACATCTGGTGAATCAAATAAGCACCCACATTGATCCTCACTCCATAGAGCATGCACCACAATACATAGAGCTCTCCTCGGGGAATCGCACCACTCTCGGATCGACAGAAGATTGTACATCCCAAAATCCGATCCATATATCTCAGCACTGGGTTGCGGATGCTAGTGGCTCGTGCATAACTCGAACAATAAACCTCATTCCGCCCCGTAATCAATCTCCAGAAATCATTGGGCTTGAATCTTTGATCCTCTATAAACGCAGGAATCCCCTCAGGACACCCGAGTATTCTATTGATCGAATCTGGGGTTTCTTTTCTAGACTCACCCCCTCCAAGTACAAACTCACACTCGTACGGAATCTCCTCATCATACAAAACTTTTAGCGTGCAAAGAAACTCCGCAGTGAGTCTGAAATAAGTGGGTAGTCTCATCTCCATGAACCTTCGGATACCAACCTGATCAAACATCCATTTTATATCATCAGTAAAACCCAGAGTATCCATCGTCTGATCGTCTTGGTATCGAGTGTTGACTATCTTATCTGCAATCCTCCCATAGAGAACAGCTATTTTATCCCAGTTAGCAAACTCGATGCCAAAATCTCCTGGTAGCATCCCTTTTCTCCTCAGCCTCTCATAAATCTGTGCTGCTGTCTCCTCCTCTGGATCAACATCATCGGACTCATAAGAAGGACCCTCATCTGTTCTCTTCTTCTTATTTCTACCTGTCGCAATTCATATAGGCAAGGCACACTCTTCCATCAACTAATCAAATAGATAGGACCTCTGCAATTCTAATTCCAAGTTCAAAGCTATCATATTCAAAACATAATCATTAATCAAACTTCTAACTCTTTACTTAGATATGCATAATAGTAAACATCCTATATCACATTCTTAGCTTCAACAATTCTACCATAAACATGCTTCCAAAAATCCAAGAACAATCATGCTTAGTCACATTCAACTCAGAGAACTCAATATTCAAGCATTCATGCACTCTTTCAATTCAAAAACATAGCATTTTCATGGGAACTTCTCAATCTAATCTCCATTTCCATCTTACTTCCACATGTAAGCACCAATCAACACCCCTACATGTTCAATAATCATCATAAAACCAAATAATTGAGAACAAAAGCAACAAACAATCAAGATATTCAACAATTAAGCACAAATTCGAATGCACACCAAGTGTTTGTCAAAATGCCTCAACCAAATCCCAACTTGAACATGTAAATTCAACACACATATGACTTACCCATACCAAATTCACAACACCAATGAAGTTCTAAGCATCAAAGAGTATAGAAAAGATACCTCTTGTGTTATACATTGTGAAATTCGAATGGAAGTTCTCACACCCACAAATTCCCAAATTGAACACTTATAAGCCCTAATTTAATGAATTAATGCAAGGGAAGATGAGTAATGATGTGTGTGAAGTGTTTTAGTGGAAGGAATTGAGAAAAACCGGCCGGAATCGCGTCGGAAATCGGCGAAATCGCGACGGCAGGGCTGGAAATAATGTTGAAATAGCGCTGGACAGGCTTAAATCACCGCCCGCTGCCCGCCTGACCGCTCGGCTGCCCGCTCGCCGCGAGCCACCTGCTTTTTCTGTACTGTACTCTGCTTCAGAACTCAATTCCAAGTGAAAGCACACCGTAAAATACCATCAAGTGCTATGAAAATCGAGAAATTATCCTAGAGACCCAAAAATCGATTAAACTAACACTAGATTAACACAAAACAAATAAACACAAACAAAAACAACACGAAACCTGGAAAATCGCAAAAAATCGAACCCTCAACATCATCAAATAAATTGAAAATATCAAAAATCCGCAAAAAATCGACCCTCCAAGCAACAACACAATGCAAAAATTTTACTTCGGTACTACAAGACAAGGTATGTACGTAACCTCCCCCCAAACTTAGATCAAACAAAGTGAGAAACTAAGTTTGCAAAGAAGTATATACCGTAGTCAAGCAACACCTAATAAAACTCCTACACCAAAACAGACATATAAAAGCAATAAAACGGAAGGGACAGCCCCCAACAGGCGCTCATGTTTAACGTCGGAGAGTCACGACGGAATTCAAACCTCAACTCAAATACTCAAGAGAGAGTACTTGGATATCCTGCGGTGACTTGTAATGCTTCAATCTTTGGCCATTTGCTACCATGATATCACCATTCTTACCTTTCAACTCAAAGCTTCCCCCTCCACAAGCTCTATGTATGACACACGGTCCACTCCAACGGGACTTCAGCTTACCTGCAAAAAGTTTAAGACGAGAGTTGAAAAGAAGTACCTCATCACCAACATTGAACTCCTTGAATTTGATCTTCGCATCATGCCATCTCTTCATACGTGCTTTGAAGATCATTGAGTTCTCATAAGCCTTCTCACGAAATTCATCCAACTCATTGATTTGAGTTGTTCGAAAATCCTTAGCATCCTCCATGCTCAAATTCACACATCTAACAGCCCAATAAGCTTTATGCTCAATCTCCACAGGAAGGTGGCAAGATTTTCCATAAACAATCTGATAAGGCGACATCCCCAAGACAGTCTTGAAAGCTGTTCTGAATCCCCACAAAGCATCATTAAGCTTCGCAGACCAATCTTTCCTTGTACTTCCAACTGTCTTCTCCAACACTTGCTTAATCTGTCGATTTGAAACCTCGGCTTGCCCATTTGCTTGCGGATGATAGGGTGTAGTAACCCTATGTTTGACTCCATAATCTCGAAGAACCTTCTCCAACATCTTATTAACAAAATGGGTTCCTCCATCGCTTATGAGCGCCTTAGGTACTCCAAAACGGCTGAAAATGTCTTTCTTGATGAACTCTTGAACCACTCTAGCATCATTCGTCCTGGTTGGAATTGCTTCCACCCATTTCGAAACGTAGTCCACTGCAAGCAGAATGTAAAGGAATCCATTAGATGGGGGAAACGGCCCCATAAAATCAATCCCCCAAACATCAAAAACCTCTACTACGATACTAGGCTGCAAAGGCATCTCATCTCTCTTTGATATATTCCCCATCCGCTGGCATCTATCACATGTATCCACATACTCTTGACAACTTTTGAACAGGGTAGGCCAATACAAACCAGACTGAAGCACCTTTTGAGCAGTCTTTTGGGCGCCAAAATGACCCCCATTCGGTTGCGAGTGGCAGAAATCAAGGACACTCTCCCATTCAACCTCAGGGACACACCTACGGATTATAGAATCCGTGCAGATTTTGTAGACCCATGGCTCCTCCCATAAGATAAATTGAACATCATGCAGAAACTTGACCATATGGTGTCTACTCAACCCATAAGGCTTCACTCCCGTGACAATATAGTTAACAAAATTAGCATACCACGGAGCATCCTTCATCTCCTTCTCAGGATAAGTCTTCGAGACTGCGAAAACCTTGTGAATATCCACCATTAATATCCTTTCATCAGGAAAATGGTCTTTGATCACCTCAGCAGTATTATCACAATGCTCCTTCGTCTCTAAACGCGACAGGTGGTCGGCTAAGACGTTCTCACTCCCCTTCTTATCACGAATTTCCATGTCAAACTCCTGAAGCAAGAGAATCCATCTAAGTATCCTTGGCTTTGCATCCTTCTTGTCCATCAAATATCGAATAGCCGAGTGATCAGTGTACACCACAGTTTTCATGCCCACCAAGTAAGGCCGAAACTTATCGAAGGCATACACCACCGCCAAAAATTCCTTCTCAGTAACAGTGTAATTCTTTTGAGCAGAATCGAACGTCTTACTAGCATAGTATATGGCATGAAACTTCTTTTCTCTCATCTGCCCCAACACGACTCCCAAAGTAGCTTCACGAGCATCACACTCCAGTACAAAGGGCTGAGTCCAATCCGGAGTAACAAGAATCGGAGCAGTTATCAATGCTTCCTTAAGAACCTGAAAAGCATGTAAGCAAACTTCATCAAAATCAAATTTCACATCCTTCTCAAGTAACCTGGACAGTGGTTTTGAATATTTGGAGAAATCTTTAATAAATCTCCTATAAAATCCCGCGTGCCCCAAGAATGACCGGACTCCTCTTTCATTAGTGGGCGGTGGAAGCTTCTCAATTGCCACGACCTTAGCACGATCAACCTGAAGACCTGCAGCAGAAACATGATGGCCCAAAACTATCCCGTCTCTTACCATGAAATGGCATTTTTCCCAATTCAACACGAGGTTAGTCTCTTCACATCTCTCCAAGACCAAAGACAAATTAAACAAACAAGAGTCAAAAGAAGAACCGAAAACAGAGAAATCATCCATAAATACTTCCATGACTCTTTCAATCAAACCCTCAAAAATAGCCATCATACACCTTTGAAAAGTCGCAGGTGCATTACATAAACCAAAGGGCAACTTTCTAAAGGCAAAAGTGCCATAGGGGCAGGTAAATGTAGTCTTTTCCTGATCTCCTGGTGCAATCATTATCTGATTGTAACCAGAGTATCCATCCAAGAAACAATAAAAATCATAACCTGCTAGTCTATCCAACATCTGATCCATAAAGGGCAAAGGAAAATGATCCTTACGGGTGTTCTCATTCAATTTTCTATAATCAACACAGACACGCCACCCCGTAGGTACCCTAGTAGCAAGCACTTCACCATCATCAGACAATATAACAGTCATTCCCCCCTTCTTAGCGACTACATGCAATGGACTCACATAGGTACTATCACTAATAGGAAAGATAATTCCTGCATCTAACCAGGTAAGCACTTGTTTCCTAACAACCTCTTGCATGGCAGGGTTCAACCTCCGTTGATGCTGCACAGAACATTTATTTTCATCTTCTAGTCTTATCTTATGCATGCAAAAAGTAGGATTAATCTCTTTCAAATCATCAATTGTCCACCCTATTGCAGTCTTATGCTTTCTCAAAACAACTAACAATTTATCAAGTTCATCTTTAGATAGAGAAGAAGATACTATTACCGGAAAAGCTTTATTCTCCCCCAAATAAGCGTACTTGAGATGTTCAGGAAGTGGCTTGAGCTCGATCTCTTTCTCTTCCTTGCTACTGTCCCCTTCAACACGTAGAGGCAAATATTGCTTTGTCCACAGAACTTCCTCCATTGCTGAGTCTTCTTGCTTGTACCTGCTCTCATCAAGATTGAGTAAGGTTTCAAGATAATCAATAGCAAGCTCATTAGACAAATCATCAAGTAAAATATCATTAGGAGTAGGTAAAGTAAGAGATTCGCGGATGCATGTTTCAACAGGATCCTTAGATAGGATCAAAGGCAAATCATCCTCCATAATCTCCTCTACTATTTCCACAAACTTGCACTGCTGCTCTTCTGCTGGCCACTGCATCGCCTTGTTCAAGGAAAAGACAATTTCTTGTTCATTGACTCTAAGCCTCAACTCTCCTTTGAACACATCGATCAGAGCTCTTCCTGTTGCAAGGAATGGACGTCCCAAGACCAAAGGTGTTCCATCCTTGTCATCCTCCATGTTAAGAACCAGGAAATCCACAGGAAAAACCAAATTCGATACCTTCACTAACACATCCTCAATGACTCCCTCGGGGTATGTCAATGATCTATCTGCTAACTGTAAAGCCACAGACGTAGGCTTCAACTCCCCCAAACCAAGCTTCTTGAATACCGAGAAGGGCATCAAATTTATACTAGCTCCAAGATCACATAACGCTTTCCTCACTTGTCCTTTTCCAATCTCACAAGGTATGATGAAGCTTCCAGGATCCTTTAACTTTTCAGGTAACTTCTTCTGAATCACTAAGCTGCAATTTTCTGTCAAGTTCACTGTTTCCACACTGTTCAAGCTTCTCTTTCTGGAGATGAGTTCTTTAATGAATCTTGCATAGTATGGCATTGACTCCAAAGCTTCAGAAAAAGGAATATTGATTTGTATGTTCCTCATTACATCAGCAAACTTTCTGAACTTCTCATCCAAGCTTTTTGACAAGAATTTCTGAGGGAAAGGAATTGGTACCTTTGTGATCGGTAATCCCAAACTGTCTTTCTTGAATACCACTTCTGTTTCTCTCAGTTTCTTTGCTTTCTGCCACTTTTTGTCAGCGATTTCCAGATCAGACTGACTCTGTACAGAATTCGGACGCGCTGGAAAACCCAGAGGACAGCTCGTTGGCTCGCTCGAGCCGAGCTGTGGAAGAACTGAGCCGAGCTGGGTTCCTCCCAAACCAGAGAACTCAGCAGAACCGGTCGGAACCCCACTCGGCGGCGACTCGGCATCGGCGGGAGGCGGCTCGGCCCGAGCGGGTGGCCGAGCGGCGGTAGATTGACCCTGTCCCGTCCCTGTTTCGTCCTGCTTCTGTTCTGTATCATTCTGCATCAGTTCTGATTCATTCTGTACCAATTCTGGACCTTCGTAATGCCTTCCGGATCTCAAAGTGATCGCATTAACACTCTCCTTTGGGTTGATTTCCATATCCGAAGGAAATTTTCCTTTCTGCAACTGCACTTGCTGCTGATTTACTGTAGTAGAGATCTGCCCTATGTTATATGACAAATTCTTCAACTGCTTGTTCACTTCCTCATTCTGTTTGGTCATATTCGAGTCCATGAGAACAATGCAGTTATTGATCTTGTTTATGTCGGCATCATTCTTCTTCATGTATCTTGCTAACACATCGTCAATACTGGACTTCCCTTCTTCAGTCTTAGCACCAGGATCAAAATTAGGAGGATATGGAACTGCATTATTCGGATTTGAATAAGAGAAGTACTCATGCCTCTGATTCTGCCAATTGCCTCCTTGATTATTAGGACCTCCCCCTTGGATATTTCTCTGGTTCGAATTACCTTGAGGGTACCTATTTCCTTGCCAATTTTGAGGAGCTCTCGAACCCTGAAGACTCTACCCCATAGCCCAATTAGCATCCTCGACCTCTTGAAGGTTCATCACTACATCATCACTAGCAGACCCTCGGTTGCCTCCCCCATTATTACCTGATATCAGAGTAATCAGGTTCTTATTCATCTGTTCCAATTGAGCGACAACCTTATCATTCTTATCAGCTTCAGAAAATTTCTCTTCAACCTTTGCAACTTTACCAAGTATATAAGTCCCTCGGATCCTCTCAGATGGCCAATCCCTTGAGTTCAAAGAGATATCATCAAACAATTTCTCTACTGCATTGGATGTCTTGCCAAAGATTGTTCCTCCAGCAGAAGCATCAACCAACACTCTCGATTCGTTGTTAAGGCCATTATAGAAGACACTGATGAGTTGAGACTTTTTGAATCCATGCTGAGGGCATCTCCTCAACGCATCAGTAAACCTTTCCCAAGCCTCTCCAAACGACTCATCTCTCCGCTGCTTGAATTGATTGATCTCCTGTTTCAGTAAAAGAACCTTTCCTGGTGGCATAAATCGATCCACGAACAACTGCTGCAACTCAGTCCAGTTTGAGCAACTGTCTCCCTTTAGCTTATCATACCACTCCCTTGCCTTATCAACCAATGAAAACTGAAAAAGCCTCATCTTCCATCTATCATTAGTAGCATCAGCAGCTTTCACTGTATCCATGTAGCTGTTGAAACGCTTAAGATGGCCATAGGGCTCATCAAAAACGCCTCCGGCAAAGGGGTTTTTCTCCACCATATGAATCAGGGCTGGCCTTATGTCGTTCGTTTCATCAGCTTGAATGGCTCCAACTACGCCTGATCCTCCTAGATTGGTGGACTTGAATGTTTCTCGGATGACGATGTCATCCTCATCGACTCTTTCTCCCATTGATGCTGTTTCAGGTTCTGTCTCAGATTCTGATTCAAACTCCGATTCTGCCTCTTCTAGGATAGCCTGATTCTCAATCTGCACTTCTTCCTCCTCTAAAATTGCTTTAGGAGGTGCTTTGGTATTCTTTGATTTTACTCTTCTTTTCCTCGCAGAAGCTTCAATTTCCGGATCAAATTCAAGATCTTGTGCTCTCGTCTTTGACCTAGTTTGCATGCAACTTCAAGAAAAATCCAAAGTAAAACAATTAAATTCCAAAGAAAATATTCTAATTAACTAAGTAATACAAGAAAATAAATAATTAAAACTGTCCCCGGCACAACGGCGCCAAAAACTTGATAGGCTTTTTCTACGCACTATAATTTAATCCTCAAGTATAAGGATGTCAATTGTAGCAACAAGTACCCAAGTTAAATTATCGATCCCGCTAAGACAGCTAATTATTTATTTATTCTATAAATTACTAATTAATCAGAATTGAGTAACCAATTTCCAATGTTTTGTTTTGAATTAATCTAAATAACGAAATATTAAATAACTGAATTAATTAAAAGCAAGCAAAAATAAAAGCAAGTGTCTAATCAAGATATAACAAACAGTTCTAAGGTATCAGGTATTGACCAATTAATTTGGGTTATTAAACTTACGATTGTTCATTCATGCAGTTCTACTGAAAATACACCACATATCCCTGTTATCCCACCGAATATGATTCGATTCAAAGCTAACAGTCTAACCTGGTTTAAATCCTAAGGTGCGCAAATATTACCAAGCCTTATTCCTAGATACTAATCCAGCGAACAACAATACCTCCGGATGGTAAGTTCGACTAACAAGATATTTTCTGGAATTACTACAAGGTTCTATTCACTTCCTACTTGATTGTCTAATTGCATTGTTCCACTAAACTAATCAAGTATTTGATTAACTAGTTCATGAAATTAAAGTGCTTATAGCGGAGCTACTCTAATCTCTAACAGATAGACAATACCAATCATGAACGCACACAAGCTAACACAATAATCCAAGCATTATAGCGGATGTCATGAATATATTATGAAGACGTTACGAAGCAGATTAACATGTCTTAGTAAAATAAGTAAAATCAAAAGCTCAACTGCATAAAATCCCAATCTTTGGTCTAAATCCCCAAATCAATTAAATCAATCCATCAAACCCTAGAACTGTATAGGAAATTAGCCCATGAGATTACAAGCAATCCTCATGGCTAAGCAATTCATAACAATAATCAAAGTAATAGAAAGGAATAGATAAGAATTGTGAAACCCTAGTGTAGGAGCAATCTCACGTTCCTTCTCCGTCTCTTCAATTGCTTGATTCTCCCTCGATTAGCACTTGGAACCCTTGTGGAATTGGATGGATGGCGAAATCAGGTTGTAATCTGATATGGGTATGAAAGGAGTGTGGATTGATGATGGTTTATGGCTGGGCTCTCTCCGATTGACGTCTCGATCTCCCTAATTGTTTCTAAGATGGATGCAGGGCTGTTTTCGCGACGACTCTGCTTTAGAATCGCGTCTGGAAGGTATTTATACAGTGTTGAATCGAACAGGCCCCGTCTGGGCTCTGAACTGGGCCGCTCGGCACCCAGCTCGGCTCGAGCTGGGTCTGGACCCAGCCGAGCATCCTGCCACATCACTGGGGTCCAAGTGGGACCCCACTCGGCACCGTTTACCACCGCTCGGCACCCAGCTCGGCTCGAGCGGCTCGCCGAGCTGCTCCCGAGCTGGGCCGTTCCGGGTCTGTTTTGCTCCTCTTCCGATCCTGCCCTGTTTTACCCTGTTTCCTGCCTTCGAAACTCACAAAAACACCTTAATAGCCTTAAAATCGTGTAAATACTTAAACATACACAATTCCATGCAAAAACGATCAATTTCCTAAGCAAAATGGTGTAATGTGCACACATAAAATGCGTGAAATTCCACTCTCAACAGTGGATTGAAAGTGAAGTGATCGAGACGGGCTCTTTGAGTGAAGGGGTGGATTGAAAGACGACTCCAGGTGAAGTTGGTACCATTAAAACCCATATCAGAAAGAAAGCAGTTCTCCAAGCTTCACGAAAGCATTGGATTTGCCAATTAGCACGAGGCCCAGACCCTTCAAATTCGAATTGTAGTAAGACCTCATTAAAAACCCCAAAACATAGCCACGGGATAGGATATGGAGAAAATTGAGAGCAAAAACGTTTCCAAGCTGCTCTGCAGAGGGAGACATCAGGTTCTCCGTAGACACCAGTAATGCGAATTGATTTATCCAGGAGAGTTGCATCAAGGTCAATGAATCTATCTGAATAGCAACGCAAGTTGACAAGAACATCTTTTTTCCAAAGAAAAGCCATCCCACCACTACGACCACGACAAGGAACAGAGAAATCAAACAAACCCAAATTGCATTTCAGGCGATCAATAACAGAGGAATCACACTTAGTTTCACAAAGGAAAAATAAGTTGGGAGACTTTTGGCGAATAATATCGCGGAGCTCTTGAACTGTACCAGGGTTCCCAAACCCTCTAAAGTTCCAGCTAAGGATACTCATTGTTCTCGGTGGGACTGGGGTAAAGGCCCAGTCGCCGCCGTTGTGACAACAATATCAAGAGAAAGAGGTAAAGAAGCTGTTAAATCAGATTTTGCACGTTTTGCTGAGATTTCCATGAGCTCTGATGATTCAAGGTTACCACTCAATTTTCTTTTTGGAAATGTTATAAGCATCGGTTAAGGATAGGAAAAGTGAAGGGCTCTTTTAGAGGTGTGGATAAACTTTTTAAAGGTTTTCTTAACAGAGGGTTCCTATCGGATTGGTATGTTGACTAGGAAAGGATTTTCACATTCCATGTCAGCAAGAAGATGATCAAAGTTATCAGTGGGGGATAAGGAGGTGGTGTCGGAACTGCAGATTGATGGTTTTTTAGGGAGACATATTTGTTGAGTGTGATCCTCACCGTCAAAGATAAACGGGGGAGTGGATGGTGGAGGAGTGGAAGTGTTTGGGAGGGTGTATGCTAAGGGGAGATGGTCTGTGAGGATGGGATTCACCGATATGAGAGTGGGTTTGCAAGGTGTCATGGGAGGAGAAGATGGAGTTGGAGTAGTGTTTAAGGTAGGAGATTTTGGATTTGAACTCTTTAAAGGAATAGAAGTTTGTAGGGAAATGACATCATGAGGGTTAAGAGGTAATAAAGGCTTCCAGGTGTGAGGTTCGGGTGGCTTTGTGATGGGGAGGATGAGATGTTGTGGGGAGGCTTCAATGGCATAACCATCAGAGATGAAGTTCAAGTGATTAGAGGCAGGGGTAGAGAGGTTCGAGGCTGGGGGAGAAGAGTGGGAAAGAGGGTGGTTGATGGGGATGGGGGAATGGAGTGGAGAATTTATGTGGTGGTTTAATGATGAGGGGTTGGTGGGATTTTTTTTGGAGTAATGGCGAGAGGAGTCAGATTGGGAAGATGATGTTGCAAAAGATGCTCTGAGCCAAGGTCCATAGGGTAGAGGCTGAGGGGGAGCATCAGAGTTATGAAGTTTTGTGTCACAATCACGATCGGTATGGCCCAGACGGCCACAAAAGTAGCAAAATATTGGCAAGCGTTCATACTTCAAATAACAATGCATAGAGTTGCCCGTGTGAGTGAGACAAACTACCCTGCGTAGTGGCTTCGAAATATCAAGCATTACTTGGACTGGAAGATACCTTCCGACTAGATTCTCAGAATGATCTCCTTCTGCTTCCATAAAGGTGCCGATCTGATTTCCCATAATTTTTGCAAAGTCTGCGGACATGAGACCAATTGGAAGCCCAAATATTTGAATCCAAAAAGGGGATAAGTCGAACTTCAGCTTTGAGGCCACAGTAAAGGCATCTGCCTTTTGAATGATTAAAAGGTATCTGTCGAAGGACCACGGAGCACCCTTGAGAACTTTGAGCATATCCGTCTCCGATTCAAAAGAAAATAGCATGATATTATCATCCAAGAGTTTGCAGGAGATATGCTTTTTTATTTCCAAAGATCATAAAAGGTGTTTTCGATGTCCCGACTGGAAAGAATCCTGGGAGCTAAGAGCTTGCCTATCAAACAGTGAGAGCCATGGACATTTGTGGAGAGATCTGGATTTGTATCAATAGTAATAAGTTCTTCTGGTTCAAGAGATAAATTCGAGCACAGTTTTTCTAGAGATTCGGCCATAAAAAGAGAGAAGAAGTGGTTGTTGAGTAGAAGCCGAGGTAGAACTTTTGAGGGAGTGAATACTATCCTTGACAATCCATTACTAAAGCACGAGATCTGAAAAGAAAGAAAGACAAAATCAAAAGCAGCAAGAACAGTGAAAAACAAACAAAAGGAAAAGGGAGTAGGTGAAAGAAATCAGAAGAAAACAAGGAAAAAAGAAACAGAGAAGAATAGCAGCACTATTGGAAGGACAAAACTCTAAATGTGCTTCCAAGGGAGAAAACCCTAGGACTTCATTAATTAGTATTTAGCTGAGGATTTATTGTAAATTAATTGAAATATTAATGGAGAAATAATAATTAATGAATAATGAAATTTTCAATTATCTTTGTAATGTAATTTAACCAATAATAAGAGTGAATGGTATATGAATACATGAAATTCTAATGATTTTTTTTAATGTTAAATAATATATTTAATATTTTAACTTATTTAAAAAAATTAATCAATGCTTAATTGATAATAAATTATTACAAAAGTTATATATAAGTTGATAATGAGATAATAAATTAGTGAATAATGATAGCTCAAATTCAATTATAAGAAAATTTAACACTTTATAGTGGAGAATGTTTAATAAGAATAAGATGAATATCTATGATTTATGCTGTTTATAAAATCACAATAGATTCTCATTAGAAAATTATGTGTTATTATTTGATTTTTAATTCTATTATATAATTTATCAATGCTGTACCAATAATTATAATTAAGAAAAATGGATTTAATAGTAATTTTCATATTTCAAGTATTAATTATTGATAATTATCAATCAATAATTATTAATAAATTTCAATAATCATCAATCAATGATAAGTAAATATTTGACTAATTTTAATTAATTACTCTATTTACTTTTTAATCATCATTAAAAAATTTTAAATTAAATAAATTATTAATAATTAATTTTCATTATTTAATATTAATCTATTAGTCTATAATTTGATTTGAATTAATTTAAGAAGAATAGGAAAATAATAAATTATTATTATTATTTTACTTTAACAATTTATACCACTATTTAAATAAAAAATAAATAATTTATTTACATTTCATTAACTATTCACTCGCATTTATAATTTATCAGTTAAGTAATTGGTTTATATATATATATATATATATATATATATATATATATATATATATATATATATATATATATATATATATATATATATATTATTTTATTTTATTTTATTTTTTACTTTCAAGATTTTTATTTTCATGATTTTATCTTTTGAAGTTAATTTGAAAAGTAATATTGTGAATTTAAATTAGAAGAATTATTATAATCTAATTTAGATGTTGATAAGGAAATACTAATAAATAAGTAAATAAATGAATGTTGAGTTTCCTTGGATATAATTCTCATCTATTCTCTCTTTATAGATAATAACTATTATAATTTTTTATTTTTTTATTTTGTTTTTGAACATTTATATGATGATATAATTCTATTATACGCTTTTTTAAATAATTATTTTTATATGCTTCATTCGATTATCTTTATATTTTTTTATACCTAATTTAGTATAATATGTGTTGTAGTTGTAGATAATAGTTCTCATATGAAGCAAAACACGACAAAAGAAATATTTATAGACATCAGTTAAATAAAAGAGAACGGATAATAAATTACAAATACAAGAAAAAATCAAAATCAAACCCGTATAAGTCTTTTAACTCAATTTGTTGGTTCTAGAATTATCTTTATATTATAATTGTGTATTTTTAATTTTTTTGGTTAATAGTGATTAATGCACTTCTTTATTCTTATGAGTTTTTAATCTATCATATTTTGCAATATGTAATTATTTCACTTTTACAAGTTAATGATTTTTTTTGTCATCAATAAGAAACACAATTCGAAATTTTAAACTTTAAATCATGACAGCCTTTTTTACTAATAACAAACTTCCTAATTATGTTCACATAACACTATTATCGCCACGTATTTTTCAATAATAGACTAATTTTATGACTTTGATTCTCATCGAAGCCTGCTTAAATCAACACCGAAAATAATTACTCTGCAAAATTATGTGTTTTATCCCAAACAAGAGTAATATAATTTTGATTTTAATTTAAATTTTTTAATCATGTTATTATTTTTATTACTTAATATCAATTCCATTTTAAATACTAAATTATCATGATTTAGATGGAGTTTTTCAGTGATGAATTGAGAGTTTACACAATTTGAAAGAATAGAGTCAACCACCAGAACGACTGGTCTTATAACCAAAAATACATGGACTTATTCTTTCCGAACTCAAACGTGTATTGGTGTTTTATTTCACAAATTAGAGAATCCAGATTTTATTATCGTGTCGTAAGAAAAAAAATGTCCATGGAGTTTTAAAAAATCCAAACATTTACTTACTTTATTATGGAGCAAAATAAAAATGTTGACAATTGAAGATAACTAAAAAGTACGGCACAATATAAAGCTTATAAAAAAAGTTAAATATAATATAATTTAGGAAAATTAGTAAATATATTAAAATTTAAATATAAATTTTTATAAAATAAAATTATGATACAAATTTAATATTAAAATATTAAAGAATTTAATCACCTCGTGCATCGCACAGGCACAATACTAATTAGTTCTATAAGAAAGATAAAAAGTGGTAGTTAAAGTGGAGAAAAATGATACTCTCTCTGTTCCATATTAAATTTTATATTTTCCATTTCCGTTCGTCCCACATTATTATTTGAAAATTAAAATTTGATTTTCAAAATAAACATACATTTACAAATTTTGTTAATTCTTAGCTCACTTACCCTTTATATATTCTATCTTTTTATTCCTCAGCTCTCATTAATTTTCTTTTACGTTATGAATACTCGCATTATAAAGTTAAAATCTAGAGTCACTCTCTTGTGAGACGGGTATGAGATAGGTCGACTCATCACTAAAGAATGCTTATTATATAAATAAAGTATGCTTATTTGTAATAATAAAAGTATGTTAATAATAAATCATATTATAACACGCTAAAATCATACTTTAATGCATAATCAAGCATATTTTAGAAAATATATTTTAACAACCATTAAACATACTTTATATATACAATAAGCATACTTTAGTGATGGGTCAACTCGTCTCACTAATAACCCGTCTCACAAAAAATTTTGTCTACATATAAACTTGGTTTACATGATACCCACACTTAAACTATTTTATAATAAAAATTATGAGTGAGGCTTGCGTGCACCCGGGCGCACGGAACACATTCCGTGCGCCTTTAGAAATTTTGTATTATGGGTAAGGGTACATTAATTTGGTCTAAAGGGTATACACTTTAATTACTAAAAGGTACACAATTTTGTTCTAAAGGGTATACACTTTTCATTAATATTTTTTTTTCTTTAGAAAATAAAGGGTACACATTTTTATACTAAAGGGTATACAATTTAACACAAAATTCTAAAGGCGCACGGAGTGTTGTTCGTGCGCCCAGATTTTTCATTAGAAAATAAAGGGTACACATCTGTATACTAAAAGGTATACAATTTAGCACAAATTTCTAAAGGCGCACGGAAAGTGTTCCGTGCGCCCGGGTGCACAGGAGCTTTTGCCAAAAATTATAGAATAGAGATATATATAATTGAAATAATCTTTAATAAAAAAAATTAGAAAAGTAGTCTTTATCTTTAGATTTTCTTATACAATTTATCTTAAAAATAAAATATTTATATCTCATTCCACAATAAATTTTTTAGAGTAGATGACCCGCCTGCCATTTAACTTTATAGTGGCTAAATCTGATTTGGTAGATTTTGAAATTCCCATTAATTTGGAAAGAGAATTTTTATTTATGTTATTCTAAATTAATGGCCCAATTCTAGCCCTCCATAAAAGGAGTTTAGTCATATTCTAAATAGTAACATCGGCCCAATTCTGGCCATTCTGAAATGGATTTAATAGTCATCAAGTCATCAAGTCATTAATGATTATAATATTGAGGGTGTTGTAGATTCAGTTACATAATTTTGAACTGAATTATCTTAAATTCAAATATATTTAAATTTTGCATTTTTCTTGATCATATACTTCTTCCTCCGTTCCCACCATACTTAATCATTTATTCTTTTATATAGATGAGGGGTATAATAATGTAGTGCGTAGAGGATTGAAAGATAAAATATTTTAATATATAGCAGATAGTTGTATTAGTATTGAGATAGACGAAATTAGTAATTAACCCTCAATAAGGTGAATTTTTTAGAAATTAATCCAAATAATTACTTTCATTCAATACCCATTAAAACATCATCAAATCCTCTAATTTACCAAAATAATAATAATAATAATAATAATAATAATAATAATAATAATAATAATAATAATAATAATGTTAAGGGACCATATGTAATACTCCATATCGTAAAGACTTGCCCACTTTCTTTTTACATTCTGAAATGGAAGGGTAGTTAGTAGTGTGATGGAGTTATTGCATAGTATAGAGTATGGTCTTATGGGTTATCATTATATTCGTATGGGCTAGAGTAATGTTAGCTGATAATAACACGTGCGCCTGAGGAATCTAATTACAACTTATATGGAGTACCAATTTTTAATGGCTGGTCTAATCAAATTTAATTATACACATCTATTATTCTATCTGTTCACTGTCAATTGATCCATTATATTACTTTGGGTCTCCATGCTTGATCTATCAATTTTCACTTTTAGGCACATGGGACTTACTCACCCACTAATACAATTAAAATATGGACATACACACCCCATTAATACAACTACTCACTACACATTAAATAATAATACTCCTTAATTCACGCGCAAAAAGCAAACAGATAGATTGGGGATGGACGGAGGGACTAAAAGATATACTTCCTCTATCTCACAAAAGATTGCACACTCAATTTCGCACTGAGATTAAGAAAGTGATAATTTTTAGGGGTATAATGGTATTTTTTGTAATAAATAAATAATAAAGTATGTTGGGTAGAGATAGTTTTTTTATAAATAAAGTGTATGAGAAAATGTGGTTGTGTTTTACTTTTTACTTTTTTTGAAAATGTGCAAACTTTTGTGAGACAGCCCAAAATAGAAAGTGTGTCACCTGAAATGAGACGGAGTGAATAATATTTATAGTGGGTGAGTGTATTAGTGTTGTGTGTGGGTCCTATGAGAATATATTACTCCCTCCGTCCCGGGTATTTTTACTCATTTATACGAGCACGGAGATTAAGACGTGTTATTTTTTTAATATATAATGTAAGAAAAAGTAGGGATAAATTAGTAATTTAAAAAGAAAACGTAAATAAAGTTGTTGAAAATGATGAATAAAGTGTAAAAAATTAATTAAAGTTGTTAGGATTGTAAAAAGTAGGCAATAAAATATTATATATTTTTATCATTAATGGAATAAGTAAAAATACATGGGACATCCCAAAATGAAAAGTATGTAAAAATACGTGGGACATAGGGAGTAATTGTTTTGTGTGGTCTCATTTACTAAAAAAAATGCATCTCTTATATTGGTATTGACGAAAATGGCAAAATGATTTTTTCTTGTGGCGAGACGGGGGAGTATATCTTAAAAATAAAAGCATAAATTCTAAAAACTACATTTTTCTTTCTTTCTTACATATTAATCCTATAAAATATATATATATATATATATATATATATATATATATATATATAGGCAAAGACTTGTGTGAGACCGTCTCACGTAAAGACTTACGTGAGACAGACAGAAAGTGATAACTTTTATAATGAAAAATTATATTAAATCAATAAAAAGTGATAATGCTATTTTATGAACAATTTACAGTATAAATGAAAAGTGATAACAATTTATAGCAAAAGTGAAAATGATAACATTTTATAGCGAAAATGACAACTATTTTAAAAAGTGTAAAATAATCTCATGTGAGACGGTCTCACGCAAGACTTACCCATATATATATATATATATATATATATATATATAATAGAATTGATATACTGGACACTAATATGCGCACGTATATCCATACATGTATTTTTTATTTAATAATATTTTTTCCGTCCCATTTAAAAAGGATATTTTACTTTTTGTATGTGAATTAAGGAATATTATTATTTAATGTGTAGTGTACAATCATATTAGTAGGAGTGTGAGCCCCATATTTTAATTATATTAGTGGGTGTGTGTGGGTCTCATACATTAAAAAGAAATAAGACTCTCTGGGTGGAACGCCCGAAATGAAAAAAAAAAAACTTTTTTTAGAGGGACAGAGGGAGTATATAGTACTCCCTCAGTCTCATCCTTATAGTTACGCTTCCTTTGTAAATTACAAAGGAAGCGCAACTATAAGGATGAGTATACATTTTTAATAAATGTATTATTCTTTTATATTTAACTTTTCAAGAAAAATTAAATATATTATTTTAACTTTTATTAACAATGTACTGTTTTAAACGTGGGTGCACTGAAAATTTTATCATATCATAAAATATATGGAGGGTGTGACACATAAAGTACTCTTTTAAAAAATGGATCCTAATTAAAATTACATTGTAAGAAAATGACACGACATCCTGTAATAATACCTTCTTTATTAAAAAAAAATGAATGATAAAAATGTGTTTATAATGACATAATGTTATTATTAAGATATTATTATCATAAAGGATCTTTAGGCTTTAACTATGGGGCTGTTAGAGATAAGATATTATAATAAATCTCTATCATAATTATATTGGGTGGCAAGGTGCACTTATATATGTATGACTTTTTATTTTATTTTGTATACATATTATTCTATTTTGTATACGAGTTTTGTACTAATTGTACACTTTTTTCACACTAAGTATTTTATTAAAAAAAAACTAATATTCATATGTGTATAACTTTTTATTCAATAGTTTATACATATTTTTTAATTATTGTATATTTTTTTACACTCAATTTTTCATTAAAAAAACTAACAATTAAATTGTATACATTTTTGCTCATAATTGTATATATTTTTATTTATATTTGTATATGGGTACACCTTATCTTAGGGTACACCCGCATTCACATTATAATTAGCCTAATTCATTAAATGAATTAGTACAGCTTTATAAAAAAAAATTCCCATGAAATTGGATTTAGAAGTGTAACATTTATACATACATATATTACTCTTTACATGATATATAAATTATTATTCTTATGAAAAGGCTAAGTAATTTTAAAAGTTAAATTAGGATGCACATATTCCTCCCATCCCACCCAAAGATTTCCTTTTTTTCAATTTTGGGCGTCCCATTCAAACTGTTCATTCTTTCTATTTTGGGTGTCACACCCAAAGAGTCTCATTTTCTTTTTTACACACATGGGACCCACACACACACCCACTAAGGCCTTTCCCAACCCTCTACCCAAAAAAGCAGGTATTTTGATTGGCACATCAGTGCCACCTCAAAAGTAAAATACATCTACCTCCAAAACAAAACTCCTCCCCAACCATATACCCAAAAAGCAAGTTTTTTGGGGGGATCCACTTCAATTTCATTTAATTCTCATTTATTTTATCAGCTACATTTCTCTAATTTCAAAAAAAATTATAAATAATTATATTTTCAGATTATTTAATTTAATAAATTTAAAAAAAAAAAGGAAAAACATATTATTTATTTTTTCATTACATAAAACATAAAAATACAAATTAAATGACACACATTAAAAAATAAAAGTAAAGCCTCCGAAAGCAACAACGTAAATTTCGATCCGACCAATTTTAATGTCTAGATAATTATTCTTCAGATTGGACCCAAACATGCTCAACTAAGTCTTGTCGAAGCTGAAGATGTTGATGCTTATCTCGTAGTTGAACACCTCTCCTGACGTAATCATTGAATGCTCCGGCTGATCCTTGACTTACTTGTGGAGGCGGAATGGTCATATTTGGATCATCGGACCAATCAATCGCTGCATTTCTTTCATTTTCGATTATCATGTTGTGTAATATAATGCAAGTTAGCATTATATCCTTCAAGTTATTCTTGTACCAGAAACGAGTTGGACCGATAATCATCGCCCAACGAGCTTGAAGTACTCTAAAGACTCGTTCGACAACCTTCCTAGCAGCCTCTTGCAGTCGTTTGAAATGCTGCCTCTTTAGATCTTGAGGACATGAAAAGCTTTTCACAAAAGCAGCTCACTCTGGATAAATTCCATCAGTAAGATAATATTCTTGATTATATTCCCTACCATTGACTATAAAATTAATGGATGGAGCGCGTCCTTTCAGAGTATCCATAAATAACGGAGATTGGTTGAGCACGTTTATATCGTTGTTGGATCCTGCTACTCCAAAGTAGGCATGCCATATCCATAAATCTGCAGAGGCAACCGCTTCAAGCATGATCATTTGAACGCTATGATCACCGCTTGTGAATTGGCTTTTCTAAGCTGTCGGACAGTTCCTCCATTCCCAATGCATGCAATCAAGGCTCCCAAGCATTCCGGGAAATCCATGTCTTTCTTTGTGCATTTGTAACAACTTTTGACAATCCTGGACAGTAGGCTTTCTCAAGTAGTATCCGCCAAATGCTTCGATCACACACCGACAAAACTTAATGAGGCATTCCACAGAGGTTGTTTTGGCAACACGTAGATACTCATCCCAATGGTCGGCAGGTCCACCATATGCTAATTGGCGAATGGCCACCGTACACTTTTGTAGTGAAGATAACTCTTTTTTCCAATTACGTCTACCCTCCACCGAAAATACTCATCGTGGGACTCTAGTATATCAACTATGCGCAAGAACAACTCTCTCGACATACGAAAACCTCGACAAAACGTCTTGCTTTCATAAACTGTATCTTCAGAGAAGTAGTCAAGGTAGAGTCTTGTATGCCCCTCACGATTTCGATCCACATAGGTTCTTCATTTTCTGGCACCGCCAGCAAAAGTCCCAACACGACCAAGTAACTCTTGTTATTTTTTAAGCAATGACTCTATTTATTTCTCTATCGTGTCATCAATCATGAACTCAATAAGACTATCACTTTCGAAAGATGATGAATGAGAAGAAGAAGAAGAAGACATATTTGAGAGAATGAGAGAAATTGAAGGATAATCAATTTATCCGATTACATCCTTTAAATAGAGTAGAGTTTCATTACGGCTAGTTTTCTAATGGCTAGTTTTTCAACGGCTAGTTTCCAACTGCTAGTTTTTCAACGGCTAGTTTCATAATGGATAATTTTATAACAGCTAATTTCAAAAAAAAATGAAATAAATTAACAAGTGTTCATACGACATGAAGTACAACAACAAATATTGAAAATACTGAAACGAAGAACAACAACGAATATTGAAAATGCTTAAACGAGTATAACAACGACTAAATCTTCAAGTTTACCACCCCATTTCCTTCTTGATTTACTCCACAACTTGGAGATGGATACGTAGTTGATCATCTGTCATCTTCGAGGTATCTTTCATGATTATCTTATAATTTTTATGTCGTGTCATGGTTGTCATGTTTTCAAGCTTTTTCTTATAAAATTCATCCAAGTCTTGAACCTTTTCTCAATAGCGTCGCTTTCTCCGAAAGACGTGGTTGTTTTTCCTTTACCCTTCTTGGTACATCTTGTTGCGTTCCTTCCCGTTGGGCGAGGAAGTTCTACCCTGGCTTCATTTTTAGCTTCCGAGTCAGTGTTTGATGACACCACATACTCTCAAGTTGTCGAAACTCTTGACTTTTTCGATCCACGAACATCACAATTTGGATCGGCGAACTTCGGACTGTCTTTCAATACTCTCCAAGCCTTGATTTGTACAAATGGCAACCATACTTCTCTTTAAATTGAACATTTGCTTTTTCTACAATATCAGCATCACTACATCCACTTCCCCACGCCTTCTTCTCCTGATTGTAGCAGCAATTGAATCATTTCGCATGTTTCTGTAGTGTGTAGTAATGCGACTTCAAATTAGCGACAGACCTTAATTTCATGTCATCTGAACGGTTTTTGTTGTAAGCATCGGTGATTCGAGTCCACATTTAGTCTGACTTTTGATCGTTTCCGACAACGGGGTACGTGCTGATATCAAGCCAACATCTCGCGAGATGAGCATTTTCATCAAAAGAGTAGAGAATTTTTTTCGCAGTAGGAGTTGTTGGTGGAATTTTGGTGGCCTCAAAGTCAGCAGTGAGATTTACCCTATCAAGTCCTGTTGGAGAGAATTGAGACGAAAAAGACGAACGCTGAGAGTTCAGAGATACAGTGTCTCTGTCTGTATCCGGTGAACTTGTACCGATGGTCGGACGAAATCCGTATTGAGGATGAGGAGCCATGTAGGGATTCAGATACATGAAGAACGGTGTTCCAAAAGAATTAAAAGAATTGGGATGAGGGAAACTACCTTCTGAAAAATTTGAAAGAGTGTAGAACATTTTGAGGTAGAAAATTATTTGAAAATTTTGACGAAAAATTAGTAGGAAAATTTGGATTCAAAGAATGAAGTCAGCACGTGGACAAAAATTCATATTTGGTGGCGTTGAATTTTCTCCGGAGTTAGAAGAATTGAACTCGAAATTCATCCATAAATAAAAAGTAATAATATTTTATTGAAAAGTGATAATATTTTATAGTGAAAGTAATAATTATTTTAAAATATGAAAAATAATCTCACGTAAAACGTATACGCTCTACGGTCACATGAGTATTTGCCTTATTTATAAGTTTATTGAATGGTTTTAAAACCACCCAATTTTTTAAAAACTACTCAATGATTTAGCTCCCGCCGATAGCAAAAATTTCCAATTAAATAAAGGTTAAAACGGTAATTTCGTTTCGAGAGAATCTAATTCAACTGTGTCGGTGCATACTGAACTCCATATTAAATTAGATCGATGAGAGGAGAAAGAAGGAGAGAGAAACGAATTTCAACTCACACTATGATCACTTGGATTCGTCGCACTAAAATCAGGACACAAAATTAGCACAATTACATTCATCCCAAATCGAACCAAAACTAGTCCCATGATGTACAAATTGAATATCAAACATGTTTTTTTTTTCATTAATAATTCTAATTAATTAGAATAAGCGATGACCAACAATCGACATCGCCACCTTCTTCACACTCTTGATCGGGTACGAATACCCCTTCAATTTCCGGGTCGGACTTCCATTTCTCGGGCCAAAGCACAACGTCGACGTCGGAGAATCCACCGCCGTCGGATCATACTCATCCTCATCCACCCCGAAATGAACGGCCGATCTCGACCGACCCTTCCTACTGCTCTTCCCTGCATGAAACGGCGTGGTCGGCAACGACGAAAACGCCGGCGGCGGAGAGTACACTGGAAAACAGTCGACGACTACTTTCCGGGAAGAAACTCTAGCAAAGATGGAGTTCAGATTGATCTTGCTGGAACTCCGACAATGCTTTGTCGGAGTTCCTCTAGGGCTGGAGTGGAACTGCGGCGGCGGCGTCAGCGGCGGCAGAGGCCGGTCACTAAACTTATGTTTGGGCGTTCCCGGCTCCGACTCCCAGACAAAGGGGACGGAGCCGGTGGCGCCTGCATAGTACAACACCCGAAACGAGGTGTCGCCATACTTCGAAAGGTTGTACCTTTCGCGGCAGGATAGAAGCTTGGAGAAGAGCTTCTCATGATGATCAGAGTTGAGCATTGTAGAGAGATGTGTGGATTGATATGAGGGAAATAATGAAATTAATAGAGTGGGTGTGACATGATTAATGGATTCAAGAATTGTTTATGGGTGATGTTGACTGGGAATTTGAAATATAAAAATCTTGGGATATATATGTATTCATTGTTTATAGAATCAAGTGATATTTATTAAGTGAAGTATTATTATTAAGTAGATAATGAGTTTGGATCTTTGAAAGGGGAACAAGTGCATTAATAATAATAAGTAGGCCATTAGTCACCTAATATTAATTAGTTTTTTGTTTTTTTTAGAATTTTTGCCGGTGGTAATATTTGTCACCATATATAAACATATAGTAATATAAATTAAATGTTTCTAACACTTTTTGAATTGTGTTCACATCTAAAATTTATTTTTATGGATTACTCTTTAATATATAAAAATTATTAAAGAGATAAATTACTAATTCACTCCTCTTAACGTTTCATTTTACTATATTAGATGTTCCTTCAAAGATCCTCATTTTTTCTTTTAATAAAAGAACCTACCACCAATCCACTCATTTCTTCCATCTCATTAAACATATTCATACTTTCTTCCTTTGTTTATATCGTTACACTTTTAACTCAAGATCATCTAATTATGTGAATTAGTTTTTTTATTTTTTTATTTTATTTAAATAGTTTTCATGTTTTATCAGATGATACCACTTTTTATTCATCTTACGGGAGTCTTTCTATTAGACGATCTCAAATAAGTGCTTGCATTTTTATTAAAATATTATCATTTTTTATTTGTTTTAAAAAAATCATCTCGTGAGATAATCTCACACAAGTACTCGTATATTCTAAAAAATGTAACTCTTAATACAAGTAACTTATTTATAATTTTATAATAAAAAATTATTATATAATATTTAAAAGTTAATAAAATTTATTAAAAAGAAATTTGTTAAATTATTAAAATATAACGGGTTCACAGTGTAAATCATGTGGTCCTTCACTCCCAATCCTATTATATTCTATGCATGGCTAGGATTTAAATTAAAGGGACATCACGGATTTTACACCGTAAACTTAATTTAAGGAGACTAACGGGATAAAAACCTTTTTAGTCCCATAACTTTTCTCATGATTTTTTTTAGTCACAAAAAAGATAAGTTTGTCAAATTAATCCCACCGGTGAAGAAATAGGGCCAAAAACATCCTATTTTCGCTGGAAAAAGTCACGTCTCAACCGAAATTGCTAATTTTCGGCCGGTATGATGACGTGGTTCCCTGATGGCAGGTGAGTCAGCTGGATAAAAATCTATTTAGTCTCATAACTTTCCTCATGTTCTATTTTAGTCCCAATAAAGATAAGTTTGTCAATTTAGTCCCACCCGTGTAGGAATAGGGCCAAACACGTCCTATTTTCGTCGAAAAATGTTGACATCATCAGAATCGCCGATTTTTAACCAGGACGATGACGTGGCGCCCTGATGGCAGGTAAGCCAACAAATTAAATATTATTTTAATGCCAATAAGGCATTTTTATTTAAACAATTCCGACCGTTGTCATGGCCGGTGAAAAAATTGTGGTCGGTGGCGAAGTTCTGGTGTTTGTGATTTGGGCCTTGGTGGCAGAGATTCCATACCAGAAGAGAAATGGGCTGATGACCCTTATTAATTTTTTCTAATTATTAGTCCCAAAATAAAATGCCTTGTTGGTATTAAAATAATATTAATTTCAGTTGGAAATCAACGATTTCGATTGTCACTTGACAATCACCTGCCATTTATCAGTGATGTCAGTATTTTTCGATGAAAATACGAAGTGTTTGGCCCTATTTCTACACGGGTGGGACTTAATTGATAAACTTATCTTTATTGGGACTAAAATAGAACATGAGAAAAGTTATGGGACTGGATAGGTTTTTATGCTGCTAACTCACCTGCCATTAGGGCGCCACGTCATCATACCAGTCAGAAATTGACAATTTCAGTTTTGACGTGGCTTTTTCCGGTGAAAATAGGACGTTTTTGCCCTATTTCTTCGTCGGTGGGACTAATTTGACAAACTTATCTTTCATGGGACTAAAAAAGACCATGAAAAAAGTTATGGGACTAAAAAGGTTTTTATCCCCAATTTAGTCCCACCCGTGTAGAAATAGGGCCAAACACTTCGTATTTTTGCCGGAAAATGCTGACATCACTGATAAATGGCACATGATTATCAAGTGACAACCGAAATCGCCGATTTTCAACCGGAATTAATATTATTTTAATACCAACAAGGCATTTTATTTTGGGACTAATAATTAGAAAAAATTAATAAGGGTCATCAGCCCATATCTCTTCTGGTATGAAATCGCCGCTACCAAGGCCCACATCACAAACACCATAACTTCGCCATTGACCACGATTTTGCCACCGACCATGACAATGGTCGGAATTATTTAAATAAAAATGCTTTATTGGCATTAAAATAACATTTAATTTATTGACTCACCTGCTATCAGGGCGCCACGTCATCGTCCTGGTTAAAAATCGGCGATTCCAATGATGTCAGCATTTTTCGACGAAAATAGGACGTGTTTGGCCCTATTCCTACACGGGTGGGACTAAATTGACAAACTTATCTTTATTGGGACTAAAATAAAATATGAGGAAAGTTATGGGACTAAATAGGTTTTTATCCAGCTGACTCACCTGCCATCAGGGCGCCACGTCATCATACCGGCCGAAAATTGGCAATTCCGGTTGTGACGTGGCTTTTTCCAGCGAAAATAGGATGTTTTTGGCCCTATTTCTTCACCGGTGGGATTAATTTGACAAACTTATCTTTTTTGGAACTAAAAAAGACCATGAGAAAAGTTATGGGATTAAAAAGGTTTTTATCCCGAGACTAACTCTCCAATTAAAATGAAATATTAGATCAACAAAATAATTAAAATAATTTAGCAATACTTAATGCACCACAAAATCAGTCGTAAAGTTAATATAGTTTTAGCATACATTATCATCTTTTACCATTGGAGATTAATCAATTAATTGATGAATAAAATGAATTTCACTTCACTTAAATCCACATTTACATGAAATACTTTTATGAGAGCATTAATCGTATATTATATTTTCAATCAATTTTAAATAGGAGATCACTGGTAGATTTCTTTAAAAACGTATACATAATATTTTAAAAATCTCATCTACCATTGTATTATTATATGAAAAATACTGCGTGGCATTGTCTCTGGATAAGATTTTGTAGGATGCGCATCAATTTTTTTTTAATATAGGGCGTATCATTTTTCTTGTTTTTTAATTAAATGTGATATTTTCATTTGTCTAACAAAATAGATTTAATGAGATGGGCCCGCTCAACCATCTAAAATTTCTATATTATTAATCAACCATTTATAAAATAGAAAAAATAATAATAATATTTAATAAAAAAATGATCCACGCTAATGAAAATTTTGAAATATTAATCCCCATTATACAAATTTTTTGTATATTTGTATTTATGGAGATATATATATGTATGGTCCCTAGATGAGAAATTAAGAGCATGTGGGGCGATTCAGCCATCTAAAGATCTACCTTCGTGATCTACATTACACAAGATATATAATTCAATATTTTGCTAAAATACATCTCACGTCCTGTATTTAATTCATATATATATATATATATATATATAAATAAAAGGATTGAATTAGTTAGAGTCTCACGGATGAGTATGGAGATAATAAATGATCAGCCTTGGCGAGGTCCATCGCCAATCGTTATCTCTAAATGTATGTATATATATTCCCATTCCAAATTTATCTATATATACGGAGTTTAAAAAATTATATTTTAATTTATTTTTGGAGTAGTATGATAATTTTTAGTAATAAATAAATGATAAAGTATATTATGTATGTTAAAAAGGTGATGTCAAATATGAAATTAAAGTGTGTTAAAGAGATAGTATTAGTTGTTTTTTTCCTTCTATGAAAATGTGAAGTTGAATTTGGGACGGATTAAAATAAAGGGTGTGAAGATGAAGTTGGGGTGAACCAAAATAGAAGGTGTGAAGTTGAAGTTATTGGGAGAGTGATACTCAATTAATAAAAAGTGATAATACTATTTCATAAACAATTTATAATACAAATGAAAAGTGATAAAATTTTATTGCGAAAGTTATTTTTATACCGTATGATTGATGGGTTAAACATAGGGTGTAGTGGGTAATTATTTTTACAATTTTTAATTTTTTTATTTTATTTAATAATGAAGATTGAACTAAAATTTAATTTAACAATTAAAATAGTTCACATACACCAAGTGCACAATAATTGTAACTTGAATTTTAAGAAGATGAATTGATGAATAAAAGAACATAGAAGATTTGTGATGATGTATAAGGTAGACTCTGAATTTTAAGAAGATGAATTGTTGAATAAAAGAACATGGAAGATTTGTGGTGATGTATAATGTCAATAGATTCCTCAATGATGAGTGCTCCCGAAATTATAAATATATAAACATACACATTGAGAACTCAAATTAATATATGCATGCATATTGTACATATGATTTAATATAACTAATTTCAATTAAGGTGATCCACATATGATTTAATATAACTAATTTCAATTAAGGTGATCCACAAAATACATAGTATCATTCTTTGGTAAAGTTTTTCTTTTTAATGCTGTCTTTTCCTTTAAATTTTATGTCTGTTCATTAGAATTTTATTAATTTTTCATATTTTTTATCAACTACATTTATACGAATGTATGCACATGGACTAATTCTACTTTCTTTTTTTTTTTTTTTTTTTTTCATATTTTCATATTTTTATTCTGTGTCTTTGGTGAATTAGAATGCTTATCAGCAGCTCTTTCTACATAGTATGATATCTCTCTGTCCATTCACAAGTCTTTATTTACTTTTTGCATGTATATTAAGAAGTATTACTCCCTCTGTCCGCTTCTAAGATCCATTTTACTATTTTTGGCATCCGTTTAAAAGGTATTTATTTCTCCTATTTAGTACAAAAATACACAATATGACCCACCACTTCCCTCTAATACAACTACCCACTTTACATATAAAAATAATACTCCTTAATCCACGTGCAAAAAACAAATGAATATCATAGAACCAGACACGTACAAAAAGCAAATGGATACCTTAGAACGAGGGAGTATTATTTTATGTGTAGTAATTAGTTGTATTAGTAAAATGAGGACATTTTGATGAGACTGAGGAAGGATAAGGATTCGCTTCGTTCCTTAGCGTAATTTAAATTGTGAGTGAGTCGTGCTTCTAATATTATATCTCATGAACTCGATTTTTTTACTAAAAACAGTATTAATCGTAAAAATTTATAGAACACTCCTTCAAATTTTATCTTGTCATTGAGTGCTAGCTGTTTTTACTAGCTACATTATTGAAATCATTTTTCTTTAATAAAAAGATGGCAAATTAGTGAATTTACTTAAGGTCAACACTAATTCATGATAAGTAACAAATTAGACAACAGAAAATAAATCCATGTTATAAGTGTAATAATTGAATAGTAGAATAAATTTTATTAGTGGCCAATTCACGTGGATTGTATTCAAACACTAACTTTAGTCTTGAATCGAACACTATCTTGATTTGAGATCATCTGATCAGAGGATAGTTGACAAATTGATCTTTGATTAATTCAACATCTTTTGAATTAAAAAAAAATTATTATTATTAAAGAAAACGTAAAAACGATTTCACAATTTCAAACAAGTATTTTCATTTTCATGAAATAATGTTCCTTTTTTATTCTTAGCGCTTTGATTAATTGTGTTTTATTTGATTGGATTATGAGTTTTATTCTCTTTTCATTTGAACTCATTTGATGAGTTTAGCTCTAAATGCATCTTGATTTTGAAGGCTTATTTATATTTATACTTGGACCTATTTAATTTTAATTAATTTAATTTAATTTAATTAAAATTATCAATTTATTTACTTAATTATTTTAAAAAGTAATTATTTCAATTCTATATTTTTAGTATAAAATATAAATCATTTTATATATTTAATTTATATACAATAAATTATATTCACTTACAAATAATACAATCCCAAATGTTGGTAAATTAAGTGGTCGTATAATTAGTGTGAAAATAGAAACATAATATTTTTTTTCTTCAAAATTGGAAACCACATTAATCATAACATTCTAAATTTATATGTCACAAGTGACAAGAAGACATATTTCAAAACTTGAAGGCTTCCTAATCCTACGTAAGAGTAGAATTCTTGGTGTGCCCAACCATTAGGGCTTCCACCGCCCCTGTCCTGGGGATTAATAGAGGAGGTAAATCGCAGGATGTGCCTCAAGTGACTTATAGGATGGCTCACTGTTAAACTTGTGCTTACAAGGGGCCAAATCTATGCCAAAGGCAGGATTCGAACCCCCACCCTTCACCAACCAAGTTCAGCTCCAAGGTCTTTCCAAATGCCTTTCCTATCTCATAATTTCACAACTATCCAATGCTCAACACCCCACCAATAAATACATTTATGACACTCAAATTATCTCTAATTAATGAAATTCCATCTAGATTATGAGACTTTGTCTTGTCACATTAGACCTCCTCATTAAATTAGAATAATTATAATTAATAAAAAAATCATAGATAATAACAAAAATTTTATGGGGCTGTTAGGTTTAAATTAGTTATAACGAGTATCATTAAAAGAAGATAACTACAATGGGAATTAATATAATTAATTAATAGGGGAGAGTTATTATTATTTGGGAATAGTTTAAATTTTTTAATTTTTACAGACTAAATGCTTTCTAAAATAAAATATTATATCTTTATTAATTAAAGTGTATATCTTTTAAAATAAAATATTATACATTTACACCTTATGAGACACGAGGTACGAACTCTTTTTATTATACAACGGCAATTATCAATAATCCAAATCAATAATTTGACTATAGCAACAATTTCCTACATCCTAAACGAAATCATTACCTTCTTCTAATTATTTATTATTTTTTATCAAAAATATTATTACCTTTAAATAAAAAGTTTATCATTTTTTTTATATATATGCTATCTATTCATCCATAAAGAATATCAATTTTTTTCATGTGAATTAAAGTTTTATTTAGTTTTATTAATGAAGTGTGTGATACGATAATTTAGTTATCTTACTTAAGTGTGTTAGTCCTACATCTTATAAAATAAAACCTTTTAAAGAACACTTTTGGCAAAATCACACCCTTTATGGCAGGAGGAGGAAATAATACATCACTAAATTACATATTGGTATAATTTATCTAACTATATTACTAGTAGTAATATTATCCAAATTAAAATACTATTCATTACAAATTGAACCCATTAAATACCATTTTTAACCTTATTAGAAGATTTATTGTATTAAAAATTAATTAACCACAAATCTCTCCATAAAAATAGGGAATAGGTTACGATTAGTCAATCTGATAAAAAAGAGTCACACATGTTATTCAAATAATAGATTGTAATAAAAAAGATTTATGTGCAACATATTTGTTTTTAATAAATTAAAATCTATGACATTTATTAATGTTCAAAATATATATTCAGAAATATCTATGTTCAATTTATTAAAATCTGCATGCTCAATTTGAATACCAATCTTGCATACCTATTTTTCATATCAATGGTGCGCGAGCTCAATTTGCAAAGTGGGTAGAAAAATATAATATGACGCAAATAAGGAAAACATAAACATTGAAATGTGACGCACATAAGATTTACACTTAATACTAATACAAATACTAACTATACATTAAAATATTATATCACTTAACATACTGCTCATTAAATTATTATACTTCTTAAGTGAGAAAAATAAATGAATATCAATTAATGGAACTGGGAGAGTACTTTTTTTTAGACATAATTTACATCTGTGTCGACCCATACACATTTTTTCATTAGATGTCATTGCGACCTTGCCTGTTTTATTTTTAACATATGTTTGATACTACAAACAACTATGTGAAATTAGATATTAATTATATTTTTAATAAATAAATAAATAATGAGAATTTTTCAAAATAATTATATTTAATGGTATTTTTCACGATTTTTCATAATGAAATAAGAGGGGGGAAAGTATATCAAAAGTAAATCATTGATTAAATTAATAAAGAATATATTGAAATATATTTTTCTATGGTATCATATCATTTTTAGGACTTAAAAATAGAAAATATATTTTTTTATAGAACTATTTACATTTTTCTTATTTTACAATAACCTTCAAACCTTAAAAAAAAAATTATTTACCCAAAATTACATCTGACACACAAAATATTATGTTAACACTTTATTTACTATTTAAAATATTAAAATATCCATAAAACATAATAAAAATGATATAAATTTGGTCATCTCCATTTAAATTCCAAGTTGATGCTGCCCTTTAATTTATTCCGTGGGCCAATTGACTGCCAAATGGGCCTAAGTTAACTTAAAAGTGGGCCTCCCATAAGAGAATTCATGCGCTTCTTGACATGGTCATCTTTTTATTTTTACTAAATTAATGGAGGTGGGCCCTAATTAATTTCATCAAGTGGGCTAGTGAATTGGTTATTGTTGGGCTATCTGTGATGAAAATTTGGGCTGATATTTATGGAGCATACATATAGATAACTCGAATTTCAGATTTTTCAGAAATTTGAAAGGTAAAAAATCTGTAGTTGACTGGTTGACCGTGTAAATTATGATAAGAAGAATAAATGTTCATTATAATAAAATAATATGATGACGTAAAAATATCAAATTAAAAAAACAAAAACAAAAAAATGATTGATGCGAAAATATAATTGATTTAAATTCTTTATTGGACTTTATAGAATACATATACATTTCATTAGAACAAAATAATTTATAAACTTAGTTTATATTAATACACATATATATACCTATTTTATATATATTTAAAATGGAACCCCATAAATAACTCATGGAGTATATAGATTGGCAAACGTAACACACACAAAAAAGTATATTTTTTAACTATATAATTTACTAATGAAATTTAATCTGTTGGTAATTACCAATCGATTAGCAACAAAAAAAACATTTTTTATTTTAGCAACGGAATGTCAATGAATTTATTTTCTATTTTAACAACATACCAATGTAATTATTATATAAATTACCAACAGATTTATTAGCAACGGATTACCAACGGAATTATTTATCAATGAAATTGATTTTTCGTTGCTAAAAATTTACCAACCAACACTTTATCAACGAAATTTTATCAACGGATTCCGTTGGTAAAAAATAGCTTCTTTGTAGTGAGAGGATTTAATTCTTATTGATAAGTTTGTAATACACTCTTATTGATAGGTTTTTAATTCTTTTTGCACGTGGATTAAGAAGTATTAATATTTCATATCATTGGAAGAGGTACTCTATATGCTAGTTGTTTTCCAAAGTTGAAAAATATCATGCATGTGAATGGATTACTTGCTAATCTTATAAGTATAAGCCAACTATGTGATGAATGTTTGCATGTTAAGTTTGATAAAGATTCATGTCGTGTATTTGATGAATCAAATTCTTGTGTTATGTTTGGTCATAGATCTGCTGATAATTGCTATCTTATTGGAAACAATAATGTGTGCAATAATGCTAAGCTTGATGAAAATTTTTTGTGGCATCAAAAACTTGGACATACAAATTATAAGAACATGCAGAAACTGATTAAACTTGATGCTGTGAAAGGATTTTCTGGTTTAGAGCTCAAGGATTCACCTATTTGTGGTGCGTGTCAGAAAGGTAAACAGGTAAGAGTGTCTCACAAAATGGTATCACACTGTACTATGACACGTTGCTTTGAACTCCTACATATGGATTTCATGGGTCCAATGGAAATCGAAAGTCCTGAAGGAAAGATGTATTCTCTCGTGGTGGTTGATGACTTCTTCAGGTTCAATTGAATAGAATTTCTAAGGAAAAAAATCCGATACTTTTATTGCTTTCAAAATTCTCCTTACTAAGTTTAAAATTGCTTATAATCTCAAAGTTTGCAGGATTAGAACGGATCATGGTAGAGAATTCGAAAACAACTTGTTTACTGAATTTTGTGAATGGAAAGGAATATCTCAAGAGTTTTCATTACTGATGAGCATTTTCTCAACACCAAAATTATCCCCAAGTATGAAAGATATCAATTGTAGTTTTGATAGGCGACCAAGTAATTATCTAACCCAAAGGACAGATTATTATCAATTAATTATATTCTAATTAACTAAGATTATTTTTGGTAATATTAAGTTGGAATAGTTACGAAACTAAATAACATATAATTTAAATAGAAAATTAGATAAACAAGCAATAGAGTAGATACGGTGGCGATCAAGTAAAAATTAGGTAGTTCTTCGGGTCATCCAGTTTTACTTATTAATTTTCTTTCCATGTGTTATTGTCCGACTCTGCCTTTTGGTTTATGGACACATTACCAAAACCATGCAAGTTTACTCTATAGACACAAGCAAACAAGTTTATACGATACGTGTCAATATCCTCGGAGCAAGAGATATAATTTACCCCCCTTTCTAGGTACTATCAGTATCAATTATTTTCCGTGCACTTAGTACTCTAACCCAATATGTTCTTCATTTATACGCACTATGATGTTATACTCTTTATCCTACTTATTAATCCGAATAATATTCAATTAACAAGTATCTATATAAGATAGTTCTAATAAGATTTCAGAATCCCTTCATTTAGAATTATAACATGTAATCCTGCTCAGCAGTGAACGCACTCAATCAATAATCAAGATATGTATTCAAACTCTACATAACAGTTAACGATGCATAAAATGACCGTGAGTATGAATTAAAAAAGCACAATCTTATATAAAATAAATCACAGTAGTGTTGAACGGAGTTTACACATGGAAATTCAATTAACTCATAAAACTTTCATAACCCTAGAACTACCGGAACGGCTCTAACCCATGATTGATCTAGGAACAATCATGGTTGATTGGTATGATCTTACTTGGCGCGCCAGACGAACCTCTCTTCACGACTCTTTCGGGTGATGGTAGGTTTCGGTGGTAGATGGATGATGAATGGTGTGTGTCTCCATTTTCTCCTGCGAAAGCTCTTCTTTTATACTCATGGGACCTTTTTATGGGCATAGAATGGGCTTTTGCTTGAAGCACACGCTAAATTTGGTAAAAGAAATCTAAAATTTTCAAAAATAGAAGCAGCGAGAATCCGTTCGACCAAATCTTGCCTGGTCGAGCAAGCTCACTGTAAGTTTTTATACATTTTGTTCGACTTCACTCATCTACTCTACCAAGATGATTCTGGTCGAGCAACCTCTCCAAGTCGAGCAAGCTCTCTAGACGAATCTGCATATTCTGCTCGACTTGGTCACCTTGTTCAACTAAAGTGATGTTGGTCGAACAAGATTTTAAGGTCGAACGGCCTTCGAAAATTGCCTCAAAAATCATGTCTTCGAATTCCGAGCCTATAAGACCTATTTTCTGTACAAATAAGCTCAACAAGCCCAAGTATCCACTGATTCGTGACTTTTTCATAAACAAACCAATTCGTCTCAATAAAAGACTCAATCGTACTCAATTTCCACACAAATCAGTGCCCAAAATACGTGAATCTACACTCTCATCAAACCCCAAACTTACATGTTGCTCGTCCCGAGGCAACGAAAATTAGAACAAATCTAGAGAGTGTGATCAAGAGATCAAGCACAACATATCCTAACACATGTAATTATATCAATTCAGAACATGCAATCCATTATACCTTTCATTCATGCAAAAACATCAATCAATCACAATACTTCTACGAGTGCTAAGTCATCTAGCTCATGGGTAAGTGTTTACTCTCTCTCTCAAGTGTAAAAGATGTACACTTATGGTTAGTATCGACACTCAAATTCAATTCATATACTCGCGTGACCATAAGCTTGACAAGGGTCTAAAAAATCCATCTATAACTATTTCAATACTAGGATCACATAGGACTTGCATATAGGTGGTAATGTTGGCTCTTTGGTAAAGGTAGGAGAATTTAGATAAGTAACTAAATTACTAGTAAAGAAGTACCTTGGAGAATTGCTTTTCAACAGCTTCCCTCTTTTCTCCTTCGTCCTTCTTATGATCACTTCAATTCGCGCTTTCTCCATCTCTACTTGGATCAACATCTTTTCTTCACAATAGAATATCAATTCTGGTATTCTTCAAGTATAAGGGTACCAGTTTCGGACACTACCCTTTCTAGCATTAGGGATACCGGTTTCAGGCACTATCCCTTGCAAGATTTAATCTCTTGTCTCTTGATTCTTATTACACCAAATCCCTCCTTTCTATTTCTCTTTAAAACTTCATATAGCATTCATTTACCTCCACTCTTTACTAGTAATAAGTGTTCAATGCTCAAAAAGAAAACGATTGTTTATCAAAGGCTTGCCAAAGAAAAAGATTAAAGGCTCAAACGGGCTTCTAATGATAATCATATAATAAGGTAGGATAAATTTGGCTATGTGACTTAATTAACAACAATGGCATAAGATCATTTCCTAGTATCTATCAATTATAGACTTCAAATAAGACTCCAAGTCAAGTTCTAGAATACGAGTATACAAATAACTCTCAAGAATAAACTATCATGCTTATAGCACAATTAAAAGGCACAAATCCTCACATGCGTAATAGAATCCTAAGCACTCTTCAAAGCATGCAATCAATATCAATTTTTTTATGAATTACAAGTAAAAATAGAACATGCTCGTCATCAAAAAATCAACATGCATCAAAATAAGGCACATGCATAACATGAACAAGTCTCATGACTAAGCAATCCAAAAAAATCCATATAACTGATTAGTCATTTTATCGTAGGGATGAGCAACTAAAATAATTTATCGAACCACAAGGAGGTTGGCGCTAGAGATTAAGCGATATCACACTTATCATAATTTTATAGAGACTAATCATCGAGTGGAATTGTTGAACAAGAATTAAAATGACACAAATCAAGTAAACACAGTATGATCAACCAAACCTTTCTCTGATATATGATGTTCAAGTACGATACCCTCTTGAACCATAAAATGATATTTTTTCCAATTCAAGACTAGGTTCGTATCTTGACATCGCTGCAAAACCATAGAAAGATTAGCCAAGCATTTATCAAATGAAGACCTAAAAATAGAAAAGTCATCCATAAACACTTACATCACATTTTCAATCAATCCCTCAAAGATAGCCATCATGCAACGTTCAAACATAGCGGGGGCATTGCACAAACCAAAAGGCAACTTATAAAAAGTAAATGTGTCATACGGACAAGTAAAAGTTATTTTCTCTTGATCCTCGGGGGCTATCATGATTTGGTTGTACCCCAAGTAACCATCTAGAAAATAATAATACTTGTATCCCGCCAACCTATCAAGCATTTGATCAATAAAAGACAAAGGGAAATGATCTTTATGAGTGTTTTCATTAAGTTTCATATAATCACAACACATTCTCCAACCCGTTTTCACCCTTGTGGCAAGCTCTTCATCAAATTCCATTTTAACAATGGTTAATCCCCATTTCTTAGCCAAAACATGCAAAGGGCTTACATGAGGACTATCACTTATAGCATAAACAATTCTAGTATCTAACCATTTCAAAACTTCTTTCCTAACAACCTCTTGCATAATGGGGTTTAAACGACGTTGAGATTGTATGCATGTTTTACTCTCATACAAATAGTGGGACTTATACATTTTAAATCATCAAAACTCCACCCTATAGCACTTTTATGATCTCTAAGCACCCTTAACAATTTATCAAGCTTTAGAGGTGAAAGGGATGATGATACAATTACCAAAAAAGTTTTATCGTCCCCAAGTATGCATACATAAGGTGATCGGGCAATGGCTTCAATTCCTCTTTTCCCTTATCAACCTTGGGCTCTTCATTCTCTATCTCTAATGGAAGGTATTCCCTCTTTCCATAGTACATCATCTTGGCTTCAACTTCTTGTATTTCCCTACAAGCATTCAAATCATGTAAGCAATCATTTATATCATCATCTTCTAGACAATAGAAAGAAGAGTTAGAGTTAAGAGATAAAGTAAGAGAATGACTTATGTTTGTCTCGAGAGGATATTTAGATAAGAAGAATGTCAAATTCTCTTGAACAACTTCATCAGTCATTTCAATTCTTCTACATTCTTCCTTCTCATTCGCATGCCTCATAGCACTTCTTAATGAAAATACCACTTCTTCTTCATTTACTCTCAATGTCAACTCTTCTTTGTGCACATCAATTAAAGCTCTTCCTATGGCAAAAAATAGACGTCCCAAAATCAATGGAGCATTTGCATCCTCGTCCATGTCAAGCACTACAAAATCCACCGGAAATATGAACTTTTCAACTTTAACTTACACATCCTCAACTACTCCTTTAGGGTAAGTCAAAGACATATCCGCAAGTTTCAATGTAACGAACGTAGGCTTTACTTCCCCTATACCAAGTTTCTTAAAGATAGACATCGGCATCAAATTGATACTAGCCCCAAGATCACAAAGAGCTTTGTGTACTTCACTTTTACGCATCTCACATGGTATGACAAAACTCCCCAGATCCTTTAGCTTTGGAGGCAACTTCTTTTGAATTATAGCACTACACTCCTCCGTCAAGTTGACGGTCTCATTCTCCACTAAGCTCCTTTTTCTTGCCATGATGTCTTTCAAAAACTTAGCATAGTGAGGCATTTGTCTCAAAGCATCTGTAAAGGGTATATTGATGTGAATTTTCTTAAAAATCTCCAAAAACTTTGCAAAATTTTCATCTAGGCCCTTCTTCAAAAATCTATGTGGAAATGGGATGGGCACTTGCATTTTTGGTATGCCCCAACTATCCATTTCCAACTCCACTTCTTCCTCTTTCTTTTTCATTACTTTTGGTTCTTTTCCATTTCTTTTCAACAACTTCCGACTCAACTACATCAATTTCATCATTTTCTTTAGTGTCAATTTCACCTTCTTCCACAAACTCTTCCTCAACCAAGTTTTCCTCATTTATCTTCTTTTCTACCTCATCATTTTCCAAAGGCATTGAAGGTCCTTCATAATCAATTTCACTCCTCAAGAAAATTGTCTTGCATTGTTCTTTTAGATTCACAATGGTGGTAAAAGGAAATTTTCCTTTCTCATTTGCGCTCAACGCATTAGAAATTTGCCCCACTTGGTACTCCATGGCTTTGAACCTCTTATCATTAGCTTCATCGGCCTTTCTTTTCAATTCATCTTGAGCTCGTCTAGTCTCATTTTGAGCATTATTAGATGCAATAAACTTTTCAATCAACTCTTTGGTTGTTGCTTTCCCTTCATTGTTTGGTGCTTTAGCTCCCGGATGATATCCCGGAGGATAAGCAACCGCATTGCTCGGGTTTGAATAAGAGAAGTGCCTATGAGCTTCCACTTTCTTGATTATTGAAGCCTCCTTGCCTTGGTGGGTAGTTTCCTTGGTTGTGGTTGAAATTATCTTGGTAATTGTTTTGATAGTTACCTTGGTAATTCCTTCCTTACATGTATTGCACATCCTCCACACGTGGCATTGTCATAGTCCATTGTTCCCCACTTACAACATTCAGAGGTAGCACCCCTTGATCAATTTGGCCTTCAACCATATTAACTCCTTGATTATTCACACCTTGATTCAAGCTCATTTGTCTCATGACCTCAGCCGCTATCATCTCAACACTTGGTATACTTGGTTCTACACTAGCACTCTTCATACTAAATTGTTGCCCTTGATCGAAGCTTTCAAATCCATAGCATCCACTAACTCTCTCTGATGGCCATTGGTAGACATTTGTAGCAATCTTATCAAAAAATCTTATAGCCCTTCCCAGAGTCACTCCAAGTATGGATCCACCGGCCGAAGCATCAACAAGCACTCATTGACCATTTACTAAGCCTTGATAGAAAAATCCAACTTGTTAATTTTCCGAAAAATCATGTTGTGGACACTTGCGTAGCATATCCTTAAGTCGCTCACACGCTTCATAAAAGCTCCCTTGAGGCATTTGCTTGAATTGAGTAATCAAGCTCTTCATTTGAAGGGTCTTAGAAGGCGGAAAATACTTGTTCAAGAATATTTTTGTAAGCTCATCCCAGGTGTTGCACGTACCAGGGGTAATGGTAGATAACCATGTTCGAGCATGATCTCTTAATGATAACGGAAACAACCTCATCTTAATACAATTCTCGCTCACCCCATTCATCTTCGTTGTGTTGGCAATCTCAATAAATTGAGCAAGATGAGTATTGGGATCTTCATTCGGGGTTCCACTAAATTATTGTTCTTGCACCATAGAAATCAAGCCCGCTTTAAATTCAAAGTTGTTGGCATTGATTGGTGGACCCATCATTTGTGACAGTGCCTTGGCATGAAGAAATCTCAGATCACCCTTGGATCTACTTGAGGCCCTCGATGTATCGGAGGTGGTGGTGGAGGTGCATAACCATGTTGAAAACCTTGTTGAAGCATGGCTTGTTGTACCATTTGTTGAAGCAAAGCTTGATTGTTAAGCCCTCCAAAATTTTGATGAGCTTGTTGAGAAATATTGGCATTGACTTGGGGTGCTTGTCCATTGTCTTGCGCGTTTACATGTTGTCCGTCTTCCCCATCATGCTCTATCTTCACATGATTATCATCTTGAAAATTCTCCATTAGATCACTATTTTTGGTTTTCTTCTCTTTTCTCCTTCTCCAAAAAGTGTGTTAAATCTCTAAATCAATAGGTTCAACTTGTTTTTCTTTTGACATTGTTTGCATACACCTTCAAATAAGAGAAGTTAGAACAAGATTTTCACAAAAAAATTTAAGCAAACAAATAAAATAAAAATATCTCTATTAAGATTACTCTAAGCGTTCATTCGTTAAGCTACTAGCAACCATTACATCCCCAGCAACGGCGCCATTTGATTAGCCATTTTGTAATAGGGATGACCAACTAAAATAATTTATCGAACCACAGGGAGGTTGGCACTAGAGATTAAGCGATATCACACTTATCATAATTTTATAGATACTAATCATCGAGTGGAATTGTTGAACAAGGATTAAAATGACATAAATCAAGTAAACACAGTATGATCAACAATTAAATGAAGTGATGTAAAGTTGTTTTTCAAATTAAGCAAAAGTGAGATTAACAACAATCAAATAGTGGAAAATCTTAGGATACATGCATTAAACTCATATGAATCAAGAGTATGGATTAAGGGCTAACTCTAAATTCACCTAAGCTCCTTCTCAAGATGAATAGGATATTAATCTCAATTAGCACAAAGGTTGGTTCTCATTCAAAAAATTTCAACTAGGTACTAAGGGGGAGATTCATCATCATGAGGGACGTCTAGTCTTTTGGAAATCTCTCATCTCCACAACCACAGGGGGAGATGAAGTTGCTGAGGATGCAGTTGGTGAACAAAATGAGGGTGATGTGGGTATAGGCAGTGATGTGAGTGTTGATGTAGCTATGGGTGTTGTTATTGCTGCTATTGATGATGGAGTTGCTTCTAGTGATGTTGCTGAGGTTGCTAGAGGTGTTTCTGAATGAATGTAGAATGAGTAGTTTGATCTTGGTCTCAGGGGGAGTAGTGCTCTTGTTATTCGCTTTCATGTTCTTTTGTTGAATCTCAAACTTTCTCTGTCCTTTTTGATTATCTGATATACTTGGTTTGGATTCTTAGTAAATGATATTTATTGTTTAAACCTGCATTTTGAGTTTGTAATTATGAATAGGTGAAATTGGGGGAGTTTATTAGTATAGTTGCTTGTGTTGTCTCACTTGCAATGACACTATGAATATCACCTATCACTTTGTGTTGCCCTATTTTTGTGTTTGTTGTTTTCATGTATATTCAATGAAGACGTGCATTGAGAATTAGAATAGATTGGAAACAAATGATGTGGTCAAGCATGTGAGATAGCAGGGAGTTTTCAAAGTACCTACTTTTAAGGAAGCAGTTAGAAGAAGGTTATAGTTGAGAAGATTGTGGTCAAGGAAAGCCCACGAAGGCACAATCTTTTCACTTGATAAAAAGTCTGAGAGCCTTCATTTCAGTATGCAGAACATCTGATATTTAAACTATACTAAAGGTGTCTTTGTTGTGCGCTGGTTCTGGTGTTAGAACATTTGGGCTCGCATTTGTCTATTCCTTTGGAGCGTTGAAAAGATTAGCGATCTTTTCTCACATGCTAGAAGATTGTAATTGTTCATTTACAATCTTCGTCTTTAGAATAGTTTTGGTGATTCCATATCACATTCTTAGATCTTTGTAATAGGTCTACTTTACGAGTTTGATAGGGTGAATTATTGAGATTGAATTGTATCCTTGAAAACTTTTGTATTCACTATTTTTCTAAGTTTTAGCCATGAGACCGCCACAAACATAAGTTTGTGGAAGATTTACTTCTTGTCTTATTTATCTTTTTCGATGTTGCTTTTATTTTGCTTGTTATTCATCTATGCACACTTTCAAATATTATTTCTCACACCTTACTACATATTAAAATATTATATCTCTTAATTTTCGTGTAAAAAACAAATGACAACGTTAACGTGGGAGAGAGGGAGTATATTGTATTGAAATATACTGTAAATTGCCTGCTAATATATTTTAAGCTTGAGAAGGGAGGATGGATGTTGAATTTAGGAGTAAGGTGAAGAGCACGTGATCGATAGTGAGAGACTAATTATAATGGAAGAAAATTTAAAGCATATATCAAATAAATGGGTAGTTAGAACATAATAGTTGATTCTACCCTCTTAGTGATCATTTTGAGAAAGCCATCAATTATGGAGTAGTTTTTTTTATTATTATTATTATCTTTTAACGATAATTCAAATTTGACATCAAGATATATCTAATCTACTCGCGTAAGATTCGCATTATTAATAATTATGATTTTCTGGAAGTAATGTAACAACAAATTAACAACTCTTTAGTCTTTATAACCACTCACTTTTTAAACCTCTCTTTAATAAATTGTTGGAACGTTCATGAAATTATGTTATCTCCTTTGTCCTGTTAGCATCTTCACCTTTTAATACGGATATAGAAAAAAAATTAATTAACTTATTTTATTAAAAATTTCAGGATAACCAAGCTAGTCATTTTTAGTAATAAATAAATAATAAAATAAGTTATACGGCGGCATTATTAGGTGTGGGTAATATTTGAAAGTATAATGAATTAAAAGGTTTGTCAAAGTCTTATGTACAACCTTCAATTGATACAATCTCCGGTAAAACCTTCTTCCTTCACCTTCAGTGTGTTTTCCTCTTTTTTTTCTTTTTTTAATTGTTGTTGTGTAATTTTACCCTTGTAGTTTAAGGTATAATTATCCCATAGGGTTTAGGGTATAATTATCCCCTAAGGTTTAGGGTTTAGGGTATAATTGTAATTTTACCCTTATGGTTTATGGTATAATTATACCCTAGGGTTTAGGGTATAATTATAATTTTACCTTTGTTGTTTAGAGCATAATTATCCTCTAGTGTGGTTTAGGGTATAATTGTAATTTTACCCTTGTGGTTTAAGGTATAATTATCCCCTAGGGTTTAGTGTATAATTGTAATTTTATTTTTGTGGTTTAGGGTATAATTGTCCCCTAGAATTTAGGGTTTAGGGTATAATAGTCATTTAAATAAAATAAAATAAAAAACAACATTAATAAAAGAGCATGAATTAATTAAGAAGGGTGGAGACCAAGGTTGTACCAATTTAATTTGTACAACCGGTTGCACTCTAATCCCTCTCAAAAGGTTTTTTAAAAAGATGAAGTATATAATAAGATAAATAAATGTGAAAATAATGAAAAGTGTTGGAGAGTATTTCACATATTAGTAGGTTGTTTGGTGCAACCTTCATCAATCCATACTCCATAGAATTTAAATCATTAATATGACAAGATTCAATCATTAACCATCATTTTAACTTTTGAGATTGACCTCTAACTAATAATTCCAACTAATTGAATTTAGTACCACAAATTGCGTCAAATTAATTTAATTTCGACGAAAATTAAATTATTCCTACACAATTTGAAATAGGCACCAAGTTTTAAATGGCAGGTTGACTAAGTACAATTTTAAATAGTCACATCCTTTAAAAATAATTTTTAGTAATCACTATTTATTGGACTCCCCAAATTACCCCATAACTGTCAGATAAAAGACGACAATAATAGAGGCATGATTTTATCAGTGTTGATTGCATTAGATAGGGTGGGTGGGATCACATTTAAAATTATAGAAAAATCTCATAAAATTGATATTTCTATTCAACCTAAGTTTCTTCTATTCGCTCCAAAATTTTGTTCTATTCGACCTATATATTTTGTTCTATTCGTCCAACATTTTTTTTTCAGAAAAAATTAAAAAAAATTCGAAAAAATATTTCTTATATTCGACCTATTCGGCCAACACTTTTTTTTCCAGAAAAAATTAAAAAAAAATATTTCTTCTATTCGGCCTATTCGGCCAACAATTTTGTTCTATTCGGCCAACACAATTTGTTCTATTCGGCCAATATTTTTTTTTAGAAAAAATTAAAAAAATTGAAAAAATATTTCTTCTATTCGGCCTATTCGACCAACAATTTTGTTCTATTCGTCAAACACAATTTGTTCTATTTCGCCAATATTTTTTTTCCAAAAAAAAATAAAAAAAAATTCATACGAATAAAATTAATGCATCTTTTTGTATTTTAATAAATAAATATATTCATGAGGCATGTAAAAGTAACAAATTAATGCATTCAATAGACTGTAAAACAAATTATTATATTTTGGTACTTTTTGATTAAAAAGAGACCTCAAACATTGATCAGTGGGTTCATTTCAAGGACATTTTGATCTGTTACATTAAACGTGACTAAAATAAATTATTTTTAAAATTTATGGCTACTAAAAATTACTTTTAATCAATTAATGATGATTACTTTTTGTCATTATCCACTAAATTGATCATTTTTTAAAGATTATTTCGAATAAAGTTATAAGATAAGATAGACCACGCTTAGATATCACGTCGTAATCGACACATACATAATTCCTGCGATTTTATCAATTTCCAATAAAAATTATACTATATTGTCGCAACTTCGAATGATATGTCACTAAAATTTTTATTTTTTATTTAATTTTGTAGGATTATTTTCAATAAAGTAAGGTGTAAGATGTTTTTTTAACTATTGCATGATTCAAGTTATTGTTAAACTGGGTGAAAGAACATCAGAGCGTATTTCGATTCCATCCAACAACATTTAAAAAAAATCCTATGCAAGGAAAATCAAACGATAAATTACAGATTAGAAAGACAATATATAATACCATAAAAGGTTAAAACCAATATTATAATCTATGGGTAAACTCTAATGTTAGGATTAAATTAGTACATTACAAACTACAAGAATGTAATACTTCTTACCTAAACTATTATTACAAAGGTAAAATAATGACAATACACTTAAAATTAAAATTAAACTTTAAAAATAAAGATTAATTCCTGAAATTGCTGATGAATTATAAAATTACATAAATAAATCGGAAAATAAAATAATATTTCGCGGAATAAAAGAAGGACAAAAGATGAAATAAAATGTGAACCACACGCATGAAGATGTAAAATCTAGATTTTCTATTTAATAAATTCATAAAATCAGCAAATTAACTGTAAAATCATATCGGGAATAGATCAATCCAAGATGCCTTCTAATCTCCAATGTGAAATAGAATAGGGGTAAAATACATTAAAATAATAAAGAAATCAGAAGAAAGAACTCAAAAAGTGAAAAGGGAGAGTTGATTGTGGTGGGAAAAGATAATAAAAGTGAAGCACTGGCCAATTCTTTTCATACATGAGAGAGAAAGTGTAACTATTATTCCTTCCAATAAATTATTTGCATTTAAAATATGCATGTTTACATGGTTCCCAATTTGCCAAATAATCAACCAAGTAATTAAAGAAATAATTGAAAATTATATAAAGAGACTAAGTTCTACTTAAAATCGTATTACTCCATTTTTACTGTGCAAATTTATTACTCCATCAGTCCGGTGCCGGTACTTAACATGGTGGAGGAGGGGAGAATTTTGCACTTTTAGTCGCAGAGGACATATAACCTTTTCAAAATAGTCTCAATACTTTTACTAGTCCCAAATAATTATTTTTTGCAGACTTGGTCCCATAAGATCTCAACTTAGCATATTTAATCTCATTCAATTATATTATTGGTCCCAAGAAATTAAATTCATATTTTATTTTATTTTATGTTTATTTATTTATTTTTTTATTAGTATTAATTATTATTATTATTATTATTATTTTGAACATGTTTTAAAAAGTATAATAATCTAACATTAAATAAAATAATAAATGAGTAAATAAAAAATAAAATAAAATATGAATCTAAATTCTTCTAACCGTGTAACTTTATATCAAATTTATTTATTTATTTATTTATTATTATTATTATTATTATTATTTGAACATGTCTTTTTTTAAAATAATAAAAATTTGGTAACGTTAAAAATAAAAAGATAAAAAAGTAAGTAAATAAATAAAATAAAATATGAATCTAAATTTTTTGGATCAATAATACATCTGTATAAGAATAAATATGTAATATTGAAGTTTTATCGGACCAAGTTTGCAAAGATTTAATTGTCAAATAAAAAAAAGTAAATAAATAAATAAAATTAAAGAACCAATGGTGTAATAATATATTCATATTTTATTTTATTCTATTTTTTTCAGAATGTCTTTTTTTAATTTAATAATAATTTGTTAACATTAAAATAAAAAATAAGTAAAAAAATAAAATAAATAAAATAAAATATGAATCTAAATTTTTGGGATCAATAATGGAGCTGTATGGGAATAAATATGCAAGGGTGAAGTTTTATGGGACCAAGTCTGCAAAGAAATAATTTTTTTAAACTAAAAGTAAAAGTGTTGGGACTATTTTGAAAAGGTTATGTGTCCTACGGGATCAAAAGTGCAAAATTCTCTAGGGAAGGGCGACTACTCAGACCCTTAAATATTAGTTCTTAATTTTACTTGAATAGTGGAGTATATAAATAAATTTAAAATGAAAAATATACTCCCTCCGTCCCAAAGATATTGACACACTTTCCTTTTTGGGTTGTCCCACAGAAATTGACATATTTCCTTTTTAAGAAAATGGGACCCACACAAAAACAATTTATTTATTTACATGGACCCACACACCCATCACACTCACCACTAATACAACTACCCACTACACATTAAATATTATTTCTCTCACTTCACTTTATATTAAATTATTATACTCCTTAATCTCCGTGCCCAAAAAAAATGTGTCAATACTTCCGGGACGGAGGGAGTAGTATAAAATATACTCCTTCCGTCCTACAATAAACTTCACACTTTTCGTTTCCTTTCGTCCCAAAATAATTTGCACCACCCAAAAAATGAAACATCATATCAATTTCTAACCTTATAATACATCTTAATTACTCCAAGTTTACCACTCTTATCTAACACACGTAACATATTCTATAATTTATTTATCACCTAAAAACACCACATTACAGTCTCACGGATCTCCCTATACGAAACGAATTATCCATTAATTTAAATAAAAAATTTTAAATGATCTTGTTTTGTTGTTAAGAAATTAGAAAATTGAAAATTGAAAATTAGTTATAGAGTAAAATTAATTGAACCTAAATAAATTTAAAAATTAATTATAAAAGGATTAAGGAGTATTAAAAATTAATAATAGATTTTACATTTATATACTCCCTTCGTTCGGTTCTAAGGTTTCCATTTGTTTTTTGCACGTGGATTAATGAGTATTATTATTATATGTAAAGTGGGTAGTTGTATTAGAGGGAAGTGGTAGGCCATATTGTGTACTTTTTTACTAAATAGGGAAAATGGATACCTTTGAACCGGACGCCAAAAATAGTAAAATAGACACCTTAGAAGCGGACAGAAGGAGTATATTTTTCTATGCTTTTCTTATTTAATTTAAATTTTTTATTATTTTAAAATTTAATAATTTAAAATTTATTATTCATTTAAATTATTTTTTAATTTAATGGCGTATTATAAATTTATGAAATGTGATAATATTTTTAAAAAGTAGTAACATTTTTTTAATATAAAAAAATATAGTCAAATAAAAGTGATACTTCTTATTTGAATAATTATTTTATGAATAATTCATAATTTCAAAGACTTATGTGAGTCCGTCTTACTAATGACTTAAAAGAAATGTGATAACATTTTTAATAAAAAGTGATAAATAATTACGAAAGTGAATTTCACGAACAATTTATAGAATTGATAAAACGTAATAATATTTTTAATATAAGTGATACTGAGGAAATGTAAAAACTAATCCATTCAACTACTTCATGGATAATTAGTAGGACGGATAAAAAGTGATAATATTTTTAATAGAAAGTGATATTTGATAAATGAAAAGTGATAATCGTCCCATTGCACTATTTTATAAACCTTTTATAAAATAAATAAAAAGTAATAACAATTTTAATAAAAATGATATCTGATTTATAAAATATGATAATCAATAAAATAAATTATTTTATAATTAATTTGTAAGATGAATAAAAAGTGATAATATATATAATAGAAAAAGGGAAATATCAATTTTTTAAAAATGATTTTTCAGTGTCCGAAATTAGTCATTTTAGTCCACTTTTGGTCCTTTTTGTCCACTTTTGATCCCTTTTTTCGAAAACTTTAAGGACCAAAAGTGAACGAAAAGGATTAAAATTGGATACCAGATGACCACTTTTGAGAAATTACCAAATATGAGGACTGAAGTTGGACTAGGCCTATACTAAAGACCCAAAATTGATATTTTCTTAAGTGGGTAAATATACAACGTACTTAAATTTATTTTAAAAAAATTAACAATGCTTTACAATTCATATATGTTACTCCTATTATCTAAACTACCAAAATAAATACATATCCCTAAAAGTAAATTTAAAAGTAATCTTTTTGAGAACTCTATAGCATAATTTACCGTAACTTTAAATTTTATTATGAAGTGAAATGGCTACATTAATTACATTGCAAAATTTATATCTGCGTGATATAGCTTTGTCCCACACATGTTAGCGTTTATAATCATACTAGTATATTTCCCCGTGTATTACACGGATTATATTTTTTATAATATAACTTTTTTAAATGATCTTTACTTTATTATGTTAATTTTGATATGTTTTGATGTAATGTTATTTTTGTTCTGTTTTTCATGTTCGTATATATTTATCTTTATTTATTATAATTATGATGTTTACCTTTAAGTGGTATATTATATAATTGAGTTGAAATAAATAAAAAGTAAAATATAATCATATTTATATTATCTGTAACATTAATTATTATAAATTTCAAAAAACCTCACCAAACACAACATTAACTGTGATGTTGCTTACTTTCCCTTCTTCGTCCAGACAAAGTATTTTTAGGCCCCCTCCTTTTAAATAAATTTTTAATAATGCAATTAATATTTTATTTTAAGTATTTTAATATTTAAAGTAATTAATATTTTAAACTCATAAATAAAATTGATCATTTTTAGGTTTAAATGACCATTTTAGAGAAAAGTTAAAAGTTATAGTTTTATTTGTAGGTAAAATTAAATTTTTTGAGACTATTTTGAATAAATTAATTTTGTATGAGACAATTTAGATTCTGAATTCTTATTCTTATGGTGGCGCATGTCTACTTGATATGGAAAACAGAGTTGGTAATGATATTGAAATAAACATTAATTCTTGATTCTAGAAAAGTTTGAAGGATAGAATTGATAATAGAATTAAAATAACCATTCATAGTTTCATAAAAATTATGATAATCTAAATATGCAGTTATAATTAAATTTATGGATAAATTCTAAGTATTTCATGAAGTAATAGGTTTTGTTTCTTAAGATTGATCATCTTCAACTTTTACTTGAATCATCCTTTTATTCGTAGCCGGCATTTGAGTATGATCCAGAGCATTATCTTCATCATCATCAATAGTCTCAAAGTCAACCAATTTACGCTTTCCTTTTGGAGTACTCATTTTATTTGAAAAAAACATCATTCATGGAGGATCCTAAAGGTTTTATGTAAACATAAAAATAACAGTATGATATAACAGTTAGAAAAGATGGAGCAAATCACCATAAATTCATTTTTAATTTTGAACTTCAATACCTTTTTCGCTTTTGATCTATTCGTTATAGCCTTGATCATAGTAGGATTTGAAGATACTTTCATCACAGTGTATACATTCCATTGATTACTTATATTTCTTTCAGAGATATGGAATCTAAAGATGAACTTCAAACCAATAAGAGTGTCAAGCTCTTTAGGAAATGATCAAACCAAGTCCAGCTAATAAAAAAAGAATTATAATAAAACATAGGATATGTATAATAGGTATGTTGTATTTTGCAAACTAAATTCTAATTTATGTCATATCTTTCAGTCATGTGAAAAATTGTAATATGTGAAATTTGATTAATGCAATTCTATTCTATATAGATGTCAGTATATGAAATTATAAAACACCTTCTCAAGATTTTCAATGAGTTCGGCTGCTGTATTTCCAATGATTGGCCTAATTTCTCTATCAAATACTATAAAGGAAGTACTCACAGTTTCATCGGCAACCTTGAGATGAATTTTATATCTGTTGAAATGCAAAATAACTTAATAAAATTTTATTTGTCATTTTCAAAAGAAAAAAGTAAATTTAAAAAAAATATGTTAAACTTTCAAAGAAAAAAATAAAACTTACTGTGGCACAGGTACTGGTATGTCCTGCTTACACTTCTCATAGTAAGGGACTCCAAATTTATCAATAACTTTCTTGGTGCATTTGTTACATCCATTATAGTACCATCCATATTGAGTTTGGATCTTTTGAGCATTTGCAACAACAATGCAATAGCTTTCCTAAAAATCCATGATGAAAATATAAATTAACATAAGTTATACAATAATTGTAATACATTGTAATCTTTGTAAAAAAAATATTTTAAAACAAAAAATTTTAATGGAATATTTACATCCTTGATGTCTTGAATTTCTGCAATATATATCACTTTTACATCTGGTGTAAATTCTTCAAAGACGAAGCTTCTACCAATATGATTTATATGAGACTGTCCAGGCAATCTATCATGACCTATTAAACTCATGCTACATTTCCAAATGCATAAATATTAAAATTTATAGATATATATATTTTTTTAAAAGAAAAATTATTAAATGTAATTTAAAGATTGAGCGCGTACATCTTTCGGAAATCATGAACTTCTTTTGTATCTTCATTAATTGTTATCCTTGTTGCATTCCAAGAATTTGATATTTTTTTCCTATAGCATATTTCAAAGAAAGTATTATTTAAATTTTTATATAATAATTACTATTATTATTGTTAAAACATATCTAAGAAATTAGAGGACAAATAATATATGATTAATGGCTAAATATATTAGAATAAACGTCTAATAACATCTAAATACATACAGAATTATACATAAATAAAATGAGTTTAAAAAAATGTACATCTATATTTATTGTTGATTTTGGCATACTCAATAACAATAATAAGTGTTTGGTTTGGATTGTTCCTCTTGTATTGCATCAATTGTCTTGCATATTCTCCACACAATGTACAATTCATGATTGTGTCTCTTAAATTGATGTTAAAATTCTAATTAAAAAACATTAAACATAAAATTTGAGTTTAAAAAAATATGAATAAATATTTTAAAAGAAAGTTATCGTTCATCTTCAAGCTCAATATCAATTTTATTTGTAGGATTGCCCCTTGCACTAACACAAATTATATCTCCTATTTTTACCACCAAAGCAATTATGTCTGTGGATATTGTCATTGTAAGAAAAAATATAATCAATTTTTTTTAAAAGTATAATTAGTTTCTATTAAAATAATAATAATAAACTTTTAAAACATATCTATGAGTATTGTATCTCTGGTGTTGTCTTGAGAATTGATTGTATCAAAATCAATAAAATTCAAGACAGTTTTGTTGGTTTCCAATGGCGAAGTCAATCGCACCAACGTGTAATTATGGATGTTCAACTTGAATTCATGATTTGTAATAAGGACCGACTAAATATTTTCAGCAACACAAAAATTTGATATAATATATGTTGCCCCCTCACTTAACAATTTCTCAAATTTTGAGATGTGATTATGGCGAATTGTTGCTTGAATCTTCGAACCCTACATATATAATATAACAATAATTAAATAAAAAATCTTATCATGTTAATAATCTAAAAGTTGTCGAAATATAAAATATATCGTATACTTAAAAAATATTTAATCATTATAATCAACTAAAATTTACCTTTTCATCCATCATAATCATATCCAGGTATGTTTTTTTGTCTGTATTATCAAGGTGTGATATCCAAAGCCTCAAGCATTTAACTTTAATTCGTCAAGTCTCCTTTTGCATAGTAATTTCAGACACATGATCATAAATTAATGACATGATTTAATAAAGGAAAAAAGAAACCGTATCAAGATTGCAATGAATATAAAAAAAATTCACTATAGATGAATATTGATCGATTGTATTATGTCATATACTTATATACAATGAATTTATATGATAAATATGGTAATAAATAATTTAAAATCAACATCAAAATTACTTTAAAAATATTAAATTTTAATAATATACTCCATCTTTCCTAAAATTATTAAAACTTAATTTAAATAATCAAACAACAGCAAAAGTTTTTTGTTTCTTCGTAAATTTACCAAAAATTTATAACTAATAGATTGTAATATGCCTTAATTAAAATTTATATGCTAAATATGGAAATAAATAATTAAAAATACATACAAAATTTACAGATTAAATCAAAAATATTTAAAGTATTAAATTTAATTACTTACATAAACTTTTATAAGAAAATTACTTAAAATAACATTAAGAAAATTACTTAAAATAATATTATTACATAATACTATAAATTTACCAAAATTTTATAACTAATTGATTCGATTGTACTATGCCTTAATTAAAATTTATATGCTAAATATGAAAATAAATAATTTAAAATACACACCAAATTCACAGATTAAATCAAAAATATTTAAAGTATTAAATTTAACTATTTACATAAACTTTTATAAGCAAATTACTTAAAATAATATTAAGAAAATTACTTAAAATAATATTATTACATAATACTATAAATTTACTAAAACTTAATAACGATTGTACCATACCTTAATTAAAATGTATATGCTAAATATGAAAATAAATAATTTAAAATCCAATGAAAATAAATAATTTAAAAACTTTATAACTAATCGATTGTACATACCTTAATTAAAATGTATATGCTAAATATGAAAATAAATAATTTAAAATCCAATGAAAATAAATAATTTAAATTTCACACAAAATATATGGATTAAATAAAAATATATTTAAAGTATTAAATTAAATTAGTTATATAAACTTAAAATAATATTATTATGTATTAATGGTAGGATATAAAAAATATTTAAAGTATTAAATTAAATTACTTATATAAACTTAAAATAATATTATTATGTATTAATGGTAGGATTATTAAATATTTAAATTAAGATGTATTAATGGTAGGCTTACAAAATATTAATTATTTTAAATTAAATTAAATTAAATATACATTAATTGCGGGATCAACGTGGGAGCGCCACATACACAAATTTTTTCAAGGAGCAACGTGGAGCCGCCACCTCACCCTTTAAAAAAAATATTTTTGGCAACTTTATAACGATTGTACCATACCTTAATTAAAATGAATATGCTAAATATGAAAATAAATAATTTAAAATCCAATGAAAATAAATAATTTATCAAAACTTTATAACTAATCGATTGTACATACCTTAATTAAAATGTATATGCTAAATATGAAAATAAATAATTTACAATTCAATGAAAATAAATAATTTAAAATTCACACAAAATTTATGGATTAAATAAAAAATATTTAAAGTATTAAATTAAATTACTTATATAAACTTAAAATAATATTATTATGTATTAATGGTAAGATATAAAAAAATATTTAAAGTATTAAATTAAATTACTTATATAAACTTAAATAATATTATTATGTATTAATGGTAGGATTATTAAATATTTAAATTAAGATGTATTAATGGTAGGATTACAAAATATTAATTATTTTAAATTAAATTAAATTAAATATACATTAATTGCGGGATCAACGTGGGAGCACCACATACACAAAATTTTTCAAGGAGCAACGTAGAGCCGCCACCTCACAATTTAAAAAAAAATATTTTTTGGCAAACACTTATAAATTAATAGTATTAATGATATTACTAATATTTTATTTTTCAGTCAGGATTCAATCAAATTAAGATATGCTGGAATCCAATTACAGAAATACATAATTAGTATGATGATGCGCACAGTTTTTTGGTCATGTTTAGATGCATTATTTGTAGTTAAAGTATGTTAATAACAAATTATATTATAACACACTAAAATCATACTCTAATGCATAATCTAACATACTATAGAAAACATATTTTAACAACCATTAAACATACTTTATCTATACATTAAACATACTTTAGTGATGGGTCGACCCGTCTCACAAGAGACTTTGTCTTTATAATATAAATATAAAGTTATAACATTTTATAGCAAAAGTAATAACTATTTAATAATAACTACTTACGAAAGCATAAAATGCTCTCACATGAGACGCTTTCATACAATACTTGCCCATATTTGTTTTTTACACATAAATTAATATTTTAATAGGCTTTGAGTTGAGAGACATAATTTTTAATACTCCCTCCATCCGCTTCTAAGGTATCAATTTTACTATTTTTTACGTCCGATTCAAATGTATTCATTTCCCCTATTTAGTAAAAAAGTACACAATATCGTCCACCACTTTCCTCTAATACAACTACTCACTTTACATATAATAATACTCATTAATCCACGTGCAAAAAGCAAACAGACACCTTAGAACCGGATGGAGGGAGTATATTGTTGTGTTGTGTGTGAGCCTATATAAGAGTAATTGTTTTGTGAAGAAATATAAATCTTAATTTAGGACAAATCAAAATGAAATATGTGAACCTTAATATAAGGAAGAATATATATATATATATATATATATATATCTTAAGTATACTATAGCAGAAATTTTTCTTGCTGACGTGTCGTTTTCAGAGCGCTCCAATGTGACGTGTAATTTTCTCGATTTTTTAATTTTTTAATACTTTTTTTAATACTTTCCTTATTTACCTTTAATTAACTTCCATATTTAATATTTTTTTAAATAATGTGTTTATTATTTTAATAATGATTAAATTTTCAATATTTTATTTATTTATTTGGATATCATTAATTAATTACTAAATCTTTTAATGCAATAAATTAATTAATATCAAATTAAATCATATATATAAAGAAAAAAATATTCCATATAATATTTCCTCTCACCCCACCTATAATTAAAACTTTTTGGTTATTCATAAATACACACATTCAATTCTCCAAGAAAAATATGAGCTTTCTTCAAGTTCTCTAATGAATTGATTTATGAAAGTATAAAATATTTTTTCGATAGAGCAATCAAGTAGAAATTCGATCTACCTCTAAAAAATCGATTCAAGTATTCTTCAAGAGGAAGAGAACCGATTCAAATATTCTTGAATCGATTTACCTCTTAAGAATCGATTCTTCAAGAGAAAGAGAATCGATTCAAGTATTCTTGAATAAAGTTACATCTTAAAAATCAATTTTTATCGATTTTTCAAGAGGAAGAGAATCGAAAAATTAAATTTTCAAGAGTAAAAGGATCGATTCAAGTACTCTTCAATCGATTTACATCTTAAGAATCGATTCTTCAAGAGAAAAAAAAAATCAATTCAAATATTACCTCTTAAGAATCGATTCAAGTATTTTTTAAGATCTACCTTTAAAGTATTGATTCAAGTATTCTTCAAGTGAAAGAGGATCGACGATTTCGATTTACTTCTAGAGAATAAGAGGTTGAAAAACTAATTCATGTATAGAATCGAAAGTTTAAGTTGTTTAAGTTAAATCATTATTTCATATCAAATAACATTAAAATTGAGTTTGTAAATATTTGTTAATTTTTTAAATTTAGTATATTAATATTTATTTATTTACATATATCTTAATTATTCAATTATGACATATGAATTATAAAATTTATTTTTTTAGCTGTTTATATAATTCTAAATCGAAGGTAATATATTAAAAATATATTTACAGAAATTAAGAATAAAATTTTAATTAAAAATATATTTATTTGATTGTTATAATAATAAATTAATTAAAAATAAATGTATTATTATTATAAATATTATATTTATAATATGTTGATTTTAATCACATCCAAATAATACTTACATTAACAAAATTGGCATGGATACCATCATCATATCTAAAATAGTGCATTAATAAAATTGATGTGGATACTAATCCCTTTATTTTAAAATTATTATTGTAAATAAACATCTCCTCCTATTATATGACATGTATTTTTTTCAATTTTTTGGATTTTAATATTTTTCGTTATTTAAGTTTTAATTAGCTTCCTTATTTAATATTTTCTTTTTTAAATAATGTGTTTCTTATTTTTAATAAAAAAATAAAATTTTAATATTTTATTTATTTATTTGGTTATCATTAATTAATTACTAAATCTTTTAATGCAATAATAAATTAATTAGTATTAAATTAATCATATATATATGGGAAAAAAGAATATTTCATATAATATTCTCTCTCATCCCACTTATAAATAAAACTTTTTGATTATTCATTCTAAATACACACGTTCGACTCTCCAAGAGGAATAGGAGTTTTCTTAAACTTCCTCTAGAGAATTGATTTATAAAAGTATAAAAATTTATTTTGATAGAGAAAGCAGATATTCGATCTACCTCTAAAAAATCGATTCAAGTAAGTATTCTACAAGAGGAAGAGAATTGATTCAAGTATTCTTGAATCGATTTACCTATTAAAAATTGATTCTTCAAGAGAAAGATAATTGATTCAAGTATTCTTGAATAGATTTACATTTTAAAAATTGATTTTTCAAGAGTAAGAGGATCGATTCAAGTATTCTTGAATCGATTTATATTTTAAGGATCGATTCTTCAAGAGTAAAAAAATCGATTCGATTCAAATATTACATCTAAATAATCGATTCAAGTATTCTTTAAGATCTACCTCTAAGTATTGATTCAAATATTCTTCAAGTGAAAGAGGATTGACTATTCAATTACTCTTGAATCGATTTACTTTCTAGAGAATAAGAGGTTGAAAAACTAATTCATGTAATTAATCGAAAGCTTAAGTTCTTTAAGTTAAATCATTATTTCATATCAAATATTAAAATTGAGTTCGTAAATATTTGTTAAATTTTTTAAATTTAGTATATTAATATTCATTTATTTATATATATCTTAATTATTCAATTATGAAATATATGAATTATAAAATTTATTTTCTTTAGTTGTATATATAATTTGAAGCTAATTAAATTTAATAAATTCATTATAAATTTATAAATATTTAAAAGAATATTATATATAAATTAATTTTATTTATATTATATATATATATATATATATATATATATATATATATATATATATATATATATTACATTAGTTTCTTAAAAATAACCATTAATTAAAATAGAATTATTATTATATAGTTATTTAAGAAATATACTAAACGATAATCATGAGTAAAAAGTAATACTCCATTTAAATATTATTCATAATATTACGTATATTTTAAATAATATATATAGTAATTATTTAAAATATTTTAATAATTTTATTTTAATTATTTTTTAAAATGTTTGACCTTATTTTTCATAAATAATCAATATATATTAAGTATAGTATAGTATAACAAAGTATTTTTTCACTAACGTGTTGTTCATGTATATTTATTTTAGACAAACAGTAAAAATTAAGGATTTATTACTAAGAGTTACATACTTTGATTATAATTATACTTAACTACAATGAAAAAAATGAAATACTAACAACTACATAAATATACAGTACAGAGACAAAATTGCTCATATATGGTTGTACATTTATACAGAGAAGAGACAAAATTGATCCTATATGGTTGCATATTTTTTTAGAGAGATAGAGAGAATAATAAATAGTTTTCAAATGTATTATTTTATAAAGTACTCTCTCCGTCCCAACTTCAACTTCACACTTTCCGTTTTGGTCCGTCCCAAATTCAACTTCACACTTCCATAAATGGAAAAAGCAACAAACTAATATCCCTCTAACATACTTTAATTTCAAATTTGCCATCACCTTTTCAACACACATAACATGCTTTATCATTTATTTATTACCCAAAAATAACATACTACCCTCAAAAGTAAGTCAAAAAGTGACTTTTCTTAAACTTCGTATCTACAGTAAACATGAACTTGAATTTGGGACGGAGGGAGTAATATTTAAAAAAATACAAGTCAAAATTCTTTCAAATAATAGGAATATATTACATGATTTAGTTATACGTTATATTATCAAAAGTCAAATGTTATAATTTATTGCAAATTCTTTACATTGGTGAAAGAAATTGTCTAGCAATAAGAAAAAAATATTTTTAATTAATGTTGTTATATTATATAACACAGATTATTTAATTATAAAAAATAAGAATAATAATTAAATGATCCCGCGTTGTACGCGGGTTTCATACTAGCATATATATATATATATATATATATATATATATATATATATATATATATATATATATATATATACTCCCTCCGTCTCCTTTCAAATGACACACTTTTCATTTTGTGCTGTCCTACAAAAGTTTGCACATTCCAAAAAAAAAACAAAAAATAAAAAACAATCACCCTTCCAGATACACTTTATTTACAAAAAAAATTATCTCTACCTAACATACTCTATCATTTATTTATTACATAAAAATACCATTATACCCCTAAAAGTTATTACTTTTTTAATCTCCGTGTCGAAATTGAGGGTGCAATCTTTTGTGGGACGAAGAGAGTATATATTATTCTCTCTCTTTTTATTTACTTATTCTACAAAATTTATCGCACTTTAAAAATGAAATTTTAATTTAATTCAATTATTTCAAAACATTTTAATTTTAAAATTATCACTAACACCTAATAATACAATAAATAAAATTAATTAACAGTGTAGGTTAAACATTTGAAGCGCGACAATACTTCAGATTTTAGTCCTGCAATCACGGGAAAAGTTAAGGTGAATTGATAGTGAGGCCAATAATAATATCATTAAAAAGCGATAGTGTTGCTACTTGCTACCTTCTTAGAGAGTGATTGTGTCAGGGCAGTGAGTCTACTCCCCCCTTTCATCATCAAAATAAAAATTATAAAATATTTTATATATGAGGTGTCCATGAGTTGGATTATTTTTTAAATTTTATTAAGGTGTGACTTGACAAATTCATTGGCTCAATTACGTTTGGATAGTCACCATCAGCAAATCTCATCGGATTTCCCAAATTAAACGATCATGTGCAACGCCCGTGATCGTTTTTTCGGTGAAAAACTAAAATTTCAAAAAAAATTGGATAAAATTGAATGTATACTCATAGTTATATATATATATATATATATATATATATATTAAATAGAATTTAAAGTTTTAAAATGTTATGGGACAGAACACATGTTTAACTAAATAAATTAAAATTATTCAAATGGTTTTAAAAATTACTCCCTCCGTTCGGTTCTAAGGTATCCATTTGCTTTTGTACGTGGATTAAGAAGTATTATTATTATATATAAAGTGGGTAGTTGTATTAAAGGGAAGTGACCTATGTAAGTGTGAAGTGAGTGGCCGCTTCAAAGTAAAACACTTATGAATCCAAAGGGGGTCCATGGCCGAAACGGATCAAAACGTGAGAACAAGGAGAATGCGAGATATTGATGCGTTCGCATTATTGTCTAAGTATACACTAAGGAGGAGTAGTTCAAAGATATCAGGTCTACTAAGCCACCGATATACTCAATAGTGTTGGACTACGGAAGGTTCAAAGTCCCAAGCTACCTATCCGGATACATCAATATTTCACGAGGATTGGATTGTGTGTCTGCATTATATAGGCGTCGGATTCCACTTATGTGGGGGATTGTTGGGGAATTTAATTGGTTAGTAAGGATTAATTAATAAATTAGTCACCAATTAAATAATAATTAAAGTGAGTGAAATCAGTCTCACTTGTGGAGAGATATTGTGAAATCAGTCTCACATGTGGAGAGATATTTTGAAATCAATCTCACATTTTGAGAGATCACTACTAGAAAAACGCTGATAGACATCGGTGCTGCACCGATGTCTATTTCACTAAAGGGGTGATGTTGTATCCTATGATATTAAAATTCACGTTGATAGATATCGGTTATCCACCGATGTCTTTTCTAGAAAAGACATCGGCTCGAACTTATTAGACATCGGTTATCCACCGATGTCTTTTCCAAATAAGACATCGGCTCGGAACATTAGACATTGATTTTCCACTGATGTCTTTTCTAGAAAAGACATCGGCTCGAACTCATTAGACATTGGTTATCCACCGATATCTTTTTTAAAAAAGACATCGGCTCGGACCATTAGACATTGGTTTTCCACCGATATCTTTTCAATTAAAGACATCACTTGACAATCTTTTTTATTTTATATCTAATTATATACTATATATAAAAATTATTACTAAAATAAGATTAAATATATAAAACTCAAAATTCTGTAAATAAAAAATTATATTAGAAAGGTAACTGTACAAAGTACAATACATCAAAAGCAAAGAGTGCAAAACCAAAAACTAGATCTTTAATGAACACAATATATATACAAGTTTAACTTCCCCTGAACTTAATGCTATAATGAACACTAACACAATCTATACAAGTTTAACTTCCACTAATAGTGATTTGCCTAGAACTTAATGTTATAATGAATACAATCTGTAGAGGAAACCAACCACACAAGCAGAGAAAGTGATTCTATTTTCAATTTCATGCCAACGGCCACCATTACTGACCTTGCATCATCCAATTCACTTGCTGCACGTGAAAATAGTTATAAAATTAATAAAACCCCAAGAAGACTAGAAGAGAAATTCAAGCAAGTTAGCTTTGTTGCTATTTATCACAACACACAAAACCAAATCCTAAACATTCTAATTAGACCATAGATAGTGATTGCTACTTTAGACTCTTGAATTTACACCAAAGCAAAAATTAATCAAAAGAAAAATAATTGCAACTTTAAACATCCTAATTAGACTCTAGATAATCAAACACATCCTAATTGACACTTAATGACTCACATTGAACATATAAGACTAACAAGATGAACCTAAATACCCTTTTGTGAGAAGCGTCAAGAGATGTTAAATAATGAGAAAGATAAAATTTACTTGATGAATCAAGTTTAACTTTGTTTACTGCCCTATCCTCACTTTCATAACTTGAAATGTGAAAACATCAATAAGAAACACTCGTAGGGACAAATGGTTTATTGCAAATTAAATACAATGAAACATAGCTAGACATAATGTAAAATTAAGAAATACGTATCAATACAATGAAACAAATAAATGTGTCATCTTAAATTGAAACTGACTATGTGAACCAAAATTATGTACCCCCAATAGATCTTTAACCTTCTTTAACACAAGAATGGTAATGCAAGATTACTTAAAGTTGATATTTTCTCAGTTATACGAGTTAGTTTTTCACTTCTGAAATCGGTTATATAAAATATGTATTTCCTAAAATATATGTTTCTTTAATCTCTCTTTTATTACTTAAAACTAATAACTTATTCCGAATAATACACAATTTCTATTAGGCTGCTTTTAGTAATTCACTTTTTAGCATTCAAGTGCTTCTTTACGCCATAAATAACCATCTACAATTCACGATGCAAGTAAATTTACATTTTCTCCACTTTGCAATTTAGTTATATGAGATTTTTTTCTTTATATTCTACTATGCTCAATTGTGTTTTTAGCTACTATTAGCATTCTTGTAAAATAACCAAAATTCCTACTACTTGATGGAATAGAAATATTCAAAAACACATAGCACAAAAAAAAAAAAAACAAGCAAGCAAGAAAATAATTTATAAACACCAAAGCATACGGATTCAGAATGCAACAGATAAGAGTTATGCATATTATTGGGCTCTATACCACAAATTTCATTTATTAGAATTTCTATGACTGTAACTGAATCATAAATAATACTCCACTCACTCACAGAACTTTTTTTGAAAACAGAAACAAAGGATTAAAGATGTTATTTGATAAATATCAGGAATTTCTAGCATCCAATTCAAACTAATCATACCTAGGGTCATGTTTCTTTCTCAATAATAAGGATAACAATTTTTCATAAATATGAACACTTGAAAGAAACTAAAAGAAGTCAGCTAAAAGAGACTAAAAGAAGTCATTAACTTGATTCACAATTTTGTCCAAAATCTGGCTATTCAAACCAAGCCCCTCCCAAAAATATGTGGCCTTACACACAACGACTGGGAGTAAAATTTTTTTCAAAAAACCAGTTAATTGTTGTGACTTCAGAATCTTATAGAGAAAATTAGGAGAACTCCATAAAGGAACTTTCTATAGACACTATAAAGTAAGGACTCCAAAACTGGCGACCTTAACTTAAGCTCAAAATACACAAATCTCGAAGAATCAAAGTGACAGAGAGAGTGGAATTAGAGAGTATTAGCATGCGATAAATAGGATAGCCCTCAAGTTCACCTCAAATGAAACAGATTAGACCCTAGCTCAAACAATCAGCTTCAATCTCCATTAATTTTTAAAGAAAGACACATAATAGTTCAATGCATATAGAAAAATGAGAGAAAAGGCAGCATAACCTCAGTCCTGCACCCCCCATCGAAGCAGAGCGTCTTGAACATGGGCTTGAAGACACACGTGGAAGGAGACTCCTTAGCACACAATTCTGCTCGTAGCAGAACTCCTACCCGATTTCTTGAGTAGATTCATGATTATTGGGTGAATCAATAACTCCGCGCTCACCAAGATCCCCTCAATCTCATTTGACGTAACCGGCATGTGTCTCTGGCGAATAAGCGTGAATGGCGGCCCATGGTGAAATCTACACGGTCGACAGTAGGGTGGATAGATCAGAGATGGGCTCGGCGAGGTCGGCAACAGGGAGTATTCTCCACAAATAGCAGCTGTAGAGGTTGATTGAGGATCGACGATGGAGCCCTAGGCGGCGCACATCTGCTGGATTCAAGAGTAAGAACGCATGTCCTAGATCAATAGAAGGCAAAGACTGACCGCACTCCAGTAGGGAGGCATTGTGGGAAATCAGACGGAGTCAACCTTCGCGAGCGAAGGACTGATTGAGAAGAAAGTGGAATCCCAGACGGCGCTGGATCTGCCGGCAAAGATGACCAAGCGGCGGTGGAGGGCTGTGGGCTCCTTTTTGTAGAAAAATCTGTGCTAGGAGAGGCACCGATTTTGGGAAAGATCCGGCGAAGAGGAAATTCAGTTTTACAACAGCCGTCGTGCCTCTTTCGAAATGATGAATCATCGATGCTTTCCCCAACAACCATCATGCCTCTTTGAATTGGAGAAAGAGGTGAGATTCGTTGACTTAGGGTTTAGAGATTGATTCATTTCCAGAAGAGATGGATTAGAATTTGAAGTTTTTAATTTTATTAAATTAAATTAAATTAAATTAAAAATCTTAATTTCATTTATTTGTTATTATTAAATTAATTAATTTTATAATTATAAATTTTAATGAGAATCAATAATATAAATAAATATCTTAAATTAAAAAAATTAAAGGATTGTGTAAATAAATAAACAAAATGAAAGAAAATATACTAAATTAAATTGGAACAAAAATCATAATAAAAAATTGTAATATATATATATATATATATATATATATATATATATATATATATATATATATGTATATATATATATATATATATATATATATATATATTCAAATAAAAATGTTAAAAGGCATCAGAGAATAGACATCGGTGCCTTACAACCGATGTCTATTAGCGATTTAACATCAGGTTAAAAGATATCGGTTTCAAACCGATGTCTTTCAGCGTCTATTTTTTGGTGTTTTGAATAGACATCACTGAAAACACATTGGTTAGTAAAAACCGATGTCTATCAGCGTACATTCAATAAAAATCGATGTCTATCAGCGTATTTTTATGTTGATAGACATCGTTTATGGAAAAGACATCGATTTTCAATCAATAGACATCAATTTTTCATAAAAATCGATGTATATTCTATGATGTCTATAATTTTTTTTCTAGTAGTGGATATTTTGGGATTCTCTCCAATAGATATGATTCATTGAATCTGGTCAACAGTTCTGTGTGTGAACACAGATCTGTGTGTGAATGCAGATCTAGGTGTGTGAACACAGATCTGTGCAAATCCTACCATATGTGGAGTGGTCCTTGGCACCTATAAATAGGGTCATTTGCATTCATTCTAATCACACCAAAAACACAAAGCATATGCATTCAAAAAGCATTTGCATCTAGTAGCAATCTAGTTCTCCATTCTCCTTAGTTCGCCGGAGTTCCTACGATAGCGGTGCTGCTTTGCCGGAAATGAAAAGTCGTTTCACCTTTGGGGAAGATCCGCCAAGACCGGAGCACTACCGGGCGTGTTTCTTCTTGCGGAAAGAGTTCTGCTCTACTCGACTTCGTCCATCCCTCAAGACATTCAAGATCCAAGATCAAGACCCTAGATCTGTAAGTAGAGATAGAAGATCCTCTGCTTCTACTCTCTTTGTTTTTGTATTTTTCAATTTAGAATATCCCTTCAACATTTCTACCCGATTATTGTAATAGTGATTGATTGGTGTATCTATAAATCAACAATCGCAAGAAGAAACAAGTGACATCTTATAAGAGACCACTTGTAGATGCTACTGCGGTTCAATCTATACAAGAAAGTGTAGAACCAAGACGTAGTAAGAGAGCTAGAGTAGAAAAGGACTTTGGTCAAGACTTCTTCACCTACGCGGTTGAAAATGAGCCCAAATCCGTATCTGAAGCTCTATCTCATCCAGATGCACTATTCTGGAAAGAAGTTATAGATAGCGAGATTGATTCCATTATGCAAAATCATACATGGGAATTGGTAGATTTATCAAAAGGTTGTAAGACCTTAAGATGCAAATGGATCCTTAAAATAAAATACAAAGCTGATAGGTCAATAGACAAATATAAAGCTCGGTTGGTGGCTAAAGGCTTTAGACAAAAGAAAGGATATGAGTTCTTCGATACCTACTCATCAGTAACACGAATTACGTCTATTCGTGTGTTTATAGCAATTGCTGCATTGCACAATCTAGAATACATCAGATGGATGTAAAAACGGCCTTCCTAAATGGTGAGTTAGAGGAAGAAATATACATGGAACGACCAGAAGGCTATAGCACCTGGTAATGAGAAAAAAGGTGTGCAAACTCGTGCGATCATTGTATGGACTTAAACAAGCTCCAAAACAATGGCATGTGAAATTTAACAATACAATGATGTCGAATGATTTCCGAATCAACGAGTGTGACAAATGCGTGTATGTAAAAAATACACCCAAGGATTTGTCATTGTCTGCCTCTATGTAGATGATATGCTTATCATGGGAAGTAGTAATGACATAATTGTGGACACTAAACGGATGTTGAATCAAAATTTTGACATGAAGGACATGGGTATAGCGGATGTGATACTTGAAATCAAAATTCAAAGAACATCTGATGGAATTGCATTGTCACAATCTCATTACATTGAGAAAGTATTGAAGAAATTCAATGCATTCGATGATTCACCAGCTAAGACACCCATGGATCCAAGTGTACATTTTAATAAGAATAACGGTGAACCAGTGGCTCAATCTGAGTATGCAAGGATTATAGGGAGCATAATATACATAACCAATTGTACGCGTTCTGACATAGCGTGTTCAGTTAACAAACTGAGTAGATACACGAGTAATCCAAGCAATGAGCACTGAAAAGCGTTAAGGAGAGTGTTGAGATATCTGAAATATACTCTTGATGTGGGGCTACACTACTCTAAGTATCCAGCAGTACTTGAAGGGTATAGTGATGCCAACTGGATATCTGACACAAAAGACTCGTTCTCCACGAGTGGATACGTATTCACTACGGAGGTAGAGCAGTGTCTTGGAGGTCTACAAAACAGACCTGTATAGCCCGTTCCACAATGGAATCTGAGTTCATAGCTCTAGATAAAGCCGGGGAAGAAGCAGAATGGCTTCGTAATTTTCTTGAGGATATTCCATGTTGGAACAAACCGGTCCCTACGGTGATGGTACATTATGACAGTCAAGCCACAATTGGAAGAGCTTTTAATGATATGTACAACGAAAAGTCAAGACATATCCGTAGGTGACACAACACGGTGAGACAATTGATCTCGAGTGGTGTAATGTCAATTGACTACGTGAAGTCAAAAGACAACATAGCGGATCCACTTACAAAAGCAGTTAATCGGGATCAAATGAATAATTGCTAGAAGGAATTGGGCTAAAATCCACAAAGTAATGAGCCAAACCAGTGAAACTCAACCATGATGAATGGAGATCCCAAGAACTTGGTTCAAAGGGATAACGAAACTGTAGAGGTTCAAGTTAAACTTGGTATCTACCATTCCTTAGTAGAGCAATTCTACTAAGTATAGAACCCGTATTTTGGTGAGATCATGTCTTTTGACATTTAATGATTCCTAAAAATCTAGTAATGGCTGGTTGAGTATAACGGGGTACTCAAGATAGGAGATCAATATTGTGTACTTTTTTACTAAATATAGGAAATGAATATATTTGAAGCGGACACCAAAAATAGTAAAATGGATACCTTAGAAGCGGATGAAGTGAGTATTAAAAATAAATAAATTGCATACTAATTACATTTGTCGGGGTATTTATCTTCTAGTTCGTTATAATTGAATTATTTTATTTTCTAAAGACTAATATTACTTTTCTTTAAAATTGCAATTTTTATTAAAAATATTATCAATTTTATAAAATACTATTATTTGAACGTTAATTATATCACTTTTCATATATTACTCCGTCTCTAAAAAGTTTTCATTTTTTATTTACATGTACATTAAGAAAAATATAACTCAAAATATTATGCTATTTTTTTTATAATAAATAAATGATAAAGCATGTTAACTGTGTTAGATAATTTTTTTTTTATTTCTTGTAAATTAGTATGCAGTGGATGATGATTGTTTTGACTTTTTACCTTTTCATCAAGGTGAAATTTTTTATAGAACGGATGAAAATGATAAAAAGGAATCTTGAATGTTCTGTTATATTTGGTATTACACGATGAGTAACACGTACGTGTAGAGAAAAATATCAACATTTTCCTTAAGGTTGATATATGTTAGATATATATATATATATTTACCTTAATATAAATATAAACTTTTATTTCTTAATATTTGAATGAGGCCAATTAAAATCAGGCATTAATGTTAGGGTTATAATTCAAGAACATGTGATCTCTGGTGCACTCAATTTAAAAGCAAATGGTCCTAAGTTTTTTGGTCACTTTTATCTTCCACGCTTCTCATTTCTTCTTCTTTTTTACCAGCTCAATAGTGAGTCGTTTGTCTTTTTTTTTTTTCCTTTTTTTTTTAGGGTATAAACGAAAGTTGCATATATCAAAATTTTCCATATATACACACATACATATACTTATAGGGATGTATTGCATGGTGTGCACAATAAAGATGCAATGGCTTCCTCTCTTTTAAATTGGTCCCATGTTTTACCTCCCAAACATCATCATTACAACTACCTCCCCCCACCTCCACCCCACCCTATGTTGATCATCGGATTCATCTCCATATATTCTTCCATACACCCTACACCTACTAAACCAACCAACATTCCCTCAAACTAGTTTTCTCACTGAAACTCATAACTAAGTTACAACAAATGGCGGAAACCTCGGAGGCCGCCGCCGCCGAGACCAAGAAGATCATCAACCCTCGAGCCGAAATCGACACGTCGCCGCCGTTCGAATCCGTCAAGGAGGCCGTCGACCGCTTCGGCGGCAGCGGCCCTTGGATTCCCCACCACTTGCTCCGTTTTGCTGCAGCTCATGTGAGTTTCTTTTTTACTTTCTCTTTATCTTTTTCTTTTCTTATAGTTTATTATTTCATTGTTATATAATCTAACAAATTAGAATAATTACAGACCAATCACATATTAATGCATTGTCAGCTTTCTAAGGTAGTGTTAGATTATTAAGTGTACGTACTTCAATTTTTGAGATACTACACTACCTATATGTCAAATGGTGATTTAATTTATATAGTTTAAAAACAACATTATTAATCCAATTTATGTTGATATGATTTTTAATTAAGATGAAACATATTTTGTGGGGTGGTGTTGGTTACACGAATATTCTTTTATATTTTGTTTTTAGATAATTGACATGTACGCGTTGGAAAATTTTAATAATGGATATTTTTCTTTTAGTATATAGATTTGATCACAATGCATGTATCATTCATTCAATTACTTACTATAAGAAATGTAATACTAAAATGCGGAAATTATGATGGTGTTAGTGGGTCTAGTGTGAGAGTAGAGTAGCAAGAATGGAGCCATGAGTTATGAGTTGTGATTTTTTGGACAAAAATGGAGAGAGAATGATGGTGGTGGTAGACAATATTAATGTCTATGGTGGGAGAAGAAAGTTTGAGTGGGAAATGAATACCCCAAATGGCACTAAGTGTTAAAAAGTTTTATCATCAAAAACATCACTTTGCTTTTACCCATGTTAATTAATTCTTCCCCCATGATTTCAACTTGATTTTACTTGGATCTTTCTATCCCTTTATATATCATGCGTTTTTTTCTTTTTTTCTTTTTTTACTTTCTCATGATGCATTATTGTGTTTCTTGAAAAAAAACATTGCATGAATTGTTCTAGCTTTTGAACATAATAATTATTTGTACACTGCTATGAAACATTGGTGAGTTTGATGCATTGAGTACCTAAGCTAGTTCTAGAGCATACATGTTCTTGAATATTGATATACCTCGTGCATGTTTTCGGCTGTAGTTGTCGATTCAGTTGAAAGACTATTTTGTTAGTCTTAGATTTCTTTAAATTTAAAATTTCACTTTAAAAATTTTTTTTTGATGTATATTGTTAATTTTCGGCCAACATATAGAACATTCATACTGGTCAAAAGAAGCAGCGGGCCCTCAATTTCTTTTTGAAAGGAAGAGTACAATAATAATTCTAAAATTAAATTATACTATCATGAACACACCTTGAATATCTAAAACTACGTACTAGTATATTCTTGATCTGAATTTCCTATGCCAAAATGGTGTAGATCTCTTTATACTCCCTCCATCTAATTGGGTTAAAGTTTACTCCCTCTATTTCACATGACACACTTTTCATTTTTTGTTGTGCCACAAAAGTTTTTACCTTTCTAAAAAAGTAAAAAGTCAAACACAATCACCCTTCCAAGTAAAAAGTCAAGCACAATCACCCTTCCCCGTACACTTTATTTACAAAAAAATCACACTTACCTAACACACCTAACATACTTTATCATTTATTTATTACCAAAAAATATCATAATACTCCTAAAAGTTATCACTTTTCTTAATCTCTGTGCCAGAAGAGGGATGCAAATATTTATGGGACGAAGGGAGTGTTTTTCTATACTCCCTCCATCTCATTTCAATCTTTACATATTTCTATTTAGTGCATTCCATTTCAATCTTTACATCCTTTTTTGGTATATGAAATTACCCATCTAAAATAATTAATATATCACCATGGGACCACATCCAACACTAATACACATATCCACTTTACATTAAAAATTATTTCTTTCAATCCACTATCCAAAAAAATACTATATTACTTAATCAACGTGCAAAAAATAAATGTAAGCATTGAAATGGGACGGAGGGAGTATTGTTTAAAAAAATATTTTTTTTACCAATTTTATATTTCAGTATCTTTAAGTAATAAATAAAGCGTAAAGTAATGTTACGTGGATTTATTGAAGTGGCAATCTGAAATTCAAGTAACTTTTAATGTTATTAAATAAAAGTGTGTTTGTGTGAAGGTTATTATGCATCAGACGAATAAAGAAAGTGTGTACCGTGGAATGTAGGAGTATTATCATACAGTTTAATGGAGTTAAATATTTGTTTGGTCCCGTAACTTTTTTTCTTTTTAATTTTAGTCCCAAAAAATATATTTGTTTATAATTAGTCCCATAACTTTAATTTTTCTTTAATTTTGGTCCAATTTTTATCGGATTTGCCACTTGTTGCCGGAAACCGGCGAGCGATGCTGACGTGGCTAGTCCAATTGTTTCTCAACCAACCAAAGATTGATGAAACTTAAGAAGAAGAATGAGGACAACACCAAAGATTGCAAAAACGTTTATAGTAACCCAATACATAAACATTTTGCAATTTTTGGTATTATCCTTCTTCTTCTTCTTAAGCTTCATCAATATTTGGCTGGTTAGACTCGCCATGTTAGCATCACTTGCCAATTTCGGAAACAGGTGGCAAATTCGGCAAAAATTGGATCAAAATTAAAGAAAAATGAAAGTTATGGGACTTATTATAAACAAATATCTTTTTTGGGACTAAAATTAAAAAGAAAAAAAGTTACGTGACCAAACAAATATTTAACTCCAGTTTAATGTATGGTGCTTAGAAGAGAGAAAAAACAAAAAAAAAAAACCTCTTAATTATCCTTCAAAGAAAAACGTAAATCCTATGAATAATGGTTAGATTTGTTAATGCAGTACGTAAACGAGGCATTTGACATGGAAAAGATGGAAGAACAAGCAGTGCAACTGGAGAGGGACGTGATGATGAAAGAGCAGCAGACATTGAATGTCTTAAAAGAACTGGAATCAGCTAAAAGATTCGTGGAAGGTTTAAAATCGAATCTCATTCCAGAAATGTCTTCCTTATTACAAAGGTGTGATCATGATCATGGATTAATAACCCTGTCTTCACCTCTGGTATCACCTGGTCTTATGTTCACCGAGTTGAATCAAGCCAAACTCAACCTCAGCAAAACATCCGTAGATCTCGCCGCCATTCAGGCATCCGTCGACTCCCTCAACAAGAAACTCCGACACGACAGTGTTCTGCTCGAGAGACGATACCGTAACAACATCAATGTGGTCGAAGAAGATATATCCATTACAACGCCTAATCATTGCCACCGTGGAGACGGAAATGGTTACGAGGACGAGCAGTTCAAGAAAATGACAGAAGCTTCGAGGTACTGTTAGAATGATTTGATTAAGTATTGAACGACTCTTATTTCTACTATGTTAAACTTTTAGATGAAATGATTATTTAACATGATATCATAAGCATAGCCTAGCAAAAGTTAGGGTTTCGGTTCGGTTCTCTTTTTATATTTTGGTGTTACATCTCCTATTGTGCACCGTTGGGATGATTGACATGTATGATATTATAAAACGCATACCCTAAAAGGAAAGTTTAAACCCTTAGGACAATGATTGACATTTTCTTTTCCGTACACGTTTCACTCATCTAATGCGTGTAACTGGAGATGTAAAACCAAATGTAACAGAACATCTAAGATCGTTAGGGTTCAAAAGTTAACCCCACGGGCTTATTAGAGTGATTTGATTAAATATTAAACGACTCTCCTCTCTACCAACTTAATATTTTAGACGAGATGGTCATTTAACAGGTACGAGGTGATGAAAGCCATGGCGGAGATAGAGCGGACCAAGAACTGCATCAAGATGGCGGAGATGAGGCTCAACGCCGCCAAGAAGATGGAGGAGGCGGCGAAGGCCGTTGAAGCCATCGCCGTCGCCACCCGATCACCATCACCGTACAAGGCCGACAACATGGATGGAATAACATTGTCGTTTGAGGAGTACCAAACCCTATCTCAGAAGGCGAAGCAGGCGGAGGAGTTCTGCAAGACTAAGTTCGTCGACAGCGGCCATGACCGCCGCCACCTGGAAGCTCCGATCCTCGAGAAGTTCGAGGAAACCACCACCGTGGAACAGGGGCGGGTGCAGAGATCAGGAAACACATTTGCCAAGTTCAAATTCAGAAACTCAGAATCAAGTGAGAGGAGAGAGAAACCTGCTTCCGGCGGTGGGTTTCGATCGGCCACCACCTCCATTGGAGATGTGCTGAGCAGGAAATACGTAGTTGAGGATGATGTGATGGTGGGGCGACACGTGGAGGAGAGAGAGCATGTGTCTTTGAGCCAAATGCTAAGAGAACAGAGTAGATCCATTTTGCATTCAACTAAAAGTAGTAATCCAAGTGGGAATCATGTGGAGAAGCAGTATATTGTTCAGAGGAAGAAATTTGGGTTTATCAAGAAAAAAACACACCCTCTCAACCCCACCTGACCATCCAACTATATATAGATACACATTTGTGTATATATATCTTATAATAATTTGTTGAGATATTTCTTATGTTGGGTACTCCTGGGATATTTGATATTTCAAGTGTTGTGTGTGGTGGTCTGTTTGATTAATTTGATTTAAGTTGGATTGGCAATTTTTTTTATTTTATTTGGGGTTGTTGGATTTAATTTAATCATCACTAGTTTATTAATTAATTGCAAAGTTCATATTATAAACACTGTGCTCTTAATTATGTTAATATCCAAAAAGCCCGAATTAATCGCACCAAATTTCTTGTTATACCCCTATTTTGTCAGACCGTTGTTATATGCATTAGATTGAGTGAGACTTTGGAAAAATCTAAAGCTTTATTTTTTTTCTTAAAATTTTATTTTTATTTAAGATATAAATTTTATCTGTCATGATAGGAGATTGTAACAAAAAAATTCAAAATTTGTAATAGAAGATTGGGGTTGGATATAATGGGACGGGTGGATAGAGAAATTCATTTAAATTTGGCAAATCTTGAGTTTAATTAGTCTATATTTAAGAACTTGTGTAATTATATTTTGTTGAATTGGGCCAGACAATATCTGGCCCATTTCAGTTATGGTATTTGTAGGGTCTAATTACTATGTATTAACTTGGGCTAGTTATAAGCCCAAAATCATTTTCTAAGGCGGAGCTTACCATCTGCCGTAGATTATAAACACGAATCCAATTAATTTTATTTTAACCTTCTAAGTTTTGCATTATTCACTTAAAAAAAACTTCATTTTAAGCAATGTAATTTAATTTGTTGGTAATACGATGTCCACGTGTTAGGTGTGGACAAGAATGAGAGATGAGGTAGAGAATGGGAAAATATTTTTACCTTCGTGAGATAGTGAGAATTCCATGCGACAAAAATAAAAGCGAGAGAGCTGAGAAGGGAGATCGGAAGTTCCGCGATATGAGAGCGAGAAAATTGAGGAGAGAGACAGGAAGGACTTAAAATGACTAGGTTAGGGCGTGGATTTGAAATCCTAAAAAAATAGTTTGGAATTTCTCATTTCTAAATCCAAAATTTAAAGTGAATCGATTTGAAAAATCATAATTTGATATCCCTTGGGAACTTAAATTAATTTAATAAAATAAATAAATAAAAGAGAGAAAGAAAGAAAAAAGATGGATATGCTTGCGGACTCGATCCCACGACTTCATGTGCAGTGGCAAAAAATTCCTAGTGCCAAAATGACAACTGAATTATTTGATACTTCTTGCATATTAATTAATATCTTTTTAATACATACTCCACCTGCCTTGACTTACTGTATATATTTTTGTTCACCTAAATTAAGAAATTTTATTTTTTATATATAAAAATACATAAAGTTATTGGAATGTCACCCGATATGTGTAAAAGGAGAGTATTTAGATAATTTAATTAAAAAAGTTTTTGTAAAGTTATTTAGATGATTGTAAAAAGTAAATAATATTGAGATGATTTTTTTTTTCATTTTAAGAAATGTACATAATTATTGAGACTAATAAAAAAAGAAAAATGTTAAATAATTAGTGGGATAGTGGTTAAAGTTTTTAAATCCAGATTTATGATTACCTAATCTATTTTCTAGTTTGAGAATTTTACCTACCTCTAACAGATACTCCCTACGTTCCGGTCAAATTGCACCGTTTACTTTTTACGCGTAAATTAAGGAGTATTATTATTTTATGTAAAGTGGGTAGGTGTATTAGAGAGATGTGATGTGTAGTTGTGGGCCATTGGTGGGCTCTTTTTACTAAAAGAGGTAAATGGTGCAATTTGGATGAGACGCACAATATAGTAAAATGATGTTATTTGGATGGAAGGATAGAGTACATCACATCTTATTATTTCACACACACCCTTTTACTCTTACACATTAATTTAACATAAAAGATCAAACTTATTTTACTTAAATTTCTCCAAAACAAACATAGATTTGAATTTAACAAAGTCAGTTAATCCTAAATCCAAATTTCTTCCTTGTAATCACTCTAATCACATCCAAAACAAACATCACTAACTAACATTGAAGTGCTCAAGTTAACCAACCCCTACCTCACATTTTCCCATGTTTATTTCTCTTCTTTTATATTTGGATGATTGATTTGTTTATGTTTATTTCTCTTCTTTTTATATTTGGATGATTGATTTGTTTATAAGTTATATCAATAAAATCCCCAAAACAGTCCTGCATAGGGTTCCTTAATCTTTGAGCACTGAGGGGTAACTGAGTCATTTTAGGATTTGATACACGCGTACCCCTAAATCATTCACACTTTTACGTGTCCTCTGCCCACAGGTGGAATGCGCTTTCCCACTTTATTATCGGAAATTATGCCATAAATAGAATTATTGCATCCAATCACTAGGGTTGTAAACAAATCAAATAATTCAAATTTGATTCGGTATTTGAATTCGAATATCAGTATTCGAATTCGAAAAATTTGAATTCGAATACGAATTCAAATAATTATTTAAGTTCGAACAATATTCAAATCGAATATGATTCGTGAGATATTTGATTCGAATATTCTGAATATATTCGAATAATAATATATAATATATATTAATTATATATTAATAATATTAAATAATTATATATTTTTATATATTAAATATAATATTTTGTTTTATAAATGTAAATAAATATGTATATTATTTAATTTATTACTATCTTAAAATAAAAGGAAAAGATATATTTTAATTTTTTTATATATAATGTAAATTATTTAATTATAATTTTTAATAATTTAATGGTTGATGTATTTAGTGAGTATTTCTTCTTAAATTTATTAATAGTACAAGAAAAAAATTATTATTTAAATAATGAATTTATAATTTCAAATCGAATTCGAATTCAAAGATTCAATTTCGAATGTTCAAATTCGAATACTCGAATATATTCGAATAGTTCGTTTATTATCTTTGAATCGAATATGAATCCGATTTCGAATTCGATTAATAATCAAATTCAAATACGAATATTCGAATATTTAATCAAATATCATTCAAATACCTTAGTATTCGATTCGATTCGTTTACAACTCTACCCATCACATTTAATAATTCACTAATATAGACTTGTGTGAATACCAAAGTCTATTTTAAAGTTCATTTTAGTCATTTACTTTTCTAAAAGTCTATTTTAAAGGTCATTTTAGTCATTTACTTTTCTGGTTTATAGAAGATTCACACATATCAACTAGTCACCTCGTCACACACTTTTTATTTTGAATTGTCACACGAAAGTTTGCACATTTCTACAAAAGCAAAAAGTCAAACACAATTACCCTTTTTCATACACTTTATTTACAAAAAAAACACATTTACTTAACACACATAACATACTTTACCATTTATTTATTACAAAAAAATATCATAATACCCCTAAAAGTTAATATTGTTTTTCTTAATCTCCGTGCCAGAAGAGGCATTCAATTTTTTGTGGGATGAAAGGAGTAGTCACGAAGTATATTTTATATAAAATATATTCCTTAATCCACATGAAAAAAGCAAATGAGTACGTTATAGGTGGACGATGGGGGTATTACTCTTTAGTACATAAAAAATTATTTTTTAGAGACATAAATTATTATTCTTTTAAATAAAAAATTACTCTTCAAATTATTGTAACTCCTAATTTATCGATTACTTTTCAATATATAAAAAATTATTTTTTAGAGAGATTGAACTTAGACTCAATTTCGGTTAAAATTGATTAAGGTAAGCGAACCTTATCGTTTGTAGTGAGTGGCTAAGTTTAAATATCGAACAAAGGGAGATTTAAATCAAGAGTGTATCCGTGTTTGTTTTCAACCATGCTTTAAAGGAGTGATCGAATTTTGAGTTTTGAAAATTGAAAATAGCAATTAAACTACCAATTATCTAAGCAAGAACTAAATAAAAGCAATTAAAAATGAAGATGATCAAATAAAGTATCAAGTAACCAAATTAAATGAAATGGATGAGAAATAATCTAAAGAAGAGCAAGACCAACCACATTCAAGATCAAGGATACAACATGACTTGTTAAACTCAAATGGCTAATATCAATGATCATTGGAATAGAAGCAATCACAAATAATCTCCTAATCCCTAGGCCAAGAAAATTAGGTTCTAAACTCATTACAAGTTTTAAGCACATAAGATTGAATTTCACTTTCAATTCCCTTAAGGTACTATGATAGCAAAATTAGTCTTCCCACTCAATTAATAGACCAAATATGATAAACCAATTAAGTGTTCTCACATGAATGTTCTAATCATATAAAGATACAACCACATACTTCATACACTAACACACAAAATCCACATTATAACATGATTCAATCAAACCCCTAATCATAATATTGGATTGGCCCTCCTAATACCATAAATAGAGAATTCAACCACACACATTATAATACAAATAAAGTAAATCAAAGATCATGTAAGAAATTCCAAAATCACATCAATTAAACCATTAAAAATTCAACAAATCCATAGATCCCTAATCCATCATATGGCTAGCCTCATAAGAGGTCTAGCCAACAACAAACATCATCAAAACATCATTACAATGCTTAACAACATCCATATTTGCAATTAAAACTAAGAAAATACAAAGTAAAGGTGAGATCTCCCCTATATTGAAACTTTGGTTTGAAACTCTCCTTCAAGATGCAATCCTTCCTTCTTGTACCTCAATCTCCTTTAGATATGTGATGAATGAGTGAAAAACATGAAGATTGATGGGTGAAAGTGTGAAAATAGTGGAAAATAAAGTGAAGAATGGATGGAGATGGCAGTGTGTGTGGAAAATGATGTGGAGTGTGTGTTTCACGAAAATAGAGGCTAGGGTTGATTGTCCAATCCAAACTTGGGGAAAAAGCAGCCAAAATGGGAATAAAAACTAATTTTCTGGACAGGTGGCCATTTTCACAAAAAATCGATCGAATTTTTGTGAGAGACGTCGAATTTTTATGCTATTCAGCAGAAAAATTCGATCGAATTTTTATGCTTGGGTCGAATTTTCCTGTGAGTGTACTCAGCCTCCGCTGCCCTGTTTTCCCCTTCATTCTGCACAAAAATTCGACCGAATTTTTATGATTCTGGTCGAATTTTTGTGTCAGTTTGCTATTCTTCACTCTTCTTGCATCATTTTCTCTATTTTTGCTCGTTTTCTCCTCCGTTACACCTGTACGTGCATATTTTAACATTAGACTCATATTTTCCACCTTCTCAACTATATAAAAAGCAAAAAACAACACGAAAACACACAAAACCAACATAAAAACAACCTAAAAACTAGGTGAATTCAACGACGATCAGAGATAAACTATTACTCTTCTAAATAAAAAAATAATTACTCTTTTTAAGAGTAATTTTTTATTTAATTTTGCTAAACAAGGTTCATGTGTGAACCCAGTTCACACTAGACTCACTCTTAAAGGAGTTTACTTATGTGAGAGTTTTACAGAACGAGTTTCATAAAACAAATAAAAGGTGATAATATTTTAATAAAAAATTATACCTAATTGATGAAAAGTGATAAGTACCATTCAAATAAAATGCTTTTTGAATAATTTGCTGTATAAATGAAATGTATGAGTACTCCCTCCGTCCGCTTTTAAGGGTTCTATTTCTCTCTAATAAGTTGGAACCATTGAAAGTGGAGGGAGGGAGTATTTTTTAAAAATGATACTATCTCCACTGAAAAATGATAACTAATCACTCCCTCCATCGAGGGTGGTGTTTATTTTTTTGCATGTGGAGTAGTATTTAATGTGTAGATAATGAGAGAGAAATAATATTTTAATATATAGTGGGTTGGTGTATTAGTGTGGTATGTGGGTCCCATGAAAATATATTAATTATTTTGGTCCCACTTACTAAAAAGATAAATGCACCTCTTATATTGAGACTGACAGAAAATAACAAAATGCACTCTTTGTGGTAGGATTAGGGATGATAATGGGACGTGTATTTCTGGATATCCGATCTACCCAAACCCTAATGGGTAGGGTACGGGTAATTGTAAATGGATTTGGTACGGGTCCGGGTAGTTGTGAAAAATATTATTAGAGTTTGGGACGAGTACGGATAATGCCTCAAATACCCGCGGGTACCCCAATTATATATATATATATATATATATATATATATATATATATATATATATATATATATATATATATATATATATATATATATATTTATAAAATTTAATATATATTATATAATTTATATATGATAAGATATTTTGTATATTTAATTAATAGTTATAAGTTTTATTTAATCATATTTATTAAATATTTATTTAAAATAATATAATTTATATTATATTTATTTTATATTTAATTAATAATAATGTAATTTTTATTATTGTACTTATTTAGACAATAAAAAATATATATAAAATAAATAAATATTAAACGGGTATGAGTACCCGCAGGTATTGATAAACGGTAATGGGACGGGTACGAGTACCATAATAATTTTTTTAAACGGGACGAATACGGATACGGGTAGTTATTTTTTTATTCACGGTACGAGTACCCCAAAATAAGCGGGTACCCTACCAATTGCCATCTCTAGGTAGGATGGAGGGAATAAAAAAGAGTAAAACATTCTCATCATGAGACAATCTTACACAAATATTACTTTTAATGAAGAGTGAGACTCATGTGCTCCGGGGATACCGTGTTCACATGTCCCCAAACTCAATTTAAATTCCTAACAATACATAATGTTAAATAGAATATGGAGGGGAAGGGAACACTTTATTCTTGTTTTCCCATGGGGGCACGGTATGTCCCCGGGACACAAGATCTTTTGCCTTTAATGAAATTTTGGGAGGAACATATACTCCCTCCGTCCCACTATAAGAGTGGCGAAATTTTTTTGCACGTAGATTAAGGGATATAATATTTAATGGGTAGTTAATGGTAGTTGAGGTGTGAGAAATAATATTTAAATGTAAAGTGAGTAGGTGTATTAGTATGATGTGTGGGTTCCATGGAGATATATTAATGGTTTTGTGTGGGTCTCATTTACTAAAAAGTGAAATACACCTCTTGTATTGAGACGGACGAAAATGATAAAATGCACTCCTTGTTATGGGACGGATGAAGTAAAATATATATACGGAAGAAATGCGAAGAAATGCGATAAAAAAATAAAAATCACATTTTTGTGCGTGAAGATAACTGTAATCTAGGTATTTGATTAAGAAATTTTAGCTACTAATCTTTTTTTAATTGAACACAAGGTTAAAGAAAATGCTCATATAATTTTTTTAATAGATATTAAAGGATAGATATATGCGGCTAGAGCCTATAATTAACTAACTTGAATTGTTTTGTTTACTAACTCTAATTACTTATGCATGATTTTAATCTATTTTTCGATAATCCTAGAAATTAAATTACTCTCAAGTTTATAATCAGTTTTATCTAAAAAAATATACATATACTGATGAATTTTAAATCATAACTTTAATTTTTTTTTTCTTAAATTGATTCATGATGATTTTACATTAGTGGTTGAATTATTTAATTTTCCATCAAATCACATTCCTTGAGCCAATGCAATCTCAACAACTATGGCTTCTCCTTTTCCAAAAGGAAGACTATATTTGTCGCAAACTTGAGTACACAGATCATTTCAGGATCGGAATTAATTAGGAACATATTCCCTCCCTCCCACACTTATATTCACATTTTTCGTTTTCGTCCATTCCATACTTATGTTCACCACCCAAAAAAGGAAATTTTACATCAACCAACAACCTCAAAAGTTATCTTAATTTCAAAAATTCCACTCTTACCTAACACACATAACATACTTTATAATTTATTTATTACCTAAAAATATCACAATACCCCTAAAAAATCAATAAAATTGATCAAAAAATAACTTTTCTTAAACTCCGTATCTACAATACCGGTGAACTTAAGTTCGGAACGGAGGGAGTACAATATAAATGGTTGGAGTGAACAGGCTAAATATTAATTAATAATCCTTTTTATTGGTTAAGTTTTTTAATAAGATGGTCATTAAATATGGTATTAGAATCTTGGCCTAGCAAAGGTACACGAGTCGAACCTCATTGTCACCAATTTTTCAATTCTACCCGTCTGTAAAAAGGCATGTTAGAGTGAACTGATTAAGTTTTAAATGAGGTGGTCATTTAACATTGTATCAAAGTCGTGACCTAGCAGAGTTTTAGGGTTCAAACTTTACCTCCACTCATTTATCAATTCCACCCTACCCGCATGTGAGGGGCGTTTTAAAGTAAACTGATTAAATATTAAGTGATGGTACTCATCTCTATAAGGTTAAACTTTTAAATATTGATTGATACTCCTCTCTATAAGCTTAATCTCTTAAATGAGTTGATAATGTTACAGTGTTCCTGAAGCCTTTCCCAAATGGATCAAGTTGAACATCACCGCATCAATCGAAGAGTTGATTGCGTTGATAGGCTTTAAATTTTGCAACGATATATTGTTTTTCTCAACAATCCATATATACAAGTTCGTTCTTAAGAACCAAACCTCCATCTTTATTTATAACCGTAGGAATTGTACATCCTGACAATATATTTTTCCTGGCACGTTCATCAAGGGTTTTGATGTAACTCATCATCCGACTTTTCTATGTAGTATAGTTGGTTCCAATAAGTATGGGAGGACGGGTGACAGATCTAATAGAGTAATCCATGACAACACAATACTCAACACCGGGAACTATACTTAGTATCGTCAAGTGTGTCTCTTATGCCACTTGTCAAGTGTCTTTTGCGTGTTAGTGTATTTTTGACAGCGATGTTGTCTGAAGTATTTCGACACTACATACGATATTGTATCAGAATATAAACTTAAATAGAATAAAGAAATTTTAATAGTGAAAGACTATAACACACATGTAGATTACTGATCAATCTTTTTACAAACTTTCGTCTGTAGCGACTTCATGATATAAATATTAAATATCACTATATTAGAAAAAGTGGTTAAAAAAATAGATTATGAAGATAATAATTCTTTCCACCCTCTTGAATACAAAATCATATCTAGTATCCAAATAAGTTCCTAAATGAAAAACTTAGATTATTCATCTTAGTCTACTTCAAATATGCACTTTCACTATAGCCGTGAACATTTACATAAAAAAATATACGGGATAATACTATACACTGTTGAAATATTTAGTTCTTACTCTCCATCCAACATTATTAATTGTACTGTTAGTTCCTAGGTTACAACAACTATTTTCTTTGTGAGTACTGGCTAGTTTTTACTTTGTCTATAAATAGGTTTGTACTTTATACTTTGTTATAACACAATTCTTATAATCAATGAAATCTTCTCTTTTCACATTTCAATCCTAATTTCAACATGGTATCAAAGCAGGATTAATCCTAACTCTTAACCCTTCAATCTATCTATTCAAGCATTCTACAAAACACTTTAACTCTTAACCCTTCAATCTATCTATTCAAGCATTCTACAAAACACCATTAAAGGTGTCTCAATTCAAAAGAGGTTCAACCTCTTCTTCATTCAATCAAAACACCATTAAAGGTATCTCAATTCAAAAGAGGTTCAACCTCTTCTTCATTCAATCAAGTCTGTTTACAGGCTTCAATTACATCCTGGTGTACTACTCTAAAGAAGGATTGAATCCTTCTCTGAATAGGAGAGAGCCATAAGCCTTCCTTCACCCATTCATCCACAAACGGGTCTCCACCTTCCAGCAAAACCCACAAGTTTTGGAAATCAAATCTTCAGAAACAAACAAAAACCATTGTTTCAATCAATCAAACACCTGCTGTAAACATTCGTCGTCGTCCATCGCAGCGCCACCAGCCGGAAGAGCTACTGCCGCCGGAAGGACGACCGCTGCTGTTCAGAAGCGACCGCCACCGCCGCCACGTCACCAGCAGACCACTGGAAACACGAAGCTGCTGGTCATCAGCACAGTCGACCGCCGCCTGCTGCTCCTCCGTCATCTGCAGTCCGGCGCTGCTGTGCACCGCCGTCGGAGGTAAGGAAAGGGGTTCATTCGTCGCGCACGGATCTGCTCAGCCGCCGGTGGGAGAAGGCCGCCGGTGGTAGAAGGCCGCCGCTGCTCGACACCGCCTCAGATACATCGCTGCTTCTTCCCGCGCCACCATCTCGCTGCTGCCAACCCACCGCCCGTCGGTGGGAACGCCGTATGGGATCTACAGCGCACGTCGCCAACCGCCACCAAGCAGGGAGGTTGCCCGCTGTCGGGAGAAACGCGATGGCTGCGGAGAGAAATTTAGGTCACTGCCAAATGATGGGTCAAGGATTAAAAGGAGAGAAAAATGGAAATGGGCCTCATTTCAGTGCAGCCCATATCAATATATTGGGCCCAAATCAATTTTCCTCTCTTGTGGCCCAAGTTGCTCAAGCCCTGCAGGCCCAAACTCAAATCCAATCCACTAATAAAGTGGATGCAGGTCCATTTCCTTCTAATACTTCATTGGGCCCAAATATTTTAAAATCCAATTTTGATAAAAAGCCCGCTCATTTTTCTTTTTTTCAAAACCCAATTTTTTTAAACACAAAATCCTTTAATTACTCTAGCATGTTTTCATCAAATAATAATTTAATTGATTTCTCTAAAGCTTGGGTGGTTGACTCCGGAGCAACCGATCATATGACCGGAAATCATTCTATTTTTCTAGAAAATTCCCTAATTTTAGACAACTCTCAAAATGTTAAAGTAGCTAATAACACTTCCGTTCAAATTCGTGGAAAAGGATCAAGTTATCTTTTTTCTAAAAAGATCGACAATATTCTTTATTTACCATCTTTTACTTTGAATTTGTTATCCGTTAGTAAGATCACCATGGAATTAAATTGTCAAGTTATATTTACTGACATTGATGTTGTATTTCAGGAAAGATTGACGGGACGAACGATTGGTAAAGGAGTTCGTATCAATAATTTATACCTAATTAACTTTCCTAGTATTGCTTTAAATGCTGTTGATATGTCCCTTTGGCATAAACGTCTTGGACATCCGTCCAACTCAGTTTTCAACAAAATATTTCCTAATTCGTCATATCATGATAAGTGTGATATTTGTTCTTTATCTAAACACACACATCTTCCTTACACAAATTCCTCTTCTAATTCAAAATCTATTTTTGATTTGATCCACTCGGATGTTTGGGGTCCCGCCCCAACTACATCTTATAATGGTTTTAGATATTATGTTAGCTTTATAGATGATTTTTCAAAGCATACTTTGATATTTTTACTTAAAATAAAAGCGAAGTTTTCGCAAAATTTCAAGAATTTTTCGCCTACGTCAAAAATCAGTTCAATAAGTCCATCAAAATTTTTCGAACGGATAATGGAACTTAATTTATAAACTTAAATTTTCAAAATTTTACAAAAAGTAATGGAATTATTCATCAAACTTCGTGTCCCTACACACCCGCTCAAAATGGGGTCGCGGAGCGAAAAAACCGTCATCTTCTAAAAGTCACTCGTTCTCTTCTTTTTCAAAACAATGTTCCAAAACATTTCTGGTCAGATGCTCTTCTAACCGCCAATTACCTTATCAATCGTCGACCTTCCCCTAATCTCAATAACCTTAGTCCCCACAAAATTCTTTTTAAAAAAGAAGTAAGTCTTGACCACTTACGCACTTTTGGATGTACGTGTTTTGTCCACGTTAACCGTACCAATAAACTTAGTCCTTCTTCAGTCAAAGCTATTTTTCTTGGCTACTCCGTACTTCAAAAGGGTTACAAGTGTTATGATACTATTACTAGAAAGCTCTACATTTCAAGAGATGTTACCTTCAATGAAAATGATCCTTATTACTCTATTGATAACTCCTCCATTGATACTAACGACTTTGTTTTTCCTATTTCGGCTCCTATTGATCTTATTCCTTCTCAGGATCATCATAATGATTTGATCAATACGATTCCTCTCGAGGATGATGCAAACATAGTCGAAGAAAATGCTCCGACAGGGGGAGATCACGTCCCAGTCGAAGAAAATGCTCCGATAGGGGGAGATCAAAACCAAAACCTAACTCAAGCTAATTCACCTCGGAGATCTCTTCGACAGACTCGGACGTCCACCAAACTTAAAGACTACGTCACCTATTCGGTATCGTATCCTATCCAAAACTTCTTATCTTATTCTCACATTTCAAAAGAGCATCATGCATTTTTAAATTGCATAAATTAATTTGAACCTAAAAACTTTGAAGATGCTAGTCATTGTCCTACTTGGCGAGAAGCTATGGAAGATGAATTAAATGCTCTCAGAAAAATAATACTTGGTCACTTGTTCATCTTCCTAAAGGAAAAAAGGCCGTTGGGTGCAAGTGGGTCTATAAAATTAAATATGATAGTTTGGGAAAAATCGAAAGATATAAGGCTCGACTTGTTGCTAAAGGCTTCACCCAAACTTATGGAATTGATTATGAAGAAACTTTCGCACTCGTAGCTAAAATGAGCACCGTAAGAATCCTTCTTTCTATAGGGATTAATAAGAATTGGTCTTTTCATCAAATGGATGTTAAAAATACTTTCTTACAAGGAGATTTAGAAGAAGAAGTATACATGGCTCTTCCTCTAGGCCTTAAGAATTCGGATCCTTCTCTTGTTTGTAAACTTCACAAGTCTATTTATGGTCTTAAACAATCTCCTAGAGCTTGGTATTCTAAACTTAGTCATGCATTACTCTCTCAAATTTTTCAAAAAAGTTCAGCTGACTCATCATTATTTTCTCGCACTTCTCCAAACTCATCAATCATTGTTTTAGTTTATGTTGATGATATTATTATTACCGGTGACAAGGAAACGAAAATTCAAGAAGTCAAAAATTTTCTTAAACAAACTTTTGATATCAAGGACCTTGGCATTCTTAAATATTTTTTGGGAATTGAAATAGCTCACTCTAAAAAAGGATTATTCCTTTCTCAAAGAAAGTACACTCTTGATTTGCTCAAGGAAACAGGTAAACTTGGGATTAAGCCCGCTATTACTCCTATGGAAACCAATGCTAAACTCAACTCAGAAGATGGATCTCCTCTTCAAGATGTGGGCATGTACCAAAGACTTGTAGGAAAACTTATTTATTTAACAGTTACTCGTCCTGACATTGCTTTTTCTGTGAGTGTTGTTAGTCAATTTATGCAGGCACCCCGGACTACTCACCTAGCTGCTATTGATCGGATCCTTCAATACCTGAAATCAACTCTGGGACAAGGAATTTGGATAAAGAACAACAAAGATGTAAGCATTCAAGGATATACTGATGCTGATTGGACATGAAGCTTTGATCGGCGATCCACTACCGGCTTTTGCACTATGGTTGGAGGAAATCTAGTAACATGGAAAAGCAAAAAGCAAAACGTAGTGGCTAGATCAAGTGTCGAAGCTGAATACCGGGCAATGGCATCAACTGCCAGTGAACTTACTTGGATAAAGCAACTACTCGAGGATATGAACGTTCAAATCAAAGGTCCAATTCAGATGTATTGTGATAACAACGCTGCGCGTCACATAGCATCAAATCCAGTATTTCACGAGCGTACAAAACACATTGAGGTGGACTGTCATTTCATCCGAGATAAAGTTCAAAGCGGGATGATTCAAACGCCTTATATTGGGACCAAAGATCAACTCGCGGACATATTCACTAAAGCCTTAGACAAATCAAGACATAAATATATTCTTGACAAGTTAGGGGTGATCAACCCATTCACCCCTACACTTGAGGGGGAGTGTTGAAATATTTAGTTCTTACTCTCCATCCACCATTATTAATTGTACTGTTAGTTCCTAGGTTACAACAGCTATTTTCTTTGTGAGTACTGGCTAGTTTTTACTTTGTCTATAAATAGGTTTGTACTTTATACTTTGTTATAACACAATTTTTATAATCAATGAAATTTTCTCTTTTCACATTTCAATCCTACCCAAATGGATCAAGTTGAACATCACCGCATCAATCGAAGAGTTGATTGCGTTGATAGGCTTTAAATTTTGCAACGATATATTGTTTTTCTCAACAATCCATATATACAAGTTCGTTCTTAAGAACCAAACCTCCATCTTTATTTATAACCGTAGGAATTGTACATCCTGACAATATGTTTTTCCAGGCACGTTCATCAAGGGTTTTGATGTAACTCATCATTCGACTTTTCTATGTAGTATAGTTGGTTCCAATAAGTATGGGAGGACGGGTGACATATCTAATAGAGTAATCCATGACAACACAATACTCAACATCGGGAACTATACTTAGTATCGTCAAGTGTGGCTCTTATGCCACTTGTCAAGTGTCTTTTGCGTGTTAGTGTATTTTTGACAGCGATGTTGTCTGAAGTATTTCGACACTACATACGATATTGTATCAGAATATAAACTTAAATAGAATAAAGAAATTTTAATAGTGAAAGACTATAACACACATGTAGATTACTGATCAATCTTTTTACAAACTTTCATCTGTAGCGACTTCATGATATAAATATTAAATATCACTATATTAGAAAAAGTGGTTAAAAAAATAGATTATGAAGATAATAATTCTTTCCACCCTCTTGAATACAAAATCATATCTAGTATCCAAATAAGTTCCTAAATGGAAAACTTAGATTATTCATCTTAGTCTACTTCAAATATGCACTTTCACTATAGCCGTGAACATTTACATAAAAAAATATACGGGATAATACTATACACTAACTGTGACACGAGGTGTGATAACAACACAGAAGAAATTGAAAGATAAACTATCTTAGTATAGTGTCTCGCTATTCCACACGCACGGGGATCTCTTATTTCTTCTAACCATCCAGAAGCACTTTAAATAGGCGTGTAATTACTGTTGGGTAATCTCTTCACAAAAATCACCAGGTATGTTTGAATTCTTCCAGATCCTATGACCGACTTCTATATCAATTGCTACATACCTGAAACAACATTATACACGACACAAATTTGATTAATATTAAATATTAGCGGTTAGAGAAATTGTTGAGGATCATTGTAATTTTAGATGTGTCAAAATTGATTTCAACACTTACATCAACAATCCATATAAAAAGAGAGGAGAGATGAGAGATAAAGAAAGAAATAATATTAAATGAGGAGAGAGAATATAGAGTTTGCATGTGTATATATAGGGGGTGGTCGATAGAAGATACTCTCTCCGTCACGCGTTAAAATTTATATTTTTCATTTTGGTATATTCAAGTTAAGGTTTACATTTCTTTTTTTAGCAAGTGGAATCACACAAAATAATTATTTATTCTACATAGTACCCGAACACAACACTAATACAACTACCCAATACACAGAATAATTATTTATTCCACATAGTACTCAGATACGACACTAATAAAACTACCCAATATACATTAAATATTATATTTTTTAACTCAAGAAAACGTCAATGTTAACGCGGAACAAATGTAGCACTCCCTCTGTTTCGTGTTAAAGTTTACGTTTTTCATTTTGAGTTGTCCCAAGTTAAGGTTTACGTTTTCATTTTTTGTCAAGTTGGGTCCACCCAAAATAATTAATTATTCCATGTAGAATTCACACACAACACTAATACAACTATCCACTTTACATTAAATATTATTTCTCTCACCTCATTACACATTAAAATATTATATCTCTTAATCTACGTGCAAAAAGCAAACGTCAACATTAACGTGAGATGGAGGGAATATAATACTCCCTCCGTCTGCTTCTAAGGTGTTCATTTTACTATTTTTGACGTCTGGTTCAAATGTATCAATTTCCCCTGTTTAGTAAAAAAGTACATAATATGACCCACCACTTCCCTCTAATACAACTACCCACTTTACATATAATAATAATATTCCTTAATTCACGTGAAAAAACAAACGGATACCTTAAAAACAGACGGAGGAAGTAAAATAATATGGGATCCGGATTGTGTAGATTTCGGAACCAAGACCGAAACTCAACATCACCCAATATATTTCAATTGATGTGAAAAGCAAAGATCTGTTGAAGCCATAATCTTCCAAAAGATATTGGTTAGCAGATATGATAATATTAGCCAACACCTAAATAAACTAGTGCCATCGCTACCCTACACAGAGGCGCACGTTAACAATCCATGAACTCGCATCATCTATAAATAGATAGATCAACCTATTCATTTCATCCCTAGTGTACCATAGCAACTCTGTGAGCTAGCGTAGGTTAGCCGACTCCAGCGCCTTCCAAAAATGGTAAGCGTGCACCATTTTAATAATTAATTAATTTCCTTAATTAATCACATGAATTAATTCAGACTTACATAAATAAATAAATAAATTGGAGAAAAGAAATTAGTTGAGTAATTCTCTCTCATTTGTAACTTTTTTTTTCTCCTTATATAATTCCATTCGGACAACACACAACTTGAAACTTTTCTGCACTTCAAATGTATATCTATTGATTTTTGGTGGTCTTAATAATGTTATTCTTGATGCAATGGAATATTCAGGAATGGTGTCGGCTTGATCTAGGATTATCACTAGGGCGTGTTTGGTGCTCTTGATTTTGTTGGTGGAAATGCTGAAGATGGAAGTGAAGTCTTTGGGACATAGAAAACCATTTTCAAACAGGTATTTATTTTGCAAATTATTTTATTTTCAGATAAGAAAGGCTATGGAAAAAAAAAACTAGATCAAGGTGTTTTTTCCTCACTAAATATACAGGAAATTAGAGAATATTATAGTTTAATTTTCACATTTCTATACCATTAATAATTGATTTTAAGTTGTGAATATGTATGTACTCTTTAATGGAAATACAAAACTAACTTTCCATTCTTTAATTGTGTTTATATTTACAGGTGGAGATGGAAGTCTGGATAAGAATGGTGGGTCATGCTTAAAGATTGGAAAATAGTTTTTCTTATTTGGATGGAATTTATGATGAGTTTTGTGAAATGTGATGTTGCACACATAATCAATTGAGGCAAGTCAACTCATTTTGGCTAATTCTAGTTGCTTGAGTAGTTTAGTTTTATATGCTCCTCTAATTGGAAATTCCATTTTAGGGTTTCATCAAACATATATCTCCATTATATTCTTGTTGTTTGAATGAATTAATGTTACAGATGTACTCCATATATAGCTTTATTTTTATTTTTTTTATATTAGTAAACCAACTAATTCGGAAAATGTCTGTTTTAAAGGTTGAATCGACCTAATACAGCTTAATTTTATTTCTTTGAATAAGGATACCTTGAGTTGTTGTTACATTTATTTATTATTAATTAGTTTAATTGAAAAAAAGTAAATAAAGTTGTTGAAAATGATAAATAATATGTAAAAAAAATAAAATTATTGAAATTAATGAATAAAATATAAAAAATAGGTAACATGAAGTATATATTTTTAGGATTAATATAACGTGTTTAAGATATTTGGGAAAGCTCAGCATAAAAAGTGAACATAAATTCATCTCCTCTTGTCTTTCATCTTCACCTTAATCCCCAAATCACTTAAAATAGTAGAAATTAACGTCCATTAATTTCTACCCATGGAAGATTAATCCTCAATTGCTTCTAAGATTATCATAGCACATTTTCTCACAAAGTGCTTCTATGATTATCATAGCACATTTCCTTACAAAGTGGTAGATGAAGCAATGAAATATACGTGCGAATATTGAGCAACCATATGACTTTAATGTGTTAGGAAAATGGTTTTGCGTAGAAATTTGAATTCTCAATTTGAATTGGGCATAATAGATCAAATCAATGAATTATTGTACAAAAAATTAATTTAACTCTATTTGTTCGTATGAAATAAAAATACTACATCATCCCGCTCCAAATTATTTAATATGTTATATTATCATATAATCTATAGAACAAAAGATTGAAAATGCTCGTGTGGTTCAAATCTGATCCCTAGCACATGAAGGGACCTTTCTTCTAAAAATTCATTCATATAGAATAAGATATTGATTTTGATATAGTACGCTTGGATTTTATGTCATGTTATTAAATAAAAAATTAATTTTCAAAGTTTAACCTATTACTCTCTTACACAAAAAATACAATCTTAATAGGAACGTAAATAAATTACATGAGTATAACATAATTTGAGGACGCGTAATGTTTTTCACTCGATATAATATACTCTCTCCGGCCTCTTGCAAGCACAAGTTAAACAGTGAACCCTCCCTATAAGCTACTTGAGGCACATACTGTGATTTACCTCCTCCATCAATCCCCAGGGCAGGCAGGGGCGGTGGGGGCCCTAATGGTGGGGTACACCATTGACACACTTTCCTTTTTGGTTTATCCCACTAAAGTTGACACATTTTCTTTTTAATATATGGGATCCACACAAAAACAATTAATTTATTCTCATGGACCCCACATATCACCTCTAATACAACTACCCACTACACATTAAATATTATTTCTCTCACTTCACTTTACTTCACTTTACATTAAATTATTATACTCCTTAATCTCCGTGCCAAAATTACAATATGGCAAAATTTGAAGATGTGTAATAATTTTCAATTAAAATAATATATCTTCGTCCACGTATTTATGTATGTTTTTCATTTTAAGGTGTTCCAAAATTTTATGTATGAACCATTAATTGTAAAAATATATTATACATCTTTTTTTTTACATTTTATTCATAAACCCTAACAATTTTATTTATATTTTAACATTTTATTTATAATTTTTAACAATCTTGTTTATTTTTATTTTTAAACTATCAATTTATCAATATTTTTTCTTGTATTATATATGACAAAAACAATATTTTGTAATCTCTGTACTCTTATAAACAGATATAACTACTATGGAGGGTATAATAATTTGTTTCAAGCTCAACCTCATTTTTTTAGTTGATAATTTTTTGATTGGAAATATTTTATTTTTAACCATGGGTCCCACACTCTGAGTATCGTTAGTCTTTTTAGTCAATAAAATGCAACTTTGTTAGGTTAATGAAAGATAAAAGGGATGTTTGATTAATTAGAATAAGTTAAAGGGCTTATATGCTAAAAAAAAAATAGATGAAGGGTGTGTTTGATCCACGGGGATAAATTGAGGGTGATACATGACTTTTTGCCCAAAATATTTTATTACAGCTAGCCCTTCCCTACCCTACCCTACCCCCCCTCTCCCCCCTCCTGTCTCTCTCTCTTTATAAACACTACTCTCCCCCAAGTATTATACTCCATCACTTAGCGATCGCCGGTCTCTCTATATATATACACACCTTCTATCCCAAGTATTCTTTCACTTGGCGATCGCCGAAATTGATCAGTTTGATAATCATGACGAATGGCATGTTGGGGAAGAAGAGAGGCAGAGGAAGAAAGAAGATCGAAATTAAGAAAATTGAAGAGAAATCCAATCGTCAAGTTACGTTCGCCAAACGCCAACTAGGCCTGTTCAATAAGGCGAGCGAATTGTGCATTCTCACCGGAGCACACTAATCGCCATTCTCATTCCTCAGAACAACCGCGTCCTGTCCTTCAGCCACCCCCCAAACGACGCCGTCCTCAATCGCTTCCTCTCAGGGATTCACGACCCCAGTCGTGATGATAACTGAAACCCTAATTAGGGATTTTGGGGACAAGTATTCCGATTTCTGTGCGGAGGTGGACAAGGCTCGGATAGTGGAGCAGAATGCCGTTGCTGGAGAAGTCGGCGCGACGCCGTGGTGGGAGAAGGCAGGGAAGCGTTGCAGGAGTTGCTTATGAATGTGGAGCTTTGCTCTGGCCGCCGTGCGCAACATGCTCTATAACATGGCCAGATTTCAAAGACTTGATCTTATCAGCTTTTTCTATTGCTCCAGATTCAAGGACCCTGAAATTACTATGGGCGAGTTTAAAAAATATATATTTATATAAATATAAATGCAGCCATTAATAAGAAAGATAAAATGTTATTACACAAATTGTTCCAAGGCTTGAATGAATGCAATCTCACACCTGCTTTATCTTCTTCTTGTTTTTGTTCAACTCTAGCTGATTCCTACACCTTTGCAACACTGGGAGAAAGCCAAATAGTTAACACAAAATTACAAAAAGAGGACAAAGATAGCCTAGTCATCCATGCTTACATCAAGCGAAGGATTCTTCCTCTTGTTGTGCTTCTGAATGGTTCTTGTTTTGTTTTAAAACATTTGAGGGTCCACTTGACACAATTGCCTTCACCATGCTCAGTACAAGATGCACTATTATCATCTGTTCTCATGAAGAAATCACATTAGAACCTATTCATATAAAGACAATATATTATCAAGTAAAAGTGGAAAAGAAACAGTGGTAAATGACATTTTTTGATAGATCTCCAAAAGCGACAAAAAAATCCTGCTGCAATAAATACAAATACTACAACCCATGAGAAATTTACAAAACACTTGTGATCATTGCATGTTTATAAGTGATTATAAATAATTAAAAGTTATTTTGGAAAGTAAAAGATGTGAGGGAAAGCTTTAGAAAAAAAAAATGTAATTCTGCCCGGTCAATCGAAGCTTCAAACATGCCCTTAGTTAGAAAACCTCTTAGACCTTAACTTATAATAATGGCACTTGACTTGAGAGTGAGAATAAAAAATTGTATGTTCTCAGCAAGTTTTCCCAGGCAAATCATTACCATAAGCACCATAGAATATACAAAGATCACACATACCAAAAAAAAAAGAAGAAGAAGAAATAGAATATGGCAATAGTCAGTAGTCACATTACATTATGTACATGCGAGATAGCATTCATAATATCTTATTCAAAAAAGCATCACTAGTCATATTTGTGATAAATTCAATGTGCAATAATTGCAACAAGTATCTTCTTAAAGAGAAAACAAGACTGCATACATATGTAAATTTTTTGAGAAACTTTCAGCATCCCTTGGGTGCTTGCATTTCGTGTCATGTGAAAAAACGAGCTTGTCAAGTGGGATGGTAAGATGCTTTGACCGCAACGACAAAAAATAAAACCAACTATATGTCACATAATCTCCTCATAATATGATTGAATTCTCGCTGAAGGCACAGTATGTAATAACATCCCTAGTTATTCCAGGTGCACCTGAGGGTGTGAGACACAAGGAGCACTAAGGTCAGCACTTCCCTGCACCTCTGTTCCATTATTTTGGTATGCATCAGGAGTCTCCAAGGCCGGTAGATCCCACCTCCAAAACATCTTTCGAAGTATGTTTAAAGTTGTTTATACATTTATTGAACAGTTTTTGATTAAATTTATAAAATTTATTAATTTATTTAGTTTGAAAGTAATACACGTTTCCATTCATAAGTAATAAAAAGTTATAAATAAACACTGTTCTCTCTAGTCATCTTCAAAATGACACAAACATCCATGACACTCACAGGCCACAGACAAAGCTAAATACTTTAGTCAAAAATCACAATCAGTAGTATGTTTAAGTTTTAACCAAGTAAAATAAGCATTGAGCCCATCAATGAAACTCCTCCAAAACAAAACTACCAAACCATGCCTGAACCCAGAGCTGGCATACCAAAATGCTCCACCTACAAAAAGTATGGTTATGATGATTTGGCCTAGCATGCTGATTCTATATACTAGAAACTGATTATCTCAGATTGTGGAAAAATGTGAAAACTGAAGATAAAACACTTCTAGGCAATTTTTAACAAATAAAGTTGGATTAGCTGAGCCAAAAAAATGCTATGCACAATTGCGCATTTGCGCTTGAGAGTTGTTTTACTCTATGTATGCAGCCATTGCAGCAACCATCCAAACGGAAAGAGCAAGACATGACGAAAGAAAGCAACCACATCTACACTTAAGCAGGGAAGATATCGCAAGTTCATCCTAATATAGGCATATTTTAATTCAATTCTTTCACGAAAAGGAATTTGCAGGAATCGATATCTTTTTTACCTGACCTGGGGCTTAGATGATCTTCTCTAACTTGTGAAGCATCTATAGCCAGCTCAAAATCCTGTCGTCACAATGATAAGAGGTTTTCAGATACAGCAAGGTAAATTAAGCACCAGTTCATTCAAATTTTTCTTTATTTACTAACTCATCCTCCTGAATTATTTTGAGTTCATCAACCCTTTTAAATTTAAAAAATGCACAAGTGTAGTTAGGACATAAATAAGTGAATAGCGCTCAACACTGGGCAAAAGTGATTAAAAGAAAGAGAAGTGGAAGTTTCTTCCCAAAACATATTTAAGGAAACTGGCGGGTCAAACAAATTGGCGGGTCATTTTATAGCAGTAACTGTGAGGTAATTTTTTTTTTTTACGAGACACGTACTTAATAACTCAAAATCAGAAATCTTCCTGATAATATAAACTACAAAAAATGGTTTATGACCACAATAACCTTTATGGTAAACTAAAACTCACAATAAAAACTAGAATTCATGAATTGAAAATATCTGAAAAAGTGATAATGGCATGTAGCATTGTCAACACTCATCCCAAATTGTTTCAGTCTATTCAACACTGCACCTATGATGATTAATATGGTAAAGCATAAGACAATTCATTGAAGTTATGATTAACATCAAGCAGCATAATTTCATATATTCCAAAGAAGAGGGAAGGGGGCTTCATTTACACAAGCTATTAAAATCAATTCAGAACTGCAACTATTGTGCTCAAATCTCAATTTGGTATGACATAAAAGGCATCATTGCACCTACAAGAAAACATCAAGCATCATTTCATGTGCTTCAATGAAGAGGGAACATATCTTTAATTATAACTAATTTAGCAATCTTTTCAGCTTCACATTTGATGCTTAATATGAAAGCTACAAAAATTATCAGCAGCTAATCAAACACATCCTAATTCTTTTAATCTTAATAGTTTAGGATGTATATATCCGCAAAATTTGATTTAAACAGTTATGTATTTAGTGGAAAATATGAACAGGGGACAAATCTGTTATTCCAAGTTTTGCATTATTTTTCAAAAAGGTAAATACTTAACGCATTTGTATATTTTCCTTATTTTTATGATATAAAGTATTAGGAGCAAATGAATTCTTACGAAATATCTTCATCGCACATCTCTAAAGAGTCCTCACATAGCTCTTCTTTCAAACTCTGCATGAATGGACAGCATTGATTTTCAGAAACATTATATAAAGAGCCATCTCATGAGACACTTAGAATAGAACAAAAGAGAATAACATATTTTTAGGCATATAACTAGCATACCTGAAGTTCTTGACAAACATAAGTTTCAAAGTCAGGGACTCTTGCAAGCGGACCAACAAGATCTGGGACATATATCGGACCACCAAGTGGAATGACCCAGATAATTGCAATTTTATCTACTGAAGAAGCAGGAATTCACAAAATCCATTCATACAGTTTCAAACATGGCTAAGCACAGGATGACATCAGAACCCAAGGCATACGACCAATTGATTTTATCAATAACTATTAACTCATTGGTGATCAAACATTACCATCTTTCCTTACTAAAAACCTCCAAAAGAAGGTAGTCTAAGATTCGTTTGGTTTCACCAATGAAAGCGAATTTTACTTTGTAAACCAGTTGGCTTTAAAATCCATTGAATGTTATGGTATAATTATACACAACACCACTCGCGCATCCCTACATAACTATTGATTCAATAATTCAACTAGATTTTCCATGGCTTTTCTCTCACATTATTCATCTTTCTCTTTTGTATTTCTCTCACATTACTAGTTATTCATACTACACAATCCAATAATTCATCGTTGTCATGATATTTGGCCAAACAGTATAATATTTTTTCACTGTAATAACTAATATGGAGTAATTTTTAACCATCCTATTCCATTAAAATCAAACATTCATTCTAGTACACATATTCACCGGTTTCCAAGCAAAATTTTCATGGCAAAAACAAGAAACCGAAAAGAAATAAACTGCTGAACGAGCTTACCTCCTTCACCACACGCCGTTGCAGTAATTCAATGGCGATTACCTAAATTCAGTCGTATGTGTCAGCCCCTGGATAGAAATACGAAACTAAGAATGCAGTGGGCGCTAAACCAATCTACAATATTTTTAATCGTAGGTTGATCACCTTATAATATACTCCAATGATCAGTAGTATAAATACAGCTACCTTACTTACACTTCCAATATACTGCTAATTAATTACTCCCAACTTCACTTCAGTCTATTCTTATTCAGCGCTAAACAAGATGACTACCTCTTCACCCCCTTCTCCACCAGTTAGCAAAAGGTAAGTTGAGTAGTGTTATCGTTTATATTGATTATTAATTATGATATTAATGAATCTAATGATTCCTTTTGTAACATGAGCAAGTGTATTACTCTAATAAATTCCAATTATTTGTGTGTGAACGTATGTATATTATAGGCTTGAAGGAAAAATTGGGTTTATAACTGGAATTGGTGAATGCGTATGCCTCATAATCTCGTAAACCTCAAACATATGTAAAACAAGTTTTTCAACATAACTAAAGCATGTATTATTAACTAACTAAAGCAAAACTCTGTTAAGAGTAAACTCCAAAAATCCTAACTAAATTACAAACAGTTTCTATGGCTCGGGTAGGACGGAAGGAAGACTGTACAGGGATTGAACTTTTTCTCCAAACTCACCCGTCAGCCGATGAGGAAGACGCCGCCTCAGTGTTGCGCACGGCGGCCAGAGTAAAGCTCCAATTCATTAGCCTTGGCATCCACGTTCATAAGCAGCTCCTGCAACGCCGCACTGAATTGCTCCAATTCCTCCAGTCCCATCTCCTCCTCCGCCTTCTCCCACCACGGCGTCGCCCCGACTTCTCCAGCAAAGGCATTCTGCTCCACTATCCGAGCCTTGTCCACCTCCGAACAGATATCGGAATACTTGTCCCCAAAATCCCTAATTAGGGTTTCACAGTTGTCATCACGACTGGGGTCGTGAATCCCGGAGAGGAAGCGATTGAGAACGGCGTCATTCGGGGGGTGGCTGAAGGAAAGCACGCGGTTGGTATGAGGCTTAATGAGAATGGCGACGTGTGCTCCGGTGAGAATGCACAATTCGCTCGCCTTATTGAACAGGCCTAGTCGGCGTTTGGCGAACGTAACTTGACGATTGGATTTCTCTTCAATTTTCTTAATTTCGATCTTCTTTCTTCCTCTGCCTCTCTTCTTCCCCAACATGCCATTCGTCATTATCAACTGATAAATTCGGCGATCGCTAAGTGATATAATACTCGGGACTTGGGAGAGAAGGTTTGTATATACTAGAGAGAGAGACCGGTGATCGCTAAGTGATGGAGTATAATACTTGGGGAGAGATATAGAGGGGGGGGGGGGGAGGGGTAGGCTAGGGCTAGCTGTAATAAAATATTTTGGGCAAAAGTCACGTATGACCCTCAATTTATCCCGTGGATCAAACGCACCCTTCATCTAATTTTTTTAGCATCCAAGCCCTTTAACTTATTCTAAATTAATCAAACTTCCTTTTTATCTTTCACTAGTAATGAATCAAATTTCTATTTGCTACGCTATAAAGTAATTTAAATTACAATATAACATAATTTGAAGATGTGTAATATTTTCTATTCAAAATAATAGAATAATTTATTACTTTCTAAAGTAATTTTTTGAGTATATTAAAAAATAAAATTTAGATGTATATATTAGTGTAAAAATAATTTACCTTATTTCTATGCTCTAAATACTTTTAGCTAGTAACTTTGAATATTTGATCTTTTTCTTTTCTATTTTTAATAAAAAACAATCCCGCGCCATTTTACACTACATAAGTCAGCTCTAGAAAAATTAAGATGCAGAAAAAGTTATTATCATGAAAATTTTCTTTTCTAATAATGCAAATAACGGTGTGAGATGAATTTCGTAATATAGATAAAAAGTGATAATATTTTTTTTTATTACTGAAAATTAATATTGAATGTTGTGAGCTATTTTATGAACAATTTATAATATAAATAAATAATAATAATATTCTTAAAAAAAATAATAATAACATCTCCAAAAGCATCTTTATAATTTGAGGAGGATTTGGTGTGATTTAAAGAGTATTTAAAATTTAAAGATTTATATTTTATATCTCATCCAACACTCTCTTTATATTTCATTTAATGTGTTATCTTCCCAAAAATTATTAATTAATTTTTTTATATTAAATTCTCTCCTAATTTGTTTTATTAATGATGTGAATTAATTATAATATATTTTGTGGACATTTCAAGGAAATAATGTGTTGGAAGTGATGAAATAATTAATGCAATAAATTTTAAAGAATTGTTTTGACTCTCTAAATTCAAAGAGCCAAAGTCATTATCTAAATTTTTTTTGTTATTTTGAAGAAACTATTGGGGATGAATTTTTATATTTTACTCTTTAAATTTTAACTATTTTTTACTTTAAAATGTATGTAGAAGATGCTATGACATCTTTAATAAGAAAATAATAACATATTACAAAAGGCAAAAGCATAAAATTGTCTAGATGGTCTTATACAAGGTAGGCTACCCATTCTAATAAATCTGTAACTCTATTTTAGAATATTTACCAAATTTGTGGTTTTCTTTAATTTTGAGCAAATTTTATGGAATTTAATAATATGTAGTTAGTAACAATTTGTTTTACTCCCCAATCTCCTTCTTACAAACTAATTCATTTTGACATTTTGGTCCCTCTTATTATCCATTATCCATTTCTTTTTGCACATTTTTATTTGAAACTCACGTTCAACAATAATACAACTATCTAATATATATTAAAAATATTATATATTTTAATTCATTACTCATTAAATTATTATACTCCTTAATCTAAGAGAAGAAAATAAATGATTAATCCCTCCGTCTCTCGCAGACATTGTTACATTTTACTAAAAATGACATCTCATAAATAATGTTACACTTCATTTTTTTTGTATATGGGACACACACAAAATATTTAAATATCTCCATAAGACCCACAATACTACACTAGTATAACTACCAACTATACATTAAAATATTATTTTTCTCACCCCTACATATTAAAATACAATATTTCTTAATCTTGTAGTAAACATAAAAATAAAAATGGAATGGAGAGAGTACGTACTAAGAGGAGGAAGGAAGTATTAGATATAGTCCTTTTCACTTTGGCATTTAAAAGAAAAAAGGCAAAATAATAATGTTATATAAGATTAAGTATCACTTCTTAAAAAAAATAAAAAATAATAATAATACTAGAGATACTCTCTTGTGAGACGGGTTTTTTGTGAGACGGGTTGACCCATTATTAAAAAATATTTATCATATAAGTAAAATATGCTTATTTATAATTAAAGTAGGTCAACAATGAATCATATTACTCCCTCCATCCCACGTATTTTTACCCACTTTCCATTTTGGGGTGTCCCACGTATTTTTACCCATTCCATTTTTGGCAAAAATACATAATATTGTATTACCTACTTTTTACAATCCCAACAACTTTAATTATTTTTTTACACTTTATTCATCATTCCCAATAACTTTATTCACTTTTCATTTTTAAATTATTAATTTATCCCTACTTTCTCTTACATTATATATTAAAAAAATAAAACGTCTTAATCTCCGTGCCCGTACAAACGGGTAAAAATACCCGGGACGGAGGGAGTATAACATTCTAAAATCATACTTTAATTCATAATCCATCATACTTTACAAAACATACTTTAACAATCATTAAATATAATTTATATATATATAATAGACATACTTTAACGTCTCACCAACGATCTCACATAAGTAGCATCTCATAAGAGACTTTGTCATAATACTATTACTATTTATGGTCATTTATAGAGAATTTTTTTAGAAAAATGTACATATTACAAAAAATGTTTTTTTTAATTAAAAATGTTGGTTTAAATATTAAGAATATTAATTTAAAGAAAAAAAATTTCAACTTTTATTTTTTTTAAAAAGAAAATCAAGAGAATATATTTTTAAATAAAAATATAACATTTAATAATCAAGAAAAATATAAAATTGAATTTCACGACCTAATTCCATGTATCCACGCGCAAAAGAGTTTATCCAATATTACTGGGATGGAGGGATTATAATTTTGGGACTAATTATAATTAAATTATAATTATAATTACAGTATATTTACAAAATGGAGTATCTTTACAAAATGGAGGCTTATTGAAAATAAAATCTGGGTTCCTAAGTTTATTGAATAGAAATTTCCAGAGCTGGTGGCCTCAAGAATGGAGAAAGCTCTCAGCTTCAGCACTTCCTCCATGCTTCCCCTCACCCCTGTTTCATTCCCCTCTAACCTCCCAACTAAACTCATATTATCGGTACTCTATTCCCTCTAATTCCAACTTATCGATTAATTTTTTGTGTTTTCTGCTTCTTAATTTAATCTTCATCACCAGAGGTATAATCGCTCGACCTCAGTACAACATCATCGGAGTAAAGCTCTACTGATTAGGAATGCTTTTGGGTCGGACGATAATGGGGGCTTTAATGGGTTTCCCAGTATACCAAACAGAATATTCATGGAAGAGGTGCCTTCTCCTCTATTTACATTTTCACTGCGCTGTTTGAGAAGTCAATTTTGTTGGAAAAATGTATGAATTTGAAAGTTCCTTTGTTGGTCGTTCCCTTGTTATGAAATTATTTGGATTAGGTTTGTGGGGTTCCCATCAAATTGCCTGTTTATTGCATTAGGAATTTGGAGAATTTTAAGTGTTTTTGGGTTGATTTTTATGACTGCTGATTGAAAAATGTCATTGTACACGCATGTTGGGCTACATCCGCTGAATTTTGTGCTAGTTTTTATGTTTTCATGCTAGTTATTTAATTTGGGCCTTTTTTTTATTAAAGATTATTGGAGCTGAATATGGTGAAGGCTTCGAGACCTTTAGACCGGAAGGTCCCCTTAAAGTTGATGTGGTAAGGTTGAGAAGTGTGGTATTTCTTATACTATGCGTTATCTTATCATGTTATGGCAGATAACTTATTGTTGGTGTCATACTAGGATTTTTGAAATGACAGAATGCAAGAAGGATTTCTCCAAAGAATTCGGTATGCCATGAAGCCTGATGAAGCCTATGGTCTCATATTCTCTTGGGATAATGTTGTGGTAAAATTCTGAGCTATGTATGAACATTTGATAAGCATTTATTTTTTGCGTCAACACAGTTTGTATCAGCTAGTGATAGAGATAGATTTGCCGATCCTTAGTTGAGCCTTATCTAACATGAAGCTACAGGAGAAATTTGAAAACTTATTAGATGGCTTTTTATATAAGATCACTAGTTTACTACTTTTAGTTGATGGGTTCATAATACCAGCTCGCTTTCACAGCAGATGCTCAGAATATTCTGGCTGCATTAATTTAGGTTCTGTTTATGACAAATTTCAGAAAGAAGAAAGCTCATGCTCCCTTTTTGCTTAATGAAGTGGGATAACTGTAAAACTATATTTAGAGTAAGATTCGGGTCATAATATGAGAAGCAAGTTGACAAGATAAAAGGCCAAGTAAGGTAGGAAAGTCTCCATGTAAAGTTGTCTTCAATTTGACATCCATTCTTTACCTTCCTGGTTTATGATAGCTCATTGAACTCTGTTGCTCTGTTAAGTAAGATAAAAATCACATTTTTATGGTCTTGCTCGAAAGAAGAAAAGGTTATCGAGTTAGTAGATCAAATAAATTCTATCGCTATTCATTGCTTTTGTGTTTAATTAGCGCTCTTTTCTACAAAGCGGCTATGCCTTGTCTTATCATACGACTACTACTGCTATACTTATATATTCGGTAGAAAAATAGCTGAATTATTAACATCCATCAATATGTAAATTGCTTGCTGCTTTGAAGGGCTTGGTTTAGGTTGGAGATCACTACAAAGTTCACATATATTACCTTTAGTGCCAGTCTCTATTACTGCCAGAGGACCTTTGCATTATCATATTTTGCTACCCCAACGACCTCTCATACCTTCATAACATGGTAGACACCTTATGTGCAAAACAAAAGTTATAGTTGAAATGAAATCCGTGTGTTTTGTTTAAACTTCCTGCAACTTGTTCATTTACTGTTAAACAACCTCATTACTTCTTAGTCGCATCTGCGATGTGTTCAAAATTCATTAATAATAGTTGCTTTAATTAGAGTATACACAGATGTTCTACGTGCTCTTGTGTTGAATTTATCTACCCTTATTCATGCTACAGGCAGATACTCGAGCTTTAAAATTGCGAGCATGGGAACAACTTGCTTCTGAAGAAGGTCTGCAGCATCCATTTCAGTTTACTGATTTATTTAGTAATTTTATTGTTTTCTATTTGAAGTTTTATAAGATCAAACTGCAGTATGGTTCATCAGTAGAGACAGTAGTTATATTTTTAAAAAGTTTGGTGTGCAGAAGCATAATCTAGCCTTTGGAGTTATTCCTAAGGCCAAGACATGATAATTGCATGGATAATATTAAAATTCTGGTTAGCCAATATGAATCTCTGAAATTTAAGTTTACAAATGAAATAGAAGAACTGTAGTGCTTCCTTTCGCTGAAAAAAACCGTTGCGGATGCTAAAACTTAATTTAGTTTGCGGTTGAAATGTGAACTTTTCCCTTAGCTCTTTCTTGCTAATGGAACAGTTATCTACTTTCTGGTGATAATAAAGCATGGGTCGAAATGTACCAAAATTTGGTGGTTATCAAAGGGCTGAACTATCTCATGTCTGAAATATTAGATTTGTCCTTCACATAATAAGCTGGCCATGGATGCATGGTCATGAAAGCTATTTCTTAGCTTGAAACCTCTCTTCATTTTACAGTGTGTGGACAGAAATATTAAGTTCTCCAAGCGATTTAGATGTTCCTCATGGTTTTACAGACAAATAATCAATATTTGGTGCTTCTAAAGTATTTTTATTAAGATAAAGGATTCATTTAGATACATTGTGCACTATGGTAGGATGACAATCAACTGCACATCCCTACAAGTATTTGCAGTTCCAAGTTAATGAATGGATTATAAATATTGTACAGGAAAGGAGATTCCTGGGGATGACAATGTGGAGAGATCTTTGCTATATGCGGGTGCTGATCATGTTCTACATAAGGTTTGATAATCCAAGATGACCTACAAATACCATGCATTTCCCTTAACATTTATAGCTTACAAGTACTAATATTTTGCTTAGTCATCTGAAGTTTGGAGAAATGGGACTATTATAACTTTATGTGCACTATGTAATATTGTAATTGTTAGAATTCATTGTCTGATTATACATTAAATAGCAGTCCCTGCTTACTTACATTTCACACAACAGTATTCATATTTCCATTTAATGCCATCTTACATTAATTGAGACAAGTCGCGAGATGCATGATTTTATGTAGTTTGTTCCTTTTACATTGTCACTTGTCAGCCTTCGTTTTCTGTCTTCATTTTTATTTCTTGATGGGGGAGGGGGTGCCTAGGAGGTTTTTCAAGTACTCTTTCAGAATAACTGAGAATATTGCGACATAAAAGCATCATTATATTAGAAAATTTTCTTATCAACTATTCACTTCATACTTGTTTACTGCTGAACATGTTTATTGTTAATATTCTTCTTTTCTTGTTGTCCTCTACCTGGTAACATTCACATCAGAAACAAGCCTGATTTGACTGCTATTTTTGTGATTCCTTCCTTCTATGGTGATAAATAAAAGTGTATGGTTGGAAAATCTCTTGTGTATTTGGCTACTCTCTTTCAATAAGCGGCATGATAAATAGTCTTAACATAAGCTTTGTTTGTAAGCAAGATAAACGTACTTTATTGAAGTTTCAATTCTTCTTTCTCTCACGTTAAGCTTTGTATTTCATTAAATTGTAGGTACTGCTCTGGGGAAACTCTGAGGATGATGTAGATAGGCTAAAGTCGAGGCTCTCTCAGCTATATTGTGAAATACTTATCAAAGTAAGTTTATTCAATAAGCTCTGTGGATGCTTACTTTATCTTGGTATTGAGTACTGAACTTTTGTATTTGCTTTAGCTCTCAGAACCCATAGAAGGTCTAAGAGAATGGTTAGATGCTTTAGCTACATCTCGCATTCCTTGTGCAGTTGTTTCGAGTCTTGACCGCAAGAACATGGTTGATGCTTTAGAGCGTATGGGACTGAAAAAGTTATTTCAGGTCACTCCTACATCTCTCTTCCTCCGACAGATGCACACACTTGAATAATAGATGAAGATTTACCGCGTCATTCATGAGTTTCTTTTTCCATAGCATGTAATGGATACACTTGAATAGATGCACTAAATTATTGATATAGGAATTTCATTGACTTTGACATTTCTGTCGGATTTCCTTCTTGTGAAAATGAGTATCTTCTGATGAATTTAATTTCTCACCTTCACTTAATATTGCAATTTGCACATCATCTTTCATGAATCTTTGTTGAAGCTTTATTTGGTTTTGATTATCTGAAGACAGCTAACGATTTCCTTTTGGAGTTGCAGGCCATAGTGTCAGAGGAAGACGGCATGGAGTCCATAGCCCATAGATTCCTTTCAGCAGCAGTGAAGGTATATATGTTCTGTAGTTTTCCGGGGCAATTGGGGGATTTAGAAGAAAAAAATAGTTCTTTCATTGCATGAGGGGACATTTAAGGAAATATGAGAGTAAAATTATATAATGTGTGGCATTAGGTCTTTACTTTTCTTCTTCACTTATGGATCTTGGCTTCACATAACTTTGTGCAACTTTCCTTCCCCTTAACCGTATCTGAACATAGAAAACGCACGAGGCAATGTTCTAACTAGCATCATTACTATGCTTGGAAATTGTTTTGCAGTTGGACAGGAAGCCCTCCAAGTGTGTCGTATTTGAGGATGATCCTAGAGGAATTACTGCTGCTCATAATTGTACAATGATGGCTGTAGCTTTGATTGGCGCTCATCCAGCGTATGTATCACTGAAATTATTTCTTCACCTTTGTTCGATGCACTTTTAACTTGTTATTCAACAAAAAAAAAAAATTTACAAGAGGCAAAATGTGCGATTTTAAGGAACCTGCATGTAATTTCAGAAATTAGTATGGTCTAAATGTGATTATGCTCGCTACTTCTCTTCCGTATGCTGTATCAAACTCATGTAATTTCAGAAATTAGTATGGTCTAAATGTGATTATACTCGCTACTTCTCTTCCGTTTGCTGTATCAAACTCTTTCCGATGTGCAGGTATGATCTAGGGCAAGCTGACCTTGCTGTTGCTAGCTTTAACGAGCTTTCAGTGATCAATCTTCGGAGATTGTTTGCCCATAAAGGGTCAACTTTCATGGACTTGGAAAAGCAAGTTATAGAGAAAACACCTCCGAGAAGGAAGCTCACCATCGACACCATATTCTAACATGGTTCGTTCCCTTTGTCTCGTTTCACTTGTACATTCGTTGTAATTGAGGCTCAATCGATCTTCAACTCTACCACATTCATCGTTTCTTGATCTTGTCCATTCTTTTTGCCATATTTGCACAGAGAAAATTATTTACATTTGTACAGACCGTAGTCACTGTCTCATGTCAGTCTCTGATGTATAAAAGATTGTTTATTTAAAAAAAAAGAAAGAAAGAAGGCAATTTGAGTGCATGATATTCATTTTCCCCTTGTGTGTGTGTGTGTTTTTTTACATTGGACATTGGTACTTTCTTCATTATATATATATATATATATATGGCCCGGCTATTCGTATTCTCGAATTTACAAAATATACCTTATAATTAAAATATCTCTAATTAAAAAGACGTACGGAGTATATAACTTCATGATAATTATATAATTAAGATTTCAACATCTTCGCTTATTCCAATAGAATAATACGTCCTGTTCACTCACTCCAACCGACACTCTGTTCGCACATTTGAACAAAACATAGTGTTTGTTTTCTTTATACTTCAAGAAACATATATTGTTTGGTTGGAACTAGTGAATATAGTGTTTTTGTTTGTTGGAACGAGCGAACATAGTGTTTTTATTTGGTTGGATTAAGTGAACATGTTGGAATTTTAATTATATAATTGTATTAGTGTTGTAGGTGGGTTTATGAAGATGTTTTAATTGTTTTGTGTGGATTATATGAGAATGATACTTACAAATTAAAAATATGTATGTAACCATTAAGATGAGATGGAGAAAATATATCTTTTTAATGTTATTTTTGATTTTATTAAATTAAAATGTCATTTCAAAATCTCTGTGTAACAAATAAAAATTTAAAAAGTAGAAGGTTATCCAAATTATACGAGTTTTTATATATGCATGTGAATGTAGTACTATTTTTAATGCAAAAACTTATGTGATGCAGTTTCACAAAAATGGGTTTAATTACATGGATTAAAATGACAGCATTTATTAAAAAAATAAAATAAGTAATACTACTTATTAATGTAAAATATATTCATCTAATTAAACATAAATATGAATATATGATTGATGAAGAGTGATAATACAATAATTTATTGTATAAAAATAAATGGGAGAGTGTCACTCCCTCACTATTAGAGCAATTGAATTTGGGATATGTTGACTTAAAAAGATACGATTTATAAGAGAGTCCAAATAAGTAGGGTACCAATTATTATAAAATGCCTCGAGATCTCAGCCACAAAAAATAATCAATTTTTTTTAATTATTATTTTGTTGATTAATTAAGTTGGATAAGCTACCTGGCTTTGCAGCTTTACATCTGTTTGCATTCAAATTCATATAAACAAAACATCTACTTTCTGCAAAAGATCATGACGTAAAATAATACTCCTAAGTATATTTATGGGTAAAATTTTAATGTGACCAAAAGGATTTATTATTATTATTTAACTCCTCTATATTTAATTCTAAATGTTTAAATGTTCAAAATGTTATAATTTTTTTATTTATATTTTAAATTGATATTCATGAAATAATTTACAACATCCCTCTCACAAAAGTCATTCGGTAAGACAGTTTTATATAAATTTTTTATCTTTTTAAAATTGGGCATTTAAATGGAAATTCTTAGAAATAGATTAAAAAAATAAAAAAATTATGAGACACACACGGTAAAACAATTTTACGCTTTTGTAATTGATTATCATTTTTATTTAAAATATTATCATTTTTCTTTTAAAATATTATCAAATTTTATTTATACTATAAATTATTCATAAAATAGTTTACATCACTTTTATCAATTAAATATCACATTTTATTACAGAAAATTTTCACTTCTTATCCGTTTCAAACGAAGTTTTATCATATACTATTGGACACTGAGCCCTATTACTTCTATTTTTATTACTTATAAAAAGGGATTAGTTCTTCGTTTATTTTCGGGGAAAAAAATATATAGCTTTGAAATAATATAAAAATATTACTCCCTCCGTCCCACGTATTTTTACCCACTTTCTATTTTGGGGTGTCCCACGTATTTTTACCCATTCCATTTTTGGCAAAAATACATAATATTTTATTACCTACTTTTTACAATCCCAACAACTTTAATTACTTTTTTACACTTTATTCATCATTCCCAATAACTTTATTCACTTTTTCTTTTTAAATTACTAATTTATCCCTACTTTCTCTTACATTATATATTAAAAAAATAAAACGTCTTAATCTCCGTGCCCGTACAAACGGGTAAAAATACCCGGGACGGAGGGAGTAAGTAAGTTTACCTTACATTACTATAATGTAATACTCCATACATTTTATTGCTTATATGCTTTAGTACTTTTTATCCCTCAAACAGTTCATTTTATGGTGTACCCCATCATTAGGGGTCCCCACCGCCCCTACCTTAGGGATTGGTGGAGGAGGTATATCGCAGGATGTGCCTCAAGTGGCTTATAGGAAGGGCTCACTGTTAAACTTGTGCTTACAAGGGGGCCAAATCCATGCCAAAGGCAGGATTCAAACCCCCACCATACGGCAACCAAGCTCAGCTGAAAGACCTTTCCACCATCCCCTTTACCACTTAAGTTATGCCAGGGGCAACAATTCATTTTATATGAGACAGTGTAGTACTACAAACTTTCTTTTTAGCCTACATATGACCACTTTGAAATTCGTTTTATAATTCCCCATCTCATCTGCCAAAATGAAAAACAACGTATGATTGTAAGTCTTTTTTCAAATTTTCATATATGTTTTTTTAATTATAAAATTTACTTGAATCGCTTCAGTGGTCCTGTTTATGATCCAAATTCAAACGAGTAAATGAATGTCACATACTTAATCCTGTGGGCTTATTTCAGTATTAATTTTATTTAATAATATATAATGTTTTTAATAAATATATAACTTTTGTTATATTCAATTTTTTATTAAAAAACTAATAAAAAATTAGCTAAAAGTTTGTTAATAAAATGTATAAATTTTTATTCATTATAAATGTATTATATTTATTTATTAATATATAAATTCTACGAATTCAAATTCTTATATCGAGTAGTATAGAAGAATTTGCTATTATTGATAACATGAATTACTAAATCAACTAGGAATTGTCTAATATAACCACTACAAAATACAAAATTTAATTAGTACAATGCGACGTGAGAGAAAATAAGTTAGCCTTAATATATATTTTTTCTTCCAAATTATAGAAGATTTGTGCAATGGAGCAATAATGTTAATTAATAAATTTAATAAATAAATAAATAGTTAAAGTTACATGCCACGAGTGTTGTTTATGATTGCGTTTGAATTGGGTAATAAATCTGACATCCACAATAAGAGTATTTAATTATAAAAAGTTGTTGGATGAGTTAATTCTAGGGTGAGTTTGACGTCAACTTCATTTCATTTGCCGTATGTGTCTCAATTTAATGAGTTTGACATTATTGTTAATGATTTTTATGGTTTATGGATTCAATTCAAACAATTATATATGATGACTATAATTCATAGTCCAACTGCGATTCGCACCTACACGATTTTAATAGTTAAATTTATTCTTAATTTAATCTCAACTATTAATTAAATTAATATAATTAAATTTATTTTTTTTTTAAAAATCATCTACTACCTCTATTTTACTCTATTAATATGGGGTGCACCAGTGCACCAGGTGCATTCAGAATAATCCTATAATTAATATGTAGTATTATTCTTATAATTAATTTATACTCTTTCTCCAACAGTTGCTTTTACCTTTATTTATTTAATTTTGTGCAACCCACCATTATTTTTTACTTTTTTTAAATAATAATAAAATTATGACATTGTACAAATAATAAAATTATGACAATTAATCTATCTATATACACTTTAATTATATATATAAAAAAATTACTACCCCACTAATACATAGTATAACACTTTTTATATTATACTAGCGAGTTGGTTATTAAGAAATCTATTGTTATTTTATTGGGACAGAATTTCTAATCATTATTCCCTTATTAGATTTTGCTAGTGTACTAAAATATTCTCATCAAAAGTCACGAACACCATATATTAACAATTCAAAAAGCTATTATTATTATTACTTAATTAATCAACCAAAAGATTACTCCCTCCGTCCCAAAATTGGTTACACACTTTCCACATTTATCCGTCCCAAAATAGATTGCATCTTTCCAAAACAAGAAATATCACATCAATACCCACCCTAAAAGTTCATCTTAATTACAACTTTACCACACTCACCTAACACACATAACATACTTTATAATTTATTTATTACCTAAAAATACCACAATACCCCTAAAAAGTCAATATTTTTTAAACTCCGTATCTACAGTAACAGTGCAATCAATTTTGGGATGGAGGGAATATTACTTTTGTTTAGGGAATATACAAATACATGTAAACCTTGCACAAAATGCTCATATTTTAAAAATGCATCAAATCTCAAGTTGCTCCTTCATTTAGATTGAGAAATTTGAGTGTAAAATTATAAATCTATAATTTAAGCACTTAACATGATTTATCAATTAGATGAAACATCAAATAAATATTTTTTTTTCATTTTTTAAATATAGAATGAAATGATCTTTAATCCTAATTTGAACATAGTAACTTCTAATTTATTTTTATGAATTTTCAATTATTAGTTATAGCAATATATTGTCATTTACAATTTAGTATTTTTAAACATTCTTGAAGATTAATAGAGGTTATATATATATATATATATATATATATATATATATATATATATATATATATATATATATATATATATATATATATAAATAAAAGATGATTATATATAGTTCTATTAATTAAATATTTGAGGTATTAAAAAAAAGGTTGGAATAAATGATGCAGGAAATATTTTCTTTAAATTAAATCAGATAAATACTACACAATTTATAGAAATTGTGCAGAAAATTTTACGGGGAGGAGGGGGATCAGCTGGATTATGCAAAATTTTACAATTAAATAGTGGTTTGGATCATGTCCTAGACTATATAGTGATATTTCATGCAAGATTTTGAATATTTATATGCTAAACAATTTAACATATATATTAATTTTTTAATAAATGTTTTTTTTTTACCAACTCCCTTAAAAGTTATGTAGGCCTAGAGACATGTGCACAATTATTGTAGATTATAATTTTCCAAGGATATGAATAATGTTAAATGTATTTAAAAATGATTTAATTGGAGCAAATGTTAACTTTTGGTATATGCATTACATGCATACATAAATACAGCTAGGGGTGAGCATAAAACGGACGGAACCGAAATAACCGATCGAACCGAACTGATCAATTCGGTTCAATTTTTAAAAAATGGGTTCGGTTTCGATTTTCAATATATAAAAAAATTGGTGTTTTGGTTCGGTTTTAGGGTTTGAAAAACTGAGAAAATCGAAACCGAACCGATTTTGAGTATATAAATACAAAAGCTTATTTCTCTATCCCTAATTTTATTTTAACATTTCACATTTCACATTTCACGTGTTTAAGGGTTGACGTCACCACCACACCCAACCGAGAGCTCGAGACCGTCCGTCTCCGGAGTCTGGCTGTTCCCAACCTTGCCGCCAGCTACACGACCGGCCCGCTGTCCAGCCCACCACATCAGCACCCAAACCAGTCGCGACTATTCGTCTGTTCTAGCATCATGCCTTCCGTCGGTGTGGGCTCACCGACCACCTGTCTTCTTAGTCGTTCGGCGTCCCAATACCGCCAACCTCGCGCACTGACGATGTACCCCAGCAGTGCCACTCCCTCCCAACATAGCCAACGGAGGTTCAAATTTCTTCCAGGCAGGGGCGGATACAGGGGGTACAAGGGGGTACGGCTGTACCCCCAAAACCCCCCCAACCCCCCTACCCCCACCCCCACCCCCACCCCTAATTTCTTTTTAAAATTTTTTATATATATATTTATATATATAAATAGTTATATATTAATTAATTTGTATTCCAAATTATTTAATTAATATAAATTTATAAACAATTTATCATAATTTTTAATAAATTTACACTATAAACTCATAATAATAATGTCTTACATTGCTTTTTACAAATAAAAAGTAGATGGTGTCAACAATAATTATAATTTTAGGGTGCTATTTAATTATTATACGATTTTGAATATCAAATACTCCCTCCATCCCTCTGATTACTTCACACTTTTTTTATCCGCTTCAGCACAAATATATTTTCCTAAAAATGGTATAAATACATCTCAATAATATCCATTTTTTTACACATATTTCAATAACTTTATACATATTTTCATTAAATTATCTAAAATACTCATTTTTTACACACGTCTAAGCAACTTTAAATATAAAAATTAATTTTTCTTAATTTATGAATACAAAAAACACATGTTACTTACGGAGAGAGTAATATTTTTATAATTACGTCGTACCCCCGAAAAAAATTTCCTGGATCCGCCCCTGCTTCCAGGTTTGAGAAGAGTGAGATTCGGTTGGCTTAGAAGTGAATCCATCACTTTTTGTGAACGATTATTTCAATAATTTGAGGAGAATTGGAGTACTGCACGCGGCTGCCACCATGCCCTAACTTCACCATAGAATTGCATCTGGAAAGTCTATCGGGTCTCACTGCATATCCCTTTCTCTTATTTATTTATTTATTTATTTATTAATCCTTTAAATTTATTAATTTATTTGTTACACCACTCACGTCACACCCTGTATCTTAGTTGTAATTTGGGTAATTGCACTAGTTTTGATTACATTTTTAGTTTTAAGTGAGTTATACATTTATTCTTATTTTTTTATTTACTTCGGTTAATTCGGTTTTAAAACCATACCGAACCGATTATTTCGGTTCGGTTTTGTTTGGATTTTCTTAGTATTCGGTTTCGGTTCGGTCTTGCATTTTTTAGAATTTCGGTGTTCGGTTTTTTAAAATCGATTCGATTCGGTTCGGTTTTCAACCGATGCACACCCCTAAATACAGCCTAGACATGCACGGAGGATCGGAACCGCCGGTTCCGGTTTTAGGAAATATGGAACCGGAATCGAACAGAGGGTAGGCCGGTTTCGGTCCCGATTTTTTTTTTTTAATTTTAGCCTTTAAACGTAAAAAAAAAATTAAAAAAATCACCGGTTTGGAACCGGAACCGGCGGTTCCAATTTCACAAAATGAGAAACCGGAACCGAACTAGAATATATCCGGTTTCGGTTCCATTTTAGCCGGTTCCGGAATCCCTGTTCCGATTAAAATATGCCTGTCTAATACATACTACAAAGTTGTGGATATATATCCTGTGGTGTGCATGCTTCACAATTCAATAGTAAATCTCACTTTGAAATGACATCATCACTTCTATCCTTAGATAATAGACTACACAAGTGATGTTTCTTGTTTAGTTGGCCTTAATGGAATGGAATATACACATATCATAGAGAGAGTTTAGTGATTAATTATATTCAGTTCAACTAATGAATCCACTTTCTTTAAGGGAAAAATGTATCCGTTATAACATTTTATTTATACCTTCAAAAATATTCGTGAAATAGTTTAATAGATGATTATCATTATTCATAAATCAAGTCCCACGTATTTTTATTCACTTTTTATTTTGGGATATCCCGCGTATTTTTACCCATTTCATTTATCGTAAAAATACATAATATTTTATTACCTACTTTTTACAATCCCAACAACTTTAATTATTTATTTATTTTTTTAAATTACTAATTTATCCCTACTTTTTCTTACATTATATATTAAAAAAATAAAACGTCTTAATCTCCGTATTCGTATAAACGGATAAAAATATCCAGGAGGAGGGAGTATTATTTATCCAACTCATAGAGGTTTGGGATGGACTCAAACAAAATTTTGCCATTCTGAGCAGTATTTGTGTGACACTATTTTATTTATTTTTAATTAGTTAATAATGTTTTATTAAGAATGTTATCACTAGTGTAATTTATACCAAGAATTGTTTATAGAGTTAATATCTAGTGTGTCCAGAGCACGAAGTTAACTTTCTAAACCTAATTTATTTTAAGTAACAAACTATATATATTAATTTTAATTAAATAATGTATGTGTGTTTCTTAATGAAAGTATATTTTTTATTTATTTTTAAATTGTACGATTAATTTTTCATTAAAAACTAACAATATTTTTATTTAAAAAATCGTTAATATATCATATAAGTTTTAATTCATTACTTTATTTGTATTTATTATTAATAAATATATATATATAAATAGAATGTGTTAGCACGGAATATTTTGTGTTATTTATATAATAAGTTTTAATTCATTACTTTATTTGTATTTATTAATAAATAAATGTATATAAATAGAATGTACTATGCACGGAATATTTTACGTTATATATATAATAATTTTCCCTAATAATTATCATTTTTCATAAATCAACTATTTTTTTTATACCTGTACGACATAACTCATGTGATAGAGATTTGGGTGAAAATAACTTCTAATTGAGTTAGACAATCATAGGATGAGAATGCAAATTATGTAGGATTTACCTTCTCCACCAATATTTAGGGAAAGGGCGGTGAGAGTCCCTAATGGTAGGGTACACCATAAACCTGTACTCTTTTCGTACGTGACATCACTTGAGACGCATTTTGCGATTTACCTTTTATACCAATCCAATACAATGACGAAGGGACCCATAACAATGGGATGCACCATAAATCAAGTACTCCTTTCGTCTATGCTAAAAGGCATGAGGTTGACATCACTTGAGACGCATTTTGCGATTTACCTTCTATACCAATCCAGTACAATGGCGAAGGGACCCATAATAATGGGATGCATCATAAATCAAGTACTCCTTTCGTCTATGCTAAAAGGCATGAGGTTGATGGAGAGAGTATCGCTTTTCATTAAAATATTAACTCTTTATCCATTAACGAAGACAATAACTTGCGTGCGCTTTGGACATCTCTTTATCTCTGTATTTGGAACTTTCAGCTTGTGAATACCTCTTAATAATATTTATTTCTTCCTCGATCAAAAATATAAAAATAAATAAATAAACTTGCATGCATGTGCTTGGGCGCACACATCTAGGTCCGTACATCTAGATTTGAGTCAATCCAATTTTCATATATTTTTTTTATTAAATGTTATACTCTTTATAATAAAAACTTAAGCCCTTAATTTTTCAATTTTTTTTTAATTGAACATTAATATTTTTCGTTTTTCAACCGAATTTTTTAATAAATAAATTCTTTTATAAAAATGTTTCAAACAAATTTTTACCATCTGAATAGGCGTATTTAACTTTCAAGCCACATGGCACATGTTCTCATAAATATTACGTAAATTATTCTTCCTAAAAATTAAGAACCTAAAAAAGATAATTCTTGGGTGACATGTGGGCTCCATCCCTCATGTGAGAGGGCGTGACCACATGTCATCCAAACCTCCTAAAAAGGATATTCATTCCTTTTCTAAAAACCTCCTCAATACAACACAAAATTTCCTGTGTTCAAAATTTCCTGTCACGTGTCTAACACCTGCTCGCTAAATCTACACGTGGCAGATAAATAGAAGCCCCAGCGGCCAGCACAACACAAAAGAAACTATTCTATTTTCTAACATCTAAAATTTGTAAATAATAAATTACGGAAAATTTTTATAGAAATACTATAAATCTAGACAAAAATATGCTCAAATTTAAGCATCACATATTTATATGTTTAAATATTTTGTTAGTACCGATCAAATGGATCTTAAAATTATGCAAGTGAATTCATTATATTCGAAATTTGGCACATGCTAAAATTATTTTACAATACTTATATAAATATTTAACTATCGCAAACATAGAGTAAGAAATATAAAGTGTTAGAAATACTTTTATCTATATAGTGTAATACTTATTTATATAGAAAAATATACATATATTAATACATTAAATTTAATGTACGTGAAGTAGTAAATTAAATATGATTTATATTCTATTTTTATTTTATATTTTGTGATACTTTTTGCTATAAAGAATAATACTTGTATTGTAATGCTAATCAGAAAAAAAAACACATTAATATGCAAATTAAAAGAAAAGAATAGATAAGAAAAAGAAAAGAAATTCGAAAAAAAGGAGTAAGTTGTATTGTTTACATATACATACCTCCCAACGGCCAAAATGCGTTTGCCTCAACATTTCTCCTTTTCTCCGCCTCTATCAAAGGCGAAGATCCCACCCAACTTCTTCTCTTCATCAAGGTAACATTTCTCCATTTCAATCTCTTCTCCTTCTTCTTAAGCTTTTTGTCCATCCATATCCCCTTTAATCTGCTTTCCATTTCTTGCATCACCGCTTTCTATGCGTTTCTAATTGAATTCTGCTCTTTTGCTTTGCAATTTGAATGGATTTCCCTAAATTGAAATCATAGAAATTGTTGAATCGACGTGTTTTTTGATTTTTAATTTACGCCTTCTTACGTATTTAAATAGCCTCGTGGCTGAATGAATCATTCCTGTTTTTCTGGAAGTTGTACTCTTTTTTTTTTTTTTTTCTCGATCGATACAGCTCCTGATATGAGTTTGGGGTTAGGTTGGGATCTTCATTCTTTTATCTCTCGATTTTCTGCTTTTTTTTTTCTTTTTTTTTAAAACAGATCAGCGAATGTTTGATTTTATGAGATAATTATGGTTTTGCATTTTGAATTTGCCTTCGAAATGCTGCTTAAAGGGTAATTTATGTGTTTTGATTAGCTGAATGCTTCTGTAGAGTCAGAACCGAAACGAATTTAAACAGATTTTGCCGAATATAATTTGGGATAGCTTTCATTTGGATTGTACGTGAAGATGTTGAATTGTAGGTGTGTATAAAATCTGGTTGTTTTGAGTCTGCTGAAACTTGAAAGAAAGTAAATAATGAGCAGCTTTGTCAATGTTTATCACTTCTTATCCGTCTTCGTTTTCAGGATTTCCTTACTCATCGTTGATCTACAAGCTCCTGGGAATGCAGAAAGATGTATTTCTCTGCTGAGGCTCTCATCTACGGGGTTGTGCCCGAGTTAGGATCAGTGTTGTTTCTTTATGATGAGAGGCAAGAGTATAACATAACAATCGTGTCATACAACGAGAAGCACCGTGATCAAGGCTCTCGACTGTTGAACACGATCGTGTAAGACGACAGGGTAACGAAACTGCTGCTAAAGTATATAGCAGTTTCGTGTCTCTTGAAATGGACACCAAGGAGAATGTTCTGATGAAGAAATACGAAGTAGGGAGAATGTTAGGACAGGGCACTTTTGCCAAGGTATATTATGGTAGGAACCTTAAAACGGGACAAAGTGTAGCCATCAAGGTAATCGATAAGGAGAAAGTAGTTAAGGTCGGGCTAATCAATCAGACCAAGAGGGAGATATCTGCTATGAGCATGGTTAAACATCCGAATATAGTGCAACTAGATGAAGTCATGGCCACCAAAACAAAGATCTATTTTGTGATGGAATATGCTAAAGGTGGTGAGCTCTTTCACAAGGTTGCTAAAGGGAGGCTCAAGGAGAGCGCAGCTCGGAAGTACTTTCAACAATTAATTTGTGCTGTTCATTTCTGCCACAGCAGAGGCATTTATCACCGTGATTTGAAACCGGAAAACCTTCTGCTGAACGAGCATGGCAATTTGAAGGTCTCGGATTTTGGTTTGAGTGCAATCACAGAGTCCAAGAGGCAGGATGGGTTGCTACACACGACGTGTGGAACGCCAGCATATGTTTCTCCTGAGGTTATTGGCCGAAAAGGGTATGATGGAGCCAAAGCTGATATCTGGTCTTGTGGAGTCATACTTTTTGTTTTACTCGCAGGTTATCTTCCATTCCACGACACAAATCTTATGGAGATGTATAGGAAGATAGCCAGGGGTGAGTTTAAGTTCCCTAACTGGTTCCCATCAGACGTGCGAAGGCTACTCGTTCGGATTCTTGATCCAAACCCCAATTCCAGGATTTCCACTGCCAGAATCATGGAAAGTTCTTGGTTCCGAAAAGGCTTCGATCCTCAACGTGCAGAGACTATAATAGGAGGCGCGGAGAAACCGCCAATAGACTTGGATGCTATATCAAAACCTTCAGAGTGTAATAGCCTCACCCAAACTAATATGGGGTTTGGAAAGCCCAGTAACTTAAATGCATTTGATATCATCTCCCTCTCCACTGGATTTGACTTATCTGGCTTGTTCGTGAGGAATGATGAGAAGGACGAAGTTCAGTTCACTTCGACAGAGTCAGCTTCTTCCATCATATCAAAACTCGAGGATGTGGCTCATGAGCTAAGGTTCAAAGTGATGAAGAAGGATCAAGGGTACATGAGACTAGAAGGATCATATGAGTCGTATAGGAAAGTGACTTTGTCCATTGATATAATGATTTTTGAAATAAGCTCATCGTTCTATCTAGTTGAGATGACGAAATCCGGCGGTGAGTGGATAGATTATCAGCATTTGATGAGATGGGTTATAAGACCAGCCCTCAAAGAAATCGTTTGGGCTTGGCAGGGAGAGCAGCAGCACCACTAGTTTAACCGATCCATAACGTCTAGCTTGTTCTTCGCATTCTGTGAGTTCTACATGTATTTGTTGTACCAAGAATTCATCTGGCTTTCTACTCTTTAAAAGTTTTTATGTTAACTTTATTTGATCTTTCTTTTAGCTCAATGTTGTTCTGTTTGTGTATGATGATCTATTTAGTACTTAACTACTTCATTTTGCACTTCTGTATTATGTTTTGTAGGTTGATAATGCTTCCACACATAGCTTAATCTGGGATTTTCTTACAATGTTTGATGGAGTATTTCTTAATTTGACTTATATAAAAGTTAAAGTGTGATTTAGGTTTTGCTTTCTAGCTAAGCATTAATCGCTTATTGCTAATTATATGATGTGATCTTATGTTTTGGTTGCTTGCTTCAGTAGCTGAAACTTTATGGGAAATATCTAATTGAAAATATTTTGATGCAGGGTACATCATACATAAATACTCCTCCACATAATCCCACTAATGTGTATTTTGTTATTTTGGAATATATTGAGGTATTCATTATTTTAGGGCTACTAGACCCACACACGTTATTAATACTCCTCCCCAATATTAATTTTACATTTATGATTTCACGTTATTAAAATTATTTTTTCCCAATTTTATTAATTTTGGGGTATTTTAGTATTTTTAGATAATAAATTGTAGAGTAATGTTACATGAGTTAGATAGAAGTGATATATTCGAAATTAAAGTAACTTTTGAGGTTATTTTACAAATAGTATGTTGTTTCTTTTTTTCGAGGTGTGAAGATTATTGTAGGACAAACGAATGAAAAAAATATAATTTTTTATATAGGACAGAGGGAGTAGATTTAGGTTAGTTTCACCTAGATATATATTCCATTTTTTATTAACAAAGAACTTGTGTGATATTGTATCATAAAACGGCTTATGTAAGACGAATAAGAAGGGTTATAATGTAAAGTAATACATATTTGATGAAAAGTGATAATGGTGCTTTGACATACTTCATGAACAATTCATAATATAAATGAAAATTAATAACATTATAAAAGAAATGTGAATACATCTTAAATAAAAAGTAATAACTAATTACGTGTGTGTAAAATAATCTCATTATGAGACAGTCTCACATAACTTCTGTCCCTTTTCTGTGTTTATCTTGTGAGGATTTAGCAGTTTGTCTGCTTTGCAATATGGTCTCATTGTTTGCTTTTTAGTCTAAAAGATTTTTCTGATTCAAAAGTTAAATACTTGCGGATTTGATGCAACTCAATTTCACTTCTATTCTTATACAAATTTCAAATTATATATTAACTCATTCCAATCATAAGATATCAACTTAATAAATATAGGATAATGCTTCTATTCTTATACGAATTTCAAATTATATATTAATTCATTCCAATCATAAGATATCAACTTATTAAATATAGGATAATGAAATGACTATGATTTATGTAATTCCCAAAATACACGACCATTACTTTATGCAAAATTTGCATGAATAAAAAAGACAAAAACTTGCGTGTGACGGGTGCACGGGAGCACATTCCGTGTGCCTTTAGAATTTTATGTTAAATTATATACCTTTTAGTATAAAGATGTGTACCTTTTATTTTCTGAAGAAAAATAAAAAAATATTAATGAAAAGTGTATACCCTTTAGAATAAAATGGTGTACCTTTATTAATTAAAGTGTATACCCTTTAGAACAAAAAATATACCCTCATCAATAATACTAAATTCTAAAGGCAAACGGTGTGCACTCGGGCGCACATAAGCCTCACCCAATAAAAAAATACATACACCATTTTGTTCTAAATTTATAAATTGGTCCAATTTACGAAGACCTTTTATCTTATAATTGGTCCAATATACGTATTATTTCATATATATATATATATATATATATATATATATATATATATATATATATATATATATATATATATATATATATATATATATTTTTCTTTACTACAAAATATTATTTTTATAATAAAGGTATATACTTTTCTATATAATAGATTATAATTACTTTTTTTTAAAAAAAATAATATTCTCCATTTTAAAGAGTTTCACCCTTACGTGATTGTTGATTAATGTTTAATCAAACATGACCAGATCAATTCATGAGGATGAAATCAATTTAATATATATACGTGAGAAAATAAGTGTACATTGTGAAATTGTAGAGAAAATATAAAAAATGTCTTGCGAATTAGCTAGATTAACTTCCGTTCAATCATTTCATTATTTTTAATTTGATATAAGATAATTCGGGATAAATATAATTTGAAATTTTTATGAGATCTCAAGTAAAATTGAATGGGACCAAATCTGCAAGTGTTTAAAAATTTTAAACCAAATTTGTAAGAATTTTTTTTAGACTAAAAAAGCAAACAATGGGATTATATTGCAAAGTCTACTTGTCCTGTGAAACTAAAGTTGCTAAATTCTTTTCATCTTGACATTTACTAACACATTCCTATTAAATGTTAAAATAATAATAATAATAATAATAATAATAATAATAATAATAATAATAATAATAATAATAAATGCAAAGCATGTTTCCTAACAAATCTCGTCTGACATGGAAAAAAGAACAAGTAACTATACCATCAAATAGCAATCATTTGATGGGTTTCTTAGGAAATGCATATATTTATGAGGATCATGTGAGAGGCTTACGGTGACCACGGAATTACCCTATATTTATATATTTGTGTTTTTAAGAAAATTTCTTAAAATATAAGTCAATCCTTATAAGATTAAACATTTGATGGGCTGGGCCTTGACTTTGGATCTTGATAAGTTGGGCCTTTAGGCTCAATTAATAAATTGATTGTACAATTCTAATCTTATAGTCATTCCATTCCAGCACATTTTCAAAGATATTTATACACACTTTTCATTTTAAAGTGATCCAAGTACTTATGCACGTTCCAATAATAGTATCGTATATCTTATCTATTTTTTACACTTTATTCATTAATTTCAACACTTTTATTTAGTTTTTTTATACTTTATTAATAATTTCCAATAACTTTATTCATTTTTTCTCTTAAATTATCAACTTACTTTTTTTTTTCTTACAATATATATTTAAAAAATAATATTTCTTAATTTTTATGCCCATACAAAAGGGCATAAATACGTGAGACAAAAAGAGTACTATATATTAGTGGACAACATACAATTTTACCTTTTCATGTGAGACTATTTTTACATTTTCAAAATTAATTATTACTTTTATCAAATGCATTATCATTTATCATTAAAAATATTATAATTTTTTAATATTAAAATTGTTAATAAAATAATTCATTACAATATTTTTCTTATACTACTTCTTCCTTCTCTCTCCCCTCTTTCTTCTCTCTAAATTCATCTTCACGCTCTCATTAATTTCCTTTCATCTCCACCTTACACCATAGTATACATTATAATTTACTTTTCAATAATATTTAAATAATCGTGCGTCCATACACTTTAGTATTAAATTATATATCATTTAATATAAAGATGTGTACCATTTACTTTTTGAAAAAAATAAAAAATATTAATGAAAAGTGTATACCCTTTAGAACAAAATGATGTACCCTTATTAATTAAAATGTATACCCTTTGAAATAAAATGGTTTACCCTTACACACTTTGTGTACATAGGGACATAAAAGACATTTCTTTAATAAATTAATTTCAAGGAATGTAAAACAAATGAACTAATTTTAAAATTGAAAAAAAATAATGAAATAGAAATTATTAACCCAGTTGCGCCTCTTGGACCCCCTTTGCCCACTGGATCCACGTCTAAGATGCATGTATATAAAGCTTCCATTTCTAAAGTTCTTTCATTACAAAATAGGTTCATTATTAATTTAAACTCAACTTTTTTTTATTCCAGTAATCAAGAATCGGAAATATATTTAACTATTAATTTATTTGGAATATGAAATTATGAAATTATTTAAATTAATATAGTGACAAGTATATAAAATCACACACAATTAATGTCTTTTAAGAATTTCATTAAAATTTTATGATAAATTTGTGTCAAATTTATACAATAAATTCAGGGAGTGTTTGATGTAAATTGAATTAATAATATTTAAGTGCCTTAAGATTTTATAGAAAATAAGGGAGTTTTTCTTTTAAAACCTGTTAATTAAAAGTAAAGGACCTAATGGACTTCTGGGAAGTGAGTAATGATATCAGTAAAATTAATAAATAATTAAGATAATTCTTATGTTCATTAATTATTTATGACATTAACAAATTTTATTTATCCACCTAAGTAATTTAGTAAGTCAAACACTCTCTTAATGTTTTACTCCCTCCATCTTTGTAATTGTCACATTTTCTTTTTAGGTATATGAGATTCACACAAAAATAATTAATATATTCATATGGGTTCACACACCTAGCACACACCACTAATACAACTACCCACTATATATTAACATATTATATTCTCAACTCACTATTCATTAAATTATTATACTACTTAATCTTCGTGCCAAAAAAAATGTTACATCTTTAATGAGACGGAGGAGAAAGTATAAGGAGTATAATTTCACAGCGTTGAATAGATAATTTCATACTCCATATTTTAAGTCTCTACTAAATTAAAAGAAAAAAAGCTGTAAATTAATAGTAAACCTATCTATAAAATTTTAAATTGATAAAAAAAAAGGAAAATTACTTATAGGTACACACTTTGTATCAATAATTACTGTGAGATACATTGATTTAAAAAAATTACTCTCACATACAAAATATTAAAGTAAAATACCAAATATAACCCTAAACCCATATACTTTTAAACCACAAACCCTAAACCTTTACTCACCGCCGGACTGCCGCCAACGCCGGCCGGTCACCGGACTACTGCCGGACCTCCACCGTCCGGTCACCGGACATCCACCGGATATACACTTTTTTTACTGCACACACTTTTGCTGCACACGAATTTTCATGCTGTACATAAATATTTATGTGCAGCACATTGTAAGAGTAATATTGGAATATCATTATGTATTTTTGTAGTTAGTAGTAATATTTTTATATGTTTGTATCTTATAGTAATAAAGGAGTTTTTAATGTATTTAGGTAAGTACCAAAATAAAAAAATTATTTCAATTATACATCAAATAAATTCAATGTTATTAAATTTTAATTTAATTTGAAATGATATAAAATGGGTGTAATTGTCAGAATCTTAATGAAGTTAGTGGCAACAACACATGTTCATAAAATATGGTGTTAATTGCATGCAAGCACCAAAACACCTCATTTGTGCAATCATTATTAAACTCACTAATTGATACTATGAATACGCCATTAATGATTAATCCCTCCCTCGTGAATAATGATTTATGAATCTTAGCTTATACACTTCATACTTTAATTAGTTAGCAATTAACAGCATCATCACTATCAGCTGCATTAATATATATATATATATATATATTCTCTAATCAATTTTAAGTGCAAAAATTGAAGAATATAATATTTTAATATGTAATGAGTTGAAAAATATAATAATTAATGTAAGTGAGTAGTTGTGTTAGTATTATGTATGAGTCTCATTAAAATATATAGTATTAATTATATTCTTATTATTGTTAAAATTTTAAAATATATGAATAAATCTAAGATTTAATATATATTTATAAAAAAGTGGAGTGTTTAAAAATTAAACATGACTTTACCTAAAATTGACATAAATGATTATTTTAGTGTCCTTTCAAATAAAGGAATTAAAGATAAGAAAAAGATAGTTCACTTCACTTCACTATTGGTGACATCTAATTGTAGACCTTCCAAACTAATAATGCAATACATCTAATAATCATTATGTGGGCTAAACATATATAAATTACCCCCACCCCACCCCACTCTAACTCCACCCCATTCTTCTCTTCTTATTGGACCAAATTATTAGTATTATTGCTAGAAAACCACTTTGTTTTCTTGGTGTACTTGGTGACACATTTTATCCCACATCGCTAATAGTGGCCACTTGTCATAAAGATAAAGTATACATTGCTTGGAGGGAACCCATTTTTTGAATGATTGGAATTTGTGATATTGTGGCATTTTTGCTTGTGAATACATGCATGCCTTTATATCAATCACTAGATTCTTATTTCCAATCAATGATAATAATCACTACTAATTTATTTATCATCAGATGCCTCTGTTTCTCTAAAATGTAGAAATAATTCTACTTTATATATATACAAAAAGTATTTCAATTTTTTTATTTAATTTATTAATGTTTGTCCCATAGCTTGTTTTGTTCATGTCTTTTGATCTAGAGACATTGTATGAGACGATTGAATATCTAATTGGCGAAATTAAAATTAGGGGTTCGAACCATTAAGCCCTTAACTCAATAATAATAATTAAATTTCTTCCCCCAACAGCCTTCATGCTTAATATTTCACGTTTTTTTTTTCTTCCTAATTTTATTGACATTATTATTATTTTTATTATTACATTGGGAGAGCTCCTATTTATACAAGGAACTTGAATCTGTAGGCACGCTTTGTAGAACTTGACAAGCAGGCACACACGATCTTGAGGGACCTTTAATCTTGTCCTCAATGCTGTATGTGCTGACTTGGGTGTTGATCACCGATTACAAAGTTAATAAATGAATTCAAACGAACTTTTTATAGAATCGAAAAGTCAAGTAATTCACTTATAATGGCAAAGTAATTGATTATATAGTCGCATGCAAAATTTAGAACTAAATTGCTAACTATTGAAACTTAACGGACATGTTAGAACAACTCCAAAAGCGTCTTTATAATTATGGATAAAATAAAGAGCATTTATTGATTTTAAATTTTATTATGTTAATTATATCCTCTAACACACTCTTTAAATTTTACTCTTTATTTTCTCATTTTTCCATATTTATTTATTTACATATTTTATTAATCCAATCATACAATTATGTTATAATTTATTAAACTTTTAATCACACCTTTTCATAAATTTTCATAAAATTAATATTGGGAATTGCAAATTAATTAATGAATTTAATTTAAAGAGTTTTGTTTGCTTTTTAATTTTGAAGGATAAAACAAAAAGTTAAATTCAAAATTAAGTTATAATAAAGAGTTTTTTGTATTGAATTTCGGTTAAATTACAATTATTAGTAATAATTCATCATTACTCTCATATATTATTTAGTACTATATACTCCCTCCGTCCCAGGCTAAGAGGGCCAGAGACCTTATATTAAACATAAGGTCTCTGACCCTCATTACCTGGGACGAAGGGAGTAAATGTTAATTCAGATGTGTGCTCTTATATTATTGACTTTTAAGGTTAATAATTTGTAACTTAATAAAAAGAAAAGTATGTTGAATGTTTTTTCTTTTAATGACAAATTCGATAATAAACTGTATATTGTATCTTGAAGTTATTTAATCGACATTTTACTTTTATAGTGTAGAATGTGTTCTGAAATCAACAAATGAAAAATATATATATACTATATAGAATTTTATATAACAGAGGAAGTAATATTATTTGGATATAACTTCCATGTTCTCGGGGGAGCCACATGTCCAGATCCGATGGTTTTAGAAAATTATACTTTGTAGTATTAATTATATGTAGTATCTTTTAATATAAAAATTTATATCCTTTAATTTTTTGAAAAAAAAATCTTATTCAAACATTAATATCATTCACATATATTCCGACCTACTTTTTCATTGGAAAAATAATTCCCTTATAAATTAAATTATATATATTTTAAAATAAAATGTTTCACTCTCGTTACACGAAAAAAGAGTTTGTTTGATTTCATCGAAAGCTGTTGAGTAAGAGAGTTGTTCTGCTGGATAGTAACGAAGGTAGGAATAACCCGCGGAATAAGAGAGAAATCAGTAAGTCCCGGGTCATATTTTGGAATGTTGAGCATTCATGAATTTTAGTCATTTCGTGTGTAGGTTAGCTTGTTTGATAGTGGGAGTAGGTTTCTTTTATGTATTAACAATTTATATCCCAATTCTCATAAAGAAGAAAATGAAAGGGTGATTGAGAGAGTTACCTAAATGAATACATAAGGTTCTTTTCTAGTTGCTGCATATTGATTGGCTTCAAACAACATGTTAAAAAGGAGACTAATTATTAATAAATCTTTGAAAATTTTTATTTTCTTTTTTATTTTATGAATAAATGTAAATGAATTACCTTTCCACTTCCTTATTTCAATTATATAATATATCTCATTTGTTATAATCATTGTCTATGTTATTATATAAGTATGCATGAATTTAATATTCATTTATACGTTATAATATTTTATAAATACAATACTCAAAATATAAACACTTTTGTGAAATAAAAATCTTACCGAAATAAATGAGGTGTCTTATGCATAAAGCTATAAACGAGTTGAACTGAGCTTTATGAAGATTGAGTCTCGTTTGTTAAGAAATAAATGAGCTCGAGCTCATTAATGAAAGTTCGTTTTGTTCGCGAACATGCTTGTTAACGTGTTCGCGAACTATTATTCGTGAACATGTTTGATAACGTGTTCATGAAACTTTTGTTCGTGAACATCTATATAATTTCATTCATGAACATGATAAACAACCACATTACTATTTTAAAATAACAAAATATTCATCAACTATCAATAAAAATATATATTTTTTATTATTTCACAAAAATAAGGAAATTTAACATGTATATATGTTATCAATATTTTTAATATTATATTTATATTACAAAAAAAGTAATAAATTATATGAAAAAATCACTCATAGATACACACTTTTACCCTAAATTACTACGAGATACAATAAGTTCAAATAATTACTTTCACATACAAAATATTAAAGTAAAATATCAAATATAACATTATAATCACATCCACTTTTAAACCACAAACCCTTAATCCCTTACCCACCCACCCACTGCTGGACTAATGTCGGACCGCCACTGGCCAGTCGTCCGGCCGGCTGCAGACCACCGCCGGATCGAATTGTGTAAAACAAAATTGTGCAAAACAAAATTGTGCAAATTAAATTGTGCAAAACAAAATTGTGCAAACACATATGGGGTATTTATCACAATAATAATTGTGTAGTTATCAGTATTAGTTCTTTGAGTCATGTAGTTTATAACAATTATGCATTATTTTATGTATTCAATAGTAAGTGATCCTAGATTATATATATATATATATATATATATATATATATATATATATATATAAACAAACACTAAACGAGCTTGTTCACGAGCTTTTAATAAACGAGCTATACAATGCTCAAACTCTGTTCGTTTACTTAATAAGCTTAATCTAACAAACTCTTAACGAGTCGAGTCACGAGCTGTTCGCCGGTTTACGGTCCTAGTTATGCAATACTTTTGAGTTATTAAAAAGGTGTAGTAACATTCAATTTAATACTAAAATTATTGAAAATTAAAATTTAATTTTTTTTGGAACCGTACCGCCTTTTCTTACATGCATTAATTAATTCATGTTTATGGTTTATATGTTTATGGGTTTAATGTTACTTTTTTTAGAATATTAAAGTAATTTTATTTTTTCGTTCATATTTATTTTATTTTTTAATTTATAATTTTCTTGTGATTCATAAATATTTTACGACAAAGTCTCTTGTGAGAAGTTATATATGTGAGATGTGTTAAAGTATGCCTGTTATATAAATAAAGTATGTTTAATTATTGTTAAAGTATGTTTTCTAAAGTATGATAAATGATGAATTAAAATTTGATTTTAGGGTGTTATAATATGATTCATTATTGACATACTTTAATAACAAATAAGCATACTTTACCTATATAATAATCATACTTTAATAATGGGTTGACTCGTCTCTCAAAAAACCAGTCTCAGAAAAGAGTCTCTCATATTTTACTCTTATAATTTAATATTTATGCTTATAGTTTAAAGTTAATTCTTATATAATGTAATGGTAATTTTAGCTTTGTAGATTATATAATATTTTTATCTTGTTAAATGCTTATTTTAGCCCTCAGTTTCGAATATAGTATTTATTTGTAGGATATTATTATCTTCTCAACCAATAATTAAGAATGTTTCATGTAATATCGATCCTTAAAAAAATAGGATAAAACTTGGGTACCCTAAATTTCGTATTTTTTTAAAGTTATACTCTTAAAAGTATGTACCTTTTATTTCTTGAAAAGAAAATTTTTAATATTTTTAAATTAAATATTTAAGGCTAATTATACTGTACATCCGGGTGTACCCTAAGATACGGTGCACCCATTTTTAAAAACGTATACAAATATGAATATATATATATATATATATATATATATATATATATATATATATATATATATATATATATATATATATATATATATATATATATATATATATATATATATATATATAATTACTAAAAAATATGCATACACCATTGAATAAAAAGTTATACGCATATGAATGCTAATTTTTTAATGAAAATTTAGTGTGAAAAAATATATAATTATTAAGAAACGCATATCCAAAATAGAATAAAAACATATAAAAATAGAATAAAAAATTATACACATATGTATGCACCCTTTCACCCAGATGGACCTAATATCAACTCAACATTTAAACTATTCATATTCCACCTAATTTTTTAATAAAAAATTATACTTATATTAATTAAAGTATATACTTTTTAAAACAAAATATTATACCCTTACATATATTTTAGGCATTAGAAACCAACTCTAAAAAAATATCAACCCTCTCATTGAAATATTCTAGAAAGACAATGTTGTCTATGCAATCTTTACAATGTGTTACCTCGTGTGTCATGTGTTATTTCAAAATAATAACACTACAAAGAAACTGTTTTTTACCAACGAAATATTCTGTTGATAAAAACCTTAATTTCATTGTTAAATTGGTTTATCAAGGGATTAGCAATGGAATCCGTTGGTAAATTTCTGTTGGTAAAGTGTGGTTGATAAATTTTTAGCAACGAAAAATGAATTCCATTAGTAAATAATTCCGTTGGTAATCCGTTGCTAAAAATTTCATTGGTAATTTACATAAACATTCCCTTAGTAATCCGTTGGTAATTACCAATGGATTGAATTCCGTTGGTAAAATAGAGAATAAATCCATTGACATTCCATTGCTAATAGAATAATGTCATTTTGGTTGCTAATCCATTGATAATTACCAACAGATTGAATTATGTTGATAAATTCCATTGCTAATATATATATATATATATATATATATATATATATATATATATATATATATATATATATATATATATATATATATATATATATATATATTTATTGTAGTGTAACTCCCATGGTTTAATTTTGTTTAGGGTTTATGCTAGTTTTTTGGATATATTATTATAATTTCACTTAGTAATTTATGTAATACTTCCTCCATTCTTCGATATAGCTCACATTTACTGTTTTATAGTATTATTTAAGAAAATTCTTTTAGTATTTTTAGATTATAAATAAAATATACTCCCTTCGTCCTATAATACTTTTCACGTTTACTGTTCCACGTTATTTAAGAAAATGTGCACTTTTTGACAAATTTTATTTTTGGGGGTATTGTGGTATTTTTAGATAATAAAAAAATATATAGTAATATATGTGTGTGAAAAAGGAGTGACAAATTTGAAATTAAAGGAACTTTTGAGGTTGTTAGATAAAGTGATATTTCCTTTTTTGGGGTGTGAAATATTTTGTGGGATAAACAAATGAGGAAAATATGAAAGGTTTTATGGGACGGAGGGAGTAAAATAATGTTATTAATATTAGGTGTGAGTGATAGTTTTGAAATTGAGCGAAGCTTGTGTGCGTCCAGGGACACACCGTGTGCCTTTAGAATTTAGTATTATGGGTAAGGGTAAATTATTTTATTCTAAAGATATACACTTTAATTAATAAAGGTACATTATTTTATTCTAAAGGGTATACACTTTTTATTAATATTTTTTATTTTTTTTCAGAAAAATAAAGTGTGCACATCTTAATACTAAAGAGTATACAATTTAATACATAATTCTAACGCTAGGATGCGCACAAGTTTTTTCCTTTAAAACTAAGGTAATTTTGTATATGTTATTAAATGAATGTATTATTTTCCTTTTAAAAGTATATCATAAATAAATGAGGAGAGTGTAAAGAACTTTATAGTACGGAGCAAAATATATTTTACCTCATTATTCGTGACCAATATATTTTTCCCTCGATCATGGAATATTGTTGATTATGTACTATTTCATTAGGATTTAATCTTTGAGTTTGTGCTATTTTAAATTATAAAAATATAATTGTAATTTTATATCATTGTTCATGATTTTTTCTTTCTAATTAAGTTTAAAGTTTACACTTTGACTATAGTATTAATTAAAGCATATAATTATCTTTAATCCATAATTAAAGAACTAGAATCGATTCCAATAACCAACCCTGGAAAAAACTTTAGCAGATATACGTCTATGCTAGTATGCTTTGCTAAACGGCTGAATTCAACAATTTTAATAGAATGTGAATTCGTTCATTAAAATCTGAATTAATGAGACAAAGTCAACGAAAATTGTATATCCATTATGAATAAAAAGTCAACGAAATTTACCTTATGGTCCTTATCTGGAATTTTCGGTTTAAAAAAGTAATTTGTTCACACCTGAAATATATCTTATTCATATTAAGATTAACAACACAATTTTAATTGTGTGTGAAAATTAGTCCATATTTATGGGCGAACTCTTACCAATTGCAATTGCATTTCCATTTGTCTTTCTAATTACCATTCGTCATAGATTTGCATAACTCTGCAAAAATTTTAATTTATATAATAATGATGATGATGTGAAGATCGAAGGATTTAAGGGTAAATTTTTATTCAATGGTTGAGATGTGAATAGGATAAGTTGATTACGTGTTCTTGGAGCTGTACTAATTAATATATATAAAGTAATAATAATAATAATAATGACGACGATGATGATGACAACTATGCTTTTCATTGGTGTATGGAATGATTATTTTGAAAGTTGTTTAAATGTTCAAAAGCAGCTCAAATAAGAGGCAATCGTTCATAAGTTATAAGTTTGCATCGTTTACACTCTTAATTAGATCAATTTTTTTTAATGCATTCTAGTTATTACTGAATAATTGTTTCTCTTGTAACCGATATTCCAAAAATAATAAAAATAAAAATAAATCTCTTATCCTCAAAGTGGATGTAAACTTTTATAGTCGACCGCTATAAACGCAGTGTTCATCTTTACTTTTACATTCATTATTATTTTTGCATTTAAATTGCAATACAAAGTGTTCTAAATTCAGATCTTCACAAATATAATTATAAGCAAATAAAATTCACGTTCCAATTAAATGGCGACACGTGGATTTTATTGATTAAATATCAATTTTAATTTATTATATTTTATTTTGGGGATTTAATAAATTAATTCCTAAAATAGATTAATAAATAATTGATAATTAATTTAATACTCAACAAATTAAGTAGGGTTTAAATTAAGTAAAACTTGACCCCTAAGTTAAGTAAAGCATGGAAGGTTCCAGAATCAGGTCAAAATAAGCAATGACCAATCAGGCTGTGATATATTTGGAAGGGCTCAAGCCCGCAGAACCAGGCTAAATCTGTCATAGACCAATCAGATTGCAAGTTATTTATGGGGCATGCTCATTCCTTCACCTATATAAGGAGTCCTATTCCATTCATCACAGACACATTCAAAGACTTGAAGACATAAACGCTCTGAAGAGATCAAGAACACGAGTAGTGCTCCCTTGAGATCTTCAAGCATCTTCAAGTCAAGAACGTCAAGCGATTCGGGATTAAGGTGCGGAGCCCCCCAAATCAAGCGTTCTTCATACACTAAGTTCTTCGGTGTTCTTCGCGCCAAGAACAGCATACGACCCGGGATCAAGGTGCTAAGCCCCCCAGATCGAGTGTTCTTAGGATCAAGTACGTTTAATCCAAACAAAGGCTCGACGCCTCTGGATTAACGTTATAAGATCCCAAATCCGAGTTCGGACAAGCTTCAACTGAAGATCCGACTCAATACACACAGTCCACGCGGTCAACACAACAAGTCAAAGTCAAAGTCAAGCCAAATTGGTTCGAGAGAAGAATCAGAGGATAGTAGAAATTGTTTCCTAAATTTTCAAGTTCAATCCTTCTGGATTATCATTGTAATCCTCCTGCATTTATTTCATCATAAATACAATATTTGTTGTTACAAATTTGGCACGCTCGGTGGGACGGTCTCTACCTCTCATCTCTTCTCTCTACAAGCTCGAAAGTACGATATGACTCCTGTCAGGATTACTGTAGGTAGGACTGCTGCTTCTAAGCTCTCGGAGTCATTGACTGAATATGTTGCTGTTAGTACGAGGAGCATGTCAGAAAAAGCTCGTTCGCAAGCCTCATCTGGATCCAACCCTTCGGTTGAGGAGGCTTCGAGAAAACAACTACCTATGAAAGATGATAGTGATGAAGATTCTGCATCTTCAAACTCTTCATCTGACTCCGTTGCAGCTCCAGTAATGATGGCAGACGCCACGACTGTTGAGAAACAATTAGCAAACATGATGAAAGCTATCGAGGGGCTCACGAAACACATAGAAGCTCAAGACACAAAGATCTCCCAATTGATGAAAAGAGACATCGCGGAGACTAGCCGTGCAAACAGAAAAGGAGTCATGGACGATAGTGAAGTGAAAGAGGTCACAAGGCGCCAGACTATTGAAAATGAGCAAACTCAAGGAACGTTGCCACTTTCAGCTGATGGAATGCTCCAAGTGAATCAACTCAAGGATATTATACTTGGAACAATAAAAGAAAGGTTTGAGGAGAATTCCAAGCCTACTGTTACTTATGTCAAGCCATACACGAAAAGAGTGGACAACTTGAAGTTGCCAGTTGGCTACCAGCCTCCCAAGTTCCAACAATTTGATGGCAAGGGAAACCCGAGGCAGCATATAGCACACTTTATTGAGACTTGCCATGACGTTGGTACTTATGGAGACCATATGATAAGGCAGTTCATTCGCTTTCTCAAAGGAAATGCATTTGATTGGTATATCGACTTGCTAGCTGAATCCATTGATAGTTGGGCACAAATGGAACATGAGTTCCTTAATCGTTTCTACAGCACGAGGAGAACTGTTAGCATGACTGAGTTAACTAATACTCGTCAATTGAAGGAAGAACCTGTGATTGATTATATCAATCGATGGAGAAATTTGAGTTTAAATTGCAAGGACCGATTATCCGGAGAGTCTGCTATTGAGATGTGTATCCAAGGGATGGAATGGAATCTCCTTTATATACTCAAAGGAATTCAACCTAAGACTTTCGAAGAGTTGGTTACTAGGGCCCATGACATGGAATTAAGTATGGCTGCTAGTGGAATCAAACATTCACCGATGTCAGACTCCTACAAGTCTAAAGATAAATAAGATTTCAAAAGGGGGGGCAAGTCCTATGTTAAAAGTTCCAACAAAGAGTCAATGGCCACAAATATTATGACGGTCAAGGTTCGAAAGAATGAAAATGATAAGAAAGACAAAGGGAAACACGTTGCCCAAGAGTGGGGGCAAAGAAGGTTAACTCTGAAGGAGATGCAAGAAAAAGAGTATCCATTTCTGAACTCAGACCTTTCTGGCATATTTGATGATCTGATGAAAAATAAGCTCCTTGACCTTCCTGAGATGAAACGTCCAGAAGAAGCCGGCCGAACTAATGACCCAAAATACTGCAAGTATCATAGGTTGGTGAGTCATCCAATTCATGATTGTTTCGTTCTTAAGGAAAAGATCATGCAACTGGTTAAGGAAGGGAAAATCGTGTTAGAAGATGAGGCGGGTACAAACTTCACTTCTGTAAAAGAAAGTCATGATGAAGGCTCATGTCATGTCGTGAACGAGGACAATGAAAGCGAACAACTTGAAACTAAGGGTAAAGCTTACTCCATGAAGGTGACCTTCACGGATGAAGATATGTTGTTGGGTATGCAATCTCATAATCGACCTCTGTTTGTGGCTGGTTACACTAAAAGGATGCGAGTGAATCGCATACTTGTTGATGGAGGTTCGGCAGTGAACATTTTATCCTTGAGAATGTTGAAGAAGACAGAAATACCACTGGATGAACTCAACCATAGCCGATTGATGATCCAAGGGTTCAACCATGAGGGGCAAAGGACTCTCGGCACAATAGTTCTTGATTTGCTAATTGATGAGATGAAATCCACAGTCCTTTTCCATGTTATTGATGCAAAAACTTCCTACAACATGCTTTTGGGGCGTCCATGGCTACATGAGAATGGCGTGATTCCTTCTACATTACACCAGTGCTTCAAATATAGTGAAGGTGACAACGTGAAAAGAGTATTCGGTGACGACAAGCCATTTACTGAAGCTGAAGCTTACTTTGCCGATGCTAAATATTTCTTCAAGAGTACAAAGGAAGTAAAGCGTGAAGAAGCCCCAGTACAAGATAATGGGGGCAGTAAACAAATAAAGAATGAGGAAGGTAGTACATCATCTGCCACTCTTAAGGAGAACAAAGGCAAAGGGCTTGAGACCTCGGAAGAGTTGACATTGCCTCTAACAAAAATTGATGCAAATAGGCCTTCTTCTCCACCACTCAAAGGATTCACACGTCCTATTGAAGGACCAAAGACCGAACACAGTGAAGTGTTTGAAGCCGAAATAACCAAGTCGTATAGTCCACAAGCTTATAAACTCCTTATGAAGGCTGGTTATGAACCAAGGGAAAAAGCGATGGCGAGCAAGGTGTGTCAAGAAACTATCAACCCACCAGGACATGGGCTCAATGTTACTCAGAAAATATTGAAAAATGGTGGTCACACTATCAGGAAGGCTAAGCCAGGTTTGGGATATGTCCCTCAAAAGCCAGTCCGCATTGCAATTAGAAGAGCAAGTACAAATTATATTACCGAGGGAGAAGCTTTATCCACGGAGGATATGTTTGACGCAAGTAGTAGGGAAGTCAAGAGAATATCTATTTTCGAAAGGCTTGGGAGTGTTTTCGAAAGGCTTGGACCCTGTAAAGGGAAGTGTAGGAGGCAAAATCATGTCAAGTCCCTTAACCTCCGAAAACTCCAGAGTCAAAATCCTTCTCGCATCAAGCGGCGAAATATCTGGACTATCTCAAGTGGAAGAGTATTGAAAGCTAAGGTGCAAAGAATCATCTTTACTAAAGATGATAGTGATGATTGAGAAAGTGTAGCTTCCACCAATCATATTACTGCTGTGGAAGATTCTCAAATGGAGGAAGTAGATGCTGAAGATGCCCCTCCACAATTTGAAGAAGGAGTGAAAGCCACTGTTGATGAGTTAAAAGAAATTAACTTAGGTGATGAAAATGACCCACGTCCTACCTACATAAGTGCTCTGCTAAATGTTGAGGAAGAAACAAAGTATGTCAGCCTTTTGCGAGAATTCAGAGATGTCTTTGCATGGTCACATAAAGAAATGCCAGGCTTAGATCTGAAAATCGCAGTACACCACTTGTCCATTAAAAAGGGAACTCGGCCGGTTAAACAAATGCAGCGTCGATTTCGACCAGAGTTGATTCCTTTGATTGAGGACGAGGTTAATAAGCTTCTTGAAACAGGCAAGATCCGAGAAGTCAAATATCCTACATGGATTTCCAATATCGTGCCAGTAAGAAAGAAAAATAGGCAACTTAGAGTATGTGTTGATTTTCGAGATTTGAATATGGCATGTCCGAAAGATGATTTTCCATTACCAATTACTGAACTCATGATTAATGCAACAACGGGGCATGAGGTCCTTTCATTTATGGATGGGTCATCTGGCTACAATCAAATTGGTTTGGCTCCTGAGGATCAAGAGAAGACATCCTTTCGTACCCCGAAAGGGATATATTGCTATAATGTTATGTCATTTGGCTTAAAGAATGCTGGTGCCACTTATCAGCGAGCCATGCAAAAGATATTTGATGACATGCTTCATAAGATTGTCGAATGCTATGTTGATGATATTGTGGTGAAATCAAAGGAAAAGAAAGATCATTTCCATGATCTAAGGCGAGTATTTGAACGATTAAGAGAGCATCAACTCAAGATGAATCCACTCAAGTGTGCATTTGGAGTTTTATCCGGGAAATTTCTTGGGTTTGTTGTTCGCCGTCGAGGGATTGAGATTGAGAAAACAAAGATTGACGCAATCATGAAAATGCATGTGCCTCGGAACATACATGAACTCAAAAGTCTGCAAGGAAAGTTGGCATACTTAAGGAGATTCATATCAAACTTAGATGACCGATGCCAACCATTTAGTCATCTCATGAAGAAAGACAGCATATTCGAATGGGATGAAGCTTGCAATAATGCTTTCAACAGCATTAAAGAATACTTGATGAAGGCACCAGTGTTGAGTGCTCCAATACCGGGATGTCCATTAGTCGTTTATCTAGCTGCTCAAGAGCGTTCTGTGGGAGCTTTACTTGCACAAGAAAATGATGATGGTAAAGAAAGAGCTCTATATTATCTAAGTAGAACCATGACTCCAAACGAGTTGAAGTATTCACCCATTGAGAAGATCTGCTTATCCCTTATCTTCGTGATTTAGAAGTTGAAACATTATTTTCAAGCTCACACAGTTCGGCTAGTTTCGAAAGCCAACCCACTAAAATTTGTCATGTCAAAACCAGTACTCTCTGATCGGCTTGCAAGATGGTATCTCCAACTTCAATAGTTTGAGATCGTGTACGTCCCTCAAAATGCCGTAAAAGGACAAGTGTTGGCAGATTTTCTAGCTGATCATCCAATGCCTGCTGAATGGGAACTATCTAATGAACTCCCCGATGAAGATGCTTTCACTGTGGACATAGTTTCTCCTTATAAGATGTATTTCGATGGAGCATCTCATAGAGAGGGAGCTGGTGCGGGAGTCGTGTTTGTAACATCCAGTGGTGAAGTTCTACCTTTCTCATTTTCCTTAACAGAAAATTGCTCTAACAATGTGGCTGAGTATCAAGCACTTATACTTGGTTTAGAGATGGTCGTCGATATAAAACAACTACACCTTAGAGTGTATGGTGATTCGCTATTGGTAATAAATCAACTCCTTGGAGTGTATGAAGTGAAGAAGCCTGAGTTGTTTCCCTATTACAAGTATGCTCAAAAGCTTATGGGTTATCTCGGTGATGTTGATATTAAGCATCTGTCTAGAAGAGAGAATAAGCAAGCTGACGCCCTCGCTAAGTTAGCATCAACTATAGCTATGCCAGAAATGCAAATTCAAATACCGGTGTGTAGAAGTTGGGTTGTACCACCCATCTTTGAAGATGATGATTATGAAGAAGTTGAAAATCATGTGGTGGAGGTTTTCGAAATTGAAGAAGAAGATTGGCGCCAACCACTTGTGGATTATTTGAAATCCTAACGATCCACGACAAAGGGTTGATATTCGGCGTCGGGCACCTCGGTTCATCTATTTCAAGGGTACACTTTATAGAAGATCATTCGATGGAATTTTCTTGAGATGGTTGGGTAAGGAAGAAACTATTCAAGCAATGGAGGAGGCTCATTCCGGAATTTGCGGTGCTCATCAATCCGGACTGAAGCTACATTTCAGAATTAAAAGGATGGGCTACTATTGGCCAACCATGGTGAAGGATTGCATGGATTACGCACAAAGATGTCAAGCTTGTCAGTTCCATGGAAATTTGATTCATCAACCTCCGGAGCCTTTACATCCGACAGTCGCTTCATGGCCTTTTGATGCTTGGGGGTTAGATGTGGTGGGGCCGCTTACAAAGTCATCTGGTGGTCATCTCTACATTCTTGCTGCAACAGATTACTTTTCAAAGTGGGCCGAAGTTGTGCCTCTAAGGGAAGTGAAGAAAGAAAATATTGCTGATTTCATCCGGATCAACATCATTTATAGATATGGTGTTCCGCGCTACATCATCACTGATAATGGAAAGCAGTTCAGCAACAGTTGGATTGATAAGCTATGTGAGAAGTTTGATTTCAAACAAAAGAAATCTTCAATGTATAACGCAGCTGCTAATGGTCTTGCCGAAGCTTTCAATAAGACATTGTGTAGTTTGTTAAAGAAGGTGGTGTCCAAGTCGAAAAGAGATTGGCATGAAAGAATAAATGAAGCTTTATGGGCATACCGCACCACCTATAGAACACCTACTCAAGCCACTCCGTATTCCTTAGTGTATGGTGTTGAGGTTGTTGTGCCTCTCGAAAAGCAAATCCATTCTTTGAGGATGGCCATACAAGAAGGCCTCACCGAGGAAGAAAATGCAAAGTTACGTCTTCAAGAGTTAGAAGCATTAGATGAAAAGAGGTTGGAAGCACAACAAAGACTTGAGTATTACCAATCTCGCCTTTCTAGAACATACAACAAGAAAGTGAGGGTACGTTCTTTTCAAGTTGGTGATTTGGTGCTTGCTGTGAGAAGACCTATAGTAGTCACCCATCGCGTTGGAAATAAGTTTCTACCCAAGTGGGATGGCCCTCATGTTGTGAAGGAAGCCTACACAAATGACGCATACAAGTTGATCTCAGAGGATGGCGTGAACATTGGCCCTATAAATGGGAAGTTCTTGAAACGCTACTACGCGTAAAATAAATACATGTACAACGCTCCTTGACGCATGAGCCTAAACTGCATGTTACTCCTGGTCCACATGAGTATAAACTATGTACGACAAACTCCTGGTCCGCATGAGTATAAACTGTGTACGACGAACTCCTGGTCCGCATGAGTATAAATTGTGCACGATAAACTCCTGGTCCGCATGAGTATAAACTGTGTACGACACCCACCAAAGGTAATTATATGTGGTTAAACTATTAATTCACCCCACTCAAATATTTTAAGTGGTTAAAGCATTAAATATCCTACTTTGTCTAAAGTGGTTAAAGAATAGTCACTCCTGGCCCGCATGAGTATAAACTGTGTACGGCACCCCCCATTCAAAACTAAATCATGTCCCTTTGAACTACGTTATGACTTGATCTTCTTAAAAGGGGTACGTAGGCAGCTTAACACTTTGCTAAGTTCAGTCATAATTCAGGTTATTCACGTTGAGTTTTTGAGGCAAGCACTAAGTTGAAGCATGAGTTGAGAAGTGAAAGGTTGGCAATGAGAAGACGGTAGTTGAACACTACGTTGGATGGTGCCACTGAAGATGCTGCTGTCTCTCGTCGTTCTGATGCTCTTCACCCATATCAGGTAGACGTCCTCAACATTGCCAAGCCATCATCGGCAATAGCATGTCTCTCACCGGAAATACGACGTCACCAGTGCACTATCGCTGCTGCTCTTGCTGTCCTCGGCTGTTTGGTCACTTTTCCCAGAGGGAAGTTCAGAATACTCTATCAGTGAAGCTCGATACCCATATCAATGACACCATGTTTTGCTCTTTCCATAGTAACACCAAGCGATCACGTGCCAGCACGCCCGACAGACGCCGATCTCCCGATCAAGAATCGTGCGCTGCCGTCACCAGAAGATACCACACGGTCGAATCCGCTTCCGATTGGCACCCATTACCCGTCTCTGTAAACATGAGCATAAACAGCAGGTAAAGCAAAACCATTGAATCACGCAGCAAGCAGCCGCCACGGTAAGCCATCGCCGGAAAGCAAAGCACCACCGTTGCCATTTCCCATCGCGATTCAGCCGCTGATCCCTCGTCGAGGATTGCGTGCTACCACCGTTGGAAGCAGACTTCAAGCCGTCGCAGGAAAGAGTATACTACTACCAGTGCCCGAGCGTCGCCGCTTTCAGTCGCGATTCAGTCACTAATCCCTCATCGAGGATTGCATGCTGTCATTATTGGAAGCAGAGCTTAGCCATCGTCCCCTTACAATTCTCAAACGCCGACAGTTGTCGCACGCTGATGTAACAGAATGGCAGCCGCTGGTGGTCGACAAATACTTATGGGAAACACGGGACCTGAAGGGAACCAACTACTGGAGCATGATGCTCACTCGAACACTAATGTGGTGGAGAAACACACGTCGAACTGCCGTTTGAAAAATTACGGCTCGCCGTAAATTTCTCAGAAAAGAAAGATGGGCAAGTACAGTAACACACGCATAAACACCGTGAGAAATAGTAGGGTTGTAGACTGAGATTGTCTTGTAGATCGTTACCCACACCAACGTCAAGACGTGGCTTAGGAATACAACAGAAGACCGGAAGGTTGTTTCTGTCCGCCAACTTGCACAAATTCTATAAAATTGTACAAAATTCTGATCTGGACTTGTGATATACCGTTGGAAATCCCTTGAAGAGAGGTTCGATTTGGCGCATAGATCACCCAAATCAGAGATCAGACGAGGGAGTTATGACCAAAACCGTCAGGCCGCATAAGCTACCGGCGAGAATCAACCTCTACATCAACCCTTGGTGAACGGCTCACCGTAGATTTTCTCAGACGAGAAAGAGGGGCGAGGACAAGGCTCGCTATCGATTTCTCAGAAGAGAAAGAATAGCAAGGACGAGGCTCGCCGTAGATTTTCTCAGACTAGAAAGAGGGGCGAGGACAAGGCTCGCTGTCGATTTCTCAGAAGAGAAAGAATAGCAAGGACGAGGCTCGCCGTAGATTTTCTCAGACGAGAAAGAGGGGCGAGGACAAGGCTCGCTATCGATTTCTCAGAAGAGAAAGAATAGCAAGGATGAGGCTCGCCGTAGATTTTCTCAGACGAGAAAGAGGGGCGAGGACAAGACTCGCTATCGATTTCTCAGAAGAGAAAGAATAGCAAAGACGAGGCTCGCCGTAGATTTTCTCAGACGAGAAAGAAGGGCGAGGACAAGCACGTTACTAAGTTCTTGGTCGAAGGCAGGAGCAACAAGCAAACAAGACGAATAAACAGTTAAAAAAAGCAGATTAAGGAATTGAAAGCTTACACTTGTAAATTGAATTCTTGGGATGATGTGTTTTGATTGAGTGCTTTGTCTTGACAGCCTCTTGGAGCAATGCTGAAGAAGAGAAAAAAATTTAGAAACACTTCATGCTACACTTTGGAAAGAAAGAGAAAAATTCAAATAAGAGAAGGAAGAACCAAGAACTGAAGTGAATATCTTGTTTGTTGGATAGCTTTGATGAAAAAAATTGAGTTCATGAAGTACCATTATATAGTAGTGGATTCATGGATAATTATGGACTCATGGATAATTATGAAAATTATTTGTGGATAATTATAAAAGCTACTAGTTGTGAGGTGCGCAAGCTCTACAAAATTGTAGGAGATTCTTTACTACAAATAACTTTGATAATTTTGGGTAAGGTTCATGAAATCTTGGTGAATAAGAAACAAATCTTTTGCGATTCCTTCACAACAAGACATACTGCCCGTGAACAAATCGCAAGGGGGCATTTGTAAGCAATTAAAATTCACGGTCCAATTAAATGGCGACACGTGGATTTTATTGATTAAATATCAATTTTAATTTATTATATTTTATTTTGGGGATTTAATAAATTAATTCCTAAAATAGATTAATAAATAATTGATAATTAATTTAATACCCAACAAATTAAGTAGGGTTTAAATTAAGTAAAACTTGACCCCTAAGTTAAGTAAAGCATGGAAGGTTCCAGAATCAGGTCAAAATAAGCAATGACCAATCAGGCTGTGATATATTTGGAATGGCCCAAGCCCGCAGAACCAGGCCAAATCTGTCATAGACAATCATATTGCAAGTTATTTATGGGGCATTCTCATTCCTTCACCTATATAAGGAGTCCTCTTCCATTCATCACAGACACATTCAAAGACTTGAAGACATAAACGCTCTGAAGAGATCAAGAACACGAGCAGTGCTCCCTTGAGATCTTCAAGCATCTTCAAGTCAAGAACGTCAAGCGATTCGGGATTAAGGTGCGGAGCCCCCCAAATCAAACGTTCTTCATACACTAAGTTCTTCGGTGGTCTTCGCGCCAAGAACAGCATACGACCCGGGATCAAGGTGCTAAGCCCCCCAGATCGAGTGTTCTTAGGATCAAGTACGGATCAAGTACGTTTAATCCAAACAAAGGCTCGACGCCTCTGGATTAACGTTATAAGATCCCAAATCTGAGTTCGGACAAGTTTCAACTGAAGATCCGACTCAATACACACAGTCCACGCGGTCAACACAACAAGTCAAAGTCAAAGTCAAGCCAAATTGGTTCGAGAGAAGAATCAGAGGATAGTCGAGATTGTTTCCTGAATTTTCAAGTTCAATCCTTCTGGATTATCATTGTAATCCTCCTGTATTTATTTCATCATAAATACAATATTTGTTGTTACAATAATCCTTAAAACTTATAAATGCAAACATCATTTCTCTCTTTTGGATTTTGAAAGAAATAAAATAAAAAAATCGGTTCTCTTGTTACACTTCTAATATCATATAATCGATACTTTCCTATATAAATAACAATTATTACATCAAAAAGTGTTACAATCTAATTTTATGATGATCTACCAGAGTATTTTTTTTTAGGAACTTTGTGCTTTCTCATTATAGACTTAAGAAAAGTCCGGTTTGATGTTGATTACTTGACGGTGGCGATTATACCGATTTTTGGGAGAAACGAAGCGTCGTACATATATTCGTATAGAAACCCTCATTGTAAGAAAGGGATAACTGAAATTTTTTGGAGCAATCATTTTAAGTGAAATGGATTTGAGTAACTAAAGCCAAACAAAGCAAATCATGAGATGAAAATTACGTCGAAATATGATTAATTAAATTTGATTAAAATTATGCATTTGATGATCATTTTGTGCTATGAATTGTTGTACGACCCTTCAAACATGCGAATGCCATGAGCATGCATAACACTTGAAACAACTTTAAGCACTAATTGTAAATCCAACCATTTTATGACAAAGTCTCAAAGACAATATGTGGTGAGAATTTTTTTTTACTCTTTTTCTCCCAAAAATATTTTCACATTTTTTTTATCTAAATTAAGAAAGTTTTTATTTTTAGGGTATTATGGTTTTTTATAATAAATAAATAATAAAAAGTGCAATATATTTAATAAAAAGTGATAATTATTAAAAAAAACGTAAAATTTATTTCACGTGATCTTTTTTTTTTTTAAATTAGTATAAAATTTTAAGCGTAATTCTGGAGCGGTCTGAATCCCCTATTCCACGATAGAATTTCGTTCCATGTTTTTATCTAATTTTTTTATTAAAATATTATACTCTAATTAATAATCATTAAAATCTTGCACATGTGGGGTAATTTAGATATTGATTATAACACGTGATCATAAAAGTATCTAATAAGTGGAATAAGATATAGAACACAGAAATAGAATATGTGATCTTATTCCCGTGTTGCTTACTATTTATAAGTTAAATTTATGATATAATTATATACTCCCTCAGTCAGTTCGAAAGAGTGTTTTTTACTTTTATGCACCTTGATTAAGGAGTATTATTATTTAATATATAGTGGGTAGTTGTTTTAGTGGGAATATGGACCCCATATTTTAGTTATATTAGTGGGTGTGTGTAGGTCCCATGTGTATAAAAAAGGAAATGAACCTCTTTAGAGCGGACGATCAAAATGGAAAAAAGATCATCTTTCAAGCAGACGGAGAAAGTATATATTTTTTAATTTTCTTAAATTTAAATTTAAAAGTGAAATTTAATTAACTTAGATATAAATACTTAAATTTTTTAGGGTTAATGTCTATATATAAGTCTCTTAAAAAAGTTGTGTACTTTTTCAGTCTATTTTTATCAAGTTATTAATATTAGTCATTTTAATAAATAAAAAATCGAGAATAAACCAGAAATTACACGTGCAACCGACAAGAGCCCCTCAATTTGGGATATTAATATTTTTGACAAAATTGAAGAATTCGTGAAATTAAAAATCGAACTGTTGATTTGAACCGGAATTCATGGTTTCTATATTATTTTTATTTTATCTTTTTGTTAATTATGAAATTGACTGATCTATTTTAGATCATCACAAAAGCTAAAGTTATTATTAAATACACATATTTTGAAAAGGTTATATTTTATATACACCCATAAACTTTAATTCATCCGCATTTTTTCCATGGATATTTGATTATACTTTCAAATGTTAATTTGTTTTGTATTTTATTTGAAGAAATCTCTATTTTTATTATGTGAGTTGTTAAAATGTGTAATGATTAATGAGTTTTATGTTTAATTGTTTAAATAATTGAATGAACAAAATTTGTATGATAAATATGTTGGGTGTTCATGGATTGAAGAAAAATTATTGTTTTTTACACTTGAAATCATAAACACGCTATTCTTACTTGCTTGGAAGAAATTTACGTTTCTGTTTGGCATTTGATAGACAAAATTTGTCATTCTGTTCGACTAACATCGGCCAAATATAGTCTAAATCTCACGGGCAGCCGTCGGTCGTTGCTATCCGACTACTTTCCGTTTGATGCGTTTTGCAACAATACTTAAAGACCTTTTTTTCAAAATTTTTTAAAAATAAAGAGCAATTTTTAATATAAGCAAACATCATAATTCTTTCTTGTAATTAAACACGTCTTTCAATGACTGCGAGCATGATTGGTATGATGGAATGAGGTGAGAATGGAATCGTCATTTTTAATTCTATTCTCATTCCTGCTATTAGTATGTTTTTAGTAATAGGATTCCTGGTTTCAAAGGAAAGTGTATTCCCTTACATGTGGAAATGATTACATGTGGGAATGAGCATTTCTTCCACCCATGATATTATCCATTCCATTCCCTTATTTCCCCCACCCCACCCCACCCCACCCTACCCTCCCCTCACTCACACACACACACACATATATATATAATATTCTTTTAATTTATACAATATTTATTTATATAATTATAAATATGTTACTATTTTCTACTTAACATGTAATATTTATTAAAATCATTTGTATTAAATTATTTAATAAAAAATAAAATAATAAATCATTTAAAATTTAAATAAAAAAATTAAATATTTTTATATACTCAAATCCGTAAAAAATATATAATTAAATTAAATTCTTGAAATTTTTAAATATAAATGTATATAATTATTTTAATATTTATTCAAAAATAAAAATTAGTAAATTATATATAAAAAATTAATATTATTAATTAAATTGAATATATACATGTAATATAAATATAAATATAATTTTTTATACATAGTTTAATATTTTTTAATATATATAATTTTTTTAAAATTTTATTTATATTTTAAAAATATTAATATTTTATTTTTATTTTTAATTTAATATTTTTCTATAATTATTAAAATATATAAAATCTTCATTAAATTTTTAATTAATTTAATATTTTATATAAATTAAATTTACATGTAAAATATTATAAAAACTATTAATGAGATTAAAATTATTAAGGAATACAAATTCTATTACTTAAGTTATTCGTGAACGATACCAATCATGATAAAAATAATTTTTAATCATTCCATTCTCATTATTATTTCATTTATAAGTTTATTTCATTTTTTTGTTATTCCATTCATTCATACCAGTCTAGCATAAAAATAATTTTTAATCATTTCATTCTCTTTACTATTCCATTTATAAGTTTATTTCATTCTTTTGTTATTTCATTCAGTCGTACCAATCTAGCCGGCATGTTTAGTGGAATTTTAAATGATTTTAATTGTAGTAAATATTTTAAAAGGAATTCCCTAATATACAAACCTTTTTTCTCATGAATGTAACTCGTCCTTGTAAAATTCTTATGTATTAGTATTTTTTTTTCTCTTCTTTTAAAAGTAATAAAAAAAAGAGAGAAATTACAATAAACTTAGAGGATACACAATATCAATCATGGAACTTCTGGAAAAGAAAAAGAAAAAAAGAAAAAAAAATGTAGTTAGAACAAAAACAAGAATCGAACATAAAGATGAGGCTCACATCAAATCTGAACTCCAAAGAAGGTGTTTGGATCAAATTTGTGGTCAAACGTTCTCATTATTATATGGTCAATATTACGGCTGCACTATTTAATTCCACCCAATCATATTTCATTTCTAATATTGCTTCATCTTCTCTTTTTCCAAAATTAATTAATTAATTGAAGCATTAAATCACTAACTAATTTCCTCATTCATTCTTTGTGAACTGAACCAACTTAACCAAATCTCAGCCTTCTTCTCTTTTCTTTTTCTTTTTCACTTTCAAAATTTATTTGAAAATTCATTCAATTAACTTTCCGTTTCAAGAATTTGTGAATTTATATTAGGATTTTAAATGGATCAAGTATATATAACCTCATTTTACTTAATTTTTTTGTTTGACTATTTGGTATTTTAATATATTTATTTTCATCTACTTAATTTCTAACCAATTTCAATATTACTCTTTTTTTTAATTCATAAATGAATTCACAATATTTATCCCAAAATTATTTTCGATCAAACTTATAAAAAACCACATAACATTCTACTCAATAATATTACAATACATTAAATTTTAAATTTACAGTTAGTGTAAAATTCATTATGAGACAATATGAGTTACTATATAATTAAATTTTATCTATCTATATATATATAACAACATCTAAAGTCAATATATTTTTTCCCGCTCAAAATTTGGTCAAAATATCTTTAATTTCTCACTTCTTCTCAATTTCTCTTCAATTTCTCACCACTCATTTTATTCTTATTTCATTAAATAAATAAATTAATTGTTTTACTATCATTTTAATCCTAATAATTTTATGTCCAACAAAATAATTAAAATTAAAAACAATACTTTTGTATGATATTTTTTTCAATTAATATGTTGAAATTTATTTCAATTTGAGTAAATTATTGAAAAATTTGGGTTGTATTTGAAGATAGAGTTAAGTAATTAAGACATTATTTGAAATTGTTATAACATATGTTTACGTAATGAAATAGAAATATAAATAGAAATTTTAAAATTATTGGTTTTTTATATTTACATTAATTTACTATACATGAAAAAATAATAAGGATGCGTATAATGTCGATTCAACTAAAAATTATTTAATTCATTACACATAAAAAACCTAAACTAAATATACATACCATCACAATATAAAACCTCATACATATGTATTTCATTCGTCTCATTCTAATAGTAATATTTATTTTTTGCACGGGTTGCTTTTTGTAAGGGGATTAAGAGATTTAGTATTTTAATGTATATTGAGGTGAGATAAATAATATTTTAATGTATGGTGGATGGTTGTATTAATGTGGCTGAGACGTTCCATTAAAATATTTTAATTACTTAATTGTTTGGGTCTCATACAAAAAAAAAGTAGTAACTGTTAATATGAAACACTCAATTTAAAAATATATTACGATGGGTACGTAATTATATGTGTTTATATGTCCACAATAAATAAATAAATAAATATATATATATATATATATTATATATATATATATATATATATATATATATATATATATATATATATATATATATATATATATATATATATATATATATATATATATATATATATATATATATATATATATATATATATAACAACACCTAAAGTCAACATATTTTTTCCCGCTCAAAATTTGGTAAAAATATCTTTAAGTTCTCACTTCTTCTCAATTTCTCTTCAATTTATCTCCACTCATTTTATTCATATTTCCTTAAATAAATAAATTTAATTGTTTTACTATTATTTTAATCCTAATAATTTTATGTCCGAAAAAATAATTAAAATTAAAAACAATACTTTTGTATGCATATTTTTTTTCAATTAATATGTTGAAATTTATTTCAATTTGAGTTAATTATTGAAAAATTTGGGTTGTATTTGAAGATAGAGTTAAGTAATTAAGACATTATTTGAAATTGTTATAACATATGTTTACGTAATGAAATATAAATATAAATATAAATAAAATTTTAAAATTGTTGGTTTTTTATATTTACATTAATTTACTATACATGAAAAAAGAATAAGGATGCGTATAATGTCGATTCAACTAAAAACTATTTAATTCATTAAACATAAAAAAACCTAAACTAAATATACATACCATCACAATATAAAATCTCATACATATGTATTCCATTCGTCTCATTCTAATAGTAATATTTATTTTTTGCACGGGTTGCTTTTTGTACAGGGATTAAGAGATTTAGTATTTTAATGTATATTGAGGTGAGATAAATAATATTTTAATGTATAGTGGATGATTGTATTAATGTGGCTGAGGCGTCCCATTAAAATATTTTAATTACTTAATTGTTTGGGTCTCATAAAAAAAAAGTAGTAACTGTTAATATGAAACACCCAATTTAAAAATATATTACGATGGGTATGTAATTATATGTGTTTATATGTCCACAATAAATATATATATATATATATATATATAAAAGCACATGTGTTCAACCTCTTTTTCCCGCTCAAACATTTTAGTCAAAATCTCTTCTCAATTTTTCATCTTTCTCAATTTTTCTTTAATTTCTCGCATTAACGTTAGATATTGAGTTTTTCTATTTTATATGATATTAAGTTTTCCTATTTTATATGTATGTCATATACAGTAGTATTTCTTAATAGAGATTTTAGACATATATGGTAGTTTTCTTATGCACTTCCTCTAAAGTAATATATGCATAATTTTACGTAAATTATTCTCTTATTATTTATAGTATAATAATTATTAATAACTAATGATATTAATAACCTATATCAATTATGTCAATTGGTAATTTAAGATAATTGTGGCTATTGATTCAGTTGTTTTTAATATTTTAATTTTTAGAGTATTTCTTACTGTTATTATTTATAAATTAATCTCATTTTTTTCTTTTATCAATTTATGCCATACATATTATAATAATAACAAGTATTTTATTTATTTTTTAAATTATAAAATAATGTCATTTTTTTTAAATCAATTTATTCCATACATATGGGGTATATTTTATGGAGTATATCTATGTGTTTAATGTGTAGTGGGTTAAAAAGTATAATATTTTAGGGTATGTCTTGAATTAGACCGTCTCACATATGCCCTTACGTGAGATGGATAAAAAATTAAAAAATTATTATTACTTTCTCAATAAAATATTATCACTTTCGCTATAAAATGTTATCACTTTTTATTTATATTATAAATTGTTACTTTTCGTTAGTGATGTTGTCACTTTTTATCCGTCTCACGTATAGGCTTACGTGAGACAGTCTCACACAAATCTTTGCAAAAATAAATAGTGGGTACTTATTAGTATTATGTGGGGGTCCCATGAAGATATATTAATTATTTCGGTATGGGTCTCATTTATCAAAAATATAAATGTAACAATATTTGTGGGACGCATTATATTTAGTAAAATGTGACAACACTTATGGAACGAAGGAAATATATTTTTTTAATACAAATTGGGTAGGATGAAGGGAATATATTTGTTTAATTATTAAATTATAATTAATGTTATTTTTAATAGATAATTATAAATTAATTTTTGTCTTTTATCAATTTATGCCATGCATATTATTATTATTATTAACAAGTGTTTTGTTTAATTTTTAAATTATAAATTAATGTCATATTTTTTATTTATCAATCTAGGTCATACATAATAAATATGGGGTATATGTATAATTTTTGTCAAATATAACAATATTTGCGGGATGGGGGAAGTATATATTTTTTGTGAACTTTATATACTATAGAAAACGTATTTTCAGATACATTTTATATATCTATGTGTTTAATGTGTAGTGGACTGAAAAATATAGATAATATTTTAATGTATAGTATAGTGGGTAATTGTATCAGTGTTGTGCGTTGTTCCATGAATGTATATTAATTATTTTGTCTGGGTATTATTTATCAAAAGAAAAATATAACAATATTTTTAGGATGCATTATTTAATAAAATGTGACAACACTGATGGGACGAAGAGAATATATTTTTTAATATAAATTGGGTGGTACGAAGGGAATATATTATCCAATGAGTGTTGTTACATTTTACTAAATAAGGCGTCTCGCAAATATTGTTACATTTTTTATTTTTGATAAATGAGGCATACACTAAACAATCAATATATCTCCATGGAGCCACACACAACACAGTAAATGTAACAACATTCGTAGGAAGAATAAAGTACTCCAATCACCATATCACAACTTATACGTTTGAGATATTAAAAATTCCAAATATAATAACGTAGAATTTAAATAATATAAAAAAATTAATAGTTACATACACATAATATATTTCAATTCAAATAGAATTTTAATTATTAAATAAAATTTAATAACATTGTGATAACTTATTCCCGTGCAACGCACGGGTCAAATGCTAGTTTGTATATAATAAGTACTCCATCAATTTTTGCACACCTTTATTTTCAACATAGTATTATTTCCGCACATTTTCAACTTTTACAAATCAACGCTATATTTGTTTTGGTTTAATTAATAATAATAAATGTAAATCATTTTACATCACATCTATTTATAAGAGGTAACGGTGATGCATGTGTTGATCAGTTGATGTGTGTAATAGATAGGTCTATAAACGAGCCGAATAGAGCTTTACGAAGATTGAGTTTCGTTTGTTAAAAAATAAACGAGCTCGAGCTCGTTAGTGAAAGCTCATTTTGTTCGCGAACATGTTTGTTAACGTGTTCGTGAGCTTTTGTTCGTGAACATGTTTGATAACGTGTTTATGAAACTTTTGTTCATGAACACCTATATAATTTTGTTCATGAACTTGATAAACAAACAAACTATTATTCTAAAATAACAAAATATTCATCAACTACCAATAAAAAATATTTTTTATTATTATTTCATAAGAATAAGGAAATTTAACATGTATAAATACTTTCAATATTTTTATATTATATTTATATTATAAATAATAATAATAAATTATATATATATAAACGAACACTAAACGAGCTTGTTCACGAGCTTTTAACAAACGAGCTATGCAATGCTCAAACTCTGTTCGTTTACACAACGAGCTTAATTTAACGAACACAAATAAGCTCTTAACGAGCCGAGTCACGAGCTGTTCGCCGTACGCCCAGTTCATTTACATCCTAGTAATAGATAAGTGGAGTTTGTGTATAGTGTAATTTTACTAAATTCAAACTAAAATAAAAAACAATTTACTCCTTCCTCCCTGCCATAAAGCTTAAGCATTTTTTTTGCTCGTCTCATAATAATATTTACATCTTTATAATAAATGTGGCCCACGCAAAATCGTTAATGCATCTCTATATGACCCATCCACAATACTAATACGATTATTCGTTATATATTAAAATATTATATCTCTCACCTCCTATACATTAAAATATTATTTCAATTATTCCATGCGGAAAAACAAATGTAAACCTTGGGATATAAAGGAGAGATTACATAATTGTAAATTAGAAAAATAAAAATGGCCAAATCCTGTACTCCATATATAGTAATAATGTTAAAGCATCAAAAGATTTATTCCCTTGCTAATTACCTCACACATTTCCTTTTTATCCGTTTAAACACTTATATACATTTTTTAAAATAGAAAAAAAAAATATTTTAATAATACTATTTTTTATATACATTCTAATAATTTTACATATATTTTTCATTTAATTATTTAAAATACTCATTTTTTACCTGCATTCCAATAACTTTAAACATTTATATATATAAAAATAACTTTTTTTAATCTACGTGCACAATTTACTTTTATCGGAAGGATTATCATTTTAAAAAGTGCAAGAATTGTAGTAAAAGGTTAATGAATTTAAGTTATGTAAACAATAGAAAATGCATAAATGTTGTAGAGGGACGACACACCCTCTTGTGATATATAAAGATTGATCTATTACTAAAGCATGCTTATTATATAGGTAAAGTATGTTTAATTGTTAGTTAAAGTATGTTAATAATATATCATATTATAAAATCCTAAAATTATACTTTAATTCATCATCTATCATATTTTAGAAAATATACTTTAATAACCATTATAAATATTTTTATTTATATAAATATTTATATTCATATAATATACATACTTTAATATCTTTCACAAACCGTTTCATATTACGTTTCACAAGAGATTTGTGTAGAAGGATTATCATTTTAAAAAGTGCAAGAATTGTAGTAAAAGGTTAGGGAATTTAAGTGATATAAAAAATAGAAAATACTCTACGTAAATAGTAGAAAACCTTTGGATTGCAAAAGGGTAGGGAAAAAAAATTGGCTTGCAAAAGGGGGGTAATAGAAAAATCTGTGGATTGCAAAAGGGGGGCGAGTAATTGATGAAATAAAAAATAGGAGTACTCCATAAAGTCAAATTCTCATATTCTTTGGGTCACCGGGTGTAATATTAATTCAAATTTTATACATTGATGCATAAAAGTATACTACAAATTAATAAATAAATATTTTTAGTTAAATATTTTTAGTTTTACTGTCAAACTTTAATAGTTACATTTTTTTAAATGAGACGCGCACGAAACAATTAACATATTTTTATGGGGTTCACACACGACATTAATACAACTATCCATTTTATATTAAAATATAATTTTCTCACTTTACTATACATTAAAATATTACTCCCTCCGTCCCATAAAATGCTTCACGTTTACTGTTTCACGTTGTTTAAGAAAGATTATAATTTTTGATCAATTTTGTTGACTTTAGAGGATTTTGTAGTATTTTTAGGTAATAAAAAAGTATAAAGTAATGATATGTATGAAAAAAAGAGTGACAAATTTGAAAATAAACTAATTTTTGAGGTTGTTGAATAAAGTAATGTTTCCTTTTTTGAGGTGTGAAGGGTTTTGTGGGACAAACAAATGAGAAAAGTGTGAAGGGTATTTTGGGATCGAGGGAGTATATTTCTTAATCTGTGAAAAAAAAAAAAGACTAATTATTAGTATATGAGGAGGAATGGAATGTAAAAATGTGAAATATAATAATGGAGTGTACTAGAATACTCCCTCCGTCCCATGACAATGGTAGTTTTTGCTTTTTGGCACGTGAATTAAGAAGTATTATTTAATGTGTAGTGGATAGTTGTATTAGTGGGAGTATGGACCCATGTTTTAATTGTATTAGAGAGGATGAGTGGGTCCCATGTGTATAAAAAAGGAAAGATGACCCTTTGAGTGAGACGACCAAAATAGAAAAAAGAGACCATTGCCGTGGGACGGAGGGAGTATGAACTTATAGCCCATAGGAAAGTGAAGTGATAAACTCATAAGCAAAAATAGAATTTTTAGTGATTGGGTTGGGGGTGATAAGTAAGGTTGATGGGAATCAATGTACATCAATTTCCATTATTGACCATGCTTGTTTGATCTAATAATAAAAAAAAAATCAAATTTTCTTATTTAGCTTTACCTCCCCAATGATACTAATTATCAATATAATCAAAGAATTTGAATTGAGAGGCTATAGCTTAGTAGTCATTTTAGACTTTACAAATTAAGGCCCGGACTACAATGCCCACTGACAAAAAACGACATTAAAAAATGCCCAATGTAATAAAAAAAAGCAAAAATACCCACCTAAAAAAAGAGACTCTAATACACTTGATTTGACGTGAAGAAGCATAATTTTTTTTTTACTTAGAACACCTGTTCACTCGTCTTTCATTTTCTATAAATTCGTATTTGAGAATATAAATCCCTCGTCTTACGTATTACTCGAACTCGGTTTTCAAGTGACTTTGAGAATATAATATATATATCAAACTCGAACTTGAAAATATATATATATATCAACTCGGACTTGAGAATATATATCACTCACCGAATGTTTTGATAATATACTATCCAGACTCGATCGCTCTCGCACTCGGTCACTAAGTTTATATTTCTATTATAATAAAATAAGCAAAAGATTGATTAAATTGCTTTAATAAAATAAGCAAATGATTGATTAAATATATTTTTTAAAATTTTATTACTCTCCCATATAAATATTTTAATTTTAAATTATAATAAAGATTAAAAACTGAGTAATTATTTCTTTAACTTAAAACACAATGCACTCGGTCTTATGTCTAAATTAAAATTGTTCCATTATTCTTTTCTTATTTATTTTTGATTGATTTAGTAATTACATGAATAAAATATTTTATTTCATTAAACTTTATTAGCATAATTTAATATTTAAATGTTAATTTGGATATTACATATTAATATTAATTCAATATTATAATTTTTGTCAAATTAAATATTAATATTCATTTAATAATTTTATATGAATATTAATTTATGTCAATTTATAATATACAATATTTATTTCTATAAATCTTTGATTTTACGTTAGTTTTTTTAATATATAATTCATATCATTTACGTTAGTTTTTTAAATATATAATTCATATCATTTACGTTAATTTATAATTCATATCATTTACTTATCAACTTTAATTAAAATTTTAATATTTGAAATATTTAGAATGATAAATTTATTATATTCTATCAATAAGGAATTTAAAAAAGCTGACACATATCAGTAAAATCATTTTAAAAGAGGATATTTTTATTTATATTTAGTCAAAGTAGTCATTTTTGCACGCCTCAAAATCAATTTGTACAACGGAGATCACTACTAAAAGTCACAATAGAGCACAATTCTCTCTACAAATTACGATCACTACTAAAAGTCACATTGAAAGTGATAAAAATAATTTATTTATGGATTTATCGTGGTGAGCAGCAGTTCAGACGGACATGTGCTGGGTGATATCTTCACACTCAAATTAAAACTATTTTCTTGTTAAAAAAAAAGAAGTGAATTATAAAAAAAATACTAATTTATATTCATCACTAAACAATATAAAAGGAATTACAACTCCCCAAAATAAAAATCAACACTCCAACTCAAACACATACCAATGGATATGGAATCCGGAACGCCGCCACCGCCATCCACCACACAGTCGTCACTCAGTCGCCTCAACTCCGTCGTGGCGAAAAGCATCATCGGAAGACGATTTAAGATCACCGAGCGCAACACCACATTCACCACCGAACTCCGCGCCGGCACCGCCACGTTCCTCACAATGGCCTACATCCTCGCCGTCAACGCCTCCATCTTGTCAGATTCCGGCGGCACCTGCTCTGTTTCCGAATGCATCTCCCTCTGCTCCGATCCATCGATTTCCCCCGCCGACTGCGCCAACCGCCCAAATCTCCGCCTAATTCCCCCCGACGCCTCCTGCAAATTCACCCCCGTCAATCCCGGCTACGCCGCCTGCCTGGAGAAAACCCGGAAAGACTTAATCGTCGCCACCGCCGCCTCCTCCCTCATCGGCTGCGTAATCATGGGAGTTCTGGCGAACCTGCCGTTAGCTTTAGCCCCCGGAATGGGAACCAACGCCTATTTCGCTTACACCGTCGTCGGATTCCATGGCTCCGGCAACATATCATATCAGAGCGCACTGGCCGCCATTTTCATGGAAGGTCTCATCTTCCTAGCAATCTCCGCCGTGGGGCTCCGCGCTAAGATGGCGAAATTGGTGCCGGAGCCGGTGAGAATTTCCTCCTCCGCCGGCATCGGATTGTTCCTTGCATTCATCGGATTACAGAGCAATCAGGGGGTGGGCTTAATCGGTTACAGTCCCTCCACATTGGTCACACTCGGTGGCTGCCCCAGTTCCGCCAGGGTAGCGGTGGCGCCGGTGATCGGCAACGGCACCATCTCCGGCGACATACTCTGTTTGCATGGACGCATGGAAAGCCCCACACTCTGGCTCGGAGTAGTCGGATTTGTAATAATTTCATATTGTCTAGTGAAGAACATCAAAGGAGCCATGATTTACGGCATCCTCTTCGTCATGGCGGTTTCCTGGTTCAGAAACACCTCCGTCACGGTGTTTCCCGACACTCCGGCGGGTGACTCTGCTTACAATTACTTCAAAAAAGTCGTCGACGTCCACATAATCGAGTCTACCGCCGGCGCTCTGAGTTTCAAAAGCATCGGAAAAGCCCGTTTCTGGGAAGCTCTGGTAACATTCCTCTACGTCGACATCCTCGACACCACTGGAACTCTGTATTCCATGGCACGATTCGCCGGATTCTCAACCACCAACGGCGACTTTGAAGGTCAATACTTCGCGTTCATGTCGGACGCGTCGTCGATCGTGGTGGGGTCCCTTTTAGGGACGTCGCCGGTGACGGCTTTTATTGAGTCATCGACGGGGATACGGGAGGGCGGGCGAACGGGGCTAACGGCATTAACCGTGGCGGGTTACTTCTTGCTAGCGTTCTTTTTCACGCCGTTACTAGCATCGATACCGCCGTGGGCGGTGGGGCCGCCGCTGGTGGTGGTGGGGGTGCTGATGATGAGGGCGGTGGTGGAGGTGGAGTGGGGGGATATGCGGCAGGCGATTCCGGCGTTCATGACGTTGATTTTGATGCCGATGACATATTCGATTGCATATGGGTTGATAGGTGGAATTGGAACCTATATTGTGTTGCATTCGTGGGATTGGATTGAACAATTATTAAGGAAATATGGGGTGATTAAGAGTGATAATTCCAATGATAATAATAACAACAATGTGGTTGCTGCTCATGCCCCTAAAGAAGGGGTATAGTTTAAGTATGACATGGAGATGGAATAGTAATTTTCTCTAGTTTGCATTTTTTTTTTGTAAATTTAATTTTGTGGCCAATACCATTAAGCTTATGATTTGTGCTTGATTTGCTACTAACTGATTATTATTAATGAATGGGCTAACTTATACTTTGAATTTCTAAGGTTATTTTCATTTACTTGGCATGTACTTAGCCTAGCTTATGAGAAGGATTCACACCATATCTTCTTATATCATTTTTCATGTATTATTTTTGTGTCAAAATTTATATGGAGTAATAAGTAAGAGAGAAATATAATTAATAAGTAAGAGAGGAAGGAAATTTAATTATTATCTTATTATTTATACTTAAAAGAGGGTAAAGAAAATCAGAGAGCAGATTTTGTGTATGTTGTTTAATTGGAAATGATGTTGTAAACATTCATTACATTTTTTTCATTAAAGACCCGTATAAACTATTTAGCCTTGTATATCCCTTTGAATTTTTCATTAAAATTGTGAATGTATTGCAGTACAACACAATCTGATATACTTATAAATTCGGTCTAATTGATATTACCACAATTTCTAATTACTATTCTTAGCTAACAATAATAAATGTCTAATAATGTGTCTGGCCTCGAGCCTTAAGAATATAATAGATGGAACAACTTTTGGGGTAAGAATTGTGTAAAATCATTTTATATTTTTCTATTTAGATTTAATAATTTTTTATTCCATTAAATATGTTAGTATTATTTTTTTTTTTAAATATTGTCATCTTTCATTTATATTATAAACTATTTATAAAATAATTTATAACATCAATATCACTTTTAATCAATTGAATACTCCGTATCACTTTTTATCCCTATCATAAAAGACAATTTATGATGCAACTCTTTGCCCCAACTTGTATACAAGTCCTGAACAAAAAATGAAATCTTTGCATTCCTACCATGGATAAAAGTAAAAATGTACTATATATCTTGTAAATATCCGTGCCCTGCATTCTTCAATTGAGACAAAATTTTGATATTCTTGATAGAATCTTGTAGAATCACAAAGATCTTCAAAATATACTTTAAGGTACATCTATATCAAATTCTTGATTTTCTTTATATCAAATTCTTGATTGTGCCCTGCATTCTTCAATTGAGACAAAATTTTGATATTCTTGATAGAATCTTGTAGAATCACAAAGATCTTCAAAATATACTTTAAGGTACATCTATATCAAATCCTTGATTTTCTTTATATCAAATTCTTGATTTTCTTGATTGAAAATTATAGTATTACAAAAGAAAGTCTTTAAAATACTTTGCAAGCATGATAAGTAATCTTCTTCTATATTATATTCAAGTTTATTTTAACATAACATTTAAGAATAATAATTGAAATGGGGTGAAATTTCTCCTTAATTAACTCAAATAGAATCAAATATTAAACTAATTTAGTATGTCTTGGTCAATTGTTGAGCTGCTGAATTGAGAATATTTAAGTACACCTACTATGAATGTAGTCCAATAATAAGTTACTTCTTTTTTCTCATGTTTAAATTTTAGAGAGCATCACCAAGATTTTCTTTAAATTTTAGAGAGATTTTTTATAAAATAAAGAGGATTTTTAATTTTAAATAATCATATTTTTATCATGCTCTAACAAGTTCTTTATATTATCATTTTCAATGTACATTTATAACATATTTTCTCTTTTAATTTATTAAAAATTATTTCTGTTAAGCAAAAACACACAAAAAGTGAATAACAACTAATGCTATTTAAAATTGAAGAGTGAATTTGGCTCTTTAAATTTAGAGAGTGAAAATGATTATGTAAATTTAATTGTTAAAATAGAGAGTGTGTTGGATATTAAAAATAAAAATAAGAAATAAATAATTAAAGAGGCGTGTATTCAATAAAAATGAATATTTATTATTTAATAATTTAAATAAATTAATATATTTTATTATTTAAATAAAACTTAAAGAAAATGATTGAGAACCAACACCTTTCTAGACAAATGGCAACAATATTCATTATTAGGGTCATGGTTCGTCAAAAACTACACCATGTTAAGTTTAGACATTTAACAACTTTTTAATATAAATAATATTTTAGAGGACCACTTGGGTGACCCGTGATCACCCATGACCCTCTCACATGAGGGGGTGGGTCCCACATGTCAGGGAGTGGGCCCCCATCCTCTCATGTGAGAGGGTCATGGGTGACCACGGGACACCCAAGAATTACCCAATATTTTAAGGGGCATCATGTAACAAAGTTTAGGTACTTTGTATTTATTCGATGATAATGAATAAATTAAAAGGAAAGATAAAATAGAGGAAGCAATTATTAGTTTTGGCATAATGTTAATTGTTGGAAAGAGTACAAGAATAAGAATATATATCAATTTCTTATTGAAAAAGAGACGACAACACGGATAATGATGAATCCTAATTCCTAAACACATACTTATACTTTTTCTAAATTAAATATTAATGGTTAATTTTTTTACTTTTAATGATAATTTTTACTCCAATATGATTATATTTTTATTCTTAAAATTCATTTACTATTTTAATTAATCTTTAAGTTTTATTTTTTACTTTTAAAATTTATAGTATAATAATATTTACATAAATAAACAATTAAATATTATAATTATTATTTTATTAAATTACTCAAAATATCCTTCATCTATCATACTTAATTATATATTAAAAAAATCTTTTTAATTTTTGCACACAAAAATACTTGTGCAATTTATCGGGATAAAGAAAGTATTATTTATGGTTAATATATTACTTTCTACGCCAGCTTATGTAGCATCGTCTCAAGATTAGACACGCACAAAATAACTGGAACAGATAGTTTAGAACCGTTCAAAATGAAACCGAAGCTGGATATATTCGGTTCAGTTCCTGTTCCTCATTTCATGAAACCGAAATCGACGGTTCCAATTCCATAACAGGCAGTTCCACCTTTTTTTTTAATTTTTTAATTGATGTTGTGAGTGTGAAAAAAAAATTGGAACCGACGATTACAAAATTGAACTGAAACCGTCATAGAATCGATTCAGTTCCGATTCCACATTTTCAGAAATCAAAACCTACAGTTCAAAAATCAGAACCGGAACTTATAATTTCGAGCTGGCGTTCATGTCTACCCAAGATTACTTCAAATGAATATATTACGGGCAGAGGCGGATCCAATAGGGGACAAGGGGGTACAGCTGTACACCCAAATTCAAAAATAATAGTTATATATGTAGTATATATTTTATAATTTTGTCCAGTAGCTTGGTGGTTAGGGCTGTCCTACTTGACCTAAGGTTAGGGGTTCGACCCTCTTTCATTAATCTTTTTCTTCTTTTTACACTTTCATTCATTTTTGATTTTTTATATTATATTATTTCTAAAATTTATTTTATATTTTTCTTTTTTAATATAACTATAATTGGGTCAGTCTGTTTCTTTATTATATTTATTTATATTATTTCTTTATATATTTTTTAATTATTTTATATTATTTATCAATCATATTACTTTTAGGCTAATTATAGTGTGCACCCGGGTGTACCCTAAGATAGAGTGCATCTATATACAATTATGAACAATAATGTATACAATTTAATTGTTACTTTTTTTAATGAAAAATTGAGTGTAAAAAATATACAATTATTAAAAAAACATGTATACACTATTGAATAAAAAATTATACACATATGTATGTTAGTTTTTTTAATAAAAACTTAGTGTGAAAAAAATATACAATTATTACAAAACACGTATACAAAATAGAATAAAAAGTCATACACATATGGGTGCACCCTTGTACCCGAGTGCAGCCAATATACATTCTTACTTTTAATGTTATGCTATATTTTTTATTATTATTTTTTTCCCTTTTAAACATTGGTGTTTCTTTTTCTCCTTTATTGTTTTGTATATGTATATACACACAAAACATATTAAAGTTCATATTTTATAAAATCATTCAAAATTTTCTCATTCGTTTATTGCCTAAATTATTAATTGCAACATAAATTTATATTCAAATTATTATTATTTTTCTAAATATGTGTTATAAATTCATGATAATAATGTCCTAAATTGCTTTTTAAAAATGAAAATTAGACAATATTAATAGTAATCATAATTTTTCTATTTTAATTTATTTATTATGTGATTTCGAATATTAAATAAATAATATTTTTATAATTATATTTCGTACCCCCAAATTTTTTTTTTCTGAATCCGCCCCTGATTACGGGGTGAACGATGTGTTGCTTGCTCTAACTAGCAAGGATGATGGGCATGCAATTAATGCAAGTCGTTTTCTGGTTGTCCAAACAGGTCATTAGCGTAGGGCCACGTGGGGGCCAAATGTTGATTAGTATGTGATGCGACATGTGTGCCATAACGATATGTTTAATGTTGTTAAATCACATTCACATATTTGGGGATGTAATTAAGTAGGATAGATTTGTTTCATGTTCAAATTTTTACTAGCCACTACAATTTTATTTGGTCACTTTTTTTAAAAATAATTTACAATTTTATTTGGTCACTTTTTTTAAAAATAATTTTTAGTAGTCACTATTAAGTGTACTTTCCAATTTATTCCTATAATTGTCAGGATAAAAGACAAAAATCATGGGAGAATTATTATATCAGTGTTGATCGCATTAAATATGGTGGATGGGACCATATTTAAAATTATAAGAAAATTTCAGAAAATTTATTCTACATTTTTTTTTCAGAAAAAATTTAAAAAAAATCAATTTTTTTTCTTCTATTCGGCCTATTCGGCCAAAAATTTTGTTATATTCGACCTACACTTTTTGTTCTATTCGGCCAACACTTTTTTTTCCAAAAATTTTTTTAAAAAAATTCAATTTTTTTCTTTTATTCGGCCTATTCGGCCCAAAATTTTGTTATATTCGCATTACATTTTTTGTTCTATTCGGCCAACACTTTTTTTCTAGAAAAAATTAAAAAAAAATTGAATTTTTTTCTTCTATTCGGCCTATTCGGCCCAAAATTTTCTTCTATTCGGCCTATACTTTTTGTCCTATCCGGCCAACACTTTTTTTTCCAAAAAAAATTAAAAAAACTCAAAAAAAAAATTCTTCGATTCGGCCTATTCGGCCCAAAATTTTGTTCTATTTGGCCTACACTTTTTGTTCTATTCTGCCAACATTTTTTTTCAGAAAAAATTTTAAAAAATTCATACGGATAAAATTAATGCATTTTTTTGTATTTTAATAAATAAATATATTCATGGGGCATGTAAAAGTAACAAATTAATGCATTCAGTAGATTGTAAAATAAATTATTGTACTTCGGTACCTTTTGGTCAAAAAGAGACCTCAAACATATGATGAGTGGGTCCCTCTCAAAGGTATTTTGGTTAATTACCATAAAAGTGGCTAGAATAAATTGTTTTTAACACATGTGATTACTTAAAATTACTTTTAAGTAGTAGTAGCTACTTTTTGCGATTATCACTTTGTTCTAACACGTGATATCGTGTATGCTTCCTACTTACCTACGTAACAGAATATCCATTGGACTATACGCATTTTAACTCTACTTTAACACTAAATAAATCATAAAATGGCAACGTTTTACATTGAAAAATATTTAAACTTGGACTTTTTGTAACGTTGTCGCTTAAATTTTTTAAATATATTTATTTTGTAATTTTAATTTTTTTCTGTTATAAGTACTATTAATTATTTTAGTAGATGTAGTATAAGTTTTTTTTTTTTTCTAATAACAATACTCCAAAAAGTTACTATATTATAGGAGTGAGACTCTTGTGTGTCCGGGTGTATAGACCCAGAAACCGTGCGTCCAATACTACCCATTATTAAACGGGTCGCATATATGCTAAAAAATCCAAATTTTCATTCCATTCTTTTCCCTGTACAATTCCACCGAAACTTTTATGCAGATTCTCCTCCCAAATTTGATCTTCACTTCTCGAATTCTCACAGATTGTGTGTAATTTCTTTTCTCCAATTTCGTAATTCATCATCCTGTTGGAGATTGCACTTTGCAGGATCTACAATAAGATGAAAGGCTCAATGTGTGTGGATTTGATGCGTCGGGTATCAAATCCATGGTCAGTCAATTGAAAGGGCTAGAGCTAGTGAAGATGGAGATCGAGTGGTTGAAGTGGATGCTGAATCAGATCTGGAAGGCGAGGGAAACGTACGACGACGTATCGAGGCTGGAGGATGTGGTGGTGAGAAGAAGAAATTAGAGTGGAGATCTACGAGAAGAAAGTGGTAATGAGCATGGAAGAAGTGAAAAAGTTGAAGGAGTATTGGTAGAGAGAGAAGGAAGAGTTAGCGATAGTTCTTGAAATTCACCCTCGTGTGTAGCTGGATCTTTGGTTGATTTGGTTGTTAGCTTTTATTTATTCATGTTTCATTTTCAGCTTTTTTTTTCTCTTTTGTTGATCTCCATTGTTGGGGGTGTAGATTGCATTATCCAGCTTGCTGCCATGGGAAAAATTGAATGCTCCAATCCTTGAAGATGTGCAATCTTATATTTTGATTTCATCCTTTTTTCCAAAATTATTTTATGAATTAGTGGTTCGAACATTGAAGAACACTATTACTTTATAAAATAATTCATATTCCCTTATAATTATAGGTTAATCAGTGCTGAAGCCTGAATTCCAACGTTTTTAATGTTTAAAAAAATATACTTTTAAAACTTTATTGAATGGTATGTACCCTTTATTATTGAGCGTTGTAAGCTTTACTATAAAATTATATACCCTTTGTACCATGTTATTATAATTTAACAATATAAACTTAAAACGTTATAAATAGTAGTGTTCTAAACTCCATACCCTTTATGCATCAATAATATAATATTTACTCATTAATATCCTCCTTGCACCATGCCCATAATACCTTAAAAATATAAACTCGAAATACTGTAAATAAACTTCATATCCTTTACATGACCAAAGTGTACCCTTTACTTATCAACATTATACCTTTTACTCATAAAAAATATACCCTTTTAAAATATACCCTTTACATGATCAGAATGTACCCTTTACTCATCAACAATATACCCTTTGCATAATGTCAGAATACCTTTAAAACATAAACTTGAAACACTATAAACTTCATACCCTTTACATGACCACAATATACTTTTTACTCATCAACAATATACTCTTTACTCATAAACAATATACTCTTTGCACCATGCAATAATATCTTAACAATATAAACTCGACTTCATACTCTTTACATAACCAAAATGTACCCTTTACTCACCAACAGTATACCATTTGCAACATGTCATAATACCTTCTCGAAACACTGTAAACTCCATACACTTTACATGATCACAATGTACCCTTTACTCATCAACAATATACACTTTACAGTAAAAATCACACTGATTTAATTCAAATACAAATTAGCAAAATGTAAATGAAAGACAAAAAAAATATATGATATTTCCTTCACATACAAAACAAAAATTATCTCACTATACAAATTCTACAATATATATAGTGATTATATATCATAGCAAAAACTAATCATTTACTACATACATAGTTATAACCCCAACTTGATTATAACTACCTTCATATACTAGTCATCAACACAATGTATCAACCAACAAACACCGTCAAATATGCCTCTCTCCAAGATTAACATCTTTCAGTTCTTTCAATTTCTCTGTAGCAGTCTCTTTCTTCCCTTCTACAGCCTTTGACCCTTTTCATTTTACTTCTCAGCTTTTCCCTATAAATTTGAGGCTTCTCCTTGTAGAATTCAAATGAAAATTTAGTAACTCAAATTCTCATCTCATTTTGATTTGACAATATAATTGTTGCACAAATCTCAGCCATTAGTATAAGTCGAATTTCATGCTTCACGGAAAACAAAAATCATAATAAGTATAAATAAATTAAATTTTTATTCTGCATATAAGTATACCAGCAAAATTAATAATCAAAACAAATTATCTTGCTCAAATCAAGAGAAATATATACCACTTCATTTAAGTGTTTTAGATGATGCATCAATATTGGTGTTTCTAAGGTTTGTCATTTGAAATTTTAAATGTTACTATCATACAACGTAATTGGATATGAATTAAGACATGTTTAGTGCCCTTTAATTCCAAAATGCGGCTAATAAATTCAATTTGGTCATTTCTCCCAAACACACAACATTCATTCTCTTGTATAATTTCTTAATTTCTACCATATGTAACATAATCATCTTCTCTTATTTTAAATAGACACACATAATATAATATAGTTTATTTCTGTCATCTGTGTAATATCTTGTTCCCATAAGGTAGCTCAATCTGCAGGGAAGACTCAAGAGATCCATTAAGTCTAGAGTGGAATTTTCTTGTTTCAGGTGGATTACTTTTTATGTTCCATGATCTAATTGACATCGATTTAACCAACCTAATTAATAATCACCGAGCATCCATTATAGCATACTATTACATTCTAATTCATATAATAGAGAGAGAGGGGAGGAAAGAGGGGGATGCAGTAAGAGAAAGAGCATAATGCAGTAAGAGAGAGATGGAGAGCATACACATAAAAATACCTTGCAATTATATAATGGATAGAAATTCTACGACCGACACTTTGACTCACAGAGCAACCAGATACATCGTCGTTTATCGGCGGTAAGGAGTGGCCGAAGAACCCAAGGAGGAGACGACGCACGACGCTGAGATTTACATAGAGAGAGAGAGCACGTGAATTAGAGAGAGAAAGAGTGTAGCGCGGTGAAAGTCGTAAATGAATCTAGGGCTTTTTTCACTTATATACTCGGGTCAAATTTTAATATGGGTAGGGTCGGAATTGGGCACACAGATCTAAATTCGTGTGCCCGGGGACACAGAAGCTTTTGCCATATTATAATATAACAATTTTTTTCACCATTATACCAATAAAATTATTAGTAACAAATTACTAATAGAATTATTTACTAACGAAATTGATTTTTTTTTGCTAAAAATTTACTAACCATCATTTTACCAATAAAAAATTTCCGATGAATTTCGTCGTTAATCCATTAAAAAATCACTTTAACAATTAAATTAAAATTTTTATAAACAAAATATTTATTTGGTAAAAGACAGTGTTTTTTTTAGTGGGTTGAAGAGGGATACATGTCTTAAACACACATCTCAATGAAAGGTGTGTTGGGGATATGTGCCCCTCTTACATTCCATAAAACATGAGATGGAAGAGGGGTTAAAGTAGGAAATTTAAACTCTTGTGTAGAATTTTTTATTTGTAATAAAATTTTAATGCCAATTAAATTGTATTATCTCAATATAAAACAAACATTCTCTTAAAATATAACATCAGTTTGCGTAATGTGCATCGTTTCTCTCATAATAAGACATTACTTAATATTCTTATCACTAAATATATTTTGTGAGTGTATCTATCATGCACAAAGGTATGTACTTGCTAATTTGTAATCGTAATTTAAGTTGAAAGAATTCTAACATTTAATAGAAAGACATGCGTGTCATTAATGTAAAATGATATTTAGAATATGTTCATTTGTAATGCTTTAAAATCCAAAATAAAAATCAAATTCAAACTATTCTCCAATTTGAAAAAATCTAAATCAACTTTTTCACAATTATATACACAATCATTACCTCAAGTTCATCACATCAGCTCCCAATCTCAAACTTTAAATGCTACCTAAATTATTTGAAACTTTGGAGTGCTTGTGGGACCAACTTGGCCAACTAGAAGTAGGGGTGAGCGGTATGACATACCGAAGATTTTTTTGTCATACCATATACCGTATCGAAATTTTCGGTATTTAAAAAATCATATCGTTACCTTACCTAAACTTTCGGTATACCTTAATTCGGTATACCAATATTTCGGTATAAGAAAATAGTATACCTTCTGCTTACCAATATTTCGGTATGCCATGTCATACCTAAAATATCGGTATATATCATCCTATTACATAGTTTGCTATACCGTTATACATCTAAAATTCAATAAATCTTATAAAAACCATGTACTAGAAAAGTAAAAGATAGCTATAAAACATACTCTAATAAATAACAAATTCAAAAATATACGACAATCTACAAACGACCAAATTAAATAAGAGTAAGTCTCATGAAAACCGGGTTTACAGGTAAGCCTTATTTTTTAATATTACTCTTTAATATATAAAAAATAACTCTTTGAAGAGTAATAATTTTTACACAATAGAGTAATAATTCGTATCTCTAAAAAGTAATTTTTCATGTACTTAAAGTAATCCATACATCGAGATTTACAAGAATTTGAAGAGTAATTTTTTAATTTAAAAAGTAACAATTCATGTGCTAAAGAGTAATTTTTTATGTACTAAACAGTAACCGAGTTTACATAATTAATATATCTAAACCCATTTTACAAAGTGTTTGTCATTAAATAAATAGTACCTAAGAGATCTACACAAAAATATATTCATATACATAGAATTACTTAATTAAAAAATAAGTATTAATATCATGTAAGTCAATGATCTTTATCAATAATTTATAATTATGAAGAAATATACAGTAGGATTTTAGATTTAATCTTTAATAAAATAGTGTATATATATAATTTAATTAAAAATTATAATACATAAATAATAATTATAATTGTATGTATCATCTAATATGGTAATATCGTATCATATAATTCCCCAGCCCTAACTAGAAGTGGCCACCACAATATAATTTGTGTACTACGAGAATTTATTCATAATGATGAAAAATAATTCATTTTTAAAAGAAATTCTTTATTAACCACTAAATTATACAAGCTCAGTACCCTTTAAAAAGTTCATGTTTTTCATTCACTGATTCACTCTAATGAGTCTAATTCCTTTTTTTTTTTTACACAGGTGTCCACGCAACCATTAAAATATAAGGTTCATACATCCATTAATACAATTATTCACTATACATTAAATAATATTATACTCTTTAAATTCACATGCAAAAAGTAAAGATAATCTTTTAAAACAAACGAAGGGAGTATTTTACATATCTTTGTACATGTCAAATTATTTGTGTGAAACAATTTCACGAAATGACATTTGTAAGGGATAATATATTTAATAAGAAATGATAATTAATTATGAAAGTATAAAATGATTTTATCGTAACACAATCTCAAGCAAATGTGTCTTTTGTACATGCACTTCTTTTTTTTTACCCATTCTAAAATAATTTGCGTACTCTCAAATAGGAACAACTTATAATATCAAAACCGTTAGTATAATACTACAATAGTATTAAAATAATACATATAAATTAAGATAAATATATATTATTATTTATTATTGTAGTTAAACAAACCAAGTTGGAAGCCAAAATGATTTGAATTGGGTAACCACGTATCTTATTATATATTCCCCACAACACCAAATAAATCTGTTTGCAGCTGGATGAGTGAAGTGTATTTAATATTCTACACCTATACATATTTAATACTCCACCCAATATAAATGAATAAATCTACAGTTAATGTAAAATGAAATCATTTAAACCTTCATTCTCTATTAATTGAAACATTCATGAGTTGTGATCATTAATAAAATATGATTATTATAGAGATAAAATATATTTTTTAGTAGTTAAAATATGTCTTTAGTGAATTATAATACGGAGTATAATATAAGATTTTATATTTTAATGTATTATTATGCATATTTTACATATATAATAGTCATATTTTATAATCACCGTCTCACAAGACGTCTTCTATTTAAAGTTAATATTATTAAAGTGTTCATTAGCAGTACTAATATTGCTTTTTCTACATAGGAATAACAGTCTCTTATATAATTGTAAGTTTTCATTATATTAAAGAGCAATACTAATTCCACTAAAAGGCTAAAATTTATGTGTTTTCGAGCACCGTGCATCCAGATATTCTTTAGTAGTATTAATTTATATATCCTTTAGTATAAGGATGTGTACCCTTTATTTCATGAAAAAAATTAATAAAAGTATATACCCTTTAGAACAAAATTTTGTATTCTTATTAATTAGGTGTATACACTTTAAAATAAAATGTTATAGTTTTACACATTTTGCACACCTGGGGACACAAGAGACCAACTCTTTTATGTTAATTTTTGCGTTTATATACCAAGCGTTTCACTTTATATATGTAATTAAACCAGCAAATGATTTAATTCAACATATTTATATGCTAGTAAAAGCTAAAAATTAATTCATATAGAATTAATGTAGATTTGTAATTAAGTTGTAGATAATATCAGCAATGTGGTATTGTCAAGTGGATCTCGTGAGATGCATAAAATCGAAGGTAGATGTGCCTCTCAACTGTCTGCTTTTTGAAACTAACATTTTTTTTAAACAATAATAAATTTTTGTATATGTCAAGCTCCAAGTTGTAGAGTGTAGACCCACCCTTATTTTAATATAATAACACTAATGTGATGCTTTTATTTACTCCATTTTTTACACTCCTAACCTATTTATATCTTGATATTTTTTAGTCAATTATTTTAATGCTTTTTGAGTCAATCATATGGTAAATTTATAAACTTTTATCTTAATATATATATAAATACTTTAATTATCTTATTCAGTGTGATGCTTCTAGTCATATTGTGTGATACTATATTTTTTTTAAGTAAAACTCAAGTCGAATAATCCATCTATATAAATTAAAATTGATGCAATTGGATGAGGAAGAGTATTACTCCACTAATTCATAAATAGATATTCCCATTAATTTATTCAGAAAATGGACATAAAATCGTGGGTTCACATTATAAAGAGTAAGTCTGGTGTGAACGCTTTCCCACGTTATGAACTCTACTTTTAAAAATTAATTTTTAGTAAATAAAAATTATCTTTTAAAAAGTTATATTTTTAATTAAAAAGAATAATACTAGTTCATTTCTTTAAAAAAATTTTTTATATATTAAAGAATAATTAATTATTTTTTATTTAGAGTATTTTTTTTATTTAAATGAATAATAGTTTAGTTCTTTAAAAAATAATTTTTTATATATTAAAAAGTAATCAATATAAACAGATTCATGTGACTGTTTCACACAAGGTCTGTCATTATAAGAGATGAGAGGTGTATTCTTATCATTTAATCAATAAAATTTTAATAATTTCAGACTCTTGAGGTAAGGCTTTTATAAAACGTAGAGTTAGTTTATAAAAAGAAAAAAAAACTAATTTAGGTGTAAATAATCAAAATTATAATTAATCACTAATAATAATAGATCTAAAGCAAACATACTTAATTACTTAAACAGGGACAAGTTGCGATGTTTCCATGCATGTACCGAATGTTGGAAATTTTATAACACCAACCAATCACTTTAGATTGTTAGATTTCTTCTTTCTCATTTTTTTATATCATCTCTCGTACATTTTGATTATAAGATTTCTTTTGTCATATTTTTATATCATTTTTCGTAATGGACATGCAAGAAAAGAAAAAAAATTCAATCATTAATCTTAATATTTATTCTTTTTCTATAATGTACTTCCTCCAATCATGGGTAAAGAGATGTATTTGTTTTTCACATAAATTAAGGAGTATTATTATTTTATGTAAAGTAGGTAGGTGTATTAGAGAGATGTGATGGATAGTGGTGGGCTATTTGTGGGTCTTTTTACTTAAAGAGGAAAATGTTGCATTAAATTCTTTTTTATTATTATTATATTCTTTTTTTTTGCATTAAATTCTTTTTTTATCCCTCACAACTTGCCGGAGTTTGATTTAGTTTTATGCTATAATAATAATTGGCTTGGATATCTTATGAAATGATGGATAAAAGTGTAAATTGATAATTTAATAATTTCAAAGTAAAAAAGTCATGCAATTAAGCCCCATCCTTACTTTGTTTGAATAAATAACAAAAATCTTTCCTCCCACCACTAATATTGGTCGATGTGTAAAGAAATAAATTAATAATAATATATGCCTTATCAGATTATTATTAACCTAAAGTGACGTAAAAGCATGTATCTAATCAACTTCCAAATAATGGCAAATTTTTGTTATGACTGTTAGTAGAGATGTAAATGAACCAAACCGTTCGCGAACTATTTGAGTCTTGATTTGATTAAGTATTTGTTTGAGCTCGTTCGTTAACTTTAACGAGCCAAACCAAGCTTGAATTTTGAGCTCTATAAGTCTATCAAACCAAACTCAAGTCTAAGATTGTTCGGCTCGAAAGCTCGCAGTCATATTCGTTAATAGCTCGCAAACGCGTTAATAAAATTTATAATTATTTTTAGTGTTATATATTTTTATTTATTTATTAATATTCAATAATTAAATATTTTATATTGAACCACACAAATATGATAATAATTTAAGTGATTATTTAAATATTTAAATATTTTTTTAATGTTTATTACTATTATATTTTGTTAGTTTATTTATTTAATATTATGAATAAGATTAGATGTTTATAAACGAAACGTTCTTTTAATGTCTACGAATAAAAATATTTAAATGTTAATGAAAAAATGTTCATAAACAAATTACTTTATGTGTTCATAAACACGCTCGTGAGCCTTAACAAACAGTTCGAGCTCGAGTTCGATATTTTTTTTGATGAGTTCGAGTTTGGGCTCGAGTTTGATAATTTTTTTTTTATAAGTAAAAATATTATTCATTATGGGTACAAGAGATACCCTAAAGAGTACAAATTTACAACAATTAATACCCTAATACCATCCTTGGGTTAACTAGCCAATTACAAAATGAAAACTTAGAGCACCGCTGCTCGACTCGATTCAATTACATCCCTATGACTATGAAATGGATTCAAATAAAAAGTATATTATATTATAGGCCAACCCTTATACCGGGCTTAATTGCATTTTGGATAATTAGGGTTAAAAATTCTCTTCTGCTTGTTGATTATTATATATTGCTATGTTTCATTCACTTGCTCTATATGTTTTCCATTTATCTCAATGTGGTATATATAATCATGGAATGTATAACTTTTTCTTTTATTTCTGGTGAGCGCGATACTGCGTTCTCTTTCTGTCTACATTTTTTTGTTCTTCCCAACATGGTATTATTAATCGTCAGCTGTAAAAATTTTCACTTTTATTTATTGTGGACGTTATATTTTGTCAATTTCTATTTACAATAATTTTCTTATTTCCAATAGTTTTCTTTTATATATTGTGGGCGTATCTCTTTCCATTTGTAATTAATACTGATTGTTTTCTGTGCATGGGGTCCAATTACTTAGTAATAAAATATTTTATTCGTTCGTCTCAAAAATTTTTATTTTATTATTTTGAATGTTAACTCTAAAAATACTCATTTCTCATTCGGGGAACGGGCATTAATTCTTGCATTCACATTTAAAATATATATACTTATTAGTAAAAACATACTCCAACATTAATGAAATAAAAATTTATATAATTTGCTAGCGATTTTTTTGGCAAATTTTCTATTAGTTTTAGATGAATAGTTGAATATGAAAAAATAATACATTCATTGAAAAAATTAAATTTTATAATGAGGGAGTTCGGTGTGAATCTTGTTCACACGTGAACTTTATTTTTATAAAATTACACTTAAAAAACAAATAAACTCTTCATAAAAGAGATGAATTATTAGTCTTTTGACTAAAAAATATTACTCTTCAATTCTGATATGTTTTGATGAGTAATACTCTCTCCGGCCACTTACAAGATATCAATTTTATCATTTTGGACGTCCAATTCAAAGGTATCTATTTTCTCTATTTAGTAAAAAAGTACATCATATGGCCTACCACTTCCCTCTAACCAACTACTCACTTTACATATAATAATAATACTCCTTAATACACGCGCAAAAAACAAACGAGTACCTTTCAAGTGGCCGGAGAGAGTATTTTTTATTTAAAAGAGTAATAATTCAATATCTAAAAAGTAATTTTGTATCATTGTATGTACTAAAATATAATAAAAAAATCAATATACAAAAATTTTAAGATTAATATTTTTTTATTAAAAAAGTAATTATTCACTTTTCAAAAAAATAAATTTTCATGTATTAAAAAATAATTTATAAATTAAGATTTGCGTGACCTGTCCACACAAATGTTTGCCTTAAATAATTAAAATAAAACTAACTATCCATTTTACTCTGCTTTTTAGCCTATAAATCATATAGTGCACCAACTTTTTAGCTATAAATCTTATGATGCACCGATGTACTCATAATTACCTTTATTATTAAAATAAGCTATATAAAAAAGAGAACAAATTAATTATACAAGATCAAATTAAAAGATGACGAAAGATCCCCAGAAAATGGAGTGACGGACGGACACAGCGGAATGTAATGTATCCTTATTATAAATACAATGAATTAATATTTCTATTACTTAGTATTCTGCAAATAACAATTATAATATTGATTATGAAGAATATTCATCAACAAATTAAAATTTTGATTTGTATTCAATGAGTAATTGATTTTTTCTATTCGCAAACACACAACTGGGTTAACACACTTGCACGCTGATTTATTTATTATTTTTTAATATATGAAAAATTATTTTTTTAAAAAATTATTATTCTATATAAAAAAGAATATTACTTTTCAAATTCTTGCATCTTAATTTATCAATATTTTTTTTATACATGAAAAATTACTATTTAAACAGATGAATTATTACCATTTTAAAAATATTACTCTTTAAATTCTGATATATTGTGATTATTTGTATTTTTTTTGTATAAAAATAGCTCATCTATATAAAAATAATTTCTTACAAACTAAAATATAATTTAAAAAAATAGATTGCATGATTCATACTTCAGAGTATATCCCTCCTTCTTATTTGTATATACCTAGAGTTGATATTAGGTGCAACTACTTTATAACTTTTTATTCTATTTTGTATATATGTTTCTTAATAATTGCATATTTTTTTCACTTAAATTTTTATTAAAAAAAACTAGCATCCATATGTGCGTAACTTTTTATTCAATAGTGTATATATATTTTTAAATAGTTGTATACTTTTTTACACTCAATTTTTCATTAAAAAACTAACAAACAAATTATATACATTTTTATTTATAATTATATATATTTTTGTTCATAATTGTATACATTTATAAAAGTGAATGCACTGTATCGTGAGGTGCACCCAAGTGCACACAGTAGTATTAGCCATATCCCTATTGATCAACATTACATTTGGAATATAGAGACACATTATTATTTATATTTATATTTAGAGAGTGACTAGGGTACAACCAGAGTACCAATTGATTGGTACCTCCTTTGATCCCCACCCTTAATTAATTTCTGCTTCTTCATCAAAACATCAGAACACACGCACTGAAGGTGAAAAAAGGAGGTTGTACATTTCAAAATTGGTGTCCCTTTCCCACCCTAGTCATTGTCTTATATTTATATTAAGAAATAGAATGAACCGATATTTTATGTATGAATTTGAATAAGATACTACAAAAAAACTATTTTTTAACAACGGAATATTCCGTTGCTAAAAGTCTTAATTCCATTGTTAAATTGGCTTACCAACGGATTAGCAACGGAATCCGTTGGTAAAATTCTGTTGGTAAAGTGGTGGTTGCTAAATTTTTAGCAATAAAAAATCAATTTCGTTGCTAAATAATTCCGTTGGTAATCCGTTGCTAATAATTCCGTTGGTAATTTATATAATGGTTCCCTTGGTAATCTGTTGGTAATTAGCAATGGATTGAATTCCGTTGCTAAAATAGATAAATAAATCCGTTGACATTCCGTTACTAAAATAAAAATGTCATTTTTGTTGTTAATCCGTTGCTAATTACCAACGGATTGAATTCTGTTTTTAAATTTGGTTGCTAAAAAATACTCCTTTTTTGTATGAGATTGATTGGTTGCAATTTAAAAAAAAAAACATGTCAAATATGAAACATTAAACTAAAATACTTGTAGCTTATAAAAAAAATCCTATTTATTATGTAACTTGATTTTATTGAATTTTTTTTAGTATATTAAAAAATTAATTTTTAGATAATAAATTATTTTTTTAAATAAAAAAATATTATTCATCCGAATAAAAATACAAAATTCATGACATATTAAAATTTGATTAAAAATAATATTTTTTATTTAAAAGAATAATAATTTATAAATAGAGTGATTTTCTATAAAATCTAAGTACAAAGTATAAAATCTAAATATATATTCTAAAATGACCTAATTAACTTTTATTTATTTTACTTTTACATCAATAATAATAATATATTTTGATATATAATATTTAAACCGATGATAAAATGGGAACCTCAATAATAAATGGTGAACAATGTAACACATCGATTGGGTATCTACATATTCTGCATTCGTAATCTAAAACAAGATCCAGGAAAATTAATTAATATAATGAGAGAATATTAATAATTAATTAGCAAAAAGGGCGTAGAATTTAATCTACATAAATTAGTAGTCCATCATATATACTCCCTCCGTCCCGTCCTAATAGTTACGCATTACCATTTTGGGCGTCCCACCCCAATGGTTACGTTTCATTTTTTAGCATATGGGACCCACACAAATTAACTTTTTCTCTCTCCATAACCCCACACATCACACTAATACACATACCCACTTTACATTAAAATATTATTTCTCTCACCTCAATACACATTAAAATACTATACTCATTAATCCACGTGCAAAAAGCAAACGTAACTATAAGAACGGGACGGAGGAAGTATTCATTATTAGACTTTTATGCATATTCTGAAGCAGTGGGAATCGGAACACGTGCATAATCATGCACCTTTCGATGTCCAAATTTAAATTGCTTATTATTTATAGTGGATATATTTATATTAATATACCAACAACAAAAATTAGAAGTGGATAAAATTGATTTAATCAAATTGGGACATCATTCACGAGAATCTATATTAATTTAATATAAGTAGAGCACATAAGCTTAAGCTTGCTGTTTCATTTTTCTACTTTTTTATATAATACAATATATAGATATTGTGACAAGTATTAACGTCTAGGTTAAATATACTTATTTATAATTAAATTATGTTATTCTTAAATATAATGAATGATCTATAAAATTATAATTTTATAGTATTATATTTATGATAATTAAAGTATACCTATCTTACAAGTAAGTATTTTAATATAGTAACAAATTAAATAATTTTTTTAACACTTTCAAGCCTTTTAATTTATTTATATGTTACCTCCCAAGTGTATAAATTGTTTGTGAAATAATTTTATTGCATTTTCATTATTTGCTTCAATTGCTAAATAGTATACTATAATTTTTATTTTAATCGGTCCCAATACTATGCACAATATAATTTTTATTTTAAGTAATAATAATGCAAGTAAATTATTTTATGAAAAATTTATAGTATAAAAATAAAAAATTATATATAATAAAAAATGATAACTATTTAAAATAATGAGTGAGACTCTTGTACCCCAGGGACACACCGTGTCCCATGTGAACACAAGAGTTTTAATACTAAAACTCTTGTGTTCACATGGGGACACTGTGTGTACCGGGCCACAGGAGTTTTTGCCTAAAATAATATAAATTTATTTCACCGTAAAACAATCTAACATAATACTGCCCATTTTTATTTTTTAAATTAGAAGGAAAACTACTACCCTTCTATCAATTCAGGACCGAAAATAATATGAAATTATCAAGAACATAAAATCATAAAATTATTCAAAATAATTTAATAATAGCCACATTAATATTTCATAAGTATACCCTAAACATATTATTTTTATATAAATTTTTATAATAATTACTCAGTAAAAGTTTGAAATAACATAGTATAATTAACCGAATTACATTGTTTGACTTTTAGGCATTTTATAATTTAAATTCTAAATGGATAGTTTAATATCCTTAGAGTTTTAAATTAATAGAAAAATCTTTTAGATCCTTGATCAATAATTTACATAAATTCATGATTATCATAGAGGTAGATTCCTTGCATAGTTGAGATTAGAATTTGTAGGTCAATATTTGTAAGTACGTTAAACATGAAATTAATGGATAATTACAATTATTCCCCTGATGAGATGATCAGAGCTTCTAAAGCAAGTTGTCGGAATTTATGCTAATCGTCTACTTGTTCGATCACTACTCATCTCTCTCTCCCCCTGTGTCATCTCTCCACGTGTCACCTTATAAACATCACTAATTCTTAAAAAGTAACTTCATTTTTAACCTACTTGTCTGCCAACAAATTCAACATATGTCCTTCAACATAATAAGTTGATAGAGAGAGGGAAAAAGATGCCAAAAAGATATATTTGTTTTTTCGTTGGGTAATTCAGAGAATCCATCGATTATATCTGAAAAGCAGCAACCTGGAATTGAGTATTAATTTAAATTCTTTTTAAAATTCTTTTTTCTCACTCTGAAATTTTATTTAAAGAAAAATACTATCGTGGAGGAGGTTGCTCCCCAAACGAAGCACACATATATTTTATTATACAATGGTGTTTGCTACAATTTTAAATATTCATATATTGTAAGAAGAAAAAAAAAAGAGCCTACAAATTTTTAAATATATACTACATGTAGTACAATAGTAATTTCTTAGATAAAAATTTGTGTGAGATGTAAAAATTTACGTGAGAAGGATTATAGTAAAATTGATAATATTTTATAACGAAAGTGATAATTATTTTAAAAGATGTAAAATGGTCTCACGCGAGACGAATTTATTATAGCAAAATTGATAATATCTTATAGCGAAAATGATAACTAATTTAAAAGATATAAAATGGTCTCAGGTGAGTGAGACGTCTCACTCCAGACTTATCCCTATCTTATCCTCCACTCATCCCATAATGGAGTATATTTTTAAATTGATTTGAGAAAAAAATCCACGGAATTATAAATAAAATTCTAAACATATGTACTTTTAAAGATAAAGAGTTCCTAAGAATTAATTAAACTAGAGTTGGTCTATTTGTATTTCCTAATGCACGGGGAGTATAATATTTTGTTCTAAAGTATATACACTTTAATTAATAAGGATAAAACTTTTTATTATAAAGATCGGATGAAATATGAATAATATAAATATTTGATTAAAAAAATTATTTTTTTCCAAAAAATAAAGGATACAAGTTCTTATACTAAAGGGTGCAACATTTAATATTAAAAGTTACAGCTTCTGGAAAATGTGAGATTTGGGAGGCACGGTGTCCCCGAGAGCACACAAGTTTTAGCCATAAAACTAAAGGTAATACTTGTATGAGAGTGTTTCACGTAAAATTACTTTTAAATTTTCTTAAATAATTTTCACTTTTTATCAAAGAAATTATCACTTTTTATTTAAACTGGGAAATGTTATAACTATTTATTTATACTATGAATTATTCAAAAAATAATTCACTATACCACTATCACTTTTTAATATTTAGAGTATTACTTTTTATTAAAAAATTAGTATTATGTCTTCTCCGTCTCACATAAATTTTCTAGTGAGAGTCTCACATAGATTTTTGAATCAAACTAAATACTCCATAATCCTAGAAGTAATGATTTAGAAAAGAGAATGTATAAAAGATAATATAATTAAAGTATCACTTTTTATTAAAATATTATAACTTGTTATTCATTTTACGAAATTTTCCAGTGGGATAGTCTCACATGGATTTTAATCAAACTAAATATAATCCTATAAGTAATAATTTAGAAAAAAGAATGTATAAAAAATAATAAGTATATTGAAAATTAATAGTTTGTAAATATATATAAAAGTGTTTTTTTAGACTATTTGAAAATCTAAATCTAGATTTTAAAACCTAAAAAAATAGTGATGTTGAAATTAAGTATTGCAACACTTAAGAAATGAAGACTAAAAGTTCATAAATAATACTCCTTCCATCTGGTTGAATGAATTCCTTTTGTTTTTCACGTGAATTAAGGAGTATTATTATTTAATGTATATTGGATAGTTGTATTAGTGGATGTGTAGGTCCCATATTTTAATTTTATTAGTGAATGTGTCTAGATCTCATATGTGTAAAAAAAATATTTTTTAAAACGAACGCCCAAAATAAAAAAAAAGAAACTCTTTCAAGTGCACGGTGGATAGTGGGAGAGTAAAAAATTTTGAGTGTATCAACTAAAATTTAATTTTATATGAAACACAATTTGAAAAAAAAAACCAAAAACGTAAATATAAACTAAAACATAGAATTTTACAAGTGAATCTAGGAGACTAGGAGTCACTCTCCACATTAGTTTTTAGGGTTGGGCAAGTGTATTTATTTCGAAATTGTGAATAATTGAAATTCAATTTTATATTAAATAAATACAACATAAAATACTATTAAATATCATAAATAATGACTAGATGCTCAATTAGTAATGTTTGAATGGTTACGTTTAATAAGATTAATAAATAGTAGAGTATTTCAATCTATAGTTAATTGAAATTATAATATTTTAATATATAGTGAATAGTTATATTAATATTGTATATGAGCTTATAAAAATATATTTAGGTGTCGTTTGGTAAGAATTCCTCAATCGAAATAGCAATGAGTATCACTAAGGAGTCAATGACAATGAGAATGAAGGGTACGTAGTAGTTATTGAATCAATGTGAGTGATTGATAAATTTTGTTTCTACTGCACGAACTAAACATCAACAATGAGAATCAATATACATTTATTCCCATTACCCCCTCCACTACCCCAACCAAGCAGTCCCTAATTATTTAGTGTGACATAAGAAAAGGAAAGGAAAAATAGATTTTTTTGTCCGCTAACTTTGCCCAATTTTGAATTTAGTCAATAAGTTTTTCACTTTTTGAAAATCGTCCATTATATTTGCAGAATTTTGAAAATCGTCCATTATATTTGAAAATTTTGAAAATCGTCCATCATGTTTACCAAGTTCAACAAAATCGTCCGTTTCAACAGGTCATTAGCAGGTTATTCTAAAAAATAAAAATAAAAAATATGTAAAATATATATATACTATTTTTAAAAAAATAGCCTCCACTAAGAATTTATATTATACTCTCTCCGTCCGCCCGAAAGAGGGTATTTTGCTTTTGTGCACGTTGATTAAGAAGTATTGTTATTTAATGTGTAGTGGGTAGTTGTATTATTGGGAGTGTAGATCTCATATTTTAATTGTATTAGTGGGTGTGTGTGGATCTCATGTGTGTAAAAAAGGAAGTGACCCTCTTTGGAACGGACGACCAAAATGGAAAAAAGACCCTCTTTCGAGCGGACGGATGAAGTATCAATATTTAGTCAAATTTGCTCCACTTTAGTAATGAGATTAATATTATTTGTTTGGTATACGGAAGTGAAAAATAAAAAGTGAGATAAAATTGGTTAAATAAAAATATGATATAGATTAATTGGGGTGAAAATATTCAAATGACCTGCCATAGCAGGTCAAAGGACCAAAATGTTGAATTTTATGAAGTTAATGGACTAATTTCAAAATTGTTATAAAATTAACGGACTAATTTCAAAATTAAAAAAGTTAATGGATTAATTTCAAAATGAATGAAAGTTAGCGGACGAAAAAATCTATTTTCCCAAAAGAAAATGTTATCATTGAAGGGGGACGCCCATAATAACTATTTGTCTGCTGACAAAAGATCCATTTACTTTATACAACATTAATTAAGAAGTACTCCCTCCATTCCATAACAATTGACACTTTTTTTTGGGCATGAAGATTAAAGAGTATAATAATTTAATGTAAAGTGAAGTGAGAGAAATAATATTTAATTTGTAGTGGTAGTTATATTAGTGGTGAGTGTGAAGTGTGTGTGGGTCATGTAAATAAATAAATTATTTTTGTGTGGGTCTCATATCCTTAAAAATAAAATATGTCAATTTCTATGGGACAACAAAAAATGAAAATGTGTCAATATCTTTAGGATGGAGGGAGCAATATTATTTTATGTATAATGATTATTTATATTAGTAGGATATGTGAGTTCCAAAATTTTGCTATATTAGGAATTTGTATGTATTTCATATGTTAAAAAAAAAAAGAGACTTTTTAGAATAAACGTACAAAATAATAAAATGATAATTTTTTTATTTTTTATTTTTGCATGAGTAATATGTAATTATGTAATGAAGGGAGTACATTGGAAGTTGAAAGTAAAAATTTAAAAACATAAAAATCGACTTCCATAATCCATACAAAACATATGCTGACTAAAACAAACGTCCGTCCGATCCAATGTTATAGTCTGTATATGTACTGTTGGAAGATGTGACACATCATTAGAAGTACCATTAATAGTTTTTCCATACATTCATCAAACACAATCATTTCAAATATCTTCATACAGAAGAAATGAGCAGTAGCCAGTGACAACCCCCCATCCCCAGCATTTCATTAGCTAGCTGGCATACGTCGAGTATACTTTCAAGAAAAAAAATACTCCTATCAAATTTGATATTCCTCCTACGTCTCAATCATATGTTACCATTTGTTTTTAATGTAATTATATTATTAGTGAGTGATGAATTATATTTGGGTTCTTTTATTAAAAGAAAAAATAAGAATATTTGAAGGATACATCCAATATCATAAAATGAGAACTTTTCGATAGGATAGGGGAATATAAAATATAAATAGGGTTAATTAGATGCGTAATAAAATATAAAAATACACTTTTATTATTTATACCCCAATTTAAAAACTTCGTCTTTTATGTTTAAATAAGTTAAAAAAAAAGCTTTAATCAAATTAATTCTAATAATGAAATGAGTAAAGTTGACTTAATATGACAAAAAATTAGGTAAAATTTTTAATAATATATTCAATTAATATTTTCTAATTATAATTTCTAGTAAAAATTGAGTAATTTTAAAATTTAAGTACAACTTTTCGAGTAATGTTGTGAGTAAATTTGATTAAATGTTAAAAAAAAATAGTGGTGAATTTTTTTGAGTAAATTAATAATTTGAATAATCGAGTTCAAAATTTCAAATTGAAAAATGACTAATTTAAATTTCGATAAGAGATTTCAAGTAAAAGTTTAAGTAAACTTCATTTAATTTCCTAAAAGTGGGTTAAAAAATTGAGTAATTTAATTTTCAAGTAAAGCTTTCGAATAATATTTCGAGTAAACTTGATTTAATATATAAAAAAAAATCCAAGTAAAATTTTTGATGTAACAGTTTTTGAGTATTTCGAATTAAATTGAATAGTTTTTCAATTAACATTATTTCAATTAAAATTTCAAGTTAAAATTTGACTAATTTTAATTTAGAGATTTTTCGTGTATATTAGCGAGTAATCTTGAAATAATGTATTAAAAATTAGGGTCGAATTAAAAATTGAGTAATTCCCGGTAACCATTTTCTAGTCAAATAAATTTCAAGTAATGTCATAATTATGTGAGTCAAATATTTTTGAGTAAATCTAAAATTAGATCATACTTTCAAGTAATGTGAATAATTTTTAGGTTCATGAATTTGAGTTAATTCCATTGGAGTTATTGATTGCTCATTTACATTTTTGGTGAGTAAGTTGCAGAGTACATAATTTTGAATTAAAAGAAATTTCGAGAAAAAATCATCTTTTGAGTCGATCATTTCGAGTAATTAATGTTAAAATAGAATCAAACATTTCTGGTTGAATGAGAATGATTTTCATGTTAATGAATTTGAGTTATAAAATTTTGAGTTAAATCTTTAGAGTTAACATTTTTGAATAAATACCACGAGTAATTAATTCATAATGGGACTTGCAAATTATGAGATACTATTTTTAAGCAAACATTTATGAGTCAAAGAAATTTATTAACATTTCGAGTAATCAACATTGAATCAAACATTTTCTAGTTAACAATTTTGAGTAAATGTCAAGACGAGTCAAAATTAAAGTTTCAAATTATGATTTAAAATAATCAACTAAATATTTTTTATAATATGGAGGATATATTTTAAATATACTATAATAGAATTTTAAAAAAATAAACGCAGCAACCTATACCACAAATTTTATAATGGCAAAAATCCGTGCGCCCTGTGGCATACAAGTCTCACTCTTTTTTATAATTTAGCTACATGATCATAGTTAATTAGGAAAGTATTGACAATACAAATATGTAAATATACGTGATTGATGTAATCTTTTATTATTTGATTGTCGTTAATTCTCAATTGTAATTATTGTATTCATTCATTATTTAATAGTGAAATCATCAATCACTTAAAATTATCGGTGGTACAATTCCTCTTCTGATAATAGTCACAAAACCTCTTAGTTCTCATAAGTTACTCCATGCAATCAAATCAGATTCAAACTTTATGGCGCTCCCATTTATCCCTTTGTTATGTTTTGAGCACAAGTAGTAGGTATGAGGAACGAGAGCGGCTATTTGCACCTCTGGAATTGCTAGACGAACCCTGATTACTAAACTTATTCCATTAAAATTAAAAGTTATATATTGAATTATTAAATACATCCCGTACAAGACAACTTTATCCTTTTAATTAACTATACATTGTCTGTCTACTTCAACCACCAATCACCTTCTAATTATTGCATGGCCAAATCCCAATTTGAACTCAACATCCAAATTCGCATTTCAATTTCGTCAGTCGCCATGTTTATTCTCAAGGCAAGATGCTCGAATGTCCTTTAATTTATATTTAGTTCGTTTTTCTTTTAAATCCTGTTTCATTGCTCCAATTCTGTGTTCTTTATGTTGCTGTGATTGCAGACATCGAGAGTAGTAGCATTTGAGGTTTATGGGTACAAGGATTTCACTAAATCTGGTTTTCTAAGTCCCGGTTAATATTTTAATTTGGGTATAATTAATTCAAAGGGTAAAATTGTCTTATATGGGGTGTATTTAGTAATTAAAATATGTAATTTTTAATTTTAATGGGATACATTAGTAATCGAGGTTCGCCTAGCAATTCTGGGGATGCAAATAGTCGTCTCCATAAAAAATAATATAGATTTATGATTAGTTGGATTTAATAAATATAAATCTACAATATAGGAGTACCATTTGTTAAGAAAGATTTAAGTAGAGTAAAATTTAACTTCGTATCAAATCTAAATGTAACGGGACAGTAAGAGATAAATGAAATTTATATAATTCCGATATACTAAACTCAAATTAAAAGAAGAATGAATTAGATAAACTTGTACCTAAAAAAATCAAAAAACAAACAAGGCAAATGATAGAAAAAAATGTAAAACATAACAAAAATAACAGATAATTTTTCCAAAATATTTATAAAAAAAAGAACGTTTAAATTTAATAAAAATGAAGAATAAAAAAAATTTTGGAAAATTTTTGAAGAAAAGGAAAAGGTTGGAAAAAAAATGAAGAAATTTAAACATATCAAAAAATTAGAAAAAGGTAAAGTCCCTTGTGATTAGAAGATATTTGTGTAAGAAACCTGTTAAATTATGATTGTTATGTAGATAACGCATGCTTAATGGTGGTTAAAGTATACTCACTCCATCTTATTTCAGATGACACACTTCATATTTTGGATTGTCCCACAAAAAATTGCATCTCCTAAAAAGTAAAAAGTTAAACACAATCACCTTTCCCCCATACATTTTATTTACAAAAAAATCACTCATACCTAACACACCTAATATACTTTATCATTTATTTATTATCAAGAAATACCATAATACCCCTAAAAGTTATTACTTTTCTTAATATTCGTGCCGGATGAGGGATTGAACATTTGTGAAACGGAGGGAGTATTTTTCTAAAATATGATAAAACATGCATTCATTAAAGTATAATTTTAGGATGTTATAATATGGTTCATTCCAGACATACTTTAACTACCAATTTATTTTACATATATAATAGGTATACTTTAATAATGAGTCAACTCGTCTTCCGTATATCAATCTTCCAAGTGAATGCCCTTTAGAAAAATAAAAAAATAGTATAAAAGAAAAAAATTTAAAAAAATAATTGAAAAATATCCAAAAATATTGGGAAAAAAAACATTAAACTTAAATTTAGATAAAAGATATAAATTCAGAAAAAAAATAAAAATTCGATTATTATTTTTTTTCCCATATGCAATGGAAAAATACAGAGAAATTAGAAACTTTGAGAAAATGAAAATTTTAAAGAAAAAAAATAGTTTAATTACTTGCATAGAATTTTGTCAAACAATGAACATTAAGTCAATGTACTTCAGAATCATTTTACACTATTTTTCAACACCAACAATGAGTTTCAAATGAATGGATCTTTTATCTCATGATTTCTAATTTTATGCATTTCAAAATCATTAAAATTTTAAATTGGTAAATTATCAAAACTTCCCTCGAGGATTGTCTAAACTACCAAATAAACCACGTGGTTTGAAAAATTACTAATTACCCCCTTTAACTTGTTTTTTATTTGAACATTAATAAAAAAATATTTTTTTTTAAAAATGAAGAAGGATAGAAATGACATCAAGACCCATATATTTAACATTATATTTTTAAATTTCACTATTTTTTTTAAAAAATATTTTTTAAAAGAAATAATTGGTAATTTTTCAAACCACGGGGTTTATTTGGTAATTTGGGCAAACCTCGATGGGGGTTTTGGTAATTTACCCTTTTAAATTCCTATATCCAAAACCAACCTTCAGAGACATTAATCTTTATTTCAAGGACAACACTATTGCCACCCGAAATATTGCTAAGGGCACCCAATTTTTAAAATATTTGGTAGTGAAATTCCTATTATATCCCACCCCTAAATTTATACTCACACTAACCCCACCTAATTAATTTTGCTAAATCCACCCAACACCATTACTAAGCCCACCCAAAATTGAATTAGTACTTCCTACACCAAATTTTAAACATTAAAAACGTATTTGGAGTAAACTTAAAAAAAAAGATAATAATAATAAAAAAAAACAAGATCAAAAATAAGAAAAAAATTAGTTAATGTAAATTATTTAGGTAAATTGTTTGTAATTTTGTTTTATGCGTAAACGTTAATAATTTCTAGCTACATTAAAATGAAAATTTAGAATTTAAATTATTATAACCCTAATTCATATTTTGTAATTTAATAGTTTAATTTGTTGTAATGGACGCTAATTAAATACTATAACCCGTGTAATGTAACCATGTATTTGAGGTTTTCACTTGTGGACATCCATTCTGTTGCTGTTAATGTAACCAGTGGACAATTGAAAAAAAAAAGTGAGAAATAATAATTTTAAAAAAAGGGTGATGAACACAAGATAACAGAAATATTGCCACCTCGCTTTTTTTTTTTCTTCTTCTTCTGAATTCCAATCCCACCCGGCTGCAGTATTGAATCTGGGTTGCGGTTCATCAATTTTTGTTAAAAAAGTAGATGGCTATAATCTGTAATAATTTTGGGGGGATTTAGTAAAATTAATTGAATGGAATAGTGTGAGTGTAAGTTTAGGGATGTCAAGGATATAATAGGACTTTCACTACCAATTTTTTTTAAAATTTGGCTGCCCTTAGCAATGTTTCGCGTGGCAATATTCTCGCCCTATAAATGCAATATCTCATTCACAATATTATCTTACCTTATGAATCCTAACCTAACCATAGCTTTTAGACTTTTAATTTAAGGCCTTCAATCTGCCACATAATTCATCTAATAGTACATGAAATGGGGAATCTGCACTCCACAAACAAGATCTCAACTTGTATGCAGAATGCAAAGAGATCATAATTTTGACATATTCTGCCAAATTCTAATATTATACATAACTTTGATATATTCTGCTAGATACTAACATTATATATCAGCTTGTTTAAGCCTACAAACACCATCAAATTCATGAAATCGTGAATAACCTTAAACCTTCTTAAGCTATGAAACCAAGTATAGGTTACTAACAAAAGATTTTTTTATAATGAAACACACCCCTCAACCAATAATTCATTCATAACACAATCTATAACAACAACAATGACCCTTGACACAACACAACAATAATGCATAATAATATTTTACCAAGTTTCCATGATAGTGTCCCTATCGTCCAGTCCAAGATCCTGCCTACGGCCTACATATGCCATCTTCAATGTAGTATAAAACGAGGAACCAAAAAACAAGACCTCAATTGACATCGTCGCATCAACAGTAATTGGCAAAATTGATGAACCTCAATTCCAATGAAATAACATAGAATAATTCAGTAAAACTAAAAACTCTCAGTCCTTAAATCAAAAGTTGTACTTCAGCACCTAAAAAGTGGCAAAATTAATGCAGCTTATCCAATGACATTACATTGAAGAACTCAGTGATACTAAAAATCTTTCTCTAAAATATAACTTATATTAACTCCACAAGAACAGACATAAAGCCACAAAACAACATGATAACGTATTATCTATTAAATTTTCAATGTGAAATCAGATTTCTCACACACTCTATTACTATTCCAATTGATCTCTCAGAGAAATTGATACAATGGCAATATTTTTTCTTCCAAACCATCATATATACATTTGAATGCAATATCTCCACATTATCTAGTCTTAACCCAAAAAAAAAAAAAGGCTCCGCAGCAGCCACAGATTCCCCAAATAATGATCAAAACAGCCCTTTTATTTCCATAAGTTGTGAGAAAAATCAGTAAGGAAGACAAAAGGTTTTGCAGCTGACCTTAATCCTATTTTTCTTAGTTTTTTCTAAATTTATATTTTGGAAGTGAACAAATATTTCTTATCGGTAGCCCAACAAATTTCATCTTATGCCAAATAATAAATATCGTCATACTAAGTCCAAATGATTAATAAAAAGTATATTAGTGCTCCATGAAAAAAGGTTTCTACAATGCTGAAGAAGAAACTTACATTAACAAAATTTATTTCATCCAACCGTCCTTGAATTCTCAGAAGCATATATCAAGCCTCAACAAGATCCTGAACAATTACAAAGCAAGAAATTAAGAAATTGTGATTTAAGGAATGAAAAAGATAATGTTATCACATATGCCTCCAATTTCTAAGATACACTAAAATACCTGAAATTTTTCAATGCCTTACTTCATGGCAAATGTTGAATATTAACAACTAGAAAAGTTTGTCATGAATATCAATACATATCTTATACCAATGGAATTATTTGACAATATACCTTCCGAAAACATACTAGTATTTGCTGATTTTTCAAAATTTAGGTAAATCTAAAACAACTTTGGCTCATTGTTTTTGAGTTTTTGTACATCTGAAAATCACTTGACTAAGTGATTAATGTTAGTTTTGAAAATTTTATCGAAATAATGTATAAAAAGGAAATATACTTCTTCGTTCCGCAATAAGAGTTTATATTTTGTTGGTTTTTTGTGTCCCCACGTGCACAAACTATATAAAGGTACACCATTTTGTTCTAACGGGTATACAATTTAATTAAAAAAAGTAGAACATTTTGTTCTAAAAGGTATATACTTTTCATTAATATTTTTTATTTTTTTCAAAAAATAAAGGATACACGTTTTTATAATAAAAGATATACTCACTCCGTCCCACAGAAGTTGTGACATTTTTCTTTTTGGGTTGTCCCATATAAGTTGTCACATTTCCTTTTAAAGTATATGAGACTCACACAAAATATATTAACATATTCACATGGGCCAACACACACTCCACACACACTACTAATACACATACTGACTACACATTAAATATTATTTCTCTCATTTCACTTTACATTTAAATATTATACTCCTTAATTTCCGTGACCAAAAAAATGTAATAACTTTAATGGGAAGGGGGAGTACAATTTAATAATAAAGAGTATGGGCGCAGGATGTGCCCCGGAGACACACAAGTTTTAGCCTTTTACTAATTAGAGTATTATACTATAAGACAATGTTCGTTTACAGTTTTCAAACCCAGGTTTTGGTTTTCAAAACTCGCATTCAGATTTTAAAAACCACCCCTATATATACATACTACATTCTCTTTCCTCAATTAATACACTTTCTCTCTTTATCTCTCCTCTCTCATTTAATTTTTTAAATAAATTAATACATCTATTTGACATAAAGTTAAAACATACCCTACTCAAAGCCCAAAATAAATATAGAGCACACTATATATTCATGATTTTCAAACCCCACATAACCCCAATCCAAACATCACGTAAGAGTTATATATTTCTCTTTTGATAAAGATTATCCATGCAAAATATTAATAATATCTTTATGGGTTCACACAACACTAGAACCACTCCTCAGTTTATATTAAATTATTATACCTTTGAACTCAATATACATTAAAATATTATATTTTTTAAATTTTTGTTTAAATACTAAATTTAATTGTCATAGTTAGATGGAGGAAGTATTAACTTGTGAAGAAAAAAAAGATGAGAGTGAAGAGGTAAAGAGAAAGATTATGAAATGAGAATAGATGATTTATTTTAGAGTTTGTAGATGTATATTGCGGTGATTTACTATTTTTATGTAAAAAGTTAAGGTCAGAAAAGAGTTTTTTAAAACATGTTTTTTTTTAATGAACTTGTCCTAAAAAAACATATTAACAGTTAAAATTTTTAAAATTTAAAATTATTAAGGAAAAGTTAGTAAGAAGGATTCGTTTAAATGTAATATTTGAACATTTTTACACTTGGATTATGTGAATTAATTCATAAAAATGCTTCAAAATAACGGTTAGGAATTAACCTAATGTAATAAGGAATTAATTGATGAAAATAATTTCATGTTATCATCCCGCGTGCCTGACTCTATTCAGCTTGTATCACACTTCTCCTGTTGGTTTTGTCAAATTAAAAGAAGGGATTTTTGTCCCATATCGGGTGGGAGAGAAAAGGAGAAGGGAATTCTTAAGCTATATAAGGAGGCCCTTGGACTTGAAGTTAAGTGCACCAATCAAGTACATTTTAATCTTTGTATTTGATTCTAGTTAAAATTCATTTCTTTGATTCTCCGATTTTGGAGTTTTCCACGTGAATTCTTGTGTTGTGCTTTTTGTGTCCTTAGGAATGAATGGGGATCTGCTTATCCTAACAAGTGGTATCAGAGCCCGGTTCGGGAGCTTATAAAGTTCTTAATATGCTCTGTGGTTGCAGCATAGTCTGACCTTCCACATCAGAAAAGATTTTATAAGAGGAAGAGTGTTATTCATTAGGCTAAGGGTGGCATGAAAGAAGTGGAAAAAGCTAGTGGCACAAGGGGGTCAGAAGAACAGCTGGATGCGGTGGCATCTCCTTTCTTGCGGTGAAATGTGCCGAACTATGGCGACAGTGGCGTGGCAAGGGGTAGGATTTGCGGGACAACAGTTTTTGGCAGAGTTCTTGGACCTGCAGCAATGTGAATTACTGGGACTCCAGGTGGTGGAGTTAGCATAACAGCGGCATGGGATTTTCCATGGATGTCGAGTCAAAGAAGTTTGAAAGGAACATGATTTTTTGGTAATGACGGTGGCGTGTGAATTGCTGGGACTCTAGGTGGTGGAGTTGGCTTAACAGCAACATGGGATTTTCCATGGATGTCGGCTCAAAGAGGTTTGAAAGGAATGGGATTTTTCGGTAATGACAGTGGCGTGGGAAAGCGGCGATTCAACGAGAAAGATGATGATGTGGTGGCTTGGTATCAGCTGGCGCTAGATCAGTAAAAAATAGCGTAGATTCAACCGACAAGTGGGGAAAAGCATCGTAAATTTCAAAGGGTTGGAATCGGCTTCAAGTGACGATACTTTCAGTAGGAAAAGGGTTCGAACAAACCTGGTGTAGCTTAGCGGTAAAAGACAGCGACGTCATGTCGGTACATACGGATTTTGCTCAAGGTGGAGCAATAGTGCGGTAATTGCAGTGGAGCAATGGCATGGTAATTGCTTACGGTGGAGCAATGGTGACGTTGTTGGTCAATGAGGAGTTGGTGCGGCAACAACTCTGAATGTTGAGTTAATATTATTGGGGATCCTTATGATATGTCAGTTGTCATGGAAAATGGTATAATAATATTAGCTGGTCCACAAGTTTGCACACAGACATTGACTTGGCAGGTGATATAGGGTGTGTGGTGGATGTATATCGATGGCTGATGGACTTCCAGGGGTAGCCAAGAGCTGGAAGTAGCACCATAAATATCAGCAGGTATTTTTCGATATGTGTCGCAGGAAATTCTTAGAATAGTTGATTCTAAGTGGTCTACTCATATGGTGGAGTAGGATTCTAGGGATTGAGAATTGATTGTCTGTGAAGACAATGATTCTTAGAATGATTGATTCTAAGGGATTCTCAAGGTTGAGAATGATTGTCGGTAAAGACAATGAGTCTTCTTTTATTTTAACAAGGTGGAGATTGTTGATTTTGTCAAATTAAAAGAAGGGATTTTTGTCCCACATCGGATGGGAGAGAAAAGGGAAGGGAATTCTTAGGCTATATAAGGAGGCCCTTGGACTTGAAGTTAAGTGCACCAATTAAGTACACTTTAATCTTTATATTTGATTCTAGTTAAAATTTCTTTATTTGATTCTCGGTTGTGAGAATGAAGAGAAATGTGTGAATTAGTCAAAGATTTATAAGAGTGTAGGGATTGGGGATCGGGAGAAAGAAATTTTGTGTGATTGTAAAAAAATTTTACATAGTGGTGTTTTCTCGGTCCGTGATTTTTTTTCCGATTTTGGAGTTCTCCACGTAAATTCATGTGTTGCGCTTTTTGTGCCCTTAGAACTGAATGGGGATCTGCTTATCCCAACATCTCCCGTAGCTTCTTCCGCTACTAGCATCATCATGCTTGATCGGCACTTTCTAGGTTGTACGTAAGTTTGTATCTCTGCCTTGTTAATTCCATTGATGACGACTTAGCTCTCTCTTTGATTTGATGATAGGCATAAAAAAACTCTTTATTACACTTCACAATTGCCTGCAAAACTATGCTAATCATTTCCAAGATTAGCTGTTGAATTCATGTATTTGAACAAGGACGTGGGTCGTCAACATGTGCTCGCACATTAGGTTTTCAATTAATTGGTGAACTTTAATATATTTCTCAATAGAATACATAAAAAATGAGCCATTATTTTCTTGATTATGATGCTTGTTGTTAAACGACCACCTCATCTAAAAGTTTAAGTTGTTAGAGAGGAGAGTCGTTTAATACTTAATCAAATCACTCTAACACGCCCCCTCACATGTAGACGGGGAATTTTTACCTCAAGCCTTTCGGACCTTTGGTAATCATGGGCTCTGATACCATGTTAAACGACCACCTTATCTAAAAGCTTAAGCTGTTAGAGAGGAGAGTCGTTTAATACTTAATCAAATCACTCTAACACACCCCCTCACATGTAGGTGGTGAATTTTTGCCTCAAGCCTTTTGGACCTTTGTTAACCATGGCTCTGATACCATGTTAAACGACCACCTCATCTAAAAGCTTAAGCTGTTAGAGATGAGAGTCGTTTAATACTTAATCAAATTACTCTAACACTTGTATAATTGAGTTAAAATTATTTTTGGTCCCATAACTAAAATGAATTTTTGATTCTGTCCCAAAAAGATAAAAGTTTCAATTTCGTCCCGCAACTCCTTAAATTGACCAATTTTGGTCCCAAAGTCACCGGAATCCTATTTTTGGCCTGAAATTGTGGCTTTCCGGCATCGTAATCGTAGCAAATGAGATAAACCATGCGCATGCTGCATAGTTTACTATAGCCTCAGATATAAAAGAGTGCCCTGATGAATCAAGCCTCAGAGATTTCGTCGAACCCCTTCATCTGTCTCAAAGGGAGCTGTATTCCCAATTCAGGATGTCATTCTTTTGCTTCAGCCTCTGGTTCTCATGGATCAGGTTGGTGAACGAATGATCCTTAGCTTGGATTTGTACGTTAGGCTTTGCCTTGTTGGACCGCCGGCAGATCTTCCCGAGTTCATCTCTTTCGCCCTTGCGGAATATCTGGTTGCTGAACTCCCACCAGTTTGTTGCCACTTCACGAAATCCATATTTTGATACAATTCAATTAATCAATGGGTTAAGAGATTGATTAACAGATAATAAGAGATGGAACACACGTAAGTGTTGAGCTATCTGACGAAGTTGGAGAAATTAGCATGCTTGAAGAGGGTGGGGAGTAAATCCCTGGCAAACTCCGCCGGCTGCCACACCACGAACGTCGTGCCCTCCTAGTTCCACGATATCAAATCGTTTGTAGCTGTTTCTTTCACAGCATCTGGTGCCAGTTATGTCAACTACTCCGACACCCCAAAGCAAGTCAACAGTTACGATTGTGGCCTGTATCTTGCAGCCATTTCACGAGCAATCTGCAAATGGTACACCAGTGACGCTCCGAATGATACCAAGGAATTATGGTTATGTATGATGAAGGAACAAGTAAGTCCATCTGTGGTCTCTAAAATGCCAAGTGAAATCCTTGAAATCGTGCCACGTAGGATTACATTGCTGGAAAGCCCCAATTTCTGGTTAAAAAATGGGGTTCTGGTGACTTTTGAGACCAAAATTGGCCAATTTCAAGAGTTATGGGACGAAATTGAATTTTTTTTATCTTTTTTTGGACATAATCAAAAATTTATTATAGTTATGGGACCAAAAATGATTTTAACTCCTTGTATAATACTACTGCAATAGAATCTGGGTAAAAAAATATATGAAGGGGGACTTCAAATGATTTGATTCTACAAATATCCACAAAAGTTATAATATATCATATGAAATTATTTTATTTTTTTGAAAATCTCCATTCCCATCCTTTTTGGAAAATCTCCATCCCCATCCTTATTTGTAAAATATAATATCTTATTGAAAATTTTGGTATAGTAACAATATATAAATTGTTAATAATATTTTGGTATATACAGCAATACTATAAAATATTCAATTTTGAATAAATACCCACTCCATGATATGCAAGCAATACTATAAAATATTCAATTTTGATAAATACCTACTCCATGATATGCAATTATAATTACTCCCTCCTTGCTGTGTATTTATATTTGAGTCGGAGCTGCTGCTATCATCTTCCTAACTGTTATCAGTATATAGATAGTATGGGCCATTGAGATTGTCGTCATCCTCAACCTCCAGGCTCAAAAGGATGCTATCAGTATACAGATTATCTGGGTCATGTAGGTTGTTGTCGTCATCCTCAACCTTCAGGCTCAAAAGGATGCTATCAGTATACAGATTATCTGGGTCATGTAGGTTATTGTCATCGTCAACCTTCTGCTCAGGAGGATCGATGTCATACTCTGGTGAAACGGTTCCATTTTTCTTTGATAAAAAAAGTATTTATACTTAAATCTTTTTTAGTTTTTTAATATGAAAATATCAATAAAAATAATTAAATTATACAATCATTATGTATAAATAATAAAAATTTAAACATTCAATTTATAAGAAAATTAAACTAACTTTAATAAATAATAAAAATTAAAATGTCAAAAAAATTTATAGTTTTAATAAACAAATAGTATAGTACTCCACCTGTTAAAAAATAAATAAATAAAATAGTTGGTAAAAGTTATCATTTTTCTATGAAATATTATCCCTTTTTATTTATAATGTAGAGTGATTATGAAATAATATTATCATTTTTTTATTAGTATAACTTTTTTATTTATTAAGGATTTAATAACATAACGAATTTCATAATTAGCATATAACCATACAGAGTGTTTTCATTTCTCTTCTATTCTATTAAAATTTATCTTCTATTCTATTATTTTAATAGAGTGCATTCTTGATGCATATTTTCTTAACCTACCATCAACTCCACTCCTATAAATGTAGATACTATATATATTATTGAGCTAAGAACGCATGTTTTACTTTGAAAATATCGAAGATTAAAGGTTGTTATAAAAGTTTTTCTTTAAAAATGTTAGTTTCTTTAAAAACTGTTGTTCAGCCTACCATCAATTTTTGTCAATTAGATGTCCACATATTATTGAAACAAAAACACTTTTCTCATGTAGATGTTCACACTAGAAATATTATTGAAATAAAAAAAATGACATGTGACATTTTGAAATATTATTGAAAAATAAAATAAAATGACATCTAACATTTTGATAGAACTTGCAAAAATAGAATAGCAAAATGTTATTTTACTCATTCTTATCACATTTGGCCCAATCGTTGATGTAAGCTATGAAGTATATGCTCCAACACTTAATTTTGTTATTGTGTATTACAAAATTTCTCACACTCAAATACTTCAATATTGATCTCCTGGTTTGCCATGGAGAGGTGGTCGCAATCAGGAGTTCCTCTGACGGATCGCACACCGTATGATAAGAGTTCAACGGAGGCATCGTAAGAAGATGATAGGAATAGGAAGGGTTGCATCGTCAAATTGGTTACCCTTTATCGCACATCGCACACTCCAATAATTTTGTCATTGTGTTTCACAAAATTTCTCACACTCAAATATTTCATTGATCTCTTATGACTCCTTTGCAAGTATAGTAAAAATTCAATCATACCTTCGTGTAATTCATTGATCTCTTATGACTCCTTCCTTTCCAAGTATAGTAAGAATTCAATCATATATGCGTTGCAAATATAGTAAGAATTCAATAATATGAAGGGGAGGACTTCAGATGTATGAATTTTTTTTTGAGAAAATCTCCAATCCCTTTGATGAAGTTTATTAGCCTACCATCCACTACACTCCTATGATAAGTTTATTAACCTAACATGTAGATACTATATATATGATTGAGTTAAGAGAACATGTTCTATTTCAAAAATATTGACAAATCTCCTGTAAATGTAGATACTATATATCATTGAGCTAAAAGGACATCTTTTATTTTAAAAATATCAACAATTAAAGGTCCATATAAAAATTGTTTTTCTTTCTTTAATAAATGTTGTTCAGTCTACTATCCACTTTTGTCATGTAGATGTGGATGCTAAAAAGTATCTCAAAAAGGCACAAAAATAAAAGATAACCCCCAGAACTCTCTCAAAAATATGTTATTGAGTTAAAATATAGTCAATCTTCTATACATGTAGATACTATATTATTGAGCCAAGTGTGTATCTTCTATTTCAAAAAAATACTGTCAGGTTTACAATTTCATCCTACTTTAAAAAAAATACTATATTTTAATTACAAATTAGCATATTTTATTTATAAAACAATCATACTTTAAATTGATCATCTCACATAACTCTCCTCTCTATTTTGTGATCATTCTTAAAATCAAATTACTTCGATACCCTTATCACTGAACTTAAAAAAAGATACATACTGTGAAGTTAGTGATTTTGCAATCAAAATCCAAATCACCTAAATCAATGATAGTATATTAATATTAATGTTTTCTCCATTCAAGCAAACTGTAATCAATCGCAGATTCGCAGTGTGGTTGAATTGGAGAAGAAAATAAACATGACAGCATATCCAAACATTAATTTACAATTACAAAACAGCACATTCAATTCTTCTCCAGAGGGTCACAGTTTCTTTACTTTGGTAGTGAATCTCTTCCTCCGTCCCACGTATTTAAGAAGCTCGTCTATGAAAACGACGGGGGCGGACACCAAGACGACGAGGAGCCATTCGTTTAAACTCAACGGAACCACACCAAACACGTCTGCAAGAAAACGAACATTGAGTATCAACAAGTGCAGGCCAAGGGAGAGTGACATAGCCACCAGAAGCCAAGGATTTTTCCATGGTGGCATTCGGACCAAGCTGTTGTCTTCCGAGAGAGCATTCAGAGAGTTGAACATTTCGATGGCGACCAGCACCGAGAGCGACAGAGTCATCGCCTTAACTTTTCCAACGGTAAAATAATCACAAGGGTTGGAGAAAGTAATGGTACGACCACCACTGACTGTGAATTGAGATGCAGTAAAGTTGGACCATGATGAGCATTCTCCCCAGTTACGAAGCTGAGATAGCTCGACCAGGGTATGCCCGTCGTCTACTAGGTTTATGCCAAGAAACGAAGCCCGAGTGTACCACATGATGAACACCCCAACTGTTGTGATGCCAACATATGAGCCAATCACCTGCCATTGCCCACAAGCATAGTTAGACGAGTGCAGTTTTCGCATGGAGTAAAGGTGACATTAAAATGACGAACCATGTAACGAAAGAGAACCCAGGAGTTGATGAGAGGTTCAGAGGTCTTTCGCGGTGGTTTCTGCATAATATCAACATCAGCAGAGTTGAATCCAAGGGCAGTTGCGGGTGGGCCATCCGTAACCAGATTCAACCATAGAAGCTGCACTGGTATCAGACACTCTGGTATTCCAAGAGCAGCACTCAAGAATATGGATATAACCTCGCCTACGTTAGACGAAATCATGTACCTGCAGTGCAAAAGGGTAGACAAATCATGGTCATGTAACATCACAGCTTTTCTTTTCTTTTCTTACACTGCAGACTATTGAAGCAAACAACATAGCTCACTTGAAGAAATTAAGGTACCTTACCTTATAAAAGCTTTCATGTTATCGTAGATTGAACGACCCTCCGCAATAGCTGACACAATTGTGCTGAAATTGTCATCTGCCAACACCATATCTGATGCTTCTTTCGCCACCTAAAAGAATTGTAACTAACATTATAACCGAAATCACAATTCGAGCATGCTAAGCTCATCTACAATATTCGATACCTCGGTTCCAGTAATGCCCATAGCTATTCCAATGTCTGCAAGTTTTAAGGCAGGTGCATCATTGACCCCATCCCCAGTCATTGCAACAATCTCCCCCATTTCTTTGAGCATTCTAACAATGTTTTGCTTGTGCCTAGGTTCAGCTCGAGAAAAAACCTTTCCACCAGGTTTCGACAGAATATCAATTTGATCCGAAGAGGGTAGTGCCATAAACTCTTTACCGGTGAAACTTCTTCTTTGGAGATCTTCACCTTCAGAAAACAAACAAATTTCCTTGCAGATGGCCTCTGCTGTGGACTTGTTGTCTCCTGTTATCACTATGACTCTAATTCCTGCTTCCCTGCAATCCTCAAGTGCTTTATGAACTTCTTCACGAGGAGGATCCTGCGATTTTTAATACTGGGTAAAAAATATGCAGCATGCCTGCTCTGTGACTAATAGAGACATGAGGATAGCATACTCACCCTTATACCAACTACCCCAACAAATATTAGCCCACTTTCTATCGAGGAATAGCACGAAGGATCGAGCAACTTCTTGTGTCCCGGATGACTCTCGGTATAATAGTCTGAGAGCTCTCCCAGATGGTCTTTATAGGCCAACCCTAAGCACCGTAAGCCCTTTGAACTCATATCCAAGAGCCTTAGTAACAAAAGTTGCCTACACTGTTCATCAATGGGAAAAATAGATCCATCCGCGAGTTGTACGTAACTACTGCGCTCCAGCAAACTCTCAACAGCTCCCTGCACCATCAGTCCAATGAATTACTGCCCATACATACAACTTCATAATGCATGGAAAGAATTTAGCACAAATGTTCCTATGACCATGCAAGGAAGCAATCAGATCAAATCATAAAGCTAAAGGGTAATTAACTCCAGCTAGAAGCTCTGTCGGGTTTATGCAAGTTGGATTATTAAAATTATTATTAAGTAAATGTGGTGTATACTATCATTACAGTATTTGAGGAAAGACCAATCACCTGATTGCCACGGTAACCATTTGGATTTCCTATACGATTAAGTAAGAATCGATAAGTTCAGTTGTTGGATAGTGTGGTTCCGTTGCTTTAAATCAAATCACTTTGATTGATCTTGTATTTGATTTTTCACTTCACAACTGTTGTCAATTACATTTCCGTACTCACATCAAGGATGTTAACCCCAGTGAAGTTAAACAAGAAAAGGTAGGTATACATACAACCACAAGCTGGTCACAGAAATTTCTTCATTACTTGTATATTAACTCAATACGAATCAAACAAACTCTTAGTCGGGATGGGGGACGCCACTGCTTTACACTTCTATAATAGCTTGTCCCAAACGCGCCAAAACATCGCACAACACTATGACCTGGTAAGTGCTGCTCCCTCCATCCCGTTTATACAGGCACATGTACAGTTTAATAGCGAATATTAATTTGGTTTATATACTTACACAAGTACTTTTTTAGTATACCACTAATTACATTAATATATTGATCAAAGTTTGCTTCTCATTTAATCACAATTGCATCTGCATCATGCATATTTTGAGTATGCATGCATCATTTTATATGTTGAATTAGACACGTTTCTTTTTCTTGTTGCCAGAGAAATGAAATGTTCTCTCTCTTTATGAATTAAACAATGACCTACTCTTGTGCAATATTTTAAGGTAATTAATATTCAGATCATGATTCTAATTAATTAACTTGAGTACCATTGACCTTATTCTTACTTCTTAAAAAATATCACAAATTCATTTCATGAGATATTAGCTACTAAGCAAATAGAATTACCTTAACAAGAAGTCGATTGCACCCATTTTGCTTGCGGATGATAACACTCATTGATTTGCGGACGCGATCAAATTCTAGCGTTGCAACCCTTTTTGATCTTTTTGCCCACCACTCACAACATGCTGAAGTGAAAAGAAATGAAACATTAGATATAAGATAGGCAGAGCAAAAGGCAACAATGATGAAGGCATGGCAATTGAACTCACTCACCTAACTTAACTGTGTTTCGATCAATCAAAAGGTTGGACAAAAGCTTTGAATAACGAATTTTGTTCTTCACCTCACTATCAGGAACTCCCATCTTTTCAACCAAAACCTTGAGAGCAGCTTCAGTTGGCAATCCTGTTGCTCTGAATAAACGGCCATCACAAAATATTCCAGCATCATTACAAACAGCACAGATTTCAGCAACTGATTGCAGATTGGCATCCATATTATAACAATTCCAATCCACTATTCCTCCATCCTTGGGGTCATAGGTTCTACCTTCCACACGGAAGATTCGCGAAGATGTAGTCTTGCCTCCTAAGGTGAACAACTCTGTTACTGACATCTGATTTGTTGTTAGGGTCCCTGTTTTATCAGAACAAATAACGGTTGTACACCCTAATGTCTCCACACTAGGAAGCTTTCGAACAATTGCATTCTTTTGAGCCATCTTTCTAGTACCTAGAGCTAAGCAGGTTGTTATTACAGCAGGGAGGCCTTCAGGGATCGCAGCAACTGCAAGGGCAATTGCTATCTTAAAATAGTAGGTGCATTTATCAAAAGAGAATTTGAAATTTGAAGGCCACCCATCCACAAGCTCCCACGAGAGAAAATACTTGAAGTTGATGAGCCATACGATGAGGCAAATGAGGCCAATTGCAGAAGTAAGCCGATTACCAAACTCATCAAGCTTCTTCCTTAGAGGGGTGTCGTTTTCTTCCAGTGATGCCTCGTGTATCTGTGCTTGAATCTTGCCAATCTCAGTTTGCATCCCAATGCTCACAACTATGCAGCTGCAGCTACCATTGACAACTGTTGTTCCAGCAAAAACCATGTTTTCTTTGGCCTGCAATTCGCAATCATCTATTAATACACAATTGGTGACTTTCATTACTGGCATTGCCTCCCCAGTTAGTGAGCTTTGCTCCACTCTCAAAGTTGATGTTTTCAGAACTGCAACTCTCATATCAGCCGGAACTTTATCTCCTGCGCGCAACTCGACAATATCTCCTGGGACGAGCTCGCGTGCAGGTAAATCCGGCACCAAATAACCGTCTCTCAACACCTTACCCGAATCACACTGCATATCCTTCAAAGCTTCAAGGGCTTTTTCAGCATTACCTTCTTGCCAAACACCAACCACTGCATTCAGAACTAATATCAAGACTATGACAAAAGGTTCGACATAAGATTCAAACTCATCCTCGTTTCCTTGCAAATAAGCAAGAATGAATGAAATGAAAGCTGCCAGTAATAGGATTTTGACAAGCATGTCATCAAATTGCTCCAAAACAAGTCTCCAAAGGGGCTTTCTCTTCTCTTTCTGGAGTTCATTCCAACCGTAGATCTCCCTCCTCTTCTCCACCTCGTATGAGCTCAACCCCTTGTCTAGTTTGACTTTGTACTCTTTCAGACACTGCTCCACAGACCATAACCAGGCCTCGAACGGCTTCTCATCTCCAATGGCTTCCATTCTGAAGCAAATCCCTCCCTCTCTAACCACAAATTATCTCGACTTCATTCACAACTGCTGCAAATCAATAGATGCAATTACAACCGACAACTTCAGCATATAATGGATCAGATAACAGAAAGTTCTAATGAACAAATTGACAAACATATCGTGTGCACAAATAAGTCATCAAATCATTTCAAAAACAGTGGTATATGAAACATGATGGAAGACATACAGGCACCCAAGTTATGGATTTAAATCCCACTCCCCACCCCACCAACTGAAGGCAATAATTTATGCTTTGCTGTCAAGTGTCAAACCACAAAACCCATTATTAATACCACAACAAACCCAGTCAACGCGACATAAAACAAAACAAAACAAAACAAAGAACAAAAAGACAGTGAATCGCCATCCTCTCTAAGCCCACCCACAACGAAAAAAGATGAAAGAAAGTAAATTTATGCTATATTATTTCATGTTTCAACTTACAGAGTGAAAATTGAACAACCCCACATGAAATACCAAATTATAGGCGAATGAGCGAAGAAAATGTACCCAGAATTGAAGAAAAGTCGAAGGCTTTAAGACAAAGGAACATGGAATGAATCGCCACTCTGTAAAATTTTATATATAAATTCGTAGAAAAAAAACTAGAGGAAATTGAGTTCTTGGTCTAATATGCTTTAGTTCCAAAGACATCCCAAGTGGAAAATCTGCTTGGAAGAATCAGGACAGGAGTAGTTATATTAGCGTGAAGATAAAGTTGGTTTTCGGAATTTTGTAGCATTTCTTTTCAGTTAAGAATTTTCTAAATTAAAAGGCGGGATTTTAATCTTGTTTTATTTTTTTCTTTCTTCAACTTTTTTAATTAAAATTTTATTATTATTATTTATTATACTCCATTAATTAATGATGAAAGCAGTAAAAAAAATTATCAACTGATCAGCGTTGAATCTGCGACGTGAGAACATAAGAGAAGGAATTTTAGTGATGGCCTCTGCAAAAATGATTAAACAATAGGGGACCAGATCCATTCGTGAGGATTATCAATTTTCTCAAATTTTTTAAATTCAGATCACTCACTATATCGATAGTAAATAATGAAGCACATCACTTCTCTAATTAATTTTAAATTTTTTACTCTCTAATGAATATGGATCTCTCCATTTATTATTTGTGAAAAAAAATATATGTGGAGCGAATTATAAGACAGATTGATTATATAAATAAAATATTTCTTCAATCCAATTCAATTTTTTAATTTGATCATTTATTTCCATCTTGTCTGCATCTTTGATTCCCAACGAGCATTAGATGAGATTTTAGCCTGGCAGCAAGCCGTTGGTTGAACCAATAGGGGCTCTGGCAGAAGGTACCACCAAACAACCAATCCCAGCAGAAGACATGTTAGTTGGACGAATCGGCCTTCCGTTAAACGCTCGATTAAACGGATTTAGGGTATGAGCGTTGGTGTTGTTCCATTAGATTCGAATTAGTGAAGGGTTTCTATTTGCCAGACCACTGCCAACGGCATTTCCTGTAGTAGAGTCAGGGCAGTCCGTTCTCTTTTTGATAGATGAGATTCACATAAAACAATTAATATATTCCCATGAACTCACACAACAACGTTAATGCAACTATTCACTTTAAATTAAATACTTTTATTATATCTTTCAACCCATTACACATTAAAATATTATATTCCATCCGTCCCAACTTCAACTTCACACTTTCCATTTCGGTCAGTCCCAAATTCAACTTCACACTTCCATAAAAGGAAAAAATAACAAACTAATATCCCTCTAACATACTTTAATTTCAAATTTGTCATCACCTTTTTAACATACATAACATACTTTATCATTTATTTATTACCCGAAAATACCATACTACCCTCAAAAGTAAGTCAAAAAATAACTTTTCTTAAACTCCGTATCTACAGTAAACGTGAACTTGAATTTGGGACGGAGGGAGTATTATTTAATCTCCACGCAAAAAGCAAATGTAAACTTTGAAACAGATGGAGAGGGAGTATGTTATTGGTAGTTAAAATATATTTATAGTGAATCATAAACACCTAAGATCATTTTTTAATGTGTTATTTATTATATTTAAGAAAAACATGGAGTACTTTAAATTTTTAATTACTCCATATAATAATTATATTTTAACACATCTCACAATTCGTCCCATATAAGTTTCACAAGATGTTTTGTATTTATTTTTTAATAATGAAACACATCTTTTTCTTTTTTCTTTTTTAATTCTTTTATTAATGGATTATTACTAATTACAATTATACTATTAAAATTAACACTAAACTCTAAAAATTATTTTTAATATGCATGACAGAAGATATGTATTAGAAGAGAAAAAGAGAATGTGCAGAAGACTAATGAAATGGAGATTAATAGAGTTTTTATTTGTATATAAAAAGTTTTTGAGTTTATTACTTATAGGTACATTTTATGTATCTATATTACTACTAGATATAATATGTAAATTATATAATTAATTATTACAAATTGAACCCATCAAATACTACTTTTAGCCTTATTTCAAGTTTGATTGTATTAAAAAAATTATTTACCCATTAATTTCTCCATGAAAATAGGAAATAAGTTGGAAATTAGTCAATCTGTCATGAATGGTCAAATATTAAAAAATAAATTTAAAAACCTTGTGTTCAATTTCAATCCCCATTCTTCTAAACTTCCGGCAACTTTCAATTTAAGAATAAAGATTCGATTTGCATGTTTAATGTTCAAAGTTTTGGGTGTTCAAATGTTTTGTATTCAGAAATATTTTGGTGTTCAATATTAAAACAAACATCATAAATTCGTAATGAATATTTTGGTGTTCAATAATAATCTGCAGAATATTGATGATGAATATTCTTAGTGTTTAATATTTAAAATTTTCGATGTTATTCTTCATTGTGAGAAAAATTCCAAATGAACTTCATAAATCAATCCCACAATTCTGGATGATTCTTCATTGTGAGGAAAAATTCCAAATGAACTTTATAAATCAATCCCATGGCACAATGTGTGATGAACCAAATTAGGTGAGCATAGTTCTTTTAGTGATGCGAAAGAGATCGCTCAGAGAGATGTACAGTCGGGAATTTAGCAGCAGATCTCAATCTCAATTAAATTGACAGCAGATCTCAATCTCAATCCTCCTTGGTGATGGCACGATGTGTTGCAGACATGGCACGAGTTGGGTTGCAGACGTAGCACGATGGGAGGTTGGGTTGCATACGCAGGTTTTGTAGACGTAGCACGATGGGAGGTTGGGTTGCAGACGCAGGTTTTGTGTAAGAAAAAATTGATAATTTATTAAATAGAAAAGTTAGAGAGAAAGGGGGACGAGATAAATTAATTGGCTTGAAAATAGGAGGCTGATTTCATCAATAACAAATAAAATCTAATTTTAAATATTTAATTAATATTAGGGTTATATTGGGTTTATTATTTCAAATTTTTGTATCTTATAGTAATAAATTTGAACTGTAGTATCTGACAGTAATAACTCTCTGTGTGATGTAGTTGAAAGTAATTAATTCATATAATTATTATTTTCGAGTTTTAATGAGTCTAAGTAGAACTCGGCTCGTTAACTTTACAATCCCTAACATAAGATCTAAGGGCAACCCTAATGGTGGGTGTGTATCAAATCATCAATTTTTTTTGTGATTTGGTACACATCTCCTCCAATGATTGGACATCAAAATTTGGTACAAAAAAAAATATTCTAAAAATCTTTCTAAAAATATTATTTTATTCAATTTAAATAATTATAATATTTAAATTAATCATTTATGCCTCTAATTTTAAATAATTTATTTTTGATTTATATTAATTAATTTAATTTATATTTAAATTTAAATTTAAATTTAAATTTTAAATTTAATTTCTAACTTTTAATTTTATATAAATTTTACAAATTACATCAAAATAAATATCAATATGAAATTAAAGTAATTTATAAACAACTCACATTTTATTGATAATCGCATAATACAACACATACAAATAAAAGACATAAACTTTAAATTTTAATTCTCAGATGAATACAGTTCCCAAATATGATCAATTAATGCATCACGATTCACGAAGTTCATAGTGAGCATCTTGATTTTTTATTTTTCTAAACCGATCAAGAAATTTTTGAAATTGAGAATCATCATCATCCCCAATTTCAACATTTATAACCAGTGATTATACGTTGTCAATAATAGGAGCATCAAGATCATGTTCATTTTCAATTATCATATTATGCATAATTATGCATGTTGTCGTTATATCTTCTAAATTTTCTTTTCTCAAAAACGTGCTAGATTTGTGATTATAGCAAATCGACTTTAGAGAACCCCAAATGCATGTTCCACATCTTTTCTACTTGCTTCATGAATGGTTCGGCGTGAATATTTTTTCCTTCAACAAAATAATATTTTGCGAAGAATGAGTCAAGAATTAAACCAGTCAATTGATCAAGACAATATTTACGAGGCTTACTTTCCCGCTGATCTTGGAGATTCAGGGAGTGATTTACCCCCAGTTTAATTGTTGAGAATAAATATTATCTTGTTTTATTTTTTAAGTATTTGTGTTTGCATTTGTATTTTTATTTATCCTAGTAGTATTTAATTTTTAAAGTATTTATTTATATGTCTTAATGTCTAATGTATCTATAAGTCTATATTTTTTAATGTCCAATGTAATTTTTTTAATGTAATATGTAATTTTAATCGTGTAAGGAGTAATTTTTTAAATTATTATGATACATAATTTATTATATATTAATTATATAAAATATAAAAAATATAAATATATAATTAACCGTTAAAAATAATTATTAAGTGTGGTTAAAAATATAAATAATTATATTTAAAATAAGCATTAAAAATAAATATAAAAAATTTTAAAAAAAATTGCAAGAATTTGGTCCATGATGTATCAAATTTGATGCACATATACTAGCAAATGAGATCACGCATTCCACTCTCATGTTTCATCTATTATTCCATATATTAAATTCTAGCAATATGTTATGATCAATGCTCAAATTTTCACTACATGTGCAAGGGTTTAATGATCATTAACTATTGTATTGTATTTTAATAATAAAACAAATTATGAAAGTGAAATACTCCCTCCGTCCCAGTTAAAGAGGATGTCGTCCCACTCAAAGGGTTCTCTTTCTTTTTTTACACGCATGGGACCTACACACCCCCTCTAATACAATTAAAATACTCCCACTAATACATTTACCCACTACACATTAAATTAAATAATAGTAATAATCATTAATGTACGTGAAAAAAAATAAAATATCCACTTTTAATGGGATGGGGGGAATATCATTGTAGAGCAGGGGATCCGAATTTTTTTTAGTCGAGCCTAACTCTTGCCTTAATAGGCTCAGCTCATTAAATTTAAGACCTCTATTCTTGGCTGAGCCAACAGTGGCACGCACAAGGTCAAGAAACATCCAAACTATAAATTTCAAAGCTTCGAGCCTTCGACCACATGATAGTAAATCTAAGAGCATGAGTTGATGACAACAAAGATTTGATTTATACAGAGAATCACTCCACAGGTAGAAGAAGAAGAAGAAGAAGAAGAAATCAGTGACTATGGAAGGTGTTGCCACCTCCTCTTTCTCCTCTTCACCGCTCCTCACATCTCCATATCAAATTCAGCCCACTTCTCTGTTCTTCTCCTCTTCAAAGCACAGAAACTCTGCTTCCCTCTCTAACTCCTTCAGATTCTCTAAGATTTCTTGCAAACTACCCGAGAGTGAGATCGAAGCAGACCAAGGGTTTCGTGGGGGCAGCAGAGTAGAAGACTACAACAGAGCCATGAAGAAATTGATGATGAACCCTTATGAATATCATCATGAATTCGGTCTGATTCCCCCTCCCATCCCTTTTACCCAACATTTCTTGATTTATTTACTTCGATGACTCTTGATGCATGGATGGTCTTAATAGTGAAGATTGTTGAATGATCTGTGTTGATTGCTATGAATGTTTGTTTCTAGGGTTCTCTTTTAATTAAGATCTTGTAATGAGTCTGAACCCACTTGTGGATATGTCTGGCCAAAATATATTTCTTGGATTCATATAGTTCTTCCTTCTGTTAATGTTTTTATCACCATTAAGACATTGGGAATCTTAAAAATATGAGAAATCTTGTAGTACATGTTTGTTTGAGTTAAATTGCTTGGATATTTTCAGTGTTCTTCTGTTCCTAGATCTCTGAAAGTGCTAGAATAGTCTTGAAGTTCAGTGTGGATCAAAATTTGCGTATGGAGAGAGAGAGGGGGAAAGTAACATGTGAGTCCCTACTAGAAAAGTGGATCTAATCCTAATTCTTTTACCTTTCCAATGTCTATATGACGTAAGCTGAATTTTATAGCATGCTGCTTTAGTTATAAAGATATCATCATATCAATATCTGTATGCTTCTAGGACACAACAAGAAATATTGTTCTTTACTTTACAGTTTACACATTGCAAACTATGCTATTTTAGCAAATGAAACTATTACAGATGAAGATGGGATTTTCTCGATTAGGTACACTGAGTCAACAAAATGGATTTTATTACTCTTTAGCTTTTCAGTTTGTGAACTGCATTGTTGTGCAACTTGATCATCTTCAAATTCTCTCTTTGTTGACATGTTATAAGGAAGGATTATACTGTTCTTGATAAATGATGACAGCTGATCTTGCAGAGAGTTTAAGCAATGTGCTTCGATTCTTTGAAAATGTTGAGATATTAATATGAAATCTAATTGGAGTGTTATGACATTAGGCATGAACTACACAGTGATAACCGAGAATCTGATTGTTGGCTCCCAACCTCAGAAACCCGAAGACATTGATCATCTGAAAGAGGAGGAGAATGTGGGATATATTCTCAACTTGCAACAGGATAGAGATGTTATATATTGGGGCATTGATCTTCAGTCTATTATTAAGAGATGCGAAGAACTTGGAATTCATCATATGCGAAGGCCTGTAAGCTAATTTGTTTCGTATCTATTGATTTCTTGTGTTGAAAGTATATATTTGGTGCCATCTGTGAATCAACTTTCTTACATTATGTGTGTTTATGTATAGATGAAAAATGCTTTCTTTGTGAACTCGAAAGTGAATATTGAGACTAAATCTTTTGCATTGTGCATTACTGTATTCAATACACTCGTTGTCTTCTGTAGATTTTTGCAAGCTGATACACTGCAACCCATACAAGTCGATTCACAAAATAGAACCCATCTAGAATGTTCGCAAACAAAATTTGGGCATCTACTTTTGTTTGTGTATCTTAATTCAGGGGGGTCCATTCTCATGTTCATGATTCTATAGTCTTTAATTACATCAAAATTTGTTTCTGCATTGAAGATAACTATTTTTGCAGGCTATGCTGTATTTATGATCGGATGAAAACGTGGTTGGCGTTTCACACCCATTACAGATTGAAGTTATATTAATGACTAAGTAGTATGCAATATGTTTTCAGGCAAGAGATTTTGATCCAGATTCCTTAAGAAAAGGATTACCCAAAGCCGTTTCCTCGTTAGAATGGGCAATTTCAGAGGGGGCCAGAAGAGTATATGTTCACTGTACTGCTGGTTTGGGGAGGGCACCGGCCGTTGGAATTGCGTACATGTTCTGGTTCTGCAATATGAACGTAAGGCAATCTGACCACAATATGTTCTTTAGTTGAGATAATATTCATGCAATCTGACCGATACTCTCGTGTGCTTTGGACCAGCTGGACACAGCATACAAAACACTGACTTCAAAAAGACCATGTGGGCCAAACAGAAGAGCAATCCGCGGAGCAACATATGATCTGGTTAAAAACGAGCCTTGGAACGAGCCTTTTGAAAGCTTACCTGAATATGCTTTCGAGGACATAGCGGACTGGGAACGAGAACTTATCCAGGATCGCGTTCGTGTACTTCGTGGGACTTGAGATAGGGTGGGATAAGGTATTTTCATGGTCAATCTAAGATTGCAGAAGGTGCTAATATACTGTTTTATCTGATCCTCATTTAAAATGTTGGCCTAATTCTGAAATCTTTAACTGAAAATGGATGCTAAATTTTAAATCTAGTATATCAATTTAACAAATTTTCTTGTAATTTTTAGGTTCATAAAGCCTTGTATATGTGAGGTGGTGGCTGATGAATGCTGAATTTGAAAGAGCAGCAGCATCAGGCATCTGCAGGGGATAATAAATTAAATGTCTAATACCATTACTAATTTCCCAATAAATTTGTTGTTTTATTAATAGATATTAAAATAAGAGGTTCATAGAATAATAAAAAATTAATACAAGGAGAAGCTACTGAGAAGTGAGAATGGTTTCATAGTGGATTTCAACATTCAACCTCCTCCTCCCAAAATAAAATGGAGTAAACCAGAAGTCTGTAGAAGAATCTAGAAGATCTTGGTAAGATTCCCAAGCTAGTGTAATGATGCTTAGTTGATGGACAAGAATAAAAATTTATCAAATTTGTGAGTATTTTATTTGGATACGTTTATTTTAGATATTTTGCATTACATCTTAACCTGAGATTACAGAACTTTTAAAATTTGGTTTTACCACTGTTCCATTTCTACTGTTGTTTCACATATTGAGTATCCCAAAAGATGATTGAAGAAATAAAATATTACTAATATTCTTGATATTAATAGAAGATATTTAATTTAAAGTATACAATTTTACAGTACTCTACTAAGTCCAACTCAACAAAGAATCTGAGAAAAATTTAAAAGTTAAATGTGTAGTGTACCAAAACTGTGGCATTAAGGTATAGAGAAGAAAGAGTAATACAAGCAAGCATGAACCATTAGTACATGTGAGAGACTCATCCCAACAAAGTATTTCCAGAAGAAGCCACAAAATATCACCTGGATTGAGCTTGGAATCCGCGGGATGACTTGGCTAGTTGTGTTTGACGTCGACCTAAATGGAATGCCGTTGCTATCCACACTAAACACACCTGATCAAGTCGAATCATATTTATTTCAGGCTTCAGATCGCTAAATTTAGAGCAATCTATAATAGGATTGAACAGCAGGAAAAAAACTGATTGAAGCAATGAATAATGAAGGATAACTCAATACACACAGGCAATGCGTAGAGGGAGGCCGTGGAAGCATTTCCGTTGATAGTGGTGAAAAGAATTTTGAACATCCCTGCTGCCGTGGCGTCTCCAAGCCTTTGAACTATTACATCTATACATACCTGTCACATTTTGTTTACTGTCAAGTCGCATACTACGCTGGACAACCAAAGATGTTGTAAGCACAATGGTTAAGGAATTCTTTAAAGCTAGAGAATCTGGTTTTTGATTGTTATAAAGATAAGGAATGGTTAACATTACAGGTTCTTGAATTTGCAATCCAAGATAAACAGTTTTAATTTTTATTATGGGATTTCCAGGATGTTAAGCATGTTTATCGGGCCATGAAGCAATTTCATTTTCTACAATGAAAAAAGGAAGGCTGTGAATGCTTCTCACACCTTTGCTTTGTACTTCTCATCTTCAGTTACAACCGTGAAAAGTAGCTCTCTTCCAGGCCGAGTGACAACATAGATAACCACCTGAACTATGGAACATATTATGTCGACGCTTGTACAAATTGGGAATAGATCAAACAGAATACTTATATAATGACTGAAATATTACCTTCCGGAGAGTCTCTGACACTGCAACTGCAATCCATGAGGGCCATATGGATAAAGCAATTAGATTTACGAATGCAACAAATGGTGCACAACAAAGAGCAGCAGTAACCCCAGCAACAGTAAGGATGCGTCCCTTTGGAAAAATATGATTGAAAGATAAATTTCAAGGTGACAATTGTAATTAGTGAGACTAGAATTGGAATACATAGATAATAATGGCTAGAAATGAACCATCACTGACAAATATGGAAGATGAAAAACATTGACCAACACAAATATCCGGTAGTTGTTGGGATCAGCTGAAAGTAAACTAACATCCTAGATTTTAAGAAACTAATGTAAAGCACATAATGGCAGAGGAGAACTGGAAATAGAGAGATAATTTGTCAATTCTCAAATACTCGCTAGTTTGGGCTTCTCTGCATACACAATAAAAACGACATGATAAGCTATCCATACCGTTAAAGTCAGCTGTCCACCAAGGATGAAAACAGCAATGAAGCTATTGATTTGTGCAAACATTTTTCTCCTACCAACAGGGCTTGTAACAGCAGTGGCAATAACAGTTACTTTCTGCATATATGGGAGACAAAATGAAGCATTCATAAGTAACTAACCACTTAACACTATTTCATTTAAAGCAGAACAGAGAATTTAACAATATAATGCAAAGTTCAGCAGAAACCAAATAATCAACCTTGCCGTACTGGTACATATACATTATACGGAGATCTGATTGGGAGTTGAAAATGTCTATTCAGATAAATTGCATAAAATTCTGAAAAGTATATAGAATCATTATACGAGTGGATTGGAGAATTTTTATTAACATATTACAAGAACTTAGAACTTCCAAAGTTCATAATGCAATGAATAAAATAAGATGGACATAATGAAATATAGGCTTCACCTAACCATCATACTGAAAATTTGGGTTTGTGCTACACAATCCAAAATAAGCTCACAAGCTCTATGAATACCCAAAAACAGATTAACATCCAACTTGGGATAAAATAGAATATTAACAAAAAATTATCAGTATGTTTGGACTAACGACAGAAACCATTTAGTTATGAACAACTACTTGTCTACAAACAAAAGCTTACGAACAGATACAACAATTACTTCGGAACAGAATCATATTAAAAATTAAAATACCCTTAATCCAATGCACATATTTAGAGCTAAAAATAAATACACTCCAATTTGGATTGACTCTCTCAAGCATTTCATTGTCCATATTAACTTCAATTGTGAGGATTTCTGTAACCACTATTCATGGGAGACAGGATTATATAATAGTATAATAAATTGTAATTTCTCTGAGCAAACCATATAAGCCCAGGTCAATTGTAGTTAGTTTTAGTATTCAAGTTGCTTGTTTTATCATTAAGGTCATACGGTCAACACATAAATAACCAGTTAACCACCAGGGCACTATGCAACACAATATGCAAGGATCATTCATAGAGATGCACATAATTATTACATAAAGAAGTTTTCTTGTTAAATCTTGGTATCACATTATTGAAGACTTGAAGATCAAAATTTTAGCCTTACCTGAAAGTAGAAGAAAGAAGATATCACTGCACTAAGCCAAAGGAATAACGCAACTTGTAATAAATAAGTTGATGATAATATAAGCAGCAGTCCTTCCAAGATAGACCAGATTGGAAATTTGCATGTAGAAGTTGATATTCTGGGTGAAGTTGCTTTTACAGCAATTTCACTCTTTTCATCAGTCTCAGAGTTGTGATCTGTATGAGCTTTTCTACAAGACACAAAAAATAAGAGATGAAACATAAGGTTCAATGGTAGAAGTTCCTTCATCAATTTTTAGTACATCTATTATTGACAAATGAGGTTCACAGGACTACTAATTACTCCTAGTAATTTAATTACCTAAGGAAAGACTGAGGATAATTTGTGCGGAATCAATTTTCTATAAGAACAGATACACTGCTTTCATGCCATGTTGCCACTAAAAGAAGTGACACTTCAAAACTGTTTCTTAACTTGTATTATTCATAATGTCCAATACTGAGTGCACATGCCTCAGTCTCATTATCATTAGTTCTTTACGGGGAGATCACTTGAAAGAATCGCACTATCTCTCAAGGATTTAAATAAAAAACGAATATAGCTTAGTTTTGTTTCAGGCACTAGTTTAATCCAACAAATGTTTTAATAATCTGCTCCGAAGAGAACCTCCATAACCTTGTTTTTCACACAATGGAAGGATTTTGAATGAGAAAAGGTACAAACAAATCTCATTTAATTCGTAGGATTAGAGTCAGATTCAACATTATGATAGTAAAAAGAGAGAGGAAATTAAGACAGAGATTGCATTAAATATCAGGAATGCAAATTGCCTGACCAATGCAAAACAATCTAGCAGAAAGAACACCATTACACAAAATAAATTGTACTTACTGAAAATAAAAGAAACAGAGAGCAAAGGGCACCCCAATCTACTAAAACAGCTGAGAACAGAACATGGATAAGAAATAAACAGGTATGGGATTGCCAATAATCATCAGGCAGAAGCAGAAGATAAAGATATAAAACCTGATGGGAGATAATTCTTCAGGGCGCTGAGAAATGTCCTTGTTAATTCCCACTGAAGACTGGGCAGCAAATTCCAACAAGAGTGCAGCAACAAGAAGCAAATCTATACAGGTAAACTATAGTCACAGAAAAAAGCGAGGAAAAAAAGAAAGAGAGAAGGCATGAAAGAGGGTACATACATGGACCAAACCAAGCCATCCCTGTCGCGAACAGTGAACCAAAGAGCTGACCGAATGTAGCACCAGCACCAATAAAGCCAAACAATCTCGAACCTGACTGAATTCAGGGGAGTTATAGTGCGCATATCAACAATGAACTTAGAACAAGATTAAGCATCAAACAATAACATCTTAAATTCTTAACAATAGCATTATAGCATATACTAAATCAGCAATTCAAATTTGAAGACTAGATTCCAGAAGAAAAATGGTAGCATACCAACCTCACTGTCCATCACGTCAATCACTCTGGCCCATGTAGAGGAGATAGTTATAAGGTTAAGCAAAGCAACCTGTGGTCAGCAGAAGAAAAAAATTATGAGAGTGTTTTGGAGAAAAAAATCAGAGAATGAAAACTGTCAACCATCACAAGTTTTGGCAGTAAAATAAAGACCATTATACCCAAAGGAACATGGCAATCCTCACTGCAATGTAAAACCACCCATGGCTCTCCCACCCACCAGAATTAGCGGGAGTGGTTTGATCAGCTGTCACCTTCAGCTCGTCCTTTATAGTGTTCGCTTGAAACACTTCCTACATAAACAGATGGTCTACATTGTTCCACTGTTGTAAAACCAAAATGTCAGTACGAGACTTTTGTGAACTTTACCTTGTCTTTAATTGGTAAATTTCCAGGTGTAGAAAAATGCCATAGAATGAAGAATATAACAAGGGACAAGCTAAAAAACCGAAGAATCAAGAACAAACCCTGGAGAAGGATAAAACAAGTTCGGTGTTAGAGGCTCATGTAGCCAACAAATACTCAAGGGAAGATATTACATGCTATTTGAGACTTCCCAACTTAAAAATTGAAGTAGCTCAGAGAAATTGGGAAGGAAAATAGTTTGCTAAGCTTATATTGGAGCAAAACATAAATTCAGCCAAAAGCTCATCCCTCATGCGGTAAAATGTTAAGTTAGGGAAGTTGATGGAATCGTTTCAGCTATAGAATTCATCACCTTGAAGCTGAATTCCAAGAGTGACATATCCACAAGGAGACAAAAGAGAGCCTCAAAGTGCATAAAGTAATAGAAATCTAAATTTATGTTAGCATGAAATTGTATAGAATGGTGATTCAACTAGATAGTGGAATGGTTTGTTTAAGTCCTGCCCACATATACAAGGGAAAAACAGAAACTCTTTATGGTCACCGAATCATTAAGAACTAATGTGATGGTTAGTAATTGCTTGTTTCAGTCTCATGCATGCTAATGGATTTTGACGTGAGTAAGGCTAAGACATATGAAAATGAAATAAAAAAAATACCCTATCAACGCTTAATTCAAGATAATTTCCCAGCAAAAACACTATACACCTCATGAGAATGCATCAGGAAAATTCCTAAATGAAAGAAAATTGAAATCAATCAACATTATACACACAATATTTGGAACACTGTCACTAAGAGAGTGATTATTATTTTTCATCCACACTAATGGAGGAAGTGAAATGGATATTCTAAATAACTCTGGCACTTCTAATGGTAAATAATTGCATTAGGTAAAGAAATATTTGCAAACTATGACAAGATATTGGATTAATGTCGCAAGGACTTTGGAATGTTACAGCTATAGCTGATGGTGCCTACATTCCCGTGAACTAAATCAATCCTTTAATGAGGACATGCTAAGTAACGTGGATTCTTGGAGCCCTGGTGTGCGTAACAGATTGAAGAAAAAAGAACATTTGATGTTGTTATATTATGGTCGATCCTGAGATTTATCATGGATTTCAATAATTGTTGAATAAAGTAATGGATAACAGTATGTTCCCCCACTTCAAGAACAATCAATCACAACGGAATTCCCGCAGCCAAGGAAAGTAGAGGAATGTCTATTTCTGGCATGCTAAAAAACCCGAACAGTTCAAGAATCACACCATCAAGTTTCAAATTCACGTAGAAAATATTAATACGGAGAGAAACCCCTTTTCTACACAATATCAAGGAAAACAGCATCAATACCTAATCGAAATAAACCCCCCATTGAAAACCAAATTGCCAAATACTATCATACCTTTCCTTTGGAAAGATTTGGCATCGAAAAAACGAGAGTGGAAACAGGAGCAGCAACCAAAGTAAGCAGCAAAGATCCCACGAAAAGCTCCGGGAGATTCCCTAATCCCAATGAAATTGCACCTTCATCTCGCAATGGAAGCACAACGAAATACGCACTCAAAATCTGCAAAATTAATAAAACTCATTATGCATAACTCAACAACACGATTATAATTTCTTTATTGATTGAATGCACGCTTACAAAGAAAAAGGAAGAGGTGGAATAAATCAATGCTGATGTCTCATGGGGATGAACTGTGACGAATATAGATATGAAAGATTCTATTCGAGATTTATCAATCATCATCGCCATTCTACGCAGTGGATTTTCAAGAAATAGAGGAATTTCATGGAGAGGGAAGATATTCTGAAACCTTCGTCGATGGATGAACAAAATGATTCAGATGAAATCATTCAACCTTTGCCGGAATGTGAAGGAAAAGTCAAATGATCGGGAAATGTCTAATTTGCATTTAGGACCCACAACTTCTTCTTATCTTTATATTGACCCCGTAATTCTTATAAGGGGATATTGTTAACCCGATGACTATGTTTGTTTTGATTTTTAAAAGCTCATGGAATATGTCAAGGGTTGTTTGGTTCGTCTAAAAAAATTGAGAATCGAAAAAGGAATGATAAGACTGGTAATTAGATTGTTTGTTTGGTTTTGGGTTGTTTGGCTCGGAAGGGATGAGAATCGAAAAAAAGAATGATAAGACTAGTAACTGAGATTGTTTGTTTGGTTATGAATGTGAATAACTATTATAATTGATTTTGTTTAAATTGTTTCAAAAATTTAATGAAAATGGAATAATATCATGTACCTTTTATATTTTTATATATTTTTATTTTTTAAATAAAAACTTATTATTTTGTTTAAAATATTTTTTAAAAAATACTTAAATAAATAAATAAATAAAGGTTGTATATGTTTTGGGAACGATAGGCACATCATTCAAAAAGGAATGAGATTTCCGTAGTTGGGGGCATAGCTCAAGTGGTAGAGAAGAAGGTGAAAATGCCTACCAACTGAGCTGACAGTTGTAAGGGGGGAGTATAATCCTGGGTAAAAAATTTGAGTCAAACAGTAAATCTTCTCTATAAGATTGAATCATGTCTTTTGGCATAGAAGTCAAACAATAAGCCTCTCTGTAAGACATACTATGACTTTGGCATGAATTGGATTTGAGTCAAACAGTAATCCCTCTCTGTAAGACATTGTGTGAGATATATCGAATCCTACTTTAGGCATGGATTGGATTTGAGTCAAACAATAAATACTTTCTATAAGACATTATGTGAGATATATTGACTCCTATCTTTGCATGGATTGAATTTGAGTCAAAAAATAAGCTCTCTCTTTAAGATCAAATCCTGCCTTTGGCATTGATTTGATTTGAGTCGTACAGTTAGAGATGGCAATAGGTAGGGTAGGGTACGGGTATGGCAAATCCACATACTACCCTATACCCTACCCTCCCTACCCATACCCTACCCTTTTACCCTAAAGTAGAGCTTCGGGTAGGGTACGGGTATACCCATCGGGTATAAGGGTAATCCGCGGGTAAACGGATACCCGCAATTTTAGTAGATTTTGCGGATAATTCGTGGATACCCGAATCCATCCGAACCTACCCGACCCGACATAATTTTTTTTTAAACTATAATCCACAAAAAAATAATTATAATACATAAATGAATAACCTAAAATAAAATATGCAAATTAGAAAATATAGTCAACAATAATAACGTTTAAGTCCGTTAACAAAAAATATCATAAATTCATAGTTAATCAAATAAAAGTATAAAACAAACATCATATTCCAACAATTGCTTCAAAGTCCTTGGTTTAAGTATGAAAACTTTAAAGTCTTGCATTTCTTTTTTGCCACCAAGATATCTTAATTCGAATATCATTTTTTTTGTTAAAATATTAAAAAAATAATTATAATTCTTAAATATAATTATAAATAACACATAATATTATAACATAGAACAAGATTTATTATAATTCTTAAAAATTATTTATATTTATATCAGGACAAGAATATAAATTTTAATTGAAAATATTAAACATATTATAATAAATACATCATAAATTTTTCATCAACAATATTATTATACTAAAAGAAATATTAGATTTAGACATTTAATTAAATATATAATACTATTATTAAATATATATATATATATATATATACATTCGGATAATTTTCGGGTCGGGTACGAGTAAATTATAAGGGAACTCATACCCTACCCTTACCCGTACAGTTTTCCTTTGGGTTCGGGTACTACTCGACCCATTATCCGATTTTACTCGATTTTTCTATACCCGCTATGCGGGTACCCGTCGGGTAACCCGACCCGACGGGTAAAATTGTCATCCCTACATACAGTAAGCCCTCTCTATAAGCATTCTGTGAGATATTTAAATTTATATATGCTTATACATCATTTTTATCTAATTAATTAAAAATATCTATATGATAAGTTAAATCATACATATATTAAGAATGGATAAAATTTTGTATATTTCATGAATCTTCTCAGTCTTTTCGAGTTTAGAGAAGCTGCTAATGTGGCTCATTATACAAGAGTGAAAGCATTGAAGTTAAGAGTTGAGGAAAGACCATCACAAAATTCATACACCTGTGCTACTATTCTTGCATATTTCTTCAGGCAGATGTTGAATTTGGCAGTTTTGCTTTGCTATTTGGTTCAAAGACTGCTAATTCAATGGCAATATTGAGAACATTTGATAGACACCAAAGAAACAAGACCAGCAATATTCTAACAAGTTACTGTTTGAGCAGCTTCACTCTCGTTTTATTCATCAGCACGACTTTCACGTTTACATAGTGTTAATTGAAAAAGAAAAAGAAAAAGAAAAAGAAAAAAAACTTTGGTTATCCTTTGGGTAATTCGGGTACATTTTTAATGCCCGAAACCCGATCCAAAGTTATGAAATCGGGTTCGGTCCCCAAAACCCGATTTTTTTTAAAAAAATATATTCTCTCTGTCCGCCCAATAGATATACATTTACTTTTTGCACGTCGATTAAGGAGTATTATTATTTAATGTGTAGTGGGTAGTTATAGTAGCGAGGTGTGTGGGACCCATATATTAAATATATTAGTGATATGTGTGGGTCACATGTGTTTAAAAAGAAAAATGTATACATTTGGTGCGAACGCCCAAAATAAAAAAATATATACTTTTCCGGCGGATGAAAGGAGTATATATTACTTGAATTGATCGGGTAATTTGATCGGATCGAATCGGTACCCAACCCCAAAAATAAATTCCCACTCCTACCTCTATCATGCATTTAGGGGTGTGCATCGGTCGGTTAACCGAAAATCGAACCGAACTTTTTTACAAAACCAAAATCGAACCGAACTTTTAAAAAACCAGTATTAACCGAACCGAATTATTTCGGTCGGTTATTTCGGTTAACCGAACCAAAATTTATTAAATTTTTTAAAAAATAAACAATCTTTTTTATATCATTTTATTATATTTTCACTACTTAAAAAAATATTTTTAATATAGCATACACTACAATAATATATATAATTTTATATTATATAACTCTATATATATTTCACTTTTTTTTTCGTAGTATAAATTAATACAATTTAAAGAAAATATATTGAATAGATAAAATTATTTTAAGTTAATTAAATTTTGATATTGAAAATTAAATCTAGTTAATTAAGTAATTTTGTTTAGGATGAAAAAAAATATAATTGAATATATATAAAATAAAATAATAAAGTGAATATATTAATATATATAAAATAATAATAAATTAAAAGTTCGGTTCAATTTTCGATTAACCGAAATTTTAAATTTCAAAATCGAAAACCGAACCGAAATTTTAAAAATTGGATTTGCAAAACCGAAAACCGAACCGAACTTTAAAAAACCGAACCAAATTGATATTTCGGTTTGATTTGATCGGTTTGTTCGGTTTTAACCAAATTTTGCACACCCCTACGTGCACTCTCCAACAACTACTTCCTTTTAAGATAAACTTCAAGTTATCACTTAACCTATAAAAGGAGGCTTCATTTAGATGCACATCCCATAAAGCTTTGCTGGAGAGTGTATCATAATTCCATAAGCCCAGGACCTTTAATCTTAGCCCTGTACTATTAATTAACATATTTTACTTAAATCATAATTATACTTTAATACGTCTCACTAGCCGTATTATAATACTAGAATGGACATAACTTACATTTGCAATGGAAAATCATTTCTCATCACACTAAGGGAGGAATAGATAAAAGAAGGTAAATGGTAATTAAGTAACAATTGTATTGTGTACTACATTAGATGACCAAAATGAAATGGTGATCTTAGAATATGTGAGGAAGTAACAATTTGTCCCAAATCAAGCTAGAAATCCACCAAAATATATAAATTACAAGATATAAATATTATTATTTGGAGAATAGTTTTGTAAAGAAGTTGCCAGAGGAGGCAGATTTTTCCAAACAAGCAACATGAACATATTTCCCAAACTTGTCCACCTGCCTTGCCTCTCCTCTTGTATCTTTCTTGCACACTTTGCATGTCTTGTCCACCCATCCCTCTTCCACATATGCTCCATCCACTGATCATCAATAACACAAATATATGTCTCAAATTCTTCCATTTTCTCATACAAATTTAAAATTTAAACTAACTTAAAAGTTAGTATTTTACTTATCAAAATAATGAACTCCTATAAATGATAAACTATCAATTATTTTGAAGTATTATACTTGCAACTTTTACATGCTTATCAAGACCAATAATAGTATATAATTGTAAAAATAAAATAATAAAAAAATAACTCTCTCCGTCCGCTGCTAAGGTATCAAATATGTCATTTTGATCGTTTCATTTTAAAAGTATTCATTTTTTATTTTTAGTAAAAGAACTCGTACAAACCAACCATTCACTACTACGTATACAACTACATACTTTATATACTTTATATAAAATAATAATACTCCTTGATTCTCGTAAAAAAACAAATTACATTTTCACGAAGGGAGTATACTGTAAAATGAGTTTATTCAAGATAAATTAGTGCACACATGTATATTAAAGAATTGATGGTGGAGTTTAAACTCACCTTCAACATATGATTTGAAGAAATCTTTGTATGTCCCCCCAATCTTCCTCCTCAGAGCTCCATACTGCAAGATTCATTCACAATCTCAACACATAATTGTTTCAGAAATCAAGTGATACTAGCTACAACAAATAAAATAAATTACTTGTTCCCTTGACATTCTGTCTCCTGATCTTGTAGCTGCCCTTGCTTCATCCAGAAGCTCAGCATCCTTGGCAGATCGAACCTGCGAGAAATCGAGAGCTTCTGTCACACTGGAGAACAGGGACTGTTTCCTATTCTTTTCTTCTTCCCCATTAACATTCTCTTTCTTCTCACTGCTCATCACCACCACCCCTCTTGAGCTTCGGCTGTAATTCATATTCATGGACAATGGATAGCAGTGCTTCTGTGTTGGAGAGAGAAAGCCAGTTTGTGAGGGTGAAACAGGTACTGCTCTCAACCCCATCTCTCTCTCTTTCTCTCTCCTCAATCTCTGCCTCCAATTTCAGCATCTGTTCTGTTCACTCTTTCTGTATGTATATATATAGATGTAATTAACATTAATTTAATTTATGAGGTGGTGAGGAAATTAATAATTTTGTGTGTGTTTAGAGAAGGCTTTGTTTGGTTTTGTTTCGACCACTCAGGACTGGTGATGGTTAAGAACAGAAGACGTGGCCGATCATTTGCTACTTAAATTATAGTAACACTAAAATACGCTTTTATCCAAGGCAAAAGCTCCTGTGCACCCGGGCGCACGGAACACTTTCCGTGCGCCTTTAGAAATTTGTGCTAAATTGTATACCTTTTAGTATACAGATGTGTACCCTTTATTTTCTAAAGAAAAATTTGGGCACACGAACAACACTCCGTGCGCCTTTAGAATTTTGTGTTAAATTGTATACCCTTTAGTATAAAAATGTGTACCATTTATTTTCTAAAGAAAAAAAAATATTAATGAAAAGTGTATACCCTTTAGAACAAAATTGTGTACCTTTTAGTAATTAAAGTGTATACCCTTTAGACCAAATTAATGTACCCTTACCCATAATACAAAATTTCTAAAGGCGCACGGAATGTGTTCCGTGCGCCCGGGTGCACGCAAGCCTCACTCTTTATCCAATTAAATACCCTCTACAAATTATTTTTCTAAGATTTCATTCAATATAATTTTTTTCCACTATGCAATTAATTATTTAATTTATATAATTACTCGAACTAGTGTCACACATATGATTGCACATAGGGTCGCATTATATATGCTCTCCGTTCAGTTTCAAACTTTACGTTTGCTTTTTGCACGTAAATTAAGGAATGTAGCATTTTAATATGTGGTAAGGTGGGAGAAATAATATTTTAATACAATGTGGGTTGGTGTATTAGTGTGATGTGTGGGCCAATAAAGAGAGAAATAATTAATTTATGTGGTCTCATTTAGTAAAAAAGGAAATGTAAAGATTGAAATTGGACGATGATGTATATTGTTAGGCATAATTTGCGCACTCCAATTAAATCCCCAAGTGTAGGGACATAATTTGAATAAATCGAATAAACAAAAATCAACAATAGCATAAATTCACAATATTTGTCTAGGGTTCCAAATCAACTACCCTAACTTTCAATCCTTAGAACTGTAAAGAGTTTTTAGTCCATGAGGTTAAAGAAAACCCTCATGGCTGACAATTTCATAATCAAATCAACAAAAGAAGATTAAAGAGAAAAATACAAAACCTTAGTGTCACGTGGTTTATGTTCTCTCTCCGTCTCTCCAATTGAATTGGCTCTCTCAACTGTACTTGACACACGCGGGATGATGGATGGTTGGAGTAAAAAAATGGAATAGGTGGAGGGTGTGATTTTGATGTTCTGAGCGTGTTATGCTCTTCACGAAGTAGGGGGTTAAGCGTGTTCTGTTCGTCCCCTCAATCTGCCTCTTCGCCCTTTCTTTTACCCTCTCTTTTTTGGGCCCCAGAACCGAGAGTAAGTAGTGTGTGCCTTGGACTTTTACGTAAAAGTCATTCTCTTTCTCCTTCAAATAATGGGCCTGCATATAAGTAAGTAACAATCCTTCAAAAATACTCCCTCCGTCCCAAACTCGTTATCTTACTTTCTATTTTTATCCGTCCCAAACTAATTGTCTTACTCTAAAAAAGGAAACTTCACATCAACTAATAACCTCAAAAGTTTATCTTAATTTCAAAAATACTACTCCCACCTAACACACATAACATACTTTATAATTTATTTATTACCTAAAAATACCACAATACCACTAAAAAGTCAATAAAATTAGTTCAAAAGTAACTTTTCTTAAACTCCGTGTCTACAGTAACGCAGACAACGAGTTTGGGACGGAGGGAGTATAATGTATCCACTTACTAGCTGGGCCCCATAATTTTGATCAATTCATGAATTTACGTTCTCTTTAATTAATTCTAATTCATAGCCCACAATTGCATGTTTGAATTTGCTGATGACGGGGCATGAGGTCTTATTTTGTGCCAAAATTTGACAAGTTTCGAAAATTTCGTCAACAGCTGCGGAGCCCCACCGTTTTGGTCATAACTTTTTCATTATAACTCTGATTAAGGTGATTCCTGCGGCCACGCGTTCCTCTCTTCCATGGCTTTAAACTATGTCTCACACGACTAGTTCGACTTCCACAATAAATCGAATAAATAAGAATCAACAATAGCATAAATTCACAATATTTGTCTAGGGTTCCAAATCAACTACCCTAACTTTCAATCCTTAGAACTATAAAGAGTTTTTAGCCCATGAGGTTACAGAAAACCCTCATGGTTGACAATTTCATAATCAAATCAACAAAAGAAGATTAAAGAGAAAGATACAAAACCCTAGTGTCACGTGGTTTATGTTCTCCCTCCGCCTCTCCGATTGAATTGGCTCTCTCAACTGCACTTGACACAAGCGGGATGATGGATGGTTGGAGTAAAAAAAATGGAATAGGTGGAGGGTGCGATTTTGATGTTCTGAGCGTGTTCTGCTCTTCATGAAGTACGGGGGTTAAGCGTGTTCTGTTCGTTCCCTCAATCTGTCTCTTCGCACTTTCTTTTACCCCCTCCTTTTTAGGCCCCAGAACCGAGAGTAAGTAGTGTGTGCCTTGGACTTTTACATAAAAGCCATTCTCTTTCTCCTTCAAATAATGGGTCTGCATATAAGTAAGTAACAATCCTTCAAAAATACTCCCTCCGTCCCAAACTCGTTGTCTTACTTTTTATTTTTATCCGTCCCAAACTAATTGTCTTACTCCAAAAAAGAAAACTTCACATCAACCAATAACCTCAAAAGTTTATCTTAATTTCAAAAATATTACTCTCACCTAACACACATAACATACTTATAATTTATTTATTACCTAAAAATACCACAATACCCCTAAAAAGTCAATAAAATTAGTCCAAAAGTAACTTTTCTTAAACTCCGTGTCTACAGTAACACAGACAACGAGTTTGGGACGGAGGGAGTATAATGTATCCACTTACTAGCTGGGCCCCACAATTTTGATCAATTCATGAATTTACGTTCTCTTTAATTAATTCTAATTCGTAGCCCACAATTGCATGTTCGAATTTGCTGATGACGGGGAATGAGGTCTTATTTTGTGCCAAAATTTGACAAGTTTCGAAAATTTCGTCAACGCAGCCCCATCATTTTGGTCATAACTTTTTCATTATAACTCTGATTAAGGTGATTCCTGTGGCCACGCGTTCCTCTCTTCCGTGGCTTTCAAACTATGTCTCACACGACCAGTTCGACTTCCACACGAATATAGAATAATTATGGAAAGTGGATATTTGTTTGCTTGCAAGTAGCACAAGTTCACCCTTCATTCCAACTTTGTATTTTTTTATCCCTTATTCCTATCAAAACACAACAAAATACCTTAGTAGCACCATAATCATGCAAATTATGTAAATCATGCAATCCCACACGAATATATGGTATTATTCTAAAAAATAGTGTATTGTGAGATCGAAAATATGTAAATTTCCACTCTCATCAACCCCCCAGACTACCATGTTGTTCGTCCCCGAACAACGAATTCAAAATAAAAGAGAGATGAGAGTTGAAATTCTACAGCAAATAAGGGATCACACACATCCAAACCAAGATAATACACCCAAATGTCAAAATTCTATTAACTGAAACACGCACGTCAAATTAGTCACTTCCCATTTCAGAATGCTTATTATCCATTCTCACAGAAGGTATTTACACTCATCGCTCAAGTGTGAGCTATACACTCTCATGGCTAAAATATATGCACTCAAATCAATTTACATGCACGCGTAACCATAAGCTTGACAATTATCTAGACTCTCCACTAACTTGAAAAACTTAACGATGGAATCACAAAGGACTTGCTTTAGGCTGTAACGTTAGCTCTTTGGACAAGGGTCGGTAAATATGGGATAAGTGACTCGATTACTAGTAGAGAATCAACAATAAAGATACATTTGAACACATATGCTTGACAAATCATTCTCATTTTTTTCCTCTTTTAATTTCTTTTCATCATTTCAATCCTCCCCTTACTTTCAAGCTCAACGTCTTCTTTTCATCTCTTTCTCTTCCTTTTAAACTAGGGTATCAGTTTCAGGCACTACCCTATAACCGGGGTACCAATTTCGGGCACTACCCCACCTTTTTGTAAGTTTTAACTATTCTACAACTTCAATCACTTTCCGCCAATATTCATCTTTTTAGATTTTTACACATCACTAATCCGACTCCTTCATTCTCTACTAGGATATGTATTTAAAAGCTTTTAAAGGATTAAATTAGCTATCTTTATAGGCTTCCAATGAATAAGGCTTTCAGGCTCAAACGGGAAGCTATTGATAATATAACAAGGTAGGATAAACATTTGGCTAGTGACTCAAATAAGAACAAAATGGCCTATGATTATTTCTCATCATCTAATCAATCATCTAGCCTCAAGTAGATTAAGAGTCAAATTCTGAAATACATGTATGTAAACGATGCTCTCAAGAAAGAAATCAATCATATGTAATTCTCATAATTCATTGAAGCTCAAATCTCATATGGGCAATAGAATAGTAAGCACTCCTACATAGGTCTATGAACCAATTTTAATACATGCAACAATCTCAATCATTCCAACATTCAAATACATCTCTAGCTGGATTATCACAATTATTTTACAACACCACATTATCAATTAATCACAAATTCAATTCAATCAAGTGCTTAGAAAGATCCAACAATCATCCTCAAGAACCCAAAAATTAACCAAGTAGAAACTAGGATAAACACGCAATAAAAATAAATAAACGACACACACCTGGACAATCACAAAAAAATCGACCTCTCAATATAATCAAATGAATCAAAAATACCAAAAAAATTCAAAAAATTAATCATCCAAGCACACAACACAATAAAGCAACTTTACTTTGGTGCTGCAAGACGCAAGTATACACGTATTCCCCCCAAACTTAGATCAAACAAAGGGAGAGCATAAGTTTGAAAAGAAGTGTATACTGCAGTCGAGCACACCTAATAAAATTTCTACATTGACACAGACTCAATAAAGCAATTAAAAATGGGAGGATCGACCCCTAACAAGCGCTCAAGTTTAACATCGTCGAGTCACGACGTATACCTCTAACTTAAGTACTCTAGAGAGAGCACTTGCTTATCAAGAAGCGATTTGTAATGTTTCAACCTCTGTCCATTCGCCACTATAATCTCACCTTTTCATCCTTCAATTCGAAACTCCCCCCTCCACAGGCTATATGTATGACATAAGGTCCAGTCCACTTGGACTTCAACTTACCTGCAAACAATTTGAGACGAAAATTAAAAGAAGTACCTGATCACCAATGTTGAACTCTTTAAATCGGATCTTCGTATCATGCTATCTCTTCATCCTTGCCTTAAAGATCCTCGAATTCTCATAGGCTCTCTCTCTGAACTCATCTAACTCATTGATCTGAGTAAGATGAAAATCCTTTGCATCCTCCATGCTCAAGTTCAAACGCCTTATCTCCCAAAGAGCTTTATGTTCAATCTCCACCTGAAGATGGCAAGATTTTCCATAAACTATTTAGTATGACGACATCCCTAAGACTGTCTTGAACGCAGTCCTGAATCTCCTCAATGCATCAGTGAATCTCTCCCAAGTTTCTCTAAACGATTCGTCTCTCCTCTATTTGAACTGATTAATTTCTTGCTTCAGTGCAAGAATCTTCCCTGGTGGCATAAAACGATCCACAAACAATTGCTGCAACTCAGTACAATTAGCACAGCTGTCCCCAGTTAACCTGTCATACCAATCCCTTGCCTTGTCAGCTAGAGAAAACTGGAAAAGCCTCATCTTCCATCTATCATTAGTATTATCAGCGGCTTTAACTGTATCCATGTAGCTGTTGAAGTGCTTCAAATGTCCATAGGGTTCATCAAAAATACCTCCGGCGAAAGGATTTTTCTCCACTATGTTGATCAGGGCTGGTCTTATATCATTTACTTCATCAGCTTGAATGGCCCCAACTACGTCTGATCCTCCAAGATTAGTAGACTTGAACGTCTCCTGGATGACAATGGCATCTTCATGTGTTCTATCTCCCATAATTACTAATTCTACTGTTGTTTATGCTTCAGCTTCTGACTCAGCTTCTTTTGGGATAACCTGATATTCAATCTTTTTTTTTTCCTCCTCTACAACTGCTTTAGGTGCTGATGTATCCGCTTTTTTTTTGGATTTGGTACCTTAACAGCCTTAGGAGGTGCTTTGATTTTCTTTGCTGCTCCTCTCCTTTTTTTAGCAGACGCTTCAACCTCCGGATCAAATTCAAGATTTTGTGTTTCCTTCTTTGACCTGGTGTGCATGCAACTTCAAGAAAATTCAAAGTGTAGATAATTAAATCTCAAAGCAAATATTTTAATTAAATCAGTAACAAAAGCAAATAAATAATTTACTGTCCCTGGTAGCGGCGCCATAAACTTGTTAGGCATAATTTACGCACTCTAATTAAATCTCCAAGTGTAGGAATGTCAATTGCAGAGGCAAGTACCCCAGTTAAATATCGTTCACACTGAGAGAATTAATTATCTATTTTACTAATAATTACTATTCAACTAGAATTGACGTAACCAATTTCCAGGATTTGAATGACTTAATAACTAATGAATTTATATGACAAATAACAAAATAAATAAAAGTAAGAAATTGTTCAAGATTGATCAAGAGAAAAGTAACAGCTCTAAGATATCAGGTGTAGTGCAATTGATTTGGTCTCCTAGACGTCCTACGTTTATTCATACAGTTTTAATGGAAATACATCATAAGATGATGCACGAATAGTTTTGAACCTCATTCCTAGATACTAATAAGTCAAATTTCATAAACCTCCGGATGGCCAATTCGACTAGCATATATTCTCTGAAAGTACTACTCAAACATATTCACTTTCTACTTGATTTCCTAATTGCATTGTTCCACTAAGACAATCAAGTATCTTATTTACCAACCCTTAGGATTATCGTGTTCACGAACAAACTACTATAATCCCTAGTAAATAGATAATATTAAGCACGTATGCACACAAGCTAACATAACATACCAAGCATCACGGACAACATCAATAGCATGCTATAAAGACGTTACAAACGTTTAACATAATCTGAATAAATCGAATAAACAAGAATCAACAATAGCATAAATTCACAATATTTATCTAGGGTTCTAAATCAACTACCCTAACCTTTAATCCTTAGAACTGTAAAGAGTTTTTAGTCCATGAGGTTACAGAAAACCCTCATGGCTAATAATTTCATAATCAAATCAACAAAAGAAGATTAAAGAGAAAGATACAAAACCCTAGTGTCACATGGTTTATGTTCTCCCTCCGTCTCTCCGATTGAATTGACTCTGTCAACTGCACTTAACACACACGGGATGATGGATGGTTGGAGTAAAAAATGGAATAGGTGGAGGGTGCGATTTTTATGTTCTGAGCGTGTTCTGCTCTTCACGAAGTACGGGGGTTAAGCGTGTTATGTTCGTCCCCTCAATCTACCTCTTCGCCCTTTCTTTTACCCCCTCCTTTTTGGGCCCCAGAACCGAGAGTAAGTAGTGTGTGCGTTGGACTTTTATGTAAAAGCCATTCTCTTTCTCCTTCAAATAATGGGCCTGCATAGTAAGTAACAATCCTTCATAAATATAATGTATCCACTTACTAGCTGGGCCCCACAATTTTGATCAATTCATGAATTTACGTTCTCTTTAATCAATTCTAATTCGTAGCCCACAATTGCATGTTCGAATTTGCTGATGACGGGGCATGAGGTCTTATTTTGTGCTAAAATTTGACAAGTTTCGAAAATTTCGTCAACAGCTGTGCAGTCCCACCGTTTTGGTCATAATTTTTTCATTATAACTCTGATTAAGGTGATTCCTGCGGCCACGCGTTCTTCTCTTCCGTGACTTTCAAACTCATACGACCAGTTTCGACTTCCACATGAACACAGAATAATTATGGAAAGTAGACTTTTGTTTGCTTGCAAGTAGCACAAGTCCACCCATCATTCCAACTTTGCATTTTTTATCCCTTATTCCTATCAAAACACAAAAAAATACCTTAGTAGCACCATAATAATGCAAAATACGTAAATCATGCAATCTCATACGAATATATGGCCTTATTCTAACAAAAACAGTATATTATGAGATCGAAAATATGTAAACTTCCACTCTCATCATATATCATTAAAAGATATGCGTGTGATTGCTGATATGATGTTGATTGAATGTAGAGTCGTAAGCTAAATCGAATATGGAGTCACAATTATTGTTTCATTAGGAGTCACAAATATTTCTTTCCCACTCAAAAATGCAATCAACTAGGGCATTTGTATACATTCCAAAGGTGTTAGCTTTGGTCCTCACACATATAATTGCCCATATGTTCGATGCTCCTTTCAGCATTTGAGTTTGTTCGGATGGGTAGTTAGTGAATTTTTCCATCCTTATTGTTATTATGCATTTCATTTTTATTTGACTAAATTAGTTTTGGATTATGTATTGAATTTTTTTTTCAAAAGTCTTCTTTTCCCTCTAAATTACTGATTTCCAAATTCATAAATTCACAACTATTCAGCTCTGTTTTGTCCCTATGCTTTCTTTGGTTAATTCCTCATGAAACAGTTTTTATTTGTATTCTAAAATATATAGCATGCAGTGTTTTTTTTAAAAGAAAATAGAGTGGTTTGTATTTTTAGCTGCCATCATTTGGTTAGGATTGGTTAGTAGTCATCAATCCCAAATTATTAGATATCTTCATTAATGTTTGTACATAAAAAAAGATATAGAGATTTAAGCAGTGTTGATATTCATTTGTTAAATTTAAATGCTTTTAATAAGTGTTTTTTTCTGCATTATTGCATATGGGAATGAATGGGTTCCTCTTCTTATGTATTGATTTTTCCTTTTTATATCTTGGACTATTTCAGGGCTTTTTTTGCGTCAAAAATTGGCCAAAACACAATCTGTAAGACGCTGCTAAATTGAACAGGCCGCGATTGGGCCCAAAAACACCCCGCTCGACACCCAACTCAAGCCGAGTTGGGTCTGGATATTGTAAAGCGGTAGTCGAGCTGCATATGGATGAAAAGATGACATCTTGTAGGCTCCGTAGGACCCCAACTTGGCTAAAAACTCGCACAAGTTGGGTACATCTCGGGTCGAACTGTCTATCGAGATGCAGACTGCATTGCACGACAATGTCGTTTCGAGCATAACTTCTTCATACGGACTCCGATTTGAGTGATTTTTATGCTAAAATGATTCTCTCTTCCGTAGCTTTCAAAAAATATATCATATGATCAATTTGGACTTCTACAAGAACAAAAAAAATTATTCAATGTGGACGTGTGTTTTTCAGCATTCCTTTACACTTTTACTCTTTATTCTAACTTTGAACTTTTGATCCTATTTTACCCTTCAAAACTCAACAAAATACATAAGTAGCATCTTAATTATCAAGATATAAAAACCACACCATTCTACACAAAATCATAGCCACATTCTATCAAAAATGGTGTAATGTAAGACCTAAAATACGTGAAATTTCACTCTCAACAAAGATCAAGTTAGAAGTAGCCAAATTACACTACATATTGTCACATGTTAAAAAGATGTATAAATAGGCAATACCTATTCGTCCTAGTAAATTATGTTCATATTCTTGTGCGTTGAGATTAAGAATTTTTTTTATATAAAAATATGTAAAGTTATTGGAATGTGTGTAAAAATTGAGTATTTAAAATAATTTAATGTAAAAAGTATGTAAAGTTATTGGAAAATATATTTTTATATTTCTAGAAAGGGTGCGGCTATTTACACCCCCAAACTTACTGAACAAACCCCAATTTTTTTAAAATAATATTTATAAAATTAATAAGACTAAAATACTCTTATTATTAAATATACCCAAAATTACTATTAATCCCTAAAATAAATTATCCTCATCTTCATTAAAATCAATGGTGAGTTCACCACCTCAAATGGAACCCTACGTCAGCACACACAAGCACACAGTGGAGCGTGAGATAGGTCACCCCATCATCTCCAACTTCTTCGCAGCACTCAATGGCGTCGCCGCCACCGCTGACCGATGTCTGCTGACCGAAGCCCGAGTTCTTATAGGACAATTCGATTTTGGATCTGATTGACGGACAACTCTATGCTCTCTGTGAATCCGATCTTCCGTATGCACTGAACTGAAGGACGCTCTCTGCGAATCGACCTTCCGTATACACTGAAAGTGACACCCGAAGGGTGATGTAATAATGCGCGGCCGCTGTGATCTAGAAGCTTCTCAGTAATTTTTCATACACTAATCTTTTTTCTGTAAACTGTTCCAATTTTCTCCAAGTTGATCAAGGACTTGGAATTGGTAGCAAGTTTTTATTTTTCAATCGCCAACTAAAGAATGCAGATCAAGAAGGCGCTGGCAAGCCTCCACCTCCTGTTTTAATTCTCCATGGCCGTTATGGAGGTTGTGTTGGAGATCTTCTTATTTATGATGCATTTATTTTAGGGGGACTTTATCTGTTCGTGGTTACAACATGGAAGAGTTGGGAAATATTCTGGGGTGTTCGATTTACTCCATGAGAGGACTGAAAGTTCTTCAAGATCGACTCCTGATTAGAGCTATTTTCACCTAGATTTTAGTGTCTTTTTATATATATTTTCGTATTATTTTATCCGTATTTTATATGTTATTTGGTTGTGTTTTGTATTTTTATTGAAATGTGTGTGAATGAGCTTAAACGTAAGATTTTCACTTTTTATTGGATGCTAAACATGATAAGGAAGATGTAGGAAAAAGCGGATCTCAATTCGGAGTTGAAACGAGGGAGAACGAGCCAAAACAGTGAAGAAATGCAGGAGCCAGCACACGAGCCGTGTAGCCAACACGGCCCTGTAAGAGTTGGCCGTTTGGCGACATCTAGTCACTCAACACGGGCAACTTCAGGTCGTGTCCAGTTGCACGAGTCGAGTCGGGAGCACGAGCCGTGTCGCCAACACGGCCCTGTAAGAAGGTGGTCGTGTGGCGACATCAGAAGAGCCAACACGACCACACTTGTGCCCGTGTTACAACACACGACTCGTGTTGCAGCACACGAGCCGTGTTGCGTAACACGGCCCTGTAAGGCGAGGCCGTGCGGCAGCATCAGAAGACACAACACGGCCACCCCGTGGCCGTGTTACAGAGCACGACTCGTGTTGGGTATTTTCCTGCAGAAATTTCCAGATCCTTCTAGAAGCCTCCAAAGGGGTATAAATACCCCTTTATTCAACAATTGAAAAAGAATCCGAAAATCCTATCATCTACACACACCTCACACACCATTTCTTCCATTTCCCACCATCATCTTCATCCACCTTCATCCATTTTGATCCATCTTCATCATCTCCATTAATTCTCCATCAAAACTTCATCCCTTCCATTGGGTGTGAGAGATCTCAAGGAATCAAGAGCTAGAGGTGGAGATCAAGAAGAATAGAAGATTCTCTTCAAGAAATTGATAGGGAAGAATCCATTCATTTTGTATTTCTTTAGATCTTAGACTATGGGTAATTGTAATGAATCATTTAATTGTTTTGTTACTTTTACTATGATAGGCTAATCCCTCTAGTGGGATTAGGAATATGAAGAGCATATTAGATTTATATTATCATGTGGATTAAATTGGTTTTTGATTTAATTGATGTTGATTTCTATTCATGGAGTTTAATTGTCTTGATATTATGATGGCATGGTTTGTTATTCATGAATGTTTATTGGTTTAATGGATTGTTGATCAATGGATTATTTGTGGTAATTAAATGCTATCATGATGTTCATGTATGTATTGCTTGGAGTGAGACGGAAACGACCCTCTATAGTATTAGGAAGGCATGAATAGACATTGAGTTTGGGTTTGACCGAAAGGATATTTGAATTCAATGAGGGGAACCAATCCATTCGTTGGCCTTAGTACACAAAAAGGGAGAGTTTAATCAAACTAGTACCTAGATGGAAGGGGTTAATGTTGGGCTTTGATCTTAAGTGCTTTTGGGAGTCTAAAATGGATCAACAACCTTTGTAACCCGAAAGGGAGCTTAGGATACAATCGTGATCACCCTTAGTCTACATCAATTGAGTTGAATTCCGTTTGCATGATAATATGAATCGAGTGTGCTTGGATGTTTCTAATCCCATGTTTTTCCATACTTGAACTTTAGCACCCATTTTCTTTACTTGTCATTTATCTTATTTGCTATCTTATTTACTTGCTACTTGTTTTTGTTGTTAATCCATCTCAAAACCCCCCGATCATCTTTACAAAAACGACATGAACATGAGCTCACGTATTTTGCTAGTCCGAACATAACTCCTTATTGGATTGATAATTTTTCTTGGGATATACTACTACAACGATCGAGTATTCTTGCTCGTGAGTGCTATAAAAATAGGCAAACAACTCCCATGGCGGAAAGCAGAAGGACATTCCTATATAGTATATACTTCATGAGAGGACTGACAACAACGCACGACTTCGCCGTCATACAACAAGGTGACGTGTTTCTGAGGGGAGAGAATGGGATACAAGGCGGAGTGTTTGGAAGAGGAGTGAATGGGGTGATTTATTCAAGGGAGGGGATGAATAGTAATTTTGGGGTGTATTTAGTAATAAGGGTATTTTTGTCTTATTAATTTTTAAAAGATTTATTAAAAAAAATTTGGGGTTTGTTCAGTAAGTTTGGGAGTGCAAATAGTCGTTCCCTTCTAGAAATGAGCATAAATATTGAAACGAATAAAAAAGAAAAATGAGTAGAAATTAGTGGATAGAGGAGTGTAGAGATTTCTTGTCGTTTGATTTAAAATATATTTTTCATTTAAAAATAAAAACTAAAAGAAAAAATGCATGCAAAAAGAAAGAGATGGTGGGGGGCATGGCCGGCCCTGAGGGGTGGTAAGGTGGGTCCTTGCCATGGGCCCCAAAATTTTAGGGGTCCCTTAATACCTCTATATATTTATTTATTGTGTTGATTAAAATTTAGGCCCAATATATATTTATTTATTAAGTTTGATTAAATTTTGGACCTAACTAACTATTTACAAATTGGATTTTTAATTTATTTAATGTAATAATGTTACCAAATTATTTAATATTATTGGATCAAACTAATAATTATTATTTTTGATTGAATCAATTATTAATGAGATTTATTATTTATCCCCTCAAAAAATACAAAAACACTACCTGCTGTACATTTTTTATTTTTCTTCAAAAAGCTAACAATATTTATGCATAAATTATAAAAAAACACCAAATTTATATTTCTTGCAAAATTAGTAATTTAAAATATCTAATTTAACATTCTAATCCTCAATTCTCCATTTTACTAATTCATTTTAATACTATTCATTTATATGGTCAATGTATCAAAGATATGAAGGTAAATCATTTTTCATTTTATAAAATTTTAATGATTTTTTTTCATTTTAATATTTTATAAATTATATTTTTATTATAAAATTTATTAATATAAAAAATAAAATAAAAAATTGAGGGGCCTCAATTTTTGTTTCGCCACTGGCCGACCGGGGTTTTTTGAAGAGAATAGGTGGCTACGATTGTCTAATGCTAAAATCCTCTCTCATTTTTGGCCGCCCTTGGCTGATCCTCAATGATGGCTTCTTACCAAAAAAATTTAGCTTCACTCCCTAATTAATGTTATTTTTTCAATTTAAATCACAATTTAACACACTACAAAAAAAATTACTTTTACCAATGAATCAACAGAATTTGTTGGTAATTTTTCGTTGGTAAATTTTTAGTAACGAAAAATCAATTTCATTGCTAAATAATTTTGTTGGTAATTCATTGTTAATAATTTTGTTAGTAATGTTGGGTATCGAGGTCACCACGCCGTCGGGAGGATGAAGTTGGAGAAGGAACGGGTTCAGGTATCTTGTGGTTCCGGGTTCGATGATTGAACAGTGTTTGGGATTAGAGGCTTGATTCAACAAGAATCTCACTCTTATTTGAAATGGGTAACACACTAACTCACAATCCTCACAATACACCACTCTGTTCCTCTATCACACTTCACTGAAGAAGAGAACCCAATTTAAATTGGGAGGGGAGAAAACAAGAGAGTAATGGTGACAGGTGAGAAACATCTCCCCAAGACAGACGATGGGCTGCTCAAGATAAACAACGAGGAATGCCAATTGTTGGGAGTTAATGAGTGGATGCCAACATTTCAAGGCTTAAGGTAGGGGATTGTCTTGGGCGTCAACAAAGGTATCATGGGCCAAAACAAATGGGCTTAAGAAAAAGCCCAACAAATCTCCACCTTTTGGCCCAATCCCAAACACCATCAACCAAAAAAGAACCATAAAGATTTCATCATCGTCCGTTTCTCGGAAACTTGCAAAACGAAAAATATAAAGTTAGATGCAAGATCCAGAAATTTGACAACCACGAAGTAAGTCAAACGAAGTTGACACATAGTCATAAAAGGTTCACATTATCACAAAGATAAAAGAATAAAGCACAAAGCTAACATAAGATCACTAAGATCATGAATACACAATTCATAACATTTATCACCAAGAAGAGAATACAAAGTTCTCAAGATACACAATCTAATCACAAAGAAACACAAGCTATAACATTCAAGAAACACGAAGACATCACAAAGAAGCACGCAAAGGCAATGCATATTCTAACAAGCTACGAAAGCATTAAACATAGAATCATGCAATATGCTCCACCTCACTAAAAGTAACAAATAAGCATATAAATGGCACACAACCATAACAAATACTAACACATAGTAAACACATTAATACTCCACCTCACAAGGAGCAACCAAAAAACAAGTTTAACAAATAAAAAAGCAAAATAGAAAACAAATTTCAATATTATTAAACTATAACAATTTTCTCACACAAGAAAACACAAAGTTTTAAGAGAAATCACATAAGAAAAATAAAATTTCAGAAAAAATAGATTTTTCAACAAACATGAGAATTAATAACCCATTTAAACATACAAATTAAAGGCTCAAAAAATCACACAAGCACAACTAGTAAACCTCACCATAACTCTCAGTTTCAGTCACAACATTGGCTTGTTTACTAGATTTATCCTTCTTGGGGTGAGGACACTAGTTAGCATAATGGTCACGCTCGTTACAATTATAGTACTTACGATTCTTAATTTTAAACTTATTATTATGCTTTCCCTTAACAAACATAACACCTCCAAAATTCTTATCATCCCCATTGTGATTTAAATCATGCTCTTTGCTTTTTAAGGCATTAACCACCACTTCAAGAGTAACATCATCACGACCATACTTAATAGCGAATTTGATATCACAATAAGAATCAGGAATATCATTTAACAAGACAATGGGGGAATACTAATCAATGTGCTTATCACCAGTTTGTTTAACATCAATAATAAGCTTTGTAAAAATGTCCAAGTTTTCATCAATGTCCTTATTCAAATCCAATTTGAAACTGAAAAATTTTTCAAGCAAAAATATTTTACTAGGCAAGATAACACATTGAACAATTCATCCAATTTTTTCCACATCTTTTTAGTAGAATCAAAGTGACCAACCTTTCTTAACACAGAGTCGGAGAGATTTAAAGTGATGGATGATAATGCAAGCTCATTCAAATCAGATTTCTGATCTTCAGTTACAGTTTTAGCATGAGTTCCATCAATGACCTTAAAGACACGTTGTTGAACCAAAACACAAGTAATCTAGTAGTAAATAGTAATGAATTTTATTCTGTTGGTTATGTAAAAATGTGGAAAATCCATTAACATTCAGTTGTAAAAGTTTTTTGTTTTTTGCAATCTGCAGATTTTTTTAGTGACACTTCCCATAACTCCCCTAAATCTACAAGTTTTTCCCCTATTTAATGATAATATGGGTGGAGTGAGCAAAATGAGTTGGGTGAGGTTAATAACAAAAGACCAGGATGAGTTTAGATTTAGGCCTCGTTTGGTATCCCATATTAGGGGTTAATAAGGTTTATTATATTGCTTTTTACAGAGTTTGATAGGAAGTATTCTTTTTACGGGGGGCCCGATAATACATCTATCGGCCTATTAGAAATCACTATTTTCTTGGTAATTAGAATCAGGGCCGAGACGTGGTATTAATATTACGAATTGTACAGTAAAATCATATAAAGAGAAAGAATTACAAATATATCCCTGTCTTCTACAATCTCCCCCTTTATAATCTTTTCAATTCTACATTTACATTTTAACACCAAATCTTCACCCATGTCCTTCAACAATTTCATATTCTATAAGGGTAATCAATGGGGACGGTGACAAATCTGATTTTCTTCAAAGATTTTTAGAGATTTTTTTTCCAGAGATTATAATGATCCATGACTCCATTTTCAGAGATCTTTTTTCAGTCGATGAATGAGGTTGGGATGAGATTTTTTTTCCAGTCGATGAATGAGGGTGAGATATGGTTGGCGTACTTACAGAATGAGGAGAGAGAAGATGGAGAGAGAGTGTGTGGAAGGAGAGGGAGGATAGAGAAGAAAGTAGATGGGAAAGAGAGAGAAGATGAGAGAGAGTATGGAAGGAGGGAAATGATAAAGAAGAGAGCATACGGGAAAGAGGGGAAGGGAAAATGTTGATAAACTGCAAGATAAAGGAAGAGATAATATAAGAGAAATGGGAGAGAGAGTGTTAAAGAGAAAATGGGAGAAGGAGTGGAATGAAAGATGTTGGTTGACGAACAGCGATGAATAATGAAGAAGAGATGATGTGTCACTGTGAGAGAAATTATGTTTTACAAATTGATTTTTTTAAATATCAATGAATAAAAAAAATTATAGAGAGAGTGTAAAGGTAATTTCTTACTCATTTAATAAATTTCTGTCTTTTATCTTAATTCTTTTATTTCCTATCAAACCTCTCAATTTTTTATTATCTCAATTTTAATACAATCTATCAAACAATCTTCATTATTATTCATAATACATATATTTATCTTCATTTAAATCTAAATTCTAATATATACTCCCTCATCTTACGTCATCTATCGAACGAGCCGTTAGGGTAGGGATATAACAATGATTTTACTATTATTTTATTTTATTATATTTAGGGATATAACAATGATTTTACTATTATTTTATTTTATTATATTTTTTCAAAAATCAGATACCCTTAATAATGTATCATATATTAATAGGGTTATGCTTGTGTAAAATGTGGATATTTCCTGATAGTAATTGCTGCAGAGATTGTGACAATCAAGTTTCACATTACATTCCAAGTTAGTGTGGATTCTTTTAAAACACGTTTTAATAATATATGGAGTAGTATTAGTAATATTATATAGTTACACTTAAAACTAATAATCAATTGCTTTCAAAAAAAAAAAAAACTAATAATCAATTATAGTAGTATGTAATTCTAAAAAGAGTGTATACTATTAATTCCACCGACCAATTAGTTACAACAATTTATTAATTAAATAATGTGCATTAACTCTGGCAATGAAAATATAATTCAAATTGAATTTTTTATTATTATACAATATAAAGAAAAAAATGTGGAGATTATTTTATTGAATAAATATTGTCTTAGACTCTTAGGATAAAACTGAGCAAAATTGAAATGTATGAGACAACAATAAATAATCTAACTATTTTAAAACCCATCTAACTAAAAATATATTGAACATTTTATATTTTAAACTCATAACAATAGTTTAATAATAATAAAAAAAAACCATTAACGTACATCATATTAGTAATGTGTATCCACGAAGAATCTTGTATGTTGCAACACGGATCCCCTATTCCACTAAGGAATTCCATCTCATGTCTCATACACGTGGATTGAGTTTCCGAAATAAGAAAAGGTGGGTGCTAACCGCGATTGAAAACGGGCAGCTCACATTCACAACACCAACCTTAATTTCATAAGGAAAGTTCTATCAATACCTGATCAAAAAAGGAAGAAGTGTATCCACCGCGATTACGTGATGAACGGAAGTATGTCTTTTATGTCAATGGAATACAATCTTCGCAAAAAACACAGCCATTTGGACCAATAATATCTTCCAAGCTGTTGCTGCTGCTGTATAATATTAATGATAAATAACAATAAAAACCAATTAAAAGTTTATTTAACCTAGGAATATGAATTAACAAATGATGCAGGATTGGTCCAAATGGCTGTGCTTTTTACGAAGATTGTATTCCATTGACATAGAAGACATACTTCCGTTCATCATGTAATCGCGGTGGATACACTTCTTCCTTTTTTGATCAGGTATTGATAGAATTTTCCTTATGAAATTAAGGTTGGTGTTATGAATGTGAGCTGCCCGTTTTCAATCGCGGTTAGCACCCACCTTTTCTTATTTCAGAAACTCAGTCCACGTGTCGCTCATCCGAAAGGTGAAACAGGAGATGGAATTCCTTAGTGGAATAGGGGATCCGGGTTGACACCTTGGTGACAAGATATAGAAATTCAAACAAAAATAGCATGTTATTGGTTTTTAATCGGGATTATTTTTAAAACAATGGAACATTATTCTATATACTTTCTCATCTCATTTTAATCTTTATATTTTTCTATTTTTGGTGTCTTATTTCAATCTTTACGTTTCCATTTTTTATATATGGCACCCATCTAAAACAATTAATATATATCATCATAAAACTCACATCCAACACTAATACACCTACCCATTTTAAATTAAATATATATTTCTACTCACTATTCATTAAAATATTATATTGATTAAATATATCTTTCTACCCACTATCCATTAAAATAGTATATTCCTTAATCAATGTGCAAAAGACAAACGTAAACATTGTAACAGAATGAAATGAGTATTATACTTGATACTCGTGTAAGATACAATTACTCTTCTATACAAAAACACTATAATTATTGTTAAATAACTCTTTCAAATAGAGTAAACTTATACTTCCTTCGTCTCGTATTAAGGTTTACGTTTTTTATTTTTGGTTGTCCCAAGTTAAAGTTTACATTTCCTTTTTTGTTATGTTGGGCCCACACAAAACAATTAATTATTTCATCTAAAGCTCATACACAACACTAATACAACTATTCACTTTATATTAAATATTATTTCTTTCACCTCACTATATATTAAAATATTACTATATCTTTTAATCTCCGTACAAAAAGTAAACATTAACGTTAACGCGGGACGGAGAGAGTATATTTTAAAATTAATTCTCCATAAATTAAAAAGTTAGTACTCCTCTATTATAAAAAAAATAAATCATCATACGCTGCTGAAAACGATTTTGAATGTTATGTTACATTTAATATTACATTTCTTATTACATACGTAACGTAACAGTATGCTATAGGAGATGTAACGCCAAGATAACTCAACCACTTGGCACTTGCACACTGTTACCTCTCAATCTAAAATCTAAATGCGCGATTTTATATTTCTCCATCCTTGTAATAATCTCTCTCCCCCGTGTCTCACTCATCACACACGCTGACCTTTTCAAAAATTCAACACCAAGCTAACCAATTCCTCATAAAAACCCCCCACCCCCCACCAATAATAAACCATATAGTGTTCATAAAATAAATCATCAACTAATCATTCACTCATCACACAAATACCAATCTCTCTATCCCCATGGCCACCCTCCTTCATTACCTCCTCCTCTTCTCCCTCCTCATGTCCTCCCAACTCACGGCCGCGCGTCCTCTCGACACCCCACCGGTCGGAACACATGAAATCAAGAAGCAGAGAGATGATTACAGGAAGGTGGGGCTGGCGTTCGGACCTTCACTCCTGAACATGCTTCCCAAGGGGACGATCCCGGTTTCCGGCCCCAGCCGACGAATCAACGACGCTAACAACTAGTCCACCTCCCATCAATAAACCCTTCTTCCTTAATCTTTGCATATCCAGGGTTTTGTTTTCAGTTAAGCTATAGTTTTCTTTTTAATTATTTGTTTATTCATTTTTCTTAATTAGTTACTCATTAGTGTTTGAAAAATGTAAGTAGAAATTCTTAATTACAATGATCCCATCAGCACGAAGAGTCAAACCCTCCAATTCCATCACTACTCACTCCACTTACTTTGATTATTTCTTATGATTACTTTGATTATTTCTTATAATCTAATCATGCATATGTGGAGTATATTATAATGTGATTATGTGAATTATCTCAAAATTTAAGGAAAATTTTGCAATTTTTTTTATGGCAAAACTCCTGCGCTCCCGGGGACATAACCCTCCCCCTCTATATTCTATTTAAACTTATATATTGCTAGGGGTTTAAATTGCAAAGTGCACGAAAATTGCAAAGTCGCACGAAATGTGTGCTTCGTACGCCCGGGTGCACTCACTCTTTTTTTTTATTTTTGGGGGAGGGAGGTTGCGTGTTTGTTTGGGGGGAAGGAAACATTATTGAGAGTAACTTTCAGTTATAGAAAAGACGTATAGAATTAATGGTGGTATTCTCGTCTGAAAAATCATCTTGTTAGATTTGAGGTAAGGACAATATTTAATAGTCGGAATTTACGGGTTGGCTTCTGCTGCAATTTAATTTTCCGTTCTGCTTTTCTTTTCTTCATTTGCATAATTCAACTTCAATTTTAACTTTTCTTTGTGGATGTGTCCACTGAAATTGTTATAAATAAATGCAGTAATTTAGGGATGGTTTTAAGGAAAACGCATTCATTCGTTCCTTTCTCTTTAAAATTTTATACTATGTCACAAAATATCTATATGATATTTACAATTTTAGTCACGTGTTAAAATTTATATTATTCATTTTGATTTATGCAAGTTAAAGTTTATATTTATTTTTTTGTCAGGTGGGACTCACCCAAAATAATTATTTATTTTATATAGGACTCAAACATAATACTAATACAATCATCCACAATACATTAAATATTATATTTCTCAACTCACTAATTATTAAAATATTGTAGGGTTAATTACAGTAAAATACACTATATTTTTCTCTTTTTTCAATTCACATGAACTTTATTTTTTGTCAAAAAAAATAAACAATCTTCTAATTCTTTCTCAATTTAATCACGAACTTTATTTTTTTCAATTAAATACATAACTTTTTTGTATTTTCTCAATTTAATCACAAATTTTTCCTTTTTATTTAAATACATTATTTTTATATATTTTCCAATTAATTATAATTCTTTTGTGGATAAAAAAAAATTCTATTTATCAGTTTTTACTTTTTATGTCATCTCTTATTAATAATTAAAAAAATAAATTTAAAAAAAAATCGTACATACTTCATATAATTAATTATTCCATTCAAGTTTTTTTTTTATTTATATGTTCTCAAATGATCTAAAAAGATAATTAATTATATTCAAAGTAAATTACACGAATTAAATTCTTACGAAAAAAGATAATTAATTATATTCAACGTAAATTACACGAATTAAATTCTTACGAAATGTATATATATAAATATTTAACATATAATCTATGTATCACATTTAAAATATTTAACGTGAACTAATTTTTTATTAATAGAAGAATTTTGATTAAATGGTAAAATATAAAAATAATGTATTTAAATAAAAAGAAAAATTTGTGATTAAAATGAGAAAATACAAAAAAATTATGTATTTAATTGAAAAAGAGAAAGTTCGTGATTAAATTGAGAAAAAATAAAAGATCGTGTATTTTTTTGACAAAAAATAAAGTTTATGATTAAATTGAGAAAAGAGAAAAAGGTGATGTATTTTACTACAATTAACCCAATATCACTTAATTTTCGTGCAAAAATCAAACTTTAATATTGACGCAAGATGGAAGGATTACATCTTATTCATAATCTAGCTAAACATACCAAATTAATGCTCTTAAAATAGTTAATAACATTAATTTTTTTTTAAAAAAAAAAGTAAATTTTCTTAAACAAAATGTAATAGTTAAGAGTGGGATCATCATTACAAAATTAATAATTTTGTTAGGAGGAAATGCTAAAAAATCTTGATGAAGTGATAACCAACTTTTTTCTGAAAACCTAATAAATTATTGAGCTAGCGTACTTTGTATATAAATGAATCAAAAAGAAAATTATATTTTTAAATACTATCCACAAAATTATTTATATAAACCCGCAAAAAATATTTTACTGTAAATTAATAATCATCCCTAACACTAAGCATCAATATGTTTGCGTGCACGTGGATCAAAGCCCACATTTGAATATAAAATAAATATATTTAACTATTGATGAATATGGTCAATATTTGTGATTTCAATTTCTTTGTGGGGGCCACCATGGCATAATTATCATGTACTTTTAGGAGAGAGCAATTTTAATTCAATATTTGACTGAAATTTACTAAATCACATGGCCGGCACCTTTGACAAATGACAATTATCAACATTTTTCTTCTACTTACCTTTCTCCATTATTTTGTATAGCCTAATAAACCCAACAAACTCCATTAAAATTAGAAAATAAATACATAAATAAACCTATTAAACATTTAAATACTAGAATCTTACCCAACCCATAAAACACAATCGAAAAATGAATAAATAACAAAGATTTGAATAGGATATGAATTAAACGCCCAAATTTACAGGCCTAAGTTGTTCGCATCGAGACCAAAATGCAAAAATAACCAAAATTAAGATCGAAAGCAATCATATCTTCCTTTTATATCTTCTTCGCCAAATGGTTTCTCAATATTTATATACAGTACTACTTCTACATTTCAGAAAAATACAAATATATACTCCACTAATTAATGATTATATATATATATATATATATATATATATATATATATATATATATATATATATATATATATATATATATATATATATATATTATTGATTCAAAGATGTAGGAAAATCTTTAATATATTAAATGAGAGTTTAATTTTAATGATGTGTCGCCATTAAAATTAATCTCAATTATTTAAAATTTTAATTAAAAATAAAAATCTTCATTATGTTAATTATGAAGAGATCGAAAATTCAATAGTAGTGATTTATAAGTCCTGTGTCATGTATCTTTATATATAAATTTTTTAAAGAATTTAAAATTTTAAAATATAAATTTTGTATAGGGTTTTAGGATTAGGGTTTAATGTCTGTATTTGGTGGATTTATGATTTAGGGTTTTATATGATCCACTTATTTAATTTCAAATTACAGAAAAAAAAAACATGTCTTAAGTCCTTAATTTTAAATTTTAAAAATTTTGTGTTATATTAATTTATGAACGGTTACATAAAAGTGATTAAGAAATATAATACGCATATAAATTCCAAATATTACGATTGAAGAAAGGAAAAGGTTTTATATTAATTCAAGTTCTAAATGATTATATTAAAAAAATATTATTAAAGATTTTATAATTTTAATTTAAATAACAATATTATTGTAAAAATTAATTACCGTGCAACGCACGGGTAAGTTTCTAGGATTTTAGGGTTTAGGGTTTAAGGTTTGTTTTAAGGTTGAATTAGGGTTAGGGTATTAGGGTTTAGGATTTTAGGATATAGGGTTTTAGGATTTAGGGTTTTAGAGTTTAGGGTTTTATATGATCCACTTATTTATTATCATTTTACTGTTTTGGAGGAAATGTATTAGGAGTTATTAGAATTCTCATTATAGTATTTTTGACTAATAATGAATGTATTTTAATGGTCTTTTTAGATTTTCATATTTTTTAAATAATTTGAATATTTTTCCTCTTATGTTCTCACTAAAGGTGATCATTTAATTTGAAAGCATTCCATGCATGCAATTAATCATAAAGCCTCAATATTTTTTTAAAAAAAATAAAATATAATTACAAATGATTTAATATATATATATATATATATATATATATATAACATAAAATAATAAGATTCTTGAACGATTGCATACAAATTGTTTAATTCATGAACGGTTACATAAAAAATTAATAAGATCAAGAAATATAGTACTCATATAAATTCTAAATGTTAGGATTCAAGAAAAAAAATGTTCCTACTAATTATAATTCTAAGTAATTATATTAAAAAATATTATTAAAGAATTTATAATTTTAAATTAAATTAAATAACAATAACATTGATGAAATTAATACCGTGCAACGCACGGGTAAGTTAGCTAGTTCAAATAATGCCAAATCTCAAACATAAATTAAAAGAATAATAGTTGATTTAGCGGATAATAAATTAAAGAAGTTGGAAATAGTAATCGGAGAAACACATTCTAAATTTAAAGATATGTACAATCATGAAGGGATATTACTTGGAACACCTATCGATGATCAACATATATGAATAGAGAACAAATGTCCTATATTTATCTATATAAGGAATTCGGTTGTTGCAACCAAACACATAGTATGTTTGTTCGGTTGCAGCAATTAAACACTTTATGATAAAAAAAAATCTTAATTTATAACTTATAGGGTATTTAGGTCTTAATAAATATAAGTATTTTAGTCATATAAATTTATGGGGTATATTTATTTAATAGAACCGAGGATGTAAATAGCCGTGCTCTAAAATAATTATACTCCATTTTTTCTAAAATTAATGTTCAATTAGAAACAAGGCTCTTCTTTTAAGCCCTTATTTCCAAAAAGAAAAATAAGAAACTATTTACGTAAACTTTTTAAATTAGTTATTGTGTTAATCGGATGTTAAATTATTACTAATTATTCAGAATTATTTATCGAAGATAGAGTTTTGATTAGTTTTTATTTTTTAATTAATTATGCAGCAACAACTTGTCAATGTTTTTGAATGAATGATTAGGAACAAATTCCGGAAATGATATGATTTATTTATCCTGCGATGCAATAATTAAAACATCTCTACCATTTTGATAATAGTAAGTTTTCCTTTTTTAATGAGTGTTTGATTCGCATGATGTACATTAAGTATATTATTGTAGCTAATAATAAGTTTTCCTTTTTTAATGAGTGTTTGATTCACGTGATGTACAGTAAGTATATTAATGTATGTATATATAAAACAATAAAATATTATTAAAATAGGTGATTTTTGTTTTTCTATTGAACTGACGGGTTGATCGATCCGGCCAATTAAACATTAGGGCACTGAATTTGATCTGCGATCAGATTATTGTGCTTAAATATACTATTATATTGGTTTTTTACCAGTGCGATGTAGAGTAAATAGTTGTATTTGTGGTGATTCATGAATTATGTGCAGAACTTTTTGCTAAAAAAATAAAATATAGTGAACGATCAAAATGAGTATATATATTGGTCATTGTTTACAAACATTAGGAGTTTTGATTGATTCGATAAGGAGTGAGAATATTTTGGACAGGGAGTTTGATGGATTTGATAAAGAGTGAAAATATTTTATCAAAAGTGATAACTCTAATAATTATATGGAAAAATATATTTTTTCTATATATATATATATATTACATTTTTTTTTTAGAATAACCTGCTAATGACCTGTTGAAACGGACGATTTTGTTGAACTTGGTAAACATGATGGACGATTTTCAAAATTTTCAAATATAATAGACGATTTTCAAAATTCTGCAAATATAATGGACGATTTTCAAAAAGTGAAAAACTTATGTACTAAATTCAAAATTGGACAAAGTTAGCGGATAAAAAAATATATTTTCCCTAATTATTTTATTAACAAATTATAGTAGTAATAAGGAATTTAAAGAGGGGTGACAATCTATAAAGGAAAAAAAATGCTTTTTTGATATTATAATAATAATAATAATAATAATAATAATAATAATAAGGGTTAATTATGTCAATTTAATTATGAAGTAATATTTTTTATTAATTAAATACATAATCTTTTTATATTTTTTTCAATTTAATTATGAATATTTTTTTAAAAATAAAAGAATGAAGCATAAAATAAATTAATTAAAAAAAACTATAAAGGTATGATCTTTAGAATAAAATGTGCGCAAAAGACAGAAAAAATAGAATGAGAAATGATTAAGAAGATGTGAGACCGATAAAAGAGGATGAGAAATGATTAAGTAATGACAACGTTTAAATAAATAGATGAATGAGTGAACGAATGACTTTGATTAAAAGCAAAAAACAATCAACGATCTTAAAAAAATGGCGGGAGAATACTATCAAAAATAACATAGAAAATTTTGGTATTATATATATATATTAGAAATAGAAAAATATTATTATTTATTTATTAAAAAATATTATACTGAAATTTTAATTATTTTGAATAGGAAAAAAGATATTTACATTTATGACCCTTAATCAAATACTATTATTATTCAATAATAAATATTATTGTAAGACGGTAGGTAGATCCATTATTAAAATATAATTATTAAATACTCCCATATTTAAAACAAGTTCACAAGAAACTCAATCTATGTCTTATTTATAATTGGATATACTAAAAAAAAAAAAAATTATCCCAAAATATTTCGTATCTCAAGTCAGTCAAATAGTCCAAAAAAAACCGGAGCCCAGATTTCATTAAGTGGGCCTCAAATGGCGGATTGAAGGCCCAAAGGCAGAATAAAAAAGACAAAACTCGAAAAAGTAATAAAGGAAGTCGATTTTGCTTTAGAATCCAATCTTCCTAAATTCTCGTCTCCTTCTCCACTCCATACTCTTGTTACTTGTTCATCAATATTCTGCAATCTAAAATTCTTCCTTTTAACTATTATTACTATCTACCTATATTTATACATATCATACATTCATCACTAAACGCAGGTATTGATTGATACAATTTGTAGAACCAAAGCCCACCAACTGTTTGTTTATATTCCCCAATATTCTGATTGAGTTCATCGAAGATGATGATCAGAATCCGAAGCCGCGATGGTTTGGAAAGGGTCTCAATCGACAATCCACTGGCCACAGTCGCCCATCTCAAATCGGCGATCGAGTCGCAGCTGCGGGTTCCCGTTCAAGCCCAGATTCTCTCCTCTAACCAAAATCTTCTCTTAGCGAAAAACCCTAAAGATTTTACCCAATTCACCGATATGATCAACCCGAATATCGCGCTTTCCTCTCTTAAAATTGCCCACGGTTCCATTGTTTACCTAGCTTATGAAGGGGAGCGCACTGTTGCGGGCCCAGCCTTCCATCCTGCTGGTTCTTTTGGGAAGAAGATGACCATGGATGACTTAATTGCGAAGCAAATGAGGGTGACGCGTCAAGAGAACCCTCATTGTGAGCAGGTATCGTTTGATCGTGATGCTGCGAATGCGTTTCAGCATTATGTGAATGAAAGTTTGGCTTTTGCTGTTAAGCGTGGGGGGTTTATGTATGGAACGGTGTCTGAGGATGGCAAAGTTGAGGTGAATTTTATTTATGAACCGCCGCAACAGGGAACTGACGAAAATTTGATTCTTTTGAGGGATCCTGATGAGGAGAAGTTAGTTGAGGCCATAGCGTTGGGGTTGGGCATGAGGAGGGTGGGTTTTATATTTACACAAACTATTAGTCAGGATAAGAAGGATTATACAATGTCGAATGCTGAGATTTTACAGGCGGTGGAGTTGCATGCTGAGGGGGATTTGAAAGAGTGGGTGACTGCTGTGGTTAAATTAGAGGTGAATGAGGAGGGGAGAGCAGATGTGCATTTTGAGACTTTTCAGTTGAGTGATATGTGCGTTCGACTGTTTAAGGAAGGGTGGTTTGAGAGGGATTTGCAGGAGGAGATTGATCCCAAGTTGTCAAGGATGACCAAAGATGTGGTTGTTGGAGGGAAAGACACAAGAGATGTGGACAATGATTTCTTCTTGGTGGTTGTTAAGATTTTTAATCACCAGGTTAGGAAGACATCTGTTTTCTGATTTCGTTGTTCTAATATTGTTTTGATTTTGATTGAAAGACTGCCCCTTTATTTGAAGTTTGTGTATGCTAACCGGATTTGTTTCAATACTTGGGTAAAAGATTTCCTTTAGACGTTTAATACTTGGGTAAAAGATTTCCTTTAGACGGTTGAAATGGCCATGAATAAGAACTTTTACACATAAGGGGAAAGTTTAAGAATTTACACAGTAGAAAATAATACGTTTACAAGAATGCTAAGATCAGAGAATTTTAGTATAGACATTGGGCATAGATTTGTAGTCAATTATGATCAATAAGCTTCAATCAAGTGGCTGAATTCATGTGTCTGTGAGGTTTAGATAAATGAGCTAAATTTAGATAAGTAATTAGCAAATACATAATTGCAGAACTGGTATTATTATCAAGTACATGATCTGGGTTTCTAGCTCAGTACAGTTGGTAACAGAAAATATTTACTGGCTAATATACATGAGCTGGAGGGAAGGTTTGGTATGTGAATGAGAAATTGTTTTTAGAAACAGTAGTGTTAATTTGAATCATATTATGTAAGTTTCTTGGCTAAATATTGAGCTCTCTGTTGCTGTAGTCGCTAAGAGCTGTATGTCTTATTAGTAACTAGTTTTTAATTGCACTCTGTTTATCATCTGGATATTAGAAATGGACCTAAGACTGCTGTGCTAATTACCTATAATCCTTATGCTCCATGAGAAAAATCTACCAAGTTGTACATTCAATTCAAATAAGAGAAATGAGCTGATCTAGCATTAGGGCCCTCTGCAAAGGTGGCAATTAGAACAGTTTGCTTAGAAATATCAAAAGTTTTACCATCTTTACTTGAATCACAAAATTTTGTGTTTTACTATTATAATATTTTCATGTAGAAATCTTAATCATGTTTTTCTGCAAACATTCAAGAATAATTGCTTGTGGAGATTTTTATGGTGATGAATTACTAGTGCTGAATCAGAAACTGTAGTTGTCATAGGAGCTTCTTTCGATCAACCAACTTCAAAATAAATATGAGCTTATTGATCAACTGACTTCAAAACAAATATGAGCTTCTATTGAAAAACTCTGTTCTTTTAAATTTAATGTGTATAAATACTCACCATACAAATAATGTTCCACATCTAAGAAAGCATATCTAACCATCCTTGGTGAAACTGTCTATAAATTGATGCTGCTTCCTGTAATTTCATTATCACCTTTGATATACTAACTTGGCACCTCGATATGTGTACATATGTTGTGGACATTACTATCATCTGGTTTGATGTTTAACAATGATAAACACAAATGCAGATCACACAATTTCATAGTGCGTATTCTATTGCTGGATGAGTTTTTTGTAACCTTTAAAACATCATATCACATCATTCAGAGATCCTTGTAATTTGGCTAAGGTGTCAGAAAAGGATCTTGCCACTGGCATTCTTCATTTTGTGTTTTGTCATAGTGCTATTTCTTATGAGCTTCTTATGTTTATAGAGCAATGGTTATACTTTCATTAAATAACTAACAAGTAGCAACCTCTTCAGATAAAAATTAAATTATAAGGGTATGTGTTCTCTTATATCACCATATCTGAGGTAGAGTGAGAGAGTTCTATGGATAAAAGTTTTATTTGGTATAGGGTTCTTATTTCAGGCTGGCTTAGGGTAGTATGGCAAATATATTTTCGGAATTAATATTATTTATCCTGATTCAGCCTCACAGTACTAATTTAGATTTTTTTAGCATGCGATTTTGCTGACTGCATATCTAAAAATTTGTGCACCCACATTCAGAACTTATACATGAATGAATGAATAAAAAAGTATACAGTGATGAATAAAAACTTAGTATACACTTTGTTACCGAAATTTTAGCGCATTTTCTGTTAGTTTTTTAATGAAAAATTGAATACGTTATACATTTACTAAAAAACACATACACACTATTGAATAAAAATTAATACACATATATGGGTGCACGCGATATCAACTCTATTACCAATGAGTGAGTTCAACTGCTGTTTGGCATAGATATTTGAGCTGTGGTCCTCAAATCTTTCTGGGGAGAATTTGTTGATAAAATTTTCTTATTCCCCCTGAACTCCAACCTGGACCAGAAAATAGAAAGTTCTTTCCAAATTCTAAACATGGAAAGGTTCCTATTTTTTAATTTGGTACTGCCATGTGAGAATGCAATATGATAGTAAAGCACAGTAATGTCATTGACTTATAGAGTTTAGTCTTCTGAATTGATCGAATTCATGGTGTAAAATTGACCTTCAGCTACATGATGGATAGATATGTGAACAGTTATGGTGACTACACGTTTAAATGAGAAGCCCTGAAAATGATTATTGATGCAGACATGCTATTTGTACAAGTATTAGGGACCTGGATTCTGGAATATGTGGCAAAATGCTGTTCTCTTGTGAATCTTTTAGTCTGTAGTGTTCTTCATCACTCACGAGAACTTTTATGGTAATGCAGGGTCCGCTTTCATCGACATTCCCTATTGAAAACAGGAACACCCCAGTGCCTATGAAAGCATTAAGGAACCATCTAGATCGGGCTAAGGGCCTCCCCTTTGTGAAGCGAATCTCAGATTTCCATCTGCTCCTGTTGCTTGCCAGGTTTCTAGACGTCAATTCTGATGTTCCTGCATTAGCTGCCTGTGTACAGACCCAGGCTATAGTGCCTGAAGGATACCAACTCCTAATCGAGTCGTTGGCCAGTGCTTCTTGATGCCGACTAGGTGTTGATCAATGGACCTCTGGCTCTAGATCGAGCCATGTATCTTGAAAACATCTTAGTATTTTCATTCCTCTGAAGGTTGTGATTTATTTATACATTTCCTATCTAATATAATTATTTCTGCTGCTATGATACTTCTTACCAATGACATAATTGTGATGAGGTAATGCATGCAAGAATACTGATTTCCATGGCGACGTATTTCATTTATATTCTAATATTATCATAATTGTGATGAGGTAATGCATGCAAGAATACTGATTTCCATGGCGACGTATTTCATTTATATTCTAATATTATCAGATGCATACCATGTGACATTGTTAATGTTGTTGTATGAATGTTTGATGTGTTGCTGCAGATTGAAGTTATTTGTTTCTGCACGTGGTTTACTTAAATTATCTAACCCCATTCCGAGGTTCAAGTAGATTGCTATTTACCCCTCTGAAGGTTTTTGTATGGACAAAGCATTATGTGAGACCTGATTCTCACGGAATTATTTTTGTGATACGAATAAAAAGTGATAATTTTTATAAAGAAATAATGAAAAGTGATGATACTCAATTGGCAAAAAGCAACATGTGAACAATTTCATTAACCATTTATAGCAAGTATAAATTAAAAGTGATAATATTTTTAATAAAAAAATGTATGTACTATTAATATATACCATACTTCCACGCGCTAAGATTTAGTTTTTTTTTTAAAATAAAAATAAAAAATTTTATAGTAGATTCTAATGGTGTTGTGTGTGGAACTTATATAGAAACATTAATTATTTTGCATAGACCCCCATTTATCTTAATCGGACAGACCATAATGCCAAAATAAAATAGAATGGTGTAGGGTGTAGAACTAATGTAGAAACATTAATTATTTTGCGTAGCCCCACCAACCTTACCTTGAACTAATTATAAAAGCAAAATGGAATGGAGGAAGTAATATAGAGGGAGAATTTTTGACAAGTGATGATGTAGGTACTATTACAAACCAAAATACACATTCTTATTCACAGATACAGAGATTCAAATGGCATTGTAACATCCAATAACTAGAAATCACTGTCCAAATACTTGTAGTAAACAGGACAAACTGAACAAACTGGTATCTAATTCTGCTTATTCATAACATCACAACTTCTAAACAATCATCCCATCACAAACGAAAATGTGGTAATGAAGCTTCTCTTTTACTGATAAAAAAACACGGGCGTTCCGAGAGGTGCAGAGCTCTCACCGTATCCAATCAAACTGCGGAGCGACTCAACGTTGATGGGGTGAAAACATACATCTCGCAAGAATGACCATCAACTCGAGCACTGAATGAGGCCACATTATCCTGCGCTACATATTGGCGCTGCAGTAACCAATGAAAAGTAAAAATTCAGAAATCGAGCGGTTGGTTAGCTACAAATGCAATCGTTGGTGCAGTATGTTACAAATCTCTACTCACCTTCCACAAATCTTTAACAGAGACGCTGAAGGAAGACTCCAGTCCAAGTACATTCCAATGAGCTGTGATAGTTGAAGCTTTTGGACATCTATTCCATAAAACGACAGCTAGTCGTTGGCCAGAAAGTGGCCCTGCCCAGACCTGATGAGGAAAATGATCGTCGCAGAATCAAAACGATCTGAATATTGTATGAAAACCAGAGAGTAAAATGTACTCTTAATGTGGAAACTGTGTGGCTACCTAAGGGACTTCACGAACTTTTCTTTTTAAGAGTGAAAATCTATCAAGTGAAACGAAATATAAAAGAGGAATCCCATACTTGATAACATCCGTCGGGTCCATATGAATAAACTTTCCTTCCTTGAACTCCCAGCGGATCTGGCAGCAGAGTTAAGTCACTTGATAGCCAAAGAGGGTGGCAGAAATGATTTATCAATGATGTAAATGGTGGTAAAGGGTCAAAACATGAAGAAAAACTACGAAAAAATGACTCACATGAACATTCACGTCATGCGCACTAGAGAGCTGCAGAAATGTAAAGAAGCACAGTACCTTGGTTTACAGCAATGACCTCCTCATTACTAAGAATGTCAAAGGCCTCTGCAGCTATGTTTCGAACATCACAACCAATTAACAGTGGAGCCTGAAAAATGAGAAAATTACTTAGTTTGCTTATAGACAAAGTTAACAATCATCCTAAGAGGCCACAGTTGCATTATCTGATGGGTTTTTTTTTTTTTTTTCAATTAATGAGAACCAATTAATTATGAATTACATAAAGGCCCAGTCGAACAGATCATATTTTTCCTTCAGACATATATACAAAAAGAGCACCTTCATAAGAGCCCAAATACTGAAATGCGATCGGTACTCATCATAAGACATGCCACCATTTCCAACTTCTAACATATCGGGGTCTGTGAATGAGCATCGACATCATATGGAAACTCAGATAAATATGAATTAATAACCAAATATTTGCCCAAATGCACACAACAAGAACATAATCCTACCATTCCATCCACCAGGTCCTGCATAGGCTGCCCACTTATCATTGAGATCAGCAATAGTTGTCATGCTAAACCAAAAAGTTTTTTAAAAAAAATCGACATTAATGCATTGTCTTCTTTAAATTTCTATTGCAGCAGTACAGCAGCTGCACCTGATCTTCCACTTATAATTTATATACAGTACTCCTGTCTTGCGATGACATGATTTAAATTAGAGACACTACAGGTAATGGATTTAATATTCAGGTGAGCTAGGTTGAACATGAGAAGGGAGTTCTTAATTGGTCGAAGGAGAACTGTAGGAGCTTTTTTACTGAGAAACAATGAGGGACGAGCTCTAAGTCTATATCCTACATGTGCAACATAAGAAGACGTGAGGAAAGAGTACAATACCTTGCCCAGGAATCCTCAATGTCGTCTGTGGTCCGCCAACTGTTTCCAACTTTGCCTGCCCATATGGCTGGGTCATGTACTCCCCTGATTTTTTTTTTTTTTTTTGGCAAGACCAAAGTGAAAAGTACATGTTAAGATACTGAGCAGGAAAGTCAGAGTAACGGAGCATTGAAAGTTACAAAGGATACCATTCACAAAGTGAATAGAATATCGAACGGCCAGTTGCATTCAGGGCATCTTGCATTGGTGGATATCTGAAATCATGAGATATTGTCAGTCTTTCAGACTAAGATATTGAGGCCAAGACATAAATGAAATTTAGACATACACCTTTTCTCTGGATCAATGCCGAGATTGAAACAATTATCGTACTTCAAGTAATCAACGCCCTACATGACACCCAAAAAGAAGTACGCATCAGGAAAAATCTGAAGGAAAAGCAGTTGCTCAACAAAATAAAGATTAAAAGAAAGGACATGAATAGTCTGAACTCTTTGACAATGTGAAAAGACCTCCCTCGGAACATGGTAAACTAATATGAAAAACAATGATGAAACACAAGTAAGCAGCCACACAAACATAAAATCATCAAATACTAAACACCAACTCACCCAAGATGCAAAGGTTTGGGCGTCATCAGATTCATGAAAAAGCGATCCAGGTCGAACTTGGCATGTGAATGCTCTGAGGAAATTCAATTTATTTAACCACACAAGGAGAAGAAAGGACGAAAACAGGTTACCTGGCCTTAAATGAATCCAGACATTGGGAATTTGACTTACCCTGCATCAGAGTAGATGCCTAGCTTCAGTCCCTTTGAATGAACATAATCAGCAAGTGATTTAATTCCTGAAGGAAAATTCTTTGATTCAGGAACTAGCAGACCCTGCACAATAGCCAGGTGTTAGCGTGTAGCATGATGCAAAGTTTACACCTACATCACATCTGAATGTAAGATGGAGAGTAAGATATTTAGCCTTTAGAGGGGGGGGGGGGGGGGGGGGGGGGTATGGGTGTGTTATACCATCAGATTTATACTGTTGGAGGTACACACAGCCTTTCAACCAATTTGTATTCCCACAGAAAAAAATTAAATTAAACCTTAAATAAAAAAAAACCTAAAATAGAACAACTGTGTTCAGGATACAACCTTTTCACCATGAAAACTCAAGGAATGAGCATGCTCAAGTATAAAATACTAAATCATAACAAACAGGGAGTTGTCAGAGATACCTACCTTTGAATCCCGAACTAGTTCAGACCAGCAATCATCTGCATTTCATGATATAAAAAGCCTACTTGTCAGAAATGTGTATATATTGGCACAATGCCACAACATAACAATTAAAGTGTCAGTTGATTACCAATGTTCACATAATTATAACCTAACTTGGCCAGGCCAGTAGAGACAAGTGCATCAGCTGTCAAACACATGCAATGAAAATGTTAGAATATTCATGAGAAACATCTTGGAGTAAGGGTTTAAATAGGAATCTGGAATATTCAAATGAAGTCACAATAGACAGTGGGTTAAAAGAAACCAGCGGATTTGCATAGATGCTTAGGTTTCCAGATTTTTTTCTCACCCTAAACGACACTAGGAACTATGACATAATAAAGCATCCGGACAATTTGTGTGTGGCTAAATCTCAAAGAGATTTATGCAGGACACTAGTTAATACTAATGAGATAACAGGTCCATTTAACAATAATAGGAGATAGTCACAAATTGGCAGCTAGCTGTTACTCCATAGCAGGCTAAACGGGATAAATAAAATTCTTTTGGAGAATGTATTTTAATTCTACAAGTCATTCATGTAGACTTTCCAGAACTAAAATATAACTCAGTTATAGGGATTTTGGGGCAATATAATATTAAACAGTCAATTTAACAATCTAACAATCATCTCCAATATGGTTTTGTGACTTCATTTAACTTATTCATTTTCACTTCTTTAATATCCTGACAATCATTAATTATTCTCTTTCTTTCTACAGTATCATCTTCATCCAGTGCATATATAGTTCATTATTCATAACAGAGACTAACTTTCAATTGTTTAGTTCAGCTACAAGGATCAACAAGGGCACCCTAAATTACTCTACGTGCGACAATACTGAAGAAGCCTGCACCTGATGCATCCCTACCCCAAGGTCATTATCAAGCAAGTTGAGAGTATTATGTTCCGGAATCACTCAAAACAGGAGAAAACAGATCCTTATATCAAGCATTTTGAGCATGATAAAATAACTTGGGCAATATGTTAGGTTAAAATACATTAAAATCTGACCAAATTTTTATCATCATATAGAAAATTATGTGCATCTGAAAAAATTATTATCATAACAGTTCTCAACATAGCATGTCTTTGCAAGAAAATAAAGAAGTACCTGTTTCCCTGATGACGTTTTCATTGATATCACAGGCAAAAAAGTTCCAGCTATTCCATCTGACCAATCAAATTAATCTTCCATAAGTGATATTTACTATTTAATTTTTAATCAAGTAAGAATAATCACTATATCTAATAAAGATGGTCAAATATCAAATACATGTATATAAATCAATCCATCAAAATCAAATTCAGAGAGGGAAATCTTGAACAAAAAAAGACAAATATAATGGGAAGAATCAAGAACCAAAAAAAAAATCCCTCAAGAGGAATTATTTAAACAATCAAATTGAAGTAAAATAACTTAGTCAGCCTCAATCTAACCACCAAGAACAACCCAAAACAAGTGGTCAAAATCACATTAGTTAAATAGCAAACCAAGTGAAAAGGGGAATATAGAGAGAAAGTAAAATCTTGTTACCCCATCTGAGGAGTTGTGGCTAAACCATTACCCAGCTGAAGAATTCCATATTTTGATGTATCAAAAATTTTAGAGATGTGTTTTTCTTGGCCATTCAAATAAGGATGCAATGGCTGCACCTTAGCTTTCACTGCCACTGTAATTATATATACATAAACAATTGCTCTAAGCATCCCCAATGCACCATATTTTTTGCTAATCTTCCCCATCAATGAGGTAATCATCTTCCTTTTCTCACTCCAATTTCTCTGACTACTGTGAGAGAGAGAGAAAGAGGAAAAGTGAAGAAGAAATGGTTGCTGAAGGAAGAGATTTTAAGTGGTAACTGATAACATAAAAAGAATAATATGCATGATATATATATATACTACTCCAAGTATATTTTTCTGCCAAGAAAAAAAATTACTCTTTTAAAAAATGTAAATGCAATTAAAATAAAAAATAGACTAATCTATTATTTGTAAACATATACTCCCTCCGTCCCATAAAAGTTGACACACTTTCCTTTTTGGTTTGTCCCACTAAAGTTGACACATTTTCTTTTTAATATATGGGACCCACACAAAAATAATTAATCTATTCTCATGGACCCCACATATCACCTCTAATACAACTACCCACTACACATTAAATATTATTTCTCTCACTTCACTTTACTTCACTTTACATTAAATTATTATATTCCTTAATCTCCGTGCCCAAAAAAATTATACCAACTTCTCCGGAACGGAGGGAGTAATCAGTTTATCCAAATAAATAAGGCACCCATTAAAATACATTTACTTTTCTCTGGAATCAGGCCCACACACTAGATGATTGGAAGTTGGAACCCCATTTCTTACTCACAATCCAATTTTCAATTGGATCAGAATCAGATGCCCTGGCTTCTGGAGGTTTTTGTCTTTTTATTATTTATTTATTTATTTCTTTCTTATCTAATTATCTAATTATCCTTTTAGGTCAAGTGTAATAATGATATAAATATTGATTAAGTGAAATACATATCGAATCGAGAGAGTTACTTTGCGTGGACGACACAATGTTCTGCGACATTATAAATTGAGTAGCGTCACGTACTCGAATTAGGAGAATTAATCCAAACAAAAAGAATATTATACAATCTTTATCTTCATTAATTTACACTAATAAAGAAAATTTTGACAAGAAAAAATTGTAACTTTTTATTTCTTATTTTCAAAAATTTGTCCGAGTGTCACAGGATAATTGGTTTAATACAAAAATTTGACAAGAAAATTAATATTATTAACTAATTTAATAATGAGTATAAAGAACGAATATAATACTTTGTCCTAAAAAGTATATATATTTTAATTTATAAGATATTATTTTTTAATGAAAGAGACTATTGAAATATAAATGGTATTAATGTTTGAATAAAAAATGATTCAAAAATTAAACGGTATAAATTATTATTATACTAAGAGGTATGACATCTATACTAAAGGACACAACTTTCTAAGATCGTCGTATTTGGGTGCACAGTGTGCCGGAACATACAATTTTTATCGAGTTAGTCTCTTATAAACCAAGTTTACACCGTAAACCATGTGGTCTCCCTTAATTTTAAAATCCTACCAATACATGCGATATATAATAGGATTGGAATGGGAGACCATATAGTTTACACCGTAAATCCAGTTTATACAAGTGTTTGCCATTTTTATCCTTAAATAATAAGCCAAAATTGTTTTGTTTATTATCTGATATTAAAAGTTGGGGTTATTCTGTAATGTACCTGAGGGTTTACAGGGTAAAAGTTAAGATGTAGTGAATAGTTATTGTATTTTTTTATTATTTTATATGTAAAGGGTTATTTAATGTGTAATGGGTAGTTGTATTAGTGGAGTGTGAGATAATAAGCCAAAATTGTTTTGTTTATTATCTGATATTAAAGTAAAAGTTAAGATACTAATACATACGGTATATAATGGGATTGGAATGGGAGACCACATAGTTTACACCGTAAATCCAGTTTATACAAGTGTTTGCCATTTTTATCCTTAAATAATAAGCCAAAATTGTTTTGTTTATTTCTGTGATGTACCTGAGGGTTTACAGGGTAAAAGTTAAGATGTAGTGAATAGTTATTGTATTTTTTTTTATTTTATATGTAAAGGGTTATTTAATGTGTAATGGGTAGTTGTATTAGTGGAGTGTGAGATAATAAGCCAAAATTGTTTTGTTTATTATCTGATATTAAAGTAAAAGTTAAGATGTAGTGAATAGTTATTGTATTTTTTTATATGTAAAGGGTTGTTTTGGTGTTTAACTTGTGCTATCTGATATTAAAGTAAAAGTTAAGATGTAGTGAATAGTTATTGTATTTTTTTATATGTAAAGGGTTGTTTTGGTGTTTAACTTGTGCTAGTAAGTGGCCAAATTCATGCCAAATGCAAGATTCGAACTCCCACCCTGCAGCAACCAATCTCAGTTGGAATGATTTTCCACCCTCCCCTCTACCACTTGAGCTATGCCCTATTAGTGGGTGTGTGAGTTTTATATGTGTAAAAAAGGAAAGAATACTCGTGGGACGTCCAAAATGGAAAAAGGGAAATTTTTTATTAATAATTAAGTATGTTTTATGTAGTAAATAAATCATATTATAACACTTAATTTATACTTTAATTTATTATTTTTACACAACCACAGTTTTATAAGAGATTTTGTCTTATAAAATATAGTCCCTCAATCTATAAATTATTTCCATCTATATGGTTATAAAACTTGCTTTTTAATAATGCAATCTTTTAAATAATAAAAAATTATAAAGTATAGGAGTATATTATGAATGACAGATGAAAGTAATATTTTTAAATTTATTGGATTAATTATGAATAAGATTTACTCACTTCGTTCTTGTCAGATGATACGTTTTTCATTTTGTATTGTCCCACAAAAGTTTGCACCTTCCTAAATAATTAAAAAGTAAAATGTTATCACCCTTCCCCCATATATTTTATTTTTAAAAAAAAACACCCCTACCTAACACTTAACATATTTTATCATTTATTTATTACCAAAAATGCTATAATATTTTTAAAAGTTATAACTTTTTTAATATCCGTATCGTAAAGAGGAGTGAAAACATTTGTGAGATGGAAGAAGTAGGATTTATGGATGAAAATAAAAAAAAATTATGAAAATAATTATTGGGGTGAGAGTATAGAATAAGGAAAATGGCCACACTACACTACAAACTATTCAATTTTTTTATTATTCTATTCATCGGCTGATAAGATATTCATTTTGTCATTTTAATCGTCTACGATTAAAGCATTCATTTTTCCTTTTAGTAAAAGGACCCCACATATATCAATCACTCACTACTAATACAACTATCCACTTTATATATAATAATAATACCCCTTAATCCACGTGCAAAAATCAAATGATACCTTACGAATAGACTGAGGGAGTATATAATTGCATATTATTAGTTAATAGTTTTAAATTAATTTAAATAAAATAATTGAATTAAGTCGGCTAGTTTAGCTTACGAATAAAATAATTCAAATGATACCTTACGAATAGACTAAGGGAGTATACAATTTCATCATCATTTCAATGGAAGAAAGTTTGTAAAATTGCTTTAGAATTGTGTCACCTCGGCCGGCCTAAGAAAAATTGAAAGAGATAAGGTATAATCAAATTTCAATATTATTTTTAAGTAGATCCATTTTACCAAAATTCCAATTCAAGAAAAAAAAAATGTTAGGATCCCCCCCCCCCCCATCAATTCAATTTAAAAGGAATTAGAGGAAATCAACGAAAATGAATCGACCAACTCCAAAACTACTGAATATCAATCTCAATTGAATATAGTACTCTTCCACCTACAAAATACTTGCCCACTTTAAAAATAATAACAAAACACAATATCAATAACTTTACGATTGTATAATACTCCCTTCATTCCGTCTTTATGGTTACGTTTGTTTTTTCAGTGGTGGCCCTGAGAAGGGGCGAGAAGGGCGACCGCCCTGGGTTCCAAAAATATAGAAGCCCAAAATTTATATATATATATAATACTTGATAAAATTATATTTTAATAAAATACATATTTTATATTAGGTAATTAGAGTTTTCATAAAATTTGGTCCGTCAATCTATTGGACTTGAAAAGGGACTTTATATTTAGATATTAAAAAGCATGAACCTAATTGTGAGAAAGGAAAAAAGAAAAAGATTATAACATTTATCACAAAGATGATCATTAGATAAATTTTTTCAAAGAATTTGGAAGATTCGAAAGATATAATGCTTTAGAAAATAAAGGATATAATGATTAGAATAGAGACTTAACATGCATAAAAAAACTATGGAATATATCACTAATGTGAATAGTTTGATTGGTTTACAAATTAGATTAAAAAGAAGTATAAATAAATATTTACAAGAACAAATTTACAAAGAAAAATTACATTGGAGACAATTTCTTTTGAGAATAATTGCTATAATAAAATGTCTGGCTAGAAATAAATTTTTGGTTTTTTATGGAAGAAAATAAAGTGTTAATGAAGAAAATAATGAAAACTTTTTAGTTAATAAATATATAGAAAGAAATGAGGGCCTATTATTTTTGTTCGCCCCGGGCCTCGAAAATATCAGGACCGGCACTGTGCTTTTTGCACGTGGATTAATGAATATAGTATTTTAATATGTATTGAGGTGAGAGAAATAATATTTTAATGTAAAATAGGTAGGTGTATTAATGTGATATGTGGGCCCATGGAGAGAGAAGTAATTAATTTGTGTGGGTTCATATACTAAAAAGAGAAATGTAACCATTAGAATGAGACGCCCAAAAAAGAAATATGTAACCATTAGGATGGGACGGAGGGAGTATTACAATAATGTCATATTCTTTTTACACACAATCTAGTCAAAATCAACTATATCATACTCCCTCCGTCCCGTTGATACGTATCCATTTTTCCATTTTGGTCCGTCCCATTACAAAGTATGCATTTCCCTTTTTGGATTGATGTGACCCACAACCACTACACATGGCCACACACTCAACACTAATACAACTATCCACTATACATTAAAATATTATTTCTCTCACCTTACTATACATTAAATTATTATACTTCTTAAACCACGTGCAAAAAGTAAACGAATACCTTTCAAGGGGACGGAGGAAGTACATTTTATTCTATTCAATTATCCAAAATAACCATTTTCTTTTTTATATCATTATAACAAAAAAGTTACTTTTCTTAAATTTCGTATAATTAAATACGTACATGTATTCTTAGGTGGAGTATCAATTTTTATTTTTATTTTTATTTTTAATTTTTACTTTTACCATAAACCTCATGCATTCATGTTTTGTAATCACAAGTGAATAGACTACAATATTTGGCGATTAGCAACATAAAAACTCGTTTATATACGTTTAATTAGTTAAATAAAACATTAACGAAATTTATTTTTAAGCTCGTTATAAACAAATAGATTTGAGTATTACATAACTCGTTTGTTAAAAGCTTGTGAACATATTTATTTAGTACTCCCTCCGTCCTGTTTTAATGTTTACGTTTGCTTTTTGCACGTTGATTAAGAAGTATAATATTTTAATAAATAGTGGGTGGAAAAATATAATATTTAATATAAAGTGGGTAGGTATATTAGTGTTGGATGATATATTAATTGTTTTAGGTGTGTCTCATATTCCAAAAAGAAAAACGTAAACATTGAAATGAGACGCGCAAAATAGAAACGTAAACATTGAAACAGGATGGAGGGAGTATTTATTTAGCATGATAATAAACTAACTCGTTAAAAACTTGATTAATTATATAGTGTTTTATTAATTTATTATTGTTCATAATTAAATATTTTATATTAATAAACATAAATATATTAATAATTTAAGTGATTATTTAAATATTTAAATATATCATTTTAAATTTTATTACTCTCTCCATCCTAAGCAAATGTTTGCGTTTACTTTTTGCACGTGAATTATGGAATATAAACGTGAATTATGGAATATAATAACGAATAATGGTTAGAGGATATAATATTTTAATGTGTAGTGGATAATTATATTAATATTATGTGTAGATTTTATAAAGATACAGTATACTATTATTAATTGTTTTGTGTGGTCCAACTTGAAAAAAAAAAGAAAGAAATGTAAACTTTATTTTGTGACAAATTAAAATGACAAAATGTAAATTTTTTTTGGAACGAAGGGAATACTTTTTATGCGAAGACTTGTGTGAGACCGTCTCACGTAAGAATTTATGTGAGACGGACAAAAAATGATAACTTTTATAATGAAAAGTGATACTCCGTACTCAATTAATAAAAAATGATAATGTTATTTCATGAACAACTTATATAAATGAAAATTGATAACATTTTATAACGAAAATGATAACGTTTAATAGTAAAAGTGATAATTATCTTAGAGAGTGTAAAATAGTCACACGTGACACTGTCTCACACAAAATTTACCCCTTCTTGGTACTAAGTATGTTTGTAAGAAAATAATACTTCATCCGTCCACTGTCAATCTATCTATTTTACTATTTTGGGTTGTCCATCCATAATCTATTAAAGCCTCTTTTTAAACTATGGGATCCACATCCTTCACTAATAAAAAAATATGGGACTACACCCTCCATAATACAACTACATATTATATATATAAAATAATATTTTTTAATCCACTTACAAAAAGCAAATGAATACATTGACGATGTACGGAGTGAGCCATAAATAAAGTGGTAACGACCCAAATCCGAACTAAGAAAGAGTGAAGAGGTACTCCCGCCATGTTATCTCTTCCGTTAAAACCACCAATTCTCAAACCCCTAAACTGCTGTAAATCCCAAATTGAAACCGAAAGAGGCATCTCTTTCGACGTCGGCGACACCTTCTTCCGCCATGAGAGCTCCACTGGCCGCGACCTCGCCGTGCTTTCCGCTGCCATTTACAAGAGAACTCACAATGCCCTCCGGGTGCTCGACGCAATGTGCGGCTGCGGAATCCGTTCATTGCGCTATCTGGCAGAAGCCGACGCCGACTTTGTGTTGGCCAACGATGCCAATCACGAATACGCTGACATTATTTCGAGGAATTTGGAGAAGTCGGGTAGACAAAATAATCAATGGGAGGTTAAGCATTTGGAAGCTAATCGTCTTTTAACGCAGTGTTATCTGGAAAGGGATTATTTTGACTTGATTGATGTGGATTCTTTTGGGAGCGAATCGAGTTACTTGAGGTCTGCTATGAGTGCAGTGAAATTGGATGGACTTTTGTATGTCACTTCCACCGATGGCTACTCTTCTGGGGGTCATCGTCCTCAGCAGTAAGTTAACTAAAATGATTTTCTTGCTTTATGATTTTGTGTATAATTTGATTGGAATGTTAGCAGAAGATGATGCATTGGTTGTATAGTTAATAGTTGATCGACAACAGAATAGTTTAGTACTTCCTCCGTCCCGAGAACCCTTCGCGTTTATTGTTCTACATTGTTTTTAAAAAGTTGTTATTTTTGACTAATTTTGTTGACTTGAGAGGGTATTGTAGTTTCTTTAGGTAACAAAAAAGTATGATGTGACTGTACGTGTATTAGATGTGAGTGGCAAATGTGAAAGTTAAGTAACTTTTGAGGTTATGGATGAATGAGGTGTTTCCTTATTGGGGTATGAAGGGTGTTATGTGCCGGACAAATGTAGGAAGTGTAAAAGGTTCCCCAGATGGAGGGAGTAATACATAATTATTAAGGAAAATTACATGACTTCTTAAGTATAATGTTTAACGGTCAACAAATTGACAATTCTGTTTTCTTTTGGATTCTTCAAGATTAGAGTTCGAGCTTACAATGTCTTATCAAGTTTATATCATCTTTTGGATTTTTGAAGATTACTTATTGAGCAGATTTCACTTGTAACACGTCTAAAAATTAAAATAAAAGTAAGTATAGTGGTGATGATGAATGGTTTTGCGAATAGAAGGAAATCAGTAAAGATAATTACTTGACTCCCAACTATGGATGAGTTTGCTATAAGAAATAGATGGCCATATCTTGGTATCTTGGTTATAGTTATAAAATCCTTTGATTTATCAGCTTTATAGTGAAATCTTGTCTCGTGGAATAGTACTTTGGCTGCATATGGAGCATACATCCAGCACATGCCATATTCCAATGAGATTGGATTAAGGATGCTCATAGGTGGGGCTCTTCGAGAGGCTTCCATATTGGGGTATCATGTCGTGCCACTTTTCTCCTACTACTCGTACCACGGCCCTGTTTTCCGGACGCTGCTCCAAGTTAGGCGCGGCAAATGCCCCATTAAGAGGTTGAGTTTCCATAGTCCCATTCATATATTAGTTTTCAGATGATGATTTTCTTAAATCCAGTTCCTTTACAGGCATTATGGTTTCATCAGCTACTGCATTTATTGTGGAAATTCACAGGCTTTCTCATGGGATGAACTCGGTCGGATGAAGTGCCCTTGCAATGACGTATGCACTATGCAATTGCGCTCTTCTCCTCTATACGGATTGTATAGAATTTGTTGCATGTGTTTTAGCTTAATTTCAAAATTTTCTACTTTATATTGATTGGAGCTCTTTTATGTGTGTTTGTGTGGTTTTTGCTGGTTTTTTGTTATTTATGAAGATTGTGGAAAAAGTTGAGAAACTTTAAGGGGTCATGTATTATAAGTTTTCAGAAGTTATATAGTTTCAGACTTTCAGTTGAGCAGTTGTTTGGTGAAAAAATATTCACATCACGGTTTGGTTCTTCTCAGGTTCCTGGTTCACTCGTTGTTTCAGGGCCCGTTTGGACTGGACCTCTTCATAGCCCTTCGTATCTTTCGGAAATGCTAAACCTGGCCACGGAATGGGGTTGGGTAGGCAAATGCAATGGAACAGGAAAACATATGGAAACACTCTTAAAGACAATGATTGGCGAAGGTGACCCTGTGTTGCCATTTGGATACATCAAAGCAGATGAGGTAATCATGAAATCTGTGTCTGAATTTAGACATTTTAAGTCACAGGAACGTCTGCTGTGCAAACTCTCACTGTCTTTTCCCTTACAACTGCTGTAGATAGCAAGCCGGGCGAAGGTCAATTCGCCTCCTCTGAGCTCTCTGTTGAACGCATTGCACAAGGTACTTGGTACGCTGCTCTGAGTTTTTGGATTCCCACACCAACTGGTTCATATAGAAGAACACAATTCTCCACTTCATTCAATTCATAACCAACATCTCCATTTTGGGGAGCTTGCTTACAGGAAGGGTATGCTGCATGCAGATCACATATCGCCAACAGCGCCATCAAAACAAACTGTCCGATGGCTGACTGTGTGAGGCTCGTGAAGGAACTCCAACAAAGTTGAGAGGCTCGTGGCAACAATATTCTCCTATCGTCGTATCGAAAAGGCGACTTTACTAGAATAGATGGCTGAAGCAAGTGAAGTGTTGAAGAATCACCACAGGATGAGACCATCCAGGTTAATTAGACTGATGCAGAAAGCACAGAATATCACATATGTATAGTAGTTGGGTGGTTGCTGGACTAGAATTTGGTAGTCATTCTTAAATAGTGGTATAAAGATCCATGTATATACATGCATAGGTACTACCTTGGAGTAGAGGGATTCAAATAATATTTTATAAATTCACAGTTCTAGCAGCTAATTCATGGTTTGCTATATTATTTAAATAAATGTATTTTTAAATTTATAGTTTCAAATGAATGTATATTACTTAAATCTTATGATTGTAGTTTTTTCCTAATCATTATTTTTATAAGGATATTCTAGTTAAATATTGTTATTTTTAAATTGGGGGTGACTATTTGCACCCCAGAATTGCTAGACGAACCCTGATTACTATACGTACCCCATTAAAATTAAAATTTAAATATTTAAATTACTAAATATACCCTGTACAAAGACAACTTTACCCTTTTAATTAATAAAAAAAATTGTAAGAGTATTAAAAAAGAGCAGGATTTTTGGGGATTTTTCTTTAAAAACTGAATTCTAGGGTTTGAAATTAGAAATTTTGGAATTGAATGTCGAATTAAAAATAATTTGATCTCCTCCAAATTGTTGTCTTCTGATTGATTCGATTGCATCTGATAATTGAATTGGAAGAGAAAAAAAAAAGAAGTAGAGGGTGTTCGATCCTTATCATCGAACACACATGTATTTAAATATCACGTGTTCAGATGAAATATGCGCATAGAGTGAGTTTCATATTCTTCCTATTAGTATATACTAGCATGTAACCCGCGTGTTACGCGGGATGTTTAGTTGTTATCATTTATTGTAATACCCAAGCTTCTCACTACTAGTGTGCCATATAATTTAATTTGTATTATGTGCATTTTATAATTATGTGACAATTGTTTCTCAATTTTATTTATCTTTACATTTTATTTGAGACATCTGTGATAATAATGGTGACAATATTTGAATATATATGTGCATAAATATTTACGTGTATTAATTTGGATATATGAGTAAATTATTTTATGTGTATAAATACAATTTTCTTAATTATTAAGTATCACACGTATTTTCATTATAATAATAATAATATAATAAAAAAGAGGGTCAAAATTGGTGGCTGCAAGTTGAGATGGCATTAGCAGCCAAGTTGGAATTCATGCATGGCATGTTGAAATGGCCAAATTGAAATTTACCATCCCCAATCCCTTTCCCCTTGCCTATATATACGGGGGTGAGGAATTCATCACCTCACACCCCAAAATCAATCGGCAATAATAAAAAAAAAATGGTGTGCCTGAACGAGAAGGAAGGAATTGGCTGTAGTTCTTCACGGGTCTATAGTGTTACTATTGTCGGAGTTCAAGTAAGTAGAAGTCCAACTACAATGCATAAATATGTTGTGTGTAAATTATTTGTGATTAATATGTGATAATTATGTTGTGAATTATTTGTGATTAGTTTAATTATGTTATGAATTATTTGGGATTAATTGATTATACAAGTTGTGGATTTATGTAATTTGAAATAATATTATTGTATTATATAGATCTGTGTGATTGGGAACTGTTAAAAATATATCTGTATGACTTGAGAAGATGTTGGTTATAAGGATCTGTGTGATCCAAGATGGAGTTGTTATTATAAGAGATCCGTGTGATCCAAGGTGAAGTGGATTTGTGTGAATTAAATTAAGTTGTTATTTTATTTATGATTAAATGTTGATATTGATGTCATAAATGGTTTATGATGCATATTTAATTGCACTGGTTGCATACCATGCATAATCATGAAAAATGTTTTCCCCAAAATTAATAAGATACTAATAGTGTGTGCGGCCACTATATATGCATCTCTGTCAGGGTTCGGAAAAATCGTTCCCGACACTTTATTTTTGGGTTCGGAAAAATCGTTCTCAGTACTTTGTTTGGGGTTCAGAAAAATCGTCCCCACCACTTTGCCAGATTTCGCAAAAATCATTCTCAGTACTTTGTTCGGGGTTCGGAAAAATCGTCCCCATTGAGCTCATTTGGGGTGCATATCATAAGTGTGTCGTGGGGATCCCGCAACATGAACAGTTTTCAAGATAAAAGAGACCAACTAGAAAGATTAGAAAATAAATGCATTTTCATGCACTATCATGCATGGTTTTTACTTACTGAGATTTTTGTCTCACTATTTTATGCATTGTAGGTGAGCCTGCTGATATCTGAGTATGTGGTGTACTATGCAAGCTGTGGAGCTCCTACAGGGTTTTGAGCAGATGTACATAGATGACGACCTGTTGGGCTAGACCGTGTGTTTATTTTGTTTCCGCTGATATTTTATTATGTAATATAATAAGTATTGTCACCAGTTTGTGTGGATTGATGTGGTGCCAGAAACCAGTTGCGTATGTTGAACTGGTGTGACCGTTTGGATAATATATATATTATGTGAGAAAAAAAAGAGTGCAGATTTTTATAATTATGATATTTATGATAATTAATATTTGAATTCAAATATTAATTATCATAAATATCATAATTATAAAAATCTGCACTCTTTTTTTTCTCACATAATATATATATTATCCAAACGGTCACACCAGTTCAACATACGCAACTGGTTTCTGGCACCACATCAATCCACACAAACTGGTGACAATACTTATTATATTACATAATAAAATATCAGCGGAAACAAAATAAACACACGGTCTAGCCCAACAGGTCGTCATCTATGTACATCTGCTCAAAACCCTGTAGGAGCTCCACAGCTTGCATAGTACACCACATACTCAGATATCAGCAGGCTCACCTACAATGCATAAACTAGTGAGACAAAAATCTCAGTAAGTAAAAACCATGCATGATAGTGCATGAAAATGCATTTATTTTCTAATCTTTCTAGTTGGTCTCTTTTATCTTGAAAACTGTTCATGTTGCGGGATCCCCACGACACACTTATGATATGCACCCCAAATGAGCTCAATGGGGACGATTTTTCTGAACCCCGAACAAAGTACTGAGAACGATTTTTGCGAACTCTGGCAAAGTGGTGGGACGATTTTTCTGAACCCCAAACAAAGTACTGAGAACGATTTTTTCGAACCCAAAAATAAAGTGTCGGGAACGATTTTTCCGAACCCTGACAGAGATGCATATATAGTGGCCGCACACACTATTAATATCTTATTAATTTTGGGGAAAACACTTTTCATGATTATGCATGGTATGCAACCAGTGCAATTAAATATGCATCATAAACCATTTATGACATCAATATCAACATTTAATCATAAATAAAATAACAACTTAATTTAATTCACACAAATCCACTTCACCTTGGATCACACGGATCTCTTATAATAACAACTCCATCTTGGATCACACAGATCCTTATAACCAACATCTTCTCAAGTCATACAGATATATTTTTAACAGTTCCCAATCACACAGATCTATATAATACAATAATATTATTTCAAATTACATAAATCCACAACTTGTATAATCAATTAATCCCAAATAATTCATAACATAATTAAACTAATCACAAATAATTCACAACATAATTATCACATATTAATCACAAATAATTTAGACACAACATATTTATGCATTGTAGTTGGACTTCTACTTACTTGAACTCCGACAATAGTAACACTATAGACCCGTGAAGAACTATAGTCAATTCCTTCAATCCCGTTCCGGCACACCATTTTTTTTTATTATTGCCGATTGATTTTGGGGTGTGAGGTGATGAATTCCTCACCCCCGTATATATAGGCAAGGGGAAAGGGATTGGGGATGACAAATTTCAATTTGGCCACTTCAACATGCCATGCATGAATTCCAAATTGGCTGGTAATGCCATCTCAACTTGCAGCCACCAATTTTGACCCTCTTTTCTTTTCTTTTTTTTTATTTATTTATTATATTATTATTATTATAATGAAAATATGTGTGATACTTAATAATTAAGAAAATTGTATTTATACACATAAAATAATTTACTCATATATCCAAATTAATACACGTAAATATTTATGCACACATATATTCACATATTGTCACAATTATTATCACAGATGTCTCAAATAAAATGTAAAGATAAATAAAATTGAGAAACAATTGTCACATAATTATAAAATGCACATAATACAAATTAAATTATATTGGCACACTAGTAATGAGAAGCTTGGGTATTACATTTATATTTAAATATTAATTTATTATAATAATATCAAGTCTTAAATCGTGTTGATATAAGTGATAATTTTTTAGTTTCGCGAAACTCTTCATAATTTTCTCATTTGATTGTCACATAAAACTCTTAACATCTAAAAAATGAAACATCACTTTATCAACAAATTAGAAAGTTACTTTGATATCAAATTTGTCACTCTTTTTTCACACACTATTATTTTGTACTCCTTTCGTCCCATTTCAAATGACACACTTTCTATTTTTGGTTGTCTCACAAAAGTTTTCACCTTCCTAAAAAAGCAAAAAGTCAAACACAATCACCATTTTCCATACACTTTATTTAAAAAAAAATCACCCATATCTAACTCACCTAACATACTTTATCATTTATTTATTGCAAAAAAGGACCATAATAACCCTAAAAATTATTACTTTCTTAATCTTCGTACCGAAAAGGGGTGTACAAACTTTCCTGAAACGAAGGGAGTACTTCTTTAGTACTAAATAATCTTGAATATCCTTCAAAGTTAATAAAGTTTATCCAAATAACAACTTTTTTCTTAAAGAAAATGAAATAATAAATGTGAAAGCTATTTGTGGAATTGAGAGTATATTGTGTATATTTTATTTTATACCTTAATGAGTGTTAAAAGTATTAAAACACATTAATAGTTGTAATACAAAACTTATTTATTTCTTCTCATTCTAAAAGCATAGAATTGAATTTTCAACAGTCTTCATTTCTAATAATGTGTGAATCACTATCAAACATTGATTCATTATTAATAACGTGAAATACAACTTCTTAAAAAAAAAAAAAAACTATTCTAATAAAATATTTAACTTCATCCTTACAGTAATTTTAAATTTATTGTGCCACATTATTAAAAAAATAGCAACCTTTTAAACTTCTTAAAGTTAATATAGTATTATTTATAAATAATTAATAAATTTAAAATAATATATAAATATAAAATAAAAAAACGTGTGTTAGGTTGTTTATGGTGTAGTTCACACTCACAGTCTTGAATTTGTCTATAGATTATAGTGCAAATTCATTTAATACAATTTTCTTTTTAACTCATAAATACATACTCAAAATATGTTAATCATTGTAACTAAATGGGAAAATAGATTTTTCGTCCGCTAATTTTCATTCATTTTGAAATTAGTCCATTAACTTTTTTAATTTTGAAATTAGTCCATTAATTTTATAACAATTTTGAAATTAGTCCATTAACTTCATAAAATTCAACATTTTGGTCCTTTGACCTGCTATGGCAGGTCATTTGAATATTTTCACCCCAATTAATCTATATCATATTTTTATTTAACCAATTTTATCTCACTTTTCATTTTCATTTCCGTATACCAAACAAACAATATTAATCTCATTACTAAAGTTGAGCAAATTTGACTAAATATTGATACTTCCTCCGTCCGCTCGAAAGATGGTCTTTTTTCCATTTTGGTCGTCCGTTCCAAAGAGGGTCACTTCCTTTTTTACATACATGAGATCCAGACACACCCACTAATACAATTAAAATATGGGATCCACACTCCTACTAATACAACTGCCCACTGCACATTAAATAACGATACTTCTTAATCAACGTGCACAAAAGCAAAATGCCCTCTTTCGGACGGTCGGAGAGAGTATAATATAAATTCTTAGTGGAGGCTATTTTTTTAAAATAGTATATATATATATATATTTTTTTTTTTTTTACATATTTTTTATTTTTATTTTTTAGAATAACCTGCTAATGACCTGTTGAAACGGACGATTTTGTTGAACTTGGTAAACATGATGGACGATTTTTAAAATTTTCAAATATAATGGACGATTTTCAAAATTCTGCAAATATAATGAACGATTATCAAAAAAGTGAAAAACTTATGGACTAAATTTAAAATTGAGTAAAGTTAGCGGACAAAAAAATCTATTTTCCCTAACTAAATATATATAAGTATAAGTCAATATTACATAAGTATATACTTTGTATTAGAAAAAAAATTACTGCCAAGGAATAATAAATATGAGTAAGTTTTATTCTGTTTTGTGATTATTTGGAAAATTAGAGGATTTGATACACTTATTTTTTTAAAGGTATAAGAGCATCTCCAGCAGTGCTCTAAATCACTACTCTGCGCGAGATCTCCACTCCAGCAATGCATTAAGCATTGCGCTAGTGTAAAATTATCTACAATAATGCGCTAGATGTGGCGCAAAATATTTCAGCGATATTCTATTTTTCTGCTTTTTTTTTCATGTATTTATCCATATTATCTATATTTTTATTAGCTACTGTTGTCTATATATTTTTTTTAATTATATATTATTTAATATTATTTCAATTTTAATTTTAATTTATTCTAGGGAGGATTACTATTATGTACATTAAAATTTTTTTATTACTATGAGATGCAAACATACAAAAATATTACTACTAACTACAAAAATATATAGTGATATTCAAATATTATCCTTATAATGTGATGCACATAAATGTTTGTGTGCAGAATGAATATTTATGTGCAGCAAAAAAGTGTATCCGGCGGCGGTCAGGCGGCCGGACGCAGTCCGACGGTAGTCCAGTGACCGGACGGCGGCGGTCCGGCGGTGGGTGAGGGTTTAGGGTTTGTGGTTTAGAAGTGTATGAGTTTAGGGTTATATTTGATATTTTATTTTAATATTTTATATGTGAGAGTAATTTATTTAAATCAATGTATCTCACAGTAATTATGGGTACAAATGTGTACCTATGAGTAATTTTTCTCTAATTCTATTAGATTGGTTTATAATAATTTATAAATATTAAATTATAATTTATTTTTTTAATTTAAATTATTTATAAATTATAGTAGAATATATAATTTCATTTTTTAATAATAAAAATATTACATTTATTGAATTAATATTAATAAATTATGTAAATTTATTATTTAATTAAAAATATATAATTTATTAAATTAAAATATCATATAAATTTTAACTTAAAATTTAATATAAAATGAAGTATTCTTGGAATATTATTTGTAGTGCAAAAATGTATTGCAAACTGCTAGAGCTGTATTGTAATTTTGCACTAAATAGTGTAAAATCTACGCTGCTGATGGCCTAAATAATTTAATTGCCTAAATGTGTATTGTTCCAAAAATTGGAGATTAATCATCTTAAGTCCAACTCAGAATATAAATAAGAATAATGTAAGATGGAAAGCACAAACACATTATAGTCCCAAATAGTTTTTTTTTTTTTAAATATCTATTGTAACCCTCAGGACTCTATATAAGGCTTTATATGAACAGGATGTGAGAGTATCTCATTTTCAAAAGCATTTAATGCCATCTTCTCTATTACCTGGTGCAGAATGCAGAGCGGTGATAAATTGTAAATAGGCTGTTAAGAATTTTGTAAGTACATGTTGGTGGCCATAAATCTCAAAGTGTGGGAAAAGTACCATAACAAAAATAAGAATAAAAAGTGAAAAATTCTATAAGCAGTCACTAAGAATGACAACATAATATGAAATTTTACCCAAGAAAAATAAAAGGTGCATAACCAGAATTGAACTAAGAATCCATATTTCTGATTCCTGCAGCTTAATATCAAGTAAGAACAGTTTTAGCATGCAAGGAAGAACAATCCAAAATACGAATTTCGTCGGAATCCGCCACATCATGCGTCAATTCCGGTCGGTCAATCCGACTTGGCAATTTTGATTTCTTCTGAACCAATGAATCCACCATGTTGTATTCTCCATTTATTATTATTTTTCATTACTGTAATTCCAAATCAGCAAAGATGAATTGATATGCTGGATTCTTGGGGCTCCGTCGTTTACGCCGTGTGAAATAATAATTACAACTAATAAATAAATAAACACCAATTAACAATAAATTAAAATTAAAACAGAACAATTGAAAATATGAATTTCACACATTAATGTGTGTGAAGAAGAACTCACGAACCCTAAGCCCCAAATTGAATCATAATCCGTTCCATCACGGCGTCCTTGTGGAATCGAAGCTCGAATTAGCGCTTCTCCGATTCGAGGAGCACGTTGTCAGTTTGATCATGTCCTCTCCTCGTTGACGAACCGCCATTCGAGGTCGATGCCTTCGTAGGTGCCGGAAATCTTGGCACTCAACACTCGGAGCAAACGGCCTGTCTTTCAGACATTGAGGAACTGAAGAGGAATGGGTGTTTCTTACATGCCATTTCTGAAGTTGGGCGGTGGCGACGGCGGCGAAAGTCAACATATTCTAGCACAACTCACCAGATTTAACATATTCCATCACAACATATATATCAGACTGTGTTCCACAACCTCATACAGACGTATGATATGCGGATGCATAAATAATCTCAAGATCTTGATTTCTCTTCTAACTGAAAGAAGAAACACAAATAGATTTCTGAGGTTTATTAATTAAGAATCTACTTATAGACAAAAGCCAAATGTTGACATTCACAGTTACACCCACAAGTGAAATAAAACAAGGGACCAAATTTTAAATAAAGACTACGTACAATTTTAAATAGTCACTCCCTTAAAAACAATTTTTAATAGTCACTATTTGGTGGATTCTCCAAATTATCCAATAACTGTCAGATAAAGGACGATAATAATGTGAACATAATTATGTCAGTGTTAACTGCATTAAATAGGGTGAGTGAGATCATATTTAAAATTATAGGAAAATCTCATAAAATTGATTCTTCTATTCAACCTAAGTTTTTTCTATTCGGCTCAAAATTTTGTTTTATTCGGCCTATACATTTTGTTCTATTCAGCCAATATTTTTTTCCAGAAAAAATTAAAAAAAAATTGAAAAAAATATTTCGTCTATTCGGCCAATAATTTTGTTCTATTCGGACAACACTTTTTTTTCCAGAAAAAATTAAAAAAAATTTGAAAAAAATATTTCTTCTATTCGGCCTATTCGACCAACAATTTTGTTATATTCGGCCAACACAATTTGTTCTATTCGGCCAACACTTTTTTTCCAGAAAAAATTAAAAAAAATTCGAAAAAAATATTTCTTCTATTCGGCCTATTCGGCCAACAATTTTGTTCTATTCGGCCAGCACAATTTGTTCTATTCGGCCAACACTTTTTTTTCCAGAAAAATTAAAAAAAAATTCGAAAAAAATATTTCTTCTATTCGGCCAACAATTTTGTTCTATTCGGCCAACACTTTTTTTCCAGAAAAAATTAAAAAAAATCGAAAAAAATATTTCTTCTATTAAGCCTATTCGGCCAACAATTTTGTTCTATTCGGCCAACACTTTTTTTTCCAGAAAAATTTTAAAAAAAAATTCATACGAATAAAATTAATGCATCTTTTTGTATTTTAATAAATAAATATATTTATGAGGCATGTAAAAGTAGCAAATTAATGCATTCAATAGACTGTAAAACAAATTATTGTACTTTGGTACTTTTTGGTCAAAAAGAGACCTCAAACATGTGATCAGTAGGTCTCTTTCAAGAACATTTTGGTCTGTTACATTAAAAGTGACTAGAATAAATTATTTTTAAAACTTGTGACTACTAAAAATTACTTTTAACCAAGGGTTGCTAATTTTTACCATTATCACATAAAACAAATATGGCATATGAGGGAAGTTTTTTATCTGAAAGAAAGCGCAGATAAGCAGATACAAATCAATGAAACCAGAATAAATTAATCAGAGATAACTACTAATCGTGATAATGACTGAAGTCTGAAGGTGTCCAAATTTGAAAAGAAAGAGATGGATGGGCAACTATTCTCAACAATAAATGAGAAGATTTATTTCGAGATTTGGATTTTAAATTGATTCTGCATAAGTCAAAAAATTAAATAACTTACCAATAGTTGTTCGAATATATTGTTAACTCTATGATTTGAATATAATCTAATGTTAAACATAAGTGTAGAGGAGATGACAAACCTTGATCGTGACTGCAATATCCGCGGAGATGAATAGGAACGTCGCCAATGTTCCAAAACGGATATACAGAGAGTGGGAGGCACTAATAATATGTGATAAATAAATGTGGTAACCGTAGTTAATAAATATAAATAACGCAAAAAAACATTCAAAGTTTGTAATGTTTAAAAACATCCATACTTGAGTTTTTCAAAATCTCAATACATTTAATCATACACATTATTGTATACTCCCCGTCTCACTGCACACTTTGCCATAATTCCTTTCAGAAAAACGAAAATTTATCCAATAACTTCAAATTTTGCTTTAATTTCAAATTTATCACACATTTTTTACACTCTTTATATTGCACTTTACTTTAGTACTCAAAAATACTAAAATACTTCCAAAAATAATAAAAATTAATCAAAAAAACATCCATCTTAAACAACGTAGAACAATAGTAAGAAGGGTTATATTTAACTATTTTATCTAAAAAATTGAATAAAAACAAAGCTAAACATGCTCAAAATCCCAAAACAATCAAACCCTCAAAATTAATTGAATTTTTAAACCACATAAATTTTGAAATCTAGATTTAAAAAATCCTTGAAACAAACACCAACTTACAATTTAGAAAACGAAGCAACCATTGAGTATCAGTGTCCAGTATTTGCATCAAAAGAAAAACAAAATCATAAGGAAAGTTTGACGACACTTTTTTAAGAACTCGGAGGGAAAGTTTCATTACAATGAGAACAAAAGTAAGCAATTCAAGCATCCCGTTAACTCAAAAAAAAAAAAAAGAACAACCTCTGCAGCCATCGCAGATTTATTCTCAAAAGCTGAACCCATTTTACAGCAACCATAATCACTCCCAACTACACAAGTTTGTGCAATCAAGGGCACTCTTTATCATAAACATCACTAGCATATTTCCAGTTAATAACCTTCCATATATTCTTCAGGTAGTCCGGCCTCACATTCTTGTACTGCAAAACAAGAAGCAATTGAGTGAACCAGTGATGTTAAATGCCTATAAGCGAAGGAACCATTTGAACTAATGCAGTAGATAATGGGGAATCAAAACTATGTAACAGCAGCAAATAACTTGACAGAGGAATGTTTATAAGCAAAAGGAAAGATATAATATCAAAAGAAAAAAAGTAGAATGTGGTTTTTAAAATGAATAATGTGGCGAAATCCATTGATAGCTTTTCAAATTCCTAATTTTAAGTAACCTTGGTAAATATAGTAAAAGGATTTATAAAAAATAATTTGGTTTGGGTTGCGTTAAAATTGAGGGATTTAAAAAATGAATGGATTAAAAATACACCAAATCAATACTTCAAAATGAGAGATGAGGATTTTAAATCCATTTAAAATCCTTCGATCCAAATGTGTGTGCATATAAGTCCGCCACCTCTGTATTGCTTCTTTTTAACTTTGAGGAGATTAATTGAATATTATCTATCAGAAGAAACATTCATATTAGACGAGCAAAGAAAAACCTGTAAATAGTATGCATGCTCCCAGACGTCAATGCCAAGCAGAGGAACCAAACTAGCACCCTTGGTAACAAGTGGATCCTGCAACAGAATATGGGCATGATAAAAGAAAATATTCATATAATTCCAAAATCCACCATTCCTCTCTAATTTTACAAAGTAATCCTGACCTAAAAGAAGGCATCTCACTATCAAAATCAAATTAAGAGTCTGGTTAAAGAAGACAAATTCCAAAATCTATTTTAACTGCATGGACCTCCAGAGTAAATAAGATGCCGAATTGAAGCATAAAATATTATTTAAGAGGCTGGTTTTTTCCTCATAAGACTCGTAAATCATGGAAACAATGGCTGAAGGCTTGCAGACAAACAAGGAACCTGTGGAATTAAAAATCTGAGCCAACACTCCTAGCCCCTAGGGAAATCCATGTTACAATTTTCAAGTTCTGGATAGCTCCCCATACATACCCATGGTCTTAAGGAGAAACAACTTATTTACCAATTTCAAGAGAAACCTTGAGGATTGGCACTGACTCAAACCTTGAGGATTGGCACTGACTCAAACCTTGACTTGTGAAGAAGAGTAATCAGCAGGCTCATACAGGAAGAGGGGAGGGGGGGGGGGGGGGGGGGGGGGGAAGGAAGGACCTGGGATGTATGTTGCTTGTACAAGTACAACACAATCATATCACTTACCTGATTTGCAGTGGTTTCAACTACGAGACGCTTGAGTTCTTTGTCCAAACCAAGCCACTGTGGAATACCAAGGGAGTCATTTAAGGAAATGAAAATTAGCACGAGAGGAGACTGAAGCACTAAGAAGCATCCTTTGCAGATAACCAAGGGTAAGAACATATTAATTGCAGCAAAGATATCATTTCATACCACCCAACCAGATCCTTGTAAAGCAGCACCTTCCGCATTCATCTTCTGTACTAAAGCTTCCAAGGATCCGAAGTTGTTGTCAATGATCCAACCTAAATTACCCTTGGGAGGCTCACCGCCACCAGCCTGAAGGAGACATTAGTTTATCAAAGATCAGTTACCAAAGTTTTCTCTAGTAAAATAGTAGTAATGATAACAACAAGACATTGGAAAGTTACTAACTTTAACTGGAGCAAGATTTTGCCAAAATATTGAGTGATTAATATGACCTGTTAAAAATGATTTCAGGGTCAAAAAACAATTAGCAACAAAACTATCCAAATCAAGTTTCATAATAAGGTAAGCAGAAATGAGGAGGCACCAAAGTAAAAGACTAGTTCTTGCGCAAACTGATTTCAACTAGTTGTTATTTAAATTCATGTATGCATGCACTATGCAGACCTTCGCGTCATTTTTTTTTTCCCCAGGAGAGGCAGATGGGAACAGATGAATATATGTTCCATTTCAATGCATATAAAAAAACAAGCTATGAAAGTTTATTAAGTCAGTCGAAAATCAAGTGCGTGTTCAACACTTTTGAGGGTAAGAGTACTTTATTTGAAAGGACTGTGCCCATTTAAATGGAGACAGTACTTTTTATATGCCAAAACAATCACTCCTATTACACAGTAGCTCAAGCATGAGAATAATAATGACCCAATTTAGATAAAGGTTTAGATAAACATGCCACAAGGCAAGCTCATGGAAATCTAACGAGATCCATTTTCAGGAAATTAAAATATGAACCCAATTTCTCCCTGCTATAACATACCCGAGTCTCCAATTGAACACTAAAACACAGGGTCTGAATGTCTTTGATCGATTTGATTTGCAGAAAATAATAATATTAATAATGAAGAAGAAGATGATGAAAAAAGAAAGAAAGAATGAAACAATTAGAAGCCATCCACCTTTCAATGATTAAAATTCACAACCAGTATCAAAGTTCTAGAGAAAATATCAATCCCTTCTACTTATTCAGTACCACTAGGTCAAGCTAAATTATAATTTTATCAAATGCGTCCCCTTCAGCTTTTGAAATTGATTTATCTCACTGAAAATACAAGCCAAATCACTAAAAAAAATGAATAGCCTAAAAGATAGCACTTGATAGCCCGATAAATTCATACAACAGCACCGTCGCAAAATAAGCATGAAATTTAAACAGTAGCGAAATTAAGAAACGAAGATAAAATCCAAAATTCGTAATAGGTAAAGTAGAAACCTCCGCCATTGAACTTGATAGCGGACTGCAACTTGACAGCAGTGGAAGCGTCGCCCTTGGAAATGGCGGTATCGAGTTGCTCCAATGCTTTATTGTAATTGGTGATGTAGGTTTGGTGGTGCTTCTGGTGGTGGAGCTTCATGATGTCGGCGCTGATGGCGGGTTCGAGTTCGCCATAATCGTAGGGCAGATCGGGGAGAGAGAAAGTCTGGAGGCCGCGAGAGCCAAGAGGAAGTGTTCTCAGGGCATTTCGGGCGATTAGGGTTCGTAGAGCCATTGTTGATGGGGTTTACAGGTCTCCTCAGCTGCAGATATTTATCTGTAGAGAGATGACGATGTGGAGAATAGAAATGTAGCTACGTGTAGAAAGATTCCTTAATCGAGCCACCTATTCTATTCTGTTCTTTTTTTATTTTTATTTTTATTTTTATTTTTATTTTTTTTTATTTATTTTTTTTATTATTTAATTATTATTATGATGATAAAGTTTTATTTAGAGATTGTTCAAGAGTTCCATCAGTTTAATAGAAGACTGGCCTAGTTTGATCTATTTTTATGGAATTGGTAATATAATAATAATAATAATAAGACAAATTTTCTTGTGAAACATTATATGTGTGATAGGTCAACCCGTATAATAAGCATACTTTAGTAATGGATCAACCCGTCTCACAAAAAATCCGTCTTACAAGAGAGTTTCTCTAATAATAATAAGTATTTAAATATTTTAATTTTATGATAATATGAAACTAACTTCCATAAAATGCAACATTTTATTATACCTTAATGGCTAAAAAGTGATACCACGATAATTATGTGTTGTTTGGCTTCATGAAAAATCAATACTGTAGTATAAAATAGTTATACTAGATAATGCTCGTAGATACAAATTAAGAAACGAGTGCATATATATCTTTTGGACTATACTTTTGTGAGTTTATTTTTGGATTAAGATTTTTTTTAGCAAGTTATTACTCCAAAAAATATGAAGATAATTTTAAATTGGATGAATTGCTGGATGTTAAATGTTAACAGTCCAAAAAACTGTTAATTATTTGAAATCGATCTCTCTTTGACCAAATATCCACACAAATAAAAGAGACCAAATGTCCACACGAATATAAGAACAAGGACCAGAGTTTAACAAATGAAAATACAAATATATTATCCAAATCAAACTGACATACAGACAAAAAGAAGTCTTCCTTAAAGATAATCGGCTATTGCGCTTGTCAATTGTCATAATAATCTATCCAATTTAGTAATCTAATGATCACATCCTTATCTCCATTTCCCCTAAATGCCTCTGGAGACTGGATTATCAAGAAAATGCTACACACCTCACAGGAACACAGGGCGAAGGGTTTAATGAAGATACATCACTTCTTAAGCAATTTATTAGCCTTTTCAACCCAAGCATCATAGATCTCGTCCGAGAAAAGAACAAAGTGCACCTGAAACACGATTCGAATCAACACTTGTGCATGCATACCAAAAGGGCAATTCAAATAATCGTTCCCTACACATTAAGAAAACAGACAAACATAACATAAACACTATTTCACTACATTGATGAATTTGATACCTACAAACATTTCTATAGCATGACCATCTTATTGGATATTACAAGTTCACTCAGGGATGATTTGAGCAGTTGTGTATTTACAGTGGAAAGGAAGGGAATTTAAATATTTAATCTAAGCATTGATTATGCCTCTGTTGTTGAATCTATTTAACAAAAATCCACTAAGGCACAGTTTTACCATTAATTAGAAAAGAGTAAAGTACTGCAGACCAGTAAGTTATAGTCATGCTATCATGAAATTACAAGGTGGTGGAATGCATAAGCTTTATTAAATAATGTCAATGGAATTCAAGTAAGCTTCCACTTAACCATAGGTTGCAAATATTCACTACATAAAATTATATTTTAAGTTCAAATATTCATTTCTACCATTTCTTTTTCTTTCTTTCTTATTTTAATATACAAATTGGCTTATATTGTCTTCTCCATTCAATTTTGTTGCACATTCCTTGTTATGTGTAAATGGATGTATGATAGTTTAATGTATTGAATGAGGTGTTCCGTCAGGATCACTTGAGACATAATGATGGCCACCCAATGAACAAGCAGAGCATTAATATTTTCAAGTGGAGCACACTAGAATAATCAAGTATGTCCACAGTTAACAAGGCTTTACAAGTACATGCTTCACATCAATGGATTCAAATATGAACTAAAATTCATGCCAACTTCCGATAGTGTAACTGCTATTAATTCCGTTGCTTAGTAGATTGAAAGAATACAAGTTCAATTTGAATTTAAAGAACTAAAAAAATATAAGGGATTCCATCAATGTCAAGTGCAATGAGATAACTAAAAAAACACACGAACAATGCAAAATTAACAATCTTGAAGTATCACTAAATAACAATAATTAGGCGACAGCGATTGTAAAATCATGTTGCTACATATCTGCTATCAAGATTAATTCATGTGAAGCTGGACAGAAATAATAGGTTGCATATTCTTTAAAAAGGCTTCTTGTTTATCAGACTGAGTAGGTGCAGGTACAAATATTTAAATTTCACAGTGATAGAAATGCCAAAGCACCAATAGAAGTTGAGTAAACTGCAAGTAAATAGTAATAATTCAGTTCTGTAATGACATTACCTCTTTGAAGTCCCCTGCAGATTCCTTGATTGTAGATATGGCCACTGTGGCTGCTTCATCATAAGGATATCTGCAACCCAGAATATGAGAAAGCAGCAGATTTCACAAAGAGACAAGAAACAAGAACAGTTTGCACTAGAATAGTACGAGAAACTTTCATAAGCTTCAGAAATTGATTATCATGTCCTGATTGCATACCCAAAAACCCCACATGATATCGCAGTAAATGCAATATATTGAATGTTGTTTTCTTTTGCCACACGTAAACTGTTCCTGTAAGAATTCATGAAGGTAAATGAATTTTTTAGTGTACTAAATATGAAACTAGCAGCAAGAGGATTTCAGTTAAGCCCCACTTGGTACCTGTATGCATTTTTCAATGAGGCCTTGGGGTTCCTATCCACGTCATAAATTGGCCCAACTGTATGAATGACATGAGAAGCTGGCAATCGAAAGCCTCTATCCATTTCAAAGTATCAGCTTAATTCATCAAATTGGTAGAGAAATAAGCATTCAACAGTACAAATGTAGTTCAAACGAGGAAAACATACGGGGTAATCCTTGCTTCTCCTGTAGGGCAGCGAACGCCAGGCTTCACTTCTGGAACCTCATAGCATGCTGCTCGCAATTCTGGACCAGCAGCTCGATGTATGGCTTGATAAACACAAGTCACGAGAAATGATGTCAGAAAGATGACAAGAGATTCTATTCACTCCATTAATGAAATATTCACCTCCATCAGCACCACCACCTCCAAGCATCCTTTCATTGGCTGGATTGACCTATTTGGAGTTAGTCCAATAAGAGAAATGTAATTAAGCACGAGCCATAATAATGTTTAGTTATAAGGTACCAAGAGTTTTTAGCATAAGCTACAAACATTCATTGATCAAGCAAGAAGATACTACAATGGGAACCAGATGTCTAAACTTATTTGTTCAGCTAGAATATTTTATCATTTTGCACAATCCAATGATAGAATAGTACAAAAATATATTTATTTACACTTTCTTAGAATTATTGCATCATTACTTTATCAAAACTAAAATTTCCGGCTGAATAAGCTCTAATTGGGCCTGCTAAATACTCCAATGTAATCACTGAAGAAAATAAAATTATGAATATGTTAATTCCATTTTCCCCTCTTATCTTCATCATTACCACGACATAACCTAAATTAGCAATTTGATCGGGAAAATCGGCCCTAAGTACAAACATTCATATTTTCATATAAGATTTGATCTTCGTCATTCGTATAAATTTCACACATCAAGTTATAGAGAGAGAGATCAGAGATCATTACAATAGCATCGGAGGAACCATCCGAGGCCCACTGAGTGATGTCGCCTAACTGTATCTTGAGAACACTGGACGGCGACAGCGGAAACTCCACCAGCTGACGCCCAGCACCTCCGCCGCTCGACATCTTAAAAATCCAACGGCCGTCTTCGCCCCGCCGGTACTGCACTGCCTTGGGTGTGACACAACGGAAAAGAGCCTCCGAAATACCATGCGACGATGGTCGTTCTTCAGGAATTGCTTGCACAAATAGTGCAGGGAATTTGGGGAATCTCGAGAGGATAAAATGAGTATGGGTTTGGGGTACAGTGAAGCAACTTTAATCATCACTCATCCGTTGATCCTACTGATTTTTGTTTGAATTTTTCAACAGCATATTCCAGTTCCACGGTCCACTTCAACCTCCACCCACTCCATCTATTCACTAGTTTGAGTTCGATGAAGATAAGAGGTCTTTCTAATTTGGGCTGGTTGGGCTAGGCTTTTTGAAACAGAACTAAACGGGCCATCCCACATCAGTCATGGGCTTTGGGCCCGATACCCAGTTTTGATTTCAATTAATTAGTTGAGGCGGGCTAACCACAGGCCCTCCATATACAAGACACAAAAAGGCAAAATAACTCAGGATTAAATATTTGAATTTTGAAATACTACTATTTAAAAAATAAATAAAAATTGTGTGACACTAGTGAGATCGTTTTATACCTTTTCAAATAAGTATCATTTTTTTTTATTTATCTTTCAAAACATTCATAAAATAGTTTATTTTAGATGGTTATTTCATACTCCCTCCGTCCCTCCTTAAGAGGGTCATTTGTTTTTTGGTACGTAGATTAAAGAGTATTATTATTTAATGTGTAGTGGCTAGTTGTATTAGTAGGAGTGTGGGTCCCAATATTTAATTATATTAGAGGGGGTGTGGGTCTCGTGTATGTAAAAAAGGAAAGGGGACTCTTTGAGTGGGACGACAAAAATGGAAAAAATGACCCTCTTAGCCTGGGACGGATGGAGTATACTCCACCAATCCATTGATGAGGTAATCATTTATTTTTTTTGCATGTGTACTTATTATTTTATATAAATTGATTAGTTGTATTAGTAATAACAGTAATCATATATAAATCAATATAACAAAATAATACTTTATCAATAGATAAAGAGAATATCATATACTATTAATTCCTAGAGTTGTTCTACTGTGCATGTATGGTACCATAATATTAAAAGTGGGTTGCATATATAATCCCAAAAAATCCATTTAACTCAATTGAATAATTTTTTCTTCACATTTAGGTCAAAATTCTCTCTACTTACGCCCTCCTCCTCTCTCAAGCCACTCGCTAAACTGGCCGTTCGTCTGCCGCTTCCGACTTCCTCTCCTCTGATCCACTTGCCGTTCCGGATCAGCATCACTCCACCTCCGTCTATCCACCTTCCCTACTCCACTGGTCGTCCATCCGCTTTCTTTCCACTCCACTATCTGTTCCCTTCCCCTTTGCTTCACCATCAGTTCCAGATCTACAAGATCTACATCATTCGTTCCAGATCTACAAGATCTACATCATTGGCGATCAAATCTGCATCCACTTCGTCTTTGTTCAACTTTCATATTTATGCAGATTTTCAGATCTACATCATTAGCTACATTAAATTTGAATAGTATTAAATTTTGGTACTATTTCTTGATTTTTTGAATAACTGTATTAATTTTAATTTGTAAATGTATATGTTTGTATTAATTAATGTGCTGTGTATTTGTATATTAGAGGAATAGTATAAAATTTTAATACTCCCTCCGTTCTGGGTATTTTTACCCATTTGTACGGGCACGGAGATTAAGACATTTTATTTTTTTAATATATAATGTAAGAGAAAGTAGGATAAATTAGTAATTTAAAAAGAAAAAGTGAATAAAGTTATTGGGAATGATGAATAAAGTGTAAAAAAGTAATTAAAGTTGTTGGGATTGTAAAAAGTAGGTAATAAAATATTACTCCCTCCGTCCCGGGAAGTATTTCGCGTATTGGTGTGCGCGGAGTTTAAGAAAATTTTGTATTTTTATGTATAAAGTAAGAAAGAGAATATATATTTTAGTTGATTTAATGAAAAATGTGTGTAAAGTTATTGAGAGATGTGGAAAAAGTGTGTAAAGTTTTTGGGAGATGTGAAAAAGTAAGTATTATATTGGGATATGTGTAAAAAGTGAGTATTAGTATAATGTATTTTTTACCAAATTTAGTAAAAGTAAAGTGTGAAATACTTTGAGGGACGGATGAAAAAGGAAAGTGTGAAATACTTTGGGGGACGGAGGGAGTATGTATTTTTGCCAAAAATGGAATGGGTAAAAATACGTGGGACACCCCAAAATGGAAAGTGGGTAAAAATACGTGGGACGGAGGGAGTACTATTTGTTGAATTCTAAATAATTGTAATAACTTTAATTTATTAATGTATAGACTTATATTTATTAATGTATGTGCCTGTGTTTATATAAAGGTAAACATGGATAATAAGATAAAAATTTGAAAAAGTAATATTTTTATCAAGTAAAACTCGTACAATATAAGATTACAACTAATACAGTTTGTTAAAAAAGATATAAACTATTTAATTATAATTAATACAGTTTATTATAAAAATAATACATTTATTAAAAAGAACATATACATTATAGAACTAAAATTTATACACTAGTATTAAAATGTATATTAAGAATCAATGCAATTCAATATCATTTTTATATGAAAAATAATAATACAATTAAGAATAAAATTTAATACATTTATTTAATATAACATACTGTATACACTAATAAACTAAAAATAACACAATAAATTTCACCATAATAATACTCTAGCTTATCAATATTCAAGATATACATTTATCAACAAAAACTAATACATTTAGTGATAAAATCGTATACAATTAGTTACATAAATCTGGAATCTGAGGACATACAATTAGTTTCATAAATCTGGAATCTGAGCCACTGTCATTAGGTCGGATACTCAAAGAAAATGAAATGACATGTTGTTCAAAGCACTGTTATTTGTCCAGATACTCAAACAAAATGATATTAGGGCTAAGATCTAAAATTTTGAAAAAAAGAATTAGGGCTTAAATCTCTCAAAAATCTCTTTCATGCGTCGAGTTGAGAGACAGAATCCCCAAATATCGTCGTTATCTGCCATCTTCTCGTTGGAGAGAATAAATAAAAATGAGAAGAAAATGTATTGCTCTTCGCCGCCACCATCTCCCTGCCAATGACGATGAGAGAATATTAGAGGAAGAGATACAGTCGCCGCCTACTTCCGGTGAAGAATCAGAGAGTAATGGCCGCCGTCTCCGCTGCCCTCTTCTTAAGGGAAGAATAAGAGAGAAAAGAAGAATGAGAGAGAAAAGGGAAAAAAGAAAGTGAAAAAAATGAGAAACAATAAAAATTTGGGCTTTTATATCATGGGTCGGATTCTTTTTATTGGATCGGATTAACCCTGTTATTAAGGTACAATAGTGGTATAGTAGAAATGGCCTAATTCCTAATAAAAATATTACTCCCTCCGTCCCGAGTATTTTTACCCGTTTGTACGGGCACGGAGATTAAGACGTTTTATTTTTTTAATATATAATGTAAGAGAAAGTAGGGATAAATTAGTAATTTAAGAAGAAAAAGTGAATAAAGTTATTGGGAATGATGAATAAAGTGTAAAAAAGTAATTAAAGTTGTTGGGATTGTAAAAAGTAGGTAATAAAATATTATGTATTTTTGCCAAAAATGGAATGGGTAAAAATAAGTGGGACACCCCAAAATGGAAAGTGGGTAAAAATACGTGGGACGGAGGGAATATCATTTCTTATTTGTTTTAGAAGTAATAAACCGACCATGTCACACAATTTTTTTACAGTAGGAAATTGAATGTCACAAGTCGGCAATTAACACCAAAATTTTCGGTTCTTTAAATAGTCTACTTTATTTCACATATTAATTGACATAATTGTTGGTAGTTTCCGTTTGGTATTATTGTCAAACCCCAAGGATGCAATTAAATATTCCTCCTAATTCATTAGTTATCACTATCTAGTGGCTGAATAAATTTAAATCTTCATTAATGTACCTATTATTGCACAACCCTATTTCTTTACAACTCACAAAAAGCTACTCCATTATATAGACATAATAATAATTGTAATAAAAGCACACAACCATTAGAAATTAATGCCACATAAAAAATATTCAAATCAAATTAAATACTAGCCCCAACTCAGTATTTTTACTGATTCAGCTGGGATTAAATCTACAAACTTATATATAAGACATTCTTGATGGTAACATCCAAATAATTTCTAGCCACCATCAGAATATCATTTCTCAAAAAAAAAAAAAAAAAAATTCCCTATGAAATATATTACACACACAATCCGGTCTAAGCGGGTGTAAACCTGCCACCTCAGCAATAGAGCCACAGCTCAGGGAGTCTCCCACACAACTCTTCACCCTTCGTGCCATCACATTCACCTTCAAATTTCTCTCTCTTTTAAATATAGTTTAAATATATATAAAAAAAATTAAATCTTTTTTTTTTAAAATAGTCTCTGTAATAGTGGTAAATGTGATTTAGAATTGCCCTCCTTCGAAAGTTTGTCCAAACTGCCATCCTGCGGGTGCAACGTTATTGCTAATGACGGTGCGGCCGTCACTTGTGGTGACTTGGAAGGAGAGGCTTTGGCGGCCGAAATTGGCATTGCTCTGCCAATTTTGGCCCCAATTTCGCGACATTGGTTGCCATCCGCCTGATCCTTTGATTGAGACGGAGCGGACATCGCCCGCTCCGGCTACGTTGGTTACCAGGACTAGGTTGAAGAAAGCATGTCCGTTGATTGTGAATCTTATTCCTCCCTTCTTTTGGCAAGGCACCCTGTCACACACCATTAATTACATGTTAAAAGCTTGTCTAACTAATATTTTTAATTTATATATATAGTTAAATATTATTGTCGTTTTATGTATGTTGTTTTCAAATTAAGACCGACCCCTAGTTGAAATTGACATTCTTCTATCACAATAAATCATTTTAACTTTACAAAGCTTACAAAGTATTCTACTATTTGAATTTGTTAAATAGTAATATTAAGGGATATTATTGTAAATATACATTACCATCACTAGAGCATTTTTGCTCATTTATTATTAATTAAAAAATAACAACATTGAAGGCTAACTAGGTAGCCACACAAAAATTTCATTTCCCACCCTTTCATCTACTTTTCCAGCCAAGTGGACTGTATTAATTGACACATTAAAAAGCTTATAGTAGGTACTATTAAATAGATTAAAATAAAAAATGAAACACATTTTCACAAGGTATTAATAACATTAATGCATTTAAATAGATAAAAATGAAAAAGATGTTACCTTCGGAAAGAAACAGGGACAATTCCAGCTCTGTACTGAGCAATTTGCAAGTAAGCAGGCTCAGCCATGTCGAAATGTTGACGTGGAGGGTTGCACCACCCGCCGTTGTCGTTCGGCAACGACGGGTTGGGCGGGCAGAAGTTGGTGGCGGTGACGATGATGGAGCCGGGGAGGCAGTACTTGGGGTTGTTGTAGCTGCAGGTTAACTCGTAGCAAGACCCACAGCTCAACCCATTGTTGAAAAGAGCAGTACTCAGCGCTGCAGTGTTTGTACCATACCCAGTGCTGTACAAGTTGCCATACCCACAAGCACCCCCTAATTTCATTTACAAACAAAATAACTACGTCAATTCCCAATATTTATATATAATTATAATCCTTGCATAAATTATTAATCAAAAGAAAAAGTGAAGACTAATGCTCAGTCAGTCACGTCAATATCGACACATTTACCTTATGTTACTACAAGGTAAACATGTCAATATCTGCGAGACGGATGGAGTATTAATTAATACTCCTTTCCATTACAAGCAAATGGTGCGAGTATTATTTCTGGGGACGAAGAGAGTATTATTCATGCAAACAGAACAAAACAGTGCCGTTTTCTTGACGACGGCTCACCCATTGTGCCAGAAGCATCACCGCCACCGTAGAAAGTGGCGTGAGCGGTGTCCCAACCACCGTAGTCGCCGTAAGCTCGTCGCGCTAAGAAGGCGAAGAGCATGAAAAACACGAGGGAAGCCATGGAAGAGGGAGGGAGAAGAAGCTTGGGGAGTTGAAATGTGTGTTAAAAGAGAGAGGGAAGTGAAGAATTTTGAGTGAGAGGGGGTGTATTTATATAGAAGAGAAGTAAGAAGGGAAGAGTAATTATATTAGGATATATTGTGGTAAGAAAGAGACAAGATAGCAAGAATGAGGAGTGAGAGGCAGAGGATGGAAATGAATCAAATGCAATATTTTAGGTCACATAACAAAGACCAAGAAGCACATGCATTTGTTCCAACTTGAACTACCAACTGCTAATCTCATGGGTCCCACCAGCACATGCATCGTTTGCATTTTTATCCTCATTCTCTATTTTTAGTTTTTATTTTATTTATTTATTTTTCGTTAATGTAACGTATTGCTTCTATTATACATTATGAAATTTGTTACTATTGCCCGGAAATTGCGCTTGGTTGGTATGTAGAAGATTTTTTACAATATTGGCTCCATTTGACCCTTATAAAATTTGTGAGTATATGTACTTAGAAACTCAAGAATTAGTCAAGTTTAATCTCATTAAAAATAAGTTGACAATCTTGATCCCATTTCACAAGAGGAAACTTCAAGTTCAGTTATATAGCTAATCGGATTAAATGAAAAGAAAACTTACTTTTTGAATAGTCGTGTATTTGAAATGTTATTGCAGAAAACAACCCCAATAAATTTTATTTAGGGATGTTTGGATTTTATAGTTAGATAAATTAAATGGCATGTCTATTACTTTTTGCAAGTTGTTGAAGAGTTGGTTTCACACTAGTTTTGTTTAAGTACTCATTTCATCCAAAAGGGTAGACTTATTCAATATTGAATATGCATGTTAAAATCAGTTTTGCTACTTCAAAAAATTTACTTTCCACAATTCTATTAGTTTGTGATAGAAGTGATAGAAATGGATCTGATTTTTCACCAAAAACTAGTATTTCTCAATCCCACACTAATTCTTACATGACAAATCTTTATGCAAACTAATTGCACAGTAACATTGCATCCATTTTAAATCTTAATTAATGCGTATTTATATGTATGTATTTCAATTTATATTCTTAAATGGAGTATGAATTATGTGGAGGAGTACAGTGTAGGTCCTCTTTAAAAACCATTACTCCTCATAATGTCATGGCCCAAGAAATAGTATGTGATAATGGAAGATCTTGGATGTTCTGTTACACTTGATGTTACATCTTCTGTTACACGCGTTAGATGAGTGACACGTGTGTGAGGAAGAAAATCTAAACCACTACCCCTATAGTTTAAGCTATTTTTTAGGGTATATGTTTTATTATATCATACTTGTCAATTATCCAATAGTGCGCAATAGGAGGTAACACCAAAATATAACAGAAGAATCGAACCGGATATAGAAGAGTTACATTAACTGTTATACAAAAAGTAACCGTTTTTATACAATCAGTAATTATCTGTCATATAAAAGAGAGAAACGAGATTATTTAGTATTTTTAAATAATAAATAAGTATATTTAAAAGTATACTCCATTATTTATGTTATTTATAGATAAAAATGACAAATTTAAAATTATAGTGTATTTTGACTTTATTGATTTAATTAAAAAGATCTTTAATAAAGCTCATAAAAAAAATATTTTATTCATAAAACAAAGGTGCACATGTTAGAGAGACGAAGGGAGCATACGGAAGTTAAATCCCATATGGTGATTGAAGTGAGCAAACATTTAGAGGAAAAAAATAAATGAAGAAAACATAGTCAAAGGTGGTTAAAGGTCAATCTAGGAGTTAGTCATTGGAAGTAGTTAAGTAGTTTGTGGAAAACGATGAACATCTGAAGAGATTAGAGCCTTAATTGCAGCATGTGTCGACTTGCTACCTTGCTTAATACTCCATTTTTTTCTTTTTTGAGATCGATGATCACTTCTCCATTTCCCTACAACTTCTAAGAAACTCTGTTTTTATCTATATAATAATAATAATACACTGACTCCCTTCCATATAACGTTTCCAACTTTATGTTCTATATTGTTTAAGAAAAATACATTTTTTTTTTCAATTTTGTTGACTTTAAAAAGTACGAAATATTTTAGGTAATATGGAGATTTATAAGGAGGCTTAAGAAATGAAAGAATATGTGTATTTGGTGAATTAATTACTAACTATACTAACAATTAATTTTGTCCCATAAAAAAAAAATTAAGGTAATTAAAAAATTATAAAATAATGGTATGTGTTTGAAATTAAAGTTATGATAAGCATAAATTGATGTTTCCTTTTTTGGCTGTGGAGGTTTTGTGAGATAAATAAATTAAGAAAGTGTAAAGGGTTTGTGGGACATGGGAGTACTTCATATTTTTACACACTTTATAATTGTCTCTTTTCCGTAGTTAATTTTGCATCTTTTCCATAGTAATAGTAACATTTTTACAATAGCGTATACTGCTACATTTTAATGTTATATATTTTGAATGACATTTAAGAGAGGAAAATTTGAACTTTTTTATAAAGTTGTTATTTTCATTTAAAATATAAATTTTATTATACATAATATACTTAGCCTACAACTAATAGTTCAATAAGTGAAATATCAAAAATATAATAGCAGATTAGACCTCTCTGCACATCACGATATTACGAAAATTCAACTTACTTTTACGCTTATTAACTCAAATTTTATTACCCTGAATACCCAAATTTTCTTACATTTATACGCCTAAGAATAAATTTTCTTAATTTTGTTAGTGGGGTCGGTAGGGTGTCAATTTGGGCACGGCCCGCGGGTACACACCCGACTCGCACGATATGGGCCGGCCCAGATCCGCCCTGAATTGAAAACAGGGAGGAACCGCCCCGGACCCGGTTTGAAACGGGCCGGGTCCAGGTATTACTCCAAACCTGCGGGTACCTGGCCCGACCCGTACAAAATATATTTATTATATTTTTTATTTTAATAATCATTTAAAATTCTATTAATTTATTACTAATTTTATGATTATTTTTATTATTTATATTTTATTTTTATTTTTTAACATAATTATTATTTAAAGTTATGGAGAATGATGAAGTGAGAGATGTAGTGATTTAAGAGTGCACATAAAATTATAAATAAAAATTATAAAATTTAAAAAAAAGGAGAACGGGGCGGGGCGGACCCGCCCCGTTTGGGTCTGGATCTAAAAAATAAGACCCGTGCGGATTCGGAGCGGACACCTTTAAAACGGGTCGGCTCCGGATAGTTGGGTACCCACCCCAGACCCGGCCCGTTGACATCCCTAGGGGTATGTTGCCCAATTTTAATTTTGAAAATTCATAAATGTCCACTTTAAATAAAATAATCAAATCTATCCACTTTTTATATAAATGTACCAGAAATATCCCTCTAAAAATTTTAGTCTATTTTAAGGAAAAAAAAAACATGATTTTTGTTCTACTCGATCTTAAGAAATGATTGAGTAGATTTTAAGCAAAAACAAAAAAGAAATGACCGAATAAAGAAGACTGTATTCTCAAAGTCAAAATAGATAGAACTGTTTAAGAATTAAAAGATGAAGTGATATCTAAGAATTGAAAGATCGAGTGATATGTGTGTTGAAAGATCGAGTGATATCTAAGAATTGAAAGATCGAGTGATATTAAGAATGGAAAGACCGAGTGATACAGGTGTTGAAAGACCAAGTGATTGTTAAGAATGGAAAAATTTAATAATAATATCTAAGAATTGAAAGATCAAGTGATACATGTGTTGAAAGACGAGTGATTTTTAAGAATGGAAATACCGATTGATATCTAAGAATTGAAAGACCGAGTCATGCTCCTTCACGTCAAATCAAGGGTATCAGAGTCTTTTACTTTCAAAAGTGGGCATTTTTTCTTTTTTAGTACTGCACAGGGCATTTTTTTAATGTTGTTTTTTTACCGTGGGCACTGTAGTCTGGGTCCCTTTGTTATACTATAGAAATGGAGGGAGTATACATTTAATTTATTAATTTATACTCCTTCCGTCCCGCGTTAAGGTTTACATTTTTCATTTTGGGTTGTCCTAAGTTAAGGTTTACGTTTCTTTTTTTTTGTCAAATTTGGCCTACACAAAATAATTAATTATTTTATTTAGGGCCCACACACAATACAAATATAACTACCCACTTTATATTAAAAAAATATTTTTTCTCACTTCACATCATATTATATCTCTTAATTTACGTGCAAAAGGCAAACATAAATGTTAACGTGGGACGGAATGAGCATTTGAGATATACTTACATGCGAGTATAGGTTCCTATAAAATTTATGTTGAATATTGCTCTTTTAAATGTTGAGACTTATTCTTTCAAATAAGAGCAATAATTCATTACACATTAGAGTAAACATTTTTGTCTATTTTAAAAATAAATAATATACTATATCATATAAAATAAGTGATATGTGTCTTTAATTAATTATATATATATATATATATATATATATATATATATATATATATATATATATATATATATATATATATATATATATATATATATATATTTGCCTTTATGTTATAGAATCGAGATGCAAGCTCGAAATTTGACGAAGTTTCACAATTCTTCAATTAGCTAGTAAGTCTTTTGCCTGTACTCGTTTCCCTGACATTTTGATGGATAAATTAAAACCGTCTCATACTTTTTTTAATTTATCCAAAGACTTTCAATATAATTAAAATATTCATTTTTATCTTAAACATTCAGTATTAACACCAATTTTAGTTTCATGGTTCAATTCTATGAAATAAGAAAATTTGCATTTTTAAGTATAAAAAATTATTTTAGTAAGAATTTAAAATATATAAGAATATTTCGGACAAAATAAAGTTTTTTTTACTATTTAGAATATAAAGTAAGGTGTTTGATTGAGGATAATGGGTGGAGTTAATTAATGAGAATGAAGGTATATTATTGTTGATACTTGTTTGATTTAATATGAATCAAAATTCTTCAATTAAAACTATTAATTTAATAAATACTTTACCGTCTCTACTCTTTAATCACTTTCAATACCATTATAATAATTGACCTCCTTAATGTTGGGTTTGCCCAATATAGTGGGCTAGAAATGGAAATAAAAGAAGTTTAAGAGTACTAGAATTTTAAGATAACCTATAAATTAATAATTATGAGGCCCACATATAACTATAGGATTAATTATAAATTGATTCTTCCAAGTGAGAGGAAGATGTTGCTAAGGAGATCCCTTCAGCAAGGGGGGAGATACACTATGGAATTCCTCCATAGTAGAGAAGACACTATCGGCAAGAGTGGCGTGAATTCGTCTGGAAGTGTTGATAATGTGATTAGTGAAATTTGCGAGATATTTGGTGTTCATCTACTTGTAATAGATAGTTAGTATTCTTCTACTTGTGATAGAGAGATGAATATTTCTCTACTTGTGATAGAAAAATTTGTGTTCCTCTACTTGTAATAGAGAGATTGAACTGTGTACCTTTTGTGTATTAGTGGATTGTTTTCTGAACGAGAGGTCCTGTGGTTTTTATCCTCATGTTGAAAGGGTTTTCCACTTGAAAATTGTTGATATTGATTCGGTTAATTTTATGCATATTTATTTGGTTTATAGTCTATTGCTATATTTGAGTGGAAAGTTTGGAGTATTGATATTATTGAGATTTTCGTTATGTCAAAAATATCTTTGCATATTGTCTATCCTAATTTGGATAAGGTCTCCTTTCACAATACTTAATGATGTCTATTATCATTTCGATTGAAAAATTCAAAACAAGCAACCCTTAAATTTATTTGAGACATTTAGATTTTAAAATAGATTCTTTTGGCATTTTCGGGGAAAGTATGCTCTATAAAATTTAAACTACATTCTTTGTTAAAAATATAACGTACACTAAAGATTATGTCTTTATTCAAAAGTTCAAAATTTATGACTAATACTTATATACCATTAAAATAAGGGTAAATTTGTGTTAGAGCGTCCTAAGATGAGACTATTTTAAAATTTCGTAATTAGTTATAAGTTTTTATTAGAGTTGTTATTAATTTTCTTTTAAAATATTATTATTTTATTTATATTATAAATTATTCATGAAATAATTTATAGCACCATTATCACTTTTTATCAATTAAATATTATTTTTTATACAAGTTATCACATTTTATTCGTCTCAGAAAATCCATCTTGTGAGACGACACAACCAAGTCTTTACCTTAAAATAAATGTGAAAGATTTAAGAGTGAGACTTTGCAATTTAAAACCCTAACAATACATAGGGTTAAATAGAATATGAAGGGAGAGGGTTGTGTTCTCATGGGGTACGGTGTGTCACCGGACACACAAAATTTTGCCAAGATTTAATTTGCAATTCACAAAAAAAAAAAAGTCTATAGACAAATATTAACATCCAAAATTGTACTCAAATTAATAACTGAAAAAACTAATGAGAGAGATCTATAGACAAATATTAACATCCAAAGTCCAAACTTGAACTCAAATTAATAACCTAAATCCCTTCTAGTAGGGTACAAAAAGTTCACGATCACAATAAAAACTTTAAAAGTATATAAATTACATTTTCATATTATAAATCATTCTAGAAAATACAAAACATTAAAATTTAGGAAACCAACAAATCTTTTTATTAATTACATGTGAGGCACAAAATTTTAATTGGTGATAGTGACATGAAAACGGTTGTCGGTTAACTTCATATGAAAAATTAATATATATTGACAATCCCATATAAATGTCCATATCATCATTAGTCATGCGACAAAGAATATAACTAATATTTAATCCAAATTCACTTCACTAATTGCAGGCTTCAACTCGCAAAGATTTTTTTAAGTAAAAGTAAATTTTTTATAAACTAATTGCTTAAAATAACATCATGACTTTTCGATTCTTACACGTGTTCGATCCTGTATGGTGTAGCAATAAACAAAACTTATCACATGAAATTTGTAAAATTTATTAATTGTCGGTCATCAAAGAAATTTTAAGTGATTTTATTTTTTCAAATTAATTCCTTTAATACTTAGTAATAGCATATGAAATCTATTTACTTTTGGCAATTTGACTTTTATTTTATTTTTTTTAAAAAATATTTGACACAAATATTAAAGGAGAAAATTTGATACCGAGGAAAAAAGTAAACATTTTTAGTATGAAAATGATACCTTGTTCATAAAGAACGATGCACACTCTCTTAAAGAAAAAGGATGCATGAAATTGATTTTATGAGATTATAATAAGAATAAGAATAATACCCTCTCTCAAATAGTACCATTTTACTATATTGGACGTCCGTTCAAATTGCACCTCTTTCAGTAAAAAGGGTCCACCAATGGCCCATCACTACTCATCACATCTCTCTAATACACCTACCCACCTTAAATAAAATAATAATACTCCTTAATTTATGTGCAAAAAATAAATGGTGCTGTTTGCTCGGGACGGAGGAAGTACTTCATAAGTCTTAAAAATTTACTAAAAATAAGAAAATTTACCCACTAGTTTCACTTATGCGGACTTAAAAGGCAATTTTATATTCATTAAAGACTTAATGTATAAAAGATAATACAATCCAAAAAAAATGAATATAGAGTAAAATTGATTTTTAATATTTATATTGAAATATATAATATTTTCATTCGAATGAGTAATAGTTTATTACTTTGAAGAATGAAATATTTTTTTATGGAATATACTAAAGAGTAACTTTGATAAAATTAGAACGCATGGTGAATCCTGTTTATATGAGACAAGCTCTATTATAATTAATTTTACATTAAATTATTTTACAAAACGCATCTCTAGAAATTATAGATATTAAAAAAAAAAGAGGCCTTACATGAAATTTATTAGAATTACTAGAAAAAGAAAATTATGTGAAATCCAATAAAATTTAAAATATATTGTTAAAATTTTATTTTAAATAACATTTATTTTCATATTGTAGGTATCAATGTTTCTAAGATCATAAATTTATTATTTCTAAAATAACTTGTCTTCAATAATTCGTCAAAAATAGTCTCATGCTCAAATTGAAGAAAAATAAAATAAACTAGTAGGTACACTCTTTATATTAAATAAGAATAGAGCTAAAATATAAAAATGTCATAATTTAATTAGAATTAAGAAGAATATAATCACAATTATAATTAGTATAATTATAGGTAGAAGAAGTTAGGTTGAAAATTAGTGAATGTGTTCGTATTTTGGTTAATGAGGGGCCTACCGTTAGGGGCACATGCAACCCCGGGAAAGATGGCCCTCTCTCTATCCTAATATCATTATCTATTTTGTTTGACATATGAAAAATCTTTTCTAATATTAATAATACAATAAAAATATATAATATTAATTATATTCACACTGAACTAGTAATGTTTTTATATATGGCAAAAGCTCCTGTGCACCCGGTGCGTCTTTAGAAATTTGTGCTAAATTGTATACCTTTTAGTATACATATGTGTACCCTTTATTTTCTAAAGAAAAATCTGGGCGCACGAACAATACTCCGTGCGCCTTTAGAATTTTGTGTTAAATTGTATACCCTTTAGTATAAAAATGTGTACCCTTTATTTTCTAAAGAAAAAAAAATATTAATGAAAAGTGTATACCCTTTAGAACAAAATTGTGTACCTTTTAGTAATTAAAGTGTATACCCTTTAGACCAAATTAATGTACCCTTACCCATAATACAAAATTTCTAAAGGCGCACGGAATGTGTTCCGTGCGCCCGGGTGCACGCAAGCCTCACTCTTTATATATTTTAAGTAGCCCACAGATTCATGCGTGTACTGATCATTTTATGTCGAGTAGATTAAATTAAGATATTGGATGACATACTGAAAATAAAAGTCCATATATTAGCAATTGAGTAATATATGAAATTTATTTTTTAAACAGATAAATTAATACTTTTTTTAAATAAAAATACTACAGCTTAAATTCTTATACTTTAATTTACTGATTACGCTTTAGAGTAATGAACTGTTACATTTTTTTTACAAAAAAATATTACTCCCTCTGTCCGGTTCTAAGGTAACCATTTATTTTTTGCACGTGGACAAAGGGCTTTATTTGCTTTTTGCACGTGGATTAATGAGTATTATTATTATTGATAAAGTGAGTAGTTGTATTAGAGGGAAGTGGTATGTCATATTGTGTATTTTTTTACTAAATAGAGGAAATTAATACCTTTGAAGCAGACGCCAGAAATAATGAAATAAATACCTTAGAAGCACAAGGAATGAGTACTCTTCAAATTCTAACATGATGTGATGTTTTATATTTTTATTTAAATAAATAAAAAAATTTATTAAAAAAAATAATAGTTCATATTTTTAACGAGTAATTTTTCACAAATATATTGAGATATTGTTTGTAATCAGCACTTTTACTATTTTGTGGATTTGAAATTTATGATGTGACAAACAAGTTAAAATGGATGCAATGAATGATTTCCCTCTTCTAAATGTAAGCATTTATTCCTCAGTCAAACTGCATCGTTTAATTATATAAAATTTTCATAAAAATTACAGTAAACAATGCAATATGATCTGGATGGAGGGAGTACATATAGTAATTATACGTGTGTATAGATTAATAGATATGATATATATTGGTGGGGTGGGGTATATATATTATTTGTGTCACCGTATCTTGAGTTTTTGTCTCCTTCACTCTTAGGGACAAATACTTCGGAAATGAAGGCTATGAGATTTAGTTACTTTTCACGTGGACGATTTTTTTTTCTTTTCTTTTCTTAATAATTAAAAATGTATTTCTTGGATCGAATTTCTACCTATAAATAAGTAGGATTCCTAATATACATTGATTCACGTTAAGAACACCAACAACAAACAATTTATCTTTTTAACGTGACATTCAAGATTAAGGGGAATGGATATAAGAGATTTTATTAAATAGTTAGTTTCTTGTATATAGGGTTTACATCATAAACCTATCTAAATTCTGTAATCTTCCTTAATTTAAACATCTTAATAATACATAAAATATAGTATAGAATTGAAAAGGGGAACCACAGAACTTATACCGTAAAACTAGTTGCATTTATTAAAAAGAATTTATTATTCCTCACACCGTTAAAAATTTCCGTTGTAAGAATATTACCAAGTTTTTACATTTTATTAAAAAAAAATCAAAACCTATACTTATATTTTCTTATTAGAGTTCAAAAATATGCTATTGGGTAAAATTAGGGTGTAAACGAACAGATCGTGCGGCGAACAGCTCGTGACTCGATTCGTTAAAAGATCATTTGCGTTCGTTAAATCAAGCTCGCTATGTAAACGAACAATGTTTGAGCATTTCATAACTCGTTTGTTAAAAGCTCGTGAACAAGCTCGTTTAGTGTTCGTTTATATATATATATAATTTATTATTATTCTTTATAATATAAATATATAATATAAAAATATTGAAAGTATTTATACATGTTAAATTTCCTTAGTTTTATGAAATAATATATATTTTTATTGATAATTGATGAATATTTTGTTATTTTAGGATAGTGGTGTGTGTTGTTTATCATGTTCACGAATGAAATTATATAGATGTTCACGAACAAAAGTTTCATGAACACTTTATCAAACATGTTAAAAGTTCGCGAACATGTAAACGAATATGTTCGCGAACAAAATGAGCTTTCACTAACGAGCTCGAGCTCATTTATTTCTTAACAAACGGGACTCAATCTTCGTAAAGTTTGGCTCGGCTCGACTAGGCTCAACTCGTCTACACCCCTAGGTAAAATTAATAATATTTTAATGAAAGTGTTAGTAATGATTTTTAACTACAAAATTTATATGCTTTAAAAATTCTCCCTGCTTTAAAAGGACAATGGAAATAACAAAATAAAAGTGTTAGTAATGATCTTCAAACTACAAAATTTGTATACTTCAAAAATTCTCGCTGCTTTAAAAGGACAATGAAAATAACAAAATAGATAGAAAGTGGGAGTATTAATTTTAATCTATCTTCTATACCCTCAGCTCGAGTTTTTGCCAAGTTATAGTATACTATAAGCAATTAATGTACAAGACATTACACGAGTGATGTTTTTTTCTCTTTTTGGACCAAATTCAACTTTTCAATTATATTGATAGCATGTTATTAAATTGATTCGACTTAAATTTCAACTCAATTCATTCGTATATAGATTAATAGGAGTAATAAAGTCAAGCTCCACATATAATTAGCTGGCAAGCTTTATTAAACTATTTAAATTCTAAACTGTACATTAATTGATAAAGATATTATCTTTTTCAATAAGAGTATTAAAATTTAACTTAATAAAATAAAAATCTAAAAAAATCAAGGATATAACTTACTATATTAAAGTAATAATATTTGATATTAAAAGATGTTAAATTTGAGCGCACAGAATTAGCTCTGCGCACGGGTGCACTAAGCAAGACTTTACTTAAAATTATTATAAATCCGTTGGCATTTCATTTTTTAGGGGGAGTACAGTTTTACTCCACATTATAGTTTCACACCACACAATAAGAAGTAAGCATACAAGAAGTCAAGAACAAGAGTTATTAACTCAATCAGAAAAGATAATCTCACTTTTTAAGCATTTTTTCTTCCAAATACATCAGTTCCATGTTTGTGATTTGATCTCATTCATCATCTTGTCGCTGTTCCAAGATTCACTTTAAAATAGAATTTTATTTCGCCTGCTCTATATTATCCTGGTCCTGCTCCGTCCCGGTCAAACTGCAACGTTTGACTGCATAAAGCTCTCACAAAAGTTACAATAAAAGTTGCAATATGGGCGGGATGGAGGGAGTACATCGCATGCCAATTTATTCATTGCTTTATCTTGAAATAGATTGTCAAACTATAAGAGTCACCAATTGAGTTAATTCATAGGAAAATTTCTAAAAATGCCCTATTTAATAATCTGTTTTGAAAAATGCCATCCATGTTAATATTTTTTGAAGAATGCCACTTTCAAATATTTTAGAACAGAAATACCCCCACTAAATATGATTTTTATTTAATAATATAAAATTAAAAAGTCAAGACTATTATTACTTCCTGCAATTAAGAATGCCCTATTCTCTCTTTATCATTCTTCCTGCAATCTAAATCTTAGATAATCACATTGAGTGAAATTGCAAGCAATCCACCGGTGGAATCATCTCTCTCTCAACTACGTGAAGAACTCTGCTAGGCGGCAATAATCCCAGTAAGTTCTCGGTTGAACTCCCCTCTCTCTCCCCCTAGGGTTTCCGTCGATTCAATCTCTATCCAAATTGAAATTGGTTTCCGTCGATTCAATCTCTGTCCAAATTGAAATTAGGTTTCTAGAATTGAGATTAGATTTGGGACTTTATGTTAGCATTTTTGTAATAATATCATCCTTCCAAATCCACCCTCCACCTCTTTTCTATTCTTCATTTTTGTAATATAGAATTCCCCTTTCTCCTGCAGTTGGATTAGGGTTTCGTCTTCTTTCGCTTGTTATATCATTATGCCCTCTGATGAGAGTGGAAATTCATGTACTTTTGAGTCCAATTTGATACTTCTTTGAGTGTTTAATTACTATTATTTGCACAAATCTTTATACTTTGAATTATTATGACTAAAAGATGATTGAGAGGTATTTTGTTGTGTTTTGATAGGAAAAAAGATCAAGAACGCGAAGTTGGAATGAAGGATGAATTCGTGCTCCTTGCAATCAAACTGACGTCCAACTTCCATGATTTTTTCTGTATCATTGTGGAGAACTAAATTGGTCATGTGATACATGGTTGGAAAGCTACGGAAGAGAAGATAATATTGGCTCAAGAAATACCTCGATCGGATTTGAAACCAGAAAGTTATGATTAAAATGGTGACGTCGCGCAGGCTGCTGAAGCGCACGTGGCGGCTGCACGAGCGGGGGCGTGCGTGAACAAGATGTTGCACGTTTTCTACCGTGTGTAGCATACTTTCTGCCGTGCGAGACTGATCGTGGCCGTGCGTGAAGCACTCGCAGGCGTGTGAGAGATTTTTTCACATGGTTGCTGCCGTGCGACAACATACGAAGTCGTGTGACACTTGCACTGGCCGTGTGACCCACCGTTTGAATGTCATCTGGCCCAATTTCACATGCCACGTCATCTATTTTTGGCCCAGGCCCATACTACCCCTATAAATACTCCAGTTTTGAATTCACGAGAGAACAGATCCCCCATTCACGCCTCCAGGCATACAGAGCCCTACCTTCACCCATACACTTCCATCCATCCACCGGAGAGACGATCGAAGTTGCTACTTGGATTGGAGACGGAGATTCTGACGGAGATCGTAATTGAAGAGATGGAGTCCTTCAAAAAGGGTTCTTTATCTTTAATTATTTTTTTTTTATTATTTTAGAACAATGGTTAGGGTTTATTACATCTTTGTAATTTGTCCTCGTAAATCCATGGGCTAAGATTCTTCGTTGGTAATGTTAGGGCGCTAAAACAGATTTGACTATGTGATTTGATTGCCCTAAACTTGGATTTATTATTCTACAGATTGTTTATTTCCTTATTGAAGAGGATATTTTAAGACTTCATATTATTGTGTTTTTGGGTTTTGATTCCTTTAATTATTCTTGACAGGTATCACTGATTGATAGTTAATAAGATTCTTTATTTCTGCATAATAATTATTGTTTTCCGTGACAGTCTTAGGGGATTGGCCTATAATACCTAAGAGTGTTAGACAATCAATTTGAAATATTAATTACTTGGTAAAACATCATTATTAGGTAATTGGTAAGGAGACAAAAGGGGTTAACAATCGCGTACCTAGAAAGGGAAGTCCAGTGCTCTAGCCTTTAATGGAATTTAGTATGAAGTCCCTATAGAGGGAGAGTGAGTTAATTTCTTATTGATCCTAGGATTTTCAGCTCATTATAAGTGTTAGATCCTACCCGATCAAGGTGATTTAACTAGGCTTAGTGATACTCTTATAAACGTCTGCAGGTAATTAATTTGGGTCTAGATAAATTAGTCACATAGTTAAACTGTTTGCCCGAGCATTACCAATTCTCCATTCTTGAATTCTAAATCGTTTTCTCTACGTGATTTATTTTATTTTCTTAGTTTAATTATTAATTCAGTTTTATAAGTTTAATTAATCATTCCTTCAAAAACTCCTCAGATTTGTCTTACATTGGGATTATCATATAGAATTACTTATTAAATTTATAACTATCTCGTGGGAACAATATTTCACTTGGTCACGTGCACTATAATCGATCTCTTACACTTGAGGGTGAAAGAAAATAGCGATTAAGTTCTTGGCGCCGTCTGTCGGGGATAGTTTATAGATTTAAATTAATTCTATTGTGATTTATTTTCTTGTAAGGCGTTAAACTTTACTTGCTTTATTTTATTTTATTTTATTTGTGATCCAAACAATTCTGATCTTTTGAGTGAGAACAGGTGTATGATCACTAGGTCGAGTGGACGAGCAATCGAACCATTAAACCTAGAACTTGAAGCACTTGTTAGATAGAACAAAAGGAAGAGAAAGCAGCCATCTACACCTATTCCTAGCTCAGATTCAGAGAGTTTTTATTCTTCAGGAGAATAGGGAGTGGAAACGCTTTCACCGAAATTTGACGAAGTTGATTTAACTGAGGAGACTGAGGCTGGAGAGATGGCTGAAAAACATGCACCGACGCCTATGCGGGACCAATATAAACTGAAGCACACCACTAATGCTGGGTTAAATAGACCTACGATCACCGCAGAGAGTTTTGAGCTACCTTTCGAACTGATCCGGATGGTGGAGAGACAGCAGTTTAGTGGAAATCATTTGGAGAATTATAGTGAGCATCTGTAGTTATTTGATGAATATGCTAGGACACAGAAGCATAGAAATATTCCAGAGGATGCTATCAGGATGTGACTTTTTCCCATTCTCACTTACGGGGAAAGCCAAGGAGTGGTATAACAACTTTCCTCAAGGATGTTGTACTAATTGGGAGCAACTTGCAGATAAATTCCTGAACAAATACTTCCCTCCATCTAAGAGTTTCTTGATAAAGAAAAGGATCACACAATTCAAACAAGGATCCTTGGAGAGTTTCTATGAGGCATGAGAGAGGTTCAAAGAGCTGTTGCGAAGCTGTCCCAAATACGGATTTTCAAAGGATACTTACTTAGGCTTCTTCTATCAAGGCCTAAGAAGTGATTCAAGAGTGTTGGTGGATGCGACAGTAGGTGGATCTATATTCAAGCAATTTGCAGAAGCAGCGGAAGAGATATTCAAGGAGATGGCAGCAAACACATATGATTGGCCGGCAGAAAGAGTAGATGGAGACGCTTCTTTTGACAAAGTAGCGAAAATAAAAATACAAGCTGGAAATAGTTAAGTGTTTGCTCTTCATGATTGATTAGATGAATTGAATAACAAAATGGATCGCCTCACAAAAGGAAACATAGAGGAGGTAGCAAAAACAGAAGATGAGGAAGAGTTCGAGAAAGCATATTATGCTATGTTCCAAAGAGGAGATAATAGAAACAGACAGAATTTCTGATCGAGCAATCAGTATGGGGGAATGAGTGACCAAGGGAATAACCGTCAGTATCAGCAGGGTTGGAACCAAGGGAATTTAAATTTCAACAATCAGAAAAGGAGTGAAAATTTATCTTATTCTAATCCTAACAATGTAGTTGCACCACCTCCGGGATTTGAGCCAACTCAGAAATCTGTTGAAGGGAAACCATCAATGGATGATAAGCTTGATTTGATGCTCAAAATAATGGTCACAAATAAAGAAACTGCTGAAGCAAGGTACAAGGAAGCAGAAAAGAAGCAGAAAGAAACAGATCTTGCTATCAGTCAGTTGAATGCTGTGGTTGGTAAGTTACAACAGCAAGAAAAATTTCCTGCAGAAACTGAATTGAATCCAAGAGAACATCAGTGTCATGCTATTACTTTGAGGAGTGGTACGCAGTACGAAGGACCTATGATGCCGAAATACAGTGAAAATTGGTCAGGAAACATGCACGGGTACAACCGTGTGCACCCGCACGATGCCGAGCATGAGGACTTGGCGCCCGGCCAGCACCGTGCGAAAATTTCCACCGAGCACCAGGATGAGGCGCTCGACTACAATGAAGAGAAATCACCTGAGAGTTCACACGACATGGATCGTGAGCAATCATGTCACTCGCACGGCACGAACCGTGCACCATCACCTGAGACAAGCACCATGCATGGCACTGTACGTGCGACGAGCAACTTAGAGCATTCACTATTGTGTGATCCCGTTTCTACTCCAGTTGACTCTGTTCCTCGACATACTGATACCATGTGATTTCAGAAGGACATTGATCATCCAATTATTACAGAAAAGAAGTGGAAAAAAACCAAGAGAGAAAGGAACAAAAATGATGAACTTGAGAGAGACAGTTTGGGTATACCGAAGACCCAATATCTTATTCCTTTTCCCTCTGTGCAGTTGAAAAAGGGTCTTGATGAGAAGTTTCAGAAGTTCGTAAATATCTTCAAGCAGATCCAGATCAACATGCCTTTTGCTGAAGCACTTGAGCAGATGCCACACTATATGAAGTTTCTAAAGGATATCATGTCTAAGAAGTGGAGTTTAGTGGATAATGAGATAGTGAATTTGACTGAAGAGTGCAGTGCCATAATTCAGAGAAAGTTATCAGCCAAAGTAAAATATCCGGTAAGTTCACCATCCCAGTGCAGATTGGAAAGAATGACACTTGTAAAGCTTTGTGTGACTTGGGGGCTAGCATAAATCTTATGCCCCTAAGTATGTTCAAGAGTCTTGGTTTTGGGTAGTTGAAGCCTACTTCGGTTATACTGCATCTAGCCGATAGGTCTATTACGTACCCTAGAGGAGTTGTTGAGGATGTACTTGTGAAGGTGGATAAATTCTTCTTCCCTGTTGATTTCCTGGTGCTTAATATGGAATAGGACAGCAATGTGCCTCTGATTTTGGGTAGGCCATTTTTAGCTACTGCTAGAGCTTTGATTGATGTTGAAGATGGAAAATTGAAGCTTAGAGCGGGAGATGAGGAGATCATGTTCTCACTTGATGGTTTGAAAAGTCATTCTGAAAAGGCAGCTGCAAGTCAATTGATGTTGATGAGAGTGTAGAGGATGAGCTGCCATTGATTCCGTCTAAGGATCAATTCAAAACCAGCATCAGCAACATTTCTTCTTTATCTACTCCTGCTACTGATGTCGAATCTGATATTTTATCTAATGAACTAACAAATTGTTTGAGTATTGTTAATGCTTGCAGGAAGGAGAAAAGAGAGGCGTCATGGACTGAAGGAGGAATATGGACCCAAATTTCACCAGTCCCTCCCGATAAATGTGGCTCTTATTTATCTGATCTTGTCGTTGATAGAAAGGAAAAATACAAAGATAGAGATCCAGATAAGTTGATCCTTGAGAGTAAGAAGGGGGAGATAGTTTGGATGGATCGAAAGAGGGCGAAACAACACTTCAAAGTGAAGATGAAAGATGAAGATGAAGTGTTGATGCATGAGTCCAAACATATCTGAGTCTGCATTCCGTCGAGCTCCAAGTTAAACAAGAGCGCTTGGTTGGAGACAACCCACCGTTTTATTGCTTTTATTTTGCTTTATTTGTATGTCTTGTGCTAGGTGAATTATACTCAAGGTGTGAGCTTATACTTAAGGTAGTAAAATCCTTTTAAACTTAGATTCAACTCATGTTTTCATCTAAGTTTGAGGGGTGTGATGTTCTTTCCTTATTCCATCCGCACCCAGGTATATTTACTCTGCATTGTTTTAGTGTCTGTATGCTTGGAAGTTAATTTTTTTAGAATTTTCAAATTTTATTCGATCTTTTGAATTTTTTTTGCGACTATCCAGATGTCTTGTGTGTTTTTGTGTGTCTTTTGTTATTTTGTCGTTGATTTTTGTCTTTTCGATATTTTTATCTCTCTTGTGATGGTAAGTTTTGTGTTTGAGCTTTTATAATTGAAAAGGTATTAAAGGTGATGAAGTGAACTTGCAAGATGTGTAGGAGATTGAAATCAGGTTACTTCGTTCCTTATTCTAAATTTTTCTATGAGTTTGAATTCTTGTGAGTGAGGAGCATGAGCTTTAAATTCTATGACCTGAATTTCATGGAGATCTAAGAGCTGTTATTTTTCTGCCTAAGATGTTGATTATGATTGATAAGTGGAACATACTTTAGTTCTTAAGTACTTGAAGTTCTTGATGTGCTTGTTGTGATGTATGTGTAGCCTTGAAGAGTGCTCGTTCATTCTATGAGAAAGCTAAGAGAGATTTGAGCCTTTAAATCATGTTACATTGATGCATGATATTTTTGTTCTTGAGCGTCTCATTTTTGTGCGTGTATTCTAGAACTTGCCTTGAGTCTCCTTGAATATTCGAGAATAGTCTAGTGAATTATGAAAATGATATTAGGCCATCTATGATTTATAGCCTATCTTTTTCATACATTTTACCTGAATTCATAAAATCCCTAGTCAGCCTATTGAGCCCTTTTAAAATTCATTCTTTTGATAGCCAATAAAGCTTAATTGAAGAGAGTGGTGAATTGAAAATTGATAAGGGTGATGAAGGAAAAATTTTAAGGAAGAAAAGGAAAATCCTGGGAGTAGTGCTTAAATCTAATACTCCACGGAAACAAACATCCTAGGGTAGTGCTTTAATCTAGTACCCTATGGAGCATGAGAGATGTAGTGCCCAAAACTGGTACCTCGAGAAAATAAAAAGGGTGAGAAAAGAAAAATGATGGATTAGAAAAGTATAAGAGTTAAAAAAAGTAAAAAGGTTGTGCTTGAAGAAAGAAATAAATAGTTTGGAGTTGAGGAGGGGTTGTGCTTGAAAAGAAAGTGATGAGGAAGAATGAAGATTAAGAGGGAACGCGCGCTCGATTGATCCGAGTTTTGAGTCACTTATCCATAAATTTCCTACCTTGTCCAAAGAGCCTATGTTACAACCAAATAAAATTCCCTTTTGATTCATGATTTTCTAGCTACAAGTAAAAGGAGAGTTGAGACAATAGGCAAGCTTATGGTTACACATGCACTTGAATTGAAATTGAGTGTACATATATATAACCCAGTGTACACTTTATACACCATGAGCGTGAGAGTTACACTATATATATCCTGTGAGCATAGGTGGGTTGAGCACTTGAATTGGTGAAGTAATGATCTTAATTTGCATATTTTGAATGAATTGATGCTTTTGAACTTGAAGTTATATGAACCGAGTTAAGACTAATTACATCTATGGAGGCTTAGTTGATGTTATGATCCTTTTCTTTGAACATGACTTTCCATCTCATTATTCTCTTGGTTTTCCATTTCTTTGTTAGAGGACGAACAACAATTTAAGTTTGGGGGGTTTGATGAGAGTGGAAATTCATGTACTTTTGAGTCCAATTTGATACTTCTTTGAGTGTCTAATTACTATTGTTTGCATAAATCTTTATACTTTGAATTATTATGACTAAAAGGTACTTGAGAGGTATTTTTTTGTGTTTTGATAGGAAAAAGGATCAAGAACGCGAAGTTGGAATGAAGGATGAATTCGTGCTCCTTGTAATCAAACAGACGTTCAACTTCCATAATTTTTTCTGTATCATTGTGGAGATCCAAATTGGTCATATAATATATGGTTAGAAAGCTATAGAAGATAATATCATTTTGGCTCAAAAAACACCTCGATCGGATTTGAAACGAGAAAGTTATGATTAAAACGGTGACGTAGCGCAAGCTGTTCCTGTTTAGCACGACTATGCATCTTTGCATGACTTGTTACACTTTTAAATGTTGAATTTTCTTTGATTTCTAATATGGATAGAAAGCCAAGGAAGAGAGGATCGCGTGGGCATAAGAATCACTCAAATCGGAGGCCGGATGAAGAAGTTATGCTAAAAAATGCGAAGTCGCGCAGTTTGTTGAAGCGCACGCGGAGGCTGCACGAGTGGGGGCGTGCGTGAACAAGATGTTGCACGTTTTCCATCGTGTGTAGCATACTTTCTACCGTGCGAGCCTGGTCGTGGCCATACGTAAAGCACTCGCAGCCGTGTGAGAGATTTTGTCGTATGGTTGCTGTCGTGCGACAACAAACGAAGCCGTGTGACACTTACACTGGCCATGTGAATGCCGTGTGGCCCAATTTTACATGTCACGTCATCTATTTTTGGCCCAGGCCAATACTACCCCTATAAATACTCCAGTTCTGAATTCACGAGAGAACAGATCCCCCATTCACGCCTCCAGGCATACAGTGCCCTACCTTCACCCATACACTTCCATCCATCCACCAGAGAGATGATCGGAGTTGCTACTTGGATCGGAGATGGAGATTCCGACGGAGATCGTAATTGAAGAGTCGGAGTCCTCCAAAAAAGATTCTTTATCTTTAATTATTTTTCTTTGTTATTTTAGAACGATGGTTAGGGTTTATTACATCTTTGTAATTTGCCCTCGTAAATCCGTGGGCTAAGATTCTTTGTTGGTAATGTTAGGACGCTAAAACAGATTTGACTATGTGATTTGATTGCCCTAGACTTGGATTTATTATTCTGCAAATTGTTTATTTTCTTATTGAAGAGGATATTTTGAGACTTCATATTATTGTGTTTTTGGGTTTTGATTCCTTTAATTATTCTTGATAGTATCAATGATTGATAGTTAATAGGATTGTTTATTTCTACATAATAATTGTTGTTTCCCGTAACAGTCTTAGGGGATTAGCCTATAATACCTAAGAGTGTTAGACAATTAATTTAGAATATTAATTACTTGGTAAAACATCATTATTAGGTAATTGGTAAGGAGACAAAAGGGGTTAATGATTGTCGTTATTTTCACCTAGATTTTAATGCCTTTTTGTGTGTATTTTTCGTATTGTTTTATCCGTATTTTCGTATATTTTGGTGGTGTTATGTGTTTTCATGGGAATGTGTGAGAATGATCTTAAACATATGTATAACAGGTGAACATGGAGTAAAAATGGAGACGGGAGATCAAACAAGGAAGAAGAAACAAAAGTGCAAGAACACGACTGACCGTGCTGGCAACACGACCCGTGTTGCAGCACACGGCCCGTGTACCAGACACGGGCCTGTAAGTGACGGCCGTGCGGTGACATCCATTCGTCCAACACGGCCACCCTTTGGCCGTGCGACGCAGAACGACTCGTGTGCCGTTCTAGAAGATCTCCATGGGGTATAAATACCAATTCATTCAACATTTTGAGGAGATCAGATCCGATTTTTCACCTTTCCCACACACCTCACACAAACTTCCTTTGATTTTACACCATATTCTTCATCCCATTCATCCATCTTTGGATCTACATCATTTCTCCATAATTTCTACCATCCAAATCAAGTGAAGAAGCAAGAAAGATTGGGTGATCACCAAAGGAAGAAAGTAGATTCAATTGGATCCATTTCCAAGGGAGTTTTCATTCCAATTTTGTGTTAATCCTTTAGTTTACCATGATTTGTAAGATTTCTAATGTCTATGTTATGGATCTTATGAAGATTGTAGGCTAATCTCCCTTGTGAGATTAGCAACATGAAGATTGTTGGTTAATTTGTGGATCTATGTAATTAAATTCATATGTTGATGGGGATATTTGATTTTCTATCATTGGTTCTTACATATCTTGAGATCTATGATGTTTTGTGTGTTTGATTGTTCTAATTATATGATTAGATTGAGAAATCAATTATGTGCTTAGGATAGTCAAGTGAATCATTTTATCAAACACCTCATGTGCATTATAAATTGTAAAGTGATTGAGAAGTCCTTTATTATTTAGAACTCTTTGATAGAACATGTGATTAGTTAGATTGAGAAGTCAATTAATTATATGGAGGGATTCTTTAATTGAACTTAGTACCTAGTTGGAATAGTTTAATTGAGAACCAACCTTTGAGCTATTTTGAGATTGTGCAAATGATCTACATCCTATTCATTTTGAGATGAAGTTTAGGTGGTATATGTGTTGGCCCTTAGTCTTAACCCTTGATACATATGAGTTTAATGCATGAGTCCATGAGTTACCACTTCATTAGTGTTGTTAATCTCACTTCTACTCAATTTGGAAAACCACTCATTCATTATTTTATCTTGTCATTTGATAATTGATTGTCTACTTTCATTGGTTTTCATTTAATTACTTGTTTAATCAACCATCCATCTATGATTCGTTTCTATAAAATCGTGATAAACGTGATCTCGCTTAAGTGCATGCTAGCATCGACCTCCCTGTGGTTCGATAAATTCTTGAATTGGTCAACCGGACTACAAGTTATGGCTAATCAGTTAACAATCGCGTACCTAGAAAGGGAAGTCTAGTGCTCTATCCTTTAATGGAATTTAGCATGAAGTACCTATAGAGGGAGAGAGAATTAATTTCTTATTGATCCTAGGATTTTCAGCTCATTATAAGTGTTAGATTCTACCCGATCAAGGTGATTTAACTAGGCCTAGTGATCCTCTTATAAACGTCTGCAGGTAATTAATTTGGGTCTAGATAAATTAGTCACATAGTTAAACTATTTGCCCGAGCATTACCAATTCTCCATTCTTGAATTCTAAATCATTTTCTCTACGTGATTTATTTTATTTGCTTAGTTTAATTATTTTAATTCAATTTTATAAGTTTAATTAATCATTCCTTCAAAAACTCCCCAGATTTGTCTTACATTGGAATTATCATAAAGAATTACTTATTAAATTTATAACTATCTCGTAGGAACGATATTTCACTTGGTCACGCGCACTACAATCGATCCCTTACATTTGAGGGTGAAAGAAAATAGCGATCACCTTCTCTTCTCCTCCATTTCCAATTGGTGGTATCGTAATCTTATTCAGGTTTAGTTTTATTTGCTTCAATGAATTTCCATCTGCTGCTCTTTATATTTTTACTTACTTCCATTACTCGTTTACACTTTTGCTCTCTTGTTTAATTTTGTTTTTGTTGATTAGATAGTTTTCTGGTATTTTAGATACAGATTACCAACTAGTAGACTCAATTATGTGAGCTTAAAACTTTGTTTATTTGTTTGATTGTAGATTGAATTATTGAAGGTTGTGAAAGTGTTTTCCTTTTGGAGCTCAGAGAAAACAAAAAAGAAAATATATATTTATGTTTCATGGATGATACTGAAAAAGAAGTTTAAACATATGGCGGTAATGCTTTCGTCTATTTGTTCAGAGGCAAAAGTCTGGGAAAAAAAGGTATTAAAGACGCTAAGAATGGATGGACTTTGGTACTCTATGACCAAACACCTAACCAACGTGGAGGAGATGATTGCAGTCTTTTAGCTATCAAATTTATTGAGTGTCTTGCCACTGACCACTTGGTTGATAAGATCGATCCTTCAAAATGTGTGGAGTGGAGGAAATGATTTTGTGCGGAGCTATTCTCAAATGAACTCGTTGCACTTAATTAGTAGTACTTCAATTATTTAGTTATTAGATGAACTTATGACAATTCAGTTTGCAAAATATGCTAGCTTAACATTTTTGTATAGTTGTGTACTCAAATCATTGTAAGTAGGTATTTTTGTTTGGAACATTAACTATTATGTATTCGAAGTTCTTTTAATCTTGTAATATTTTGTTTGGACCATTAACTTTTTTATTATAAGCAATTTAGTCGCATTTTTTTGGTTACACATGAAGCATGAACAATCACACAAACAGTCGCAAAAAAGGTCACACCGTACCACGCGACTAACTGCGCGACCCTATACATGACTTTTTGTGTGACCCTGTACGCGACCGTTTGTGTGACCTTTTGTGCAATCATGTACTCGTTCGTGCGACTCTGTACGCGATCCTTTGTGCGATCCTGTATGCGACCAACTGTGCGACTATTTATGCGACATTATACGTGATTTTTATGCGACCATTTGTACGATCCTGTACGCGACCATTTGTGTGACCTTTTGTACAATCCTGTACGCGTCCGTGTAATCCTGTACGCGACTCTTTGTGCGACTCTGTGCGCGACCAACTGTGGGACTATGAATGCGACTATTTGTGTGACACTATACGCGATTTTTGTTCAACCCTGTACGCGACCTTTTGTGCAACCATCTATGCAACCCTGTACACGACTATTTGTATGATCTTTTTTGCGACCCTGTACGCGACCTTTGTACGACTTTTTGTGTGACTTTGTACGCGACTCTGCATGCGATCTTTGTGCGACAAACTATACGATCTATCTTACAACTAAGTACATTTCAAGCGCACACGTGACTCTACATGCGAATGGTTGTGCGGCTAACCTAACCACCTAGTAAAACATAAGTAATATTGTGAAGTAAACAAACATAATAAACTTTAACGTCTCAAATTAAATTGTCAATACAAACTGAACATATAAATTAAAAAAAATATAAACATACTAAGTCCATACAAAGTCTATGATGGTAGATGTAAAGGTATGGAATTTTTGCATGTTTTTGGATTAAGCCCAGTCCGATGGCAACGCGAGCAAGATCTTTTCACCACCTCTTCTCCTTAAGACAATATTTGTTATTTCCTCGGTCGACTTGCTGAGACGTACATTCCCAGTGGAAGGACAATAATGTCCTTAATGTGGTCCGAGATATCCCATTCTTCTTCATTCCCAACGGGAAACACAGGTTCAACATATGACAATATAAGTGCATTTGTGTTATAAAATTTTGATGACAACTCAGATGGAGGAAAATTGCGATTCAATCCAATAGCTAATGCATGTGAATACACTGAAGTTATACTTGTCATAATAATTTCCAAACACAAGGGCAATGATAATGGATTTTTCTTATTCATCATCAGCAACATATGCACGTCATATAACTCATTTACCAGACAAGAAGGCACGATTCCATTTGATTTTTAGCCAAACCAATATGACATCTTAATGTCATGATTTTCTTTGTTAACTTTGATCACATCAAATATTTTGTCTAACAATTATTCATAATTTGTGTCTATATCTACCTACACAATTTTTGACTTGGTTTCCTCTCCATCATATTTCCATTGACCGGAATCACGTAACTATTTTTCATTCCAAATGCATAGAATAGGAATCTTATCTGAAATTTAAAATATATATTTAATATTAAAAAATATTAAAATTTGTATATACATTATTTACGTGAACCTCATTTGTTTTTAAGCTTGACAAATCATGTGCACGCGACTAACTACTCACGCGACTAATCAAGCGACTATTTATACGACTACATATGCGACTAACCAAGCGACCGTGCAAGTACTATTCATGTGACCATGCACGCGTGCGACTATTCACACGACTAATCAAGCGACTATGCATGCGACTACTCAAGCGACCATACAAGCGACTAACTAAGCGACCATGCACGCGTCTGACTACTCATGCGACAAATTAAGTAACTATTCATACGACCATTCATGCGACCATGCACGCAAATAACTAAGCGACCCACTAGCGACTGTTCACACAACCATTCGTGCGACTAACAAGTGACTACTTACTGAAGGTGCGTGCGACCTTATGCGCAGCCTGTCACGCGACTCTTTGCAAATTGTGATTTTTATAGCTCAAAGTTTTGATTTTTACTAAAATATTCACAATAAGTGTGTTAATCAATATTCTAAACACGTCAGGTGATGTAAAAATTCTTATTCATCTAATCAAACACCAAAATAACATCATCCCAACATAAGTATTCACATGTTAATTTTCACAAAAACCCTAAGTTTAGTTTACAAAAAATAAATTGTAAGATTTACTAACCTAGATTCATATTGGGTTGCGTTGTACCATTGTCGCTTTTCTCGTGTTGTGTCGATGCGTTGTGTCGTGACCTTCTCAAATCTTTAAAAATTTTGAAGAAGAACGATGAGTGAGAAGAGAGAATAAGGCAAAAAATGTTGAAAGAGAAGAAAAAATGGGGTTTAATGAGTGAAAAGAGTATTTGGGTCAAAAAAATTTAAAAAGTAGCAAATTTGAAAAAAATTATGGTGGGTGGTATTTTTTAAAAAAAATGTATTGAAAGTGACATTTTTGTAAATTTTCCTATTTCATATTTGCCAAGCATTTCTTTATTAAAATACAAATATAACTTTTGTTGGTAAATTTTTTTATACTAACATACCAATAGAAATAATTTCAAAATCCGTTGGAAAAATAATTTTTTTCAGTGATTAAAATTAAGTGTGTGTAACAACAAATTTTATATTTATAATAAAATAAATACAAATTGAGTACAAGGATAATTTCAGATGGATTTAATTTGAAAGATATGTAAACGGGTTACAATCTCAATCAATCCTCTGATTCTTTTCTCGAACCAATTTGGCCTTAACTTTGACTTGTTGACTTGACTTTGACTTGTGTGTTGATTGCGCTGACTGTGTCGATAGTGTATGTATTGAGTCGAATCTTCAGATGAAGCTTGTCCGTGCTCGGATGTGTAGTCATGACATTAATTCGGAGGCGTCGAGCCTTTGTTCGAATTGAACGTTGACTTGAAGGGTTTTCTGTGGAGAAAGTCGTTGACTGGAAGAACGCCGGACCGGAGGGACTTGACACCTTGATTTCTGATCGGAGGCTGTTGGCTGGAAGAATGCCGGATCAGAGGGGCTTAGAACTTTGATCTCTGATCGGAGGTGGTTGGCTGGAAGAACGCCAGATCGGAGGGGCTTAGCACCTTAATCTCTGATCGGAGGCGGATGGCTGGAAAAACGCCGGATCATAGGGGCTTGGCAAATTTATCTCTGATCGGAGCCGATTGGCTGGAAGAACGCATGATTGGAGGGGCTTGACCCCTTGATCTCTGATCGGAGGCGGTTGGCTGGAAGAACATCGGATCGGAGGGACTTAGAACCTTGATCTCGGATCGCAGACCTTTCTTGGCTTGAAGATGCTTGAAGATCTCAAGGGAGCACTGCTCGTATTCTAGAAGCGTCTGCATCTTCAGATGTTTTAGTGTGTTTGGAATGAATGGAGGAGGGTTCCTTATATAGGTGAATGGAGAGGAAGCCCCATAAATAACTCGCAATCTGATTGGTCCAGGGCTGATTTGACCTGATTCTGCGGGCTTGGGCTTATTTGATCTGTCCCAATTATCAATTATTCACTAATTTATTTTAGGAATTTATTTATTTAAATCTCTTAATAAATAATTAATTGATAATTATTGTATTAATTTGCCACATACTTTCTTTTAATAGGCAATAAAATTCAAATGTCTCGTATGTTACTCATGTGTATCAAGTCACATGACATCAACAATTTTCAAAATTAATTTAAACTTTCTGAACTAATTAACTACTGGAATTATCGGGGAAAAAATTAAAGAAAAAGATATACTGCAAAATAGAGTTGTTTATTAATAAAGAATTGTAACATATTCTTATATTGAACTCTAATCATCAATAGTATTATTAAATTATGTTTAGTCGACTTGATTGATTAATTAATTAAGTTTAAGTTAAACTTGACAAAGAATTTCCTAATTAAAATAATAAAGTTAACGAATCTTCCAATTTCCTCCACAATCTCAAATTCGATCACTCTTTCCAAAATATTTTTATTTTTACATGGAATATATTTTCATAATAATATATTTCCAAAATATTGTACTATATCTTCACACCGACAAGAACTTTATTGTATTTTTTAAAATTATGATATTCATTAAAGGGTTTGCATTATGCCCAGAAATGTTAATTATACACAATTAATTAATTGTTTAGTATTTGACAATTATTTCTACTCAAACAAAAATTTAAAACGTTATCTAATTAAGTACTTTCAAATTGATAATATATTTTGCACCACCCAAAGAAATATTCCTGTTACACGCCTATAAAGAAATATTCTATTTGCTTAATTTTAATTTGTGGCCAGTCAATTAGCATAATCCTGTTACACGCTTCAAAAATCGTGTTTTAATTTTTGTTCTAAAATATGTACCTTTAAAATTATAATAACTAAAAGAATAGGTCTTGTGCAAGATTGTCTCACGGATCCTATTTCGTGAGACGGATTATCCAGAACTGACAAAGAGCCGCGTGAATATACATTTTAAAAGAGGAGGAATATGGCTGCCACTACCTGTTGCGAAGCATGTGATTTATATTTTTTTTTTCTTTTCTTTTTCTTAATAAAATTTATATTGGTTGTTTCATTAATTGTTAAAAAATGTTGCATATATTTCTTATTTTTTTTATAATTATGTATATATAATTTTTTATTATAATAAATTTTATCACTTTTTATTTATTTTGAGTTATTCATAAAATAATTTTATTTGAATGATTGTTATTGTCAGATAAAATTTTTGTTATAAAATTTTTATTAAAAATTTTATTGCTATGTAACGGAGTTGTTCCTAATATGATTCAATTAATAATTATCACTTTTCATTGATTAACTAATCACATTCTATTAAAAATATTATCACTTTTTATCAAACTTATTAATTATTCATGAAATAGTTCAGTTGATCAGTTATCATTTTCTATTGATTAGCTATCACTTTTTATTAAAAATGTTATCACTTCTTATAAATTCTATTGAGTGTATATTGGGTGCATCAGGGTGCAATGGTGCACCCACATGTGTATAACTTTTTATTCTATTTTGTATACATGTTATTCTATTTTGTATACGTGTTTCGTAATAATTGTATACTTTTTTAACACTAAATTTTTCATTAAAAAAACTAGCATCATATGTTTATAATTTTTTATTCAATAGTGTATACATGATTTTTAATAATTGTATATTTTTTATACTCAATTTTTCATTAAAAAACTAACAATTAAATTGTATACATTTTTGCTCTTAATTGTATATGTTTATGTTTATATTTGTATATGGGTGCACACTATAATTAGTCAATTCTATTAATTACTTCTAATGAAATTGTTTAATTGAATTGTTATTATATTTTTAATTGATCAAATATCACTTTTTATTAAAAATTTTATCACTTATTATTAATCAAGTACCACTTTTTATTAGAAATTTTATCACTTTTATTTTTTCCATTAGTTCATAAAATAGCTCAATGAAAAATGTTATCACTTTTAATTTAATAGGCATCACTTTTTATTGAAAATAATATCACTTTTTATTTGTCAAGTAAATAATTAATGAAATAATTAATTTGGATGGATATTATTTTTTAGGGTAGGTCTTGTGTGAGACCGTCTCACGTGAGACTCTTTTTTACTTTATAAAATAGTTATCACTTTCACTATAAAACGTTATCACTTTTGCTATAAAATGTTATAACTTCTTATTTATACTATAATTGTTCATGAAATAACATCATCACTTTTTATTAATTTATTATCACTTTCTTTTATAAAAGTTATCACTTTTTGTCCGTCTCACGTAAGTCTTTTCCTATTTTTTAATGTTCACATATTACTTTTATTAAAAATATTTTTATTTATATTTATTCTACAAATTTTTTATTAAATAATTATTGGTACAGTTATCACTTTTCTTTAATTGAATATGATTATTTTTTAAAAATATTATCACGTTTTATAAAGAATACTAAAATTAAAAAATTAAATTAAATAAATAACAAAATTTTATATCACATTTTTCCAGAAATTAAATTTTAAAAAAATCTAGCTGCCAGATAATTTACGTAAATTATCTACAAATTAAATGCACTGTAAAATTCAATCATCACATGTTGAAATAATAAATAAATAAATGAATTGAATAACGAAAAAAAAAATACATGCATGCGTTGCCGGTGCATACTACCAAAATAATTTTCCGCATCTGCGCGCCTAATTGATTTTTCGCATGTAGTATCACGCGCTACTAAGTGGATATATTTGGGATTCTCTCACGAAATAAGATCCGTGAGACGGTCTCACCCAAGTCTTTACCTAATATAAGGCATTTGATATTAATGTGAATAAAAGAAGTTACTCGTATTCAATAAAATAAAGGCAACTAGTATGAGACTGTTCCACAAAATTCATTTAACAGAAAAAAAATGATAATGTTTTACGTATTAAAAATGATAGTCCTCTCATTAATAAACTATCTAACTAATTACTGTAATTCATAATTTAAATAAAAAAGTAATAATATTTTTAGTAAAATATAATAATTAATTTTTAAAAAAAAGGGTGAAACTATCGCCTCGTGCAACAAGTAAGAAAAGTGTTGCTCCCAAACAAAAGTGTTTATAATTATTGCTTAATATCTGCAAAAAGAAAGCGATTATTTTCATAATAAATATCTCCTCAAATTAAAATTAGGTGTACTAAGTAATAATGTTATGAAAATAGTATAATATAGTAAGGCCATAAATTAAGGGAATTGAAGTCATGGGGTTAGATCGAAGACACCCTTTTGCAATTTTTGGATGAGGAACTCCTTGTGAGTTTAATGTGAGACGGTGGACCTTGTTTAAAGTATAGTAATAGTTATATAAGTATGGATATTAGTAGTTAAAATATATTTGTAGTAAGTTATATTGTAACTCTCTAAAAATATACTTTAATTTATTATTAATTATATTTTAATTATAAATTAATATATTTTATCTATATAGTAAGTATACTTAAACAACGGGACTACTCGTCTTACAACTCATCTCACATTAATGCTGTCTTACAAGAGATTTTGTATTTTCGTATATCATCTCTTATACCATTAATAATATCATTGACATAAAAGTAAATTCAATCATTACCCATAAGATTGATACTCCCTCCGTTCCGTTACAACGTACGCATTTACTTTTTGCACGTTGATTAAGGAGTATAATATTTAATGTGTAGTGAGGTGAGAGAAATAATATATTAATGTAAAGTGAGTAGGTGTATTAGTATGACATGTGGGCTCATAGATAGAAAAGTAATTAATATGTGTGGGTCCTCTTTATCAAAAAGGGAAATGCACACTTTGTATTGGAACGGACCAAAATAGAAAAACGCGTACATTTCAATGAGACGGAAGGAGTACTTTTTTTCTTTTTTTTTTTGCAAAGAGTTGTGTGAGGCCGTGAGTAGCTTCCGTGAGATGGACAAGAAGGGATCATTTTTATAATAAAAAATGATAACCGATTGATAAAAAATGATAACAATATTGTGATCTATTTTTTAAACAATTTATGATATAAATGAAAAGTGATAACATATTAAAAGAAATGTAATAGAAGTACAATTTTTAATAAAAAATGATAACCAATTACAAAAACATAAAATTATCTTATCGTGAGTCAGTTTCACATAAATCTACTTTTTTTTAGGGCATAGCTGCTTCTATGTGTTCATCTTACTATTTTTGGCGTTCGGTTCAAAGATATTAATTTCTCCTATTTAGTAAAAAAGTACTACATCTGTCCCCTTGATACGTATCAATTTTTCCATTTTGGTCCATTCCATTATAAAGTATCAATTTTCCTTTTTGGATTGGTGCGAGTCATGTGACACACAACCACTACACATGGCCCCACACTCAACACTAATACAATTACCCACTACACATTAAAATATTATTTCTCTCACCTTACTATACATTAAAGTATTATATTCGTTAATTCACGTGCAAAAAGTAAACGAATACCTTTCAAGGGGACGGAGTTAGTACACAATATGGTACACCACTTTCCTCTAATACAACTGTCCACTTTACATATAATAATAATATTTCTTAATCTACATGCTAAAAGCAAACGGACACCTTAAAACTGAACGGAAAGAGTACAAAATAATACAGAAAATCCAAATTATCGAAATATAGATTAGGTAGAAGTGGAAGAAAATTTTAAAAGGGGGTGGCGGTGAGGTTCCTTAAAAGATGCGGCCGCCATTAATGACATCTGCTCAACGACATGTCTATCTCAGACATGCAATTGCCTTAATTTTCTCTTCTTTATTAAAAAAAAAATATATAAATAAATAAAATCTTTCTAGAATGTAATTATCCGGCCTAAATCTATTTATTTTTTGAACAACTTAATATCGAATTTTGAGAAAAAAATAAATGCCAAGGTAAGTTCAGCTTAAAGCTACCTTTAACTAAATTTAGAATTTTTTTAAAAGTAATTATGTTGGAAAAGAAAATATATATAATAGGTTTTTTTTAATATAAAATCAAATTAAATAAATTTAAAGACCTTGACATAAAATCTCAGGGATTGAATTAATATTTTATGCTTAAATAGAACAAAAATAAAAATTCTCAAAAATATATTACTATGTTTTTCGCTTAAAATTGGGATTTGGCAAAAGTTTTAATAAGTTGAATATGAGAGTTGTTTCAGAATCATTTCTTGTGTGTCAAGATATAACCGACGTTTAGATAGAATTAGTAGAGCCCTTGCGATTCACGGGATTTATTTTTTATATAAAATAATTTATAAATATATCTAAAATATATATAGAAAAATAATAACTAATTAAATTATATAGTTGTATTAGACCTGATGAGTATCTTAAAAATAAAAATAAATATTTATAATGATTTCTTAATTAAACATCAATTATGTAGGCATTAAGTTTGTTATGACGAATTTCATTTCATTATATAATTCTAACTTCTAATCTATATTTTTTAAATTCTGACTTCTAATTTTTTAAAAACATTGTCGAAATGCCAATAGTTATATTAGGTTAATGACTTAAAAGTTCAAAGCCCTAATTAATTATATTAATGCCAGATTTTTTCCTATATTTACAAATATTTATCATAACTCAAATATTCCCTCTCTCTTTCGGTAAGTAATAATAAAATATTTTTAATATTTGTCTCTACTACTTTTTTTTTAATCAAATATGTTTCTTGGATGGATAATTTCAGGAAGTACTAATAAAATATATTCACAATTTATCTTTACTACTTTTTTGTGTAATCAAATCTGTTTTTTAAATGAGTAACTCTTACAATAAATCTCATGGAATCCCCGACCTCTAAAATAAATAAGTTTATAGGATTTCAGTAGTATTTTCATCACAATCTCAATCTACATTCTCTAAATTTTAAAGACAATCATGGAAATCCCTAATATTAATAATCAATTCCATATATAAGTTGAACAATCTCACAATAATTACTTTATATTTTTTCGTGAGCCGTAGAATATAATAATCAATGAGTATGATAAATTAATGATCATAAACACAATATCCTTAACATTTGCAATAGATTAATTCATTAATTAGATTATTGATTAATTTCTGTATTGAACGAAAATAATTATGCATAAATAAATAAATGAGAATATAGTAAAAATTATTGTAATTTCTTCAAGATTCGAGTAAAATAATCCAATTCTTAAATTAATTCATTGAATTATTAATTAAAATTAAATTCATTAAAATTAAATTATTGATTAAAAAAATATCAATTAATTTAATTTGTTTGAAAATAAAAAATATTAATTAATTTAAATTAATATATTATTTAATTAAGCATTGTATGATGATTTTTGAAATTCAATAATTGAAATAATTAAATATTGATTGATGATGATCGATAATTAATAATGGATAATAAATATGTAAATAGGTTTTATTATAGTATATTGATTTTTGAATTATACTCCCTCCATACCAAATTCAAGTTCACGTTTACTGTAGATACGGAGTTTAAGAAAAGTCACTTTTTGACTTACTTTTGAGGGTAGTATGATATTTTTAGGTAATAAATAAATGATAAAGTATGTTATGTGTGTTAAAAAGTGATGGCAAATTTGAAATTAAAGTATGTTAGAGGGATATTAGTTTGTTACTTTTTCCTTTTATGGAAGTGTGAAGTTGAATTTGGGACGGACCAAAACGGAAAGTGTGAAGTTGAAGTTGGGACGGAGGGAGTAATTATTAGAGTGTATATTGGGTGCACCCGGGTGCAAGGGTGTACCCATATGTGTATACATTTTTATTTTATTTTGTATACATATTATTCTATTTTGTATACGTATTTTGTAATAATTGTATACTTTTTTCACATTAATTTTTTATTAAAAAAATTAACATCCATATGTGTATAACATTTTATTGAATATTATATACAATTTTTTATTAAAAAAATTAACAATTAAATTGCATATATTTTTACTCTTAATTGTATATGTTTTTGTTTATATTTATATGTGGGTGCATCCTATCTTTAGGTGCACCCGGGTGCACACTATAAATTGCCTAATTATTATAATACATTATGCGTTTATAAAATTAAAAATCAAGTAATCATACATAATTTTAAAGGAATTTTAATTAGGATATTATTAACTACCCAAATCATGGATTTTTCTTTTTTTATCAACATTTTTAATTATAAAATATTAAAGGGTTAATTGCTAGAAAACCCATAAAATTTACTTTTATTGCAAATTAATCACAATTTTTGAAAAATATAAAAAAAGACTTCCACCTTTAAACAATATTACAAAACATATCAAATTTTTTAAAACAAAATTATACTTTTAATATCACCTTTGAGAAATATATCACATGTTGGGTGCGTTTTACATTAATATTTAAAAGTAATAGTCTTTTTGCAATTTTTTAAAAGTGATGATTAATTTGCAATATGGATAAATTTTGTAGTTTTTCTTGCCGTTAACTCAATATATTAATTGGTGTTATAATTAGATTTGAAATCTCAATATTTATTTATTGATTTAATATTTCATTATCAACCTATAAATAAACTTATAATAATTTATCAATTAAATATTGATTAAATTTTTCTTTAATTGGTTAAAGTACTATTAACTACGTTACTTAACATTTTGAAAAACTTTCTTTGAATTGTGTGGATTTCATCGACCATTTACTTTTATAATTTATTAAATTGCATTAAAAAAGATAGTTGGCATTCTTTATTCAATAATTTATTATTTCTCTATCAACATTTAAATTAATTTACAATAAATTCTCTGCTAAACATTAATTAACGATAATTGAAAATAAATAATTTTGTAATTAAATATAGAACTATGGTGATTGAGAACTAAATTAACAAATATAAAAACATGAATATATATTATTTTAATAGGATAACAAAATTTTAGTTTATTCTAAATTTAATCCAAATTCTCTTAGCACTAATAACATCCCTCAAATTAACATATAATTCTCCATTTCTGTTCAATTCTTTGCAAATTTGATTAAAATTTTCTTTAATAAGTTAAAGTATTAAATACATTTTAAAAATCTTTCTTCAAATTTTCTTGTATTCTTTAACCATTCACTTTTATTATTTGGTAATTGCATTACAAAGATACTATATACTTTTCATTTCATTGTTATTAATTTATTATTTCCCAATCAACATTTAAATTAATTTATAATAAAATAAGTAATTTTGTAATTAAATATAGAATAAGGGTGATTGAGAACTAATAGTCATTAATAATTATAGAAACACGAATATTAATTTTATTAGGATAATATATATAATACAACAAAATTTTAGGTTAACCTAAATTTATTACAAATTCTCTTAGCACTATTAACATCCCACGAATTAAAATTCTCCATTTATCTACTATTCTTGCAAATTTAGTCAACGCAATAAAATTTTCAAGATCAATGATGATATTCTCTGGCATGTATAGATAAGGATAGGAATATCAAAATAACATCTTTATTAATCATTGAGAATAAGGATCTAAGGAGTGTTTGGATAAGTACTTTAGAAGGGGAGGAAGAAGGGTAATGGAATGGAAATTCATGTTTGGAATATGGGTATCATTCTATTGTACACTGAATTGATTTCTCAAAAGGTGGGAATCAATTCAAACACTCCCTAGATCGAATGACTATCATTCCAGCCCTTACTCAACCCATTCGTTCTTCTCCATTGCATGCAGAATAATAAATGGGATGAGCGATGTGAAATGGGTTAAGGGTGAAAATTATGAATTAAACAAAAAAATTATACAAAAATTATCAAATTCATCGTTGTTAATCGGAGAATGCTGACATAGATAGAATGATAAGTCTGAAACTATTAAAAAAAGGGAGGGGGAGGGGCACAATCGTTGGCACTCTATCATTCGTATGAAGAAGAAGAGGCTATTGAAAAGAATAAAGAATAATCCAAAAATAAAGACACTGAAATAATATGAGATTATGTACTAAATACATAACCCTAAAAGCACATAATATATAAATTCTCGTATGAATATATATATATATAAGAAGAAATAATACAATTTAAAATATAAACTAAAAAATATAGGTATAAAATCAAATATATATATACATATATATATATATATATATATATATGAAACATGAAAAAAGAAACTAATAAAAACAACATATAAAAAATAAAAAAATGTCAATGCAATACAAATATTTGTATGATCATTAAAAAAATTAAAAACAGAAATTAAAATTATCTTATGAAAAGAAGTTTAGATAAAGAATATATATTTTTTTTAAAAGTAATGTAATCTAATTCAAAATAAAAATATTTTAAATATCAATGCATATTATTAATGGAGAAAAAAAAGGTGTTTGTCATAGTTTTTTTTTTTGTAAAATAATGAAACATATATTAAAATTTAATAATTTAAAAGAAATATATACTGTAAATAATATTTACATTAAATTTAAATTAAAAAGATAATAAATAACTTAGAAAATTAAAACAATATAGTTATATATATAAATTATATATAATACATAAAAAGAAAATAACACATCATCATCTCAATTACAATTAAGGAAAAACTTAAAACAAAAGTCAATACATTAATGGAATAACTAAAATAAAAAAAATGAAATAAAATCAAATTAACCTAAAAATTACACGTCATCACCAAGCAATTCTAGCTACTCTACATCATCATAAAAAAATTGTCAATTAGATGTATTAAGATTAAGATTAAGATAAGATATAGTTTTTTTTTCTATTTAAAAGAAAAAAGGACTTATATCTGAATTTTTTAAAAATTAATTTTCAAATTAAAATATTGAAGTTTGCCATAAATAAATGAGTAGCTTCAGCCACGGTTACGACGTTGCGTTTACATCTCAGTTCTAATTTTAGAAAGTTCCATAACGGAATATTTTTTATATGTTGATGATTTTTTTAAATATATATATTATATTATATATTTTCATAATTTAATAGCCATTCTCAATGAACATATGGTGACATGCAAGTGGGCTAAAAATTCATATTTTCTTGTAAAACAAACTAATTCTTCTTATGTAACAATTCTTGTTCTTTCTACTGGCGTTTTGAGTTGTTCAGTGATTTTGCTATGATTTCTATCTAGGTAAAAGGGCCATAAGTATAACCAGAGTTTTTATGGCAAAATTTTGGGAAAACAAAATTGAAGTTTAATTGATGGCTAAATTATATATTACTATTAGATGATGTTTGGTAGGGGTCAAGCAGGGTTTGAAAAACATGAATAATTATTCTATGTTTATTTTGGATTTTGAGTATATTAAATTTTAATTTTATGTCAAATTAATATATTAATTTATTTAATTAGTTAGTTGAGAGATGAGAGATAAAGGATGAAAGTTTATTAATTAAGGAGAGAAAATATAATAGGGATATATAGAGGTGATTTTTAAAATTTGAATGTTGGTTTTGAAAACCAAAACTTGGGTTTACGGATGTACTCCTTCCGTCTCGGATATTTTGGCACATTTTTTTGGCACGGAAATTAAGGAGTATAATAATTTAATTTATAGTGGATTGAAAATATAATATTTTAATATGTAGTGGATAGTTGTATTATTGGTGTGTGATCTATATGTGGACCCATAAATTAATTGTTTTTGGGTGGGACCTATGTTTTTTTAAGGAAACGTGCCAATTTTTGTGGACAACTCAGAAAGAAAATTGTATCAATATATTTGGGACGAAGGAAATATTATTCTATCCAAAATTTAAGAACAATTCTTTTTATATCCGATTTAACTAAAATATCATTTTACACAAATGCATACGTGTATGAAAATTTCATACACGGATGTTATACTTACTCTTTCGTATATGAATTGCATGAAATTTTCACACACAAATGTTATACTTACTATTTCGTATATGATTCATATACGAAAGAGTAAGTATAACATTCGTGCATGAAATTTTCATACACAAATGTTATAAACACTCATTCCTACATGAAAATTTCATACACGGATGTTATATACACTCATTCGTGTAAGAAAATTCATAATTTTCATACATGGATATTATAAAAACTCCTTCGTGTATGAAATTAAATACATGGAAGTTATAATTATAAATTCTTATATGAATCATACACGAAAGAGTATGTATAACATCTGTATATGATATGAAAATTTCATACGTACACAAATGTTATAGACACTCATTTATTTATGAAACGTTCATATACGGATGTTATACATACTCATTCGTGTAAGAAGATTCTTACATGGATGAATGTATATAAAAATATATATATAAGGTTATTATACATACTTAATTAGTGTATAAGATTATTTCCGTCATTTCGAGCATAAAAGATTGCTCTCTATAAATAGGACATAAAAGAAGTTGGGTTTTTTTTTCCTTTATGGGCATTGTCATTATATTTTTAAAAATGTCACAAATCACAATAACCTAAAACTTACTCCCTCTAACCCATTTCAGATGGCATAATTTTTTCTATTTCGGATTGTCCAAAAAAAGTTTGCAAAAGTTTGCACAATCACCTTCATTAAAAAGCACAAAGTCAAACGCAATCACGCTTCCCTATATACTTTATTTATAAAAAATCACACATACCTAATACACCTAACATACTTTATCATTTATTTTTTTTACCAAAAATACCATAATACTCCTACAAGTTATCACTTTTTTTTAATATCAGTATCAAAAGAGGGGTGCAAATATTTGTGACACAAAGGAGGGGTGCAAACATTTGTGACATAAAGGAGTATAGCTCACTTCATTTATCTACTCCTGAATAGAACTATAATCCTTAAAAGTTGGTACATAGATATTATAAAATATTGTATTATTTTTTAAACTCCTCATATATAGCAAGTGTGAAGAGTCAATAGAAAGTAATTATTTTTTCGTGATTCCACCTTGTATTGAAAAGGTATCTCACACGAAACTTTGTTGGCATGCCATAATTTATATGAAGCACATTTAATCTCCTCATACATGCTCCAAATCTTGAAAAGATTTATTTATGGTAGAGTTGTTATGATTAAAAAAAAAAATGTAGTGATCCAAAATGTATTGAATAGACAAAACATGAATACCTGAAATAGCATCCACAAAAGGCATGTGGGGAGTTTATCCAAATGTAGTTGTTAAGGGACCAAATGGGCAAAGAGTAGTATTCTTGAGAGGATTTTGTCCAAAAATCCCTCTTGCAATCAAGACAAAGAGTAGCTGCATTTTATTACATGGACCCTAACTCCTAAGCATAGCATCTTCAAACATGAACAATGTTATAAAATTGGACCACTTTTACCTCCCACAAACACTTCTACTTGTGCGGTCCAAATTTCTTACGTTATTTTGAGATATATCGTTTGTTGTGTTACACTTTTTAATTGGTGGCATACAGGATAGAGGAGAAAATTATTTTATGGTATAAGGAAAAGTGTATGCTCTATAGACAATGATTAGATTTTTATCTTTCTCCTATGTTTTAATAGTTTAAATAGCACATAAGATGATATACAATAGTAATTTTGAAAATCTCACTCCTTGTGTGCTCATAATTTATTTAATTATGATAGAATTAAATAAAATTAATGAGAAAATGAATAGAATAAATTGATTAAAAAAATATCAAATATTAAAAGTATAATAAAATTACATGACTTCAAAAAACAAATGATAAGATTTTAATTTTTTTTAATAATATTATAAATAATATAAAATAAAAGTAAAATATTATTAGATTTATAATACACATCCCTACAATTATGTAATTTTTTCTACACTCATCGTATTAAAACTTTTATACTAATAAAGATATAGGTACAAATTAATCACATTATAATTAATAATTGTTCTTTAATAATTTAATTTGATCAAATCAAAACACAATTAATGGTATATAGGGAAAATTGCGTTGTTGGTCACATACGTGAGGTCTTATTTCATTTTTTTTCTTCCAAAAATTACAATTTTGATTCTTATCGTTAAATTTTGAGAGAATTAACATCATCCCCCTTTGAGTGTGACAACTCCATCCCAATACTAACTACATAAATCACATAACAAGCTTCGTTTTATAAGAAACGAATCGTTAAACTCAAATGTAGACCTTACACATGTGCTCGAATCGCCGGAGGATTTGCAGTGGAGCAGCATTCTGCCCACCATTTCCGGCAGCATCGCCAGCAACATTCCGTGGCACATGGGACGCCTCTGTAATTTATCAATTCTCTCAGGTGTCAAACATATGACTAGGTATCATTTTTTTTTTATTACTTTCAATTTCACTTTTAACTGCATAAAAATTTATAGTCACTTCATATTCATTTTACGAAAATCATACTGTGAGATAGTTTCACACTGTCTAATTTGCCTATAGATATTTGATGCAATAATGCATTAAATAAAATTCTTAATTAATTACCACATGGAAGCTTTTATCCAATGTATTGGGTAAAATAATAGAGAGAAATCTAGAGAGTGAATTAGTTGCGTAGAAAGGACAATAAGTTTCACATATGGAGTTCATTCCCCTTAATTTGATCCTTAAATCATTGCTCCCATTTTTGCCCATTTTATTTTATATATATTATTAACCAAAACTCATTTTATAAAATCATCTGTCATAAATTTTTGTTATATTAGCTAGGAATGAGATTGAACAAATAATTCAAAAGAAATATTCCATTGTTTCGTTTTTAATCTTTTGTGCAACTAATTATATGAATCACATCTAAGAGGAAAAAAAATTATCGTATACTCAGCCGTATAATAAAGGAGATGATACACCAAAATAGAAATCGAGAGCGATTTGAAAGGGATATAGTAGCTATTAAATTGATGCACCCCTAAGCTTGCCATGTGCAATAATTTCGGTTGTGGTAGGCCATACGTTGGCCCTTTCTGAGGTTACAGGGAAATTAATTTTGGGGTCCATACCACCCCCTACTTCTTAAAATTTATAATACATATATTATTATTATATATATAATAAAGCACATAGATTTAATATATATACATATCTTATTTCTTGTAATATATATAGAAATGTTACTTTCTAAAATATATTGGAAAGAGAAATATTACAGTGTTTTTTTGTAGTGGTACGAGTCACATCATATATATATATATATATATATGTAAGTTGTTATTAACAAACAAAGTCTCTGATTTTGAATATATATTTTTATTATAAGTTTGTTAGATATACTACTAGATTTGTTTTGAAAACATAAATCATCAATACATTAGTTTTTTTTGGTTCAGTGAGTATCAAATGCATGGTATAAGTATTATTTTTTTAAAAGAAAAAACATTCAACGTAACTGAATAACTTAATTAGATTGACAAGTGGAAAATCAATGGATTTTCCACAAACTTTCTAAATTAACATTATTCTTAACAAAGAATGCAAGCTCATGCTTATGGGCCATTAAATTATAAAAGCAATTGACCCAACACAAATAAAATATAATAGAAAAGGAGAGAAAAGCTTGGATGTCACATAAAATAGTTGAAGCAGCTGATGGACATTCAATATCTTTAGCACAGAGAATGACATTACGAGCATCTCCAATAATCAAACACTTGGAAAATTATTATTATCAACTACTCCCTATGTCCGTTCAAAAGAGTCTCATTTTTTCATCTTGGACGTCCGTATCTAAGGGTCTCATTTCTTTTTTTACACATATGGATCCACAGTTACACACTAATACAACTAAAATATGGAACCCACATACCCACTAATACAACTACACATCACACATTAAATAATAATACTCTTTAATACACGTGCAAAAAGGTAAATGCACCACTTTGGGGTGGACAGAGGGAGAACATAATATACCTATGCGTTTGTACTTTTTTTTTTCTTCTGCACATTGCATTATTGCACTTTTTTTTTTTAACATTTCATTGTTGTACATTTTTCAATTCTATACATTGCATTGTTGTACATTTTTTCTACACATTCTTTTCTGAACATTAAATTATTGAAAAAAAAATATAATTAAGATTCAAAATATGTACATACTAGTAATAAAAATTTCTTCTTATACAATGATACTAGTAATTTTTTTTAGTCTTAGATGTAAATGATGCATCCAAATAATTTTAATTATTAGATTTAAATCATGGATAATTTATATGTATAACACTACCATCATACATAGTTCACTTATAAACATTAAAATACATCGGTGTAAATAATGCACAATGAATGACGCTAACTTTTTAATGCCAAAATAAACTTTTTAGTTTGATAAATTAGTAAATAAATAGATGACTAAGTTTGGAGTGAATCAAGTAGTTTATATCATATTATACTCTATATAACATTTATTTTTAAGGTTAAAAATATTTAAGAGTATTAGTGAGTTAATTAATCTATTTACCCTACTATTGCATCCATTCTAATAAATTTCTTATGTTTGTTTCTTCAGTTTATCTTCACATCAAAGTTATCTAGTTATGTTTAGATATTGGTCGCAGAGTGAGACAATTCAACCAGAAAGATTTGAGGTTGGAAAATGAATCACGCTTGTTTGTTTACGGTCAATATTTATAGTCGTTTTACCGAATTTGGATTCGAATTCGGATCAAATGTTAATAGGATTGGATTCGGTTACAAGAATACTAATTCGTGTAATTAATGTGTGTTTTAATAATCGCAACACAACTATGGATGGAGCATGGGCTATAAATTAAAGGGTACATTTTTCACTTTTTAAACACGTGAGATCATTTTTCACCTTTTAAAATAATTATCACTCTCGCTATAAATCGTTATCACTTTCGCTATAAAATATTATCACTTTTTATTTATACTTTAAATTGTTCACGAAAGAGCATTATTATTTTCCTTCACAATAGTTATCACTTTCTAGCCGTTTCACATAAGCTCTTATGTAAGACGTCTCACACAAATCTTTGCCTAAATTAAAAAGCTTAATTTGGAAATTTGTTAATAATTTTGGTGATTATATATTTTTCTATGAAATATAATTAAAATTAGGTGATTTCAATTCTACAATTGATCTCGGTCCGATTATAACAATACCAATTTACTCCAAAAATAAATTAAGGGGTGCGACGAATAATTTGCCAAAACTTGAGCTTTTAGAAAAAACAGTTCATAGTTTAAGCAATTTTTTGGATGAAATGTACAATTACTCATTTATTAAAGCTCGAACAAACTCGTAAGCTATCAATATAACTAAACAAAGAAATTAAGTTCAAATTCAGTTCAATAATAAATGAGCGAAACTAGAAGTATCAAAAGTTGTAATTCGGTTCAGTTCTCGATTTAGTTACAATCCTAATAGAAAATGACATTTAAGTAAACTAAACCTGTGAATGCAAGTGAAGTCAGTCTCAGATTTCCAGCAACTGTATCTTAGAAACAGATGAGGATAATATGTACAGAGAATGTGAAGTAGTAGCCTTAGCAAAACAACATTAAGATTATTGTTAGAATACAACATAAATACCATCTACTTAATTAACACACAAACTGATGTCCAATCCTCGTTACAACCGAACAGAAAGATTAGCAGAAATTGAATCCCTACGAGAGAAAGAAGCTTCAATGCAGAAGTGAAGCATTAAACAGCACCACCACATCACAAGATATGATTTCCGAGGACGTTAAAGGAATAAATTTAAGAACCCAAAAAAGAAAAAATGGTGACAATCCTCCTTGGCCAATACAAAGAACAACGAATACTACGACTCTAGGGAAAACGGGAAGAAAAAATGAAAAAATGTGGATTCCTGATGATTATGGATGTGTTAAACATGATGTCAGTTTATGAACAAGTAAACAAACAGATTATTGGACCTTGAACGAATAATTAGAAAGAACCTGAATCAGAATGTACTGCTGCTCTCACTGGCAGAGATAGAAGGACCTTCAGATTTCGCAACATGTGAGGCTCGGTTGCTGATATCGAGACCTTGGAAACGTCCGAGTGGATCCTGGTGCATTGAGTCAGGAAGTCCTTGTCCATGAGCAGCAGGAAGCATATGATGCGGGTGGGATGTTGGAAATGTATGAATCTGCTGCATCTGTACATTCTGGGATTCGTTTGAGCCAGATTGAGGCTGATTTGGAAAGAATGTGGACTGGTTGTAGGGAAGATGCTGCATCGCTAAATTGAATGTATCTGAAAATGTTGATATTTCTCCGGTTGCTACTCTAAGTCGTTCTACTTCATGCCTCAATGCTTCATTCAATGCTGCATGATATTTCACAAAGCTTAATAAGGAATTTATAAATTGAAATATTATACGTTGAACAAAAATGCATTAGAAATGTCTTATGATCTGAATTCTTCCAATGTTAAACTTGAAGTAGTTTACAGATACACAAAGATTTCCATCTCAACTCCGTTTTCTCATGTTGGCTAGAAACGGTGAAAAAAATTGTAACAATGTGACTGTTGTAATTTCAAAAGTAGCCCAAATCAAATTTGAATGCAAGTTTTCATGAGTTGATCATATATTGCTTTGATTCAGCTAAAGTTAATAAGGCGATGACACCAACAACTAGTAGACAATTTGTGATGATGGCAAGTTTAAAGATATATAGAAGTCATCTTTGATTTAACCCAATATTCCAAATTGTGTCAATCAAACTCGTCTATTTAACTTCTAATAAACAGTACTACTTACCATCACGTAACTGAGCTTGCTGTTCCATGGCCTGCAACCGAAGTTTAAGCTCTGTATTCTCATTACTCAGTCCTGTTGTATCTCTCTGAAGGAGGCCACATTTATGTGAAAAACATATTCAAGAGTTTAGATTGGGTAAAATAAACAAGAAAGAAGCTATCATTTTGGTTCCTTGGCTTCAGTTATGCAAGACTGACTGGATTAAAGAGGCAAAAACATTTATTCTTTTAGTCAGTAGAGTTGCTGGAATATCGAATGGTTGTTGAAAAACAGATTTATAAGTGCTCATGCTATATATTCTTAACCATGCTACTGATGCATAAGGCCTGTTGAAACATAAAACAGAAATAGTGAGCAGTTCCAGCATAATATACCTGAAACAGTGTCAGTTGGGCAGAGAGAGTTGTTGCTTCAGTTTGGAGGGTCTGAACTTTTCTTTCCAGTTCAGATATGTATCGAGCCTTCCTCTCTTTTGATCGAGCAGCAGACTGCCGATTTGCCAAAATCCTGAATGATATTATGAGTGGTTAGTCCGTTGGATGACTGAATGAATCACAAAGTGGGGGTTGACAAAGAGGCATATACAACTAAAGTCTATATAGAATATAAGATATGAAAATATCGTCACATCTATTAAAAAAGTTCAGGTCCAGATACACGCAAATGAAACTAAGACTTTCTTGTGAATCATTGTTAATTCATAAGAGAATGTCCTTGCATAACATAGCATATTATTCTTAGCATTCTAGAAAATATACTCTGTTAAGTACAAGTTACGTTGTTTAAGCAAAACAGGCTCCTCGTATAGTCCTACATTACCAGCTCGTATATTCAGCTTTCCAAATATCCAGGCATTTAGAGTGTTAGTTGAGATTCCCATGAGAAAAGACAGACACTGATCTAAAATGGCATAAATTTTACACACTGCCTTTTTGAATAAAATTTGGATTTCTTATCTACTCAGTCTTAGTCAAGAATTATGCAACAAGATCTTCTTAATTGAAGTCAATTACCAAATCAAAGCAGAAATGGCAAATAATCATACATTAACACAAAACAGAACGACAATAAGAGTGATTAGTGATCCAAGTACTGATGCGTTATATCTATCACAAAAGATCACAACTAATTCAAACGACCATCTCTTTTTTCCGTCCAATCTCAATCATAAAACCGACTCATCACTAGTTTCATTATACAATATTTCCTGAATCATACAACCAACAAAGAAAATAGGCATTACAGTAAAATTCAAATAATGATCTACCAAATTGTGTCATTTGCAATCATCGATGTTTACCCTACCGGTTGGCAAAAACATTCTAAATCAGCCTTTGGGGAAATACTCAAGCTATTAGCACACAGTAGATAACGATGGGGCAACGCATCTTTAAGCTCTAAAGTCATTGTGATGGGACTGATTTAATTCAGCTCAATCGTTATCCAAGAGATTACCTTAAATCAAGAGATTACCTTAAATAATACATCTTAGATCCCTAAACATTCAATAATAACGACAAACAAATTAAATTCACAATTCTATGCCTCAATGTATTTCTGCATACTAGATTCAGTTTAAGTAACAATCAGTCAACTTCAAACTCAGGATTCACAAGGATCCATATCAGGATCCACTCTTAACCCATATTTCACCACAACTAAGCACACACTGAACCTCCAAAACTCAGATCACTGTACATTTCGCAAACAAAACTAAAAATCAAACAGATATATAGAGAGTACCTTTTGGCGCGCTTAGGATCAAGGTTCCACAGCTCAGCGAGCTTATCAGGAGGCATAGCTTTCTTAGCTTCAATGCTATTATCATTAAACAACAAACTCGAACTATCAACCGAATTGCTGTGCCTATGACGCGGCCTAAACACGGCGGCGGCGGCGGTCTTGTCCCCGTCGTCGTCCCCTCCTCCGGCATTGTCAAAAGCAGGTCCAGATCCGGCGCCAGCGCTGAGCTTCTCTATGTCCATGTAAGTGGAGAAGAGATCGTCCTCAGATGCCATCTCCTCAAAGCTGGCGGCGGGCGCGTCGAAGGCCAGATCCAGGTCCTCCGGGAGGCGGAAGTTGACCTCGGAGTGCGCCCGGCGGTGGCGCATGGCGGGATGGTTGGAGTTGGGATCTTGCATTGCAGTTAAAAAGGGAGGTAGGTAGTGAGTGTGTGATTGGTTTTGGATATTGTTAGTGTGATGGGATTAACTGTTTTTGGGTTGGGAGGAGTTGACGAGAAAAGGAAAAAAAGGGTTACTTAGTAATGAATGTGGAGTTGGGTGGACTTTTATGGTGCAATGATTTCATGGTGTGGGGGCGTTGTATGGGATCCACACCCTCTGACACCAATCCCTTCCCCATGTTACTCGCATTTCCTCTACTCTACATCCCCTTCTCAAATTCCGACTTTCTCTCGTGTAAATTGGTCTCCCCTCCCAATTCTATATACTCTATATATTGTTAACATATTTAAATTAAGGGAGACAATAAGATTTATAATGATTTATGATATAAACTCAATTTACAAGAGACTAACTCTTCAATCTTTAACTATCACAAATTTTAGATTATTACATTTCCATTAGGAGATGATTAACACTCCCTCCGTCCCACCGAAAGGTCACCATTTTACTATATTGGACGTCTCATCCAAATGTCCTCATTTTCCTCTTTTAGTAAAAAGAACACACATATGACCCACCACTCACTACTAATACAACTACTCACTACTAATACTCCTTAATCCATGTGCTAAAAGCAATCGGTGACCTTTTACGGGAACGGAAGGAGTATGTTTTTGTTTGAGGGTTATGTAATTTTTGAAAATGTGATAATTTATGAAGTAATTATAAAAAACAATCATTAAAAATTATTGTTAACCAACTATTTAAATTTATAAGAACTCTATACATTTTACCATATTTGGACCAAAAGATCTCACATTCTTTTTTTCTTTTTAAATATTTTAATTATTCATGTTGGTTATAGTATTGGAGTCCCAACAAAGAATATCAACACCATCGTTATAGTATTGGATGTCGAATTTAGTATCTATCATAATGTCGATATCCTATATCGAGGTTTCGATATCTTGGCCGATGCTGAATTTGGCAACCAGTGCTATGATAATAGTGTCAGACATAATGTTGGTATTCTGTATCGGGTGTCCAACACTCTAACCGACACTGAATAGTTAAACAAAAAAGAGGCATTGGGTATTTTGGTCCAAAATAGCCAAATGGGTAGAATTGATAAAAACTTAAGTTATTGGCCGACAATGATTTCCAACTTTAAATAATGGATATTTCTACCATTCTCCCATAATTTATATTCTTTTCATACCTAATTTATCTTCACACTTTGAATGTTACGAATATTAAAAAAAATTGAATCTTAAAATTATTTTTAGTAGTAATTTGATATTTTTAAGTAATAAATAAATAAATCGTAAAATATATTGTGTGCGTAACGTATTGATATCAAATTTGAATTATAAGGTTAATGGGTTTGGTGTTGTTATCTTTTATGGCGGTTCGGATTTCATATGGTATTTTGGTATAATATTTTGTGTGTCATACTGTTGGATGGATGAAATATAGAAGAGAGAAGATATACCCTAAAAAAAAGTATCAACCCTATGGACAATGATTATATTTTCTTCCTGATACGTTTTGGGGTGCGAATATGAGTTTTACACTAACGAAAATAGAAAGTGACTAGATGGGTTGTGGATAGAGGAAATATTTGTTTTGAATTTTTGGTGTGAAAGATTTAACTTTATATCAAACTAATATGTACAAAGCAAGTTTTGTGTGAGATTATTTTATTTTTTTATTACCAGAAAAACTCACTCCTTACTAAACCGACTTCCATGAAAAATCCATGCTGCTGTTAAGCCAACTCCACCACCGAAAGTATCAGGCTAATGAGTGAGCCTGACTTTTCAAACTCTTGTGTAGTAATCTACTCATATGGTGGGATGATTCTCGGGGTTGAGATTAGATTGTCGGTAAGACATGAGTTTTCTTTTATTTGGTCAAGGTGGAGATTGTTGATTTTTTGTCAGATTAAAAGAAGTTGTTTTTGTCCGCATCAAATATAAAGATCAAAATGGGAGAATTCCTTAATGCTATTTAAGGAGGCCTTGATTTTGATATCAAATGTACAAATCAAAGACACTATAATCTTTGTATTTGATTCTTCTAAATTTCTTTCTTGTATTCTCTATTTTGAGAGTTGGAAGAAAAGGTGAAATAGTGTGGTGATTGGGGTTGGGAGAGAAAAAATTTTATGTGATGTAAAAGTTTCACATAGTGGTATTTTCTCGATTGGTTGTTTTTTCTCTAATTTTGGAGTTTCCACCTAAATCCTTGTGTTGTTCTTTTCTACATATTTCTCTCAGTTATATTTTGTTTATCCCTAGAAATGAACAAGAATATGCTCATTCCAACTATACCCACACCAATAGTGGTGTAAGCAAAGAGTGTGTACGGGGAACATCTTGTGGCTTGACTCAATAAGAGCTTATTTATGTACATTTTATTAGTTAAATAAACACCAACGAGACCCATTTTAAGCTCATTTTTATCAACAAATAGAGTTTGAGTATTGCATAACTTGTTTGTTAAATGCTCATAAACAGATTCGTGTAGTGTTCATTTAGCGTGTTCGTGAATAAACTTATTAAAAGTTCGATTAATATAATATTTTATTAATTTTATTATTATTTGATATAAAGTATAAATGCAAGAAGAGTATACATGAAGGCACATTAGCTTATTGTGTCGGGGATACGAAATATGCAATTTATGTTATATGAACTCGTTTTATAGTACATCCAAATTCAACTATTTAAAATATGAAATGGAGTATTAATTTTTAAAATGATGATCTTTTAGCTCTTTAAAAAAAAATAAAATACACATCACAACAGAACGGTCAAATTCATAATATACGGTACTAATAATTTTTATTCAAAGTATTAATTCATATTTTCTTAAATAATATTTCAGTGTTGAAGAATAATAAAATTCAAATATGCGTACTGTCAACTCTCAAGTGCAAGAAATAATTTCCCTACAAATATTTGTCAATAAAATGTACGAGTTAGAAAAATAATGATAGAAAGGACTAAGAAATCCATCGTAAATTACAAAACTAAACCATTTCTAAATTAGATTCTCAAAATTAAGGGTCATTTTGGGGTGCACCAGGTGCACCCGAGTTAATATGTAAAATATAGGTAGTGGATAGTTTTTTAATATAAGAAAATTAATTATATTATTTTATTTAATAGTATAGATTAAATTTAAAAATAATCTAACGATTAAAATCGTATAAGTGCACCGGTGCACAACAGTTGAACTCTAAAATTAATTATCACTCATTATGTACACATAGTTCTCTTAACTACCAAAGGCAAAGGTGATTAAAAGTAGTAGCTAAACTATTTTAAATTCTTTACCACTAATATGGATTCTCACATGGTTGTACTTTGTACCAGTGTTTTTGGAACCAGATCGGAAGGTTCAACCGGGAACCAGTCCGGTAACTGGTCCAAAAACACCTAAAAACCGGAAATCAAGTTGAACTGAGAAAAATCGATTCGAACCGGTTGAAACCGGGAAAATCGGACAAACAGGAAACCGCCGGTTAATGTATTTTAAAAAAAAAATCTGCGTTGCAGAGTTCCAAGACACTGTAGTCTCTCTCATGAAATAGAGACAGCGTTGGGTTCAAAAATGCCTCGTCTTCCGAGCTCCCTCCACTTTCTCTCTCTATATGGTTGGGAGTCTTCCATTGGAAACAGCAATGCCGGAGTTTACCAAGCAATGATGAGGGGCGACGGCGACGAGAGTGGAGGAGGGAGGCGACGTCGGCGGCCATTGCTTTGGGGTGGGTGGTGAATGAGGACTGACCTGAAACTCGAGCTGCACCAAGGTAGTTAGGACTGGACTGGAATAATGGCTGCAGTGATTTGGTTGAATTTGGAGAAAAAGAAAGAGAGACGTAGGCACGTAGCAGTATGTGTAGCATTTCAGAATGGTAAATTGACCAAGAAAAAAGTCTAGGAAAGAGGATGAAGTGTAGCCGTATAGGGAGGAGAAATTTAGCTTCTTTAACACACTTCTATCTTACAATCCCCCCTCTTGCACACTCACCCTTACCCACGTGCCTAATTATGAGATTAGTATTTAATAGGAGTAGTATATAGATTGATTACGTGTATAGATAAATTATGTAATTATGTTACTCCCTCCGTCCCACGTATTTTTACCCACTTTCCATTTTGGGGTGTCCCACGTATTTTTACCCATTCCATTTTTGGCAAAAATACATAATATTTTATTACCTACTTTTTACAATCCCAACAACTTTAATTACTTTTTTACACTTTATTCATCATTCCCAATAACTTTATTCACTTTTTCTTTTTAAATTACTAATTTATCCCTACTTTCTCTTACATTATATATTAAAAAAATAAAACGTCTTAATCTCCGTGCCCGTACAAACGGGTAAAAATACCCAGGACGGAGGGAGTAATATAAATTATTTAATAGGAGGAAAGAGTGGTATTTTATAGTATATATAGATATAGATTAATTATGTTCATATAAAACTATTAAATATTATTAAAAATATGTAATTTCCATTTTTTCCGGTTGAATCGCCGAAAAAAAAAAAACTATAAATATAAAATTCATCGGCCAGACATTAACCATAATAATAATAATAATAATAATAATAAGGGAGGATTACTATTAGGTAAAAAAACCCTTAATTAATATGAGATACAAACGACGTGAAGAGAAAAAGGGGAGAAAATGAGAGAAAATGTGAAGAATCGGAGAACCAAATTGCAGCGTCTTCAAGAAGAATCAAACGTCGATGAAGTAAATTTACCCGATCTGGACCTGGAATATTACGGAGTGAAAAACCAGCGGAGGCAACGGTAGAGCAACGCCATTACAGTGAGCAATTGCAGCTTGCAATTCTTCCATGGTGCTATTACTTCCTCTAGTAATCCGATGTTCGCATCTGAGATATTATCATCAATGGTGGGTGGTGGATTTTGGGCAGTGGTTGAGAGAGAGAGAAAGAGAGAATTGAAGGCGGTAGTGAATAGGGGGAGAAAGAAAACAGAGAATGAGAGGGACAAATGAAATTAGGGCTCAATTTACTTTTTATATATCAGGTGATGGGTTTTGATCTTACCCAATTGGACCTTAACAATTTGTTACATTAGTTTGCCAACCTTTTTTTTTTATATTTTATTCAGCAGCTAGAATACTTGCACAAGAAGTAAATAAATAAAACAATCAACAGCGGACATTCAATTTATCATTTGGATTAAAAAAAAAAACTGTTAAACTGCCGGGCATGGATTTGAAGGGGGAAAAAAAGTTAAATTGCCGAAACAATGTATTTAGAAAAAAAATATGTTAAATAAAAAAGAAAGTGTTAAACTGTTGTACTAGGGTTTGAAGCTAAAATATAAATAAATAAAAAATTTAAACTGCAGGACAATGCGTTTCATGAAAGAAAAAAAAAATTAAAATATTGAACCTGGATTTTTAGTCATAAAAATAAATAAATAACATTTTACACTCGGACAATGCGTTAATTTGATGCCAAAAATAAAAAAACGTGAAGTTGCCGGGATTTAAAAGAAAAGTTTCAAATTGCCAAAAGACAACGAAAGTTTTAAATTACTACGGGTGAGAATCAGACCGGATTTTGGGTAATTTGGGTTTCGAGTCCGAGTATTAAAATGCATTACTCTAATCCGAATCGATATTTTAAGTATTCGATATTTCGGGTACTCGATCGGATAACCCGAATTTATTTTTTTAAAAAAAATATATTCTTCCTATATTTTCATGTGATAAAATTCGTATTACATTTTGTCATCCTTATATATTGTTACTCTCAACAAATTTAATATTTATCATCCTTAAAGTAAATTTTTTTAAAAAAAATTAATTAATGATAATATTATAATTTAAGAATAATAATATTGTGTCAAACTATTTATTAAAATGTGATTTAATGAAATTTAAATATTCCCTCCGTCCCGGGTATTTTTACCCGTTTGTACGGGCACGGAGATTAAGACGTTTTATTTTTTTAATATATAATGTAAGAAAAAGTAGCGATAAATTAGTAATTTAAAAAGAAAAAGTGAATAAAGTTGTTGGGAATGATGAATAAAGTGTAAAAAAGTAGTTAAAGTTGTTGGGATTGTAAAAAGTAGGTAATAAAATATTATGTATTTTTGCCAAAAATGGAATGGGTAAAAATACGTGGGACACCCCAAAATGGAAAGTGGGTAAAAATACGTGGGACGGAGGGAGTATAATTTTTAAGATAATTTAGTAAATTATTGTATAAAACTCTTTAAAAAAATATTAATTTCTTTATTATTTCATATAATATATATGAATAAATGGAGATCGAGATTCTTCACTAATTGTGGGTAATAAAGATTTGAGAGATTCTCTATTTCTCTTCAATGAATGTGCTGCGTGAACTGATGATTAGGAAATGGAAATTGGGTAATGGAAACCTACTTAATATTAGTATATATATTACATTATATATAATAGAAATTTAAAATAAAAAAAAATAACAGATAACCCGATCGGGTAATTCGGGTAATTTTCAAAACCAGATACCCGATCCAATAATTAACAATCGTGTTTGGGTAAACTCGAAACCCAAAATTTCCCAAAAAATTGAGTTTTTCGATTAATTTTTTTGGATCGATTCGGGTATCCGAAATCCGAAAAAAAATGTCCACCCCTATCTGACAGCGGATACGAAAAAAAGAATTGAGTTAGAACTGTCTACAGACTACAGTTATGTGAAAATAATAATAATAATAATAATAATAATAATAAATATTTAGTGGACTTTATTTTTTAGGTAGTCTCATGTGCGACCGAACAGATGGATTTAAATTCGTGTGCTCAGATCCAACTTGATTCAAATAAGAAGTTGACCCAAATCTATTTTTTTAACTTTATATATTCATTGACTTAGTGAGCGCACATATCTAAATCCGTGCGGTTGGATACACAACAGCCTCTCTATTTTTTATAAGAGTATTGTTGGAATTTGGAAATAAACTTTAAACACGGCCATGGAAATGAATTTTAAAAGAGCGAGTATAAAAGACGGATGCACTGGAGTTTTGAGCAAAAAGTGTAATTTTAATTTGAGTGTAACTTGGGTGAACCAATTCTACCATTAGTGGAACTTGTGGTACCTACACTTAATTAATTTCTCCTCCTAATTAATGTTGTTTTTGTTTTTATTTTTAAATTTATCAAAGTTAAATAACTATTATACCTAAATCTAGGAGTAAAATAAACTTTAAATCAAAATGGTGAAATTACAATTATATCTTAAATTTTAGGGGTAAAGTATACTCTAACACACAAAGTTGAAATTACAATTATATTCTAAATTCTATTGATGAAATTACAATTATATCGTAAACCACGAAGGTGAAATTACAATTATATCCTAAACTCCAATAATGAAATATACCCTGAATCACAGGGGTGAAATTACAATTATATCCTTAAAATTAATCCTAAACCCTAAGAATAAATAATTAGTAAACCTTAGAAGTAAAATATACCCTAAATCATAAATTGAAATTATAATTATACCCTTAAAATTAAATTAAAACAAAAAAAAAATGAATGAATAGAACGAAACAGCAACCGGTAAGGTTAAGGGTGGAAAATGGAAGGAATGGAGGTAAGGTTAAGAGTGGCGCTAAGATTGTTTTTACGTTTTCTTATATAGTTGTCACTTTTTATCAGAAATATTAATTTTCATTAAAAATATTATTCTTTTATTTATATTACAAATTGTTCATGAAATAATTCACTACTCCAATAACACTTTTTATTAATTCGAAAATTAATTTTTATTAACATATTATCATTTCTTATTGGTCCTAGAAAAATCTTCTCATGATGATCTTATACAGGATTCAACTTAATTTTAATGATTAATTATCGAGGATCACGGGTCACCCAAGAATTATCCTTAATTATCCATAAAAATTAAAATTATCGACAGCGCAGGAGTGTTGCCCAATGGCAACGTCTAATCAAATAATACTATCAATCATTTAAGATTCAATGGACTAATTTAAAGCTATAAGTTATGAATACTAAGTACTACTCCATATATAATTATAAATACAAGTTTTGCTCTTGTTGATTAATTCAAAATACCACTACCAACTAATAAAACAGGACCAATCAACAAGAATGATGTTTGCATTCTTAAGAACGTAGATCCGTGATTGCTAGGTAATCATTAATCAGCGATCTACCAGTAATGCTACTAAATGATCACAAAGAAGAACTACTCACCTTAGCTGTTGGAAAGTTCCCCTTCTTCTAGCTCGTCAGACCCATTTTCCTGTACAGAAGATGCAGTAACCAGTGAACTAGAACCCAGAATTCATTTTTCACTAATCTCTGTACCTTGAATTTTAAGCGAGCGTGAAAAAGAGGCGCATATTCCAACATATGTTACGGCAGTATGTAATCAGACCTGACTAGCTCGGTGCAAATCCTTCTTCTTGCATTCAACATGGACTTTGTGTCGATTTCATTTAAATCCCGTCCTCGTAACAGATGGTCAAGGAAGATGCGGCACAAAACACCACATTCATCCCCATTCTCTTGCTGACGGGGTAAGCATGCCTCTTGACGTGAAATGATTTAATCAAGCCATCCGAACCAAACACCTTGTAATGGTCGAGAAGATTGTCCATCATGACGCCAAAATCCTTGAACTTCTCCATATACTCTGACCTCGTTGATTGGGACAGAGAGTCATAAATTATCAATTTTCGGGCTGCTAGTTGAATCTGATAAAGGACCCAGTGGTTCCCCAATACTAGAGCGATGCCATAAATGGTGTCGCACTCATTCCATTTGCGAAGTGTACCCCATTCAGGAATACTGCCTTCTACAATCTTCCTTACCCTCCTGAATTTGGCAGACCACTCCCATTTTCCACCTCGATTCATGACATCCTTGTATTCACGGCCGAGCTGTTGTAACTTATTCCATAACAAATTTTAATAAAAATAAAATTAAAACAAAATTTTGTAAAAACATTTAATGCACCAGACATGTGTAAAAATTATAAGATATGGCACTGAGTTAATCTTCAAACATACCCAAAAAAACACGTCAATGACAGCTCTACATTGCTCATAAATCGATGGCCATGTTTTCGCTTTGTATGCAGATAACCCCAGTATCGCATCGATATTCTGCAAACAATCAAAGACATAAATAGTGCCGACAGTTAACAGGGCTATCAAGTAACAACACAGTCTATTGCCAATCATATTGCGTCCCATGTCGTACTAATTACATACATAGGGACTTCAGAAATATATTGGGTGAGTAATTCTACTTTTATAAGGACTTAACATTGATTCCCTCTAGCAACTAACAAGACTTCAGCAAAACACGTAAAGTCATCATATTAGGGAATAAGCAAATAGTTTTATACCTCAGAACTAAGCCATCCACTAGGCTTGTAAATATTATCCAAGAAGGCAACGTCCACGCCTCCACCGTAGTGGGGTACAGTCAAGGAAAATCCATAATTTTGGATCTTGACATCAGCCCACTTATCTTCAAACCAGCGTATGTATCTTTTGAGTATTCATCAATATTGGTGGTATCTTTATCAGGCTCCTGTGACAGCAACACAATAGGAGCCAGATCGGGTCGTCTACGCTTAGCTTTAAAAGGGTCTGTCCAGGGAGTTTTTGTAGGTGGACCTTTTCTTTTTATTCGCTTCCTTGGCGAACGATGTTTATAGCGTACCGCATCCTGCATATGCAATAAATAGTTATTACGCTCCTCAGTTATGTCTCTATTCTATTTATAATTACATGTGTCACTACTCAATTGTAAAAATTTATACTTCAACCAATGTTGATGCGATTATTGGCTCTATCTAATAAAAAACGTTTACATAATTTTGGACATTTAAAGAGTTATTATTATGATGGGACGTATAAGAATTTTGCTAAAATTTTTAGGATATTTTGTAATTTAATCTGATGTTCATTTATTTGGATTTAATTATAAATAAGAAAATTGTACTTAGGATTATGTAGATTTAGTAAATATAATCAATAATGTTAATCTATTTTTGTTTTGATGATTTAAGTAGTGCATATTTTTATTTTATCTCAAATCAATATATGTAAGAATAGGAGGTGATGTAGTTAAGAAAATAGAATTTGATATGTGTAAAGGATATATTTTGTAATTTAATTTTACTACATCATAATTCCAACAAAGAATTGGTTATATAATTCTAAAAATGAATTAAAAAATCGAAAAACATACATATCTGACCTGCAAATCAGGAAGATTTATTCGGGAATGATTTGGAATGATTGTGGCTGGAGTAATTTTGGCAAATTGATTTATTTCCTTATTTTGTTTTAAGGCCTGTTATGGCCCCTTTAAATAACTTTTTCTTCATTGTTGAACGCAGACTTTGATTATTCTGATTTAACAGTATTATAATTTTCTCTCGTACGAAGAACGTTTATCTTCTACGTATATCGTTCCGTGTCAGTTGGTATTCAAAGCTTAGGCTTTTCCTTGGCGTCGGCTAACGACCACGAACCTTCTCTCGCTGACGTGCTCAGAGAAGTTCGAACATTAGCAGCATCGATTCAAACGTTGACTGTTCGTGTTGAATGAACAGAAGCAAATCAAGCTGCCCAGGATTATCCAGATGGTGGAGATGAAGGCAGGAGAATCGCTCAAGCCCTCCAAGCCAATCATGGGGCTGCCCAACAACCGCGTAGGATTCAGGCCTACGAGGATGAATCATCTGATGAAGAAGTGGGAGAGATTATCGGTAGGATATTCTAATCCAAGGGAAAATCGACCGTACAGACAAGATGAGTTTCTATTGAAGGCGAATCTCCCTCACTTCAACAGGAACTTCAATATTGAGGAATTCCTTGATTGGATAGCGGAAGTAGAGAGTTTTTTTATTACGCTGAAATACCTGACGATAAGTAAGTAAAGTTGGTGGCTTATCGTTTAAAAGGGGGAGCATCATCGTGGTGGGAGCAGACCCAATCCCAACGACGACGTTTGGGAAAGTAGCCAGTTAGGCTGTGGGCAAAGATGAAGAGGATGTTAATGGCTAGATTTCTTATTCCAGATTATGATCAATTCTTGTTCAATCATTACCAAACATTGATACAGGGGCACAAATCTGTCTCTGAACATACTACAGATTTCTTGTGTCTGTCTTCTCGTAACAATTTGATGGAGACTGAGGGCCAACAAGTGGCAAGGTATATCCATGGGTTGAAACCAACAATCCGTAATAAAATTGGGTGCCAAATTATCCTTACCCCTAGTGAGGCTTAGAATATGGCACAACGAGCAGAGTCAATGGGGTTTCAGAATTATGTGCGAGAAGAGGCTCGTCGGACTATCGGCGAGACATCCAGGGTGAATGCTAGACCCAACATGGAGAATTCTACAAATCCTGAAAAGCATGAAGTGATGGAGATGGAGCAAGTGAAGAAACCTGTTAATAATCCATATTCTAAACCAACTAGGGATAAGTGTTATAGGTGTCAGGAGATTGGACACCGCACGAATAATTGCCCACGACGCTGCCCTGTTAATGTAGCTACCTAGGAAAATGGAGGTGATGGATCTGAAGATGATAATGAAGGGGTTTGTGAACCAGACGGGAATGATAATAATGTGCAACATACCTTAGTGGTTCGAAAAGTCTTACTATCACCTCGAAAGAATGATTCCCAGAGGACGTATTATTCCGAACCAGTGCACGATTTCTGATCGTATTTTTGAATTGATTATTAATAGTGGTAGTTGCGAGAATATTATTTCTAGAAATTTGGTCAGTACATTAAAATTACCTGATGAGAAGCATCCTGAGCCTTATAGTATTATCTGGATTACGAATGGTGAGGGGATTAAGGTGAAGGAGAGATGTCGCGTGTTCCTCTGTCCATTGGTAAGTACTATAAGATGAGGTTATTTGTGATGTGGTAGAAATGGATGTTTGTCAATTACTATTTGGCAGACCATGGCAGTTTGATCTCAGCACTACTTATGATGGGCGGAAGAATGCATATCAATTTTCAAAAGATGGTAAGAAGATAACGTTGTTGACTTTAGGCTTCAAGCAAAAGACGAATACACCTAAGGCGGAGAATTTTTTGACCTTCACACGATCCATTTCAGAATTGGTGGCACATTTGATTGGTCGTTATAGTCGGGATGACCAATTAAAGAATTTATCGAACCACAGGGAGGAAGGTACTAGAGTTTAAGCGATCTCAAGTTTATCGTGATTTTATAAGGACGATGGAAAGGGACGGAGGATAAGCGTGCAAATGAATGCACTTAAACTAATGCAAGAAATAAGATAAAAGCAAAGATAAAAGAGGTTCCAAATGATGCAAGGATGAGATTAGCAACAATCATGACATGGATAACAAAGTAATCATGCAATTGATTATAATCTATCATGGACATAGCATAGGAGCGATCACTAATTCCACCTAAACTCTCTACCAAGATGGATAGGATGTAGGCCCTCAATAAGGCTCCCAAAAGCACTTAAGATCGATACCATAGCGAACACCTCCTACTAGGTACTAATTACTCTACGAGTTCCCTAATTAGGTACTAAATCATAGGCAATATTCCCTTTTAAGGTACTATGAATTCACTAATAGCTTGGGTCTCCTCATCTAATCAACTAATCTCTCGATTAAGCTAATCAAATGTTCTATCAAAGGGTTCCCAAATTTAGAAGGATATATCTATCTCATTCTAAATTAATGCACATGAAGTGTATGATGAAATGATTCAATGAACTATCCTAAACATGTAATTGATTTACCAACCTAATCACATGCCCATAACAATTAATCACACAAATCAATCATATACATCAAGCAATTGACAATCAATGATAGAAATAACACAAAGCCCATTCAAGATTAAAATCAATTTGCATAAAAACTAAATTATCCAACACCAATCATGGAGCTAATCTCACAAAGGAGATTAGCCTATCATAGTCATAGAGAAAACAACATAGACCATTGTATCTACAAATCCCATGACAAAACTATAAAGAAGTTCACAAAAATTAGAATTAGATTCCCCCTTTGAAGTCCTTCAATGGAGTTTCTTCTTCTTCTTCTTCTTGTAATCTTCACTCCCCCTTGCTTCCTTGATCACTTGGATGGTGGATTTGATGGAGAGGATTAAGTGTAGATGGATGGATGAAGAATGGATGGAGAAGATGGTGAAAAATGAAGAAAAATGTGTGTGATGTGTGTGTGGCAACTCCCAACCTCGAAAATCTGCCTTCAAGTGGTGATATTGGGGGTATTTATACCCCCTCTACACACTTGGAAATCGCACAAAGGTGTAAAACGCGATTTTAGGCCAAGTGCAAGAAAACACGGGCGTGTTTTCCTGCATCTGCCCGTGTTTTCTTGCAATTTTTCAGCTTTCTGTAAGTTTTTGCACCTGCAGAAAAACACGGGCACTGCATAAAAACACGAGCGTGTTTTTATGCATTTTGACTAATTCTTCATTTTCTTCAACTTTCTCCTTTCTTCATGCTTTTTATCACCATTTATCCTCATAATCACCTATTCAAAGACATGAAAATCATCATCATCAATTCCAAAATACAATACAAAAAGATACAAAAAATACGAAATAAAAAGACGAAAACACACACAAAATGACACAAAATCTAGGTGAAAATAGCGATGATCAACCCCCCAAACTTAAAGTGTTGCTCGTCCCCGAGCAACGAAAATGATAAAACAAGAGGAGAAATTTTCACCTAGAAAAAGACCTAACGAACATAAGCAATAACATATCATAAGCAATAAGGACTACAAATCATATCAAGTCACCCTATAACATTAAACTCATAACATGAAAAATTAACAAGTTTAATTCAAAGAGATTAAAGAGTAATATAGTCCCTTCCGATCCAAGCCTCACATCGGATATCAAAATGCACTCAACACTCTATCAACATAAGGTAAATCAACACTCATCAATTGATTGGCCCGATGCGCCATAGGCTTACTCGTGGACTACATTCACAAACCACCATAGCTTCAATTAGTGATCAAATAGGACTTTATGTTTGGATGTAATGGTATGCTTTTTGGTAAAGGTAGGGAGAATTTGGGTAAGAGTGACTCATCGAGTGTAAGTAATCGAAGAGATGATCAACTTCTTCAACTTCTTCACATTTCTATCTTCCTTTCTTTTCTTTTCTAAACATAAGCACTTATCATTATCATTCCTTGTGTTTCTTGAGCTTCTTTTGATTTCATGCTTTCATCCTTTTGACTTTTTGCTTGCATGAGCATATTGTTGTTGATTTTGCTCCTTTTTCTTGCTTTGAAGTAGCATGTATATTTGCTTGAGCTCTTTTCATCCTTTTCTTGCGTGTTTACCATTTTCCTCTTTCTCTTGCACAATTCTCACATCAAACCGTGTAGACCACCATCTCCTCAATCACCCACACAAAAGGTATATATAAGGCTTAAGTGGGTAATCATGGCTTGTAATGTGCTTAGTTCACAAGAAATAAGCTTAAAGGCTCAAAGTGGCTAACTAGGGATGATGTATAAGGTAAGGAAATATATGGCAATGACTTTAAAGTACAAGGATGGCCTAAAATCATATCACTAACCTCCACCAATCGGGTTCATTCCCGTAGTCCACTAGCAAGTTCTAGCTTATCAAGGATCAATCAATTCACTCATGAAGAAACAACCATGCCTGCAAGGTTGAGGCTCAAATGCTCACAAGCTTTTGCTCGGACCATGAGGAACTTATTACACCTCAATCTATCTCAAAATTAAACAAGTTAAATAGAATATGTCACAATTTTAACTAGTAGAGATCCTTAACATAATTCGCCATCACTTATCACAAACAATACATCATCACTCATATTCAAGAAAATGACTCACAACACAAGAAAATAAGAACATCACAAAAATATAAAAACACAAGACAAAAGACATAAGATACAAGGAAACTATGTGCGCCGGTGCAAATGTTCATAAAATGAGAACTACGAGAGCATAATAATTCAACCCCCCAAACTTATTTTTTTAGCTAAGGCTAGAATTAAGTTTGAGCCAAATAATAGGTACTCCCTTTGACGCATCCCTCGTAGCTCTTCTCGTGATCCAATATACTCCACATCCACACCAAGCACAACATAATTTCTACACAAAACACCAACAATCACAAAAAAAAAATCAAACCAAAACACCAAAAATCAAATCCATCATCCTTATTTAAAGCACTAAATAAAGCATTAAAGATAATGATGGGTTGCCTCCCATCTAGCGCTAAGTTTAACGTCTTCAAGCCGGACGATAGTCTTTAGCTCATGGTGGTCTTGAATAGTCCTTAGGCACTATCATAGGTTTCTTCTTGAAGTAGTGCCTTGTGCTCTCCCGTTCAACCACAAGAACATTTCCCTTCTTGTTAAATAACTCAAGCAATTGTTCTCCGAAGGCGTTCTTCACAAGGAATGGCCCTTTCCACTTGTTCCACTTTTTCCATGGGGCTTTATGTGAATTTTGAACTTCAACCACATCCCCCGGTAAGAATTTGGGCATTGACAAGTGTGGATGCCCTCTTGCAACCTTTTTCCTACAATCACCAAACAAATTTTTATCAATAAAATCATGAAAGTTCTTAAGAGAATTTGAAATTTCAATAGAATGAGAGGGTTTTGGCTTGTGGGGAGTAGAATTCATGATCTTAGTTTCCAGAGGCTTCATTTTTTCCGTAAGGGCATGAATCTCTTCTCGATTTTGATGTTTTACTTTCTCAACCATCACTTCAAGAGATTCGACAAATCTATCGAATTCCCCCTTCAACTCTTCTTTCAATTCTTTGGCTTTCACCCACTTAGGCACTCTTTCTCTCTTTTCCTTCATAACCTCATCGACCCCCAAACTAGTCTCTTTTCTATTCTTCACGACCATGCATTCATTCTTTGTTCTGGAGGTAGAAGGCTTGTTGTTCTCTTCTTGAAGTCTTTCCACGGTGGACACGATTTGACTTACTTGGTGCTCCAATGAATTCAACTTAGCATTGAATGCTATCATCGTATTCGTCATCATTTCACACAAGTTTCCAATTCTATCAATCCACGCTTGATTAGACTTCCTCCCCTCTTCTAAGCGATCCATAACCATTTCAAACAACTTATCTCCAAGCATCGCTATGTGGTCATTTTGGGTGGAATAGGAGGTGTTGGAGTCTTGAAAATCTCCCCATAGTTGTGGTTGATTTCCTTCTTGATGTCGAGAAAAATTTCCTTCAAAAACATCTTCCACACCTTGAGGGTATACTTGTTGACACATTTGATGAGGAGCTCCAAAATTCTCATAACTTTGTTGTTGGAATTGCATATTCGGAACTTGTGCTCCATAATCCGGTTGCAAATTAACATCACAATATGGCATTTGAAATCCTTGAAATTTTCCTTGTGTGTTCATAGTGGGATGAGCACTTCTATTCACCATATCTCGAATAATATCCATGTAGCTCATCTTTTTTGCTTGTTCTTTTTCTTCTTCCTTCTCAAGGTATGCACCTATAAGAGAAAGAAAAATTAGAACAAAATTTTCTAAAGCAAATATAAGATGCAAAAATAAAAATAAATGTCCTTATTAAGACCACTCTAAACAATCCTTCATTAAACTACTAGCAACCGTTACCTCCCCGGCAACGGCGCCATTTGATTGGTCGTTATAGTCGGGATGACCAATTAAAGAATTTATCGAACCACAGGGAGGAAGGTACTAGAGTTTAAGCGATCTCAAGTTTATCGTGATTTTATAAGGACGATGGAAAGGGACGGAGGATAAGCGTGCAAATGAATGCACTTAAACTAATGCAAGAAATAAGATAAAAGCAAAGATAAAAGAGGTTCCAAATGATGCAAGGATGAGATTAGCAACAATCATGACATGGATAACAAAGTAATCATGCAATTGATTATAATCTATCATGGACATAGCATAGGAGCGATCACTAATTCCACCTAAACTCTCTACCAAGATGGATAGGATGTAGGCCCTCAATAAGGCTCCCAAAAGCACTTAAGATCGATACCATAGCGAACACCTCCTACTAGGTACTAATTACTCTACGAGTTCCCTAATTAGGTACTAAATCATAGGCAATATTCCCTTTTAAGGTACTATGAATTCACTAATAGCTTGGGTCTCCTCATCTAATCAACTAATCTCTCGATTAAGCTAATCAAATGTTCTATCAAAGGGTTCCCAAATTTAGAAGGATATATCTATCTCATTCTAAATTAATGCACATGAAGTGTATGATGAAATGATTCAATGAACTATCCTAAACATGTAATTGATTTACCAACCTAATCACATGCCCATAACAATTAATCACACAAATCAATCATATACATCAAGCAATTGACAATCAATGATAGAAATAACACAAAGCCCATTCAAGATTAAAATCAATTTGCATAAAAACTAAATTATCCAACACCAATCATGGAGCTAATCTCACAAAGGAGATTAGCCTATCATAGTCATAGAGAAAACAACATAGACCATTGTATCTACAAATCCCATGACAAAACTATAAAGAAGTTCACAAAAATTAGAATTAGATTCCCCCTTTGAAGTCCTTCAATGGAGTTTCTTCTTCTTCTTCTTCTTGTAATCTTCACTCCCCCTTGCTTCCTTGATCACTTGGATGGTGGATTTGATGGAGAGGATTAAGTGTAGATGGATGGATGAAGAATGGATGGAGAAGATGGTGAAAAATGAAGAAAAATGTGTGTGATGTGTGTGTGGCAACTCCCAACCTCGAAAATCTGCCTTCAAGTGGTGATATTGGGGGTATTTATACCCCCTCTACACACTTGGAAATCGCACAAAGGTGTAAAACGCGATTTTAGGCCAAGTGCAAGAAAACACGGGCGTGTTTTCCTGCATCTGCCCGTGTTTTCTTGCAATTTTTCAGCTTTCTGTAAGTTTTTGCACCTGCAGAAAAACACGGGCACTGCATAAAAACACGAGCGTGTTTTTATGCATTTTGACTAATTCTTCATTTTCTTCAACTTTCTCCTTTCTTCATGCTTTTTATCACCATTTATCCTCATAATCACCTATTCAAAGACATGAAAATCATCATCATCAATTCCAAAATACAATACAAAAAGATACAAAAAATACGAAATAAAAAGACGAAAACACACACAAAATGACACAAAATCTAGGTGAAAATAGCGATGATCAATGCTAGACATACTAAGGAAATTCATGCCTTGGTAGTGAGGGCCGTGTTTTTAACAGGGGTGGATGAGTCGATGAAACAAATCCCTAATGTTGTACGTGAGTTACTCAAGGAGTTCCAAGAGTTGGTACCTGAAGAACTTCCTGCAGAACTACCACCAATGATGAACATTCAACACGCTATCGATTTGGTTCCAGGAGCGACCTTATCAAATTTACCACATTATCGGATGAGGCCGAAGGAGAGCCAGACACTACAACAAATGGTGGAAGAGTTTTTGTGTAAGGGGCATATTCAAGAGAGTATTGAGTCCTTGTGCAGTTCTTGCGTTACGTACCCCGAAGAAGGATGGTTCATGGCGTATGTGTGTGGATAATCGAGCAATAAATAAAATCACTGTGCATTACAGGTTTCCCATAACACGACTAGAGGATATGTTGGATTACTTGTCTGGAGCACAAGTTTTTAATAAGATTGATTTGTGGAGTGGATACCATCAAATTCGCATCAGACCGGGAGATGAGTGGAAGTCAGCTTTCAAAATAAAGAAGGGTTTATACGAGTGGCTTGTAATACCATTCGGTTTATCTAGTTCCCCGAGCACTGTTGGGATAAACACACGAATAATCAAATAATAAACTATTCATCTATGTAGCGGAATGATCAATTATCCCTCTCTTGTGTGAATATAACAAAAAATAATCCTAATAATATGATGCACGATAAAGCAAGCAATCACCAAAATAACACAAGCAATTTAACGTGGAAAATCTCCTCAATGTGAGGAGTAAAAACCACGTTAAATTGCTTATGTTATTTTGGTGATTGCTTGTTTTATCGTGCATCATATTATTAGGATTGTTTCCTGCTAGATTCACACAAGAGAGGGATAATTGATCATTCTGCTGCGTAGACGAATAGTTTATTATTTGATTATTCGTGTGTTTATCCCAACAAAGTGGTATCAGAGCCAGGCCCCAAACTTAACCAGCCTGGGTTGGTGGGATGCTCGGACCTCAAACTGGATTGTCTAGCTGCGAGACTTTGTTTGATGGGGAATGTTGGTTGGGTGTCAATCAAAGTTCCACATCGGTTAGACGTGGGGATGTCGATGGATTTATAAGTGTGAGAGAGTTTCTCCCTAACATGAGGCCTTTTGGGTGTGATACCCAGAGTGATAAAATCATGCGGGCTAGTGGGCGGCCCAAAGCGGACAATTTCATGCTAGTGGATTGAATGGGCCTGACTATACTAGGGGTCTGATAAACCTAACAATTGGTATCAGAGCTCCAAACGGTTAGTTTATGAGAAACGACTTTTTCCCCTCGACTGCGCAGAACTGAATCGCCCAAAAACCTACTTCTATTTTTGGCCTATTCCCGTCAACACAAAGCTCCAAAAATGATCTCCACCGTTCAGAATATACTTCCTCAAGTTTTGAATGTGCTGTCCAAATTCAGCTTGTTCCGATGGTTGAAACTCTGGTTATTGCTCCTACAATATTACTGCGCTGGATTCTCTCTCAAAAACGTGAATTTTGTTTTTGTCATCTTTTTCTTCTATCTTCCCTCAATGACTTCTGGGACAAGATAACACCAAGTATCGGGCCTACTTGGGCTCTTTCACCTTGTTGGCTATTGGGCTCTTCCACATATTTAGAAACCCAACCCAACAAGCACTTTCATGAGGTTAATGAACGAGGTGTTGAAGCCTTTTGTAGGTAAGTTTGTTGTGGTTTATTTTGATGATATTTTGATATATAGTGCTAACAAACTGGAACACATGGAGCATTTGCGGCAGGTTTTAATTGTGTTGCAGGTTAATAAGCTTTATATTAACCTAAAGAAGTGCAGTTTCCTACAAACAAATCTAAAGAAGTGCAGTTTCCTACAAACAAGCCTTATCTTTTTAGGTTTTATTGTTGGTGGTGATGGAATTCGTGTGGATGGGGAAAAGGTTAAGGTGATCTGAGAATGGCCAACACCAAAGTTTGTGACAGATTCGTAGCTTTCACGGAGTTGCTATGTTCTATAGACGATTTATTCATAATTTTAGCACTATAGTTGCACTTTTAACAAATTGCTTGAAGAAAAGAAAATTTCAGTGGAGAGTTGAGCAAATGAAGAGCTTCGAGTTGATCAAAGAGAAATTGTGTACATCCTCAGTACTCGTATTTCCCAACTTTGAGAAATTGTTTGTGGTGGAGTATGATGCTTGTGGTGTAGGAATTAGTGATGTTTTATCTCAAGAAGGAAAACCTGTTGCATATTTCAGTGAGAAGCTTAGGAGCCCCCGACTGAGTGGTAAGCCTATGATCAGGAATTTTATGCGATCGTTCGAGCCTTGAAGCATTGGGAACACTATTTACTTCAAGATCAGTTTGTTCTTTATACTGATCATCAGGCCTTGAAATATATAAATAGTCAGAAAAATATTAGCAAGATGCATGCCAGGTGGGTTGCATATTTACAACAGTTTCCTTTCACTTTAAAGCACAAGTCTGGAGCTCAAAATAAACATGATGATGCATTAAGCAGACGTGCTACTCTATTGGTAACGATGAACCATGAAGTTATGGGTTTTGAAGTTCTTCGGGACTTGTATCAGGGTGATGAGGATTTTGGCAAGATATTTGAGAGGCTTTCTTTTGAGGATTTTTATAAGCATGATGGTTTTCTGTTTAGAGGAGATAGATTGTGTATCTCACGTACATCATTGAGAGACAAGTTAGTTTGTGATCTTCATGGTAGTGCTTTGAGTGGCCACCTTGGTAGAGAAAAGACTATTGCTAGCTTTGAGAAGCGATACTATTGGCCATAGTTGAAAAGAGAAGTGGGGCGTTACGTGAATCGATGTCACGTTTGTCAAACAGCCAATGAGCATGCACAAAATACTGGTCTTTATACTTCTTTGCCCGAGTCAATGGGTATTTCACGAATATTCAACGTGGCAGATTTATCTCATTATTTTCCCACCGAACCACCTCTCTATCCGGATCACTCGGGGTCGAGTTCTTCTCAAGTGGGGGAGACTGATGTGGAACAGCTCACGTGATTATTGGCTGGAATCAATGGGCCTGCAAATCAGGAAGATTTATTCGGAAATGATTGAGAATGATTGTGGCTGCAGTAATTTTGGCAAATTGATTTATTTCCTTATTTCGTTTTAAGGCCTGGTCTGGCCCCTTTAAATAGCTTTTTCTTCATTGTTGAACGCAGACTTTGATTATTCTGATTTAATAGTATTATAATTTCCTCCCGTACAAATAACGTTTATCTTCTACGTATATATTGTGTGTCAAAATATCATTACAATCCTCCCCCACCTACCAAGGTGGTTGGCCCAATTTGAATGCTTGAAATAACCACCAATCAAACCTTTGCACTTAAAAGATGATGAATATATTAAATGTTAGGAAAGTTGGTGAAGAATTACAACTTAAATCAGATAATAATTTAATTCATGGAGTAGAAAACATAGAGAAAAATAAATTGAAACATTACACATGTCATTGATTTATAAAAAAATAAAAATAAAAATTGAAAGATTAAATAAAGAAATGTCCCAATTGGCTGTAGCAGATGGTGATAGAGTTGTACTATCAATACTATGGACCCATATATGCCACGTGGGTACCTATATATAGCTCTTACCCACATGTCATCACGAGTCTCATATGTACTTTTTTTTTTTTCAATATATTATGTACCCTGATATACAATTTTTTTTAATGCCCTTTATTTAGGAAAAAAATTTTAATGTCCCAAATGAGGAAAGAGCTCTTGACTTATCTAAAAGTTATAATTAGATCATAATATATACAACGAGTTATGAATTAACAATCCAATCATAACCCGTCCACCTAATACTGGACTTCTCACTAAGGTGGGTGACCTCATATAGACAGTCAAATGATAAGGATAAACTTGTAGATCTTTATTTTAGAAATACTTACCTTAACATCTTGAAATAATCATTCCTCTTTTTGATTATTATTGCTCGTTCCATTGAAATACAATATAAAGTTAGTAAGGTTTATAGGTTTATATGGCAGGATACGTATAGAAGTTTGCTTTTGAATAAATTAAAAATCTTAATTATGCCCCTCCGTCTTATAATACTTTTTACGTTTACTGTTCCACGTTATTTTAAAAAAGTTGTACTTTTTGACCAATTTTATTGACTTTGGAGGGTATTGTAGTATTTTTAAGTAATAAAAAAGTATAAAGTAATGATATGTGTGAGAAAAATGAGTGACAAATTTGAAATTAAAGTAATTTTTGAGGTTATTAGATAAAGTGATATTTCATTTTTTGGGGTGTGAAAGGTTTTGTGGGACAAACAAATGAGGAAAGTGTGAAAGGTTTTATGGGATGGAGGGAGTAATTTTTATATAAGGGTATATTTATAAAGAAATTTCAATTTTATGTATTCAAAGTATGCTTATTTAATCTGTCAAAAAAAAAATATGCTTATTTAAATGTGAGTACGGTTAAATTTAGAAAAGAATAATGATCTTGGTTTTAAGTGTTATACCATATAGTATGTAAATGTGTCAAACATTGCAGTTAAAGGCCATTTAAATATTTTCCGTTGAACAATTAGTATTAAATTATGGTGTAATGTAAATCTTCTTTTATATAAATGGTAAAGATAATTATATATTAAATTGTATGAATAACATTGAATCCTAAGATATAATAGGATATGAATATGTGAATCGTTGCAATGAATTCTTATAAAATAAAAAAAAAAATCATTTTTAGTAATTATATCTAGTCACTTTCTATTACTTGATTAAATTTCTATTAATTATACTATAATTTTGTTGATTGATTTTATTAAAGATGGTCCCATTTGTTAGACTTTGAAAAATATGCTTAGTTCATGAACCCTTTGTGATAATAAAAAGTGTGATAAAAATTTAAGTAAAGTAAAATTAATTGGAGAGTAACGTTAAATACACACAATTTTTTATTGAATATATACACTTTTATTTAATACACATTCCCTTTTAATCTTTTATTCCTTAATTTTTTATTATATACACACTCCTCCAAATTTCAAAATTACCCTTTCTATTGATGGCAGTGATATATTGATCATGAGATCCTGTGTCGAGTTTGAACCTGAGTAGTTCCACGTCATTTATCAATTTTACCAGAAATCAATCATTCTCGTGGGCGTTTCGCCAATTGGAGACGACGATGATGAACAATCGGAACTTGTAAAAATTGGTTTCGAATTAATTGTTTTGAAATTTGATGGGAATGATCTTGAGTTTGAGTTTTATGCGAAAGGTTAATTTTTGTTGCGTTAATAGGGAAATTTTACTGGATCGTAATCTTTTTTTTAATCCCTCTTACTACTGTACTTGTTTAATTTCTCTACAATTAGTTCTCATAAAATTGGTATTACTTGCAACTAGTTTCATATGTTCTTTGATTATTCGAAGAGTCAGTAGATTTATTTCCTCTATCTAGATTTTATTATGTAGGAAATGAAAATTTTTAATTAGTGGTATGGTGGTAAGTGGTGTTTAATTTCCTCTATCTAGTTTCGTCTGTTGTAAGTGGCAGGATAAATTAGGATAAATTAGGCTTTTCCTAAATATATATTTTAATTATATAATATGGGGTGTGCATTTAATAAAATAGACGTGCGTATTTAAAAAAGACCTCTTTCCATGGAACAATTCTATAAAAAGTTATGGCTATTTATAGTGTGCATCCGGATGCACCTAAGATAGGGTGCACCAATATACAAATATAAACATGAACATATACCATTAAGAGCAAAAATGTATACAATTTAATTGTTAGATTTTTTAATAAAAAATTGAGTGTAAAAAATATACAATTATTAAAAAATATATATACACTATTGAATAAAAAGTTATACACATATGATGCTAGTTTTTTTAATGAAAAATTTAATGTGAAAAAAATATACAATTATTACAAAACACTTATACAAAATAGAATAACATATACACAAAATAAAATAAAAAGTTATACATATGTGGGTGCACCTTTGCACGGGTGCACTCAATATACACTCAAAAGTTATTGTGCAATCATTTCAATTTGTTTTATTATTCTTACTGTTTCTCTATTTATTTGTCTCAGTATAATCACCACTCTAATAATAATAATAATAATAATAATAATAATAATAATAAATAAATAAATAAATAATCTATCAATTCACTAATTATTATAAATTTGGTATATAATCCGTAAGGCATAGCTCAAGGGTTAAAGTGAAAAAAAAAATCTCTTTCTACTAAGTTGTCAGCTATAGGGTGAGAGTTCGAATTTTGTCTTCGGTGGATTTGGCCCTTGCAAGCACTTAAATAATGAACTCTCTCTATAGCCACTTGAAGCACATCCTCCTTCACCTCTATAAGCCAATGAATTTGGTTTCTTGCAAGCACAGTCAAACAGTGAGCTCTTTCTACAAATCACTTGAAACACATAATGTGCTTTACCTCATTCACCAATCTAGCTCTAGGACAAGGTCCCTATAAATCATTTAAAGCACATTATACGATTTATTTCATTTACTTCACCTCTATAACTCAATGGATTTGACACTTGCAAGTCATGGTTTCTATAAATCATTTAAAATACATTATACGATTTACTTCCTTTACCAATCCCAGATGAGCCCCTAATAATGGATTACATCATTTAAAAATTAGGTCTATCATGACATTAATTAGTGCCATTTAATATTAGTTACTAATGCATTTAATCTATAATGACATCTATATGAATTGGCATCTATATAAATGTAGCTATAGGTCATTGCCCTTCATGCCATTTAAAAATGTAATAACAAAATAGATTTGACTACATTTAATCAATCACTAGTACGGTGCCCGCGTACGACGCGGGTTATCGTGTTTGTTATATATTCATTTTATTTAAATTTATATTTTTAAATAGAAATCAATCATGGATCTAGAATATTTGTTTGATCAAGAAAAAAAATGCCTTAAAAAGATATATAAATTCAATCGACTGAAAAGTATGCATTCTCTATTGATTTTATATTAATATATTGTATGTTATTCTTCACGTCATTTATCTCTTTAAGTCTAATTTTTATGGTGTTTTTAAAATTTATTATTTCATTCTATACACATAATAAAATAAAATTTCTAATAGTTGATATATTCAATTCAAAACTACCCGTATTAATTGAAAAAAAATATATGAATCTACATGTATACAAACTCTTATTAAAATATTAATAGTATATTTTAAAAAGTGAAATAATATTTAATTAATTATTTAAATCAAAATTTGAAAATCTCTCTATACACCACGTTGAGGGTTTTATTTGTTAATTTTCATTCAGGTTGAGACAAAGTATCTTCAATCATCTCTTACTTTTCACTCTGGAAACTGCTACGAACAGTTGTTCATGTTTGAAAACATGTGTTGTCAATAATACACAACACATGATAGAGATTGTCCTTGACTTCTATTAATAATAATAGCATAGCAAACCTTAATAGGTAATTGTTTTCTTTGAAATTTTAATGGAACAGATTCTTTTCTAAGTATGAAGTCTAAATCTCCAATATTTTTTCCCGACAACATTTTAGCTATCAATAACATGATATTCCATTCTTGTATCCATTAGAAAAATATAAAATTTAATGATTATTATTATAAAATATCGTACTCTTCATCTTTAAGTTCAATAGCAATTGTCTCTATTGGATTGTCTTTGACATCAACATCGGTCATCTTTTCAATTAGGTGACAATTCTTATTTTATCTAAGTACCACATTTAAAAAAATGCTATGTATTTTTAAATAATTTATTCAATAAATATAGTATATTTAATTTATTTGTTAAATAAATAAATAAATAAATATATATATATATATATATATATATATATATATATATATATATATATATATATATATATATATATATATGTATGTATCATATATATAATAATAAATAATGAATTATTCAATAAAAATCATGTTTAGATACATAATAAAAATAATGGCAATTCTTATCAAATTTAAAGACCATTTGTTTTTTAATTTTATATAATTCATTACAATCTCGAATTATTCAAATTTGAAAATGAGTAAATATAAAAAATGGTCCTGTAAGTATGATATTTTTCCACTTTAGTCATTTTTCATTTGTAATTCTCAATTTCTGTCCTTTTTGTCCACTTTTAGTCATTTTTGTCCAAATTTAGTCATTTATGTTAAAAAAATGTCAAAAAATAGTCCGAAAGTGTATACATTTAGGACCAAAAGTGGACAAAAAAGAACCAAATTTTGAAAAAAAGACTAAAACTTGACCAAAAAGATCGAAACTGGACAAAACGGACTAAAAGTGGACAAAAAAGGACCAAAATTGAGAATTGCAATTGAAAAATGACTAAAATTGCAAAATGTCATACTTATAGGACCAATTTTGATATTTACCCATTTGAAAATAGATAAATTCTTTATAAATGAATTCAAATTTATTAAATAATATCTCAACAATAAGTAAATAAAAGGAACAAAACATGATTTGTGGAACAAAAAATAATTTATATTTACATTAATATTTAAGAAAAATATAATTGTCCTTTCTTTTATATTGTCTGTTTAGCTATTTTTTATTGACTTCTTGTCATTGTTTTCACATCTTTATCATCCTTCTATTGTACTGTATTTTTCTTTTTCTATTTAATAAAATGATAGCTATTAGTCAAATTAAGAGAAATTATAAATATAAAAAACACTTAACTTGCCACCTTACATTTTGAAAAATCTAAATTAATCTTTAATTAAAATTTCAGCCTAATCCACTTTAAAATTATAACCAAACACACTTTAAAATTATCATTTAAAAGTATACATAAATAAAGAATTTATAATTGTGCTCAATGAGTTTCGAAATTACAACTTCTTCAAAATTATCTAACCACTCATAATAAGCCACCTCACAAATTTGTAAAAGTTATAAATAATAAACTCATCATAACATGTCACCTCACATTTCAAAATTCTAATTAAGAAAATGTATTTTGTTTTGATATATTAGAAGATTTTAGACATTCATTTGATACATTTTACACCTGGAATCATATTTCATATATGAACATGACTACATTATAATTATTTATCTAATTATGCTCATCTTATATTATATTAATGGTATCTATACACTTTAGTAAAATAAAAAGAAAAAAAAACATTCATTTATTAAATTTTCATAATTTAAAACTTAATAGTCCAAGATAATATATAAAACAAAAGAATAGTAATTAAATTACAATACATTTAACACATTAAAAAATCTTTAAAAAATTAAAAATAAAAATAGATGGTGATTAATGACATTAAAACAAAAAAAAATAAAAATCAATAAGCTCAATAATAAATTAAATCAGTCAAATACATTTTATATTTAAGACCACATTATTATAACTAACATTGCAATTCAGTCCTCTCTACAAATTCTAATATGAAACCCGTATTTTATGCAAAATTATATAAAATTATAAATTTGTTATTTTTTCTAATTTAAATATAAATATAATATATTAATTTTTATAAATTTGTTATTTTTTCTAATTTAAATATAAATATAATATATTAATTATGATTTAATCTACCATGTTTCGAAAAACTAATTCATTCTCCACACTATAACAAATAAACTAAATAAACACAATAAATTTTAAAATAAATTTAGAAAAACAAATTATGAAATTATATAAAATTTGAGAAAATTATTTTAATAATGCTTAAAATTAATATAACAATCCAAATTTTAAAAAAAAATAATAAAAAAAATCATATCTCATTCCTATCAAAATTGGAAGGAAAATTGAGTGTTGGGCTTACGAAGAAAATTATTGTGAACAAATTTTAATTATTTAGTTAAAATTTCAGCCCAATCCAATTTAAAATATTTCTTTGAAAGAAAAATAAAAAAAATAAAATAATGCACTTGTTGAAGTTTGAACTCAAAACCTCTTTAATTCAATCAACCAATAATATTTCAACACCTCACAAATTTATGTAAATCATAAATACTCAATTAACCTAAGTAGGCCACTTCACATTTTTTAATTTTATTTTTGGAAACTTATTTTGTTTTAATAGATAAGGAGATTAACTAATTTTTGAATATTAGCGAAAATGTATACTTTCTCCGTCCTACGTCCTACAAATGTTTGCACACCCCCGACATGAAGATTAAGAAAAATAATAAATTTTAGGGGTATTATAATATTTTTTTTAATAAATAAATGATAGAGTATGTTAGTTGTATTAGGTAAGGCCGTATGGGTGATTCTTTTTTGTAAATAATGTATATGAGGAAGTAGAATTGTGTATGACTTTTTTTAAGGGATGTGCAAACTTTTCTGGGACAACTCAAAATAGAAATTGTCTCATTTGATATATGGAATAGAGGAAGTATATATTTTTTAAAAATGTCATATGTAAGAAATAGGCCCATAGGGATCTTGCCCTCTCATGACATTTAAAAATGTAAAACTAACAAAATAGCTTTGAGTACACTTAATCCATTAATCATTAATTTTATAATATTAGCTTTAAAAAAAAAACTAACTAAAACTGCTCCTATTTCTTCACATGATTAGAGCCTGGATTAATCAATCAATCAGTTAAGAAGTCCTTTAACCAATTATGCTATTTCTGAATTCATTTAAAATTTGTCAAACGTATTGAATATGAAAAATGTTCCTGTGAGACAGTAATTAGCTAAGACAATTTGTTATATAACTAAAATATATTTATTAAAATATATTTATTTGTGGTTGAAGTATGTTGTTATAAAGTATGATGAATTATAAATTAAAGTATGACTCTAGGGTGTTGTAATATAATTCATTACAAATATATTGTAATTATCAATATGTATACTTTACCTATACAATGAATGTATTTTAATAATAGATCGATCTGTCTCACAATGCGTCTCATATATACCCGTCTCACAAGAGAATGTCTCATTGTTCTATGGTATTTAACTTTATTAATTTATTATTTAATAATAAAATTATTTTAATTATTTATAATTAGGTATTATTTTCAAAATATTCCCATCGTATACAAAACTTAACTAATTAAATTTAAAACTCCTATTTTTAATTACTAATTACTAATAATTACTCCATTTTTTACATTTTAAATGAGTACGTAGTTTATACACTATCCCTTTTTATAATAATTATTTAATTTTAAATCCACATGTACTCCATAATAATTTTTCAGTATTTATAAAATTTCTATATTTTATTATCAATTAATTATTTAAATATTGAATTAAAATTTTTGCTTAAATTCTATATTTTGTCTTTAAAATATCTTCATATTAAAAAGTATATTGGTAGTAGTTAAAGAAGTTATTAACCCTTCCAAGAAAAATAAAGTTATTAATACATTATTATGAGTGTCTTAATAGAGTTAGATATATTACTATATTTGTAGTGTCATAATAGAATTATTGAATAGTGGCTTTATTACTGACATATAATAGTCTAGTTAGCAGTTAGCAGGAGATATAAAATCAAATTGAATTAATGAGAAATACATTATGTATTTTTCTAAGTTTACCATTAATAGTTTCCATATTTAATTACTCATTGACTTTCCATAAAAATACATAAATTTCTCAATCAGAATAGAAACTTCTGCGATTAATAGAATGAAATAGTTTTTGCACACTGAAATCTAAGAAATTTTAGCTAAAATCTAGGAAAAACTTCCGTGATTAATAGAATGAATTAATTTTTGCACACTGAAATCTAAGAAATTTCAGTTAAAATCTAAGATGTTTCCAACTTGAAAGTACCCAATGCTAAAATTAGTATACAAGTATACGACAATATCTCTATTAGATCCAGAGTATGCTTATCGTACGTGTTGTAATTTGAAATCACTAAATTGTTTTATAGGAATATTTGTGTTTTATTATTTTTTTTTATTTTGATGTGATTTGAAATCGACGATGCTTACTTGCTCAATACCAGCAACACAAATTCAAAGTTATACTTTTTTATAAAGAAAAAAAACTTTCACCATGCTTACTTTCTCGCACGAAAAGATTATGCGATTTGATTAATTGGTAAGAGTAAAAATATAAAATAATGTTCAAAATAAAATAATGTTCATCAATTTCCACAGATTAAACACCAACAAAGCATTACAAATACAGAAATGCACAAACGATTGCTTTCTGATGCACGGCACACCAATGTTCAAAAGCACCCAAATCATAATTTTCACCTAAGATTCAAAATCTTTAACTGAAACACCCAAATCATTAGCGTTAACCAAAAATTGAAACCCACAAACCAATTCATACACACCAATGTTCAATTGATTACTTTTTGAGGTAATGTACACTACTGTTCAAAATAAACATATGTTCATCAATTTCCACAGATTAAACCCCGATGACACATTACAACTATAGGAATGTACAAACGATTGTTTTCTGAATTAAGGTACGCCAATGTTCAAAAATACCAAAATCATATTTTTGACCAAGATTCAAAATCTTTAACTGAAACACCCAAATCATTATCTTTAACAAAAAATTACAACCGACGAACCAAATCATGCACACAAATGTTCAATCGATTAATTTTTGAGATAATATACACTACTATTCAGTGTTTATATTAACATTATCCACTCACACAATCATTCACCCCCAAATTTTGATGTTTTACAACATTGCACAATCGTTCAGAACCCTAATTTAATCCCTAATTTCTACAGAAGAAGAAGAGAAATGGATGCACAAACAAGTTCAGGATTAGAGTCCTGAAAATTTACCCTCCACCAATATGAGCATTTTCGAAGTTCGCTTCTCACCCTTATCCACCGCAGGGAGTAGTCCCAAAAGACGCTGACAATCTATCCCCATCTTTATCCAAAGCACAGATTAGTAAATAATGTACTATTTAAAACTGGTGTATAACGTTTGAGGGAGTGTCATTCACTCAGAATGGAGGTAAGTGAGATAATTTTTTGAGAAATTTCAGGAGAGATTTACAGAAAATCTTAACATTCCTTTTAAAATTGTGAACTTTAGTGTTAACAAGGGTAAAATGGGAAATAAGGAATTAAATTTTGTATGTGTAAGTAATTCTGTAAACTCAATGTACTACAAAGTAATTATGAAGATAATTTTGTACCTATAATTTACTGACCCTTGAATAGCGTATTAATAAGCAGTGTAGTTATAAGAGCAAACTCCAAAAGTTTCTTTAAAATTTGAAGAGGATTTTAATAAAATAAAAAGGATTTTTTAATTTGAAGAGAAATACTTTAAAAAGTACTCAAACGCATTCTTTATATTTGATTTTTATTTTCTCTATTCCCCATATTAATTAATTATACATATTTTCTATTCATTTACTTTAATTTTATTTGTATTATGAATGCAATGTAATATTGATTTTATTCTACATTCCATGATATTTACTTTTTTAAAAAAGCATGGGAAACAATGAATCATCTACGACATGATTGGTATATGAGAATCAATTAGGAATGGAATCATCATTCCTTATTCTATTCCTAATATCATGATTGGTACATTAATATCATGATTTGTACATTTAATGAATTGGAATAACCATTTCTTTAAACAAAGGAATGGTGATTCATCTCATCCCCCATGGTAATCTCTATTCCCACACATTACGTAAACAATAATTTATTTTTATTTTTTTTATTTATGTAGCATAATATATACTATAAAAATTGTAAAAAAATATTCTTTTTATGCCCCCACACACATATATAATTAAAAAATTAATTTTTTTCTATTTAAGATGTAATATTAATTAAAAAAATTCTATTAAATTATTTAATAAAAAATAAATATTAAATTTTTTAAAATAAAAAATTCATTCATTTTTATATATTCAGTAAAAAGATATGTTGTTAAATTTAATTCTTTAAAATTTTAATAAAAATTTATATAATTAATTTAATATTTATTCTAAATAAAATTAGTAAATTATATAAAAAGTGTAATATTATTGATTAAATTAATATTAAATATTAAATTAATTATTATATATAAAATAATTTTTTTAATATATACTTTTTATATTTTAAGAATATTAATATTTTATTTTATTTTTAATTTAACACTATTTAAACTTGTATAATTTTTAAATCATATATAATCTTTATTTAAATTTTAATTCTTTTTTAAAATATATAAAATTTTTATTGAGATTTTAATTAGTTTAAATATTTTATATAATCTAAATTGTAAATTTAATTCCATAAAAATATTATTAATGAAATTGGAACCAATTAAGGAATACATTTTCTATTACTTGAGTTATTTTTAAACCATATCAATCATGATAATTATCATTTTTAATCATTCATTTTCTATCTCTATTCTATTCATTCATGAGTTCATTTTATTTCATCCTAATTCTATTCCATCATACCAATCTAGGCATTTAATTTTAAAGAACTTGATTTCGCTCTTTATTAAATTTGAAAAGTGAAACTTATTATGTAAAATTAAAAGTTAAAATAAAGAGCTTGTTGGAGTAAAGTTTTAATTGATTATTCTTCAAAATTTAATTTTTTTCTAATTTGAAGAGCCTTTAGGAGATGCTCTAAGTTTTTTGAAAATTTACCATAGAAGAACTATAAAGACATTAAAAGAAAATGCATAAAAATTAGTGTAGTAATAGCTAAATGTTTTTTTTTTTACTATATTTTTAAAATTATCATCTCTACTATTGACTTAATTTATTATCTATTTATTTATTTAAAAAACATATCACATTATCCTCACGAGCCAATAAAATTAATTAAAACAAATTATTAAATTTCATATTTACCGTAAGGGTGAAAAGTTAAATGAAACGAAAAAATATATATTTTTGTCTATGAAAAAAAAAAGAGAATCTTGTAAAAATATCACAGAGTGGCTGCTCAAATTGGAAGGAAACTCATGAATTGAAAGATATGTAGAGGATCGATTTCGCACAAAGAAAGCTTGGAATATTCATGATGAGATGATAAGTGTTATTTAAGGTTTAATTTAAGATCGATTTGGGCTTTGTTTAATGCATCAATTGAAATTAATTTAGAAGAATATTAATGATGTGAAAAAGATAATTATAAGCATTAAAGCTAGCATTAACTAAGAAGAAAAGAGTAAATAAAGATTTGTGAAGGGACAACAGTCACGTGAATTAGTATTTGATATTGGTGTTATATTTTTTTAAATAGTTATTATTTTTTATAAAAATATTATAGTTTTAAGTTATAAATAAATTATATTAATTTTTATTTATATTACGAATTATTAAAAAATAATTAACTGCAACAACATACTTTTTATAATCCAAATGTGAGTACAGTTTTTGATTAAAATATTTATTTTTTATCCTATCTCTAAAAATATTTTCGTAAACCGTGTCACATAAATAGGAGTATTTATATATGTTCATAGAAAGTAACATATTACATGATAGAAATTAGTGCCAATTAATGCAACGTTTGTAATAGGCTAATGTTTGACTAACGTTTTTTTTTTTTTTTTTTGATAAATCTATTTGGATCAAATTGATCCAACTAAATATAGTTATATTGGTATATTTCACCAAATTAATGTAGTCTAAAGACAAATGTACCCTTATTATGGTTGTTTTTATTTTTACTGCTACCCTCCATCCTCATTTATGAATGAGTTATTGTAATTTATGACATATACATAATATTTACGGTATCTCATGACTTAAATTAAAATGGCTTAGCTATTAATTATTACACCAAATTATCGAATAAATTAATAATAACTATATGTACATAGTTTCTTAATCTTTACTAGTATGAAATATAATAGTCAATGTATGTAATTTATTTATTAATAAATTATTTTACGAAAATAAATTAAATTAAAACAGTTGATTAAAAAATTCGCTTCAAGTTAAAGTAATTAAAATAAACCTACTAAGACGAGATTAAATTAAAATCCATTAATTTATAACAACAAGAAAATTATTACTTATATTTTGCTAAATAATTTATTCAATAATTTATTATTTATGATAATATAGATTAATCAGAAAATTGAATAAATTAAATTAATAAGTACTCCGGAACTAGTAGAGCTGTAGATGTGTACAAATAAATTGCTAAGTGATATTTAGAAATCAAATTAATTTTATTATAATCTTGTGTACATAGCTAAAAGAACTAAATAAACTTTGCATAGTCTTCTGTAAATACAGTTCATGCATATTGGTTTTACAAAATTATTTTTTTAAACATAAAAAATTATTGTTTAGAAAACGAATTATTACTTTTCCAAATGAGAAATATTAATCTCGACTAAAATATAAAAAACTACACCATAGCAGAATTTAAAGAGTAATATTTTTTATTCAAAATTAATAATTTTATCTTTCTAAAGATAATATTTTTATACTAAAAATAATTTCAATAAAATTAGATTGTAAGGTGAAATATAAGTATTTATCAATCATCTCATACTCTTCTAAATGAAAAATATTTATTACAATAAGAATATAAATAAATTACAACATAGTGGAATTTAAAGAGAGTATTACTACTCCCTCCCTCCTATAAACAAATTCACACTTTCTATTTTTGTCCGTCCTATAAACAAGTTCACACCCCCAAATAAGGAAATACACACAAATCAATAACCTCACAATATACTTTAATTTCAAAATTGTCATCCTTTACCACTCACAAAACTTACTTTATAATTTATTTATTACCTAAAAATACCAAACTATCCCCAAAAAGCAACTTTTTCTTAAACTCCGTATTTACAGTAACTATGAACTTCTTTATCGGATGGAGGGAGTATATTTTATTCAAAAATAAGATAATTTATCTCTTTAAAAAATTAAATGTTTATGTGCTAGAGAGTAATTTCAATAAAATTAAAGTATATAGGGAACCCAATTTACATAAATATTTACAATTCCTCTCATAGTAGCGAATATGAAAAATAAAGCAAACATATGTGTCACGACCCACTTTTCATAACTTATAATTCTTTAATTAATATAAACATTATCATTATAAAATTTGCATATATATTTTTTTTTCCTCACATAATATATATTATCCAAACGGCCATACCAGTTCAACACACATAACTGGTTTCTGATACCACTTCAATCTACACCAACAGTTGACAATATATTTTTTTTTTATATATTACATAATAAAATATCAGCGGAAATAAAATAAACACACGGTCTAGCCCAACAGGTCGTCATCTATGTACATCCACTCGAAACCTTGTAGAAGCTCCACAGCTTTCACAGTACACCACCCACATACTCAAATATTATCAGGCTCACCTACAATGCATAAACTAGTGAGACAAAAATCTCAGTAAGTAGAAATCATGCATGACAATGCATGAAAATGCATTTATTTCCTAATCTACTAATTTGTCTATTTTATTTAGAAAACTGTTCATGTTGCGGGATCCCCACGACACACTTATAATATGCACCCCAAATGAGCTCAATGGGGACGATTTTTCCGAACCCCGACAATAGTGACGAGAACGATTTTTCCGAACTCTGACAAAGTGGTGGGGACGATTTTTCCGAACCCCTGACAAAAATGTCGGGAACGATTTTTCCGAACCCTGACAGAGATGCATATATAGTGGCCGCACACACCATTAGTATCTTATTAATTTTGGGAAAACACTTTCATGATTATGCATGGTATGCAACCAGTGCAATTAAATATGCATCATAAATTATTTATGACATCAATATCAACATTTAATCATAAATAAAATAACAACTTAATTTAATTCACACAAATCCACATCATCTTGGATCACACGGATCTCTTATAATAACAACTCCATCTTGGATCACACAGATCCTTATAACCAACATCTTCTCAAGTCATACGGATATATTTTTAACAGTTCCCAATCACACAGATATATATAATACAATAATATTATTTCAAATTACATAAATCCACAACTTGTATAATCAATTAATCCCAAATAATTTATAACATAATTAAACTAATCACAAAATAATTTACAACATAATTATCACATATTAGTCACAAATAATTTACACACAACATATTTATGCATTGTAGTTGGACTTCTACTTACTTGGACTCCGACAATAATAACACTATAGATCCGTAAAGATCCGTAATTAATTCCTTCCTTCCCGTTCCAACACACTTCTTCCCTCAAATTTTTTTTTTCTCTCTGCTGATTAATTGGAGTGTGTGAGGTGATGAAATCCTCAACACCCCATATATATATATACACGAAATTTTTTTTTTTTTTTTTTATTAAAAACCAAAATTACGGCTGTGCAGCCATTTCAACTTTCAAATTTCAAAGTTTGCTGCTAGCAGCCATTTCAACTTTCAAATTGCAGCCACAAATTTTGACTTTCTTTTATTTTTTATTTTTTTATTTTTTTTTTATATTATATATTATATAATTATTATTATAATAAAAATACGTGTGATACTTAATAATTAAGAAAAGTGTATTTATACACATAAAATAATTTACTCATATATCCAAATTAATACACGAAAATATTTATGCACACATATATTCACATATTGTCACCATTATTATCACAGATGTCTCAAATAAAATGTAAAGATAAATAAAATTTAGAAATAATTGTCACATAATTATAAAATACACATAATACAAATTAAATTATATAAACACACTAGTAGTGAGAAACTTGGGTATTACATTCTTCCCTTCTTATAAAAATTTCGTCCTCGAAATTTACTTACCTGAAGAGGTCTGGATATTTAGCCATCATCTCATCCTCTCTTTCCCAAGTAGCCTCTTCAACTATTTGGTTCCTCCATAATACTTTTACTAATGGTATTTCTTTATTTCTGAGTTTCTTCACGTCTCGCCACAAGATCTCAACTGGTACTTCCTCATAACTCAAATCTTCTTTCAACTCAACTGGTTCCTGCCTGAGAACATGAGATGGATTTGGAACATACTTCCTCAACATAGACACATGAAACACGTCATGTACTCTAGACATTGATGCTGGTAACTCCAACTTATAGGCAACACTGCCAACTCTCTCAATGATAGTGAACGGACCAACATATCTTGGACTGAGTTTTCCTTTCCTTCCAAATCGCATTATCCCCTTCATTGGAGATACTTTCAGAAATACCTGATCACCCACTTCAAATTTCAATTCTCTCCTCCGTTTGTCTGCATAACTCTTTTGCCGATCTTGAGCAACCTTCATCTTCTCTCGTATACGAGTAACAGCTTCTGACATTTCACGAATCAAGTCTGGACCCAAAAATTTCCTCTCTCCAACTTCATCCCAATATACTGGAGATCTACACTTTCTCCCATACAATGCTTCATATGGAGCCATCCCAATTGTAGACTGATAACTGTTATTATACGAGAACTCTATCAAAGGCAAAAATTTACTCCACTGACCTTGAAAATCCAACACACACGCTCTGAGCATATCCTCCAAAATTTGTATTGTACGCTCTGATTGACCATCTGTCTGTGGATGGAATGCTGTACTGAAAGATAATTGTGTTCCCAACGCCTTATGTAAACTCTTCCAGAAAGCAGACAAGAATCTCGTATCTCTGTCTGATACAATGGTAAGTGGTACTCCATGGAGTCTGACAATCTCTTGAATATACAGTTGTGCATAACGATCCATAGAATACGTAGAACAAATAGGAAGAAAATGAGCTGACTTAGTCAATCGATCCACGATAACCCAAATAGCATTGTGACCTTTCACTGTCTTCGGTAGTCCGATGACAAAATCCATAGTAATATTCTCCCACTTCCATTCTGGAATAAATAGAGGCTGCAAAGTTCCTGCTGGTCTCTGATGCTCGGCTTTGATTTGCTGACAAGTCAGACATTGCTCTACATATCGAGCAACATCTCTCTTCATCCCTGGCCACCAATAATATAACTTCAAATCTCTATACATCTTAGTAGCTCCTGGATGTACAGAGTATGGTGTTGAATGAGCTTCTGCCATCACTTCTTTCCGAATGTCATCTACTTCAGGTAGACATAATCGACCTCCATAACGAATCACACCATCTTTTCCTAATTGGAAGTCAGAAGACTTTCCAGAGCTGATATCATTCTTTATCTTGTCAAACAACTTATCCTCCTGTTGGCTCTGTCGAATCTTATCCATCAAAGTTGGTCGAAGTGTCAGAGCTGTCATCCTTGCTTCCAACGATCCTTCCTGAATGATCTCCACACCCATCTTTTGCAAATCAAGCAACTCTGGTTTCTGATTTATGGTCATAGCAGCTACACTCTGTATTGTCTTTCGGCTCAATGCATCAGCAACCACATTGGCTTTTCCGGGATGATAATTGATAACACAATCGTAATCCTTCACCAATTCCAACCATCTTCTTTGCCTCATATTCAACTCTTTCTGAGTGAAAAAGTACTTCAAACTCTTATGATCAGTATAAATTTCACAACGTTCCCCATACAGATAATGCCTCCAAATCTTGAGTGCAAACACCACTGCAGCTAACTCTAAATCATGAGTTGGGTAATTCTTCTCATACTCTCTTAACTGTCTGGATGCATAAGCTATCACTTTCCCATTCTGCATCAATACACACCCAAGACCATTCTTTGAAGCATCACTGTAAACCTTGAAGTTTCCTGTCTCCGTAGGAATAGTTAAGATAGGTGCTGATGTCAATCGTTTCTTTAATTCTTGAAAACTTTGCTCACATGACTCCGTCCATGTGAACTTCATATTTTTCCTAGTCAACTGCGTTAATGGTGAAGCAATCTTGGAGAATCCTTCAACAAACCTTCGATAATATCCAGCCAATCCAAGAAAGCTACGAACTTCAGTGGGATTTGAGGGTTGTGGCCAATCATGGATTGCTTTAACTTTACTTGGATCTACCGAAATTCCTTCTCCCGATACCACGTGACCCAAGAAAACAACTCGATCCAACCAAAATTCACACTTTTTAAACTTCGCATACAATTGCTTCTCCTTCAAAATCTCTAACACCTTTCTTAAGTGTAGAGCATGATCCTCCTTATTCTTAGAGTAAATTAGAATATCATCGATAAACACAATCACAAATTTATCGAGAAATTCCTGAAATACTCTATTCATCAAATCCATAAATGCTGCCGGAGCATTTGTCAAACCAAACGACATCACCAAAAATTCATAATGCCCATACCTTGTACTAAATGCAGTCTTTGGAATATCCTTCTCCCTAATCTTCAACTGATGATACCCCGACCGCAAATCAATCTTAGAAAAGATAGCTGCACCCTGTAACTGATCAAACAGATCATCAATGCGAGGCAATGGATATTTATTCTTCACCGTAACTTTATTGAGATCCCGATAATCAATGCACATCCTCAATGTGCCATCCTTCTTTCGGACAAACAGAACTGGTGCTCCCCAAGGGGAGAAACTAGGTTGGATAAATCCTTTGTCTAGCAACTCTTGTAACTGTATCTTTAATTCCTTCAGTTCAGCTGGTGCCATTCTGTATGGAGCTTTAGATATAGGAGCAGTTCCTGGTTGTAACTCAATAACAAACTCTATTTCCCGGTCTGGTGGCAAACCTGGAAGATCATCTGGAAATACCTCCAGATATTCCCGAACTACTGGTACATTATCAAGAACTGGACATTGCTGCCCCTCAATATTCATTACACTCACCAGATACCCCTCACAACCACTTTCCAACAACCGTTGTGCTTTTGTTGTTGATATCATAGGAAATCTGAAAATTTTCTTGATCCCAACAAAAGTGAACGGTTCTCCTTTCACTGGTTGAAAAGTGATACTCTTCTTCTGACAATCTATTGTAGCACCGTATTTTGACAGCCAATCCATGCCCAATATGATATCATAATCATTCATACTTAAGACAATCAAATTAGCGAGGAGTTGTCTTCCTTCAATAGGAATAACACAACCTCGAAGAAGTTGATTAGTTTGCTTTGATTCACCAGAAGGTATTATCACCTCATAATTAGCTTCTATTAAGTTAGATGTTCCACCCAACTTCCTCACATACTCAGTGGATACAAATGAATGTGTTGCTCCAGAATCAAATAGCACATAGGTAGAAATGCCAAAAATAGAAAACTTACCAGCGACAACTGAGGGGTTCGCATCTGCCTCCTCCCGCGTCAAAGTGTATACTCTTGCTGGAATTCTCACCTGTTGCCCTTGTTTTCCTTTCTTAGGACAAGTAATAGTCATATGTCCTTTCTCTCCACATGTGTAACATGTTCTCGGAGGCATGTGACACTCTCCACTATGTGGTCTAAAACAATTTGGACACATCGGTAGAAGCGGCGCCTGTGGCATTTTCCCTTGATCGAACCTAGGACGCTTATTTGGTTCTCCTTGTCCTTGTCCTTGCTCCACTTGAAAATTTGATTTCGGCCTCTGAAATGGCATCGGCCTCTTATCATTTCTCCCAAACTGCTGCACCGGTTTCTGTTGAAATTGACGTCTGACAGCTTGCGCTTGTCTGATCCTCATCTCTGCTTGTTCAGCAATCTGGGCCCTTTCTGCCACTTGTGAGTATGTTGCTCCATGCAGTCCCGCCATACTCACATCTCTGAAAAGCTCAGGCCTTAAGCCTTCCACGAATCTCTCCACTTTTAATGCCTCTGTACTCACCATATGTTCTGCAAACCTTGACAACAGTTCAAACTTACGAAGGTAATCTGTGACTGACATGCCACCTTGCCTCAACTGTATGAATTCGTTCATCTTCATGGCTCTCACTGGTGCGGTAAAGTACTTGTTTCTGAAAAGTTCCTTGAACCTTTCCCATGTCATATTCGTGGCATCCTCGATACTTTTAATCGTATCCCACCAGTGGCCTGCACTTCCTCGTAACATGAAAGAAGCACACAGCACTCTGTCCCCCTCTAGAATTCTACTGTATTGAAACATGTTTTCCACCGTGCGTAACCAATCCTCTGCATCTGTGGGATCTGCTGCGTCCTCAAATATTGGAGGGCTCAGCTTTCGAAATCTTTCACAAACCATTTCCACACGTTCTACTTGACGTTGATTGTGATTAATATTAACCTCTGGCTGTCCACCCATATCTCTCTGTTGAATCAGTTGTTGTATCTGTTGGGACTGGCGCTCTACCAGTTCCATCAGGCGAGTAATCATCGCATCACTATTATTTCCTTCAGTAGGTGTTATTTGCTCAGCAACTCTATCACTTTCAGAACTTTCACCCATAATTCTTTCCATTTTGTCTACCAACTATAAGTCCTACACCACATGACCAATATAATATATAAAACACATAATAACACAAAATGAAAATAACACTTACACACGAAGCTGCTCTCCCAAGGAATGAGTTCATGTACATAGACAGTCTGCAGGACCCAAACCGTGCTCTGATACCACTCTGTCACGACCCACTTTTCATAACTTATAATTCTTTAATTAATATAAACATTATCATTATAAAATTTGCATATATATTTTTTTTTCCTCACATAATATATATTATCCAAACGGCCATACCAGTTCAACATACATAACTGGTTTCTGATACCACTTCAATCTACACCAACAGTTGACAATATATTTTTTTTTTATATATTACATAATAAAATATCAGCGGAAATAAAATAAACACACGGTCTAGCCCAACAGGTCGTCATCTATGTACATCCACTCGAAACCTTGTAGAAGCTCCACAGCTTTCACAGTACACCACCCACATACTCAAATATTATCAGGCTCACCTACAATGCATAAACTAGTGAGACAAAAATCTCAGTAAGTAGAAATCATGCATGACAATGCATGAAAATGCATTTATTTCCTAATCTACTAATTTGTCTCTTTTATTTAGAAAACTGTTCATGTTGCGGGATCCCCACGACACACTTATAATATGCACCCCAAATGAGCTCAATGGGGACGATTTTTCCGAACCCCGACAATAGTGACGAGAACGATTTTTCCGAACTCTGACAAAGTGGTGGGGACGATTTTTCCGAACCCCTGACAAAAATGTCGGGAACGATTTTTCCGAACCCTGACAGAGATGCATATATAGTGGCCGCACACACCATTAGTATCTTATTAATTTTGGGAAAACACTTTCATGATTATGCATGGTATGCAACCAGTGCAATTAAATATGCATCATAAATTATTTATGACATCAATATCAACATTTAATCATAAATAAAATAACAACTTAATTTAATTCACACAAATCCACATCATCTTGGATCACACGGATCTCTTATAATAACAACTCCATCTTGGATCACACAGATCCTTATAACCAACATCTTCTCAAGTCATACGGATATATTTTTAACAGTTCCCAATCACACAGATATATATAATACAATAATATTATTTCAAATTACATAAATCCACAACTTGTATAATCAATTAATCCCAAATAATTTATAACATAATTAAACTAATCACAAAATAATTTACAACATAATTATCACATATTAGTCACAAATAATTTACACACAACATATTTATGCATTGTAGTTGGACTTCTACTTACTTGGACTCCGACAATAATAACACTATAGATCCGTAAAGATCCGTAATTAATTCCTTCCTTCCCGTTCCAACACACTTCTTCCCTCAAATTTTTTTTTCTCTCTGCTGATTAATTGAAGTGTGTGAGGTGATGAAATCCTCAACACCCCATATATATATATACACGAATTTTTTTTTTTTTTTTATTAAAAACCAAAATTACGGCTGTGCAGCCATTTCAACTTTCAAATTTCAAAGTTTGCTGCTAGCAGCCATTTCAACTTTCAAATTGCAGCCACAAATTTTGACTTTCTTTTATTTTTTTTTTTTTATTTTTTTTTTATATTATATATTATATAATTATTATTATAATAAAAATACGTGTGATACTTAATAATTAAGAAAAGTGTATTTATACACATAAAATAATTTACTCATATATCCAAATTAATACACGAAAATATTTATGCACACATATATTCACATATTGTCACCATTATTATCACAGATGTCTCAAATAAAATGTAAAGATAAATAAAATTTAGAAATAATTGTCACATAATTATAAAATACACATAATACAAATTAAATTATATAAACACAGTAGTAGTGAGAAACTTGGGTATTACAATATGTGTAAACCGGATTCACACTTGAATCCTTTTGTCGACTATTATTTTTAGTAAATGAAAAATTACTTTTCAATTACTCTTTAATACATGAAAAATTACTCTTTAAAAATATGAACTATTATTATTCTTAATAAAAAATATTACTCTTCAAAAACTAATTTTTTATATACTAAAAAGTAATCTTAAAAAAAACAGAGCACACAAGACTCACTCGAAAAATAATTACTCATGAGATGTATATTGCTATATGAAACGTTGCATAATATATACGAGTGAATTTGGGGTAAATCGGGTTTACACGTGAATTCTATTTTTTTTTAAAATCACTATTTTGAACAAAAAGAATTACTCATTGAAAAATAATAATTTTTATTTAAAAGAGTAATAGTTTATATCTGTAAATAGTAATATTTATTAAAGAGTAGTCAATAAATTACAAAATAGAAACATGGTCAAATATGAATCCGATTTATACAAATGTTTGGCAATATATATTAACAAGATTCATTTTATAACTGTAAAAGTAATGTATATGTTAGCAAATAGGTAGGTTTTGTGTGAGACTGTATCATTTTACACTTTTTAAAATAGTTATCACTATCACTATAAAATATTATCACTTTTTATTCATACTATAAATTGTTTATGAAATAATATTCTCACTTTTTCATTAATTTGATATCACTTTTTATTATAAAAATTACCACATTTTATATGTCTCACGTAATTCATTACACTACAAAAAAACTATTTTTATCAACGGAATATTCTGCTGGTAAAAGCCTTAAATCCATTGTTAAATTGACTTACCAACGGATTAACAATGGAATCCGTTGGTAAAGTGGTGGTTTTGTAAATTTTTAGCAACGAAAAATCGATTCCCTTGGTAATCTGTTGCTAATAATTCCGTTGGTAATTTATATAATGATTCCGTTGGTAATCCGTTGGTAAATACCAACGGATTGAATTATGTTGCTAAAATAGAGAGTAAATCCGTTGCGCTAAAATAAAAATACTCCCTCCGTCCCGGGTATTTTTACCCGTTTGTACGGGCACGGAGATTAAGACGTTTTATTTTTTTAATATATAATGTAAGAGAAAGTAGGGATAAATTAGTAATTTAAAAAGAAAAAGTGAATAAAGTTATTGAGAATGATGAATAAAGTGTCAAAAAGTAATTAAAGTTGTTGGGATTGTAAAAAGTATGTAATAAAATATTATGTATTTTTGCCAAAAATGGAATGGGTAAAAATACGTGGGACACCCCAAAATGGAAAGTGGGTAAAAATACGTGGGACGGAGGGAGTATCATTTTTGTTGTTAATTCATTGGTAATTACCAACTGATTAAATTCCGTTGGTAAATTCGATTGCTAAAAAATATTTTTTTACTTAGTGTTACATGAAACATTCTCAGATAAGTCTCTGTAAATACGCAATTAATTAATTTGCTTATAACTAGCTATATCCACAATTAAATAAATGAATTATATATTACTTCAAATGTAAAATTATATCTAGACAGTAAAATAATTTTTTAATTTTTTAGCAATGAATATCTAAACTGATTGATAATTATTTTTTGTTGGTAGCTAATAATTAGATTCACAATTTATACAATAATTTTGTTACTAAATAACAAAGAGTATTATTTAGTTGATAAAAATATTATAAAATTGTTAATACTTCATTACTAAAATATAAAATATTTTATTTGAATGATTATCAATTTTTATTAATAATGTATTTTTTTATTAAAATATTATAAATTTTAATATGTGAACTCATTTTTTGATACGGTCTCACCTAAAATTTTGCCTACATATAAATATCAATTAATGTGAATATGATGAGTAATTTATTAAAGTATAATACTCATTCCGTCCGCTCGAAAGAGAGTATTTTTCTATTTTGATCGTCCACTGCAAAGAGAGTCATTTCATTTTTTATACATATGAGACCCACACAAACCCATTAATACAATTAAAATACGTGGCCCACAGTCCCATTAATACAACTACTCATTATACATTAAATAATAATACTCCTTAATCAAGGTGCACAAAAGTAAAAGACCCTATTTCGGGTGTAGGGAGGGAGTATATGATTTTAAATTTGAAAAATATAATTAATTAACATGATGTAACTTAAAATATGATTTTAATAAGTTATACTTAATTTTTCACATTTTAGTAAAACATGCTTTAATAAATCATTTATCGTAATTTAATACTCCTAGATCATATTTTATATGTATCATTTAATTAATGAATATAGAATAATGAATGGAATCATATTCTAATTTTACATTAATAATTATATAATTTTAATAATTATATATATAATAATGTATATTGCGAATAATAATATGCATAGGTATATATATATGGATCGTTTAAAAGCTATAGATAAACTTTGATTTTTTAATAAAAATATTTAATGCATAATAAATATTAAATCTTTAAATATGCAAAAGGGAATTTTTATAGTCAATTAATTCTGGGTTTAAAAGGAATATTCAGGGCTATAACAGTACTTTTAGAGAAACTAAGTGCATTTGATCGGATCAAATTAATCCGAAGAGCACTGTCCTTTTTTTTTTTCTGGGCTCAAACCATGAGTAGGGATCGGGTATAGAATAGTTGATGAAAATGATTATTTACTAAAATCAATATTCATTAATTTCTTTCAAGACTATGTCCATCAAATATTGTAAATCACCCCACCAAATAGAGACGTTTCGCACGCGTTTTAATGATGATGGTTACAAATTGAATTTGAACTTTAAATCCGTTAGGTACAAATTTATTTTATTTAAAATAATTTTAAGAAATTTTATTTTTTTCGAAATAGTTCCATAACTTTTAAATTCTCACCAAAATAATCATTTTTCTAAAAAAATGTTTAATTTTTCTAATTCTATGGATTTAGACTAAATCGATGCTTTTACAAAATTATAGAACAAAATTAATATAAAAAATTTTTTGGAACAAAATCGAAACAAAACTAAAAGATTTTGAACGAAAATTAATATCCTAACTACTTTATAACTTTTTCAAATAAAATAAGAAGATATAGCACAATTTATATTTTAAACTCCATTTATGTGTAGTATGATAATTTGTTACCTTACAATATTATAGGAAATGTAACAAATTTTAAAAAATGTAGTGAAAATTATCATGGGGGTGCTTCTTATGATTAATGAGCCATGCGACCCCAAAAACTTGATGTGAAATCGTATGAAATCCTTTGCAGTAAAAAAAAAAAAGGAAAATATACGTCCACTCTTTTTGTCCCATAACAATTTATTTTAGTCTGTCCCTAACTTCCGATATAATGTGAACAATTTAAAATAACAAAATCATTCAATACTATAACCTCATCAAAATTATACATAATATATTTTTTTTAATTATTTATAAAACTAAACTACACTACAAAAGTTAATGTAGTTGGTTCAAAAATGTATTTTCTTAATCTCCGTACATACTCAATTGTTCATAATTGACCGGAGTCAGGGAGTACATAGTATTAAAAAAAAAGATACGGAGTTTATCGATTCAAGACTTGAAAAATGGATAAACTATCAATTTGGGGCCTAAATTATTTTTTCTATCGATTAGGGGTCTGAATTATACTCGCAAACCTGTCAAACCAGGATCTGATTTCGTGCCTTGAATTGATAAAATAGGAGCCAATTGTGATAAATTCAGATCCTGAATGAGTAATTTTATATAATTCATAATTCAAGCATTTAATTGATAATTTACAACTTTTCAGATCTTAAATTGAGAATATTTTTTGGAGGGTAAAAAAATGATAACTTATTAAAATGAATCATAGGGGACAATTTCAGATAATTATTTCACATTAAAAAAAAAGTTTAATCAACTGTATATGTGTAATTGAAAAAATGCAAATTATTTTGTAATGTGGAAAATGGCTTTTTCTTTGGGGGTAGGGTTAAAATCAGAGTCGCAATTTACTTTCTGTTTCTTTAAATATCAATTCGATCGTACAAGATTATAGTGAAGGAATAAATTAAAATCCAGCACCATTAAATTAAAAGATGATAATATAGATCTAATGGGACCAAATGCAACACCAAAGTCCAAGGAGATAATTGCTCAGATATCTATGAACATGAGTGCAAGTGTGGGACAACAATAGAGAATTCCTGTGTGTTTTTTATAAGCTAATTCTTGATTAAAGTGGGATCGGGTCCCATAATCAAAATCTCTAGAATCTGATCTCTCTCTCTGTCTCTCTCCTCCCTCTCTCTCTCTCTTCTTGGTGTTCTAAGCTTTTCAAGAATGGTTCTCTAACAAAGACCACAACTAGCATGGGACTCATCACTTTCATTAAGGGTTGCACACTTTCTTCATCCACACCCTCATAAACTTTTCTTAATTTTCTTTCTCTTTTTAATTACTTAATGAAAAAAGAGAGTAGCCCTTGAGTTGGATTGATTCATTTTGGTGTAATTTTGTAGTGTTTGATTCACTTTGTTTGGTGAGATTAAAGATTTTAGTGTTTTTGATGATTGAGTTTAATTTGCAGTTTGGTAGGAGTTCCTAATAGGAATCATGAATTCTCTGTTTTCAATTTCTTTTGTGGTTCGATTCACAGATATGAAAAATCTCTACTATAATCTGTATCTGATGATCGAAAGCAGCACGCAATTTTGAATTCAATTCCTTTGAATTAAATTAAATTAAATTAAATTAAGGTTACCAGTTTGAAGGTTTCCGGCGCCGATGAACTTCCACCATCGGCCGCGCCGCCTGCTACTCGACGCTCAAATCGGCGGCGCTCCGCCAATTAACGGCAGCAGAATCCACGGCCAGTACAGCAGAGTGGCGAATTTCGACACCAACATGGTGATAATCCTGGCAGCTTTACTGTGTGCTTTGATCTGCGCTCTCGGTATAAATTCGATTATCAGATGCATCCTGCGTTGCGCCACCAGGATGAATCCGGGGACGGCGGCCGAACCGCCGCCGCGGTTCGGGCGGAAGGGGCTGAAGAAGGCGGCGCTGCGGAAGATCCCGGTGGCGGTGTACGGGTCGGAGCAGGTGGTCGGGTCGACGGAATGCCCGATTTGCTTGGGCGAGTTTTCGGATGGAGAGAAAATACGAGTGCTTCCGAAATGCCACCATTGTTTTCACGTGAAGTGTGTTGATATGTGGTTAGCTTCTCATTCTTCGTGTCCGACGTGCCGCCAGTCGCTGGCGGAGGAGCAGGCGGAGTGCGATGGTGGAGCGGTGCAGTTAGCAAATGGTGATGCTGCTGAAGAGGGGGGCTAGCAGTTAATTTTTCTTTCTTTCTTTTTTTTCTTATATATTTTAGGGAAAATAGATTTTTTTTGTCCGCTAGCTTTGCCCAATTTTGAATTTAGTCCATAAATTCTTCACTTTTTGAAAATCGTCCATTATATTGCAGAATTTTAAAAATCGTCCATTATATTTGAAAATTTTGAAAATCGTCCATCATGTTTATCAAGTTCAACAAAATCGTCCGTTTCAACAGGTCATTAGCAGGTTATTCTAAAAAATAAAAATAAAAAATATGTAATATATATATATATATATATATATATATATATACTATTTTAAAAAAAATAGCCTCCACTAAGAATTTATATTATATTCTCTCCGTCCGCCCGAAAGAGGGCATTTTACTTTTATACACGTTGATTAAGAAGTATTGTTATTTAATGTGTAGTGGATAGTTGTATTAGTGGGAGTGTGGATCCCATATTTTAATTGTATTAGTGGGTGTGTGTGGATCTCATGTGTGTAAAAAAGGAAGTGACCCTCTTTGGAACGGATGACCAAAATGGAAAAAAGACTCTCTTTCGAGCGGACGGAGGAAGTATCAATATTTAGTCAAATTTGCTCCACTTTAGTAATGAGATTAATATTGTTTGTTTGGTATACGAAAATGAAAAGTGAAAAGTGAGATAAAATTGGTTAAATAAAAATATGATATAAATTAATTGGAGTGAAAATATTTAAATGAACTACCGGTCAAAGGACCAAAATGTTGAATTTTATGAAGTTAATGGACTAATTTCAAAATTGTTATAAAATTAATGGACTAATTTTAAAATTAAAAAAGTTAATGGACTAATTTCAAAATGAATGAAAGTTAGTGGACGAAAAAATCTATTTTTCCTAAATTTTATGTGAATGAACAAGAAATTGTTTTAATTTCTTTTCATATAGAAAAATGTTTTATTCATTAATTTATTGACTTGGAGATACTTTAAAAAAAATTCTTGAAGGTGTTTAGTTGCAATGAGTAAAATTGGCGGTAAGCCCAAATGCAAATAATATTAAAATTATTTTTAGTAAATAAAAAATTATTTTTTAAATGATGAACAATTAATTTTCTTTAAAAATATTAGTCTCTGATAAAACTAAGTTGGGTATAAAAAAAGGCAAAAGCTCCTGCCCCCTCGGGGACAAAAGACACGGTCCGTGTCCTCATGTGAATACAACACTTCCCCTCTCTATTCTATTTAAACCTATGTATTGCTAGAGAATTTAAATTGTGAAAGGGCATGGAAATTGCAAAGGGGCACGAATCTAAATTCATGTGCCCGACGCACAAGAGACTCACCCATACAAAATTCTTGACTGTTAAAAAAATGGTTCAACATATGTAACTATTGTAGGCACAATCAAATGTTGCATTTTTTTTTCTTCCAAAAATAATATTATAACTATCCACCCGGAATGTTCTCATTTTTCATTATAGAAATCCTATCATTTTTCATTTTTAGATATATAAGGAATTCAATCACCACTAATATAATTAAAATATGAGACGCGCATACTCCATTAATACAATTATACAACTACCCAACTTAAATAATAAGAGTAATATTTCTTAATTCACATGAAAAAAACAAATAACAAATGTAAAGCAGTCGGTGGGATGAATGAGTACTATTATTTTATTATTAGTTATAATTTTTGTTTATTTGTTTTTATTGTCGTATCTCATTTCTGTCGCAGTGTTTCTTAATTTTATGTATTTTTTTATTAATTTAGTATTTAAATTAAAAGTCGATATGAAAGATGAAATGGGTACCAAACCTAACTAAAAATAAAGATTAAATGAATAAGGCAAAGACTAGAATACAACCGTCTTACTAATTTCAAAATGTACAACCTCCTTCTTTCACATTTAGTGTGTATTTTTCTCTCTTTTTTTTAATTGTTGCTGTTATTGTTTTTTTTTTTATTTTTTATTTAATTTTGGGGATATAATTATAGTTTTACCCTTATGGTTTAGGGTATAATTTATCCCTAGGGTTTAGGGTATAATTATAATTTTACCCTTGTGGTTTAGGGTGTAATTTATCCCTAGGGTTTAGGGTTTAGGGTTTAGGGTATAATTGTAATTTTACCTTTGTGCTTTAGGGTATAATTTATCCCTAGGGTGTAGGGTTTAGGGTATAATTGTAATTTTGCCCTTGTCGTTTAGGGTATAATTTATCCCTAGGGTTAATGGTTTATTATTTAGGGTATAATTGTAATTTTACCCTTGTGATTTTGGGTATAATTTATCTTTAGGGTTTAAGGTATACTAGTCATTTAAATAAAATAAATTTAAAAATAAAATAAAAAACAACATTAATGAAGGAGCAGGAATTAATTAAGAAGAGTGAGAACCAAGGGTCTACCAATTGAATTGGTACCCCTAGTTGTACCATAGTCCCTCTCTAAAAAAAATACTCCCTCCGTCCCCTTTCAAGGGTATCATTTTTTTATTTTGGGTGTCCGCCCCCAAAGGTTTTATTTCATTTTTTATACATATGGGACCCACACACACTAACTAATACAACTAAAAATGGGACTCACACCTCCACTAATATAACAACCCACTACACATTAAATAATAATATTTCTTAATTCATGTGCAAAAAACAAATGGCACTCTTAGAGGCTGACGGAGGGAGTATATGGTTATTTTTTATATTTAACCTCATATAATACTTTTGGGCAGTGTGCAGTAAAAACTAAAATGGCAGCAGAAATAGATTGGGTTAGTGGTGGATAAATTCTAGTGTGTCAAACGATCGAGTCGTGTGGCATATATATATTCTTGGATTCAGCTGTAAAGACATGAGAATCAATAAATGGATATAATTTTTCTTTGATTTTGATTGTAATACCCATTAAGTGAAAAATCTTGATTTTTATTTTCATTATGTTTTATGATCTCTTATTTGATACATTTGAATATATGGCCATGAAAAAATTAAATCATATAAAATATACTCATGTCATTTAAAAAAATTTCGCCTGTTCTATTTGAGTTGATATCCATCACGATTAAAAAAAAGTACAAGAGATATTCAGAATACAATACAGTTTATATCAAATATGGTTATCTAAGAATTTTAGGAACTATTTCAATAAGTGGATCTTAATTTCTTTCACAATATTTTAATCTTGAGCTCACTGCTGTGGAAAACAATTTCATTTTTTTGCCTTCCATAAATTCCAATAAATGCATTGTCAATCAAAATGAACACGCTTCTAATTACTAGTGAAAACAACTTCATTTTAGCCTTTCATAAATTTCAATAAGTGCATTGTCAAATCAAAATAAAAACAACGTCATTTTTTGCTTTTCATAAATTCCAATAAGTGCTTCTTATTATTTTACCATAATAATCTTGAGCTAACTGCATTTTTGCTTTCCATAAAGTCCAATAAGTGCTTCTGATTACTTTACCATAATAATCTTGAGCTAACTGCTGTGGAAAACAACTTCATTTTTTGCCTTCCATAAATTCCAATAAGTGCATTGTCAAATCAAAATAAACACGCTTCTTATTACTAGCCGTGAAAACAATTTTATTTTTTGTCTTCCATAAATTTCAAAATAAACACGCTTCTTATTACTAGCAGTGAAAACAATTTTATTTTTGTCTTCAATAAATTTCAATAGGTGCATTGCCAAATCAAAATTAACACGCTTCTGATTACCTTACCATAACCTTCATACACAAAAGTATAAAATTGTTCAGGTGGCTTATTTTCCATAGAGCATTGTAATCCTTACCGGGCATGAAATATGGCTAGGTGATGTGAGCACTATATAATGTTTCATAAAAGCATGGAATGGAATTGAATTGATGAGAAGCACATGGGATTTGGATGGATAAGTAAGATGATAAATATGATGGTTGGAACACAGAGAATCAAGACAGAGAAGAGTGCTCCTAGAATGGAATCTCACTCTCTTTTCTTTATTTCACTCTTCAACCCCATATTCCCATATTGGCTAACAAAACCACCTTTTCTTTTCTTCATTAAAATGAACTAAGAATAGGATTTTGATTTGACTAGTTGATGAGCATCATTCAACAATCAACATGTGTATGCCCACCCTAGGAATCTCATCATCTTTTATATATATGTGGATGCTTTTTAAGTGTGAGTTTCTTATGCGCTCGAGCACACGGATTTAGATTCGTGCCCCTTTATAATTTAAACTCTCTAGCAATACATAAGTTTAAATATAATAGGGAGGGGAAGGGTTGTATTCACATAGGAACACAGACATGTGTCCTCGTGTCCCCTGGAGCGCAGGAGCTTTTGCCTGCTTTTAATCACTCATTTACATCTACCTATAAATATTTAAAAGATCAATTTGAATTGAACCATGTATACCCTATTGAGACGTAGTTCCATACATTGGGGAATAGTTGTTCTCTTGTGGGAAGTGTTACATTTTAAGACGTCAAAATGTTATTCTTTAAAATAAGAGTTATAACTTCTCATACATAAAAATAGGAGTACTTAATCCCAAGAATACATTCACACTTTTCATTCTAATCTGTTCCAAAAATACTTTCACACCCTAAAAATGGAAACAATACACAATACCAATAACCTTATACTACTACAATATTACAAAAATGTCACCTTCTTCCTATACACAATCTAGTCAAAATCAACTACTCCCTCGGTTCCAGGAAAGATTGCACCCCCTTTCCTGGCACGGAGATTAATAAAGTGGTGACTTTTAGGTGTATTATGGTATTTTTTTGGTAATAAATACTCCCTCCGTCCCCCAAAGTATTTCACACTTCACTTTTACTAAAAATGGTAATGAATACACTATAATAATACCTACTTTTTACACATATCCCAACAAAATACTCACTTTTTCACACATTCCAATAACTTTACACACCTTTTTCATTAAATTAACTAAAATATTTTTTCTCTTTCTTACTTTATACTTAAAAAAATAAATTTTTCTTAAACTCCGCGCACACAAATACGTGAAATACATCGGGGGACGGAGGGAGTAAATGATAAAGTATGTTAAATGTGTTAAGTATAAGTGTTTTTTTTTGTAAATAAAGTGCATGGAGAAGGATGATTGTGTTTGACTTTTTGCTTTTTTAGGAATGTGCAAACTTTTATGGAATAACTCAAAATAGAAAATATGTCATCTTTCCTTGAACGGAGGGAGTATATCATAAGGGAGTACTACTTTTCATCTCCCAAAGTACTAATCCTTAGAATATTTGAGTAGATCTCTCCTCTAAAAGATACTATAACTTATCATAGACAAGAATAATATTACCGTTTGTACGGTAAAATATCATTCTCTTATATTGAAGAATAAGACTTCATCATATATAAAATAATAGAAAAATGAAACACACGGTAACTTTGAATACTCGAGACACGGTAACTTTAATACTCGAGGCATACTAAAATATAATATGTACATGCATAAATACTTTAAACATTCTAGTTTTTTTGTAAAGTAAGAAGGATAAGAGAAATATAAAGAAGATGAGAAAAATACAGAGGAGTGGAGAGAAAAAGAGATTTTATTAATGGTGTTGATATCAATCTGTACAAAATTATAATATGCTCACTCTTTATATAGAGAAGAGAAATGATACAGTGATAAATAAACTCTCTTCTTATTCTAATGATAAAAGGAGTAATGTTCATATAAAATATTTCACAACACTCCCCCTTGGACATTACGATGTACGACATATGCATGCCTCGTTAAAAACCTTGCTAGAAAACCCTTTGAGAAAAATCAGTCAAGGAAAATAGTATATATCTTATCATTTAATATTTCATATTAGCTGCCTCATTAAAAAGACTTTCAACCAAGGAAACCTCGTAAGAAAAAACTTAGTTAAAGAAAAAGAGTACAGCTTGGTTTTCAAGACCAATCTTCACGATTATTTAGAAGTTATTTCTTCCCAAAGACATTTAGTTTGCATGTCTTATTAAAAAACTTCAACTAAGAAAACCTTTAACGAAAAAACTTAGTTAAGGAAAAGAGTGTACATCTTATGATTTTGATGTATTGCATTAGTTGCCTCTTTAAAAACCTTAGAGTAAGAAAACCCATGGGGAAAAACTTAGTAAAGGAAAAATAGTACAACTATTAGTCTTCAGGACTTAATCTTCTGGATTGTTTAGAAATTACCGCTCCCCCTGAAAATAGGGATATATTGTAATATAATTGCTGATCTTCAAGATCGAAAATTTGAAATTTACTTGGAATCGTCACTCCCCCTGAAGACGACAATCTTCTGGGTCTAGATAATACAATACTACAAGGACATACTAAAATATAATTTGGGAGTAAACAAAACAATGATAAATAATTTACATGAGCAAATGCTATTTGTAATACTCACTGTTCTTCTAGAGCATGTAAATTTGTCATGTCTCGCATAATATAATTAATTGATCATCCATACAACACATAATTTATTGTCTTATAAAAGATTGGGGAAATTAGTCTTTCATCATGCCCCATGGGCTATATATTTATTATATGAACAATCTTATCCTTACACCAATTTGAAACATCACATTAAGGGATCATTTGATTAACATTCAAATCAATATGCCAATTTCACGTTGGTTTCTTATAAATAAACCAATATATTTTGTATCTACGAGATACTTGAGGATATGTTTAATTTCATGCAACTTCTCTTTGTTTGAGAGTCATAAAATATTACTAGCAAGTTCATCATAAGTGCATATCAGGCCTGATACAATTATGAAAAACCATGTGCTTTAAAAGCACTGAATGGAGGGACTTCTAGCCCAAAATATCCTTATTATATACTTCAAGTATATAGACATTTGTTTTCCACTTCAAAAGATAAAATGACAATTGACATACAACATAAATAGATATATCGAACATTCATCTAAAACAAACATAAAAAAGATTAACTGGTGTTTAAACTTTAAGATATTCTCAATCTACAGGTTAAGACAACTTTTTTGTTTATCCAAATTCTTTCATTCTGAAAAATCCGTCATGTTTGCATATGTTACCTTATATAAATTTCTTATACATTTCAATCTTAAACCATTCATATACACACAATTTTCATTCTTCTTCAGGAAGAAACAACAAATTGAAATGTAGCATATCCATATTAACTGTTTTAAGGTCTGGCAATGATCAATATTATAGTTATATATTGTGATATTTTATTCTCATCCAATTTGAGAAGTTTTAATCCTTCGAGGATTTTCATGTATATTATATAATGTTGTGTATTTACTGCATATCTAAATATATTGAAACTGTCATATAAATTAAGTAGTGAAACGTAATATATAATGAGAGAGTATGTATCATTTATATATTGGGCCTCTGCAAGAACCCTATGAGCTTTAACTACACCAGTCTATCATTCATATGTCCTTCTGGGACAAATATTTATATCATTTCAAATAATATTCAAATAAATATTTAATGAGTTAAGCTCAACCTCATTACTTTATACTGTCTTACCAAATTTTTTGTGCTTCTGGCACTTTGATATCGAATATAAGTTCTGGATCCAGATTATTATTTAAGACAGTAAAAGCAATCAAAGAGACAATGGGTTGTCGACAACTTTCTATTTCAATCCATATTCTTCTCCCAACTTTTATAATATTATCTATATTTATATAACTAAATTCTCGTCATTTCTCAATACATATGGATCTAGCCGTTTCGCATACCCAGTATTTTGATGCACGTGCGAATTTACTGGGAATTTATTTTCTGGACCAATCTATAGAAAAGAGTTTTTATTATAAAAACAAATTTCTCAGATAATTTTGGAAGTGACTATTTATTCTTAAAATTAATTTCCGCGGATATTTAATTTTCAAACATAAAGTCGTTCACGCTTCTAGCGTTGATCCAATAATTTTTTAAAATATTATGTCCCTGGGGACTCCACTTCCAGTGGTCATTGATTATAAATATAAGGGACTTTGTCACTTCATTATAATAGTTTGACAGTTTATTTGCTATTGCAAACATATAATCTTTTAAACTTCTGGTTCAGTCAATCTAGTGCAAAATAATATAATTTTTTAGCATTCACATAAATATTGGGTTTAAATCTCCCCCTAATGTCGTGAAATAATTTCATTAAATGAGCAATTAGCGTACTAAAAAAATATATTGATCCCCTATATTGGTTTTATAAAAATTGATGGATAATTATCATTAGAATGCCGTGGTAATATATAAAATATTAATTGCACAATTCAAAATTTGCAGATGGAAAATGTTTAAGGCTTCTGGCCATAATTGAACAACACTAGTTAAAAAGGAGTATAATTATGATATGCAAGAGCCAGAATTTGTGTTTAGTATTTCAAGTTTCCCCAAATATTAATTGTTAGAATAAAATATTCACTGCGTATGAACATAAAACATTGGATGTTCCAAATTTTTTTTAATATTATCAGTTGATATTAATTTCAATTGACTAACTCAAATATTTAATATTTGAGCTCTTCATATGTAATTTTATTTGTATTAGTGCACTATGAATAATAATGTATTTATTCAGTGGATACATCAATAAAATATTTTGGTCATGACATTAAAAATTTGACCAATTTTTCTCTTTGAAACTTTTGAATATATTAATTAGGAGAAATAATGCCACGCCCCGACCCCAGACAGAACGTGACAACCGCCACGTTAACCATAAATTTCGCAGAATGGGTGCATTCCACTCCACAAAGTTTATAGAAAACGTAAGGCTTGCTATCAAGTACCTGTAGAACTGAACAACTGATAGGACATCATCTCATAAAGTATCAACAAGGATTTACAAAGGTACAAAATACAACGATATAACTTAGTTTAAAGAAAATATACATGAACGATATAACATCGCGAGGGTACAAAAAGAACATCAAGGGATCACCAAATATAAACTATACAATCTCGCCAATGAATCCGTCAATTTACATAAAAGAGAAAGTACCCAAAACACTGATTGGATGACGAGCAAACGATAGGCAAACCTCCAACCAAAACGATATCAACAGCCTGAAAAGGAAAGAATGATGGGGGTGAGCAAAACCACTAGCTCAGTGTGGTGATAAGCCGGTCACCCCGACCCTTATACGAAGCATGTATTCCCACTCGCGGTTCATAACATAAAATCCAATATTTTGTCCCACAATAACTATTTCTCACTCTGTATACATATTAATGAAAATAAAAACCTTAGTGCACATTTACGAATAACACAATTAGTTCAAACAACATGTTATCACATAAAAGACGCATGGGTAGTCAATATCCTCCTCGAACTGAGCTCTCCGTCGAGAGACAGTTCAAGCCCGTCATCGTTACTCTAGATAAAATACACATTAATATTCTTTCTCAACACGCCAAGTGCTAAAGTTCACAACTCAATATCGACGTGAATACTTGAAATGATCAAACGTATAAACATATATGACTGCATGTCCCACACCGGTGACGTTGACTGAGCCTATAATAGACTGATCCATCTAACGATCACCCTCCAGAGTATCAGTATTTGGCAAATGGACAGGTGCCCCGTTAGATCTAACTCACCCGGGTTTGCCAAGCCACGGGCAACTTGGTTGTCACTCTAACTCACCCGAACCGCGATAATTCTGGCTACTTAATCAATGTCGCTCCAACTCACCCGAACCGTGACCAATTCGGGCTACTTAACCTTGGTACCAGGCATACATATGCATATGCATCATAAGATGAATAACGACTCAAGTTAGAGTCTTAATTGGCACACAAGAATAACCAGAAATCAATTCTCAAATAATTCACAATAAATGCTATCAGATATCGAGCCGGCAATGCTCTTCAACATAAGCTAAAATCAATAATACTCATAAAATGGCTAACAGGACCCTAACCAGAGCAATCGAGCCAATCAGGCTCTTTAACACATAACACAATACCAAATAATTTTCTTATTAATTAACTAAAACTAAAATAAATGCACATTTATCGAGGGTCCACACTTCCCACAAGAGAAGGCGTTCCCGAATTATCAACTCACAAGGAAGTGATTAACTCTCTCCGAAATCTGAAGTCGGTCCCTTGCCCTTCGTCGATGGTTCTTTACCTAGAAAGGAGATGAGCAATTAAAGACAAATCAAATATAACTAACTATTAGCGGTAACATCACCTTTCATTGCTAAAAACAAATCCTAATCGAGTTCGAACGAGTCGATATTAAATAAAAATGGCATGTAACTCCTTAACATCAGTTCCCAATCCCACATAACCCGTTTCAATACATTAACTAAACGAAACGATAGAAAATAAGTTTGAATTCGACATAAAAATTTTGAAATTTTCCAGCTAGCGGCAGTTTACGAGAAAAATCATAACTAATTGTAGAATAATCGGATTGAGGCGTTTCAAGTGGCTACGGAAAGCTAACGAGTTCAGCTACGTACAGAAATTAAGTTTATAAACTTTTGAGGGCAATAGCTATATCAAAATCAGTTCGAACAGTCTGTGAATTACCCACATACCAAAAAGAAAAACTCCACAAAATTACAAAACCATGGAAGAAGGAAGCTTAATTCACACACCACTTACCTCAAAACAACTTAGAAACTACCTAGGATAAGGGTTGTAAGGGAGAATTTGATCAACAAGGGTTTCTCCTCTTCACTCTCTTCTTTTCCCTCTTTTGTTTTTCTTCTCCCGTTCTTCTCTCTTTTTTTTTTTTTTAACTTTAGCCTTAATAATTATATATCAGGTCATTTAAGTGGGCTGAAACTTTGGGCCACAAAATAAATAAATAAATAAATAAGTTTGGGCTTTCTAAAAGAAAATATAGTTGGGCTAAGATAGAGCTGGCCTTTTGGGCCATAAAAATAAATAAATAGGTTTTGAGCTTTCTAAAAAAAATCTAGTTGGGCTAAGATATTATAAATAATTCCAACTTCCGTATGTAAATATCATACCATAAAATTTCCACACAAACTTCATTAGTGTCATTTCATTTTCAAATATCAATATCACAACAATATATATATATATATATATATATATATATATATATATATATATATATATATATATATATATATATATATATATATATATATATGTGTGTGTGTGTGTGTGTGTGTGTGTGTGTGTGTGTGTGTGTGTGTGTATCCAACTATCATCTTATAAGATATGCATGATCAGGACAGAACCATTTAACAAATAATAATATAATATAACAACATATATGAATAAAATAAGCACAAGAACAAGAATATAATGTCATAAAAAAATCATATTTGAATAAATATTTTGCAAATATGTAAAATTTTTAAATAAATATGCAATGTAATATAGCTAAATTGTATAGTCTTTTTAAAAAATCTCAAAAATTGAAATTATATATGGTCACAATAATTTTCGAGTTTAGGCTCCAAATTGTCATCATTGACTTGGTCGATATTTTATTTGCTTCAGGCAAATAAATTTTTATTTACACCACTTTTATTCCACAAATACTTTTTTTTTTCATATTTTGAAATTTCACAACCAAGTGATTTGGTGTGCGATATATATATGACCAATGACCCTCTATCCACATCCATGAAAAATTTACTTCTGCTGGAGTACTTATTGAGTGAGATTTATATTCTATGCATAAGTATTATTTTGAGGCAAACTTGGACTACCTCGACCACTTTGATAAAATCAATTTAAATTTTCTCGTTTTCTCAACTACTATAAGGAAGAGTCCAATTTGTCCATTTTCCACTATCTCTTGTTTTTTGTTTTTTTATCACTTCCATGTCAGGTATAATTCTTTTGTAATGCACCATTCTTCTGGAATGTACTAAATGCGTGAAGCATAGGTTTTGAACCAACTAATCTATAATTATGATTTTTCATTAATAATTAGTTATATTTTTCTGCTACCAATAATGCAGAAATTATCTCTGAATAATTAGTATAAATTTTAGCTCTGTACTGCTGCTGGAGTACGGGGATGATAACATGGAAGGTGGAAAGGGTGTTTTTCAATCAATTCTTATTTTGTAATGTTCTACTTACATATTAAAATTGAATTGTATTATGTTATATATTTAAAATCTTGAAATCTTAGATTCAGCCAGTCAAATCGAGGATGAATATAACAATTTGCTAATCAAAACGATCCTTCAGGAATTGCCATAAAATTAGAAGATATTATTCTATTAGATTTAGTGCTTTAGCTTTTAGGGCAGGAGTATATTCACCTTGTGAAATAGTTTCACTTGAATCATAGGAGATGAATTTCAACATCTAAAGCCATGTTAAATATTTATTGGGAAGAGGAGTATATATTTATTGAAATCAAATGTGAATTCGATATATTTTCTTTTAATGAGGTCGGAAATTTTCAATGAACCACAAATTTAAGTTAAATTTCATATATCAAGATATGAATAAATATTTTTAATATTTGCTTAATATGGACACATAATCATCAATTTCCTCATTTAGTATGCCAGACTTTTTTCTTTTTGATTAAATGTGTCACCTTTAAAAAAAAAAAAAAAGCACCACGTCAGCTAATTTATTAAGTTGAGTAAGTAGGATAACATTATACTCCACAATACATTGTGAACAATATTAATTTACACAAAGTATTTCGTACACATATCAGTTTCTTTTAAAATGGAGATGTAACAAATATTTTCTTTTATTTATAAAAATAATCCATGTTGACTACGAAGTATCGACCAAATAATCTCTAGTATCTCTAGTTTGATGATGTATAAGAATAATACTACACATGTTCAATCATGCATATTTGAAAATATATCTTACCATATTTGTTAAAATTAAGTAAAATCAAGAGGTGAATCTTGTATTGAAATAAATAATTGAATGGCAGAATAAAAAATTCCTAATTAAAATCAATTAAAGTTGCCATATATGTTGAAAAGGGCTTATGGCAAACCAAACAAATTAGAGTCTATATTGGATGCACCCGGGTGCAAGGACGCACACATATGTGTATGTCTTTTTATTTTATTTTGTATAGATATATTCTATTTTGTATTAGTATTTTTTAATAATTGTATACTTTTTTCACATTAAGTTTTCATTAAAAAAACTAACATACATATGTGTATAATATTTTATTAAATATTATATACAATTTTTCATTAAAAAAATTAACAATTAAATTGTATAAATTTTTACTCTTAATTGTATATGTTCTTGTTTATATTTGTATATGAGGTGCACCCAAGTGCACACAATAAATGGCCAACAAATTAATTGCAGAAATTAATTATATGGTTAATTAATTTTAAGTTATAATAATTGATTTAATATGTAATCAAATCATTTGTTTTAATAAATTTCTAAATATCAAATCTTTAAATTGATGCAACACACAGAATATAGTTTTCAAGATGTGGCAGTCCTATACGACAAAAAAATTGCAATCACTGGACGCATACTTTAATTTATACATTTATACGAAAACAATTCGATAAAAAAAAAATGCATAAAGCAATTCATTAGCCTATGCGCATAGATTATTGTCTGTAATATTCAAAATCACAATACATACATTCAAAATATTGTCTATATCACACTAAGAATATTACAATCTGTAAAGTGATAGTGAATTCATTCTTCAATTTATACACTTAAATCAATTTATATAAAATCGCAATGATCAAAATACCAAAGAACTTTAAATTTATTAGATCAATTTATTCCCCAAAATAATTAATCTATAATTAATCTAAACATACATGCGTATGTGTGTAAAGAAATAAAAGAGTAGCAAATTGATACAATTACTTTTTTCTTGATATTAACTGATAAAATATTAATTAGATTTAATTCTAATTATTAAGTAAAATTTTATCCGTTATTATATAGAAACATAATCAATAAAAAAATACCTCGTAGAAAAGATACGATTATTTTCTTGGGCCTTTTTCAAGTAGTAGTGACTCTCCCCTCGATTGCATATCAATTGCTCAGTAGGTTAAAGCGTGCTGATAACGTGTTGTAAAGTAAATGATAAGAAGGATAAGAGAAATATAGAGAAGATGAGAAAAATACAGAGAAGCAGGGAGAAAGAGAGATTTTATTAACGGCGTTGATATCAATCTGTACAAAACTATAATATTCTCACTCTTTATATAGAAAAGAGAAATGATATAGTGGTAAATAAACTCTCAAGCAGGGAGAAAGAGAGATTATATTAACGGCGTTGATATCAATCTGTACAAAACTATAATATTCTCACTCTTTATATAGAAAAGAGAAATGATATAGTGGTAAATAAATTCTCTTCTTATTCTAATGATAATAGGAGTAATGTCCATATAAAATATTTCACAACAGTTTTGATATATTTAATAGTTTAATACATGCATAAATACTTTAAACATTCTAGTTTTGATATGATTAATCATCAGTACAAGGGTCAAGGGGCAATATACCAAGAGGTAATTGGATCCCTGAATTCGTTTTTAAAAAAATACTAATAATTTAGCGAAGTTAATATATATTTCTAATTTGCACTTCGATAGCGTACTTTTTACACCAAAAATCCATTTCTATTTTCAAAAGGCAAAAGCTTGTGTGTGTCCGGGCACATGGAAGCACATTCCTTATACCTTTAAAATTTTGTAATAAATTTTATACCTTTTAGTATAAAGATGTGTACCCTTTATTTTATAAGGCAAAAACTTGTGTGCGCCTCGGCGCACGGAAGCACACTCCGTGTGCCTTTAGAATTTTGTGTTAAAATTGTATATCCTTTAGTATAAAGATGTGTACCCTTTATTTTCTGAAGAAAAATAAAAAATATAATGAAAAGTGTATACCCTTTAGAACAGAATGGTGTACCCTTATTAATTAAAGTGTATACCCTCTAGAACAAAATAATGTACATTTATCCATAATACTAAATTCTAAAGGCGCATGCAAGCCTCACTCTTTTCAAAATGACCAAGTCAATAAAAAAATAAAAAACAAATTTCCATAAACACAAAATCAATAATATACAAAATGTATATATATATTTTTGAAATGTATGAACTATTATAACATCTTTCACATATCCTCAATGTTGTAATTGGATCTACTTCTTTGCTCCATCTATCCATTCCCGTTATCTCTCTTCCCTCCACCATCACGGCCACTACAATCATGCTCTGGTCCAGATGTCATGTCCTCAAATGAAAAACGGTTTTTTCTCCTACATAAGTAGCACCAACAATGTAGAAGCTCCGACAAACTTCAAATCAATTGGAAATTGATCATTCTAAAATGATATATACAAATGCAAGTGCAAGTGCATGTGATGTGTTTAGTGTGTTTGGAATGCATGCTGGATGTTTCTATTTATACACCATTCCACTTAGCCATAGTAGCAACGCGCGTTGATTTCAATGTATTAATTGCTGAAGGTGCAAATTTCACTATTAAGCAATTATTGAAGAGTTTGACATGTGTCCAAGTTTTAACGACGAATCTGCTTCAAATTCAATGAATCTTTATGCAAAGAAAAATAAGAGTTCACAAACTGACTTGACTTTTGAGGATTTTCCTCCCATATTCAATGTGAGATATTAATTTTATATTAATTCTAACTGAGCCTCATTAAGCTCCATATAACATCTCCATTAGGTGAGCGAAGTTACACTCACCCTGTCACCCACTACTCTCATTTAATTGTTGATTAATTTAATAATTAATTTTTACTGACTAATTAAATTAATTCTCCAACAAACCACAACTACCTATATTATATCTCCACCAGCACCATTCAACTACCACCAATTGAGGCATTTATTGGGGATCCTCCCCTCCCCAAACTGTCCAAACGAATGATATGGGCCTCAACTATGTTTAATGAGCCTAAATATCCAATGGGCTTGTTAAAGCCCAACGGCATCACTCCATTGGCCCAAAAGAGCATTGCCTGGCTTAATTTTTGGAGACCTCTCTCTCTCTCTCTCTCTCTCTTTGAAACTTTCTTTGAGAATAGACTGCAACCATTTGAGGGTGCTAATGTGATGGGATACGCAAGTATTTCATTTGATTTTAAAAAACTAAAAGTAGGATTTTTTATTTTTTTTAATAATCACTTAAAAAAGATAATTTTTCTTTGTGTGCACTGCAAATGACTCCAAAATTTATCTAGGATCAGTAATTTTCAATTTGAAATGCATGATAAATTTGAGTGCTCTTTCAAACCCAAAAGTTATTAGAAAGGTGTTCTTACTTGAAGTTGTATCAGTTGTGGCATAGATTGGAGTAATTTCCTTTCATAATTAAATAAAATGGACAAATAATTAAATTTGCAATCCGTTTAACAATTTTGATCATAGTTAACGATGATCATAGTGGCAAATTACATAAATTAATTCATAGCATGGAAACAATTACATAATAATAATAATAAAAAATATTTATTTGGATAACTCCGCCAACAAACCGGCGGCTAAGGAGGCGGTGGTAGTCGGAGACACTCCCCTACTTCCGCCCATGTACCATTTCTGTATCGTCTCCGCCACATTTGCATTCTTCATTTCCATCTTCGACTCCTCCTTACCCTCCGAAGAAAATGCAATCTATACCACAACCAAATTTCCAAAATTTAACCTTGAAAAGTTAAAACTTCGTATTTACAGTAAAAGTGAAATGTGTGTTGAAGGGGAGGAATTACTATAAGTATACACTCCCTCCATCTCATTCTATAGTTACGTTTGCTTTTTGCACTGGATTAATGAATATAATATTTTAATGTGTATTGAGGTGAGAGAAATAATAATTTAATGTAAAGTGAGTAGGTGTATTAGTGGGATGTGTGGGCCATGGAGAGAGAAGTAATTAATTTATGTGGGTCTCATATGCTAAAAAGAGAAATGTAATCATTAGGATTGGACACCCAAAATGAAAATATGTAACCATTAGGATGAGACGGAGTGAGTATGAAGTAAGGGTGTGTTTGGATGTGCTTATAAACAACTTAAATGTTTAGTTGTTTTGGTACCTGAACAGTTGGAGAATTAGGTGGGAAATGAAATGTCAAGACAGAATCCTTCTTGAAATATTTGGACTGGAAAAACTCCATAATCTGTTCAAGTGCTTCCTCCTCTTCTTCCTCATACTTATCATCTTCTGCCAAACGGTGCCTAACTGCACTCTCTAATTGCACCCCATATTGTGAACCTTTTATCTCCTTAATCACCACCACTCTCACTAACTTCTCCACTGGAGCTGCCAATTTTCACAAATATTATTCTTTGAAAATAAAGAATTGAAACGATTGGGAAAGGCCATACATAAACTCTTCGAGAGTGTTTTAAGGTAAACTCTTTCAAATTCAAAATTTATTGGGTGCCATCACTAATAGTGGGACAATTTATAGCAAAATTCAAATTTTAAGTTTCTTCTTTCGTATCAATTAATATTCTGTCACATATATCATCGCTCACGTTTTGCAAACTCCCTCCGTTCACCACAACGGAGTCACATTTACGGTTTGTAATGAATTAAGAAGTACTCCCTCCGTTCCACTGTACGCTTCACATTTACTCTTCAACGTTGTTTAAGAAAAATTACACTTTTTGACAACTTTATTAACCTTAGAGGGTATTGTATTATTTTTAGGTAATAAAAAAGTATAAAGTAATGGTATGTGTGTGAAAAAGGAGTGACAAATTTGAAATTAAAGTAACTTTTGAGGTTGTTGGATAAAGTAATTTTTCTTTTTTTGTGGTGTGAATGATATTGTGGGACAAACATATGAGGAAAATGTAAAGGGTTTTGTAGGACGGGGGGAATATTATTTAATTTGTAGTGTATAATTGTATTGAGGGGTGTGTGAGTTTCATATTTTAATTTTATAAGTGATGTGTTTAGGTATCGTATATCTAAAAAGAAAAAGGAGAGACGAACGCCTAAAACGACAAAATGAGACTCAGCTTGTGTACGGAGTAAGTATTATCTTGACATTTAACTACCCTATTCAAAAAATTTTAAAATAAACATAATGTATCACTGTTAATAGTAAACAAAAAAATAACATAAACCTAAAATAAAATTAATAATAATAATAATTTTTTTTAAAAAAATGATAGTGAAAGAAAATTAAGTAGAGATTAAATTAGATTACCAGAAATGAGGGCCTCAAATAGATCATCTAGTTGAGAAGCATCATGATCTGCTGGTGTGCCCTTCCATTTCTGGATAAACTCAACAATCTGTGGATCCAAGTAAACTCCAATTGCTGTAAACTTTATCTGTAGGAAATGTATCTCAATATCTGTAATCCCTGAAGTTATAAATCATTAAAAAATATGTTATTATAATTATTTAATCATGTATATATTACACATATACATATAGATACAGCTTTTTACCATGGGCTAGTAAGGATAAGGGCTTGGTGGTGCAGGTGATTTGGGAAGGAAATGGAACACCATCCACCATTACAACCTCATCACCCACTGTGTGTAACAAAATTAATTAAACAACCTATTATTAATTCAATCAAATAAAATAATCTTTTAATTTTCTCAGTCAAGAAAACACATTATGCAAAATAAAAGTATGATTTCCAAGAATATATATATATATATATATATATATATATATATATATATATATATATATATATATATATATATATATATATTCAGTAAAAAAAGAAATTGATCTTACTCTTTGGTTGAGGATGAATTGAATAGAAGTGGAAGATATTAGAAAAAAAAATTAAATATCATGAAACAAGAATAGTGGTGTATTTATAATGCGTTGGTGAAATGTTAATAAACATAGCTACCTGTCAACTTGCATCTAAGCTGGTAGGTAGGAGTATTTAAAACACTCCATAACATTTAATTTAATTTTCTCGTGAATTAAGAGATAAAATATTTTAATATATAATAAATTAAGAGATATATTGTTTTAATGTATAATGAATAATTGTATTAATATGACACTCATGCAAAAATATTAATTATTTTGTATGAGTTACACTTGTCAAAAAGAGAAGTATAAACCTTATCTCGAAACTAACAAAAATAATAAAACGTAAATCTTACTCTAATAGAGTTATATTTTTCTTCTTCATAAAGAATTAATCTTCAAATAGATGAAATGAAAAATATTATTTAATTCAACAAGAATATAAAAAAATATATAAAAAATCATAACATATCAAAATTTGATGAACAATATTTTTTATTTACTAATAATTCATTATTTTATAGAGTATTTTTATTGGTAATAAAGAGTAATTTTTGTTAAAATCAAGGAGTAATGTGAACTCAGGTGACATAAGTAATTGTCATAAAAAAATACTCTCTTATGCGGTTCTAAGATATCCATTTACTTTTTGCACGTGGATTAAGGAATATTATTATTATATATAAAGTGGGTAGTTATATTAGAGGTAAGTGGTGGACTATATTGTGTACTTTTTTATTAAATATAGGAAATAGATATCTTTGAAACGAACACCAAAATTAGTAAAATGAATACTTTAGAAACGGACGGAGGGAGTATTATATTCATCGACAGTATACAAATAAAACTAATATAAATAAGTGCACAAGACCTTTAGGTAATGTTTGATTTGGGGTTATGTGGGATTTGAAAACCGTGGATAGTGTGTTCTATGTTTATTTTGGATTTTGAATAGGGTAAATTTTAACTTTATGTTAAATCAATGTATTAATTTATTTAAAAAGTTAAATGAGAGATGAGAGATAAAGAGAGAAAATGTATTAATTGAAGAAAAAGAATGCAGTAGGTATATAAGGATGATTTTTAAAATATGGATGTGGTTTTTGAAATCCAAAACCTGGGTTTGAAACCCAAAAACGAATATTGCCTTATTATTTGGTAAAAATTTGTGTGAACCGGGCGCACGGGCACACTACGTGCGCCTTTAGAATTTTGTGTTAAATTGTATACCCTTTAGTATAAATATGTGTACCCTTTATTTTTTGAAGAAAAATAAAAAAATATTAATAAAAAGTGTATACCCTTTAGAACAAAAATGATGTACCCTTACTAATTAAATTGTATATTCTTTAGAACAAAATAATATACTCTTACCCATAATACTAAATTCTAAAATCGCATGGGATGCCCAAGTACACGCAAGCCTCATTCCATTATTTTGGACGTCTTATTTAAAAATTTAAATTTTCATTTTAAGTATATGTAGGCCCTACATTTAAAATTTAATATCTTAAAAAATTATATAATTTGGTATTCATTATAATTAATTATCCATTATTCATTAAAATATTAGTATATTTTTTCAATGTTTGTAAAAATCCAAAAAAATTATAAACATTTTGAACGGCACAAGGTGAGTTTGTGAAATTGGATCACCTATTACTAAAATATGTTTATTATATAGATAAAATATATATTTATTTGTAATTAAAGTATTTCAATAATGAATCATATTATAACATTCTAAAACCATATTATTTTAATGCATCATTCGATCATACTTTAGAAAATATACTTTAATAACCATTAAATATATTTTATTTATATAATAATAAACATATTTTAACACATCTCCCATAAATAACGTCTCATGATAGACTTTGTCATTAAGGGAATAATTTTAAGACAAAACTTGTATACCCCTTAATACTAAATTGTAAAGGTGCACAGTATGTCCCGGGAGCAAGAGCCCAACTCTAATTTTAACTCGATAAAATATACTCCCTCTGTTCCGGTCAAACAGCTACGTTTGACTGCATAAAGCTCTCACAAAAGTTACAGTAAATGCATCTTTTTGCCCAGGACGGAGTGAGTACTTGTTTGTAGTTAAAGTAGGTCAATAATGAATCATATTATAACACCCTAAAATCATACTATTTTAATGCATCATTCCATCATACTTTAGAAAATACACTTTAATAACCATTAAGTACTCCATCCGTCCGCCTTTAAGGGTGTCATTTGCTTTTTGCACGTGGATTAAGGAGTATTATTATTTAATGTGTAGTGAGTAGTCCATTTTTTAATTGTATTAGTGGGTGTGTGTGGTCCCATATATATAAAAAAGGAAATGAGACCCTTGAGAACGGACGCCCAAAATGAAAAAATGATACCCTTGAAAGCGGTCGAAGTGAGTATATTTTATTTATATAATAAATATATTTTAACACATCTCACATAAATAAGGTCTCATGATAAACTTTGTCATTAAGGGAATAATTTTAAGACAAAAACTTATATATATTCTTTCATACTAAATTGTAAAGGTGCACAGTTATTATTTACACTTAATAAATGCATTGTATAATTAATACATTAGGAGTAGAATTTATGCACCCAACTAAATTGTACAATAGGGTTAATTTGAGGACAGCATCAATAATAGATAATTAGCCAACACCTAAACCCTATACCTAACCAAAATTTAATTTCCTACTCTCTTTTATTGAAATTAAAATGCGGCCCAATTAATATCTTTTTAACTCCACTCAATTTCTTTAACGTCACTCAATTTCTTCTCACAGCATCAAAGATGAAACTTGTCAAAAAGATAAACTCTTCTCTAGTTTATTAGAAAATTCTCAAAATTACTTACATCGAAAATGAATAAATATATTATATTAGGATAAATATGTTAGGATAAATTTGAGTTAAAAAAATTTAAAACATTTGAAAAATCAATTAATTGATTAGATTAAGAGTTAGAAAATTAAAAATCCTATAGTTATTAATTCCCTCTACATAATCAATAATACAACACAGAAATCCATCAAGAATATTTTAAAAGAATAATTCAAAAATATTAATGAAAAAGAAAAACATATCATACTAAATATAGAAATAATTACTGATAGGTACACACTTTGTACCCCTAATTACTACTAGATACATTGATTTAAAATAATTATTATTTAATACAAAATATTAAAGTAAAATACCAAATATACCCCTAAACCCATATACCTTTAAAACAGTAACCCCAACCTCCACCCACCACCGGACCACCGCTGCCGCTGCCGGACCGCCGCCGCCGCCGGCGGAGCTCCGGCGGCCGGTCGCCGGAAAATCTGTTCGTCAGAAAAAAAAAAAAAAAAAAAAAAAAAAAAAAAAAAAAAAAAAACTGGTCGCCGGAAAGCTGCCGCGCCGCCGCCGCCGGAAAAAATGTTCGTCCAAAAAAAAAAAAAAAAAAAAAAACTGGTCGCCGGAAAAACTGCCGCCGCCGGAAAAGCTGCCGGACCGCCGCCGCCGGACCACCACATTTTTTTGCTGCACACACTTTTTTTTCCTGCACACACTTTTTTTGCTGCACATGAACTTTTGCTGCACACAATATTTATGTGCAGCACATTAATAGGGGTAATATTGGAATATCACTATATATTTTTGTACCTAGTAGTAATACTTTTGTATGTTTGTATCTCATAGTAATTTAGGGTTTTTTTGTGTACCTAGTAGTAATCCTCCCCTAAATATACTATAAAGATGACACTCTCCTTTAATTTATTGGAGATTTTATGTTATTAATTTAGTTTCCGCAATTTCATGTATGACTAGGGGTGCATATCGTGCGGTATCGAAAATACCGACTCATATCATATATCGTATCGAAATTATTGATATTAAAAAAATCATACCGATACCGTACCGAATGTTTCGATATACCGAAAATCGGTATACCAAAATTTCAGTATACTATAGATCAATACCGTTTATACTAAAATACCGAAACATTCTATTTTATCAAAAATTACCGATTCATACCGTTAAAATACATATTCATACCGAAATTACTATATAGTATTTGAAAATAATTTAATCAAATAATTTATATTAAATATAAAAATAATTATTATTTTGATATTTGAGTATGGTATATACCGAAATACCGAAAAAATACCAAAATACCGATATATTTTCGGTATTCCGGTATATACCGAAATACAAATTTTTAAAAATTTATATTCCGATACCGTATTGAAAATTTCGGTACGGCACCATACTGTACCGAAATTTTCGGTATACCTATTTTTTCGATATTTTTGGTATTTTTCGATACGATAATTACGGTATACCGAAATTTTGGTAATTTTATCCACCCTATGTATGATAGATTATCAACCTATTTTTATAGAATTTGTGGATCTTTGTGTATAATATTTTATATTAAGCAAATAAATATTAGAGTTAATCTCCTATAAATCAGATTTACGGTGTAAACTATTTTTTCTTGTAAATTCTTGTGATTCCCTTAATTTAAACACTCTAGCTAAATATAAAGTATAATAAAATTGTAAGGGAACCACAAAATTTATACCATGAATCCAATTCACAGGAATGGTTGCACATAATATAGAATAAAAGTTTAAAAAGTAAACAGGTCGGCCATACATATTTGACCGTATTAACATCTCTACGTTTGTGTTGTTACTAAATGAGTAATTTGCTCCTATCAATAATTGAACTAATTAGAGATAGAGGTGGATTGAGTTGATATATACATTAACATATTAGAATCCACCATTTGGTGGGTTAAAGTGAGTGTTTTTTTTTTCTCAGTAAAATGAATTTGTTAATGTACATGGTACAAGAAATACCCTTTCAAATTACAATTTACACTACTTTCCATAAATCATTTTGGTTTCTCAATCCATTTACTAAAAAAATATTCAACAACCCAAAATCTTTCACTACAAATCACCTACATAATCTACCTTTTAACTCCTCAACTATTTTATCAATTGATAGCAAAGCCCCTTCATGAATGACAGCATTTCGAAGTTTCCACAAAATCCAATCAACAAATTATCAAAAAGTGATTGTCTTTTGTCTTCCTTTTTTCCTCTTGAACAAATTACAAGTAGCAAGTAGATTTGAAACCGAGTTTGAATGCAACACAGTAGATGGACTATTAAGGCAGATCATTCGTCGATTTGGTTATTGGTATGGCAGATCATTCATCGAGCAGGTAAATGATGCTATTAACTAGACGAGATGGGCTTTAAATGAATTTTGATAAAGCGTAGCAATTTGGCCCAACATGTTATTTAACTTTTTAGAATTTTTTGATTAGAACTTAAAATTAAATTATGAAAATATATAATTCAAGTGAAATTTTATATTTTTTTACTTATTTGTGCATGGTGGATTATTAATAGATCGAACCAATTGAGATAAAGACCTCGACGAGACGAATTATACGTTGATCATAATTCATAAAATGTAATTATATATTTAATCCATGATAAAGAAATTTCCATGGCGAAACCGTTCAACACATTACATACTCTACTGGCAATTATTTGTAAAATTGGAAAGGGTAAGAGAAATACCCAATCGCGTGTTTACATTTTTCATGCTATAAACGTGGTTAATAAGACAAAGTATGCCAAAGTATACCGTGTATTCTCTCCGTCCAATGAAAAAAAATTACATTTACTGTTTTCATGGAGATTAAGAAATATAGTATTTTAATGTGTAATGTGTTAAGAGATATTGAGTAATATTTTAATGTATAGTGGGTAGTTGTATTAGTATTGTGTGTCAGTCCCATAAAAATAAAGTGATTGATTTATGTGGGTCTCATCTACTAAAAAAAGGAAATATAACTCTTGTAATGGGACGCACTTAGTAAAATGTAACTCTTGTGCCGAGACGCTCCCTCTATGTTTTTTTCAGATGGAACACAAAAATTTATACTTACCTAAAAAAGTAAAAAGTCAAACGCAATCACCAATCTCCTCTCCATACACTTTATTTATAAGAAAAAAAGACCCTACATAACACATTTAATCATTTACTATTTATTACTTCCTCCATCCCGGAATAAACTTCACCATTATTGTAAACACGAAGTTTAAGAAAAATTACTTTTGATCAACTTTATTGACTTTTGGAGGATAATATATTAATTTTATATAATAAATCAAATAATAAAATATGTTATGTGTGTTAGGCGAGAGAGTAGTAAATTTATAATTAATGATAATTTATTAGTACTTAAAATTATTACTATAAAGTTATACATAATGCAAAACTTATAAATAAACAGTATTAATAATTACAGATATATTGTTTAAGAAAATATTTTACTGAATTAACATATCACTAAATACAACATGAAAATTTTATTGAAATACAAGTCTGGGAAAAATATTGCACTGGTTTTATCTAATTAGTTTGAATACAATAAATAATTATTTTTATTCCAATATTATACATGTCCAATATAATTCAATAGTAAAATAATTATACTTCAATATTAATTATATCATGTAATTGTAATTATTCCAATATTATACATGTGTAAGTATAATTCAATAGTAAAAGAATTATGCTTCAATATTAATTATATCACGTAATTGTAATTTTAAATATCTTATCCGATACGAGCACTTATATATAACACTCTTTTGTGAGACGGGTCGATTCATCACTAAAGTATGTCTATTGTATGTATAGATAAAATATGCTTATTTATAGTTAAAGTATGTTAATATTAAATCATATTATAACACGCTAAAATCATACTTTTAATGCATAATTAAGAATACTTTAGAAGACATACTTTAACAACTATTAAACATACTTTATTTATACATTAAACATATTATAATGATGGGTCGACCCGTCTCACACCCATCTCTCAAATAACACGTCTCACAAAAGACTCTGTCATATATTACAAATAAAATAAAATACAATATAATAAAATTACGAGATACTTTTAAGTAGACTAGATTTTTTGGACGTGCACCAGTCACGTTTTCTTCTGTTATTCTTTTTAGGAGTGTTCTTTTTTGTTATTTTAATCTTTAATTTATTCATTTAGTTCTTATGTGTTATGCGTATTTATATTTTTGGGTAGGTCTTGCGTGAGACCGTCTCACGTGAGACCATTTTACACTTTTTATAATAGTTTTTATTTTCGCTATAAAATGTTAGTACTTTTTATTTATATTATAAATTGTTCATGAAATAGCATTATCACTTTTCATTGATTTATTATCACTTTTGCGTATAGAAGTTATCATTTTCTGACCGTCTCATGTAAGCCCTTATGCGAGACGGTCTCACACAAGTCTTTGCCTATATTTTTTTTTACCATTAACAATGCTAAATAAATAATTTCAGAATAAATAAAGATAATTATTTTTAATTTTTTGAATTTTATGAATAATTTTTATGTTTTACTAAAATTTATGTAAAAGACTAAATTTGAAATTTTTTAAAGTTATAAGATTAAATTTAAAATTGAATTCAAGAAGATTACATGACTATAATGGTATTATCTCTAAGTTTTGATCAAATATTTTCACCTCTTTTCCAATTATATCAAGATTATTATTTTAACATCCAGCCAATTTTAGTGGATTTCTAAAATCCAGAAAAGAGAAAACACAAAAAAATCGCAAGTTATTCTGTGTCAAACTGTTGCGATTCAAAACTTAAATTCATAAAGAAAAACACAACTGTATGAAGTGATGTATTTAATTAATGAATAATTATGGAACTCAGAGAAGAGAAAATGGGAAGGGCAAATTAACCAAATAAACTTATAAGAATATACTGACAAAATAACAAAGAAAAGGACCGGGTCAAAGCCCAAAAATTATTTCGTTCAAATAGTTATAGAATATGACTGTCATTGAATGTTCGAGGGTGAACAGTCTCTCATTGCATTTTTTTTACATTGGACACACGAGTTTGAATTATGTTTAAATATTTATCTCAGTTTAACGTTCAGATAACAATTATTCAAAAAAAAAATTATGCAATGGTTGAAAAAGTAAGACCATGTAATTCATTCTGCAGCTGCACTCAATACTGTCTTTTATGGCAACAATCGCTTAGAAGAATGACCCCAAGCCATATAACTTAATATTCAAAAAGGATAAAACGTATCATATGTAGTCGAGAAACATTTATAGCATATTTGTTTCACTACTGATAATTGTTAATTTGCAATCGATCCCATCGTGATTCCACCTAATAGCTTGAATCATGAGCTGCCATTTTTGTCGGGTGAGCAACGTTGGGAACTATTAGAGAAGGTGTTCAATAGTAGAACTTGCCCTCCTCAGCTGCAACAGATTGGAAATAAAATTGTTGCAAAATGTTGTGGACTACCACCACTCACGGTAACTATTAGGCGAGCCCTAATTCTTTACATCTCTTCCTCATCATCAACGTTCTCCTGAAATTTTAGAAAATGATGTAAGAAATAAAAAAACCATAAATAGAAAACACAACAAAAACAACAGAGAGTATCAAGTATTGGTGTCAAACATACCTCCTCTACTTGTTCTCTCGTAGCAGCTTTCTCTACTTTCTAACAGCTTCAGCAAGTTGTGATGCTGTTTCTCCAGAAATTGCTGTTAAGAGATTGTCAATTTATTCTTCGGTCTCCTCTTCTCTGTCTTCAAATTCCAATGCTTCATCCACAACATCATTCATCATCTCTTCAATTACACAAGAAAAAGTGTACGATTCATTGAGAAAAAAGAAATATATAACAAAATATCATGTTTCGTAATCAAATTCATGAATGTATCATGATTTTTTTTGTTTCCCCTCATCTACTGAAACTTATGTTTTTAATATATAATATCCAAAATAATGGCTATAATTTAATCCAAAACAACTGCTTGTGTCCAAAAAATATATATGTAACAAAAATATATGTAACACTTGTATAAAAAGGAATGTGTTTATCTGCAAACAAATTACTAACAACTCACAGCCATTCGAAAGACCAGAATTGAAAGAGAAATGAAAATCAGATATTATTTCAGCAAAGTAATGGTTATTGGAAATATTCTAACCCAGTATTATATCCTAATCCTTTGAAAATACATACTTGCAAATATGCCACCTTATCGTCCTACGGCATCTCACCACCAACTCCTCCACTGCTGCCTCTTCTCTGCTATTAATATTTTCGGAGTTATATACATCAAAATCCCGGTAAATTTAATTTAATTAAAGCATAAATTAACAATACCAAAGTCAACTTCAAGATGGATTGACTTATTCATCCCAATTTTAATTTACTCAGTAATCCCAAATGGAGCATGATGCTTCAAATTTTCATATAAAAAAAACCAAAGCAAGCTACAAACTTCAACAATTTTGAAACTTCTTCATTAAGAAAAGGAACTCGAACATACCAGAACAAACAATTGGCCAATTCCTTTGCCAACTCCCATTAACATAGCACCCCAAATTCCGCTGCCTGAGTCCGATTTCGCTCAAAATTTAGAAATAATACTCTTTGTCTTTGGTGTACAATCTGGTACAATACAGACATTTAGCATTTATTTAGACATAAAAAAGCACCATGAACTATGTCAATAAGAACCATTAAAATGTAAGCAAATTGCAGATTTTAATTTCGTGCAACTTAATCCTTATTCAGAGAGCAACTTATGAATACACACAAAGTATAACAAACTCGGTCCATATAGAGAGAATGTGTTCAAGAGATGTTTGAGGAAACACGTCTTTACAATTCAAGGAATAGAGTATAATCTAAATATAATTCATATTTGTCAAGTTTGCTATTAAATACCAGCAATTATTAACAAAAACCTACCATCATCTCACAATCAGCTTCAATTTCTTCATCAAATCACTTAAATTATGGGAAGCCTGATCCTCGTCAAACTCAAAGTTATTCTCTTTATTAAGAAAGCCACTCATACCACCATACCATCACCTGCACTTTCATCACTATCTGAATAATCAATATCAGAATCATCCACAACTTTTGGTGCCATTCTACACAGAACAATCACTTCTCATTATCAGCAATATTATTACAAAATTTAGGCTTTCAAATATGGGTCCATCATATGCATATACTACTATTCAGCGATGAATACTACAAAACTTGAATTGGATAATAGGAGTCAATAAAATGGTGAGGGTGATAAATATATATAATAGAGTGTTGAAGAGTACTCTATGCTAGATTGCAAAGCATACCAGCAATTAGTACCCACAAATGTATTCCTCGTTCGCCATCTATAACCTGCATCAAACAATTAATTAAGCAGTAACACCAAAGTCCCCCTTGTGTATCAATCAAAATATTACCAGCTTGCAAGGAACCAACCAATAGGATGATGCCCAAAATCATTTTGGAGCCAAAACTAAAATAGTATTACAAACACCGAAAGACTAATGACAGTAGTGACAGGAACAGGAAGCCCAAAGATAATAATACTATAACAATGGTAAAAGATAAGTTTGTTCAAAGATAGAGAACTGAATCCCAAATTTCAACCATGTTAACTTCCAGCCATTTGAAAGATCAGAATTGAAAGAGAAATAGGAGTAGAAATTATAAATCACCAACTCCTCCCTGCTATACTACCTTCATCCCTTGATTGCGTTCATCAAAAGAGGGAGAGCGATCTTAATTTCAATTAAAAAGAGCTACCTTTAAATGAACACAATGCACCAAAAATGGATACAGAAAAAATAAAAAATAATAATAAAAGCAAATACAAAACATGGAGTGTTACCTTAAAATTTTCAGCAAGAAAAGGGCATAGTATATTTGTATCCCCATTACTCTGTGATAACGTTGTCAATATCTCCTAACAAATTCGACCAAAACAAACTACCACTACTCCAGAGCTCTCGTTTTGGCAGCAATCACGCAATTAAATTCTCGTGCACACACAGATTGGTATTACCCTTTCAGCTTGGATATTTAGAAAAAAAGACCTAATAATAATAATAAGAATGATTAATAACCTAAAGACAGGGTTGATACGGAAGCTTTTACAGATCAGAAAGCTCCCAGATTGCTACTCCGTAATCTAAATCCATCGCACGACCTCAATTTATCTCATTATTAATACATGGAAAGGAATTGTATGGTGGTGGGTGATTTAGGGGAGCCACTATAGCTTATGAATTAAATGGGTAGAAGTTCAAGGAATTTTTAGAATTTAACAAACACATGCAAGAAATAAATTAATTGGAGTAACTAATAAAATACTCCTATCTTCCCTCTAATATGTATCCGTTTACTTTATTCACGTGGATTAAGGAATGCAATATTGTGTAATGAGGTAAGAAAAATAATATTTTGATATGTAATGGGTAGTTGTATTAGTGTTGAGTGTGGGCCCCTTGTGTGTCACGTCAACCCATAAAAGAAAATGAATACTTTGTATTGAGACGGAAGAAAATGGCAAAATGGATACGTATCAAGAGGGCAGAGGGAGTAATTAATAAAAATAATAAGTTAATAAATGTCTTCTTTAACAATTGATCATATACGTTTCAAATTGATAAAAAGCTAACATCTGCTCATACATAGAATATATAAAATCAGTAACAAATATTCCATTAAATAATTATTTAAGGTTTGGTTAGGAGGAATATGAACCATATGAACAATAGTATTAATTTTAATTAAGTATAGACATGTAAAATAGAAAAATTAGTAAGGATATTATGGGAAAAAATATTTTTCAAGAGACTTTCTACTTTTAATATAATATGATATGATAAATAAAGTTCAATCTTAAAATAGCAATTACTCAAAGGTTGGTTATGTGGGTAAGTAAGTACGATATAACTATATTTTTTAAATAAAATGTATAAAAAAGTTGACTGTTTTCAAGAGTAAATTAGTAAAATTATATATTTTCGTTTATAATATGAACAGTATTGTAGTGCCCACCCTTTCAGAATTGACATAGTGCGCAAATGATCGCGTATGAATAAAGGTGAAATGATATTCCGATTTTGAATTTCTTTAGTGATGAGTTATTTTTCTTAAATAATAAAAAGAAATCAATATATATTTAATTAGATAGGAAAAAGTAAGTATAATAAAAAAATCTCCGATTTTGAGTTTCTTTAGTGATGAGTTATTTTTCTTAAATAATAATAAGAAATCAATATATATTTAATTAGATAGGAAAAAGTAAGTATAATAAAAAATTTATAAAATTTAATTAGATGTATAAAATATAAATATGTAATTTAAAAGATAATTATATAAGAATAATGGAGAGATATGACGAGCTCACTGTTCATAGTCAAAGAAGTTGCAGGCTTGCAGCTGAACTTGCACAAATTGGCCCCAACTGTTGAATTTGTAGGCAATTCATGCATTAATATTTGAGGTGTGGCTTTCTGTTAATAAAAACAATACTCTCACGCTAAAATTATTTATGGGTATTATACATGCAACTTATAACTATATTAATAATTACAGATATAATTTGTTTAAGAGTCGATATCGTGCATCTATATATGTATAATTTTTTATTCGATATTGTATATATGTTTGTTAATAATTGTATATTTTTTTCACATTCAATTTTTAATTAAAAAAATTAATATCCATATATGTATACTTTTTATTCAATAGTGTATAAGTACATTTTTTTAATAACTGTATTTTTTTTATACTCTATTTTTCATTAGAAAAACTAACAAAAAAATCACTAACAAAGTGTATGCATTTTTATTCATAATTGTATATGTTTTTGTTCATATTTGTATACATTTTTTAAATTGGATTCACCGTATCATAAAAGGTGCAGCGAGGTGTATTATCCTTTGTTTAATGTAAAACTGTTGCAGAATTATCATAGCCCTAAATACCAACATGACATTACGTTAATACAAGTTTGGTAAAATATTACACTAGATTTTATCTGATTAGTTTAAATATAATTAATTAATATTTATAATAGCACTAAATACCAACATGACATTAAATCATGACATTACATCAATACAAGTTTTGTAAAATATTACACTAAAATTTATCTGATTAGTTTAAATACAATTAATTAATATTTTTATTTCAATATTGTAAATGTTCTAATATAATTCAATTGTAAAAAATTATACTTCAGTATTATACTATCAATATTTTAAATTTCATAGCACGCTCAATAAGTTTGTAATAATAATAAAAGCTCAATAAGTTTGTAATAATAATAAAAGAGAGTAGAAACTTGGATATTCACATGAAACAAATTTTTATTAATACATAATATTTCACATAGTATATTTCATGTGTGAATAACGTTATTAAAACTTTAGGAATACATTATACATAAAACGTATAATTTGAGAGAAATATATATTTGATTTCTTGTGTCCCAAGTGAATGAGAGAAATATATATTTGATTCATAATTCAATTTACTATCACAATTTATATATTAGAATTTGACAATTTTCTTGTAGTGCCAGCTCTCGAATACGCTGTGAATTGAGCATACGCATCAGCATTGATTGGAAGAGAACTGCTCGCTAACCAGCAAATTGAATAGGTCAATTGAGCATAAACATTAGCGTAGCGTTGATTGGAAGAGAAATCATGTTGATATCCTCTTGACTGGAAGAGAAATCTCTTGCATAATCCTATACCTATTTTCTGTTATAATTCATTGTTTTAAGTGTACAATTGTAGTTCTTCAACAACAATCTTGATTCATTAATTTAAGTTTACTATATAATAAATGAAATTACATGAGAATTTTTTTTTAAACAAGAAATTAGATATAAACTAAAAAAAAGGTAAAATCATCTTTTACAAAAAAAATAATGATAATAAGTGAGTTGATGATATGACTTCTAAAATAAAATGAAATAAATTTTAAAGATCAAAAAGAAAATTATGTACTGTATTTTATAGAGAATACTCTATACGAGACATTGAGAATACTTTGCAAATTGCAAATGTGTTTTTTTAGGACATAATAGTGGTTAGAATTTAATATAGGATCAGAATGCAAACATGTGAACATGTTATATACTTAGCAAGACAAAAATATCAATATCAATATATATATATATATATATATATATTTTTTTTTTTTTTTTTGAAAAGGAAAATATATTGCGTAGGTAAGAGGATTACCCAGAAAATATTACAGATAACATGTGAGTGTTGGGACCTCCTAAAAGTCTCACAACAGACAGACAGCATGACTGAAGACATAGTTAATAGATACAATAACATGGATTTTTAGACCAATCTGAAAAATCAATCTCACTCTTTAAACGTTTCTTCTTCCAAGCCCACCAACTCCATGTTTGTGATTTTATCTCGTTCATCATCTTCTCACTGTCCCAAGTATCGCCTTGAAATAAAATTTTATTTCGCGTGCTCCATATGATCCATATCGTGCATAGCCATACATCACATGCTAGTTTATTCTTGGTATTTTCATGGAACAAGTTCCCAAACTGTAGGAATGCACTTGTTGGGTTATTTGTTAGCGCTGTTTGGACTCCAAGCCAACGTATGCACATGCTCCATAGTTCTTGAACTTTCTTGCAGCAGCAAATTAGATGGTTGACAGTCTCTTCCTCCTTTCTGCAAACAGTACAATCAATAGAGGTGTTAGGTGGTAGACTCTTCCTTCTCTTCAATTCAACAGATGTTGGAATTTTCCTTTGCAATATCCTCCACGCGAGGATCTGGACTTTATTAGTAGCATAGCTTTTCCAGATACGTTTGTAGCCCTCGGTCTTAGCAGCTTCTGGCGACCTCCTTCTAGCTTCAATAATCGTATAAGCTTCACTCACGTTGTAGTCTCCGAGCTTGTTTGGCTTCCAGTTCCATCCGTCTTTCTTATCTTTAATGAGAGTAAACCTGTCTAAAAGGGAAACCATATCAACAAACATGTTAGACTCTCTATCCCTAAGATCTCTCCTCCATTCCAACCTCCAATTCCATATCCCCCCTTCCCAATTCCCCATTTCAGCTACCTTTTTATATTTGCACTCACTTAAATAATATAATCTTGGGAAAGAAAATTTAAGACTCTTTTCTCCAATCCAATTGTCATTCCAAAAAAAGGTACTCGTCCCGTCCCCCACCACTCTTTCCATATTATGTAAGAACCAATTACCTTTATCATCCCTAAGACAGGACATAACCCCCCTCCACCACCCTTTTCCCTCAAAACCTTCCCTCTGACTGACCATCGACTCCAACTCACCCATCCTAACATGTAATCTAGCCTTAAGAATCTTGACCCACAGACTTCCCTTATCGACTAGAAGTTTCCAAGCCCATTTACCCATTAAACTTTTATTGAAGCTCACTAAGTTTTTGACCCCAAGTCCCCCAAAATCCTTTGACAACGAAACAGTTTTCCAATCAACCCATGGGATTTTTTTGAATTTTCTCTCCCCCCCCAAAAGAAATTCCGTTGTAAGGAAATTAACTCATTGATCACACAAAGAGGGGCTCGAAAAACAGACAAGGCGTAAGTGGGAACTGAAGCCAAGACTGAATTAACCAAAACCAATCTGCCACCAATCGACATGTTCACTCCTTCCCATTTTCTAATTCTTCTCCTCACCTTTTCTATTACATATCTCCAATCTGCAGCTTTGTTATGAGAGCAACCCACCATCAACCCCAAATATTTCATTGGAAGTTTTGTTGTTTTGCATCCCAAAATATCAGCCATGTCAACTTCCAAACCTTCATCCATATTCAAACCAACCAAAGTGCTTTTACCCCTGTTGATCTTCAAACCCGATACCCATTCGAGCAGAATCAAAGATCTTCTTAGTAATATAGCATTCTTTAAACATGCTTTCCCAACAAAGATGGTATCATCTGCGTATTATAAATGAGATACTTTAAGACCGTTCCTACCCACCTCAACTGGATCGTACACTTTTAGGTTGATAGCCTTTTTAATCATAAGGCTAATCACTTCCGCTGCAATAATGAACAAGAATGGAGAAAGAGGGTCGCCTTGCCTCAAACCTCTCAACAAGTGGAAGTCGCCAGAAGGGCTTCCATTTACAAGAGCATCAGCATGTGCGGTTCTAACGCAGGCCATCATCCACCTTATCCATTTTTCTCCGAACTTGTAGGCTCTCATCACATCTTCCAAAAACTGCCATTCTACCGAATCATATGCTTTCTCAAAGTCGATTTTGAAACAGAAGCTGGCTCTCTTCTCTTCCTTCACATCTCCTAAGATTGCTTGTAGTGCCACGATGCTTTCTAAGATACTCATTCCTTTGACAAAAGCAGCTTGTTCTTCTAATATAATCGAATGAACAACGGTGCTCAATCTGTTGGCGAGTATCTTTGCCAGAATCTTGTAAGGACCCCCAATAAGAGATATGGGTCTGAAATCCTTCAACTCCACTGAATTTTCCACCTTCTGAATCAAAGTTAAGAAAGAGTGATTCAAACCTTTAGCTAGGATTCCATTGGAGTGAAACTCATATAAGAACCTCATAAAGTCGTCCCTGAATATATCCCAGCATTCTCTGAAGAAAACCATGTTAAATCCATCAGGTCCCGGGCTTTTCTGTTCTTCAAAACTATCCAGGACAACTTTGACTTCTTGCTCGGAGAAAGACTTCATCAGAAATTCATTATCCTCCTCCGATATATGTTTGGACACAAAATCATTACCAATTCTCGGTCTCAACATGCTTACACTGTTAAAGTGATTTTTGAAAGACTAAAAAATTGTATCTTTAACTTGTCTTACCTCTTGGGACCAAATTCCGTTCACATAGAGACCTTTAATCTCATTCTTTCTCTTGCGTCCGTTAATAGCTCTGTGGAAGATTGATGAGTTCATGTCGCCAAATTTTACCCAAGTAATCTTTGCTTGCTGGTTCAGGAATCTCTTCCTAGTTTTGAGGTAGCACAGCAAGAGAGCTCTTTCCTGATTTCTTTCTATTACCTCTGACTCTTCAAGCCCAAGTGTATCGTCCAACATGTCCAGATGCCAAATTTTCTCCTTTCTCATTTCAATAGTATTGTTCTTCTTCCCAAAAACCCTCTCACTCCATTCTTTGATGTCTATTTTTAGCTTTTTGAGTTTCTCCTTGATCACATAGCCGCCCCATCCTTCCACTGAATAGTTGTCCCATTTTTCCTTCACGAATTTGGAGAAGTCAGGATGAGATAACCATGAATTTTTGCTTCGAAAAGGTTTAGGGCCCCAATTTTCTACTCTGGTTTCGATGATAATCGGGCAGTGATCTGAAAGCCCCCGTTTCAATCCCCTCTGATACACTTCTGGCCATACCTCAATCCAGTTTTTATTGAGAAGAAACCTATCCAGTCTACTCCTGCATTTTCCATCCGGCTTGTACCACGTGTAGGTCCTTCCATGAAGCGGAAGATCAACTAATTCCATGTCACGGATGAAATCTTCAAATCTGTTTGCATCTCTTCTATTGAAACCTGTTCCAATGCCTGATCTTTCTGAAGTTCTTCTGATTACATTAAAGTCCCCTCCTATGCATATACAACAACCACCTTGCTGATTAATGACCAGTTTGATCCTATCCCACAGATCGGCTCTGTCACTGGAGTTATTCGGGGCATAGACATTCATAAGGCAACACTCAATGTATCCTTCAATCCAGGTACCATTCACCACTACTACACCATCCATATCCCACCAGCTCCTTGCTAAGAAATTTTTGGTATTCCAGACTGTAAGAATTCCTCCTGACCTCCCTGCCGAGCCTTTGAAAGCTTTACCCGTCTTGATATTGCCACCCAACTTACTGCAGATGTTATCATCTATCTCTTCTAGTTTGGTCTCTTGTAAAAACAGGACATCGAATTTTTCTTTACTCCACCAGTCTCTAATTTCTGATTTTTTTGCATCCGACCCCAAGCCCCTACAGTTTAGACTGAAAATCTTCATAAATTTACCTGTTCCTCCTTGCTCCTACTCTTGTAGTCCCCATTTGTGTTAGTATCTTTGATCAGATTTACAACGCTATTCACCATCTGTTCATTTGAAGCATCACTCGAAAGGCCCATAATTTTTCCTAGCTTCCATATTTCTCTTGCTTCCTTCTTGTCCCTGTTTACTAAATTCTGTTTGTGCTCGTTACTCTTGCTTCCAATCCGCGTCGCCTCCGGGGTTTCGATTTTACCTACAAATTCTTTCCATCTATTTTGCTCCTTCTGTCTCATTTTTCTCTTGGATAATTTCTTTTGCCTTGTTTTGAAGTTTATACTGCTCTTACCTCTATCTAGGTGATTTCTTAAGCACCTTTCTAACCTTCGACGCTGGTGTCTTCCTTCTTCTCTCCCTTGATCAAGTAGTCTCCCATTTGCTTCATCTACAGATATAGGGTTTGCTATCGTAAGGGGGCTCGGGGTGGAAGTGGCTTTCTTTGGGGATCTTTGAGAATGACCTATGTAACTTCTTTCTTCTAGATCTTTGAGTCCCGCTGTGTGTGGCTGGGTCTCTGTATTATGTAGAGGTTGGGCTTGTGTATTTGTTTCTACCTTTTCTGCACCCATTGGGCTTTCCTCTGGGTATTCAACCAAGTCCTGATGGTTCATTTCATCTTGGGCCTTACTTGTAGTCTCTGTCAAATCAGGCCCACTCTGACCATCTTCATTTTTTTCAAAAATATGACCATTCCATCCTGGGGGTGGTTCACTTGTTATGGAATCCACCGTACCACTAAAGGATGGTCCCACTTCCTTTACCTTCTGGGATTTTCTATTACATTCCAATCTCCCATCCGACTTTTCCACTTCCTTATGCATTATGGGAAGTTGTACTTTCTCCATACTATCGAGAACAGCACGCTTGGTCGGGGCCATGTCTGCACCGCCTTCATTTAATGGCAAGCATGCATCTCGATTTTCTAGCCACTTCCGACTTCGTTCCGACACCGGCGTTGTAGCTTCCATCGGACTAAGACCTTCTGATTGGCATTCTGATTCTCCATCTATCAGGGTGTCAGTGTTCCATGTGGGAGATACTTCCACAATTCTAATCTGAAAAATCTTGCCTTCGACACTCACTTTGACAAGGGTGTTGATATCTTTTGCAATCGGAACGGCGAGTCTGATTCTTGCAACATCCAGACTGGTTTTGTTCTTTGTAGTTTCATCCATTTCTAGAAAGGACCCAAACTTGTAGCTAACCGACTTGAAGAAACGTTCGCTCCATGCATGCCCAGGAACTCCATACCAAACTGTCCAAATCCTTCGACTAACACTAACATCATCTGGTTTCCAAGGCCTCATCCATTTGAACCAAAAAAGAGCCCACTCTCGCATGTCTTTACCTTCATCACCTGTTGCATCAGCATTTTGGATAAGGACTAGGTTGTCTCCCATGTAGATAAAACTAAACAATTTTCCAACTTCGCTACTTATATCATCTCCATGTTCTTCCCAGTCGAACTCATCTTTCAGAAGGCCGACTTTACTTTTAGTTAGCCAATTCTTCTCGCTTTCCATAGGAATAAAGGATAGAGCTTCCTCTCCGGTGCTCGGATTTACTTTCGCCTGGGAGATAGAGGCGGCTTCTTTATATGTGAAACCCTTCTTCCTAAGACTTCCGCTGATTGACGTGGCCTTTGGTATTCTTCCTCCTCTAAAAATCTGCTTTTCTTCAGAATGCGGGGACTTGAATGTGCCGCCGGGTTTGATTTGGACTCTCCCGAATTTCGGATTGAAAACTCTGATTTTGTATGAGTCAATCCATATGGAGTTGGCCTTGTTAAGAAGTACCTCTGTTTCTTCAAGAGACTTAAGACTAAATCTCACGAATCCGAACCTGTTTCTTCAATATATATATATATATATATATATATATATATATATATATATATATATATATATATATATATATATATATATATATATATATATATATATATATATATATATATATATATATATTACGGATTAATTAATATATACCAGGGCTAGTTTGTGACATATCAAAATTATGTATTTGATTATTATTATGATATGTGAATATCATGAAATCTAAGATCTATATTTATGAATCAACTATGATTCCTTTTCCAACTATTCCTTTTTTCAACATAACAACCATATTTATAAAGGTAGGTTCATGCTTGAATAATATAAAGGTAGGTTCATGCATATCTAGAATAAATTTGTGTCATGTCTTGCACCATTTGAAAACTGAATAAATTAAACTAAATATGTTTATAATAATTAAATAATAAAGTATATTTTAAAGTATATTAAGAGTATAAATAAGTAAGATATGATTATATTTTTGTGGAGTGTATGAGAAAGTTGACATTTTTATTATTATTACGGGAGAGTAATATTTTAAGTGGACAATTAATACTAATATATGGAGTACGAGTTTTAAGTAAAGACAACTCTTGTATATATATATATATATATATATATATATATATATATATATATATATATTATACTTTAATTACTAATTAACATATTTTATGGAGTAGTATGTAATAATATTACTTTACCAACAGGTCGATTTGCCTTTAATAATTATCGTCTAACAAGAAATTTTGTCTAAAAATACTTTCACCATTTCCTTTCAGATAACATAATTTTGGGTTATCATACGAAAGTTTGCATTTTACGTTTCATTTCATTCTCTACATATTTTTAATTTGGCGTCCTACTTCAATATTTACATTTTCCTTTTTAGTAAATGAGACTCACATAAATTAATTATTTCTCTCTCTATGGATTCAATCCTACCCATTTTATATTAAAAATATTATTTCTCTCTCCTCACTACATATTAAAATACTATATTTGTGATGAAGTAGACCATGCATACTTCATACATATTACAGAAAGCATGGAGGGTTGTGATCAGATGGAGGAAGTGAGTGTTGGAAGCATCAGCTGGAAGGTGGATAAGGTTCGACATGGTTAAAGTTAGGTTCGACCTGATGAGCTAGGCCGAACCTTGATCGAACCGCAGACAGTTAATTGTAACTGCAAGGGTTCGACTTGTTAAGCTAAGGTTCGACCTGATGAGCTAGGTCGAACCTTGATCGAACCACAGACAGTTGGTTATAACTGACTAAGATTCGACTTGTTAAGATTAGGTTTGACCTGTTAAGCTAGGTCGAACCCTGGTCGAACCGTGTCAGGCAAGTTACTCTATTACAGATCAGCTTTGGTTCGACCACGACATTCATGGTTCGACCTCATCTACTGGTCGAACCCAGGTCGAACCTGAGTCCAGTAAATTAGTTGCAACGGTTTTCATCAGTTGGTTACAACTGATTGAAGCATGTGCATTATGAATGGATGGAAAGGATTACACACGCAAGACACACGTCCATATAAGTAGAAGAATAACAGCTGAAATCATAATCATCAACACATCTTCTTCACATATCAATTAGATACAAGCTTAAGGATTAGGATTTTCAGGTGCTTGTATTCTTGTAACCATCTTCTTCATTGTTTAGTGAATTCTTCTCCAAAGAAAGTGGATGTAGGCTATGCCGAACCACTATACTTCTTTGTGTTGATCTCTCTTTCATTTCATTTTCATTTTGTTTATCAACGTGCATGTGGAACGTGATTGATTCAACAAACAAGTGAGTATAAGTTCTTGAGTGACCATTATCAAGTGTTGCTCAATTTCATAACAAGTGGCGCCGTCTATGGGTATCAGAGGAAGAAGAAGAAGAAGAAGCTGCCACAATACCAGATCAGAAGGGAAGAATCATGGTTACAACTAAGTTTGATGTGGAAAAGTTTACAGAGAAAGTTGATTTCAGTCTGTGGAGGATGAAGATGGAGGCTGTACTGATCCAACAAGGCCTTGCTGATGCAGTTAAACCGCTTCCAGATCAAGCAGATCAAACAGTTGTTGTGGATGCTGGTGTATTAGCAGCAGATCAAGATCAACAGTCCAATGCAAGAAGTGCTATCATTCTGTGCTTAGGTGATAAAGCTCTAAGGGAAGTTTCCAAGGAAGTATCTGCAAGAGATATGTGGAAGAAGCTTGCTGATCTTTACATGGTGAAGACATTGGCAAACCGGCTGTACACCAAGAAGAAACTCTACTCCTTCAAAGTATCAGAAGATAAGTTTATTCTAAGCCAACTAGATGATTTCAATAAGATCATAGATGACTTAGAAAACATTGATGTAGCACTGTCCAGTGAAGATAAGGCTGTCATTTTGATGTCAGCTCTTCCTAAGTCTTTTGAAGGTTTGAGAGACACATTGTTGTATGGAAATGTTGAATCAATCTCCCTGGAGCAAGTGATTCTAGCAATCAAAGCAAAGGTGCTCCATAAGACATCAGATAATGCTGTTGCAGGAGGAGGTCTTGTTGCCAACAAACAACATAAGTGGAACAATAATGATAAGAAGTCTGGTGCTGATAAGAAGAAATATAAAATGAGTAATCAAGGTACATCAGCAGTTGATGAAAACAATAACTGTTTTCACTGCAACAAGCCTGGCCATTTCAAGAAGCAGTGCCATAAGTAGAAAGCAATGGTGGCCAAGAAGATTGCTGAAAAGAGAGGAAATCCAAGAATTCATGCAAATCAGGTGACTGAAAATAGAGGTAACAAGGATCAAGATTATATTGAAGCCCTGGTTGTTATTTCTGGCCAAGTGTCAGATCAGTGGGTGTTAGATTCAGGTTGCACTTTTCATATGACATCAGTCAAGGATTGGTTTACTGTTTTAAAACCATACCATGAGGGATCAGTCTTGTTAGGCAATGATCAAGCCATCAAGATTGAAGGTATTGGTTCTGTCAAATTCAGAATGTTTGATGGATCCATTAAGTTGCTCACAAATGTGAGGTATGTACCAGGATTGAGAAGGAATCTGATATCATTAGGAATGTTAGACTCCTTGGGATGTGAGTACCATGTGAAGAAAGGTGTACTCACCATCATAAAGGATAAGTCAGTGGTAATGAAGGGAGTTAAGAGCTCTGATCTCTACTTTCTTGAAGGATCAGTTGTCACTGGGCAGTTGAACACCTCTCAAGAGCAAGAAGATGTTCAGTTGTGGCATGGAAGGTTAGCTCATGTAAGTGAGAGAGGGTTACAAGAGCTAGCAAGACAGAAGTTATTAGACATAAGTTCAACCTGCAAGATGGATCAGTGTGAAGACTGTATTCTAAGTAAGTCAAAGAGGTTGAAGTTTGGTTCAGGAGAACATACTTCATCAGAGAAGCTTCAGTATGTTCATACAGATCTATGGGGACCATCAAGGAATCCAACTATTGGAGGTGGAAGATATTTTATATCTTTCATAGATGACTACTCTAGGAAGTTATGGGTGAAAATCCTTAAAACAAAGGATCAAGCATTCACTGCATTTAAGGAATGTCTTGCTGAGGTGGAGAATCAGACAGGAAAGAAGTTGAAATGTTTGAGATCAGATAATGGGCTTGAGTTTGTTTCAGAAGAGTTCAATATTTTCTGTAAAGAAAAGGGAATCAAGAGGCACAAGACTACACCTGGAACTCCACAACAAAATGGTGTTGCAGAAAGAATGAATCAGACCTTGCTAGAAAGAGTAAGATGTATGTTGAGTAGTGGAGGATTCACCAAAGGGTTTGGGGTGAACTTGTAACTACAGCAGCCTATCTGATCAACCTATGTCCATCAGCAGCTTTGAAATTCAAACCACCTGAAGAAATGTGGTCTGGAAAGACACCTAGTTACACTCATCTAAGAGTAATAGGGTGTCAGGCTTACTCTCATGTGAAGCAAGATAAGTTGGAACCTAGAGCAGTGAAGTGTGTGATGGTTGGATACTCACAAGAAGCAAAAGGGTACAGGTTGTGGTGTTATGAAGCTAACAAGTTTATTGTTAGCAGAGATGTCACATTTAGTGAAAAGAAGATGCCATTGGTTGAAAGGAATTCTGTAGTATCAATTACTACAGATCTTGATGAGCCTCAGGTGGAGCAAGCAAGGAAGGAAGTTCAGCAGTCCAGTCAAGATGATAACAGTGTTGTTCAGAATAAGGAAGATATCTCTCCTAGCTCATCCAGTTCAAGGTATGATCTAAGTTCTTATCAACTTGTAAGGGATAGGCTAAGGAGACAGATTAAAACTCCAGTGAGGTACATGGAAGCTGATATAGCATCATATGCATTATATGTTGCATCTGATATAGAGAGTTATGAGCCTAGAACATATGATGAAGCTATATCAGGGAATGACAATGACAAGTGGGTAGTTGCTATGGAAGAAGAGCTACTGTCACTACATAAAAATGAGACTTGACAGATTGTTGACAGACCAAAGAACAAGAAGTTAGTAAGCTGCAAATGGATCTATAAGAAGAAGCCTGTCACAAGCAAAGAAGAATGTGTTAGATATAAGGCAAGACTTGTAGCAAGAGGTTTTTCTCAGAAAGAAGGTGTTGACTACAATGAAATATTCTCACCAGTAGTTAAACATTGTTCCATCAGAATCTTACTGGCATTAGTAACTCAGTTTGATCTTGAGTTACATCAGATGGATGTGACTACAATATTTTTGCATGGAAATCTTGAAGAGGATATCTACATGAAGATTCCTAATGGTGTAAGTATTGAAGAATCTGAGAATAAGGCCTGTTTACTGATGAAATCTTTGTATGGTCTAAAAAAAAGTCCAAGACAGTGGTATTTGAAGTTTGATGATTACATTATATCAAATGGATTCAGCAGAAGTCTACATGACAGTTGTGTTTATGTTAGGAATAAAGGTGGATATTATACATACTTACTTTTGTATGTAGATGATATCCTCATAGCTTGCAAGGATCTTGCTGGTATAAATGAAGTAAAGGAAATACTTAAGCAGGAATTTGATATGAAGGATCTTGGAGAAACAAAGGTGATCCTTGGTATGCAGATTGAGAGAAATAGATCAGTTGGTGAGCTGAAGTTGTTCCAAGAATCATACTTGGATAAAGTATTAAAGAGATACAATATGAACCTCAGTAAGACAGTAGCTACACCAGTTAAACAAGGAGTAAGTCTGTCTCTACTCCAAGCTCCTCAGACAGACCAAGAAAAGTTTGAAATGAGTAATGTTCCTTATGCCAGTGTTGTTGGTAGTTTGATGTATGCAATGATATGTTGCAGGCCAAATTTAGCTTATGTGATGAGTATGATTAGCAGGTTTATGAGTAATCCAGGCTTACTACATTGGAGTTCAGTAAAGTGGGCTCTCAGGTATGTTAAAGGAACCATCACAGCAGGTTTGAAGTTTCAGAAAATGACAACATGGGATAAGGCAGTTGTAGGATATGTTGATGCTGATTATGCAGCAAATCTTGATACTAGGAAGTCTCTTACTGGTTATGTATTCAACTTGTTTGGTACAGCAGTAAGTTGAAAAGCAACTCATCAACATATAGTGGCATTATCAACCACAGAAGCAGAGTTTGTTGCACTTACAGAAGCAGTAAAAGAAGGAGTGTGGTTGACAGGTATGCTGAGTGAGTTTGAAATTGAACAATAATCAGTTGAGATACATTGTGATAATCAGAGTGCAGTGCATCTCTCCAAGCATCAAGGATACCATGAAAGGACCAAACACATTTATGTAAGGTTGTATTTCATAAGGGACATGATAGACAAAGGGATTGTGAGTGTCAAGAAGATCAAGACAGATGACAATCCTGCAGACATGTTTACAAAAGCCTTACCAGCTCAGAAGTATGAGCTGTGTAAGCACTTGGTTCAGTTGAATTAAGTAAAGAAGGAAAGGTTGCTGCTCCTTATAAAAGCAGGAAGGTGAAGAAGATGAAGCTAACATGAAGATGCAAGGTCTAAGTTGGAGAATTGTGATGAAGTAGACCATGCATACTTCATACATATTACAGAAAGTATGGAGGGTTGTGATCAGATGGAGGAAGTGAGTGTTGGAAGCATCAGCTGGAAGGTGGATAAGGTTCGACATGGTTAAAGTTAGGTTCAACCTGATGAGCTAGGTCGAACCTTGATCGAATCGCAGACAGTTAATTGTAACTGCAAGGGTTCGACTTGTTAAGCTAAGGTTCGACCTGATGAGCTAGGTCGAACCTTGATCGAACCACAGACAGTTGGTTATAACTGACTAAGATTCGACTTGTTAAGATTAGGTTCGACCTGTTAAGCTAGGTCGAACCCTGGTCGAACCGTGTCAGGCAAGTTACTCTATTACAGATCAGCTTTGGTTCGACCACGACATTCATGGTTCGACCTCATCTACTGGTCGAACCCAGGTCGAACCTGAGTCCAGTAAATTAGTTGCAACGGTTTTCATTAGTTAGTTACAACTGATTGAAGCATGTGTGTTATGAATGGATGGAAAGGATTACACACGCAAGACACACGTCCATATAAGTAGAAGAATAACAGCTGAAATCATAATCATCAACACATCTTCTTCACATATCAGTTAGATACAAGCTTAAGGATTAGGGTTTTCATGTGCTTGTATTCTTGTAACCATCTTCTTCATTGTTTAGTGAATTCTTCTCCAAAGAAAGTGGATGTAGGCTATGCCGAACCACTATACTTCTTTGTGTTGATCTCTCTTTCATTTCATTTTTATTTTGTTTATCAACGTGCATGTGAAACGTGATTGATTCAACAAACAAGTGAGTATAAGTTCTTGAGTGACCATTATCAAGTGTTGCTCAATTTCATAACAATATTTCTCAATTTACATGCAAAAAATAAATGTATAATTTTGAAACGGGATGGACGGAGTATAGGATTGTAGTAAGATTATTTTACATGAATTGACCCAATACAATTAAAAAGAAAAAGCGAACCTATACTCTATTAATCTACTAATATTATCATACTCCCTCCGTCTCGGGTATTTTTATCCATTTGTACGGGTACGGAGATTAAGACGTTTTATTTTTTTAATATAATGTAAGAGAAAGTATGGATAAATTAGTAATTTAAAAAGAAAAAGTGAATAAAGTTATTGAGAATGATGAATAAAGTGTAAAAAAGTAATTAAAGTTGTTGGGATTGTAAAAAATATGTAATAAAATATTATGTATTTTTGCCAAAAATAAAATAGGTAAAAATACGTGAAACACCCCAAAATGAAAAGTGAGTAAAAATACGTGGGACGGGGGGAGTACTACATTTATGTTGTTCCTCCCGTGTAGTCTACTCACAGCTGCACGCGAAAAACACAATTGTATGCGAACTTCCTCGTACCGTCCACGCGCTTTTGTAGCCAAACTGCGTCTCCCATCCTACGTGGCAAATTGTTAATTTGTTATTCCACATCAGCCACGTGCCAACGCGCGACCTTCTTCAACCAGTAGAATTCTTCGAATCAAAACCCCTATATATATTGATGGCGACATTCCTTTCTCTTGTACCTCACTCCACGTCTTCTCATATGCTCTTCGCCGACGCATCCCGCCACCGCTCTCTCTCATCGCCGCCGTCCTTCTCTCTCTCCGAGCTCCTCTCTCGACATGGCGTCGTTCGCGATTCAATCCGGCAGACTTCCACACCGTTCCGTTCTTCCGATTACTAAATCTGAATCTAACCACATCTTCTCTTCGAATTCGATCTTCCCGGTGTCCGATTCCGCGAAGAAATTCAAATTCACCCAACTGACTGTTTCCGCGTCGAGCGCTACGTCTTCGGATCGAAGTATCGTCCCCACCACCGCCGGCAAAGAAGTGACGGCCGATTCCGATAGCGAGTACGACTATTTCTTCGAGCTCGTCGAATCGTGGATGCACACTTGCGTGTACGACATTGTGCTGAATCTGAAACGAGCGCCATTGCTGGTGCAGGTCTTCTCGCTAGACGACAAAGGAAGGGGAAGAATCAAGTACCATACCGAGAGGGCAATCATGGGGAAATGGTCGCTGGTGATGGAGAATTGGAGGAGTGGAGAATCGGAAGCTCCAGACGGATTGATTTTTGTTGAGGAATTGGATGAGAAACCGCAGAAAGGAGGCGATGGCGAAACGAAGGCATGGGGAATTGTTGTTCAAGGAAAGGGGATTAGCTGTGGGCCGCTTTGCTATCTGCTGAAAACCGATCGCGTGTGTGCAGGTGTGGGATTGGGTTACTGCACGCATTTTTGCCTGATGAAGGTCAGTAATTTCAGCGATAGTGCTTGGGATCAGTTTACGGAGTACTGGTTATCGCGATGAAGAAAAGATTGAATATCTTCAGATTCAGATATGAATTAACAAGGTTAGAAAAAAATGTATAGTTGAATTTTTTGATTAGTTTGTTCAATTAAGCTATGGGTTTAGCTTATTGGAAATCGATTCAGTAATAGAATAGATTAGTTAGTAAGATGGTTCTTGATTAATTTATTCAATCTTCCTCTGGTTTTAGTTCATTGGAAGTACTTAAATTGAAGAATTTTTTATTTAATTATGGGTGATTTGTAGAGGATTCAAAATTGGGTTGCTACCATTCCATCACCCCTATCTTTGGATTGGAGTTTCTTTGGGTGTAATTCATCCGACTGTCAATTTTGACCTTTCAAATTTTCAATTTCAATCAACACGAATAGGCTCTGACTATCTATCTTATCTTTCTAGATGTATACTCCCTCCGTCCCCCAAAGTATTTCACACTTTCCTTTTTCATCCGTCCCTCAAAGTATTTCACACTTTACTTTTTCTAAATTTGGTAAAAAATACATTATACTAATACTCACTTTTTACACATATCCCAATATAATACTTACTTTTTCACATCTCCCAAAAACTTTACACACTTTTTCCACATCTCTCAATAACTTTACACACCTTTTTCATTAAATCAACTAAAATATATATTCTCTTTCTTACTTTATACATAAAAATACAAAATTTTCTTAAACTCCGCGCACACCAATACGCGAAATACTTCCCGGGACGGAGGGAGTACTGAAGAACACCGAACCTTTTTTTATTTTTTTCTCCTTACTCTTCAAAGAAAAGTCGTTTTGTTACCGCATTTTCTATTAGAAATGATATATAGATCGTGATTGTATAATGAGAGACTAGCCAATAATAAAATCTTGACTCACACTCGGGCGAGTCATGGGTAGCTACCCAAGGAATTTTGAATCCTAAGATAATAATAATAGATGTAGCCTATAATAAAATCTTGACTCGCACTCGGTCGAGTCATGGGTAGCTACCCAAGAAATTTTGAATCCTAAGATAATAATAATAGATGTAGTAAGCTGGGTGTTATGATATATACAATATATGGAATTAATATACACATAATATAATATGTATGATGGAAAGAGAATATTGTAGATTAAGATTGGAGTTTCTTTGGGTCAATTTTTAACCATGTAAGGTTTGATGGTCAATTGTTGCGTAATCATTGAGTTGAGGGAATAAGTTGTCCACTTTTATATTGAATTATTCACATAATGAATGACTTGATTTATTCAGATAAGTAACTAACTAATTCCATTAAAAGAAGAGGGGAAAAAACTGATTTGGGCAGAAAATTATACACTCAAAATTTTAAGTCAGGTATTTTACATATAGTACACTGGGCATTCAAAGGAAATCGAAAACATGATAAGAAAAAAAAAAGTATATATTGGGTGCACCTAGGTGAAAGGGTGCACTCATATGTGTATAATTTTTATTCTATTTTATATATATATTATTCTATTTTGTAAACGTGTTTCGCAATAATTGTATACTTTTTTCATATTAAGTCTTTCATTAAAAAAACTAGCATCATATGTGTATAACTTTTTATTCGATAGTGTATACATGTTTTTTAATAATGGTATATTTTTTTACACTCAATTTTTCATTAAAAAATCTAACAAATAAATTATAAAAAAAAAGAGATATTAAAAAATCCATTCTACAGAAACCGCTGAATACTTTGTTACACGGTGGAACATGAAAACATTTTTTTTACTTAACATCAATGAGATTAATAGTATCTGATAACTATGATTAAAAGAGTTCTTTTTTAAGATGATGATATATATCCGTCCATCACCGTGCATGATCCGTGCACTCAATTTACATTAATTTTATTAAGAAACGCATACTTCGTCAGTCCCATGGTTGTTTTTGTTTTTTTTTAAAGGAGTATTATTATCTTTAGTCGCAGGAGTATTGCGTGGGTGTGTGGGTAAACTTGCGTGCCCGTAAATCACACTACATGTGTCATGATTATTCCTTAAATTACAGTTAGATCTGCAAAGGATTATTTATCATTTAATATGGTATAGTTTTTTTAAAAAAAATAAGTTGCCGAATATGAAATGGAATATGATGTGGAATAGTGGATTCGAACCGGCCCTTGAATAGCCCTCGAGCACACATGGACACAGAAAATTATCATTTAATATCAAATGTAGTACTTTTTAGCATAAAAAAGTATAATGAGCTGTTATTCGCACTCCCAATTTACTAAAGTTACCACATTTACTAAACACACCCTATTATAATTTAATAATATATATACATATTACTAAATGCACCCCTAAGACTTTTTAGTCCTTTAAGACTTTCATTAGTAATATAATACAAAGTAATTGTCATGGCGAATGGTGACTAGTTTCTCCAACAAACAAAATTGTACGGAATGTCTTGCCATAATCTGCAGAGAAGCCAAAAGCAATGTAGGCAAAGATTCAAACTCCAACTTATGCCATGAGAGAAAATTGGTTCTATTTGATCTACAAGTAAATCAATATGATTATACGAGTGATAAAGATCATTTATTATTTTTTATTGCATTCAAAAAGAGAGGTATATACTGTTAATCAAAAATTCTAAAGCCGAGACATTTCATGAAGAAAAAATAATTAGTTGATGTGGCATGAATTTTCGCTTCTTATGCCACAAGATAATCAACTGATGTTCATTTGAGAATAACACGTTTATGATGTACTTTCCCATCTTTAGAGTTGTCATGCCACAATATGTAATACTCAAGGCAAGTTTATACGAATATATAAGATTTGGTCCTTGGAATTGAAACATGATGCGTTGTCGTGATGTGCCTTGAGCTCTCTTTTATTGTCACGGATGCGTTCCCAAATTTTTAACAATATCTATGGTGTCTAAAGAGTTCGGATGTAGTCACCGAACACATGGTTAACTAATCGAAGAAAACAAATCTGTTCGGATATAGGAACTGAACACATCTATAATCAAAGATAACAAATTTGTTAGGATATAGTAACCGAACATGTGTGAATCTTAATTAATAAAGGGTATTTGTGTCTTATTTATTAAGGATATTATAATCTATTCTACTTATGGGTACACTCAGTAAATTTGGGGGTACGAATAACCGCTCTCAAAATATATTCTTAATTTTTTGATTGATTTTTTCTTATTCAATTATTAATGTCATTTATAAAGGACTCTTCCATTTAATTCGGTATAAATGTTCTTTAAGTTGATTTTATTCTGTAGTCTTTGAGATTTTTATAGAATCCGACGTGGCAGATTGTGGTCCCTTACGTTGTTATAAATTTATATTATAATTATAATTTTAAGGGTTTAAGGGTATTTTTGAGTATAAGGAGGTGTGTTCGATAATTGAATTGAATAAATAAAAGAGAGGATGTATATGTTAAATTAGGGAATGTATTTAATTAAAAAAAAAATTGTGCATCAGTGAACCACAATAAAACTTGTGCGGATCTTACTAAATATTCATGTAACTGATCCTGATTATATTGAACTCAATCAAGTTTTGTTTGAATTTAAGCTAACCTTATATTTTAGTGAAACTTGTTTTCATAATTTGAGTAAATCTATTTCATTGAACTCATTTTATATAATGATCTCACACGTGTGTTTAACAAAATATTATAGGCAATTCCAATTGGCAATATGACCCAAATCACCAAATACCCAAATTTTTGGTGATTTGGATCATATCTCCTCCAATGGTTTTTACCCTAAATTTGGTGTAAAAGGGAATATTCTATAGAATTTTATTAAAATATTATTTTATTAAATTTAAATAATTATAATATTCTAAATCAATTATTTATCCCTCTAATTTTAAATTATTAATTAAATAATATATTTCTATTTTGTATTAATTAATATTTTAATTTTAATTTTAATTTTTAAATTTTAATGTTGTATAAATTTTACAAATTACATCAAAATAAATATCAAAATGAAATTAAAGAAATATATGAACAACACATTTTATTGATAATTGCATAATACAACACATACAAATTAAATGCATAAATTTTAATCCTCAGATAAATACAGTTCCCAAATATGATCAATTAATGTATCTCGAAGTTCATAGTGAGTATCTCGATTTTTTATTTTTCTAAATCGAGCCAGAAATTCCTGAAATTGAGAATCGTCATCATCACCCATTTCAATATTTATAGCCGGTGATTTTACGTGGTCAATAATAGGTGCATCAAGATCACGTTCATCTTCAATTATCATATTGTGCATAATTATGCTTGCTGTCATTATATCTCCTAAAACTTCTTTGCTCCAGAATCGTGCTGGATTTGTGATGGTAACAAATCGACTTTGGAGAACCCCAAATGCGCGTTCCACATCTTTTCTACATGCTTCTTGTCTTTGTGCAAAAAGTTTATTTTACGGCCACGTGGTTCATGAATGGTTTTCACAATAGTTGCTCATTTGGGGTATATACTATCAGCTAAATAGTACCCCATATCATATTCTTTTTCTTTAATGACATAACGCGCGGGAGAAGCAACACCTTTAGCAAAATTAGAGAAAATAGAAAAGGAATCTAGTACGTTGATATCATTGTTGGATCCTGGCATACCAAAATAAGCATGCCATATCCAAAGATCATAGTCAGCAACAACTTCAAGAATAATAGTTGGGTGTCTACAGCGACCTGCATATTGTCCCACCCATCCGGTCGGATAATTTTTTCTATTTTCAATGCAATCAAGGCTACCTAACATACCTGGAAAACAACGCTGCTCACCAATATACAAGAGTCTAGCAACGTCTTCTTCAGTAGGAGATCTTAAGTAACGCTTTCTAAAGATCTCCACAATTGCACGACAGAATCTTTTCACACACTCAATAGCTGTTGATTCTCTGATTTTGATATATTCATCAGTTGCATCAGCTGGCACTGCATAGGCCAAAATACAGAAAGCAGTTGTTACCTTTTGAAGTGTTGATAACCCACGTCTCTTTATGGTATCCATTCGTTGGATAAAATAGCCATCATGATCTTGGATTGCATTAACAATATGAATGAACAAACTTCGAGACATTCGAAATCTCCGACGAAATATTGTTTCATCGAAGGTGGGATTTTCAGAAAAATAGTCGTTATACAAATTTTGAGCTGCAGTCTCTCGATCACGATTGGCCATTTTATGCCCAAAGACTGAACCACCAATAGAAGAATTGTTGGTTCGACTTTGCCTCATCATTTGCATTCAACGAACGTTATTATGCATTGCTTGCTGAGCCAATCGTTGCTGATTGATGACACTAATACGAAATACTTCAAACTCATCATCATTAGAAGAGTCTGATGATGAGGATGATATGTGTGAAGGGCCAGTTGAATTTTGTGGGTTCATCTTAAAAAGCTTTTTGTGACAAAAGAAATAAGAGAATTGTAAATGATGAGAAGAATATGGGAAATGATATGTATGAATGATGAGCAATGCACCGATTATATAATAAAAAATTTGTTGGAGGTTTTGATCTCAACCCTTAATTGTGGTTGATGGCTTTCGATCTCAACCATCCAATTTTGGTTGGTGACTTTCAATCCTAGACGCTGAGATTGGTTGGTGGCTTTCAATCTCAGCCGTTGAGTCTGGTTGGTGACTTTCAATCCTAGCCGTTGAGACTGACGGCTGGTTGTGGCTTTCAATCCTAGCCGTTGAGACTGGTTGGTGGGTTATGAACAAAAATTATATTGTTTTATTTTTTAAGAATTTGTGTTTGTGTTTGTATTTGTATTTTTATTTTTCATAGTGTTTAAGTTTTAGGATATTTATTTATATATCTAGTGTCTAATGTATTTGTATGTCTATCTTTTTTAATGTTCAATGTAATTTTTTTAATGTAATATGTAATTTTAATTATGCAAGAAGTAATTTTTTAAATTATTTTAATGACACATAATTTATTCTATATTAATTATATAAAATATAAAAACATAAATATATATTTAACAATTAAAAATAATTATTAAGAGTGGTTAAAAATATATATATAAATATAATTATATTTAAATTGAGCATTAAAAATAATTGTAAAAGAAAAAAAATATTTGAGTAACACCCAAATTTGGGTCACAAAACCCTTTTATCCAAATTTTTTGGGTAAAAAAGGGTAACCATTGAAGGGTCACAAAATTCTTTTACCCAAGAATTTGAGTAAAAGGATCAAGGATTGGAGATGCCTAGGTATTAAAAGTAGTTGGTGTATTAATACTATGAATTTGTTGCAAGTTAGTATAGAAACTATAATTTTTAAAATTAAATAAGACATGGTACCAAATTTTTAAATTTTTATGAGTAGAAAAGTAAAAATTACTCGATAGAGCAAAATTTTAGAAGCTACATTAAGTGATAATATGTCGAACCATTTTACAAATAATTCATGAATAATTCATAGATAAAAGTGACTCATGATTTTAAACAAAAAGTTATAGTATATGATTAAATTGAAAAGTAATACCAACCTTAGCTTTGCCAAATTAATTAATTTGTGATCTCATTTTTCTAAACTCATGAAAACTACTTTTATGACTTCTTTTGTTTTTAATTTATAATAATAATCTAAATTTAGGAATATGTAATTCCTTCGTTGTTAGTTGAAGTTTAATAAAATCTGTATTACTCTCTCACATACGTTTACCTCTTACTCTCATACATATATTGACTAGTATTATGCCTGTGCATATGCACGGAAAAATATATTAATTTTTAATTAGATTAATATAATTTTTTTTATATAAATAAGTAAAAAAAATATAAAGTAAAATAAAATATAAATTTATGCATTTTTCATGAAATATGATAATATATTAAGTTAATTAATAATTTTATAATAATTAAATTATTTTAATAATGCAAATTATTTTGAAAACATATAACATGATGTATTAAATTTTATTTTTTAAAATAATATATTATAGCATTATTATGCTTCGTGCATTACAAATCAGGAACTTATATAAAAAGAAAATATAGTGAATTGCTGTATAATTATATATAATACAATAATTAAATTAATTAATTATAATCAATTCAACAAAAATAATAATATAATATTCATAGAATTCATATTTATGATAATTGCACGCAATAAAAAATTAATATACATGAATATTTTAATAATAATAAATTCTAACATAAATGTGATATGTTATCTAATTAAAATTTCTTATGATATGTGGACAAATACTCCATATTTAGAGACGCCACATAATCATCTGAACTCTATATACACTTGATACATAGGATAAACTATTTTAGAGGCGATACATGACATAGAAAAACTCACAATTATTATATTAAAGATTTGACACCTTTAAAAATTGCGTGACTTAATCAATTTTTAATTTATCTGAGTTTTTTATTTTTAATTTTCATGAAATCATTTTTGATAATAGTTTCATGAAATCATTTTTAATGATAGTCAGGGGACACCTTTGAAAATTGGGTGACTTAATCAACTTTTTATCGAATTTTTTATTTTTAATTTTCGTGAAATCATTTTTAATGATAGTCGGAAATAGTTAAGGATTTAAAACAATGATACAATGGTGGAAAGATTAATCATGGTAACTCAGTTGATTAATATGAGCTAGATCACTCGCAATTGCACACAAAAACTCATATTTTGAGAGATTACTTTCACATTGCGATTATGAGATTCGATTCTTAATTCCTAGTATACGATTTCATCCTCTTTAATCAGTTGAGCTGACATTGCATTGAGAATCTAATACATTTAATCGAGACACACGTCTCTCTCCCATCACTGTTGTCCCAACAAAATGATATCTTCAATTCTACATCCAATCCCATACTAGCTGGTTCACCTGTCACAAAATATAGTTTCCATTATGGGTTGAATAGCAACACCGACAGTATTGTTTGTTGCATAGTTAAACTTATGAAACTCCAACTCTTTACGCACATAGTACTCCTATCAGACCTCACCTCAGTCTTTTATTTCAAACTACTACGAAACCGCGTAATATGCAGGAATATTGAAATTTATTTTTTAGGTAAAAATTTATATAAGATCGTTTCATGAAATTATTTTTGTAAGATAAATAAGAAGTAAGATTTTTTCATAATAGAAATTGATACTTAATTGATGAAAATTAACAATGGTGCTGTGACTATTGCATCAATAATTTATAGTATAAACGAAAAGTACATAGTAACATTTAAAAGAAAAGTGGTAACATCTTTAATAAAAATGCAATCGTAAACGTAAAATGATTAAAATGATTTTATTGTAAGAAGATCTCACACAAAAATGCACCTATTTTTAAAATGAAATTATTATTATTATTGAAAAATACTAAAATTATAAATAGTATTGAAAAAAATATTATATTCTCTTCGACTCCTTGATATGCATAATTTGATTTTTGCACAATTTAATTGATTTCAATACAAAAATAATTTACAACAATAAATCCCATATACGAGAATAGTTCATTTATGAATAAATCAGAGAACATCCAGTTCATAATCCATAACGTAAGAGAATAGTTCATTTATGATTCAACCACATATATCAGAGAACAACAAAAATATAAATAGTTAATTTATGAATGAACCACAGAGATACAGATATATAATAATCACAACTGAACAGACATATAATAATCATAACTTTTCATAGAAAATCCATAGAATACAGACATATCGCGATTTACACGATAAGAATAGTTAATTATTGACATATCGCGCGATTACTATAGAAGAATAGTTACTGAAATGCGAGACTCACCGCCATACGATTACGTAATGAAACCATTCCAAATATTATGAATGAACAATTACAGATGAACAGAACAATTACAGGGAAGATAATACAGATATATTGCGCGATTATAGTTACTAACCGCCATACGAGAAATGCACACACGAGAATAGTTACTCACCGTAATGAAACCATTCAAAATACACGAACAGAAGAACATCACAGAACAGAACAATCAATTACAGGGAAGAGAATACAGACATATGAAATAGTTACCATACGAGAACGAGAAATGCACATACGAGAATAGTTACTCACCGCCATACGAGCCGCCATTTGTGTTTCGTTCTGCAGAGTCACCACCAACACCAACAAAATGCAGAATATCGAGGGTTTTTTCACGAATTCACGAATGAGGTGTGACTAGGTGTGACTGTGAGGTTAAAGGGTATTTATATAGGAATTACTGGGTGGGGTGTAAAATTACTGGGTGGACTAGTCAAAATCGAAAGTGTTCGAGTTTTGGCTGTGTAAGTGTGAAATTTATTTTTACTAGAGACGATCTCACATTTTCCCATTTTTATAAGTCACTTTCTCCTAAAATTAAATAAATGATGTTAGAACGGTATAAACTTATAAAAATAATTTATTTATAAAAGTTTTCATTTATAATTATAAATTATTTAGCTATGAAAAATTAAGAAAATTAATGAATGTTAAATTAAGAACTATTTTTTATAAATTTTTATTTTAAGAGTTTTTAATAAACTATATTTATTAACATAAAAAAATTCTAAAATAAATAATTTCTTGATCTTCTAAAAATATATTATTATTAATAAATTTTAATAAAAATTATTCAAGATAAAGAAATTATTTAAATTTTATAATTTATTACTCCAATTATATTATATTAGTAATAATATGGATGTTAAATTAAAGATCAAGAGAAGACGATTAATATGATATAATTTTTATATAAAATTAATTTAAAATTAAATACATTTAAAATTTTAGGTAAAATTTTAAAAAAGTTTAAGAAAATTCAATGTTTTGATTGATTATCTGAAGCAAAATAACTGCCATGCTTAGATTTAAGCAATTCACTCTGTATACTTTATGTATATCAATTATACATTATGGATGTTATTTCATATAAGAAATGATAAATCAATAATACTTATTGACAAAAATCTCTTATATCCCCAAGCACACGAATTATTATTTTTAATTTATAAATGATCCGCTTAATAATACATTTTTATATGTTAAACAACCTCTCAATACTCATCTCTATATTTTTTACTTTATATAATAGTAAAACTAACAACTTCTTGTAACCAACCCTTTTTTGGGTAATATTTTCAATATTTTATTTGACATAAGAGAAAATGAATCATAACTATATAACTTTGTCATATACTAATATTTTCAATATCAATATTTTATACTAATTTTTCTATAATCTCATTTTATTTAAATTGATATAGTAATTTAACCTTAATAATATTCTCCTTTTATTTTAATTGATAGAGTACTTAAACGTCAATAATATCATCAATAATATTTTCCATTCTGTCTACTGCTTCACAACTCTTTTATACTTATTCTAATTTCTGACTCTGTGCAAACGTAAAATTTGTTTTTTTTACAAAATATTTATCCCTTATAGTATATTCAATATATAAATAATAAAATGAAGAATTTATTTAGATTTTATTTATTAGAAATAATTTTAAAGGTCAGTGTATAAATGAAAAATAAATAAATAATACCTATAAAATAGAAATGAAGAATATACAGCCTCTCATTAATTTCCAAATTCTCAATATCCTTCTAACCTGTTTATATTTTCCAATCACTCTATTTTCCATCCACTCCACTCTGTATATTTTCCATTATCTGATCTTTGTATATATATGTTTGTTTCTCTGTATCTTTTTTTATTTAATATGTATGATATTAGATCTCTTTTTTTAATGATATTATCCTTGGTCCTTGACTTGCTCCAGAAAATAAGGAGGCAAGAAAGTTGCCAATTAGGAGCGAATAATAAAATACTCAATATGAGAAAACTCACACTATTATAATTTGAAAGCTACTGTCACTAACCATATTAATAAAAAAATAATAATAACCACAGCTTTACTCCAAAAATTTCTCAAAATATTTCTTGAGGGTCACCCATGGAAAAGCAAATCATACACAGTATAACAACAACAAAAATCCTTTCTGAGATTTCCACACAATATTTAAAAAAAAAATCCAGTAAGAATGACTGAAAGTTGAAAGAGGTATCATCGCATTCAGAAAACTGAGAAAAGAAGGGAGAGAAAGTTTAATTGTGGATTTGAAAGTATCTCGTGGGAGATAGGAATCATGTAGAGAGAGGAGACCCAGTTTGCGTACGTGCTACATGCAATTAGGACAGAAAAAGGCTGCGATAAATTAGGTTTTATGCTCTGTGATGTTTGTTCTTTCATAAATTTTGCAAATTAGCCCCTAAAATGTATTAAAATAATGAACTGGGCACCGAAATTCTTAATTAAACGAAACAAAAAAATTCAAAAATCTAATAAAATGACATATCACTCTTAATTTACTCACATGTTGACACCTAATCAAATTTAGATGATCCTCTAAAGATATTAACCTACATCAATCACTCTACAAAACCTGGTTAACTAATTGTTGTTCTGACCCAAAAATTTTATTCCATTTTATTTTATATTTGTTGATATTTTAATTTTATGATCATGCTATTCAGGGACGGACCTACATTGGTGCCAAGGGAGCACTAGACCCCGAGATTCTTATAGTAAGATATATATATATATATATATATATATATATATATATATATATATATATATACTCCCTCCGTCCCTAGATAAGAGTCTCATTTTACCATTTTGGTTGTCCCACCCAAAGGATTTCATTTTCTTTTTTGGACACATGAGACCCACCCACACCCACTAATACAATTAAAATATAGGGCCCACACACCCACTAATACAACTGCCCAGTACACATTAAATAATAATACTCATTAATCCACGTGCCCAAAAGCAAATGAGACTCTTATCAAGGGACAGAGTGAGTATATATAAAAATTTAAGTTAAAAGTTAAAATGAAATGTGGCTCAGTGGTAGTTAGGTTATTAATGTTAGCAGCGATCGTGTTCGATCCTCTACTAATACATTTGCATGATGCTTCTATACTATAAATAACTATAATGTTAAATTACCATTTTATCTAAAAGTTGATAGAGAGCATACATCGCCTCTACTAATACATTTGCATGATGCTTCTATACTATAAATAACTATAATGTTAAATTACCATTTTATCTAAAAGTTGATAGAGAGCATACATCGAAACGCAAATAAATGAAGATTTATTTTTATAAAGTGCATATCATATGCTAATACTTGCAAAGTATGAGAGTGATCTTCTAACATCAGAATGCAAACAAATGAATAATCAATCTCCCCTTTTGTAGCAAAAACACAATGCATGGCTGCATTCTAAATGATAGAAAAATCTATGATATTTCAGTGAGAAAATAGAGGTAATCACCTCGTGTATAGCTAGATATTCAGCGATCTAGCTATAGGGATGAGATTTCTTTGAAGACGGTAATTCTTCCTAAAAAGAATCATTAGTACAAAAGAATAAGTGTATAAAATTTTATTAAAATTATTTAACATTTTATTAAAATGTTATTAATTTTTATTCCTTTTAGAAAATTAGTTTTATTGATAAAGTCTCACATAATTATTTTTCCTTCTAAATATAACATCAAAGCCAAAATGCAACATGACAACAAACACTGAATATAATTACACGGTATAAAATCATGTTTTTCAAATACATAAAATGTTTAATTGACTTGAAAAGATTGGGTATTAAATTAAATTATTGTCATAAGGTAATTTGTAATTCGCGATGGTCAAATGACCAAATTCTATGAATGAATATAATTATATATATATAATGTTTCTCAAGACCATAAAATGTTTATTTGACCTGAAATTAGATTTGGACATTTAATTATAGTTAAATATTTATGTGCAATTAATTGTATCTATATAAGTGTGTAGGGCGGTTAAACGAGTCAAATAAGTCTAAATAATGCATATTTGTGCTTAACTCGAATATATAGCTATTGAGCCGAGCGACTCGATTCATTGACGAGCCTATAAGCAAGCGAGCTCGGCTCGTCTAGTCTAAAAAATTACTCATTCGAACTCGAGAACTTGGTTGATTAAACAAATTGAGTCAAACTTTCGAACTTTAACATGCTTATCGAACCTAATTAATATATTTTATATTTATTATTATTATAAAAAAATATTTATAATATTAATAATAATAATAATAATAATAATAATTATTATTTTGAGTCTAGTCTCGACTCGTTCACTTAATAAGTACTAGACGAACTCGGACTTGAGATTAAATAATCACTAGTCGAATCGAGGCGAGCCTACAAGCAGCTTAATTAATTTATCAACATTATAATTGTGCATGCTCTAAAGTATAATAGAGTTTTATTATTTTGTTATAATAAATGATTACTTTGTATGATATTTTTCGAGAAGAGTAAAAACTAAATATTAAAAACCATTTTGGACTTGCACTTTTGCACCTCTCTCAATTAAATTATGGTGATAAGTCATTTGCAATTTGAGATGGTCTAATGAACCAAATTCTAGGAGTACTACTATAAAATTAAATCTCAACTCTATCTAATGTTGCTTTGAGTTAAAACAAAAAATAAATACATATGTATATTTCATCAATTTAGTGTGTTTTTTTTTTTTCTGTGGGATCATGAGTGAATCACATTTTATGAGATGTTGCTTAAAGATTATAATAATAAAAAGTTGTTGAAATTAAAACATTGTTCAAATAATATTCCAATTATGCTACAATCACACATGAGACTAAATCTAATCGCTTAAACTTAATCATGATAATTTGATACTTGAATTTGACATTATCCGAAGTAGATCGAAATTCAAATTGGGTAATGAAACTTTATAAACTTATTATTCCTTGTTCTTGTACGGTTTTCAAACCTTCTTTAAAGGGTTCTATATTCTAATGTCCTAAGGCAAAAAGAGGTGTGAAAGTTGTGTGGTGGGAAAAACTATGGAGTACTATGTAAATGCACTCCTCATATATATCCATTACTAAACATGTCTGATCATTTATTACATTTCTACTTTTAAATACTATACATAATTCTTTTAGAAACTTATTCATCAAATTCAATGTTTTTATGAGTCAAGTATATATGACCAAAAAGACCCACCATGCAAAAATAGTGATCCATCTTTAAGTAAAGGTATAATGCCCAATGATGATGATGAAGAAGCCCAGTCTCATATCAGCATATAATCATAAGTGCGGCTTAATACAAGTTCGGCATATTTATTTCAAATTGAGCCGACCTTAAATAACTCGATTGAGGATAACCTTGGCCGATCCTCAAAAGTTAGTATATCAAAAACATATCAACTATGAGCACTTAGAAATGGAAAAGAACACATTAATTTTATAATTCTTGATAAAATGACAATATACAAAAGACATGAATAAACTCTCGACCAATAGAAATTCTTTTTAGTTTGAGGACCACCTACTTAATGATATTTTGCGAGTTGTTCAAAGTTGGTTCCCCCAAAACACATAATTTCATTTCATTAGGTTAAGACATGTGTCAAGCTTTGGTGTGAGTACTGAGGCCATACGAAGAACATATAAATAATCATTTTTATGTATTGTAAAATAACTTTTTTAATGCTTCATCTTCTACCCTTCATAGAGAAAAATGTGAAGTTGAGGGTGTAAGCAAATCTATATTAATACAAGAGAGTAAGCTTTTATCTTCCATTCATATATTGTGTTTAATTTACTTTGTTCTTGTTATATGATTTTCGCTACTCCAAGCATACTCCATGAATAACATCGAAAGAAAAATCATGAACAATTTCCCAACTTAACTCATCTAATACTCTCTCCGTCCGATTATAAGGTATTCATTTGTTTTTTGCACGTGGATTAAGGAGTATTATTATATGTAGAGTGAGTAGTTGTATTAAAGGAAGTGGTAGACCATATTGTATACTTTTTTACTAAATAAGGGAAATTGATACTTTTGGAGCGGACGTAAAAAATAGTAAAATGGAACGGAGTATATTTTATATAATTTATTTATTTATTAAATAAAAAAAACTAAACTCTTTAAAAATTTGATTTCTCAAATTCGTGAACTCAAGGCTGCTAAAATAACGACACGTGTAATATAGGAGGGACCGAATTGCAAATTCGCGGCAAAGTTGGTCCCCAACTCAATCCCCCACGATTCCATTTTCCATTTGAATTTGAAAAAAATTAAAATTAAAATTAAAATTAAAATTAAAATCAAATAAAAATAAAGTTAGGCGCTACTCACCCTCATCGCGCTCCTTCTGCAATTCAAATCCTCCCTCTTCTCTGCTTAACCCTCTTTTGACTTTCATCTCCATTCAAAATCTTCCATCAACATTCTTCAATCATACCTCTGTTTCGCAGCTTCATTTCTTGATTCGACTGTTTCAATTTGTGGGCTTCCTCTGGGAAGGATTAGTGGTCACCAATTTGAATTAATTTTACAGATCTCTGTCTTCAATCTTCTGCCGTTCATGGATGGTGAGAGTTCATCTCAGACCCAATCCCTAACCGGGCTCAGATCTGAATCAAAGGTCCGACCTTTTTAGACAACATTCGATCTTCGTCAGTTGTGCTGTTCGATTATGCGTTTATCGATTCATTTCGTGGATTTCTCTTGGCAGGTATTGGTGGGACAAAAAAGGGGCAGCGTTGCAGTCGAGGAAACGTCTGAAAATTCTTCGAAGAGAGTGAAAATGCGCGACCTCGAATCGGTTTTTCGGTCTGAAGGTGTGCATTTCACTGTTTTATTTGGAATTGTGCATGTTTTTAGTAATTCTTTTTTTCTTTTAAAGATTTAAGTTTTACATCTGGAAGAATTCCCAAATGGGCATTATGTTTTCTTGATTTCTTGGATTTAATTTCTTCTTAGGTTGCTGAATGCTCTACCTGTCTAAATGAAAAATATGTTTTTGTTATCCATTTTTCTTTATGTTTTAGGGGTGCAGTTTATTTCATTTTAAACCTGTTGCAATTTAGATGCTTTTTATTAATGTAATTAAATGAAGAAAACTGTCTCATGTAGCTGAAGCAGGAAGAGGAGGGAACAGCCCAGCACAACTTGATGTGTGTTCTGATTCAAGAGTACTTGATCTTAATGTGGGTGTTAGCTCTATCAATTCTATGGTTGGTGATGATGATCCCACATGTGTTGATGAATCTAACAATGAAAAAAAAGATATGCAACGTGAAGATGGTCTAACTAGGGCCAGAGGGTTTGATTTGGACTTGAATGCTGCAGATATTTCGTGTTCTATTAACGAACCCTTACATCGACATAAAATGAATGATTGTTTGAAGTATAGGGATGAGTCGGATTGTGGAAGTTCAGTATTTCCATTGGTAAAAGATCCAATGAGTGTTTGGAAAGGGTTGAAGCAAAACAATTTTATGTCCACTCCTCGTGCAGCTGTGCCGATGGCAATACCAAAGGCGCATGGAAGGAAAAAATCTAATCATGAGGTGATGATGAAGAAGAAGATTGAACTTGCGAAGAAAGAACAAGTTGATAGGTTCGCCAGAGTTGCTGCTCCGAGTGGTTTGCTCAATGGGCTGAATCCTGGGATAATTAACCATGTAAGAAACAGTAAACAGGTTCATTCTATCATAGAGGCATTAGTGAGATCAGAAAGAACTGAAAATATGCTTTCTAGAAGCAAGAAACACGGACAATCTAAGAGTGGTGTACACGAATTCACTGAGAGGAATGGACCTGAAGATATGCGTAGTTCAAGAGCTAATACAAAGGAGACGGTTGATCACTCCTCGTTATCCAAATATGTGCATCCAAGTAACGAGTTTGCAAAGGGAAATAGTGATATATGTATGGGGTACTTGAGGAATTTTTCAATGGTGCCTTCACAGTGTGAAAAGGAGAATGGGGATTACAAACTTCCACTGAAGTTTTCATCATCCGTAACTATTGCATCGCAGAATGCTAGCTGTCTGTCGAACAACGAATCAGAAAACCTCAGCAGTGTTACTTCTCTTTCTTTGAAAGGTAGTTCAGTTATTTTGTTCTTTTCGTCTTATGGTGCAAAATGTCTTTGAAGCTTGCATTAGTTTATACTCCACTTTTAAGTTTTAATTGTATATATATCGATTGTTTTATTGCAAGATGTTGTCAAGAATTTTACTGTTTTTAATGTTTAAAGAGCAGAATTATTGCTTCTAACATGGATTTTGTAACTTTCAGCTGCTAATGTAGCTTCTCAATGGTTGGAACTTTTGAATCAAGATATAAGAGGCCGTCTTGCTGGTAGTTTTCGTCTTATTGATAGTTGAAAAGTTCTTTTACTTGCTTTAGGTGTTAGATATTTCCTCATAGCAATTACTCTATACTTGCAGCACTTCGAAGGAGTAGAAAAAGAGTTCGGGGAGTTATTGCCACAGAACTACCCAACCTAATTTCAACAGAATTATCTTCGAACATAGACAAAGATTTGCATACACTAAAAAGTTCCAATCTTTGCCATTTTGACCAAGCCACTGCTGATGCTCACATTGTTAAATGGAACACTCTCTTTGCTCAAATGGATAAAGCACTTTCCGAAGAAGAAAGTCATCTGGTGAGTGTTGAATTGTGCTTAAAGTGCCAACTGAAAGCATGTTTCCGTCGTCTGCTTGATCTTCATTTGATTACTCAATATAGATGAATTGGTGCTTCTTTGCCTCATTAACCGATGTTCCTTGCATTCAATTTTCTTTTTTGATGACTTTCATTCAAAATATATGATTGTTCAAATAACAAACGAATTTTGAACTTCAAGTTGCCATTTTTTTTTCTTTCTTTCTTGAACAAACTCCTCACTTCGTTCCTTCAAAGAACATCTCATTTTCTGATTTACTGCATTGGTCAATAACTGATAGCCGAGCCCTTTCATCTCTGAATATCATCAGGATAATTGGCTGAACCAAGTGAAAGAAATGCAGTTGCATTGTGAGTTAGGTCTGAACAAAAATACTCTGTATCATTCTTCACAGCCGATGGCTCCTACAGGAGACGACAGCAGGTAAATTCTGTTAACTCGAATGGTACTATACACTTATCAGTATTAAACTATATAGACTTGCTGCAGTTTCAGATAGATATTGCTCTAAATCGAACCCTTGTCTCTATTATATGCGTTGTTTTGTTTTCTTAATGTCGACGCAATGAAAGTATGCATGATATGCTTACATACACAGCAAAGGAAAATGAGACATTTTCACCATGCATTCTTTTATGACTAGTACCATTTCAATCTTCCTATAGTCATCGATGTTCTATGCAATAATCTTTAATGGATTCATATACTTTATAATCAAGAAAGAAAGCGTAACTACGATATGAATGTTCCCCATTTGGCTCCTGATAGGAGATGCTTATTCATTTTGCTGGTTTTCATCTTTAGATTGATTTATATTAGAAAGAACATTTGTATATGAGTATGGATTTTGTTGCTTACGTTTGTTTTTTTTTTCGTTATACTCGTGCAGATCAGGAGCGACAAATAGCTCGGAGAAGGATGTAGCTGTTAGAGCTGCTGCTGCTTCCATATATTCAACCTGCAACTTCTTGTTGTCAAGGGAAAACCTACCATGTTGCTAGTTTACCCTAATTGCCATTGAAATCATGATTCTTGATTGGAGTGAGATAGATGTTAAATCTTGGTCAACTCTACCATACACACTAATCTGTTTCTATAATCTCACAATTGTTACTTTTACCCTTTTTTTTTTTTTGCCCTCTTTGAGAAGGGTCGTTGTGAAACTGTAATAGCAGAAGTTGAGTTTCTATGGAATATCTAATTGTAATCAATAATTGATAAGAGTTTCTTGTCTGTTTTTATCCTTTTGAAAATTTGTTAATCCATAATAGTAGCACCTGTTATATTTGGATAAAAAGTTCTAAAATGTTTTAGAATTTGTTATTGACTCGAAGTAAAGTTAGAAAAAAAAAAAAAGGATTAAAATTCTTTTAATTCTAAATAAAATATCTTACTCCCTCCATTAGAGCTTACTCCATTTTTTTTTAAATGAAGATTAAGAATTACCAGTAATATTATTTTAGATGTAATGACTAATTGTATTATTTGTGTGCTTGTTAAAAAAGGAAAAATGTAAATATTTTAAAGGATGCCTAAAATAATAAAATATAAAATTTTCAAAGGATGCCTAAAACAATAAAATACTGTATAAACTTTCTAATGGCAGAGAGAATATTTTTTAATCTAGGCACAAAAATAAAAATATACCTTTAATTTGGTTAATTAATTATATAATTTTAAGAGAAAATCTCCGGTTTCATGGTTCACAATGATATTTTATTTTTATAAAATTAATTTTTATTATATAAAAAATTATTCTTTAAAGAGATGAATTATTATTCTTTTAAATAAACTTATTAATCATCTCAATAAGGATATAAAATTACAATATTAAAAATTTGAGAAATAATATTTTTTTAAAAATAATGATTCATTTTATAAAGTGTAATTTTTCATATACTAAAAATAATTTTAATAAAATAAAAAAAATATGGCAAAAACTTGTGTACACCAGGGCGCACGGGGAACACTCCGTGTGCCTTTAGAAGTTTGTGTTAAATTGTATACACTTTAGTATAAAGATGTGTACCCTTTGTTTTTTTAAAAAAAATATAAAATATTAATGATAAGTGTATACCCTTTAGAACAAAATGATATACATTTATTAATTAAAGCGTATACACTTTATAATAAAATAATGCACATTTACCCATAATACTAAATTTTAAAGCCACACGGCCCCAAAACACACCAGACCAACTCTAAAAATATAACTTGAACTCAATTTAGTACATAATATTTTGATCAAATAAAAATGCAAGGTGAACCGAACCAAAGTATTTTTATACTACTTTAATTGAGATGAAGGGAGTATAAAGGTTTGTGAGAGAATAATTGTATTGATATATTAAGAGAATTATATACAATGGGTACAAGGTAACAATCCTATCTAGAATACGATGTGGGATACAACAATATAAATACAGTATTAATCCCTAATACGCCCCCTCAAGATGGAGGTGGTGAATCAACGCCAATCTTGGACATGAGACGAGCGAGCTGAGGTCGGGCAAGCGGCTTTGTCAGAGCATCAGCAAGCTGATCAGAAGAGGAGACATGAGAAACACGCAAAGCAGACGATTTAACTAGATCCCGGACAAAATGGTAATCAATGGCAATGTGTTTCATGCGAGAATGAAACACAGGATTCGAGCACAAATACGTGGCACTGATGTTGTCACAGTAAACAGCTGGGGTAGTGGATAGTGAAGGAATACAAAGTTCGTGAAGGAGAGAGCGAACCCATTGGACCTCAGCTGCGGCAGAAGCAATAGATCTATACTCAGCTTCAGTAGAGGAACGAGCCACAGTGCGTTGCTTGCGGGATCGCCAAGAAACAGAGTTAGACCCAAGGAACACCACATATGCCTCAGTCGAAGATCGATCATCAGAATCCCCTCCCCAGTCAGCATCTGCAAAGCAGTGAAGTGACAAAGGAGAGGCAGCACGAAGAGACAACGAATGATGCCGAGTGCCGTTGAAATAACGAAGAAGCCTCTTGACAGCACCCCAGTGGGTGATAGTTGGAGCATGCATGTATTGTGATAATTTGTTGACAGCATAAGCAATATCAGGACGAGTATGAAGAAGATACTGAAGACGACCAAGTACTTGACGGTACTTGGTGGCATCAAAAGGCTCAGAACCATCATGCCGCGAGAGCTTGGAACCCACGACCATAGGAGTAGACACCGGTTTGGAGTTAAGCATGTTCAAGCTAGACAGAAGATCCGTGACATATTTGTGCTGAGATAACTGACAACCACTCCTCGACCGATGAACCTCAATGCCCAGAAAATAAGATAAGTCTCCCAGTTTCTTAACCGAGAAGTGTGAAGACAGTACAACTTCAAAACAGGAGAGAAACTTCGAGTCGTTCCCGGTCAGGACAAGGTCATCAACATAAACCAAGAAATACGCAAGGATACCACGGTGATGATAGACAAACAGTGACTCATCAGACTTAGTGCAGGAAAAACCATATGAGACCAGAAAATTCCGAAGAGCAGTGTACCAAGTACGAGGAGCCTGCTTAAGGCCATAGATTGACTTTCGAAGTTTGCAAACAAAATCTGGATGTTCTTTGGAGACGAAACCCGGCGGCTGTTGCATATAGACATCAGTAGAGAGAGTGCCCTGAAGAAAAGCATTATTCACATCAAACTGAAGGAGTGGCCAATTAAAGGAGACGGCAATACTGAGAACAATCCGGATAGTTGCTGACTTAACTACAGGGCTGAAGGTGTCAGTAAAGTCAATTCCCGGGCGCTGATGAAAACCCTTGGCCACAAGGCGAGCTTTGTACTTTTCCACTGAACCATCTGGTTTCCGTTTGATCCGGAAGACCCATTTGTACCCAACAATATTAGGAGCCACGGAGGGAGGCACAAGATCCCAAGTCTCATTCCGTTGCAAGGCATTAAACTCAGAGGACATCGCATCACACCAACAAGGAGTAGATAGGGCCTGAGAGACTGAAGTGGGCTCAATATCTGTATAGAGAGAGGAAGGAAGACAATACCTGGGATTGGTTTTAACAATGTTATTTTTGGATCGAGTGACCATACGATGTGTGGGGAGAGGATTAGGTGGAGGTGGAGGCGGAGGTGGAGGCGAAGGCGGGGACGAAGCTACCTGCTGGAGGGGCACGGGCGCTGGAGAAGGAGGAGCCGATGGTGGTTGAGGTGTGGGTGATGATGGTGGAGGTGTTGGGATTGAGGGTTCGACTGGAGTGATAGAAGCGGAGGTTGGTGAGGGGATATGTTGCTCAGCAAAAGGAAAAACAGATTCAACAAAGTCAACATGCCGTGATATGAAGACTCTGTGAGTGGTACGGTCAAGACACAGGTATGCACTTTGTGTGATGGAATAGCCTAAAAAGATGCAGGGCTTTGATCGAGGTGCAAGTTTGTGGGAAGTATATGGTCTAAGCCAAGGATAACAGAGACAACCAAAGACTCGAAGTTTGGAGATGTGGGGTGTTTTGTGAAACAGTTTTGCATAGGAGGAGAGCATCTGTATGTTGTCTTTAGGGAGACGGTTGATGAGATATGTTGCAGTGGACACGGCATATGGCCAATAGGTAAGTGGCATGGAAGCTAGATGTAACAAAGTGAGCGCAGTATCAACTATATGACGATGTCGCCTTTCAGCAACACCATTGTGCTCTGGAGTATGTGGAGGTGTGGTGAGGTGATTGATGTCATGGTCTTGAAGAAAGGAGCGCAGGGCAATGAACTCACCACCATTGTCGGTATAAAGAGTGCGAATGTGAGAGTTCAGTTGTTTTTCAACAAGGGTTTTAAAGACAGTGAAGGTTTGCAAGACATCAGATTTTCGTTTCAAGGGATATAGCCATATATACTTGGTGAAGTGATCAATGAAGACAACATAATATTTATAGCCATCAAGGGAAGAAACAGGAGAACTCCAAACATCAGAAAACAACAGTTCAAGTGGCATAGTGGCATTTAAACTAGAATCACCAAAAGGCAGTTTATGAGATTTAATAGATTTGCAAGCATCACAAAGTTGTTCAGTATGTGAGAAAGATAAATGGTGACTGTTCAAAACATAACGAAGTATTTTGGGGGCCGGATGACCTAGACGAGAATGCCATAGACGAGCGTGATCCTTGGATGTAGTGAGAGCAAGTGGCGAAGATGTGGTGGACAATTGAACAAGTGGCCAAAGGTAGAGTCCATTAACCCGTGCGCCTTCCAGCAGAATGGTTCCATTCTCCCGACTCTTCACCTGAAAGGATGTGGGAAAGAAAACAACAGAGACATTATTTTGGCGACAAAGCTGGGAGACAGAAATAAGATTTTTAGAGATGCGCGGGACAACAAGACAATTAGAGAAAATTAAAGAGTCTAAGGCATGAAAAATTAAAGAGCCTGTGTGTGTGATAGGTAAAGATGTACCATCACCAACGATAACACTATCCTGACCATCGAAAGACGAGTGAAGGGAGAGGTTGGACAGGTCGGTAGTGATATGGTGCGATGCCCCCGAGTCCAAAACCCAATCACCGGAGGAGGGAGAGAAGACGGCCGAGTGCGCCGTGGGAAGCGCAAAGCGCTGCTGTTGCTGTGGGCACCGGGTGTCGTCAGGAACAGCAAGAGGCAGCTCCGGACAGGTCCTTGCAGAGTGGCCCTGGACGCCACACAGTTGGCATCGGCCTTGGTAACCCCGACCACGGGCAGACCTGGACGAGGAAGGGCCTGATGCAGCGGCAGGCTGGGAGGCGCGGTCAGATCCGTGAGGCGTGCGAGAGCCGCCAGCACGCTCACCATAGCGTCCGCCACGGCCAGACCCGTGCTGTGCGCGCCGACCGCCACTGTTTTGGACACCCGCCTGGAACGCTATCGCCGGTAGATCAGCAGAGGCGCGGGTGTGATGGGCTAGTTGAGCTTCGGTGCTCAACAGTTTGTCGTGGAGCTCTTCAAATGAGATTGGGGAGTCTCGGGCCTGGATAGCGTAACCCAACTCCTTATAAGAATCATCCAGTCCACTGAAAACTTTGATAACCAAATCTTCAACGTCGGTGAAAACGCCAAGAAGAGCAAGCTCATGGACGATGCTCTTTATGTCAAGCATAAAATCCGTGATCGATCTATTCCCCTTGATCGGATTATGCAGCATGTTCTTGAGTGCAAGGATGCGCCCGCGGGAAGAAGTTCCATAGATGGAAAGTAGGGTTTTCCATGCCTCCGCAGATGTGGTGGCAGTGGCGATGAAAGGAATGAGCGTCGGGGTAATGGAGCCGACGAGGGCACTAAGGATCAACTGATCCTGCCGAGTCCAGTATGCGTGCACCGGATTTGGTTGGGACGCACCAGCCACGGTGATGGTGGCGGAGGGACGCAAGTATGATCCGTCAACAAATTTAAAGAAATCATAACCCGTGAGAAGCGTCCGAAGCTGAAAACTCCACGCCGCATAATTCGTGGACGTGAGTTTCAGAGGTGCCTGCGAGGCAACATTGAAGGCGATTGGAGTGAGGATTGGATCGGTGGGGGCTGATTCAGTCGTGGGGTTGGTGTTAGCAGAGTACATATCGGTGGTGGTGGCCATGGAAGGCAGAATGAAGCAGCGGGGAGAAGGTACCGAGATTGAGGGAATGGAGAGGAAAAAAAAGGAAGGTATGGCCAAGAAAATAGGAAGGAGGATCGGAAAAAAAAAAGGCGTTAAGCCAATATCGCTCTTATACCATATAAAGGTTTGTGAGAGAATAATTGTATTGATATATTAAGAGAATTATATACAATGGGTACAAGGTAACAATCCTATCTAGAATACGATGTGGGATACAACAATATAAATACAGTATTAATCCCTAATAGGGAGTATATGATAATTTTTTCAGATCAAGTTAACAAATTTATTTTTAACTTAATGAATTTAGATACCAATACATATATAGTTAATACCCCGTATACTCAATGTACATACGCATTTATATGTGTATAAATTTTTATTTAATAATGTAAATATATTTTTTAATAATTATATAATTTTATTAAATTAAGTTTTTCATAAAAAAAGAAAGTAGAAAATCCTATATCAAAGTATATATATTTTTATTTATTAGTGTATACTTCCTCCGTCCCATTTCAAACTTTACGTTTGTTTTTTGCACGTTGATGAAGGAGTATAATATTTTAATAGATAGTGAATGGATAATATTTAATATAAAGTGGGTAGATGTATTAGTGTTGGATGATATATAATTGTTTTAGGTGGGTCCCATATTCCAAAAAGGAAAACGTAAATAATGAAATGAGACGCGCAAAATAAAAACGTAAAGTTTGAAATAGGATAGAGGGAGTATATTTTTATACATAAGTGTATACGCCTATGAGAGTGCACAAGATAATTTGCCCCATATATATCTAAAAAAAGCATGGTACTATTTTTAATATAGTCACTTAAATAAAGCACTAATAATAACGCAAGTCAATCTCAAACCTTAAATCCAAGCAGTGCTGTCTGATTTATCTATTGGGTTGGGCCTGAAACCCCATCTTTAAGCGAACCAGGTCCACTCTGTTATAATCAAGCAAGTCTAACTTTGAAGTTTTCTCAAAACTACACGAAGCCCAATTGTACGTAGCCCAATTGTATCAGTTTGTAATTTATGCATCCACTTAAATTACTCTACCGCAGTTAGTGATGGCCCACCTTCGTTAAATCTGGGTTATTATTTTTTTTATTTATAAATATTTTATACTCCATAATAAAATATTAATATATACTTTCTATATATATATATTATAATATTATATTGATGAGTGAGAAAATCTGCATGTTTTAGAGTTCGATTTAGCACCGTTTTTTATTGATTTTAGAGTCGTATTTTAGCAGTAAGTGATTACTTTTCTTATTATTAAGAAATTAGTGCATTTGAGGTGTTATGTCGTGTGTTAGGTGAAAAATGACGAAAAGAGGAAAAAAAAAGCAATGAGATCATCATGTGTTTTGATCGGATTAACCGCACGAGCACAAACATCACTGTTCTTTGAAGCTGATGAACACACGATCATGAGCAAGAACAGCGTCGTCTTGCATTTTTCATTGAGAAACGCACAACAAGAAGGTCCTCATGTGCTCCAACAAAAAAGAATGCATGATCACTTGCGAGAAAGCCTATATTCATGGTTTTTCTTCCTTTTTTTTTTACCCCATTTCGTGTTTAAGAAGGAAAAGATCTCAGGAGGAGTAGTCAACATTTATAAAAGAGACTTATGAGAATCATAAACCCTAACTCTTCACTCCCATCATCCATTACCATCCTGAAATCAAGATTCATAATCCCGTCATCTATCCACATTTGATAGTTTATCGGTGCTTGTTTACATAAGAAAGAGAACAAAGAAGATTCAAAAAGACAGAAGAGAGAATTTAGAATCACGTCATATTTAGTATTTTTCTGATTTTTTCTCTAATTTTATGAATTATAGATATATGAGTAAGACTTCATTCATAAGCATGTCGTTGCTTGTCACATCATGGATTAGTAATTTTTTTTATATATAGTTTTAGGATTTTGAAGGTCTGAATTATGTTAAATTGATGATTTAGAGTAGATTATGAATTTCTGCAAGAAGTTAATTCATTTATTGATACTTTGATTTAAGACTTGTATATATTTCTGCGTATCTGTCCTCAATCATATTTGTGTCATATGTTTATGATTATTGTCTCTGTGTGTATATATAGGATAGTTTTATAATTTATTTCTTATGGGTAAAGAGGATTTAACCATTAAAACTATCAATTCTGAATAACTAATTTAACTCTGAATTATATCCTTAAATGATTAGGTGAGAAATTGAGATTTAATTTTTAAGTACTTATAAAAGAACGCATGTTAGGATATAAGTTTTTTTAATGGAAATTATTAACATCATTAGTATCTAGAAAGAGATAAGAATTATTTGTGGGTATAGGGTTTAAACCAAATTTAGGTATTAAGTTGTATTAATATAACCTGCTACTTAGAATATTTCATTGGAATTTTCGATAATATACACCTATTGGGATTTTTTTTCTTAGAAGTAAGACAATTTTTTTTTTATCTCAGATAGGTTATTTTTAAAAAGTATGGGAACAAAACAAAGTGGAATAAAAATGTATAAAATCAAAATATTGTTATTCCAAAATAATACTCCATACTATATTAGAAAATAAAATACTCTTTCCGTGTAAAGGAATTATGCATCCGTGTAAAGGAATTATCCAAATAATCGGCGGACATGCTCAATTAGGATGAAAATATGGCGGACATGTTCACTTAGGAAGGAAAATTCGGCGGACAAGACCATTACGGGTGAAAAAATCGGCGGACATGATAAATTAGGCTGAGAAAATCGGCGGACATGCTCATATAGGGTAAAAACACGGCGGACATCATAATTTAGGGTGAGAAAATCGGCGGACATGCTCATATAGTGTGAAATAAACGGCGGACATGCTCATATAGTGTGAAATAAACGGCGGACATGCTCATATAGTGTGAAATAAACGGCGGACATGATAATTTAGGGTGAGAAAATCGGCGGACATGCTCAAATAGGGTGAAAACATCGGCCGACAAGCTTATATATGGTACAGCTTCGGCGGACATGCGCAAATATGGGGAAAACATCGGCGGACAGGCTCAATATTCGGCGGACAGGCTAAATTTTCGGCGGACATGATCTACTTCACCATTTTCTTTGGTGGACATGGATATATATAACCATTTTACTCAGCGGACATGCGTTTTTGAAACCCTAAAGCCCTAAAAACCCTAAAACATTCAAAGAAGGTAATAAATAAAATACAATGCAAACAGCGTTCGTATCTTACCTTTGGCTCTAACTATGGATCCGTCAACAAAACCGGTGGGTAAATGCGGGAGTCGATGACCTTTTTATGCTCCAATAATTTGTGGATACAGATGAATAAAGTTTGAATCCACTGTGCCCAATTTTTATGTTTGTTGGTGGTGAAGTTATTTGGTTGGTGGGGATAGTTGAGAGTTTAATGTGACAAGAATTTACATAAATGAACTGATTGTGAAAACAGGGCCTTTTCACCCCATTAAATGAAGTGTTTTTCAGTGGAGTGGTAGGTAGTTGCATGTGTTTAATCACCTAAATACTACTGCATGTGTTTATTAATAAAAAGCCTATTATAATATAACAATTTAAGGAATTTAAAATTTTCATTCAGCTTGTCCGCCGAATTAGGGGTTATATTTTAGTAGACTTATTTATTTATTTCTTCTTTAATTAATGTGTCAAACCTAAATAATCAACATATTTCCTGACACATCTATTTTGCCTGCAACTGTACTTGTCAACTCATTCCCAATACAAAAGGTGGACCATCCTTGAGGGTATTCATGGCAATGCATGTATTTTTAGGGCAATTTAGATGTATTAGAAAAGGTAGGGCAAAAAAGATGTTGACTTCCACATATAGGGCAAATTGTGGTATTTCCCTTGGGATAGCACTTTTTCTGCCCTATATGACAAATGCAACATCTTTTTTGCCCTATACTTTTTAAAACATCTAATTTGCCCTGTTTTTGGTGTGTATTCCTAATTTACCCCCCTGACACATGTCATATCTTTCCCTTTTTTTTAAATCTCGTGATTACTGCCCAGCGGTTAAAAGTACCGCTTTTAATGGCATTGAATTTGGGGAGAGAATCTTTGACCCCCTTATCTCAAATTTTTTTTGTTATTTACTCCCTGTATCTGTCACTCTCTCTCTCTTTTCATCGGCACCATTCTCAAACTCCCTGTATACTCTCCCTTTCTCTCTCTCTCTCAAACTCGATTTTTCTGTCGAACACAGCTCTCCGTCCGGGCCTCCGGCGTGTCGTTCAATCCATCGTCATCCCCACGTCGAAAATTAGCAGTAGCAAATATGGATAACCAGGTATTCCGTCTTTAGGATTTTAGAGTTTTAGGGTTTTTGCGATTTAATGGTAACTGTTCTTGTCCCCCGAGGAAGTAGAGTCTGCACCGTATGAATTTGCCGTTGAGTATAATTGGAAATTTCATTGTAATTTGTAGTGTAATTGAATTTATAGCGTAGTTTAACTTGTCCGCCGCTTTTTATAGCGTAGTTTAACTTGTCCGCCGAAAATTATAGTACAATAAAGCATGTCCGCCAATTGTTTGTCACTGTTTGAGCTTGTCCGCCGAAATTATGAGTTTTTTAAGCATGTCCGCCGAGTTTCTGAGCATTATTTTGCCATTATTTGTGCTTAAAATAGCTTGTCCGCCGTTGATGTGCCTTTACTGTGCTTGTCCGCCGCTTTTTATAGCGTAGTTTAACTTGTCCGCCGAAAATTATAGTACAATAAAGCATGTCCGCCAATTGTTTGTCACTGTTTGAGCTTGTCCGCCGAAATTATGAGTTTTTTAAGCCTGTCCGCCGAGTTTCTGACCATTAGTTAGCATTATTTTGAGCCTGTCCGCCGTTTTTGTGCTTTTAATGTGCTTGTCCGCCGATTTCTCTAGTGTATTTGAACATGTCCGCCTATAATAGTACATAAAGTGACCTCGTCCGTCAAGATTTGTAGTACAAATATCCTGTCCGCTAATTTTTTGGCCATGTTTGAGCCTGTCCGCCGAGTTTCTGACCATTAGTTAGCATTATTTTACCATTATTTCTGCATAAAATATCTTGTCCGCCATTTTTGTGCCTTTGATGTGCTTGTCCGCCGATATTTTGAACTTGTCCGCCGAATATTTGTAGTACAACATAGCTTGTCCGCCAATGTTTTGCCCCTGTTTGTGCTTGTCCGCCAATTTTACGAGTTATTTGAGCCTGTCCGCCGAGTTTCTGACCATTAGTCAGCATTATTTTGCCATTATTTCTTCATAAAATAGCTTGTCCGCCAAATTTGTGCCTTTAATGTGCCTGTCCGCCGATATGTTTAGTGTATTTGAACTTGTCCGCCGATAATTGTATGTAAAGTGTCGTCATCCGTCAATATGTGTAGTACAAATAGCTTGTCCGCCAATTTTTGTGCCTTTACTGTGCTTGTCCGCCGATGTTTTTATGTATAAAATGTAGTCACGTCTTATATCTAATCGAGATGGCATGCACTGTAGTGGATCTGGAAACGCAGTGGACTTCAAACTCGAAAAGTAGGGATTAAAGGTTATTGTAGGCCTTCCAAAGCTCTTAATTGCATACGCGAGGTGCTTACAAAGAGTGGCGATCAAACAGTGCGGAGGTTCCGAAGATCTTGTTTCGGGCATTTCTGGGATTTGGATTCAGATTACGGGTCTCCTAAAGCTTTATTTCAGCTGATGGCTCAGGAGGTTGTAATCCCGGGTTCAGATATGTACTCCCGGTACTTCAGGGTGTCTGATACAATTATTAGCTTCACACCCATGGAGTTTATGCGTGTCATGGGACTAGGGTTTGAGGACCGTGGAGATATTGACCCGAATGATTCATATCTGCCACCTGCACACAGTTTGTTTGCTACGTTTCGTACGAAGAGGGTCCTGGTTGATGAACTTATGCGAAGATTCAGTGAAAATAAGTATAAGGGCCACAATGCGGTGAAAGCGGCCAACATTCTACTGCTGTACTACTTTTTGCTAGGCCGGGATACGTCAAAAGCATACATAGAGCCCTGGGTATGGTACTTAGCTGAAAATGATGACCTGTGGAACTCTTTCCCATGGGGTAAGTACACATACCTAACCCTACTGCACCATATGGACTCTGTAAAAACTACGGTGCAAGAGTTAGGCAAACAGCAGCGGATCAACTTTTATGGATGCTCATTTGCCCTAGCAGTAAGTGATACTGATTTTATTGCACCAATTTTTATTCTTAAACTAAATGCATTTAAAAAGATATATGTTGACATGAACTTACATTGATGTTTGGTCACAGGCATGGGCCTGTGAGCGCATCGCAGGTTTTGCAGCAATGTTGACCGATGGTCAGGCCGATCCGGATGTCAGACCTCTTTGTCTTCGCTGGACATATACTGTTGCTAAAAAAATTGACGACACTCAGTTTTTTAGACAGGTTTGTCACTTTTATGTGTATGCGTTTAAGATTTTGTTTATCTAAGTTGGATGCATTTGGAGGCATATTTTTATCACCTAAATATATGTAATTATGTTTTATTGTTTTACTTTTAGGACCCAAGAGTGGTTGATTTACCTGCCATCCTCCCTGAGGAGTCCCGCCAATCATACTTCAGGGGAATACATTCTGATTGGAGTTCTGGTTTTCAAGTGACCTTTAGGGTATTTGGGGATCCAAAGCCAAAAGGAAAGGCTAAGGGTCAGAAACAGGTGCAGCGCTCTAGTTCAGATTCCGAAGATGAAATGCGTGGTCAAGGTGCCATTCCGGTTGCTGATACATCATTCCGGGGACAACAAAAAACATTAGCACCGGAGGACTTACTACGTGATTTTCATGCCGTCGGACGGGACTACGACGATGATGATGATGACGAGGTAATGAGTGATCACGATGACAGATCTTACATACCCTCTGAGGATTCGCCCCCGCGGCCATCTCAGTCTGGCCCCCATAATGCTGTAGTACCACATCCGGTAATGGCCATTCCGGAGAGATCATATCCTCCTGTGTTTGGAAGACCATACTTCCCTTCAGCTGGATTTCAGCCACCAACGTACTCTACTTCTTTTGGTGGATATCAGGGACCAAATCAGTTTAACTTCGGTGGATTTCAGGTCCCACCTCAACCACATCCGTACGGTGGAAGTGAAGGGTCACAGCAGGGTCAGTACAGTGGGTATGGAGGATCTGTCTATAGCCATGGAGGGCTAGGGTTTCACGGATCACCTGGTAGCCCTCCATCTACCCACGACGATGTCCATCCTCAATCCAGGTCAAGTCCACAGTGGGATCACTCTGTGCCTCATCAGCAGAGAGAAGACAGTGGGGGAATGTCGCAAGAACAGTACGATCGAATAATGAGGAGAATGGATGATCATGATCAAAAATTTTTCGAACATGAAGCCCTTCTCACTCAGTTGCTGGATCGAGACGACAGACTAGAGAAGAGATTTGAGAAACTGGATGCAGAGGTCGCTGATATCCGCAGGAGGCAGGAGGATAGCCGTGGTGAATTTAAAAGGGTTGCTGGATGGTTGATTGGAGCACAGACCCGTGTGCACCATAGCCACGAGAGGTCGATGCTTGGAAGCATATATAAAATGTTTAAGGATGGATTTAAGGGTCCACCACCTGAGCCATCTACATACGAAGTACCAAGTGTTCCAGATACCTTTGAAGAACAACGGACTGCACAGACTACACCCCCATCTAGTAGTTATGCAACACCAGGGGGTCTATTTGCCGGAGATGTTGAATTGGTACCAGGTGAGTCAACAAGATTCCATGACGCATCCGGACCATACAGACAGGCTAGTTATTCTACTCCCGGAGTCTCAACTTTTGTAGGGGCTAGTTATTCTACTCCCGGTGACACTGGGATCAGTATGGTGTCAGCTGAAAAGCACTTCCAACGTCGTCCGCAACGCCCTAAGAGGAAAGCGACTGCAATCCAATCCCCATACACAACTGTGGATGACGTCAAGGTCAACAGAGCGTGGGAAAAGTTCATGCTATCCCCTGTAACGTAAGAAATTGCTGTTAAATGTGTTCTTCTTTTTTGATTTCGTTGTTTATTATGTTAAGGTTTTAACATACATGTGCAGGATGGATGTCGGCATAGGGTTCCAGGTGAGGAATGATTTCTTCGTGAGAATGATGACCTCCAAAGTCTGGCTGGATGATGAGGTTTGTAAATACAGCTTAACTCTATGTAAAAATCCAATCCCATATGTCTCATTGTTGAAATATTTTTTTCCCAGCATATTGATGCGTGTTTGGCTATACTAACACAAGCCCCTGACTACGTTGGAGTTCACCCAGATCATCGAATGCAATCGTATGCTATTCTACCGTGTCAGTTTTCGGTAAGTTTTTACATGGAATAAGGCGTATAATTTGTCGGTATAATTTACCTTATATTTTGTAATTATTTCTTTATCAGGCGACTTTAAAAGCAATTTGGGCTGAGCATGTTACGATACATGGCGATAACCCCTCAGAGTTGGCCGACTTACCTCAAGACAAGCTTGAAATATTAGATAGATGGTGGAAAGGAGAGTTGTCATTCTGGAGGCCTCCGCAATGGACATGTGGCCGTAAAGAGTAGGATAAGGTTGAACGGGTGAGTATGCCATCATTATTTATTTTTGTGTGAAGAACTACATCATCACTGACATTATTCGGAATTCAATCTACAGTTGGTCTTCGTAGAGTGTTCGCATTCGCACCATTTCGCTGTGTGTGTCTATATTAGGTCGATGAAGATTGCCGTCTTCGACTCTTTGTTTCATACGTGGGTTGAAAACAAGGCCGTTGAAGATAGTAGAAAGGAGAGCACTATTCACCTGCGACGATTACTGCCTTTGATGTTCCACCGAAGTGGTGCCATCTATGACAGTACTGAGCAGAAGTTCAGAGCCACTCTGAAGTGGGCTAGACCACAACCATCCATGTGCTACGTTCAGGATGACAGTTGGTGTTGTGGTCAGGCATGCGTCAGAGAAATACAGTATCTACTCACTGGGGATGATTCATGGGGAAATGATCCACACCTGATGGAGTACCGGAGAAAATGGGCTCGAGATATTTTTTCGTACAACCTTTACGGGAGAAAGGGTGCGAATACAGACCTTTCTTTTCGTTAGTTAGTTTGTTCTTTCTTTTTCATGATGTATTATATGAGGTGCTGTACTAAACCATTTTGAGAACGAAAGGTAGAAAAAATAATATTAATTTTCAAATCATATTACATCGTACTTAAATATTGGCTCGACATTTCACTTTATTGTGTCCCGACTCTCCACATCTGCTGCAACGCTGACGCACCCGAGTTCCCCTCGAAGTCTCTGCTGCACTACGCAGACGGGTGGTACGAGGTCTGCCTGCTTGGCGATGTGCTGGTGGCTCATTCACATGGACACTACCCACATGCTCAGGTATTGACCAATCAGATGGATCGGGCACAGGCATCACAGCATCTTGCCATAATGAAATGATAGCCGTTTGATGATACCACGGTGCAACAAATGCACTAGTCGCAAGTTTGCAATGGCTGTTACATGCACATTGATAATAGATAATTCTTTTACTAATGGAAGTATTAAATATGGAAGATTATATTATACGCATGAGAACTTACTCTATCGCCTTCAATGCGTGAATGCATGGGTATTGATGGTACTGGAATTTTCCACACGAACAAGTACACTCACTTAAATCAATTGTGAAGTTTTTTGTGGTGGAAGTGACCTGGAATTTTGTTGCTGTAATATTATCAACTTTAAGTTTCCACGCCTCAGCGTTCAATGCAGCCAACTCGCTATGTACTCGTGTGCAAAGAATATCCCGACTGTTCTGTGCACTCGTTCTTCTCTCATAAAACCATTTTTGAATGAGAGCACGTACAACCTCTAACAAACTACAGATGGGTAGTGTCCTGGCCCAAAGGATGGCCTTGTTAAATGTCTCAGCGGCGTTCGATGACATGAACTCGTAACGACTGACCGGACAGTGAAACCTTGACCATTTACTGTAACCCCACACCTCCAGCAAAGCCATCAATCGAGAATTATTATGGTTGCGCAGCTTTCCTTCCCATCTGTGCAGCACGGTAATGTCATAAAACAAATAAAAATTACATACTAATGCTAAAAAGTGACCATACCTCTTAAATTCATTATTTGTGTATGCCTCCAATGCCATATTGAACTGAAACAACACATCCTTACCGAAACCTTTGAGCCGTTTCTTTAGATGATACGAACATAAACCATGGTGTGCCTCAGGGTACACAGTATGTATAGCGTGTGATATACTTTTATGCGCGTCTGAGACTATTACTAGGCCATTTGGAGCTCCATACGATTCTTTCAATCTTTGAAGAAACCAGCACCATGACTCATTATTTTCAGTGTCACCTACACCAACGGCCAGGGGGAAAACATTGTGGTTACCATCCTGTGTGACTGCAACGAACACGATCCCACGGTACTTGGCTTTTATGTGTGTACCATCAATCACAATCACGGGACGGCCGGCTCGAGCAAAACCCCGTATCGAAGCACCAAGTGCGTAGTAGACATACCTACATCGAACTACTTAGTGCACAGATATACCTCATTATATAGAAGGGTTGTGTATTGACTTACTTGAATGAGTTGTCATCTGCAGTTGCAAGTGCTGTATGCGTGCCTGGATTTTCCAACTTTAGGTGATGCAAGTACGAAGGTAGGGAACTGAAGGATGAACTATGGTCTCCGTAAGTGTGTCCTACAGCAATATGTTTTGACTTGAGGGCCAAATTATAGGAGATGTCGAAACCAAATTCTTTACGTATCTCATCTGCCATTCCAGCAGGACACAATGACGTAGTTTTATTGAACTGTCGAGCTGCATAGTATCTTCCAACAGTTTTCGAACCAACTTGCCTTGGCGCATTAGTGTCTGGGTTCAAACGACATACATGTGGAGGTCCGAACTTGATTACCCTCCATACTCCACCTAGGCCACTAGAATGCATCTCAAACATACAACGCTGCTCCGCTCGGTACTTGCACGCGACGTTGAGCCTGTACGTGTCAGATTTCTTGACACGTGTCTCCACTTGATTCCGCAAGTTGTACATACCCAACGCATACTGGCAATCACCTTTATTATCGAAGACACTTTTTTCATGAATCTCCACTGATGTATCAATGTTGTTGTTGTCTTCAACTTCATTGTACACATTACACTGTTCCAAGAAACCTGCAACGAAGGATTAGTTATTATTCAATTGGTATTAGAATATAATAAGGTGCAGTAAATTACCGGGTACTATATTCAACACATACCTGGAATGCTCCATGGACGGCTGCAAGACCTATCTCTGTCTTGACTAGGACGTACCGGTGTGGGCATCTGCATGTGTGTGGTAACGGGTTCCAGGAAGCTCATTCCTCCTTTGGCTCTGATGTAGGAACAGAACCTTTCGAACATAGCTGTTTCAGGATCCTCATCTGCAGCATTGGGTTGATCAGCATCGCGTTCCTCATCTTGCGAAGCATCAGCACCCTCAAAATCCTGACGATGTGGACCCTCAAATGAATCATTCCCATGGACTTGCGATCCATCGGACCTATAGTCTTGAGAACCAGCAAAACCATCAAACCCATCACCCTCTGAACCCTCAAACCCAGCAGATGAGCACATCTCATCTCCATTCTCCACCTCTTCTTCGTCCTGCTGTTCGCTAGCATACTCAATGTTTAAATCAATATTTGTCGTACGACTCGACACGCCCACGCCCACACCTATACTCGTGCTAGGTCCGGCCAAATGTTCGCGACAATGAATATCGACAGATGGAATTTGTGACCGATTATCAACTGATTGCTGTGGTATGGCCTTAACTGTGACAAACAGCATCGGCTCATCAACCTGCTGATACAACCCCCTTATATCCATATCATCATTCACCTTATGTTTTGTTATACAACCACCGATGTCCACAAGTGTGTGTATAACATATTTGAAATGATTCAAATCGATGCAAACTAAACTGTGCACATGCCCGATAATAAAATCCAACGTCAGCTGATCTGAATCTAAAACTAAGCTCGTCTGTTGGCCACGTACATACTCTAAACCTTGCCACCAGCCGCCCCACCATATACAAAAATTTCTCATTTCAAATCCAACGCCTAAATCTTTCAACAAAACGATAATTAATTGTTATATTTACACAGAATTCATAAAAAATAATACGCCAATTTAGTAGGTACACACAAATTAAGCATTAAATTATCAAGCACACACAAAAGTTAAACATTAAGTCGTACGTACGTGGACAAGCTCAATTAAGTTCATAAATCCACGAACAGGTCTATTATAATCGAAAGACATCATATAATATGCTTAAAAAATAGCCAAACATGCTCAATAATGCATTACAAATCGGCAGAGATGTTCAAAAACCACCAAATAATCGGCGGACATGCTCAATTAGGATGAAAATATGGCGGACATGTTCACTTAGGAAGGAAAATTCGGCGGACAAGACCATTACGGGTGAAAAAATCGGCGGACATGATAAATTAGGCTGAGAAAATCGGCGGACATGCTCATATAGGGTAAAAACACGGCGGACATCATAATTTAGGGTGAGAAAATCGGCGGACATGCTCATATAGTGTGAAATAAACGGCGGACATGCTCATATAGTGTGAAATAAACGGCGGACATGCTCATATAGTGTGAAATAAACGGCGGACATGATAATTTAGGGTGAGAAAATCGGCGGACATGCTCAAATAGGGTGAAAACATCGGCCGACAAGCTTATATATGGTACAGCTTCGGCGGACATGCGCAAATATGGGGAAAACATCGGCGGACAGGCTCAATATTCGGCGAACAGGCTAAATTTTCGGCGGACATGATCTACTTCACCATTTTCTTTGGTGGACATGGATATATATAACCATTTTACTCAGCGGACATGCGTTTTTGAAACCCTAAAGCCCTAAAAACCCTAAAACATTCAAAGAAGGTAATAAATAAAATACAATGCAAACAGCGTTCGTATCTTACCTTTGGCTCTAACTATGGATCCGTCAACAAAACCGGTGGGTAAATGCGGGAGTCGATGACCTTTTTATGCTCCAATAATTTGTGGATACAGATGAATAAAGTTTGAATCCACTGTGCCCAATTTTTATGTTTGTTGGTGGTGAAGTTATTTGGTTGGTGGGGATAGTTGAGAGTTTAATGTGACAAGAATTTACATAAATGAACTGATTGTGAAAACAGGGCCTTTTCACCCCATTAAATGAAGTGTTTTTCAGTGGAGTGGTAGGTAGTTGCATGTGTTTAATCACCTAAATACTACTGCATGTGTTTATTAATAAAAAGCCTATTATAATATAACAATTTAAGGAATTTAAAAATTTCATTCAGCTTGTCCGCCGAATTAGGGGTTATATTTTAGTAGACTTATTTATTTATTTCTTCTTTAATTAATGTGTCAAACATAAATAATCAACATATTTCCTGACACATCTATTTTGCCTGCAACTGTACTTGTCAACTCATTCCCAATACAAAAGGTGGACCATCCTTGAGGGTATTCATGGCAATGCATGTATTTTTAGGGCAATTTAGATGTATTAGAAAAGGTAGGGCAAAAAAGATGTTGACTTCCACATATAGGGCAAATTGTGGTATTTCCCAAATAAGTATTACTAATTTATATGCACAAACCACTGTCATATATGTAGATGTACAATATGGTGCAAGTAAGAGCTGACACAAATATATAAAGTAAAAGTCAAGTAAGAGCTGACACAAATATATAAAGTAAAAGTATGCATTAGGATGGTTTCCCAAAGAAACATTATTGGCTCAAAAAAAAATCCAACCCCAAGAAAGTGTATCATTGAATCTCAATAAAGCAAAACACTACACTCATCAAGGCTTGTGAAATCTGATTCCCAAATCTACTTTTATAATCGTGATTATTATTTTTATCTGCACATTATTCTTCTTGTTTTACTTTTTCTTTCCACTTCAGCTTTTATAAACTTTTTTTTTTAAATTTCCTTGTATTGTTGCTATCCTTTAAAAAAATAAAAAATAATAATAATAAATCAAAGTTATAGTACTCTCTCAATCTCGGATAATCCTTCACATTTTTTACAATTGATCATCTCATAACACCATTCACACCTCAAAAAAGAAAACAATTTATTTATTTATAATAATTTCAAAAGTTAAATAAATTTCAAATTTGACACTCTTACCTAACACAAATATAATAATAATTATATATATATATATATATATATATATATATATATATATATATATATATATATATAATACCCTCCAAAGTTAATAAAGTTGATCAAAAAAAGTAATTTTTCTTCAACAACGTGAAATAATCGACGTGAAGCATTCTCGGAGATGGAGAGAGTAATTATTAATCTTATTTGATAGTCTTTTCTATTTTTTCCGTACGCCCACAAGGGTGTCGTTTGTTTTTTGTACATGGACTAAGGAAAATTATTATTTAATATGTAGTGAGTAATTGAATTATAGAAGTGTTTAAGTCTCATATTTTAATTGTATATTAATTGTATATTAATAAAGTATATGCATTTCAATTTTCATATGTTTAATAAGAAAAAATGAGCCTAAAACAGCTAAAATAAAATTCTTGTTGGCGAATTCTACAAAATCCCACGTAAATCGATGTGAGAGTTTTGTACGTGGAGTCCGACCTTGTTTTGCCATTGGGCAATTGTTATTATCCTTTAATATAATGAGTTGATATTAGCCACATTGTAATCATATGTGTATAATTTTTATTATTTTATATATCTATTTTTAAATAATTGTATATTTTTTTACACTAAATTTTTTATTAAAAAAATTAGCATTTTATTCAATAGTGTATAGTACATGTTTTTTAATAATTATATATTTTTTTAAACCCAATTTTACATTAAAAAAACTAATAATTAAATTGTATACTTTTTTTTTTCATAATTCTACATGTTTTTGTTCATATTTGTATACGTTTTTTAAAATGAGTGCATCGTATTTTAGAGTGCACCCGGGTGCACGGTATAATTAGCCTAATATAATACTCAAAATACTTTAAAATATTAAAGTTATTAATTTGGAGTAAAATATAATACTTAAATTCTTGTGTATTTCTTAAGAATATTAATTTAATTATAAATTATTGAATTTTTATATTCTAAATTTTTAATTGGATTCATATACTAAATTAACTCTAGAAAATTTTAATGATACAGTTAAAATATTCTTAGAAAAGTATATGCGATCGCGTTTATAATCTAGTCTGTGGTTCTGTAGCTTAGCTAATTACAGATACTCCCTCCGGCCACTTAGAATGTACCCATTTGCTTTTTACGCGTAGAATAAGGAGTATTATTATTATATGTGTAGTGGATAATTGGAGGGTGTATTTTTACTTATTTACCCTTCCTTTAAAAATCTTTTTTTAAGGTGATTAATCACTCAAAATGTGATTTAGTAAACTTGTACACCTTACAACAGAATTCAAAATTAGAGTGGACCCTGTCAAATACTCAAAATCGTACAGAATTAAAAAATGATATGGCATACATTTAAAAAAAAATTACTGTACAGTACATTTTTTAAGTTCCATTACATGTCCAATAATTCAAAATAAAAGTACATATGTTAGGTTAGATTACATTTTGAGTTCCCACCAACATGTTAATCTAAATTTTCCTCCAAATCATTTTCTAATTCCCTCCAAAACAAGTTCTAATTCCCTCCTAAACTTACACTATAAATACTTTTAACACCTGCAAAAAGAAAATCAGTTTCTTCCAAATTACAAAATGAGAAAAAAAATCTAAGTACCAATGAGCTTAATGTTATTGCTCAATTCATCTTGGCAGGTTCATCAAATGACAAAACTTCACATGGCCGACTCACTCAAGCTACTTCTACATTTGGTGTATCAAGGAAAAATGTTAGAAGGGTATGGGCAAGAGCAAAGGAACAAATGGCAGCAGGTATGCCTATTCATTTAGTGAATAAAAAAACACAGAGAGAGCATGACCAATACAAGAAGTATGATAAAGACAAGTTGAGCAGCATTGCGTTGAAGAAAAGAGTAACTTACAGAAGCATAGCTAAAGAAATGAAGGTGTCTAAGAGCACTGTGGGTCAGTGGGTAAAAAAAGGGTTGATGAGAGCACATACTAATGCAATCAAGTCAGCTATATCTGAGAAAAACAAGATAAGACGGATGAAATTCTGTCTAGATGCATTAGAGGTGACTAGAGAGGACAAAATTATCAAGTTTAAGAGCATGGCACAGACTGTACACATAGATGAGAAGTGATTCTTTCTCACAAGAGCATCAAAGAGATACTACTTAACTACAGAGGAAACAGAACATATAGAGCATGTCAAAGCAAAAGTTTCATTATAAAAGTTATGTTCATATGTGTAGTGGCGAGACCTGCTTATGATCCTAATGGTGAGTGCATATTTGATGGGAAAATATGTATTTTTCCATTCACTGAAAAAGTTCCAGCACAAAGGAGTTCAAAAAACAGAGAGGCAGGTACAATTGAAACAAAAGCATTGATGTCTGTCACAAAGAGTGTGACCAAAAATGTATTGATCAATCAGGTAATTTCATTTAAAGATGCATATATTTATTTAAGTGGGTGTAACTCTCAGATTGTGTTCATCATTGAGTTGTTAAACCTGAAATCAGTCTTCTGAATAAGAATTATTGTAAAAATCATAATTGGTGGCATTGATTTCAGGTGTTACCAGCTATTAAATCTAAATGGCCAGTTGGAGCTAGTAAGGAAATATTTATTCAACAAGATAATGCAAAGCCTCATATAAAGGACACTGACCCAGAATGGAGAGAGGCTGCAAGCTCAGATGGATTCAAATTCCATCTAGTGTTTCAACCCCCTCAAAGTTCAGACACTAATGTTTTGGATTTGGGTTGGTTTAGGGCTTTGCAATCATTACAAGTGCAGATTGCAGCTGAAACTGTGGATGATTTGTTAAAGGCAGTGAACACATCATATGAAGAATTGAGTGACACAAAACTTAATGCAGTTTTCCTAACCCTACAAGGTTATTTCGGGAAAATCCTAGCTTATTGATTGGCGCTATTTTCACCTAAATTTTAGTATTTTTTATGTTCATTTTCGTAATTTTTATCCGTATTTGTGTATTATTTGGTTGTATTTTGTATTTTTATGAAAATGTGTGTGAATGAGCTTAAACTTAATATTTTTAATTTTTATTGGATGCTAGATATGATAAGGAAGGCATAGGAAAATGCAGATCTAAATTTGGAGTTGAAACGAGGAAGATCGAGCCGAAACAGTGAGAGATGAGAAGAAGCTGCACAACACGGGCCGTGTGCAGCGCACGACCCTGTCAGAATGGCCGTGCGCTGACACCCGAAACACCAACTCGACCACGCCTGTGGCCGAGTGCAGAACACGACCCGTGCCTAGTATAGACACACGGCCCGTGCACCGCGCACGGGCCTATCCAGAAAGCCGTGTTAGGACGACAGATTACACAACACGGCCACCCCTGTGGCCGAGTGCGGAACACGACTCGTGCGCTGTGTTAGAACACGGGGCGTGCGGCGGAGCTCGAGCCGTGTTGGTGCAAAAACGCAGAAAATTGCTGAAATCTTCTAGAAGGCCCACATGGGGTATAAATAGACCCCATTTTCAACATTTTGCCAGATAAGATCGGATTTCCCATCCTCTACACACACATCACACACCTTTTCTTCAATTTCACACCATAATCTCCATCCACCTTCATCCATCTTGATCCATCTTCATCATCTCCATTAATTCTCCATCAAAACTTCATCCCTTCCATTTGGGTGTTGAAGATCTCAAGAAATCAAGAGTTAGAGTTGACGATCCATGAGTATTGAAGATTCTCTACAAGAAATTGCTATGGAAGATTCACTTCTCTTTTGATTTTCTTTTGGATCTAAGACTTTGGTTATTTGTAATGAATCATTTATGTGTTTTGTTACCTTTATCATGTTAGGCTAATCCCTCTAGTGGGATTAGGAACATGAAGAGCATATTAGATTTGTATTTTCATGTGGATTAAATTGGTTTTTGATTTAATTGATGTTGATTTCTATTCATGGAGTTTAATTGTCTTGATATTGTGATGGCATGGTTTGTTATTCATAATTGATTATTGGTTTAATAGATTGTTGATCAATGAATTGATTTATGGTGATTAAATGCTATCATAATGTTCATGTATGTATTGATTGGAGTGAGACGGAAACGATCCTCTATAGTATTAGGAAGGCATAATTAGACATCGAGTTTGGGTTTGACCGAAAGGATATTTAAATTCGATGAGGGGAACCAATCCATTCGTTGGTCTTAGTACACAAAAAGGGAGAGTTTACTCTAACTAGTACCTAGATGGAAGGGGTTAATGTTGGGCTTTGATCTTAAGTGCTTTTGGGAGTCTAAAATGGATCAACAACCTTTGTAACCCGAAAGGGAGCTTAGGATACAATCGTGATCACCCTTAGTCTACATCAATTAAGTTGGATTCCTTTTGCATGATAGTATGAATTTAGTATGCTTGGATGTTTCTAATCTCATGTTTTTCATCCTTGAACTTTAACACCTATCTTCTTTTATTTTCATTCATCTTCACTTGTCGTTTCTCTTATTTGCTATTTTTATTTACTTGCTACTTGCTTAAGTGGTTAATCAATCTCAAAATCCCCGATCATCTTTACAAAAATAACATGAACATGAGCTCGCGTATTTTGCTTGTCCGAACATAACTCATTTGTGGATTGATAATTTTTCTTGGGATATACTACTACAACGATCGAGTATTCTTACTCGTGAGTGCTACAAAAATAGGCAAATACTTATAAGAGAGCAAATAATTACAAGACACCACACATGGGAAAGAAAGCATTATTAAGAGCTAAAATTCTTTCAATTGATCTAGAGTTGGATCATGATTTGATACAGGAAAGTATTGAGTATCTTATCCAGAAGAATGAAATGGCTGGCTTGGAAGAGCTCATTGACAGTTTAGAGGGAATAGAATAATCTGTTTTGGTTTTTATAAGGGATAGGTGGTGGGGTTTTTGCATCTAGAGTTGTCAAAGGGATAGGTGGTGGGGTTTTTGTGCACATATTAATATGCATATGTGTATAGACTGTTAATTAGATGTTTTGTGGCTGAAAAAGCCATTGTTTACAGCTAAAACAACTCTTTTTTTGGAGTTGTTTGAGTAGTAAACATTACCCTATATGACTAAAATGTTTGTAATGTGTTATTATATTCACAGATTGCACAAACATCACTCTCAGAACACTATCATCATTGAGTGTAAGTGAATGCGTCTCCTAAATGCATAATTGGTGACATTTAATGTATGAAGCCTCTACTTTTATGCATGGTGACAAATTCATACAGTCACAACATCAGATATCATAGATCATACAGATAAACATCATCATACAGTCATCATACAATCATCATTCATAGAAAATCCACCAAACCCTAAACTGAATGTATTCAGTTTCACTCTCAGAGAAATCTCATCATAGAGTATTTTTAAAATTGTCTCCTAAATGCATAATTGGTGGCATGTCAATGTATGCAACCTCCATAATTATAAATGGTGACAAATTTAGCATGCTCTTAATTTTTAAACCCACATAAACATCATCACATCGGTTTATGAATGCCTAATCCCACTTATGAGCAAATAATAGATTAGGGTTTATACCTCTAAATATTCGGGCAATTTCAAAGCTGCAGGGCACAAGATTTTTAGTATCTGAATTTGGAACTTGCGTTCCCTCATAAAACTTTTGCTAAAATTGTGGCCAGACACCAACGACCCCTCAGAGATGGGCACCACCTCCTTCACGGGGTCACATATCGACGCCTCTTCAGAGTCGGGCACCTCCATTCTCACGGGGTCACACACTGACTCCTCTTCAGAGTCGGGAACCACCATGTTCACGGGGTCACACACCGACTCCTCTTCAGAGTCGGACACCACTATGCTCACGTGGTCACACAGTAGTTGGTCCTCTGAATCCGACACAACAAGCCCCGCGTATATATCTGCAGATTCAGAGACAAAGGAACCACTCAAATTTGAATTGAAAGAGGCCGAAAATGCGGGGATCTCAGTAGATCTACATGAATCTAAGTTGGAGGAGCGTGAGAAAGAGGGGACCCCAGAAGATCTATAGTATTCAGACTTGGATAAGCTCAAACAAGATGGAAACAGAGTAGATCTACTACCTCCATAATCAGAAAATGAAGAAATCTCAAGGATTTCGTCGAAAATTGCCTCCGATGGTGAATCGACCACCATGGAAATGGACTCCGAAATGGTTCCTGAAGGCATATCCTTTTCAAGATAAGGAAAGTAAAAGCGACACGGAAGAGTAGATGAGGAGAGTAAACGATGATGGAAAGTTTACACGGAGGAAGACGATGGAGAGTTCATCGGTTGAAAAAATAGATGATATCGCTGAAGAACAGCCGCAGATAGAGATAGAGAATTCAACAAAGAGAGAGGCCCAAAGTTAAAATTAGGATTTCTAGAACTGAATCGATAGAAGAGTAAGTGTGTGATTATTAATTATTATGCATAATCAGTAGTAAATGTTTAATTTAGATGAGTATTAATAGTATTGTTAGTTGATGTTAATCGGATGGCAGTCTTGTAAATAGAAGAATTTTAAGGGTTTAAGTGATAGTATTGGTGGGACCATACCTTACCAAAAATGGAAACAGATACCTTTAAAACGGACGCCAAATATAGTAAAACGGTTACCTTGTAAGTGGCCGGATGGAGTATATTCTTTGACCCAACTTATTTAATTAAAACTTAGTTCCAGATGTTAAAGAGTTCAAATGTGCCCATCTAGCTGCTGGACTCTTCACTTAAGTGAGAGAGCAGATTCAATTTCTATTGGAAACGAATTAGGAGAGGTGGTATAAGGAGGTTTGGAGAAGGGAAAGTATGGGTGCTTGTTTTATACTAACTGGACTAACATTTATCAATAAAAAAACAATAAACATGTATTTTAAGAAACTACTGTATTTCGATTTTTTTTATGTAATATCTTTTTTTTTTCACAATATTAGATGGATGATGCATTGAACTAAAAATTATACTCTAAAAGTGTGAACATAAATCCTAAAAGTATGGATCAAAATTTCCTCAAGTTTTACGTATTTATCATGCAAATAACACATAAAAATACTCTTTTTGTTCCACCACAAGAATTACATTTTACTAATTAGGGCGTCTCACTATAAAAGTTACATTTTCTTTTTTAGTAAATGGACCTACATAAATCAATCACTTTATCTTTATGAGACCCATACATAACACTAATACAGATATCCACTATATATTAAATTGTTATATCTGTCAACTTATTGCATTACATATTAAAATACTACTACTATATTTCATAATTTTCGTACAGTAAAAATAACTCTTTTCATGTGATGGAGTTACTAATACTCCCTCCGTCCCGGAGAAATTGAAATATTTTTTTGGGCACGGAGATTAAGAAATATAATAAATTAATGTAAAGTGAAGTGAGAGAAATAATATTTAATGTGTAGTGGGTAGTTGTATTAGTGGTGAGTGTGATGTTTGTGTGGACCCATGTAAATAAATAAATAGTTTTTGTGTGGGTCTCATATCCTTAAAAAGAAAATATATCAATTTCTGTGGGACAACTCAAAAAAAAAAGTATGTCAATATCTTTGGGACGATGGAGTAATTAACTAAGGAAATACAGTGTGCTATCGTGAGTGAGTTAAGTACTCCCTCACCACCCATTAAAGGGTGCTCGAGTACAAAGTAAATAGAAATTTTAAATTTTCATGGGAGCTTTTGATTATTTCATTATTGATTAAAAATATTATTATAACATATAAATTGACAATATGTTCAATTGGTAAGATAGTCCATGAATCATAGTATAGAACTAAAGGCGAAACTTTAATTATATGATTAGAAATAAGTAAAAATATTAAACCATATTCATGATCAATGTAATCATTTTTTTTATATGAATTAATAAGTATTATTATTCTATATAAAGTGTATAGTTATTATATTAAAATTTAGAGTTAATTGCAAAAAAACTATGAATTTTACTCTTATTTTAACTTAATCCGCACCTCTGAAAATTTGTAAAAAAGAATAACACCTTCCAGTATTATTGTAAAACGCGCACAATTTCTAAAAAAATGAATCCCACTTTTAGTCACAAACTGTGTGCATTTTGCAATAATGATTAAAGGTGGTATTTTTATTTTTTTTTGCAATTTATCAAAAGTGGAGATTAATTTGCAATAAGAGTAAAGTTTGTAGCTTTTTTGCAATTAACCATAAAATTTATCATATTACTCTTACCTTTTTAAAATAAAAGAATGACATAAAATGTTATTTTATAAAACTTTTTAGAGTATTAGTTTGAAATTATCCAAAACGAAAATGAATTCTTTAGAAATGTATACCAAAAATGAAATTTTTGATATGTTTTTGCCCTTGAAAGGAAGGAAGGAGTATCACGTAAACAAGATTTCATGAATCAAAAGTAAAATAGGTTTAAACCACAATAATGAAAGATTATATGAAATGCAAGGTGAAATAAATAAATAAATAAAACTAAATCTTAAAAAATAAAATACTTTGTACATGATACATAAAATGTATTCATTCAAAACATTAGGTTCCATAAATGTATGGTAAATTTTAGGGATGTAATCACATTTGGTGTTGCATTTTAGTCTCATAATATAAGAATTAACAAGTTTGTCCCCCAAGATTCCAACTCCCCACCCCACTCTCCAAATTAAACATGAATGGATTTATGACAAGAGTTTCCAACAGAGGGAAATGATTGGCTTAGTGACTTTGGGGTTGCATCAAGCATGCTTGATAATGTATGCCTAGCTAATACACACATTTATTCAAGACATAATAATAAACATTTTCAATTTTCTAATTTTTTTCAAGACATTATAATCAATTGTAAATATGACAGCTGCTTAGTAAAATGCCAAGTGGTTAGGTTGTCTTGGGCCCAACATCTCAATTTACTAAATCTAATTAATTAATTAATTCATTAGGGTTAGAGGGACAACTCATTTTAGTTAGCCTTTCACATGTTCCTACTCCTTTTGCTTTCATCAAAAATAACAAAACAAGAATGAAACCCACCTTTAAGGAAAGGAATGCATTAGGGAGGAGTGATTAAATCTTGAATTCATAATACTTACCTCCTAGATTATGTTAAGAAACAATAATCATTTTATTATAAATATCAGAATCTATATCTTATAATGCATGAATTTTACAATAAGAATTCTTTATAAATGAAAAAAAATCAAAATGCAGCCTAATAGAAATTCAACCATATGCTGTACTCAAGCAATATTTTGTACATGTGGTATAAACAAGTGGTAAGAATGAATTAAGGTAAAAACCTATGTACGACACTCTTACTTGGGAGTGAAACAGATAAAAAGTGAATACCTCTCGTCAAAATATTTAATGAACATTTTGTAGGATTAATGAAAAATTATGATATTTTTAATAATTAGTGATAAGCAATTTTAAAAAAATGAAATGATATAAATGCGAGACGGCCTCACATAAGGCTTAATCACGGGCATTCGGGAAAATGGCCACACTCAAAATGATTAGATAGAAAAGATGGCACTGAAAGTTGATAGAATAATTCAGAGATGAACATAAAGACTTATGAGAAAGAACAAAACAGTAGCATAAATATAATAGGACAAGAAAGAGTCAAATTTTTGCAGAAAGATATGGATATGTACAAACACATGAATTTGGTTTCAACTAAAAGACAGGAAGAAAGAAGAAGAAGATGACCATGTGAAATTTCTACCTAATTAAACCCCCTTCATGTGACTTCAAATCAACAACATAAATCGATTCATTACTAGGCAACAAATTTTGCATTTAACTACTCTATCAGACAAATTAATTGAAATTGTTAATCAATTATTATTTGTTCCGACACCATCATTTTTTTATTTACAACTCAGATTATTTGTTTGGGTGTGAATCTTTATAGACCCCATCAAGCCTCACTTTTGACTTCAATAAATGATACAAGTATAAAACTATTATATACTCAACTTATCAACTAGTTTTTCTTTGTTTTCTTTAATTGATAAGCATAAGACTGGTTATTTGTAGAAAACCCAAAACCTACTATTCACTATCTCGATCCCATTTCAAAATAAGACAGACTATTTCGATAAAAGTCAGAACCTACTATTCATTAGTCCATATCTCATTTCAAGATAAAACCGATTATTTCGAGAAAAGCCAAAACCTACTATTCACTATTCCAGATCCCATTTCAAGATAAGGCCGACTATTTCGAGAAAAGCCAAAACCTACTATTCACTAGTCGAGGTCTCATTTCAAACAGGGCTTTGCACTTTGTATGGACTGACCCTCGAGTGTATACTCATGTAGGGTTTCGAACATGGACCAAACCCAATATCAACAAGAACAATTTCTTCTACAATGCAATATAAAGATAGTTAACATTAATGAGTAATGAAGGTCCAAAATCAGTGAATGAAATTAACAGCAAGTTCAATTAACATAGAGAAGAAATTACAACAGCTATCTAAGTAGTACACCAAAAATTGTGAAATCCAATGGAATGGGAGATGAGCAAAAGAATCCAAACAGGGTTGTGTCCTAAAAGTTAGCTGAATTCTCCCAACTCATCTTGGCTGTCCGACGGGCACCTAATCAGCTCCAATATGTTAACCACTTCGGCCATGTTGGGCCGGTTCGAAGGCACCTGCGACGTGCAGATCAACCCTAGTTTCATCACCGGGATGGCCTCCTCTCCCGGGAACTTCCCTTGCAACCTACCATCGACGCACCCCTCCACTTTGCCTTCTTCGAGTGCTCCTCTCACCATGTCCGACAGCACTACAACGTCGTCCTCCATGTACTCCACAGGCCTCTTCCCAGTGACAATCTCCAGAACCAGAATACCAAAACCATAGACATCACATTTCTCGTTTATCTTCACCGTTTTGCATGCAAATTCAGGTGCCATGTAACCTAGGGCGCTCTGTATCTTGCTGCTCAGAACGTATCGGTCCAGCATTGGGAGAAGTCTGGCTAACCCGTAATCGGCAACTTTAGGTTCTCCAGAGCCATCAATCAGGATGTTGCTTGATTTCAAGTTATAGTGAATCACATTCATCTTGTGCAGATGAGCTAATCCTTTAGCTGCACCAAGAATGATGCTGAATCTGTCGTTCCACGACAGGTGGCTCTCAGCAGAGCCTTCGTGCAGATGCTTGTACAAGTTCCCACCCGAGACGAATTCGTAGATGAGAAGCTGCAACGAGGGAGTCCAGTAGTAACCATCTAATGCAACAAGATTTGGATGATGAATTTTCCCCAGTTTCTTGATCTCCCGTCCGAAATCTTCCTGGGACTTTACAAGACTAGAAACAGTGAGCTTCTTTATGGCCACAGAGCGTCCATCTCCGAGCACAGTCCGATAGACAGCACCAAATCCTCCACGGCCAAGTTCACAATCTTTATTGAGAAGAGCATGTGCACCAGTGCTGAAATCAGCATCACCCGAGAACATAACGAGCTTCCCTGAGTTCCCATCAGTGGACGGCGAATGGCTGAACTCATCACCACCAGAGAAATTAAGAGCTACAGCAGAAGGAGACATGGAAGAACGTACACGAAGATTCAGAACAGTGATAGCAATGACACCGATGACAATGGCAGCTGCTGCCCCAATGGCAATGAGGGCAGAGATGCTGAGGATTTTCTTCCCTCGGCCAAATGTTTGGGGAATGCTAGTCGGTGTGGCATCAGTCGAATTAGGGTTAAGGACAATTGGTTTCGGAAGGACTGTTGGACAACTTCTATTGACTGCAGCTCCACAAAGTGATGGATTGCCCGATAAAGATGATGGATCGATCGTGTTGAAAAAGACACCAGCTGGGAGTTCACCTTGTATCTGGTTGTGTGAAATGTTGAATGACTCAAGGTGTACAAGATTTGCCAACTGCTTTGGAAGGGACCCAGAAAGCTCGTTGAAAGACAAGTCGACAGTTCGAAGATTCGAAAGCTTTGCAAGCGAAGTAGGGATAGGACCAGTTATCACATTATGAGAAAGATACCTGCAGTTCAACCAAAAAATTTTAAGAACTCTGTTGGATATGGCTGTCCACTCAATAAATACACAACAAAGCTAAATTTTATAACAAACTGATTGTGACAAGTTTAATTGTGAAGCTCACAAATTGCAGATTTCATAGTGATAGAATCATAGGCGGACAAAGGCAGTAAGCAACTATGAAATATACTAAGTCTAAGAAAAGTTCATACATACATAACCACATTGAGATGCTTCATAAGCTTCAATACAAAAACATTCCAATAGGATTGTCTAAAACCAACCATAAATTCATTACAAAATCATCTAGCAAACGATAAAAGTGCAATTAAATACAGCTAAAACCAATTAAAATGCTATGATTCAGAAAGTGAATCAAACAATATAAACATAATATAACATACTCATGAAATACTACAACACTGGCATAATAGACGACGAAGCAAGGCTAAACACTTACAAGGCCTTAAGTGAAGCACAATTTCCAATTGATGAAGGAATGCTGTCCTCCAATGAGTTCTTCTCAAGCCTTAGTTCATCAAGAGATGTGAGTCCTCCTATTTCCAAAGGAATGCTACCATTTAACTGATTCTCACTCAAATCCAAAACCTTTAAACTTTTCAATTTTCCAATACTTGTTGGAATGTAGCTGAAGAATGAGTTCTTGGCAATGCTGAAGAACTGCAAGCTGCCAAAATCTCCAGCAGCAGCTGGAATGGCACCAGATAACATATTCCGAGAAACATCGAAAATCACTAGCTTTTTCTGAGAGTTCTCTTCTGATGAAGCAAAAGCACTCTCAATGCTCCCACTTAATCTGTTGTCCGAAAGCACAACTTGCTGCAAACCAATTCTGAAAACCCATGGAGGAAGATTGCCAGTGAATGAATTATGACTAAAATCAATAGCAAGAAGATTTAAGCAATGGCCCATGGCCTCTGGTAAGCTTCCAGTAAGGGCATTGCTGGAAACATTTACAATCTTCAACGATTGAAGCTTCCCCACCGAAGCCGGAAGAGGGCCCGTAAAGTTATTCGCCGAAAGATCAAGAATCTCTAGGCTTCTCAATTCTCCAATCCATTCAGGCACCTCCCCTGTGAATCCATTTGTAGCAATACTCAAATCATTGCACAAGGAAAGCTTCATCATTGCACTTGGAATCCCACCAGAGAATGAGTTCTGGCTCAAATCAACTGACCTCAACAACAAACAACTCCCAATCCCATCAGGAACTTCACCAGAAAACCTATTGTTCCTCAGACTAATCACCCTCAAATTGTACAGCCCTTCAATCCCATTAGGGATTTCACCCTCCAAAGTATTATCAGATAAATCAAGTGACCTAAGCACCGGCATTGACCAAATACCGACCGGCAACGGCCCCGAAAGCTGATTCCCTGAGAAGTTAACAGAAGCAAGAGATGAACATGACCCTAAATTCTCAGGAATTGGACCTGAAAACTTGTTTTTAGCCAAGGAAATCGATCTCAGAGACCCACATTGGGTAAATAAATCACTTGAAATTGACCCTGTCAAGCCATTCTCACTCAAATCAAGAACCCTAAGATCAGAGAGCTGAGCAAAGCTGAGGGTCAAGCTTCCAGTGAAATTGTTCTTAGCAAGGGAAAGCTTTCTCAGAAACTGCAACTGAAGAAGGCCCTTGCCAAGTTTCCCTGATAAGCCAAAGCCATCAAGAACAAGATCAGAGACTCTATTGGATCTAGGGTTGCACTTCACCCCTATCCAACTGTTACAAGGGCTATCGTCATCTTCATTCCAGGAGCTTAATTTCCCTTCAGGATCTCTAATATCAGCTTTGAATACTATCAACCCCAGAACATCATCATTCAGAGAAGGGCTCAGTGATTTCACCGAGAATGGACACAGAGATACGAAACAGAAAAGGAGAAAAACGATACTTCTCATTCTCACAAATCGATTAAATGAAACTCACCAAACAACGCATTGCTAAGCAATTCTTATTCTCTTCCGTAAACAATAACCCCCCAGATGAAATATCCAGAAGGCACTTTTTTTTTTTTTTTTGGAAAAATAGTTGTAACGGCTAAAAAATTGAGAACCAGAGACAAATATGAAGAAACCCAAGAGCGAGTAAACAACAAAATCCTCGAATACACCTAACCTAATAGCGACATTGACAGAAGGATTCCTCCAGAAACCCAATAACAGAAGATATAAAGAAACTCTTCCTCAAAAGGATAATACCACGACGGAAGAATCAAGCCAAAAAAGGGAGTACAATTATCGGCGTAAATTCGAAGCAAACGCTTTGTTCGAAGAGTGAAAGAGGCAGCAACGAAAGCGGAAGTGAAAAGGAGTACGTTTTCGATCTGAGAGCAGAATGCCAGAAAATGAAGGATTCGCTTGAACACTCTGCCGGAAGTGGAGACGCTCGAAGAACGAGAGGAACCGTAAAAAGCGGGCGGTTAATGGGGAAAGGTGGTGAGGTTCCGGCGAGGCGAGAGCGAGACGGCGGAGCAGCCACACTTTCTCTCTCTAAACTTTATTACTACAAAATAAGAGGAGAGAGAGTGACATGCATTTATTAACGGGAAAAAAAGAAGGGGAGAGAGGCAAAGAAAAGCACAGCAGAGGGCGGAAGGGCGCTTTCATTCGTTGGACACGTGGCGTCCTCTTACTGGTCAGGGTCATCCATCGTGGATGAGACGTGCTTTTTTATCTCCCTCTCAATCTCTTTTTACAATTTTCCTTTTTTTTTTCTTTTTTTTTTGGAATATATCATAGAAATTAATATTTCCTCTGTACCATGTATTTTTACCCATTTATACGGGTATGTAGATTAAGACATTTTATTTTTTTAATATATAATGTAAGAGAAAGTAGAGATAATTTAGTAATTTAAAAGAAAAAAGTGAATAAAGTTATTGGGAATGATGAATAAAGTGTAAAAAAATAATTAAAGTTATTGGGATTGTAAAAAGTAGGTAATAAAATATTATTTTTACCAAAAATGGAATGGGTAAAAATACGTGGGACACCCCAAAATGGAAAGTGAGTAAAAATACATGGGACGGAGGGAGTATGAAACTCAGGCGTTTTTTATTTGGAGTAGGGTTGGGCGTATAGTAAATTAAGAAAATATTCTACTCCCTCCGTTCTGAATATTTTTACCCATTTGTACGGGCACGGAGATTAAGATATTTTATTTTTTTAATATATAATGTAAGAGAAAGTAGGGATGAATTAGTAATTTAAAAAGAAAAAGTAAATAAAGTTATTGGGAATAATGAATAAAGTGTAAAAAAAAATAATTAAAGTTGTTGGGATTGTAAAAAGTAGGTAATAAAATATTATGTATTTTTGCCAAAAATGGAATAGTTAAAAATACGTGGGACACCCCAAAATGGAAAGTGAGTAAAAATATGTGAGACGGAGGGAGTAGTATATTTTCGCTCTATTATTTTTTTATTATTTTTTTTTTGGAATATACCAAATGAAAGAAACTAATATGAAAACTCATGAGTTGTATTTGGAAAAGATATGGATTTAGATATCATCTGATACGTCATATTGAAACCCGAAGTGAATCATACCAAATTAAAAAACCGAATACAAATATATTTTAATTCATATCTATTATCTAGCCAAAAGTGTCTCCTGATTCTGGATAAGGCGTCATCCTTATTTAGCCAGCATAGCTTTGTTGAAAGAGGGGAAGTTGGGAAAACCGAGCCCTCCATTAAAATAAGAATTTTCATCTGGCGCTGTCTCAAAGGAATTCTACCCGTGAGCAGATGTGTTAACGTTGATTCCATATGTACTAGGTGTGGTGTTGACATTGAGACAGAGGAGCATGCGTTGAGAGATTGCCACTAGAATCGATCTTTTTGGGCCCAATCTCCATTAAAGATGGTCTTTGATGATGAAAAGTCTTTTCCAACGCTATCAGAATGGATCAAAGAAGTAGCAAATGGAATACCAAAATTCAAAAATGCCTTTAAGAAAGTCTTCACCCAGTGTGCTAACATGGTTGGCAACCCCCTCTAAGTGATTCCATCAAAATCAACACTGATGCCTCTATCGTGGAAAGCTTGGGTACTGGCTTAGGTGGAGTTGCTAGAGATCGTGGCGGTAGAATCATTTGGAGCTTTGATGAGATAAGAAATGCTTGCTACACGGCGGACGTTGGTGAAGCCCTTGCTGCTCAGAAGGGGGTTAGAGATAACCTATGAACATGGAATGAAGAATGTCATCCTTGAAGTGGACTCCCAAGTCTTATTTCTAGTCCTTACAAAGCCAAGCCCAGACTTGTCGTACTTTGGTGGTATTGTGGAAGAAATTATATCTTTTGGCTCCAATTTTGAGCGTGTCTCCTTTTATTGGGTGGGTTGACAGTTCAACTCAGTGGCACATAATCTTGCTTCGTATGCCTTTTCCATTAGCTCTTTTTACTATGGTTCATCACTTCCTTCATCTATTGTGAATGATGTTGTCACCAATCAGTCGGTGTATTAATGAATGCAATTTACTGTTAAAAAAAAATACTCAATAATGAAAAGTAATACTTATATTCTGGAGTACTTTAAATTAATATCTTCTTACTAAAAATAATTATATACTCCATATTATAAAATTGATAATATTTTATTTTAGTTTTTAAATTGTTTCTCCCTCCGTCTATCACTAACGTATCTATCTATTTTGTCATTTTGAATTATTCACTTTTAAAGTATCTATTTTCCATTTTTAGCAAAAGAACCCACATATGACCCACCACTCCCCACTAATACAACTACCCATTTTATATAAAATAATAATACTCCTTAATCCACGTGCAAAAAATAAATGGGTACGTTTGCGATGGATGGAAGGAGTATTAATTGTTTGTGAATTGATATGTGTATTAATTTATATTTTATTAAAAAACTAATAAAAATTTCGTGAACAAAGCTTATAAGTTTTTATTCCTTAATGTATTTATTTTCATTCGTATACTCCCTCGATCCCATAGCAAGATGATCTTTTACTTTTTGCATGTGGATTAAGGAGTATTATTATTTAATGTGTAGTGGGTAGTTGTATTAGTGGGAGTGTGGACCCAATATTTTAATTGTATTAATGGGTGTGTGTGTGGGTCCATGTGTGTAAAAAAAGAAAATTAGACTCTTTGGGTGGGACGCCCAAAATGGAAAAAAGATCATCTTTGAAGGGGACGGAGTGAGTACATTTTAAATATAAGTGTATTGTACATCCGAGTGCATAAGAAAAATTACCATTATCTTTTATTTTATACTCCCTCTGTCCCGTCAAAAGAGGGTCTTTGCTTTTTTGCACATAAATTAAGGATATTATTATTTAATGTGTAGTGGGTAGTTGTATCAGTGAGAGTGTGGGCCCCATATTTTTATTGTATTAGAGAGGGTGTGTGGGTCCCATGTGTATAAAAAGGAAATAGATCCTTTAGGTGGGATGCCCAAAATGAAAAAAAAAATCCTCCTTAAATAAGACGGAGGGAGTAAATCATAAAATTATTTTCTATAGGTATAATAAAAAATAAGTACTCCAATTTTACTTCCAAACACACAAGGTTCCGCGCACACACCTTGGGTGTGCGCATCATTAGAGTTTAATTTTGTATTTTCACTAAGCAATGCTCCCTCCGTCCCAAGGAAAGTTTGCATCCCTCTTTTCAGCACATAGATTAAGAAAGTGATAACTTTTAAAAGTATTATGATATTTTTTAGTAATAAATAAATGATAAAGTATATTAGGTGTGTTAGGTATGTGTGATTTTTTTGTAAATAAAGTGTATAGGGAAGGGTGATTGTGTTTGACTTTTTGCTTTTTTTAGAAAGGTGCAAACTTTTGTGGGACAATCCAAAATAAAAATTATGTCATCTGAAATAGGAAGGGTGATTATGTCATGACTTATTTAAATTTGTTGTTCATTACTTATTTTGTCCTTATTTATTATTTATTTTACCAATTATAAAATTTTGTGGTTCGTGTTATTTTAAGCATATGATTTCATTTTTATCGTAGTTTAATACTTCCTCCGTCTCAGTCTAAGAGGGTCAAATATTTTTGTGCACGTAGATTAAGGAGTGTTATTATTTAATGTGTATTGGATACGTGAAATTTGTGAATTACATTTCTACCCTTCCACCTAATTAATCTATTAATTGTAGTGGGGTATTTTTGTCTTTTGAAAATATAAAATATTGTTATGAAGTATTAATGGTGGGGCTCTCACATTACTAAAATATAAACGATCCTCTTTAAATGTGATGACAAAAATGGTAAAATGGTCATCTTGAAAGGAGGGAGTATTAATTTTAAAGAAATATAATAGGTTAATATAATATTATATCTTTGTAGTTTAGAGTCAATTTTAACCCGTAGAAAAGGTATTGTTAGGATAAAAGTATACTTCCTCCGTCCCATGTTAAGGTTTACATTTTTTATTTTGTATTGTCTCAAGTTAAGGTTTACATTTTTTTTGCCATGTTGGACCCACACAAAACAATTAATTATTCTATGCATAACCCACACACAAAACTAAGATACCTACCCACTTTACATAAAATATTATTTCTCTCATCTCACTACATATTAAAATATTATATCTTTTAATCTCCGTGCAAAAAGCAAATATCAACGTTAACGCTGGAGTAATCCTTGTTCAAATTTTATGTTCAGTAGCAGTAGCTTTGTAACTAGGACATAGGAGTAACATTTTTTGATCCAGTTTCTATTGTTGTTAAAATCACAATATGTACATTATTAATTTTTTATTTTTAGGATATAATTATTTTGTTAGCTAGTTACTAAAATATACTCCACACAGCGGGTTACAAGTGTATGACTATGCTCTACCAAATACTACTTAACATTTTTTTATTTTAATAAAAAAAAAAGGAGTATATTCTAAAAATGGTGACAACCTTGGTTAATAGAAAATGAATGGAGTCATTCAATTATTATTCTGAATTTATTACCTCTGATTTTTATCCAAAGTGAAAAGCATTAGTTATGGGGGAAAAGAAATTAATGGATCATTCTGAAATCGTTCCCACAATTAATAAAGCATATTCTTTACTTCATATCCATTCATTCTCCCTAAAGAAATTAATTATTTAATCAATTTTCCATTTTTCCTTTCTGCCCTGGAGATGGGCAAAATTTATTCTCCCCCATAATGAGGTTTTCGTGAAATAAAACAAAATACAAGGGCAATTGTGGAATTACAAAGCCACACATTAATTTCTTTATACTCCCTCCGTCCCAAATATTTTTATCAATTTGTACGAGCATATAAATTAAGACGTGTTATTTTTTAAATATATAAGGTAATAAAAAGTAGAGATAAATTAGTAATTTAAAAAGAAAAAGTAAATAAAGTTATTGTGAATAATGAATAAAGTGTAAAAAAAAAAGTAAAGTTGTTGGGATTTTGATGAATAATAAAGTGTAAAAAGTAGTAAAAAGTAGTAGATAATAAAATATTACTCCCTACGTCCCATAAAACTTTTCACACTTTCCTCATTTATTTGTCCCACAAAACCTTTCACACCCCAAAAAAGAAAACGTCACTTTATCTAACAACTTCAAAGTTCCTTTAATTTTAAAATTGCCACACCTTTTTCACATACATATCATTACTTTATTCTTTTTTATTATCTAAAAATACCACAATACCCTCCAAAGTCAATAAAGTTGGTCAAAAAGTGCACATTTTCTTAAATAATGTGAAACAGTAAACGTGAAAAGTATTATGGGACTGAGGGAGTATATATTTTTATCATTAATGGAATGAGTAAAAATATGTAGAACAACCCAAAATAAAAAGTGAGTAAAAATACATGGATATGAGGGAGTATTCTTATTCGCTGATATATTAGCATTTTTTGGTATTCAAATAAAAGTATTAAGAAAATAATATTCCCTCTGTCTCGCCCAAATTATACAATTTAATTATATTGGGTATCCCGTCCAAATTGCACAAATTTTTTCTTTTAGTAAAAAGGGCTCACCAATGGTCCACCACTACCCATCATATCTCTCTAATATACCTACACACTTTACCTATAATAATAATACTCCTTAATCTACGTGCAAAAAGCGCAAAAAGCAAATGGTGTTGTTTGATCGGGACGGAGGGAGTACGATTTATTTCATGTATCTAAGAAATAAATTTATTTCTTAATTTAAAGTCTAGGTAATTAATAATCAAGGAGATAGATGCATCGCTTCAATGGTCTTAGATTTGTGCAGTGATATTGGGTTCACATTTATAGTATTTTGATGTAGCATTTATCGTGCCATACTATTTAATGAATGAAGTATAGAATCAATTATTAAAATTATTTTTAATTTTTCATTAGGCATCAATTTATACAGTTAATGGTACCATAAACCTTCTTATGTGAAATAAATTATATTGGGAAAAAATATCGTGTGTTAAAATAAAAATTACATGTAATTTTCTAGCGTTTTGGAAACGATAGTTAACGAAACCTTAATTATTGTTTTATTTGATGACTTAATTCATATTACTTGCAAATATCACATAACATACATACATATAATAATTATTATTTATAAATGTAAGAGTATCACTATTTACTGTTAAAATAATAATGTTAGGGGAAAAAAATACTAGGACATTAAGAGGAGTTGTCATTTTTAAAACACTAGTATAATTTTTTTTTAAAATACTATATTCAAAATCTAGCTCAAAATGAAAAAAGAAAAATTGAGATCACTCAAATTGGGTTTGAATTAAGTTTTTTTTTTAATCGGGCAAATAAATATTATTAAAATAAAATGGTACAAAAAGTACCCGAAATACAAAATATAATACTAATCTAAGATTTTCAATCTAGTCCCAAAATAAAAAAAATAAAAAAATTTAAAGGTGTATTTAATATAGTTATAAATTAAGATTTTAATGTCCTAAAATTACTAAGTACTATTTAACATAGTATCTTAAATGCTGCTAAAAGATATAGTGCTCTGATAATGACGTCCCTCCTATAATTATTTTGTTAGAAAAATAAAATAAATCTATCATTTTTAATACATACTAGTATATCTTATTAATTGTCCATAAATAATTAAATATTCTAACTGTAAATATAAGATTAATAATATATACTTACATTTTTATGTATTGATATTCGATAAGTAGACCAATTAATTTGAAGAATGTCAGAATTCATTGTCCATTGATAGAGATCTTATTTGAAGTTAGACATTTGTGCTCTGTATAAACTAACCCCACAATTGTGAGAATGACAAACATGAAACAGATTCTGATGTGATTCAATTTATTAAATATCTAATAATTGATATATTCTAAAAACATCAATTAATCCAATGATATAACTTTTCTAGAAATTTGTTTCTAATCCAACCCTAAAAAAAAAGGAATATTATAGGCAGTGAGAAAATGAAGCATCATTCTCTTCAATTAATCATCAACAATGCGGTCAAGCGGCAACAACGAAGGCAATAAATTTCTAACGTTTTCATCGAACAAGATTAGGTTGTGCACGGTGTAGTTTGACGATTTTTTCTACATAATTTAAATTGTATTATCATGTGCGATTCGATTTAGTAATCAAGTTCAAATTGCGATTATGTAAGTAACATTGATCATGCAGTTTTAAACGATTTTGATTAGTTTTAAGCAGTTTGATCATTTTACTGATATGTTATTCTATATAAATATATAATCAATAATATGTGATTCTATGAGGATGTTTACAAATCCTTAATTGTGTAAAGGTGGTTTTGGGTTTTTTCTTTATTACAAAAGTGAGTGAATGACTAATGAGTAATGATTAAACTACCTTAATACTAACATGTATAAATGTAATATAATAGGAGTAATAAAAATAGCAATACGATCGGTGCAATTTCAATTATGAAAATAAAACCACACAATAAAGTGTTGTGCGATTTTTCCTTAAATTATAAATTACAATTTTATCTAAATAATTGTATATAGCAATGCAGTATAATTTGGTGCGATGCGGTGCAGTTTTTATGGTTTTCAATATTTTTACCCCACCCTAAACAAGATGATATGAACTTAAAGTGTACAACTTTAAGTAGTCAATTAGAGTGACAATTTTCCCCAAAATCAAGAATTGAATCTCATTGTTGCAGAAAAAAATATGTGAGCTGAGCGTATCCACCTCTTTGCCCAAAATGACATGAACGTTGGTAGAGAATTATTCAAGAAGGTATAATATGTGATTCACTCACATGATTTCTACAAATCAAAAAATTCTTAACTCGTCCCATTAAAAAAATACACAATTTGTTTATGTATTTATATTTTTTTAAAAATAAATACTCCTGTATTTATTAATTAAAAAACAAATTTACACTTTTTGTGTGTGAATAAATAAAGTGTATAATAATTGGAGTACATCTTTAAAACATCGTAGTAACAAAGAGAACATAGTGTCGATAAATTTGATGAGTAAGGTATGATAATTAAAAAAAAAAAAAAAGAGAGAAAAAAAAGGGTAATAAAGAGTAGTTGGTGGAAGGGTGGGTGGTAGCAATAAAGAAAGAAGATAGTGTAAATGTGAGTGGGTGTGAGAGTGATGTGGGACGACACAGAATTGTGCAGCCTTTTAATGCCACTTTTATTTCTCTCCAGGTCCACCCAACCGACCCTTTCCCTCCAAATATTTCCTCATCGACAATCACAATTGCTTGAAATTTATAGTTTTTGCGTTTTCTTAAATATACTACTACCTCCATCCATTGAGGGAGGATCATTTTTTATTTTCACGTAAGCTAAGGGATACGATACTTAGGGGATAAAATATTTTTTTCCCTTAAATTTGATTATGTACAATTTTTGTCCTAAAAAATATAAAATTTGGAAATTTATCTTATTAACTTTATATAATTGAGCCAATATTGTCCCATTTTTGACGGAATCGATCACGTGCATGTTATGTGATCATCGAATTTAACATTTTCATGCAGAATAAAATATTTTTTTGCCTTGTAAGTTTTGTCATGTACAATTTTTGCTCTCAAGTAGATAAGATTTGGGCAATTTATCCCTATATCTTTATAATTGCGCCAATTTTGTCCTGTTTTTCTAGGAATTTGACATTTTAACCGGAATCGATCACGACATGTCACGTGATCCTCGAATTTGGCATTTTTGCTGATCTTGCGACACAGTGACATTCCCATCAATAATAATAATAATACTTTATTGATAATTTAATTTAAAAAATACTCTCAATCGATGAACTCAATTCTTACGTGCCCTCCACGTGCTTCCACCATTTTTACAAACTCTTTCTTCTTGTCAATCAGGGGATCTTCCGTGCACCCCTCTCACCATCATGGGCAGCAGCTGTTGGATCTTTCTCTCCGGGGGCCTACCACCAATGAACGGATCACAGTATATGTAGCTTTGATCCGTACCATCCGGCAGTGCGAGCAACCACAAGATATTGGAGCCATACGGAGGGAGTATAGAGTCATTGTCATTTTTAAGCTCTAATTCAGTCCTTCGCATCCCCACCAAGAACGTCCGGTTCATTATCAGTCTCGTGATTCTGGTTGGCTGGTGATGTGTGATATTTTCACCTAGATTTTAGTGTCTTTTTATGTGTGTTTTCGTATTGTTTTATCCGTATTTGTGTCATATTAGATTGTATTTTGTATTTTTATCAAAATGTGTGAGAATGAGCTTAAATGTATGATTTCCAGGTAAAAGGAGATTCTAGACGCGAAAAGGAAGACGTAGGAAAAAATGGATCTCAATTCGGAGTTGAAACGAGGGAGAACGAGCCAAAACAAAATGAAGAAAAACAGGGGCTGCACCTACACGGCTGACCGTGTTAAGTATACGGCCGTGTTCAGTACACGGCCAACACCTACACGAGCCGTGTGCGGAACACGGCCCTGTAAGCCGAGGCCGAGTTCCGTCATCCGAAACACCTACACGACCACCCTTGTGGCCGTGTACCGTACACGGGCCGTGTAGGTGCAAAATTATAAAAATATCAGAATCCTTCTAGAAGCTTCCCAAGGGGTATAAATACCCAATACTTCAATATGTCATCAGATTTTCGAGGGTTTCACCCCTGCACACACATCACACACATTTTTCTTTATTTTTCACCATCCATTTTCTCCATTCTTCATCCACACCATCTACCATTATCCCACCATCAAATCTACCATCCATTTGAGGAAAAAAGCAAGGAAGAGAGGATAATTGCAAAGGAGAGAAGAAGAACACCATTGAAGGCATACAAGAGAGTTTTCATCTATACTTTGTATTGAATCCTATTATTTATCATGTTTTGTAAGGATCTTAATGTCTATGTTAATGTTCTTATGAATATGGCAGACTAATCTTTCTTGCGAGATTAGCAACATGAGAGTTATTGGATAATATTGAGATTTGTGTATTTGAATTCATATGTTGATTGGGTAAATGAATTTTCTATCATTGATGTTTGAGATCTTGAGGTTTATGATGATTTGTGTGTTTAGTTGTTCTAAATATCTGATTAGATTGAGAAATCAATTATGTGCTTAGGATAATTGAGTAAATCATTTCATCAAACACTTCATGTGCATTATAAATTATAAAGAGATTGAGAAATCCTTTGGAATTTAGAACTCTTTAATAGAACATGTGATTGGTTTGATCAAGAGGTTGATTAATTGTGTGAAGGAACTCTCATTTCAAACTTAGTACCTAATTAGAATTGTTTGAGTGAGAACCAATCCGTTGAGCTAATTGAGATTCATATCCTATCCATCTCGAGAGGGAGTTTAGGTGAACTTAGTGTTGGCCCTTAGTCTTATACCCATGATTCATATGAATTTGATACATGTATCTTAGGATTTCCACTTCTTAATTGTTGTTAATCTCACTTTTACTTAATTTGAAAAACACTTTTCATTTATTTATCTTGTTTGTGATCATTGCTTGCTTTGATTACTTGTCATTTATTTGTTTACAACCAATCCCTTTGATGACTTGTCTCTATAAAATTACGACAAACGTGATCTCGCTTAAGTACTAGTGTCTTCCTTCCACTTATTCGATAAATTCTTGAATTGATCAACCCGACTACAAGTTATAGCTAATCAAATGGCGCCGTTGTCGGGGAGGCAACGGTTGCTAGTAGCTTGAAGAAGGATCGTTTTAAGTAATCTTAATAGAGATATTTTTTTATTTGTTCCTTTGTATTTGCTTTTGAAAATCTTGTTCTAACTTCTCTTATTTTTGAAGGTGTATGCAAACAAGGTCAAAAGGGAAACAAGTTGAACCTATTGATTTAGAGATTGAACACACTTTTCGAAGAAGGAGAAAGGAGAACAAAATCAAAAAATAGTGAGCTAATGGAGAATTTTCAAGGAGATAATCGTGTGGAGATAGAGCATGATGGGGAAGGCGAACAAAATATGAACGTGCAAGATAACGCACCTCAATTCAATGCCAATCCTCCTTAACAAGCTCATCAAAATCATGGAGCTTTCAACAATCAAACATTATTTCAACAAATGGTGAAACAAGCTTTACTTAAACAAGGATTTCCACAAGCTTATATCCATCCTCAACAAGCTTATGTACCACCACCACCACCTCCAGTGCAACATGAAATTCATAATGATCAAAGGGTGATCCGGGATTTCTTTATGCTAAGGGCAATGCCACAAATAATGGGTCCACCAATCAATGCCAACAACTTTAAATTTAAGGCGGGCTTTATTTCTATGATGAGAGAACAACAATTTCGCGAACCCCAAATAAAGATCCTAATACTCATCTAGCTCAATTTATTGAGATTGCAAACACCGTGAAGATGAATGGGGTGAGTGAGGATTGTATAAGGATGAGGTTGTTTCCATTCTCGTTGAGGGATAGAGCTAGAACATGGCTTTCCACCATTACTCCGGGTACGTGCAACACATGGGATGAGCTTGCACAAATATTTTTGAACAAGTATTTTTCACCTTCTAAGACGCTTCAAATGAAGAGCTTGATAACTCAATTCAAGCAAATGCCTCAAGAGAGTTTCTATGAAGCGTGGAAAATGTTTAAGGATATGCTTCGTAAGTGTCCACAATATGGATTCCTGGAGAATCAACAAGTTGGATTTTTCTATCAAGGATTAGTGAATGGACAAAGAGTGCTAGTTGATGCTTCGGCGGGTGGATCCGTACTTGGAGTGACTCCGGAAAGGGCTATAAGAATTTTTGATGAGATTGCTACAAATGTCTACCAATGGCCATCGGAGAGAGTTAGTGGATGCTATGGGTTTGAAAGTTTCGATCAAGGATAACAATTTAGTGTGAAGAGCTTGAATGTTGAACAAAGTGTGCCACAAATGCTAAGTGTTGAAGCGATAGCGAAGGAGGTCCTGAGACAAATGAGCTTGAATCAAGGTATGAATAATCAAGGAGCAAATATGGTTGAATGGCTACAAGTTGAGCAAGGTGTGTCTCCTTCGAATATTGTGAGTGGAGAACAATGGGTCAACTCTATGCCATGGATGGAAGATATGCAATACATTCAAGAGAGAAACTACCAAGGGAATTATCAAAATAATTTTCAAGGTAATATCAACCAAAATCAAGGGAACTATCCACTGAGGCAAGGAGGCTTCAATAGTCAAGGTAGTGGAAGCTCATACCCAAAATAATAAAGGAGGCAAGATAACTTCTCTTATTCAAACCCGAGCAATGCGGTTGCTTATCCTCCGTGATACAATCCGGGGGCTAAGGAAACGAACAATGAAGGGAAGGCATCGATCGATGAGGTACTTGAGAAATTGTTAGCATCGAACCAAGCTCGAGATGAAGCATTAAAAAAGTCCGAAGAAGCAAATGAAAAGAGACTTAAAGTTTTGGAGTATAATGTGGGACAAATTACAAGTGCCTTGAGCACTCAGCAAAAAGGAAAGTTTCCGGCCACAACCGAGGTCAATCTGAAAGCTTAATGTTTGTTTGTTGAAATGGAAGAGGAACGAAAGGTTGAAGAAGAGTTGGTGGAATGCAAGGTTGGTGAAGAAATTGAAGAGATAAGTAAGAAAGAAGAGAAGGGGTCTAAATGGATACCTAAGTGGAAAAGGGTGCAAGATGAAAATAAAGTGGAGAAGAAGGTCAAAGAAGAAGAGTACAAACGTGACTATTGGAGTATTTCTATCACTCCATTTCCTATTCCCTATCCACAAATATTTGTTAAAGAGGAGAAGAAAAGGGAGTTTGAAGAGCATGTCAAATCTCTCAAGATGAAGTATGAGGAGAAAAAGAAAGAAGAGCTACCCGAAGAAAGTGAATCGGTGCATAAGGATAGGCCTACAAAAGTTGGTGATCCGGGAAAGTTCATCGTTCCTTATGATTTTGAAGGAAAAGGCACTCTCGATGCATTGTATGACTTGGGGGCAAGCATCAACGTATGTCTCATGCCACGTTCAAAGACCTTGAAATTGGAGAGCAAAAGCCTACTACTATTCGTCTTGAAGTAGTAAATAGAGAAGTTGTGAAGCCACTAGGGATTGTTGAAGACGTGGAGGTAAAAGTGAAAGGGCTAGCGTTCCCGGTTGATTTCATAGTGTTGGAAGTGAAGGTGGACCCGAAAGTTCCACTCATTTTGGGAAGGCCATTTTTAGCTACGGGAAGAGCTAAAATTGATGTTGGAAGAGAAGAGCTTTCTTTGAGCTCAAAACAAAAGAGTGTTACATTCTTATGTAATAAAGAAAAATGAACCAATTCTCACTTGAAGCCTCCGAATGAGCCTCCGGATGATCTCATGGATCATGACTCTATTTTCTTTGACAATTTAAATTTATTTCTTCATGATTATATTAAAATGTCAAACTCTAAATTGTCTTGTGATGTTGATAGGAAGAAAGCTCCGGAGCTTGATTGGAAAATTGACAAAGGAGAAAGAGGGAATCCACTTGAAGCTCTTCTCGATGATGATTTGATGCTTGTAAGCAAGAATGGTGAAGTTGAGCTTGTCTACAAAAAGAGGGCTAAACAAATTTTCAAAGTGAGAATGCAAGGAGAAAGTGTGTTGGACCATTCTTTGGTCCAATGATCATAAAATTTTGTCCGGTTTGAAGACGTTAAACTTAGCGTTAAATGGGAGGCAACCCATTCTTTTATATTTTAATGCTTTTGTTGTTTGAATTTTGGTCTTGTAGATGGATTATGCTCGTGAGAAACATGCATATTGAAGGAAAGAGAAGTGCTTCATGGATTTGAGTAGGAATGTCTCGAGTTAAGTTTAGGGGGCTAGTGCGTGGTGGACATAGCTCAATTCGTTGGATGCGTTTGCTTCTCCACAAGAAAATCATCATAGAACCTACAAGGGTAAGTCCCACCATTTTTTTTGCAAACTTAAATCTCAACTTGTTTCGATTTAAGTTTGGGGGAGAGTGTGTGGTGTGACTCACCACTTGAGGGTGCTTGATATGATGATATTTTGATGATGAGAGGTCTTCTTATAAAATTGGGTCAATTTTAAATTTTTTCTCATGAGTATTGGTTGGATTTTGGTATGATTGGTGGTGATTGAAGTGCATGATAGTCTATATTTTTATTGAAATTGTTGAGCTAATGGTCTTGTTGAGCATGTATGAAGGGTATTGGAAGCACGAATTGAGCTCGGAGCTAACAACTTCTACTACGAAATGCCTATTGAGGGAGTTCATTCTATACCCTACCACTTCTATGTGCTTAGAATAATTTGATTTGATTTGGATTGTTGTGATTAGCATGTTACTTCATATTTTATGTTTTGGGAGGTTTACTTTTCAATCAAAGATGGGGGTGTTTTGAACCTAATTGATCATGGATGTATGAATGTGAGCTTAATGTTCTATTGATGGATGGATTTTTGTTTTTGCGAGTTATGTGTTTTTGTCTTGTTGTCTTGTTTGTTGAGTCTTTCTTTTATATTTTGTGTGTTTTCTTACTCTTGTCTAGGGTTGTTTTGGTAGTTTATTTTTGGGATGTTGTAAGTCATTTTTGAATGTGAGTGATGACATGTCGTTGTGATAAGTGATGACAAGTTATGATTAAGAATCTCTATACTTTCGAATTGTGACATGTTTTACTTAACTTGTTCAATTTTGAGATGGATGTGGTGTAATAAGTCCTTAAGGTCCGAGCACAAGCTTGTGAGCATTTAAGCCTCAACCGTGCATACATGGTATTTATTTTTATGAGTGGATTGATTGTGTTTGATAAGTTAAAACTTGCTCAAGGACTATAGGAACGAGCCCGATTAGTGAAGATTAGTGACATGATCTAAGGCCATCCTTGTTATGTTGGATTGTATACTAAAAGTCTAGCTTTAGTATGAACAATGTCATAACAATATTTAAAATGAGAATCATTGATCAAATGATTGCATCTTATAATTTATTTTATATGCATGATGCAATAGTCCATTTACTTTATACTGTAGATAATATGTTGTGCGACAACACGCAGAAGATCATATTATCGATTTCCTTATAAAGTATAAACAGATGCTCACAACTGAGATAGACGGGGACTCTCTATCGGTATGGTTGTAGTGTGGTTTGGTATTAGCTTGTCTTGGCTATAGAATCACATTAGTGCACTTGTGTGTATTGAGCAGGACCGCCTGAGATCGTTCGACTTATACTGACTTATAGAAGAACTTGATCTCTGTTATTATGGAAGTTCGTGCTCTTAATCCCTATACAATAACCTCGACACGTAGGGCAGTATGTATTTCTTTGATTCATCAATGGGTGAGATTTATAAGTATTAAATCAATATACTCGGTGAGTTGGGAAGTAGTGCTGTCTCTATGGTGTGCTGTTGATTGTAGAAGGAATGCATGTCCGTCATAGGTTGATGATGTCCCCTTGAGGAACTCATAAGGTTTATCATGTAAATCTTGCAAGTGGATTAATTTCCGGCATGATAATAAGGTTGAGTGGTACTACTCTCGGATGAGATATTAATTAATTTGAGTTGTCAGTAACTTAATTAATTAATGGACATTGTATATCTTAAACATGGGGAGACTATCGGGCTTATAATAAGGAGCCCATAACATAATTTGGGATTGGACGGATAGTGCAGTAATAATATTTTAGTGGACTATATTATTATTATTGGATTTAATTAAAAGCTTTGGGCTAAGCTTGGTTAATTAAATTCAATTGAGGCCCAGTCCAATTTCTCCTCCTGGTCCCTACTGTAGCCCAAGTATATAAGTCATCTCAGTTCCTGTTAAACCTAAGTCTGTGCCTCATTTGACATACGGGAGACAACAGAGAGCAGATTGAGAGAACTCTGGGGATTGTTGACCACCCAACACCAGAGTTGACTTTGGGACATACGGTAGAAGATCAGAGGTGTTCTCTGCAGCGATTCATCCTCTACATCAACCCAGAAATACGGTAAACATATTTATTGCTTCCGCTGATTTTGTTTGCCTGTTATCCTAATGATCACGTTGATCCACACGATCCAATTACCAACATATTATTCATAGTCATTGCCATAAATTTTCCTACCATGAACATCATCCCTAGTCAATCACTTTGAGCCTATAAGCCTATTTTTTATGAATTTAGCACATTACAAGCCATGATTACCCACTTAAACCTTATATACATACCTTTTGTGTGGGTGATTGAGGAGATGGTAGTTAGAAAGGTTTGATGAGTTATTTTGCAAAAGAAGAAAGGAAATGGTAAACAAGCAAGAAAGAAAAAGGATGAAATGAGCACAAGAAAGAATGGACATGCAACCTCAAAACAAGAAAAATGAGCAAAGCAACTACAAGATGCTCAAGAAAATAAAAATTCAAAGAAGGAAGCATGATTTATAAAGAAGCTCAATTCAAGGAAGTTGATGATTAGTGCTTGTAATTACCAAAGTTGAGAAGGGAAGAAAGATAAGTGAAAGTATGGAAGAAAGTAGCTACCTCTTCGATTGCTTACACATGATTAATCACTCTTACCTATATTCTTCATACCCTACCAAAGAGTCTATCATTACATCCAAATAAAAAGACCTTTTTGATCACTAATAGAAACTTTGGTGGTTTGTGAATGTAGTCCACGAGCAAGCTTATAGCGAGTCGAGCCAATCGATTGATGAGTGTTGTTTTACTACTTTAAAGAGTGCTGAGTGACATTTATAACTTATGTGAGGCTTGGACTAAAAGGGACTATATTACACTATTATTCTCTTATTATTGAACTTGTTAATATTTTTTGCATGTTATGATTTTAATGTTGTAGGATGACTTAACATAAATTGTGATTCTTATTGCTATTGATGTGTTATTGCTTATGTTAGTTTAGTCTTTTCCTAGGTAAAAATCACTCTCCTTGGTTTATCATTTTCGTTGTTCGGGGACGCACAACACTTTAAATTTAGGGGTGTGGTGAGTGATATTTTCACCTAAATTTTAGTGTCTTTGTATGTGTGTCTTCGTGTTATTTTATTAGTATTTATGTTCTATTAGGTTGTGTTTTGTGTTTTTATGAAAATGTGTGAGAATGAGCTTAAATGTATGATTTCCAGGTAAAAAGAGATTCTAGACGCAAAAAGAAAGACGTGTGAAAAAATGGATCTCAATTCGGAGTTGAAACAAGAGAGAATGAGCCAAAACAAAATGAAGAAAAACAGGGGCTGTACCTACACGGCCGGCCGTGTTCAATACACGGCCAACACCTACACAAGCCGTGTACGGAACATGGCCCTGTAAGCCGAGGTCGAGTTCCATCATCCAAAACACCTACACGGCCACCCCTGTGGCCGTGTACCGTACAAGGGCCGTGTAGGTGCAAAATCTGTAAAAAAATCAGAATCCTTCTAGAAGCTTCCCAAGGGGTATAAATACCAAATACTTTAATATGTCATCAGATTTTTGAGGGTTTCACCCATGCACACACATCATACATATTTTCCTTCATTTTTCACCATCCATTTCCTCCATTCTTCATCCACACCATCTACCATCATCCCACCATCAAATCTACCATCCATTTAAGGAAAAGAGGCATGGAAGAGAGGAGAATTGCAAAGGAGAGAAGAAGATCACCATTGGAGGCATCCAAGTGAGTTTTCATCTATACTTTGTATTGAATCCTATTGTTTATCATGTTTTGTAAGGATCTTAATGTCTATGTTAATGTTCTTATGAATATGGTAGGCTAATATCCCTTGTGAGATTAGCAACATGAGAGTTGTTGGATAATTTTGGGATTTGTGTATTTGAATTCATATGTTGATTGAGTAAATGGATTTTCTATCATTGATGTTTGAGATCTTGAGGTTTATGATGATTTGTGTGTTTAGTTGTTCTAAATATATGATTAGATTGGGAAATCAATTATGTGCTTAGAATAATTGAGTAAATCATTTCATCAAATACTTCATGTGCATTATAAATTGTAAAGAGATTGAGAAATCCTTTGAAATTTAGAACCCTTTGATAGAACATGTGATTGGTTTGATCAAGAGGTTGATTAATTGTGTGAATGAACTTTTATTTCAAGCTTAATACCTAGTTGAAATTGTTTGAGTGAGAACCAATCCGTTGAGCTAATTGAGATTCATATCCTATCCATCTCGAGAGGGAGTTTAGGTGAACTTAGTGCTGACCCTTAGTCTTATACCCATGATTCATATGAATTTGATGCATGTATCCTATGATTTCCACTTCTTAATTGTTGTTAATCTCACTTTTACTTAATTTGGAAAACACTCTTCATTCGTTTATCTTGTTTTTGATCATTGCTTGCTTTGATTACTTGTCATTTATTTGTTTACAACCAATCCCTTTGATGACTTGTCTCTATAAAATTACGACAAGCTTGATCTCGCTTAAGCACTAGTGCCTTTCTCCCTGTGATTCGATAAATTATTGAATTGGTCAATCTAACTATAAGTTATGGTTAATCAGCTGGAGATCGATATCCACTGCGCGCATCCTTACATGGTAGACCATGTTGCCGCCGACGCTTCTTTCCATTATGAAAACCCTAGAGAAGTCGATGAATTCTTTCGATCCAAGGATTAGTGTCGTGACCAGAGAGTACTTAGGTTTTAACCCACTGCATTGCGTATATGAGGTTGTCATATGCCTCCGGAAGACGATTCTCAAGTGCTAGGCGTTACTCGACGGAAGCGATGAGGGAAGGAACGTGAGCAACTATACAGTTGCATGACTCGTGGAAGAATGCAGGATGGTGCTCAAGAACACGAATCCTTCGCCATGGAAGTAGATGATGAGGGAGAGCTTGGCGGTGGGAGTAGGGTGGCGCAAGCGGAAGATTCGAAGGCTGTCGCCTATGGTGGTGAGAGGGTACACAGGGGATCCCCTAATTGACAAGAAGAGGGAATTTGCGAAGATGGTGGAAGCACGTGAGAACTGAATGCATCGATAGAGGGTATTTTTTTAAATTAAATTATCATTAAAATATTATTACTATTGTTGGTGTGGATGCCCCTGTGTCTCCAGGTCAATAAATTCGCCGGGAAATGCCAAATCCGATAATAAAATGACATGCACGTTATCGATTCCGGTGAAAATGTCAAATTTCGGGAAAACAGGGCAACATTGGCGCAATTATAAAGATATTAGGATGAATGCTCAAATTTTTTTTGGTAAAAATTATACATGGAAAAACTTACGGGACAAAAAAATATTTTATCCCACCGAAAATGTCAAATTCGATGATAATGTGACATGCACATGATCAATTCTGGCAAAAATGTCAAATTTCGGTAAAAACGGGGCAACATTGACACAATTATAAAGATAATAGGATAAATGTCCAAATCTTATCTTTTTTGGGACAAAAATTATACATGGCCAAACTTATGGGGCAAAAAAATATTTTATCCCTGATATTCACTCTGTCCCCTTGATACGTATCAATTTTTCCATTTTGGTCTGTCCCGTTACAAAGTATCAATTCCATTTTTGGATTGATGTGACCTACAACCACTACACATGACCCCACACTCAACACTAATACAACTACCCACTACACATTAAAATATTATTTCTCTCACCTTACTATACATTAAAATTATTATACTTTTTAATACACGTGCAAAAAGTCAACGGATACCTTTCAAGGGGACGGATGGAGTATTTAGTATACAGATGAGGACAGAAATAATATTAGTAGAAAAATAATATTTTATTTATAGTGAAGAGTTGTATTAATGATATTTGAGTGTCTAAAATATACTCCCTCCGTCTCATTATAAAAGTTACAATAACTACCATTACCTAAATTTATTAGTGTGAAAATTTTGAAAAATCTTAAAAGATAAAAAATGAAAAACACAAAATGAAAAACGGAGACATAATCAGTAGAGTGGTGTGTGTTTTGAGTTTAAATAAGAATAAAAAATATTGATTTAGAATTAGGTGAGTTTATTAAAATTAACAAATAATTTTAATTTATGTTTGTTTTGAGACTTAAATATTGTAAATTTAACTTTATTGTAAAAAATTAATGTATAAGAATAGGGAATGATGTGTATATGAGGGTAAGATGTAATGTGTGCAAAATATGAAATTTAAGTAATCTAAATTTATTAAATTTTAATTAAAATACAAAACTAAATTACATAATTTTAAATTTGAATTAAAAATAGAATAATGATTTTGGAATAGAAAATATAGAAGACATTGTTGTATTCCAGTAGTGTAGTGTAGTGTAGGTGGTCCATCTGCAGCTGCCAGTGGAAAAAGTCAAACTGACTGACGGCACTTCTAACGGCGCCAAAAGAATAAACTATTTAACCCTAAACCCAAAATATAAAATCCAACGCTAGTCACGTCTAAATTAACTCCATTCTAATAACATAAAAAAGTCAAACAAAAAGAAAGAAAATATTCCCTGCTACCGTTTTGTAATCTGTTTAGAATCATTTGAATAAAATTTATTATGTATTCCCTCCGTCCCGTCAAAAGATGATCTTTTGTTTTTTACACATAAATTAATAAGTATTATTATTTAATATATAGTAGATAATTGTATTAGTGAGAGTGTAGACCCCATATTTTAATTGTATTAGAGATAGTATGTGGGTCTCACGTGTATAATAAAAAGAGTCATTTGGGTGGGACGCCCAAAATGGAAAAAAGACCATATTTGAATGAGACGGAAAGATAAGAACATTTGTTTTACACAATCTGATTTAGGTTAATTTTAATTATATAGAAAATGTTTGTTAAGGATAAATATTAGGTTTAAGGTTTAATAACCATGAAATAGTGTTTTATACTCCCTTCATCCCAAATTCAACTTCACTGTAGATATGAAGTTTAAGAAAAGTCACTTTTTTACTTACTTTTGAGGGTAATATGATATTTTTGGGTAATAAATAAATGATAAAATAAGTTATGTGTGTTAAAAAGGTGATGACAAATTTGTTGGAGGAATATTAATTAGTTGTTTTTTTCTTTTATAGAAGTGTGAAGTTGAATTTGGGAGGGATTAAAACGGAAAGTGTGAAGTTGAAGTTGAGACAGAGGGAATATTTATTTTGGATTTTGGTAGAATAAGTCATGAGAGCATCTCCAAGAGATTCTTCAAAATTTGAAGAGCATTTTCACAATATAAAGAGTAATTTTAATTTTAAAGAGTCACAATTCTTTTGTGCTCCAACAAATTCTTTAAAATTTGGTTTCCAATGTTCATTTATTGCATTATTTTTTTCTTTTATTAATTGTTTAAACTACTTCTATTGAGTAAAAACACTAATAATTAAATAGCATTTAATAAAATAATAAAGTTTGAAGAGTAGTTTGTGCTCTTCAAATTTGAAGAGTGGAAATGACTCTTTAAATTAAAAAATTAAAATAAAGAGTGAGTTGGAACTTGTTTTTCTTGTTTTACTCTTTAAAATATACATAATATTCATTTTAGATGAGCTTTTGGAGATGCTATAAGTCCCATAATAGCTTTCACATTTGTCCCACAATAACTTTCATATCCAAAAAAAGAAATATCATTTTGTCCAACAACTTTAAAACTTACTTTAATTTAAAATTAGTCACTCATTTCTCACACTCATAACATTACTTTTCACTCATAACATTACTTTCCACTTTATTTATTATCTAAAAATACTACAGTACCCTTAAAAGTCAATAAAGTTGGTAAATTTTTTTTTCTTAAATAACGTAGAACAATAAACGTGAAGACTATTATGGGACGGGTGGAGTAATTGATAAGAGAAAATACATAGATCTATATATTCCTGAAATAAAAAATCTAAAATAAATACGAGGCAAAATAGGCCAAAACAATAGAAATTGACAAAATGAGAAAAAACAAATGAGATTCTATAGATAAAACAGATTAATAGAATGATATGTCAATTTAAAATTATTGTATGTATTTAGAATTTTGATGAAAATTAAGTATTTTTTAACAATTATTTTAATAATTTGATATTTATTAATATAATAAATAAATTATAAAATATATAAAAAATGAATTAAAGTATATATTTAAGATCAGATAATTTTTTTGAAATTTAAGTGCATTATGTGATAAATGTTAATGGATTTAATGTATTTTATTTTTGAAATGGGAAGATAATTTTGGAATAGACAAACGAGAAAAATTGTAAATTTATTTATAAAACAAAAGGTTTTATATTATGCAGTCCCTCTGTCTTACTATTGGCGGCCACAGCTTCAATGAGAATAAGGCACGGACTAAATAATCCTTTCCTAACCTAAATAGATAAATTTGTATGAAAGACTAAAAATCTCTGAAATAATTCTCAAATTATACATGAAAATAATTAGATTATTTTTAAATTAAAAAAAATAAAAAAATAAAAGCTGATTCTGTATCCTATTTCATACTCATAAAGTTATTAAGTGTAAAAAGCAAATTACAATTCTATGGTATTGTAAGAGTATTATTAACTTATTATTATATCATGTATAGCTACTCTTTTATATGATGGGTATATGTGAGACAGATTGATCCATTATTAAAGTTTGTTGTTATATGAATAAAATATATTTATTGATAGTTAAGGTATGTTTGTACTTTGTAGTATATATCTATATAATAATCTACAAACATATTTTAATTCATTAATTTGTTGTACATAAAAAAAAAAATACTTTAACTAATAATAAAAATATTTTACTTATATAATAATAAATTTTTAATAACGGATACATGTCTCACATAATATGAAATGAATTAATTGCAGAGAACTAATTAGAAAAAGTTTAGAAAATTTATAAAATATTATGGTAATGTTTTTAATATAGTTACAGTGAACAATGAGGAATGGGTTGTTGCTTTGGAGGTAGCGATTGACCACTTTTCCAGTTATGCATTAAAAGGTGAGGAGGACCCTCACCTGAATGGTTGGATTATTACAGAAAAACTGTTGGAAATACAAGTGCTACTTTGGTGCAAGACAGACGAAAACTATAGCTTAAAATTGAAAATATAATTGAATTTCTTTTTAGCGAAAGTCTTATGTGAGATGTCTCTCACGTGAGGGCTTACTTGAGACGGTTAGATAGCGATAATTTTAATATTAAAAAATAATAATAAATTAATGAAAAATGATAATGTTATTTCATAAACCATTTATAGTATAAATGAAAAGTGTGAATAATATTTTATAGCTAAATTGATAAAGTTTTATAGCGAAATTTTAAAAAATGTAAAATTGTCTCACGTGTGAGAAAAAATATAAAATTATCTCACGTGTGACGGTCTCACATAAGAACTACCATTCTTCTAATATTATGCGTTATTTGTATATCACAATTTGCGTGAACTACCCTTGTTCTAATATTATGCGTTATTTGTATATCACAAAATTCGGTATAGGTAATTTATATTTGCAAAATATTTCATTCTATATTTTCTAATTATATTATATTCTGTATAAATCATAAAAAATTCGTTAGTCATCCGTTAAATATGTATTGTGTGTTTATCAGAATTGAGAATACAATAGTAAATTTTTTTAATCTAATATTGGCAAACGAATTTTTACTATATCGTTTATGTAAATCATTATAAATTTTAAAACTTCAAAAAATAAAATTATATATATATATATATATATATATATATATATATATATATATATATATATATATATATACTTTTGTCAATCGATAGACAAATAACTATCGAATCTTAGATTAAAAAAAAAAAAACTCTACATAAATTATATATTTGAAAAATATTACATTTTAAATGTCAGGAATTTAATCTGGCTAATAGATTTTATAGAGTAGCAATCCGTAAAGGATGGAGTAAACAATTTGACAAATTAACACGAAATTCCTGATGCTGATAAAGAAATAAACTCACACTTATAAATTTACCGTTTTTTAAAGTCTAATTGAGAAACACACAAGCTTATAAACCGTCACCAGTCCATCCTCTAGTAACTAAAGTTCCACATAGATTAGACATCAAATGAAAGTGGGTTTATTAGTGTTGGCTTGAGGCTGTGAGCCAAGGCATCAAAGCTCATGTCAATATGATGTATCTTGAACAAATCAAAGTAATCATCATAGGCAGAAGTGTTTCCTATGGCAAAAAGTACAAATCACTCAAATAGATCCGATTAAATCTAAATTTCAGATAGATAAATTTAACCAAGAAAAGAAAAAAGCATAATCTCCTTCATGTCATTCATAAAATATCTTCTGTTTTCGAATCATATTCACATATCGTCTTCCATAACTTCAATTTCATCAGTATTTCTCCAGCTTAAAATATAAAAGAAAAACGAGTAGGATTGATCATGCATCCCTTCTCCTTACCTGGTCGATCGACCATGTTTTGAAAAGAACTGCAAAGACAAAGAATGAATTATGAATCACTTCCAGTATCAGAATCCGACTCTGAATCTACATCCAACTGTGACATGAGAGGATTTAATCTGTTTGTATTTGCTTCCAAAGGAGGAAGTCCCTCTTCACCACTGGAGCATTCATCATCATCACGAGACGCGCAAGAATCTAAGCCTTGATCAGAGTTTTCATTGGGCAAGGATTTGAAAATGTCAGGCCATTCTGAGGTTTTTTTAAGCTCACGAAGTTGATCGTGGTAGAGCACTTGTGTAACAACACCTGCAACTTTGCAACCAGATTCAACCGCCTCATCCCTCCCACTTTCATCGACTACTACAAAGTTTCCTCGTTTAATCCACATGCTTTTCTGGAATTTTGCTGGAAATATTGCTATAAATTTTTTGCCTTCAGCATCCATAACCTTGAGAAACAGAATCCAGTGTAGTCAATAAGTTTATATTCTTAAATTAGAGTATCAACTGGTGAATTTTTGCCCTAACTTAACGGACAATCACACCGTTGAGTTTGTACAATTCACAACAGGCAATACACCCAGGATAAAATTATATACCTCAATAAGATTGGAGCCCCTTAAATCTGCAACCTGCATTATGCTTTGACCTTGTTGAAGAGTCACTATCTCTTCTTTAACTGCTCTCTTAAGATTCTTTCTTCCCCCTTTCATGTCTAATGATGTAGATTTCTGAAGGAAGATATAACTAATTTACTTCAAGATTTTACACAGTCTCTCATACACAAGGTGGACAGCCGCACAAAGCAAGAAAATGTAACAGAGCTCAGCGGACAAATGACACTGATAGAGGAAGGAGTGTGTATCAGAACACTCATAGGCAAGAACCTTTTTTCTCATAGAATTAAATTAAAAACATAACTTCAATATCAATATCTTGCATAACAAAAAATGAGGTTACTTCACAAAGGAGTAAAACTTAAATACAGCTTTTGTTCTGGAATAAAAAATTACACTTGGCTGGTAAAGGACCACTCAACCAAATGTTCTGTAAGCCTTCCCTGTTGAGGAGACAATACTTAATCTAATCAATTGATCACTAAGTTATGAAAACATACATTAATGAGAAGTCCAAAATCCTAATTTAATATGACTACAAACCAAGATTTGTGGATGAATCATGTGTAGATGGAGTGTTTGGCATTGGCATAATTCGAATTATCCTGTAAATTACATTGGCAAGCATAATAAATTTACACCCAGAATCAACCAGAACATCATATGGCTTTTATCTGTTCATAAACTTCTGAACATAAGTTTCTTTTTTCATCATTGATTCCTACTTCTGAGAAATTGCAAACTAATCTACAGAGAAAATATTAGAAGCATTTTGCATTAAGCTACAGATTCTGCAATCAGCTAAATTTGTAAAACATAGGCAAGATTTTTCTAAATTTTCATGTTTCAGAAGTCAAGTATACTTAAAACAATTTGTCAAATTTCAGGCATCTGGATGTCTAATAATACCAACAATTTCTGAGAAAATAGGGTTATGGAGAATTTAATTCAAGATGTGGATAAATATACCTTAAGAGAAAACGGTGAGGAAAATGTGCAACTGATACACAAATTATTCATTTATTACAGTTTTTAAACATGATACAATACCACATTGGAACATGGGTTTTTAAAGAAGAGACGTCCAACATTTTCATCCGCCAAGTTGTATAACAATGGATAAAGTGAAATGAAAAGCATTTTGATTTCTAATTACTAATAAATTCAACTAATTTCAGAATGATTGCAGATTTAAAACTAACTCTCACAAAAAATTAAAAAAAAATCTAATGATTCTCTCACTTTAAACTAATTTGCAGTTCCTTTCCAGTTTCTTATGCTAAGTCCTATATCAATAAGAGTAACACTAATTATCTACTAAAAGAATTTACCAGGTTTCAACAATTGGAAGATAAATCACCCAAAGGATAAAAGATAGAACATATTGCCAAATCCACAAGAAATAGAAATGCAGGAAACGATTTAATTCAGAATCAACAATGCAAGAAATGAAAAATCCTCCATTCGTACCTATGACGTACCTATCATGTGAGATTCCAAACAAATCTTCAGAGAAATTGCACCAGAGTTATAAGTAGTAACAATAATAAAATAAAGAAAAAAATCAAGCAAGCATGAAACTATAGGCAGAAGAATCACCAATCACAGAAAATTCACCTAACCAGACAATAAGATCACACTACCAAAACTGGAGTTATATATTTTCTAGCCCTAGCATTTGGCGAATAGTGATCACAGAGCACCGCGAGAGAACAGATACACATCTTGTAAGTGGAAAGTAAGAGGCGAGCAGGAAAAAATTAGTAAGAGAAAAAATTTACAGAAAAGGAAAGAAATAAATATTACCTATTATAAAACGCCGGCGCCGACGGTGACTGTTGAATAGAGTGGTGTTCCGGTGGTGAGAATCTGAGTAAGGTGGTGAAAACTGTGCTGCTCCGTGCTAATGGCGGCTGCCGGCGACTGCGTCTCTACTCGTGAAGTGATTGTGAGAGAGGGAGACTATTTATAGGTATGTAATTATTTAACCCAAAAAATTTGATGGGCTTTAGTGACAAATCTGGCCCATATTAGGTGGGCCCATATTAGATAAAGCCCATATATATATAACAAAACACGAAAATAAACAAATTCGAAGAACCCTACTACGTCACTACGTCTCTTGTGGTTGAATCCCACAGCTGAAAGTTGATACTTGTAACCTTTAAAATTTCAATTTTTGGCTGGAATCAGCTGCATAATTGCTAGCAATGGCTTCTATCAAGCAAAATATAGTTTCTGCTCTCTGTAAACACCTCTCTGTGGATCCTGTAAGCTTTCCGTTTTCATCTTTTTTTTTGTCAATGGTTACACATTTCGATTATTATTATAAGTTTTGGGATGAAGTTAAGTTTTAGGGTTAGTGGAGTTTACTTGTGTGCCATTGATTAGCAGAATTCATTTACAAGTGATTTGGGTGGTGATTTAAAGTGCCTATGCACAAGCATTATCAAATTATCCCAAAATGGGGATGAACAACTTGAGAATAATGAGGTAGTTTAAGAATTAATTACATGCATTCTTTTTGGTGATTTCGAGTTGGAGCTGTGTTGAACATTTAAATTTCGATACTGAAAGATGTGAGATTTGGTGGCAGCTGATGAAATGGATAGGGTTTGCTGGGGGTGTTTTGGAGAATCCCAATGGGCAGTTTAAGGCTCTTAGTGATTTGAATGAAGAGTTGATTACGAAGTCTGTTGTATTGGGCAATGGGCTAACACCTTCTGCAGCTGATGTTATTGTCTTCTCCGCGGTTCATTCGTCTGTGGTATGTGATTCCATTTGATAACCTCTCAAATTAGGCTTCATTGAAGAGGTGTTTGCTTATTCAGGTTATTGGATCGACACTACAAATTCTTGTTTTATTTCTAACTACTCTTTTGTTGTATGGGGCTCCAGATTGGTCTTTCAAGTTCAGATAGAGCCAAGTTGCCTCATTTATTGAGATGGGTTGACTACATCCAGGTAAGCTAATTTCATTAATAAGGGTAGATGTTCTCCTTTTCCAGTTTATATATGGTTCATCAAAACCATGCATGCTTACTATATCTCCTCAATAAGAAAGAGAGAGTGGTTAGTCCTTTTGATTTCCTTGAGAAATGAAGAAACATAATAAGTTAAACAAAATGCTTTGGTTTATTATGAGATGTTCTCCAAATATTCTAGGAAATAAAGGTAATGACTATACTTTCATTGAGCATAAGTGCTTTGCTATTCATTTTTTATATCGTTCTATTTAAATTTCATTGTCTTCTGCTGTTATGTCTCCCTATTCTGTTTTAGCATATATCTTTATAGTGAATTAGTGATGCTTGGTTTCCAAAATAGATTATTTATCAACTCTGATAGCTCTTTCAAACTAAGGGTTATTTGTCTCCATAAAATCTTTACAGAGATTGCTCTGCATAAGCCCTCATGGTATATTTTTTAAGTGCAGAACAAGGAGGACTTTGGCCAACTATTTCAAAAGATTTCTCTAGAGAAGGCTCAATTAGTTTTCCCTGTAAGTAATTAATATACACTTGCACTATAGTAGTTTGTTGATTTATTTGTTTATTCTTTATGATAAGTGGTGAATATATTGCAATTTATTAATTTTCTTTTAAATCTTGTCTAAAATACTTGTATAGTAGGATAAAAGGTACTTACTGTTACTAGGTTTTGATAAGAGTATTTAAGTTTATGTAACTACGAAGTACATACATTATTCCAAGTTGAGCATAACGTTCTTTAATATCATATCAATTCATGCTCCGACAAGATAGAACAAATACAAATAAGTTTGTAGTTGATACTATATCTATACTTGTATTTCATCCTTTCTAGGTTTTGAAACCTCTGAAGAAGGCTGAAGATTCCAATGGGAAGAAACCTGTTGAAGAACCAAAAGAGACCAGTAAGTCAGAGGCAGGTTCTAAAGGCAAGAAGAAACCTGTTGAAGAACCAAAAGAGGCCAGTAAGTCAGGCAAGAAGACCACTGACACTGTAAGTGCTAATCATAGGCAAGAGGCAGACAATGTTGATAAGATGAGGCACTCCTAAACATTAATGTTTTTTCCCACCCCAAACATGTTTTTAAGAACGTTTCCATTTGTATATAATCATTAGCTTATAAATTATCATACTTTTACTCAATTATTTAGTTTGTACATACTTCATAATACATTTATCCATCATAGAACTAATAGCAGTAAACTGAACAAATTATTACTATCATTATATATTTATGTGACATAAACACGGTTAAGATGTTCTTTGATTTTATTTAAATTGCCTCAGGCGACAATGAGCCCTTGGTGCTTTAGTGTGCCTATGGAGACGACCCTTATACCAGTCCAATAAATTTCAGAATAGTATGAGGTTGAACTAAAAATTATATTACTTTATACTGAGATCATGCTCTATTGTTGGCTGTTCACTTTCTAGACAAGGCATCTTGTTTTGCATCTTTTCTTGCTATAGGAATTTTACTTTCATGCTGTCTGACCTAAATTGTTCTATGAGCATTAATATTACTTTTATATTCCTTCAAAAAGCCAAAGAAGGTTGAAGAGAGTAAACCTGATGAGGAGAAGAAGAAGAAACTTCCTGAAAAAGATGCTGACAATAAGGGAGAAGAACTTAGTGTTAGTTTGCTGAAAATTCAGATTGGTCACATTTGTAAAGCATGGAAACATCCATCAGCTGATAGGTGAGATCACTAACCATACGTTTCAGATTAAAGTTGTGTTTTTATGTGGTAAATCATGCATTTGGGGTTGGTCTATTTGATGTCTCCACTCAGTCCAAAGTCTGGAAATGAATCCATGATTAAATTTATGCTGGACCTAGTGGCCTACGGCCTACCCTGGATGCAGTTGGAATGCTCTTTATTGAGTTCTCAAAGATTTCTTTATGGAATTTGTCTAATGACGCTTTGACCTTTCTCAAAGATTTCTTTTCCTTCATTCTTTACTCTTTTCTTTTAAATATAGCTAAATATGGTGTAATGTACAACAGTTGAGGTGATTACTTATTTGATTACTTGTCGCCCAATATTAACTCTTCTTCTCTTCAATTTTTTTGTGTAATGTAGTTTGTTGGTCGAGGAGATAGATGTTTGAGAAGCAAAATGCAGGCAAGTTGTTAGTGGCCTAGCAAAGTTTTGCACTCCTGAAGAGTTGACGGTGGGAGAACTGTAAATTATTTTGGTTCCTTTACATGTTCTTAACTGCTATTGCATTGGTAGATATTATTGAAATTTTCTTGAGTTACATATTCTGTTACGTTGCTTTGCAGAATCGTCGGGTAGTACTTTTGACTAATGTAAAACCTGGGAAGTTGCGAGATGTTATGTCTGAGGGATTGGTAAATTTCTTGACAATCTTTGTACACTTGACATTCTAGGCCTTCTTCTACTTTTGTTTCTTTCTCCATGCCCCTCATATTTGTGCCATGTTGCGCAAAATTGCATAAAATGGCAATATCAACTATCCACATCCTGTGTGTTTCTTCAACTTCTTTTAATTTCCAGTGAATATTTGTGCAAAATTTTTTAGACTTTGAGTGCATAGTGTGATGGTAAAACCACTTATTTACGGTTGTGGAATAGTTGACTCCAGCGTAAAGATCTCTTTGATTGTGGATTTTCATGTTTTGCTTAAACTGCAGGTCTTATGTGCTTCTAATAAAGATCATACAGTCGTAGAGCCTCTAGTTGCTCCTGATGGTGCTAAACTTGGGGAATGTGTTGCTTTTGCGGGGTAATCTCTTTTGTCATTAACTCAGAAAGTGTCACATTTCTACCCATGTCTTTCATAAGTAACTCTGATCTTGGTCTTCAGCCCTTCTCATTTTGCCAGTTGGATCAAAACTTGTGCGCTGAACATATTTCTATCTTGTTTTCAGTCCCATTTTGGTTTTCTTTTTCCAAATATTTAACCACTTTTCTAGTCGGCTATATGGATCATATCTTACCACCGCTTTCAATATAGCTAGATTTGTCATCTATTACCCCTTTTGATGGCAAAGAATTGTGTCCAGAATTGATGGCAAGCCAGAAGAGGTATTAAACCCCAAAAAGAAGCAACTCGATAAGATAACTCCGGTATGTAATCTTCAATATTCTTCTCATTCTTGATCTCTCATGTTGTTAGTCCAGAACTTATGATCCATGCAATGCTTTTTGGCAGAATCTTTTCACTGATGAAAAGGGTATTGCAACGTTCAAAGGCATCCCGTTTATGACGTCTTCAGGACCGTGCACTTCTACCATCCCCAATGCAAGCATCAAGTGATCGGTCGATTCCTGTCCTAGAAGGTTTGTTTACAGCTTTTGTTATTCATCGTCTGCATCGATATGCAATGTTACCAAGAGTGGCTCCATATTTTGCTCATGTACAAACCAACCCCTTTTCAATGGACCTTATCTTCAATCGAGTTAAACTATTTTACGAAATAAAAGTAGCCAATTTGAGAGAGTTTGCTTATGATTCAAGCAACAAATTTAAGCAATCGATGGTTGAAAAGAAACGTAAAATCAAATCGCAGAGTGGAAACAAGAATAGCAAGGCAAATGTTGATATTATCATGTTAAGGTAGTGGTTTCATGTTATTATTGTGTCTTTAAACTCATGCAAATTTTAGGTCAAAGTTTATATTGTAAGTGGTTGTTATGACCAATTTTGTATAATTATCTCTTTCAAGATAAATAACGATATTATTCTCTCTCAAGGCAAACAATTTACCCTCTTTCAAATTTTCTTTTACCACTTGATTATCTTATGGAGTAATAAATATCACAGATTTTGCAGTAAATCATGTCTCCTCCCAATTGTTTAGATTGAATCTTCTTTTATTCTCTCTCAAGGCAAACAATTTACCCTACCCTCTTCAAATTTTCTTTTACCACTTGATTATCTTATGGAGTAATAAATATCACAGATTTTGCAGTAAATCATGTCACCTCCCAATCGTTTAGATTGAATCTTCTTTTCCCATTTATAATTTCTTGTATAATATATATATATATATATATATATATTAAAGAATTAGAGAAAACATTATCCTGTGGTCACAATTAAATTTAATATTTTCTTCTACATTTTGTTCGTTTTGTTTCCATTGAATCTTGATAATAAGAAGTACCTAATCTACAATTCTTCAAATACTGTAATATTTGGATTGAGTTATTCGAAGTTTAATGAATTTGAAAATGAGTGAATTTTAAATTGTATGAATTTTAAATTAATTCATTTGCATTAGATGAATTATGGATGTATTAAAGGATTTTCAAATCCATAATTCAATTTTTTTTAATTTTCTAAATAGAATTTTATTTATGATAAATTAAAATCAGGAAATTTTATTATGTTGAATATTAAAATCTAAAATTATATATATATATATATATATATATATATATATATATATATTAATTTATTAATTTATATATTAATATAAATATATTAAACAAAGGAATTTGTTTAGGATTTCAAATGACGCGCTGCTTGAGGATTTAAAATTATATCCAAAATCACTATAAAATCAAAATCTACAATTCTTCAAATACTGTAATATTTGGATTTAGTTATTTGAAGTTTAATGAATTTGAAAATGAATGAATTTTAAATTGTATAAATTTTAAATTAATTCATTTGCATTAGATGAATTATGGATGTATTAAAGGATTTTCAAATCCATAATTCATTTTTTTTTTAATTTTCTAAATAGAATTTTATTTATGATAAATTAAAATCATGAAATTTTATTATGTTGAATATTAAAATCTAAAATTATATATATATTAATTAATTTATTAATTTTATATATTAATATAAATATATTAAACAAAGGAATATGTTTAGGATTTCAAATGACGCGCTCTGATTTAAAATTATATCCAAAATCACTAAAAATCAAAATCAAATTAATTATTTGAAATCCATTCATTTGAAATTTTGTATTTATAAATTCGTAGATTTAATGATGGATCAAAACTTGAAGGAAGGATTTTCGAGGGGAAGATTTATAATTGTTGAATTATAACTTTGAAATTTTTTTCATAAATTCATAATTCTTCCAAACAACTATAATTAATTAATTTAAAATTTATGCAATTTAAAATCTACATATTTTCAAATTCATTGGATTTGAAATAACTCAATCCAAACACAATTTAAAAGTATTAATGATGTGGTCATTGGTTTGGATAACGATCTGATTACAATCAAGCATCGGTTTTTAATCCTTGATGAGCTTCTTACTCAACTTTAATTTATCAAACGAGACTCAAACAACATGAAGTTATATAGTATGACTCTGCTCAGTAACCCCTATGCTTCTGCCCTTATATAATGTTTATGCCCCAATTTGTTTTAAGTTCATTGAAATTAAAAAATTAATGGGAAAGACTCGTTATATTAATGATGCTCTAAATTCGAAACAATAATAATACATGTCTATCCAAAAAAGATATGACAAAGTTTGTGGGACGCTACTTATGTGAGACCGTTTGTGAGATGTGTTAAAGTATGTCTATTATATAGATAAAGTATGTTTAATAGTTGTTAAAATATATTTTGTAAAGTATGATGGATGATGAATTAAAATATGATTTTAGAATGTTATAATATGATTCATTATTGACATACTTTAACTACAAATAAGCATACTTTACCTATATAATAAACATACTTTAATAATGGATCAACCTGTCTTATAAGAGAGTCTCCCTTATTATTATTATTATTTTTTTTTTTTTTGATACCGAGGTTCCGGGCTTACGCCCGACTAGTCCTCGAGGAAACAGTCCCGGCCCCTCAGAACTGCCTCCAAGTAAATCGCGGTAACCACACAATGGATCACAGGTTCCTAATATCTTTAACTACTGCGCACAAGGAGTCGATCCCCAAGTGATTGCTCCATGCTGGTGATTGCTCCATGCTGACCCTCCCCCTAGCTCAGCCGCAGGTTCCCACCGAGCCGCAGGTTCCCACTGAGTTTCAGTGAACAAGTCTCTATGAGGAAGATCAAGCACACATACGAGATCGTTTCTCTTTTTCTTATTCAGTAAATTTTTTTTATTAAAAATGTTTTTTTTAATACTCTATTTTACCAATTATTTATGAAATAATTTAATTAGACTGTTATTAATTTTATCCATAAATATTTAAGTTTTACTTTTTTTTTAAAAAAAAAGTATTACTTTTTTATTCGTTTCTATTCCTAAAATGGTTTTATGCAATCTATTTTTTGCCCAATTTCGATGGTTTGGTTGGACAAATTATTTGAAGGATAATTATAGTGTGCACCCGGGTGCACCCTATCCATATATAAATATAAACATAAATATATACAATTAAGAGTAAAAATATATACAATTTAATTGTTAGGTTTTTTAATGAAAAATTGAGTGTAAAAAATATATAATTATTAAAAAACATGTATATACTATTGAATAAAAAGTTATACACATATGATATTAGTTTTTTTAATGAAAAACTTAGTGTGAAAAAAGTATACAATTATTACTAAACATGTATACAAAATAGAATAACATGTATACAAAATAGAATAAAAAATTATACACTGTGAGTGCAGGGTGTGCACCTAGGGGTGTAAACGGGTAGGATATGGTACGAGTATGCCAAATCCATACCCTACCCTATATCTATTTCTTTCACCCATACCCTACCCTATTACCCTCAAATGTATCATCGGGTAGGATATGGGTATTATCCATCGGATAATGAATAATCCGCGGGTAAACAGATATCCACATATTTTAAAATGGCCACCCTAGTTGTCTTCACTATTCTCATTTATCCCTATGATGCCGATACTTCTCTTTATCTTATTCACCTCAAATAAATACAAATGTCCAACATATAAATAAATCATCACTCTCAACCACACAAGAATCATGAATCAAACTAAAAAATAAGGCTTCAAGTTATACTAATAGCATTAAAAAACCCAAGTAGCACAATAAAAACTCATCAAACTAATCAAGCAATGTTTATAAAATCAACTTCAACTGTTGCATGGCTTCAAGTTTACACAAATTTAATAACTTCAAATGTAACAAAGATCTTCATAGTTCTATAATCTCAAATTTAATTGGCAACAGATTCATCCTAAAAAAAAATACATATATAAATATTAAAGAACATGTTTTAATAACTATCATTATAATAAGTATAAAGAAATAAAGAAACATCGATAAATATAAAGAAATAAAGAAATATATATATATATATAAGTATACAGGTAAACGGGTAGGGTAATCGGGTAGGGTAGACGTATATTTTATAAAAATCATACCCTACCCCTACCCTTAACATTTTAAATGGATACAGGTAGTACCCTACCCGATACCCGATTATATTCTACCCTACCCTTATCCGATCGAGTATTACCCGCCGGGTACCCGAACCCGGGTAAAATTGACACCCTATGTGCACCCAATATATACTCTTATTTGAATGATTTGGTTGGACAAATTAAGTAAGGGGCAATAATTAAATATATACGCTACAATCTTTTCACACATCTTCCTAGTCAACGCCCATTTTCTACTTTGTGCTTTCCATTTATCAATATTGCATTCTTCAATTTCACCATTCGTCTCAATTTTATTATTATGAAAATTATTCAATCATGCAATTATATGCATGCATAACCTTAAATCAAATTTAATCAGAATTTGATAACGTTAAAACACATTTTAATTTAAAAAATTTCATTCTCATTTAAAACAGATATTTTATTTTTTATTTATAACTTAAAAGAAGACTACATCACCACAAAACGGTTGATAAAAAATTCCTTAAACTTCATATGTACAATGTAATCTATCGCATGAGGGAGTATATATATATATATATATATATATATATATATATAAATTTGGATATTACAGTATATTTCAACAATAAAATAAATTACAACTAAAAATACACACAAGATTCTCTGTTAATTTTCTTATGCCATTGTCTTAACTTTTCTCGTGGTGTATGATACATAAGATGTTACATCAAAGTGAATCCAGAACGCTAAAAGTAAAGCGAAACACAAAAATTGGGTGTGCTGATTTCACGTAAAAAATCAACCATTCTTTACCAATATCAATCACCCTTTAAAATAATGGCACCAATTTAAGTAACAAAAAATGAGGAATAAAAAATGGAGAAATGAAGAAGATCAATAGAAATGTGTGTGATGGTGATGATGTCTGCAGTCATCCAAACCCAAGCACTGCAACAATGGATATGACATCACAAAAATGCACCTCCCAATCATTCTCATCAAAGACACTACTACCAAACAAGGGCAGCAACAGCATGCTACCACCGGATCGACGTCGTCATGGTGGTGGTGGTGGTGGCGGCGGCTCATTTTTCTGCTAGATGAGAACCTTCTTCTACTAGATAAGAAACTAAGTATATGACCTTGCTATTATTCTTTAAACATATAGTATATATGAGAAGCTTTGTTTGTTGTGAAACTGTTGTTGTTGATGTGATTAAAATGAGAGGTGGAGAAGGGTTTTATGGGGGGTGGGGTGGCAATAGGAAGGCCAAACAATGTGTGAAAATGAAATATGGGAAACTTAAGCGTGTGAAATGCGTGTTGTGACGATTAATGATGTGGGTTAGCTGAAATTAATAATAATAATAATAATTGTGGTGGATAATGGAATGAGTTAGGGATATCCAATTAAGCCTGGCTGGCATCTTTATTACCAATCAATTATTTCTTCATTAATTCTTTTTTATTTTTGATAGATTTTGCTGCTTTGACGTCTTGGGCTGGCACTGACGTGTCCCATGCTCGTATCCATTTATGCTACTCCATCCCTTCCATCCCTTCCGTCCTATAAATAAATTCGCACTTTCTATTTTTTTACATCCCATAAACAAGTTCACATCTCAAATAAGAAAATATACACAAATCAATAACCCCATAAAACACTTTAATTTCAAAATTGACACCCTTTTATAACTCACATAACTTACTTTATAATTTATTTATTACATAAAAATACAAAACTACCCCAAAAAGTAAAGAAAAAAATAATATTTTCTTAAACTCCGTATTTACGGTAATCGGGACGGAGGAAGTACTTAAATTTGTTTCTTCCTCTTGTATGCCACGTATTTAAAGAGCATATTCAATTCTAATAATTTTTTTTCTTTTTACAATTATTAGATTTTTAGGTAGAACTGAAATAATACACAAAATTTATAGTGGAAAATCTTTATTTGTTTATTATCTTTTTTTATGTAATTGTACTTTTTAAGATTTCTCTTTATTTTTACTATTCAAAATTAATATCCAATGTGTCCCTGTATGGGTACCTATACGGGTCCACCAACATCGGTTCTGGTGTAGGTCACCCACACGACCGGCGGCGGGGAACAATGGTGGCCGGCTGCAGTGGGGGGTGTGGGTGGATACATTCGATTTTTTTTTGGTGGGAGAGATATAATAGACCTATCAGAGGAATTTGATTTAAAAAAAAAGAAAGAATGTATTTAAATTGATTGACATCTCTATTTTTCTCTCGGAAAATCTTTAGAATTCCCACTGCTTAGCTTTCAATTCGCCTCTGACCATCAAATGAAATGTGAATAACCCGTCCTCCTCTCTTTGAAAGAAGGGGCGCTTCCGGTTCTGTCGGTGCTTGAAACAATTTTGTCTTCTCCATATTACTATATCTCTAGAGTCAATAATTTTATACGAGGAACTGCTGAACTCAATCACTTGCTGCCTTTACTCTTCAATTTTCTTTTGAAGTCTATCCTGTAGAGGTACTCAAATTGGATGATGGTATTGATTTTGAAAGTTATTTAGTTTTCTTTATTGACACTTATTTTTATATATTTATCATCTCGGTCCACAATCAAGAAAATATATTCCCTCCCTCTCCTAGCAATGTTCATCCATATTGTACCGCGATTTTTTTAAAAACAATTACTTTTGATTAATTTTATTAACTTTTGGAGGTTATTTTGTATTTTTTAATTAATAAATAAAATATAAAATATGTTAGGTGTGGAAAGAAGAAATGATATTTTTGAAATTAACGTGTATTTTTTAAGATTTTCTAAAAGAATGATATTTCATTTTTTAAAAATGAACCACGACACAAATTAATAAGAAAAAAGAGTTAACTATAATGAGAAATGAATATAGAGTACTACATTAAAGCATTCCATACATTTGGGATACAAACTTCGACGTCATTTCTTTATTTTGAGAGCGTGCTCTCATTTTGCTTTAAATCAAAAGTTTCATCCTTAATTTGCGCAAGACACTAAAAAAACTACTCTTGTAAAAAAAAAATATTTATCTTTTAACAACTAAATATTAATAGATTTATAATGTTTTTACTAATATAATTATATAAATAAAAAAACAGAATCACTATATAAATTGTAGCGGAATTATTAATAATGAATTACCGATTATAATATACTGTACCTAGTAGAATTTTTATTATTTTTATCCATTAATTACCATTAAATTATACCTTTACGTGGTTATAAATTCATCAACTCAGCAAAGAATGCATTCCATTATTTTTAATCTAATTAACGAGTTTATCTCCGCTACGGCACTACCACCTCCACCTTTTTCACTTTCTTCAACTCCTTCCGTCGTTTTATTTTATTTTATTTTATTTTGTGAAATTAATATTTGTCAAACGTCAATTTTATGTCTATTTTATGCCGTATAGTGTTTTTCCTTTATTTTATGCAGTATAGTGTTTGTTAGATGCGATTGAGAATGAGAGGAGAAAGAAGACTTAGAAGTGCTTGGTAAGAGATATTAAGGGAAGGCAACGAGAATGAAAAAATATTAATTCTCATTCTTCATACTTGATATGAGGTAATAAGAATCCAAATTCATTAATCATTCTCATTTATCTAATAACTAGGTAGTCCATCTCCTTTTATCAACTTCATTCCTTGCTATTATCATTATTCTTATTAATAATTCTCATTGTTATTACCATTATAGCATTTGAACAAAGTTGCATGTGGGACAGTTTGGTTTTGAAATACGGAGAAGAGGATTGAATTGTTAGGTTATAGTGATTAATTTTTAAAGTTTAGGCCAGTGTTTAACAAAATGAAATGTTGTCAAGTTAATCTCTTGTGAACCGAGTTTATGGTGTAAACTATATGGTCTCTCTTGTAAACTTTATGATCCTCATTAATTTAAACACCCTAGCTAAACATAAGATATAATAGAAATGTAAGAGGAGATCACAAAGTTTTTACTGTGAACCCAATTTACAAGAGTATTTGTCTTGTAAAAAATGGGGATTTTAAAGAGTACTAATACTTACTCCTTTCGTCCTGGAGAAATTAACACATTTTTTTTTGCACAGAAATTGAGAAGTATAATAATTTAATGTAAAGTGAAGTGAAATAAATAATATTTAGGAAAATTTCCAAAAATGCCACTTTCAATATATTTTTTTTTAAAATGCCACCCACCATAATTTTTTTTGAAATGTGCCACTTTTTAAATTTCTTGAACCTAAATACCCCTTCACTCATTAAACTTCATTCTCTCTCCTCTCTTCTCTATTGTTTATTTTGCCACATTCTCTCTTCTCACTCTATCATTCATTCTTCAAGAATTTTAAATATTAGAGAAGATAACCATACGAGGGAAGTGACAACGGTACAACGCAACCCAATATGAATATAGGTTAATAAATATTACAATTTATTTTTCATAAACTAAATTTAGGGTTTTGTGAAAATTAACATGTGAGTTATATTGGGATGATGTTATTTTGGTGTTTGATTAGATTAATAAGAGTATATACATCACCTGACATATTTAAAATATTGATTAACAAACATATTGTGAATATTTTGATAAAAATCTAAACTTTGAGGTATAGAAATTACAATTTGCGTGAAGTTGCATGCGAGGTTACGTGTAAGGTCACATGAATGGTTGCGTGAGCAGTCCCGTAGTTAGTTACGTAGTTAGTCGCATGAATAGTCGCGTGCATGGTTCCTTGATTAGTCGCGTGAGTAGTTGCACACGTGCATAGTCGCTTAGTTAGTCGCGTACATAGTCGCTTGATTAGTCACGTGAGTAGTCGCATGCGTGCATGGCCGCTTGGTTAGTCACGTTCATGGTTGCATATATAGTAGTGTGCATAGTCGCTTGGTTATTCGTGTGAGTAGTCGCATGCGTGCATGATTGCAAATATTAGCATTTTTGTTGAGTTGTGTACTCAAATCATTTTAAATTTAGGTATTTTTGTTTGGACTATTAACTTTCTATGTATTCGAAGTTCCTTTAGTAATTGTTTTTCAAGCTTTCAGATTAAGGATTGTAATATTTGTTCTTGTACTATATGTTTCAACTATGTGATTATGGGCTTCTATTATACGCAATTTAATCGTATTTTTTTGTTACACATGTAGTTGTATGAACAATCACGCAAATACTTATGAGATCATACGCAACCCTGCATGCAACCACGTAAGCAATCCTACATGCGACTGTTTGTGTGACCTATTGTGTGACTATACGCTTCAAGTATAAACAACTTGTTTTGAAACCAATTATGCAACTATTTACGAGACATCACATGCGATCATTAATGGGACCTTATGTGCGACCTCTTGTGCGATCCTACATGCGACACTTATGTGATTATAGATATAAATATATAGTCGCATAATTGGTCACATAAACAGTAACACAATACCGTGTGACCCTGTACGCGACCTTTGCATGACCAACTGTGCGGTTCTATACGCGATTTTTTATGCGACCCTGTACGCGACTTTTTGTGCGACTCTATATCAACCTTTTGTGCGACCCTGTACGTGACCTTTTGTGCGACTTAGTGTGAGACCTACATATGATCTTGTGCGACCAACTGTGTGATCTATTATGCGACTAACCTAAATTCATATTGAGATGCATTGCGTCGTTGTCGCTTCCCTCGTGTGGTTGTTTTCTCAAATCTTTAAAATCTTTGAAGAATGAATGATGGAGTGAGAAGAAAGTATGGGGCAAAATGAATAATAGAGAGAGAAGATAGAAAGGGTTTAATGAGTGAAGGGGTATTTGAGTCAAAAAAAAATTAAAAAGTGGCATATTTAAAAAAAAATATCGTGGGTGACATTTTTTTTTTTTAAAAATGTATTGAAAGTGGCATTCTTGGAAATTTCCCTAATATTTAATATGTAGTGGGTAGTTATATTAGAGGTGGTATGTGGGGCCCATGAAAATAAATTAATTATTTTTGTGCGGGTCCATATATTAAAAAGAAAATGTGTCAACTTCTGTAGGACAAACCAAAAAGAAAAGTGTGTCAACTTCTATGGAATGGAGAGAATACTAAAAAGAGACTTGGTTGCTTGAAAATATTCTTTATAAAATATTATGTACATGTCTTGATAGGTAGTCTCAATTCTTCATGACGGTTTTACACAAATGACAATTATAGCCATCCTTATTTTGCTTCTAAGTTCAAATAGAGATTTCGACCACTGTGCACCTGGTGCACGGTGCACCTAACAATTTTAAATGTAAGATTATATTTTAATTCGATTTTTACATCGGAGAATCACCCTCAGATAGATTGTTCAAGTGGGTGCTCGTTGTACCAAGCTAACTAAAGATCATTGCAATTCCTCAGATAATTCATTTATTATGATTGTGCTACATAATTATATTTGTCTGACACTATACAATTATACGGAGTACATATTAATCGTTGTATCCGGATGCACTGTGCATCTACTTTTAAAATCTTATACATTTATGAATAAAAATATATACACTAATCAATAAAAATGTATACACTTTGTTAGCGAAATTTATGTTAGCTTTTTTAATAAAAAAATTGGGGAGGATTGCAAAAATATCCAAAAGTCAAACATCACTTATCAATACCAACCATCCCTTTTGTTTTATATCTTTTGTAAACAATAGCACTTTTTTTCACTACCCAATATATCCCATGTGGGTGTGGGTGTAGGTACCAACGTGGGTGACCCATACTTCACACTTTTTTTCAACATTTATTATTCAAAATAGACATAGTCCATTACGACCATATCAGGCCCAACATGCTTTCGTACATTAATTAAATAACATTACTTTCATAACTAACCAACTTAAAATAGTAATAATACATTTTTTTACTGTTAATCCACCGGGTATCCGAGAGGTTTTACAGCTGCTCCTCACAGCCAACCACGAGCCCGGCAGTGAGATGATTCAATCCCGTTCCTTCAGCAGACCTTAGCACAATCCTGGTTCATTTCCTACACCGGGTGTACAGGATGCTGCTACTGTTTCTCGTTGGCAAGTACGAAGATTAAGGTTGCAGAAATAATGGAAGGTTACATGCTTCGGGCAGTAGCCCAAGATTATTTATTTATGAAAGAAAGTTATTATTACACACTCATACTACATAAACAAGAGGAGAAGACTCCTCTAGCTATCTATTGTAGCTGAAACCGAAACACTCATATAAAGAAAGGAAAGAAACTACAATGTTTATTGAAAGAGAAAACAGAGGGTGATGGTCGATGCCTTCTGTTTCATCCAAACTCTTATTTATAGAGGCCTTCGGACTTGAAATTCGGATTTCAAAGCCTCTTAGTCTTTTGTGACGTCACTGCTTACGTTATCATTCTTGCGTCAATATTTACGTCATCTGCATTGGATGCCAATTTTAGTGGCTGACTGGTCTCTTTTCTTTATTGGATGCCTTTTTGTGAGTCGTCCTTCTTGTCGGTCACATGTCCCTTATCCTTTCAGAAAAGTTATCTGGCTCTTGTTTTTTTGATGAGTCATTTGTCTTCTTTGGTGACTGATGATTCTCCTGGCTCTTGGATAATCTGAAGAGATTTTACCCTCTTCTTTCCACGTGTCTCTTTTGCTGGAGGTTGTTCAGCAATTCTGATCATCCCTATGCCCAACCTTATTCATTTTCCAAATTCTGGTTCTATTTGGGTGGAACAGCTTGTGCATATTTTATTTGTCCATTGCCCAAAATGGGCTATGTTACCATATCTTCGATGAGTTTATTTACTCACCGAAATCTTATTTTTCCAAAGAAGGTCTTGTTTTTCTTGGAAGGCCTTCTCAGCAAATATTGTCTTCTTCCATGTTAAGGTATTTAACAAAAAATAACCATTCAAAGACTTGTACTCGAACTTGAATGGGAACTTTACCTCGATCATTGTCTTAATGCAGGCATACAAATCCCTCGTTCTGCGTGTAGAGATTTTTTCCTCAGAAAATATAGAAACCAAGACTGGTTCCTTTCCAGAAGACTCCTTAACCTTATTTGATGCTGAAATATCGGGTCTCCTTAGCTTGATGAAATGAAAGGCCTCGTGGTTGCCTTTTTCTACTGGTTCTGGAGCCGCACTGGTGAAGTAGAGCTCCAATACATCTCCTCTGGATAGAGTTGTGTTGTTTTCTCATGCCTTAAAAACTATTTTTTCTAGCCACTCTGGCAATTTTGAAAGCTCTGGGAAGCTTGGTGCAATAGTATATATTGAAGCTAGCGCCCCAAAATCATACCATTGCTTCACATCATTTGGATTTGAACTTTCTCGTATCCAAATTCGGGGATATTCCCCAGATATATCCACCCGGCATTTCTCCGGTCGGATTTCTTTTTTGGTATTTAATTTCTCCCAACTGGTCTGGTATTCCTGCCAATAAGAGAAATCAACTATGTTAATACCAACCTTAGCAGTGCCCATCATAGGCCTAAGATTGATCTCTCCCTCTTTGATCCCAGAGGTGCTGGGTTGACTCGTTGACTCTAGATGTGACTCCAGAGCCTCGATTTTTCCTTGGACCGGTTCTTTCTTTGGAAGTTCCTATCTAGGACTCGTGCTAAGAGTACTTAAATCTCTTGCTCTGGGTTTAGAGCCTCATTCTTGACTACTCTCCTTTTGTTGATTGATATTGCTATCAATAGCCCAGAGGAGTGGCTCTCGTAAGGACTCGAAGAGACTCGCATTATTGCGAATACAAACTCGTATGCGATTAGACACTTTGGTCCAATCACTTTCTTGTAATTTTCCAGCACGCGTTGCATTGAGTGCCAGATTCTCGAATTCCCTTTGGAGCAACTCAAGGTTGTCCATCAGGTGCCTTGAAACAGTCAGGATGGAGTCTATCTCAGCTCCCTCCATCTCTCGTCAGGAAATCTGTCAAAATATTATCAAAAGATTTAATAATGACAATATTAAAATCATAATATTGACATTCAGCTTGCCATCTTAAAAGTCTAGTCTTTTATAGTTTTGATTCAATTTTATTTTTCAAAAAGGCTTTGACGCTTGTATTATCAATTTTAAGGATAAATTTCTTCGCAAGAAGAAATAACGGTCATTTTTTGAATGCCTTCTGAACCACAAAGAACTCCTTTTTATTATATGCCACCTCTTTGCTTTATTCTCTGCAAAGAGTCCGCTACAGTATCTGCATGGCACTTCTCATTCCGGTGTGGTCAGAACCGCTGCCCACCAATGGTCACTGGCATCTGTGTAAAGTACCAGTTCATCCTCGTCGTTCGGTATAGCTAACTTTGGGAGTTTTTTGCAAATCTCCTTTAGCTGTTTAACCATTTTCCGATGTGATTTCTCCCATTTGAATTCAGCATCTTTCTTCAATAGAGGACTAAACACCTTCCGATATTGTGCTAGATTGTTGATGTACATTCAAGCAAAGTTGACAACTCCTAGAAAGCTCTGGAGTTGCTTTTTGTCTTTGAGATCTTCAAGAAATCCTTGAACTTTCTCTACAATGTGTGGTTGTAGAATAATTCCAGATCACCGATCTCAACTCCAAGGAACTCGATCTGTCTCATTGCTATTACTGTCTTCTTTTCAGAAAGCACTAATCAGTCCATGTGACATACTTCTAAGAATACTTCCAGATGCGACAAATGCTCCTTCATGTTCTTTGAGACTATGAGGATGTCATCCACATAAACAAACATGAATGAAAAATAATCTTTGAAAATATTATCCATCTTCCTTTGGTATATCTGGGGCGCGTTTGCCAAGCCCATAGGCATGGCATTCCAAATATAATGGCATTATGGTGTGGAGAAGGCTGTGAACTTCTTGCTTCCTTCTTCCATCATAATCTGGTAGAACCCAGATTTGCAATCGAACTTTGAGAATACCTTGGCATTCTTGATACAGTTGATCAAGTGTTCCCTACTTGGTATGTAGTATCCATCGAACTCTAAGATGTTATTGATTCCTTTGTAGTTGATCACAAGTCTCGGCTTTCCCATTTCACTTCTCCATGATTTCGAATCAGAAATCCTAGACTGCTGTATGGAGATACTCCTGGTGATATCAACTTAAGGTCCAGATGTTCCCTAAGAATTAGCTGCATATCCTTTCGATCCTCTTGATTCATCAGGATAGACTTGTATCTCATGAACTCGTGCTCCTTGCCTTCTTTTACTTTGAGTGAAGCTCGTTTTTATCCCACCAGGCTAGAGGATTCTCATTGAAGTTCCTCTGTATCTTCATTTTAACGTCTCCAAAGATATTTATTCTTCGATTGTGACGTCTCTCTGTAGGTTATCTCCCAGGCTTGCTTTGAGAAAGTGGATTGTATTTCCCTTTAGTTTCTCTCCATCTTTTATCCTCCTCTAGTCTCGATTCTCATCTGAAGGACCGCTTTGCCATATCTCCTTCGATCATTCACTTTAGATGGCTAAGTTTTCCTTCGTTATCACCACGTTTGCTGCAAAATCTGATTATCATTTTTCTTTGGAATGCATTACGTAGTCTTGGTGCGATGATCTTATGTTCACAAAGGATTGTGAAAATAAGCCTCCTTGTTGCGTTTTCTTGAGTAAAACGCTTGAATGTCTATAGAAAGTTATTTCCTAACAGAATATTTGTTCCGGTGTTGTGAAAATATATCGGTGGAGTTTTCACCTTGTCCCATGGAGTACGATCTGCTCCTCCAATCATGATTTTTGCTTGCTTGATTCCTCTTTTAAGGATAGTACCCTCTGAGATAAATCTTTTCCCAGTACTGTTGGTAATTCTTTGCCTGAGTCTTTAGGAAAGACTCCTTCTTTTGCTGTGCAAATCCCGGCTCTTGAATCAATGTATGCCGCAAAATACTCTGCACGATGCTCCTTATATATCATCCTGACGATGATATATATCGAGAATGGACTTGTGGTCATGGGTAGATCAGATCTTGTAAGCCCGAGCCTCTACAAGTAAACTTTGTATCTTTTCCTTTGACTGTGAATTCCATTCCATCTTGTAATATTTCCCAATGTTTGTGATCCTCGAGAAATTCCAATCCCAGCACTAGTTGTTCTGGGAATCTTCCTGCTACCCCTTCAATCACCAGCTCAAGTTCTCCGAGTTTGAGTTGTCCTTGATATCTCCAGTTGTTGGTTGTTGAAGATAACATAAGACATCACAAAGAATAGAGTTTTCCCTTTTAGTAATGTCGAATATTACTTCGACTCATTTCCATTCTTCTGGGCATTTAAGTTCACCTTTAGTTGTGAACTTTTCTGGTTCCTGGACTACCTCCATAATCGGCTTCTTTCCTCATTTTTCATTGATCATTCTATCTTCTTGGAAAGAAAATTCCTTCTCTGGTTGAATCTGAGGCTATCTTGTCTTCTCCAGACTGGGTTGTCTCTGATCCGCAAATCCAAGTAGTGGATTGGTGGTAACTCAATTATTTCTGGCCTAATTGCACATGCCACCCTCTCGAACACCTCTGGTATCTCAATATACTCCTTCATTTGGAATAGATCTGAATGATGGGTGTTGGACAAAGCATACGAGATACTATAGGTGATAGAGTATGGCTTATTCCCTTTTTTATCAGATCTTTGTTCTGGAAATCTTGATGAAGGGTGAGTGCCCTATTGAAGTCTTTATCTCCTAGATTGTAGGCAATCCTTGGGTATATGTAGGATGCCACCTTGCCTGCATATAGGTTCCCTGAGATTCCTCCCAAGCAAGCTTCTTTTGTATTCTTGATCCTCTTATCAAAGATTACAATATCGATTGGTGTATTGATACCTTCTTTGAAAGTTGCCTTGATGAGGATCCAAATTACTCCGATATGGATCCAAGACATAGTCTTAGCCATTCCTTCCTTGAGTTTACTTAGCTCCCTTTTGATTTCATCAACAGGGACTATTTGTATTTCCATCACATTACTTGTGAGTTCCATTGGGATGGCAATCTCCCCTTCGATCACCTTATATATGATGTCATGCATTCTCTTTTTGAAGCTGAGGAACCGCTCTAGTCGTCCCACGATAAATCCGTCATATAGATTGAGTCTTGGATTATCCTTCATTATTCTCATTAGAGTCCTATGAGAAATAGATGTTTGGGAAAAGAATCCAAATATGTCCTCTTGCATCTCCTGTCTGAAGTTTTCTTCTTCACTCCGACTCATCTTTAGAGGATTCGTCTTGACTGAATAACTCTTCTTCATAGATGCTCTCATCTGAGGGTATATTTTCAAACTGATATACATGTACTAGATCTTGGAAGTAAACAACTTCCTCCATTTCTGGAGTTGTCTCGAACTGTCGTACTCCCCGCTTCTGGTTTTCTGGGCAATCTGATGAAATATGCCCTCTTGCTTCACACATGTAGCAGTTGTAATCCTTGAATCTTTCATTGACTCATGTGGCCGCTCTTCGGAAAGTCTTTCTTGTGAAAGTTCTTCCTGTACTCCTCTGGTTTGACCCTGAGGATGATGCTTGACTTCTTGAATTCCATCTTGATGGTCCAGATCTCTGCCCTGATTTATAGCTTCGGGCCTTCTGTTTAGACCACAAGGATCTTGGTCTTCTGGACCTCCATCCTCTGCTCCTTTGTGTGTAAGGATGATTTTTCTTCATCCTTTTCTGCTTTCTTGGACTTCTTCCAATGATAGTTGGAAGATCGTTATTCTCGCAACATAAGGATACTGTCTTATTGATTCCCCTTAATTTCTTTTAGTTTTTGTGTAGTGATGCTTGATGACACCACTCTGCAATCTTGGCTTTGATGAAAGACATCCTTTTTGCTATTGAGTCCAGCTCGTATGGTATATATTCTTTGATCAGCATTTCTCTCCATGGACTTGGGATCTTAGCAAAGAACATGTGGAATACTTCCTTCTCCTTGATCTTCGATTTCCATCTATACTCTGTGAAGAGTTTGATGTACTCATCTACGTGACAGATGTCAAGTAGTTCCAGGCTGTATAGGGCATTTCTATACTTCTTCTTCTTTTCTTCTTCTATCCCTTCGAAGTAACCTACTTCGATGAAGTGGATCTTGAAGATCTCGGCCATGCGATCAACAATGTTACCAAGATCTTCGTCTTCCATGGTCTCCTTCTTGACTTCGTCTAAGAGCTCCTCCCAGGCGCACTTTACTGATCCTTCGAGGCTCATAGTTAGAAATCTTATAGACCCTTCTTTATCCAAATCTAGTGCACCTCCTACAATCTTCATTGCATTTGTCCATTCGTCGATCAATGCTTCTCTATTCTTGAAGTCTAGAGTGTCGAGGTTTAGGATTAACCCGTATGAATTTATCGGTTCAAGGTGAGACCGACCATATGGGGTATTGTGTAGATTAGATCATCGAACTCGGCTTGCTCCTGTTGACAATCCCAACACCTTCATCTTGAAATTTCTTTGGTTTTGGGATGTCTCTTCTTGTCTTGCTTCATGGACTCCATGTGATCCAGAAGTTCCTTCATTTTGGCTCTGATCCTGTCGAGTATGAGGAACTTGAGATTGTTGTTGAGAGTTCGAAGTCTCTCCAATATTCATTTTTAGATCTACGATAGTTAGTTCTTGAAAGGACTTGTATAGATCTTGTTGATCCTCAAGATTTGCTCTTTCCATCCGGAGATGTGGATTCTCCTCGAAGGATAGCGATCATCTTTTCACTCTCCGTCTTCGGTCTTGTGACCTCTATCGTCTTCCCCTTTTGATGTAAAAGAGGTTCTATTCCGAAGGTTGGTGGCAACCTTCCTCCTAATCTTCTCCCGGTTACTTTGGTTTCCAGGTATTCTACTTGATTTATTAGCTTCTGGATGGGGTTGAGTTGTTTGCTCTGCAACGTTTCCACCTTATTCATCTTGAGACTGTTCTCAAATATCATCTTGGACATGTTTTGGCAATATTCTCCAAAGAATATCACCGTTTTCTGTAATTCTCTAAGATCTTGGTTTATCTTAGAGTTATTTACCTCAATTGCCCTCCACTCTGTCATTTTGACCACCAATTTGGCCACCATGAATAGTGATAGGGCTTGCATATCTCCCTTGGACCTTAATTCGGCCGTCTTTTCCATTGTTTGTGTTTGGGAACACTTCTATGGATCTCAGTGAAACTTTGGAATTCCACTATGTTCCTCGAAACCTCATTGGAGTATTTTTTGATCCTGACGGATATCCTCTAGGTGTTCTTCCTCGGTGTAATTGGCACGAGCCTCTGCTCGTTTCCATCCTCTTCTGAGACCTTTTCAAAATCGGTTGTTGGTCTCGACTTTCTTTTCTGCTCCTTGTCTATACAAAATATTGTAGTATTGTTGTATAAAGCTGCTCGTTTCATCATATCCAATGGGCCAGAAGGCGTCGTTGCTCAGTTTTGAACAGGGCCTATAATCCTGTCACTCTCGGATGTCGAACTTTCGTTCGGATCCATATTTCTTTGAAACTCTCCTCTCGTTAAGTGATATAAATTTATAATAATTTTTTCATTCATAAATAAATAAACCAGTCTCTGATACTATTTTGAAGCGTGTGGAAATGTTGAAAATTTTCGTAGAATATATTGGGTGAATAACTGAATTAATATATGTTGAAATATTTTGTACAGGGCTGTGTGGGTGTCAATATGGGTGAGCATGTAAGTCACCCACACAGATCTTGCCAAAATATCTCTTATAAGGGCATAGTGGTTCTTTTTTGTCCTATTGGGTAGAAAAGATATGAAATTTGAAAAAGTTTGGTATTGATATTTAACTTTGGCATTTTGGGTATTTTGCCAATTGCCCAAAAAATTGAGTATAAAAAACTATACAATAATTAAGAATTATGTACTTATACACTGCTAAATAAAATGTTATACATATATAGATGCATGCTTGCAATCGGGTGTATCAAATATTAATAAAAAGTGTATACCCTTTAAAATAAAATAATGTACCCTTATTAATTAAAGTGTATACCTTTTAGAACAGAACAATGTACCCTACCCATCCTGTGCACTTAGGGACAAAGAGACAAACTCTTAACCAATTTGTATATTGTATTGTGCATAGAAGATTAGAGGATGAATTTATTTCTAGGAGAACCAGGCGTTAAGATATGGGTGTGTGCGTGAGTCGCCGGAAGAGGTGATAGACTGATGAAAATCTAGATTGAAGATACCTTGCTTTGGGATTAATTTAATTAATTATAAATACATTTAATTAGTATAATCACTTTAATCTGATATATAATTTAAATTTTCGTAAATAGTTTATTGCTGATCAAGACTACCTCAATTGATGATTTATATTCTGTATTAATTGATGATTTATATTCTGCATTATATTTTTCTTATGGTATTTAGGAGTATTTCAATTTTTTGAGCCTTGCACTTGAATAATCTTAACCGTTATATTATTTTTAATTTAATTTTAATCATTAAATTAATTAATATATTTTTTCATAAAATAACTACCCATACTCAACCCAACTTTTCTGGGTATGTTTAGCGATACAAGGTGTCAAGAGTCGATCCCTTTTCTATATCAAATCTTTAAGTATATCACAGTAGAACTTTTTTCTGTCCTCGTCTCTATAGTTTTCCGAAGTAACGTCTCTCACCGTTTCTTTTCTCTCCCCATTTACAAATTTGACAGAAACTCAACTTTTGCATGCATTGTTGTGGCGGAAGCATGATTTCTCCTATTATTTTCTTTTCTCCTATTTATCTCTGGTTTGGATTTCTGGACTATCTACAACTCCCATTATTTTCATTTCTCCTATTTTCTCGTTTCGGGTTTCTGGACTATCAACCAACTACGAAGCATGATTTCGAGGACAAAGTAGATGGGTAATTTTCTTTTCTTTTTTTTTTCAACCTACCTAGGCAAAGCATGATGGATAATTTTTTCATTTTTTTTTTAATTTTCAACGTACTCTAACATGGCTACGAAACATGATTTCGAAGTCAAAGTATGATGGGTAATTTTCTCTATTTTTTTGTATTTTCAATTCATTTTTTTTAATTTTCAACGTACTCTAACCTGACTACGAAGCATGATTTCGAAGTCAAGGTACGATGGGTAATTTTCTCTTTTTTTTTTGTATTTTCAACGTACAAAAAGTTGGGAAATCATAATTCATTTGGACTCATTGATCAATTCTCTAAAGTCAAATCATGTCTTATAGCATACAAATATCTACAACTTCGGCGAGAAGAAAAAGAGACAGTAGAGATTTTCAATGAAAGAAGGCTTTCAATTCCGAAATAATTGTATCCTTACTATTCCAACTGAATTCAAAATCCTCAAAATTTGCGAAAACTGAAAAATTAGTAAAATAAATTTAAAAAAAGTTTCATGCGGCCTGTGTTTTCGAATCCAGATCTTTTCTTTTCGATTTCTTGACTGCTTGTTGTAAAATGTGGTGGCCTGGATAGTCTGGATAGATATGTTGCCATGGTTTATACTGATGTTTGGAGACGTTGACTATTATTGGAGTGAAGAGATTGATAAAATACTTTTGAAGGGATTAATAAAGCATGATTTCGATTACCTCCTAGAATCTGAAACTGATTACGGTAGCTTGATTCTACTAGCTAGTCTTAATTGTAGCAGGACTGAGTTAATGGAAAGAAAAATGAAATTGCAAAATAAAATTTTACTTTTAAAATGCTATTGCATAACACATATCCTAGCATACTAGCATGCCCGCCGCTGCCTGCCTAGCCACTCCATCTATTCTTTTGCTAATAACTTCAGTCAGCTCTTCAGATAACTCTTTTCTCAAAATCATTTTTAAAGATGATACTGCAAACATCATTTTATAGTTAGAATTTTCCTCTTTCAATCTCTCTATATCTTTCTTATCCAAAAGATCCTCTTACGTTCCACACTCTTATTCACAACTTCGTTAGCTTCAGATCGACTCTGTTGATTATTATTCGAGTTTTGAATAGATTAATTAATAAAGCATGATTTATATTACTTCCTAGAATTTTTCAACTTGATTAGGGTAGCTTGATTCTGCGAGTTTTGAATAGATTAATTATCGATTACTTCCTAGAATTTTGCAACTTGATTAAGGTAGCTTGATTCTGCTTATTTGAATTGTAACAGGACAGAGTTAATGGAAAGAAAACAAACTTAAAGTTGCAAAATAAAATTTTATTTGCTATTGCATAACACATTAACCAAAAGAAAGTTTCCGAAAGCATCCGAAGCGATCGAATCGGCCACAAAATTCACTAAAGTTGTTGCCAAACTCAAACTCGTTGATGCGGCAACGAAACTCCAAAATTCACTGAAGCTGTTGCCAAACTCGTTGATGCGGCAACGAAACTCAGAGGAGGAGGAGACAGAAGTGGAAGCGGTTCTACGTAATGGTATATGTTAGGTTCAAATATAATATAGATAGGTATTGAAAATTGTTGAAAGGTAATGGTTAGGTTCAAATATCCTTCTTCCTAAATTTTGCAACCAATTAGAATTGTAACAGGACAAGGAAAGAAAAATAACAAACTTAAAGAAATTGCAAAATAAAATTTCTCTTTTAAAATGCTATTGCATAACACATTAACCAAAATCCAAAAAGAAAGACGTGTGAGTGAAAATTACTTTGAAATCCTCTGCGAAAACTAAAAAATTCGTAAAAATTAAAAAATTCTTATATCAATTTCTTCCAACTCAATCTCTATTCAACCCATTTTATATATGTTTGATTTTTTTAACCTATCATTCAATTGATTTTCACAACAGAGACCGCCGTGCTATCTGTTACAAACACTCAAATAAAACAGCCTCTGACATTTAATCATCACGTATACATACAGGCTAGTTTGAAATCCTGCAAAACAGGGGTTACCAGATTGAATATCCTACTATAGCCTATCCAAACAATTTATATTATAGAAGGCATGAAACGAATTAAAACAATGTGTGTATAGCATAATTATTATGCGGGGGAAAGGACAAGAATATGGATATGTACAGAATTATATCCTTTCCGTATCGCAGAAATGAAATGTGGTTGAACAATTATCATATCCTTCCCGTATTGTAGAAATGAAAATTAAGTCAAACCTTCATTACAAATCCTAATGATGGAGTGCAACAAATCTTAAAAAATGACAAAAGACCAGTCTACAAAATGCTCCTCCAACCTTCATTCAATCCTACCAACAACTTCTTCCTTATAAATTGCATATCAAATCTCTATTCCATACACGCCGTTTTTCAAACATTGTCTCTCTACATCTATTCCATCTAAACGTTGTCCTCTGTTTATATATATATATTCCATCTAAACATCGTTCTTTAAACACTATACCTCTCTCTCAGTGGAAGGTCAAAAGCATCGGAGTGTGAAGGTGAGCATTCCAAATCTTCTATTTTTACGTTCTTCTTATACACTTTTCCACGTCTGTAAATCTTTTCTATATTCACGATATTGGGTATTTTCTCTAAACTCACAGTGTTGAACCTTCTAAAGTCACGTTCGAAATAGTGCCAGAGTATTTAGGTGAGCATTTCACGACGCATCTTACTGAGGTTTGATTAAGTATTAAATGATTTATCACTTTACTAGCTTAAGTTTCCGCTTGCATGTGAGTGGGGACGTGTTAGAGTGATTTATTAAGTATTACACGATTTATCTCGTGTTAGAGTGATTTGATTAAGTATCAAATGATTTATCTATGTACCAGCTTAAACTTTTAAGATGATGTTTGATTAAGTATTAAACGACTTATCTGTATTAAACAATTTATCTCTCTACCAGTTTAAGCTTACGTCTGCATGTGAGGGGGCGTGTTAGAGTGATTTGATTAAGTATTAAAGGATTTATCTATCTACCAACTTAAACTTTTATAGATGTTCTAAAAAAAAACTTAAACTTGTAGATGAGGTTGTCATTTAACAAGTATCACCAAATATTACACTAATAAATCAAATGTTAATGTAAATAGGTTAATTGAGAAAAAATAATACTCTTTCCATTCTGAAAATATTTATACTTTTGATTGGGTACGAAGAATAAGAAAAAGGTATCATCAAGTGTTGCACTAATCTAAAGTAATATAATATCAAAGTGAAAAAATCAAAATTGAACTAATTTTTAATTTACACCATTAATTTTGATTACTAATCATTTTTTAATCTCATTCATTCATCACATTATTCAATCTCATCCATTATTATATTTTTTATTAGATCTTGGCCATTAATTTTTTTGTGATAATAATAATACCTTATTTAATTTAAAATGATACCTTATTTAAAATGATTCCTTATTTAAAATGATTCCTTATATATCCATTTTAATTTTTTCTCTTATTTATTTCAACAAAATTTTAATTTATTATTTAGGGTACTGACAATTATATTTATATTATGATTTATTTTTGTAATTATAATTAGAATGTAGTACTAAAAATTATAAGTCATTATTAAATTAGTTTATTAGTCATTATTAAATTAGTTTATTCATTGATAACAAATTAAAATCTCCTTTACTTATTTTTTGAAACTATAATATAGTTTTAACAATTAATTCATTATTAAATTATTTTTTTCATTATTAATAATTTTGAATTATTATTATTAAAATTTACTTTACGATTTTTTTAAACTATAATGTAATTATAACAATTAATTAATCTTCTTACTACTAAAAAGGAACATCTCAACATGGATTGAAGGATTGTATTATATAAAAATTTCAATTTAGATCAATTCTATGTGAAAATATACTTATTTTATAAAAACGCGAGACCGTGCAACGCATGGAATGGGTATAACTAAACGTGTATACTTATAATTATACATGCTACAATAACGAAACGTGTATACTTTTATCCAGTGGTTTAGGGTATAATGTCCCCCGAAAATTTAATATTTATCGGTAGGATTTTAAGAAAAGTTTAACTTTTTGGAATGTTATGATAAGAGTGATTTGATTAAGCATTAGATGTATCTTTCTATCCGCTTAAACTTTTAGATGAGGTGATCATTTAACAAGTATCACCAGTGTGCACTAATAAATCAAATGTTTATGTAAATAGGTTAATTGAGAAAATGACAAGTCTTGCGTGAGACCATGTCACGTGAGACAATTTTATATTTTTTTTTACATTAGTTATCACTTACGCTATAAAATTTTATTACTTTCGCTATAAAATGCTATCATTTTTATTTATACTAAAATTATTTATGAAATAGCATGGTCACTTTTCATTAATTGAGTATCACTTTTATTTATAAAAGTTATCTCTTTTTAGTCGTCTCACGTAAGCCTTATGTGAGACGGTCTCACACAAATCTTTGCCTTGAGAAAAAAATAATACTCTTTCCATTCCGAAATTTTTTCACTTTTGATTGAGATGAAGATTAAGAAAAGTTTAACTTTTGAGATATTATGATAATTTATTTAGTAATAAATAAATGATAAAATATGATACAATATGTGTGATTTTTTAAAATAAAATGTATTTCTTTGGTACTGTTTAAAGAATTAATTCTTTTGTATGTAGATTAAAGAGTAAGAAAATGAGACTTTTTGGGAATATATTAAAAAGATATTCTTTAAAATGAAGGCAAAGACTTGTGTGAAATCGTCACGTAAGTCCTTACGTGAGACAGAAGAAAAGTGATAATATCATTAACGAAAAGTGATACTCAATCAATAAAAAGTGATAATGGTGCAGTGAACTATTTCATGAATAATTTATAGTATAAAATAAAAGGTGATAACATTTTATAGCGAAAGTAATGATGATATTATCATTTTTATCCATCTCACGTAAGGACTTATCTGAGATGGTTTCACACAATACCTACTCTAAAATGAATGGAAAGTATGCAATATTTATAGGCTAAGACTATTGTGCACCTGATCGGTGTCATTTTCACCTAAATTTTAGTATCTTTTTATTATGTAATTTGACATGTTTTTATTCATTTTATATATCATTTGGTGGTGTTATATGAAGATATGGATATTTGTGCTTTGAAATGATAAATGTTTAATTTTCATGATTAAGTACCTTAAATTGTGCGATATTTGTAAATATTTAGAGAATTGGTACTTTGGTGCAATTTGTGTGATTTTCAAGTAAAAATGGATTCTAGACGCGATAAGGAAGATGTAGGAAAAAATGGAGCTCAATTCGAAGTTGAAACGAGGGAGAACGAGCCAAAACAAAATAAGAAGAACTGGGACAACACAAACACGACCAGTGTGCATGCACACGACCAGTGTACAGAACACGCCCCTGTAAGCCAAGGTCGTGCGCGAACACCCAAAACACCTACACGGCCATGGCATGACCATGTGCAGCACATGAGCCGTGTTCGTGCAAAAAATAGAAAAATATCATCACGTGTTCTAAAAGCTTCCAGGGGGTATAAATACATGTTTTGACCATAAATTACGAGAGGAATCATTCTGGATCAGTTCCACATACATTTTACACCACATTTTCACACACTAACTCCATTCTTTTTATCTCCATACCCTTCATCCATCCAATCCACTTGATCTCTTCAAATCCATCCACTATTTCATCAAATCCATCAATCTAAGGAGGGAAATTCATCATTGGTTGAAGATTGGAGCATGTTGAAGGAAGAGAATGCCTACTTTGAAAGGGAAGCCAACTTACCTTTAATTTGTGAATTTCTTCATTATTTGGCTCAATTGGAGCATGTCATGAATTGTAATGAATTATTAATGATTTGAAGTGGCTAGACCTCATGTGAAGCTAGCAATATGATTGGTTAGGGATTATGTAGGAGCATGTCATGAATTGTAATGAATTATTAATGATTTGAAGTGGCTAGACCTCATGTGAAGCTAGCAATATGATTGGTTAGGGATTATGTAGATTTTACACACTACATGTTTGATGAATTGATTGTTATGAATATTTTCTATCATAAATGCTTATTTTCATTTAATGTATGATTTGTGTGATTAAATTCTCTATTCATAGTGTTAGGATGGTCATTCTAATATTTTGCTTAGTGGTTTAATTGAATCATTGATTGCATGAGGTGACTATATTAGTATGTGGGGAGTTTGGCCGTAACCTTCATGTACTTAGAACCTCATGATATGACATATTGATAATTACTTGTTAAAGTGTTAGAAATGATGAGGGGACCCAAGCCAAGACTCACTTGACCTTAGAAAGGGAATACTAGGAAAATGTCCCTGCCTACTAGAGAAAATTTTTCGTGATAATATCTCTATATTGATATATTAATATCCGTAAGTACTTATAGGAAGAGTGAGGATTGAAAACACTCTACATGAGTACCCTTAATATCATAATATGATGACCTTCAATGCATGTGTGTGTGAGTTTACATAAGCCTTTTCCATGAATATTGCTTGTCTTGCATACTTCTTAGATTGTTCACCTTCATCCATCATCCATCCCATTTGTATATTTTCTATCATTTAATTGCTTTCTTAGTTAGTTTGTAGTGTTAATTCAACCCCTCCTTTTATTAATTAGTCATACTAGAGTAAAGCATTTCTCAAATACGGATACCCACCTTCGCCCTTGGGTTCGATATTTCTAAATTTTGTACTTGGTTACTACGGTTACTACGCGATATAGTACGCTTGCTCTAATCAATTATACCAAAATTGAAACCAAGTTCAGTACTTGGGTGCACCCTGGGATACGGTGCACCCACTTTCAGAAACATATATAATTATGAACAAAAATATATACTACTAAGAACAAAAATGTATACACTTTGTTTGTTAGTTTTTTTTATTGAAAAATTGAGTATAACAATTATTAAAAAACATGTGTAGACTATTGAATAAAAAGTTATACACATATGAATGCTAGTTTTTTTAGTGAAAAATTGAATGTGAAAAAAAATACAATTATTAAAAAATATGTATGCAATATAGAATAAAAAGTTATACACATATGTATGCACCCTTGTACCCGGGTGCACCAGATATCAATTCATATTGGCTAATTATGTTGTGCATCTGAGTGCACCTCAGGATAGGTTGCACCCACTTTCAAAACGTATATAAATATAAACTAAAACATATACAATTATGAACAAAAATATATACAATTGGTTTGTTTAGTTTTTTTAATGAACAATTAAGTGTAAAAAAGTATACAATTATTAAGAAACATGTACTATACACTATTGAATAAAAAGTTATAAACATATGGATGTTAGTTTTTAATAAAAAATTGAGTGTGAAAAAAGTATACAATTATTAAGAAATATATATACAAAATAGAATAATATGTATACAAAATAGAATAAAAAATTATACACATATGGGTGCACTCTTGCACCCGGGTGCACCGAATATCAACTCATTCATATGGGTAGGTCTTGCGTGAGATCATTTCACGTGAGATCATTTTATATTTCATTTTATATTTTTTTAAAACGTTATCACTTTCGCTTTAAAATGTTATCACTTTTTATTTATACTATAAACTGTTCATGAAATAATATTATCACTTTTTATTAATTTAATATCACTTTTCAATATAAAAATTATCACTCTCTCACCATTTCACTTGAGCCCTTCCATGGTGTCACACAAATCTTTGTCCTTCGTATTTATATGGTTGTTTTGATTTTTTTTTAAGGAGGTGAAAACTCATGTGATTATAATAAAAGCGATTGACACGTGGAAAGCACGTATTGGATAGATAATACTTAAAACTATTTTTGGCTTCTAATTTCGTCGTTGAGAAAATAGAATTCAATATCGCGAATGGGCGCTTCACTGTTGGAGCCGCCATTTTCGGCAAACCAATCTCTCTTCACTCCTTCTCCCTCTCCTCTCTCTTTCAAACCGAAATCCGTTAACTACCTCACCACTCTACTCCGCTCCCCCACCACCACCTCTCCTATCTGCCGTTGCGCCGCCGATGAAGTCGTGGAGCCGCCGGATGCTTCCTCTGATAGAAGCAGGGACCGCCGCAAGGTGGTGCGTGTGGCCTGGGAAAAGCTGGTGCGATGGTCGCGTTCACTGCGCTCCAGGGCTAAGACTGACGTACTTGAACGCACAAACAAGGTCTCATTTCGTTCAATTTGAATTTTGTTAGATTGGTTTTGCAGTTACTCATATTGTTGAATTTAGTTACAAATTTCATGTTGCCTGCATTTGACGTAATTTTTTGTATTTCGTGCTGTGTTTATTATGCCTGTAGTTGTGCCGATTCTTCAACTGTAAATGTTGTTCATCTACAATAATAAAACCTAACTAATTTACTGTCAATTCAGTACTTAACATTTTAGAAGACAATTTCCCCTTGTAATTTTGTGCCAGATATACTCTGCCTCACCCTGCCCCTATGGTAATCTTGGATCAAACACTTCATTATTGATTAAAAGATGCTTCAATTTGGATTGATTAGTTTGTTCCAAAGGCCTTATTTAATTTCAGCAGCAGCATGCACTTACTGATGCTCAAGTTTGTCCGTCTTGACGTATTAACTTGACATTTTCTTCTTCCAATTATATGGATGTAAATATGTTTGATGATAGTGGTAAGAGTTGCTTCTTTCTTTCCAAGTAGAAAATATTTTTGTTTTTTTAGATTCAGACAGTTTTGAAATCAACTGTTGTAATTTTTTTATCAGAAAGGTGCATGCACAAATGTTTCTGCTTCTTCTTTCTCTCTTTTGGTTAAAGTGAAAGATATTTATAGCATGTCTTGGTGGTTATAGATTGTGGTGCTCGGTGGTGGATCATTTGGAACCGCTATGGCAGCTCATGTTGCTGACAAAAAGGCTCAATTAGAAGTCCTTATGCTTGTACGAGATCCCAAAGTTTGTCAATCAATTAATGAGAGTCATTATAATTGGTAAGCAGTATCATCCATCCGTTTATTTATCAGCAAATTCACTAATATTTTCGTATTATCTCTTTGGTTCTAGTAAGTATTTTCCAAAGCACAAGCTGCCAGAAAATATTATTGCCACAACAGATGCTAAAGCTGCTTTAAAGGGTGCAGACTTTTGCTTCCATGCGGTGCCTGTTCAGGTTGTTGAAACTCATTTACGTGGCTTCCTTAATGAGATGATTCTGAATTATAACTCAAATTTACAGCAAATTTCATTTGATGAACTTAATTTATGGTCTGTATCTATATTTCTTTAAAATTGAAAATGTTTATAACCTCCTAACTATCATATCCTGGTGCAGTTCAGTGCCTCATTTCTTGAGGGTGTTGCTGAGTTTGTTGATCCTGGCCTACCTTTCATTTCTCTCAGTAAAGGTCTGGAGCTTAACACGTTCAGAATGATGTCTCAAATAATTCCCCGAGCTTTGAGAAATCCACGCCAGCCCTATGTTGTTTTATCTGGACCGTCTTTTGCACTCGAGTTGATGAACAAATTGCCAACAGGTCAGTTGCTGTTTTGATATTACTATATTATGTTGCATTTAAGTTACTCTAAGTCTGGTTTGTGTTTGTGCAGCGATGGTGGTAGCATCAAAAGACAAGAAAATGGCAAATGCTGTCCAGCAACTTCTTGCTTCTAGAAGCTTGAGAATTAACACTTCAAGGTTGTAATCGTTTAAAATTTAGTCTTCTTGCTTGAATCTACCTTATTTTTCAGATGCAAAATCTATTGTTATGTTATGATATAATAAAAGCACATGTAGTGGTGATATTTCTCAGAAAGCCTAAAACATGTATAGATAAATGGTTGTATGCTTAGCAGTAACACCTGATGCTACAGTGATGTTACAGGGGTTGAAATTGCAGGTGCTCTGAAGAATGTACTTGCTATAGCTGCTGGGATCGTAGAAGGGCTCAATCTTGGAAATAATTCTATGGCAGCTCTTGTTGCACAAGGTTGCTCCGAGATCAGATGGCTCGCTACCAAGGTTAGTTATTTGTATCCTTGCATCAATTTACCATTAACTTGTAATAAAAAAATTCAATTATATATGAAAAGGGGGAAATTAAGGTTTTCTTAACTGTCTAACTGTTTAAAAAATGTTGGCAGTTTTCTTGTGGACTGGTCAGCTTACTTAATCTAAGCTACTATATCCAACACGTATGAATTCTTTGTTTCTGATATGTAATGCTTCATGATGCTCTTTAAATTCCAATCAGATGGGAGCTAAGTCAACAACTCTGACTGGTTTATCTGGAACTGGAGACATCATGCTCACTTGTTTTGTTAATCTTTCAAGAAACAGAACAGTTGGTGTTCGTCTTGGATCTGGAGAAAAACTTGATGACATCCTAAGTTCCATGAATCAGGTGTCTGAATAATATTCCGTTCCATGGTTCATCCTAGCTACATTCAAAAACTCGGGTACTTCCTCACAGTTTAACTGCTCATTTCCTTAGGTAGCTGAGGGTGTGTCCACTGCAGGGGCTGTGATTGCATTGGCGCAGAAATATAAGGTCAAAATGCCGGTTTTGACAGCAGTTGCTCGGATCATTGACAACGAACTTACACCAACAAAAGCTGTTTTTGAACTAATGAATCTCCCACAGGTTGGTATCTGTATTCTGAGCTTGGAGGTTCATTGAACTAGATCGAACCCCTTACTTGCCAAATCTTCAACATACAACCCCTGAGACAGAAAGATGGTAGAATAGTATAATGGTAGCAATAAATGAGTACATCCAAAGTAATCAGTACATTTTATCAAAATGGAGAAAACAGGCGACAATGGTATATACTTATTTCTTACAGACGTTATACTATTCTACCATCTTGGTCTTAGTGGGATCATTCGTAGTTTGAACAACGAGCGACATAGACGTGTTTCAACCTCGTGAGGATTAATGATTGTTGCTAATAGGATCGTCCATGTGGTGTAGGTTGAAGAAGTTTAGCGACGATTCGTACCATAATACATGGGATCGTAGCATGCAAAACTCTTGATGCAATCAGTCCCAGGTTTACACGGAATGATACTTGTTTCAGTTACTACTCTTCATGCACTTACTATCTGTATAGCAAAGATCAATTAGGCGGCAGTAGAAATTCATTTCAATTTTATATTCATAGATAGGAATTTTTTGTCTTGAAAGGTCCCTCTCACATGAACTTGTCTAGATGATTTTATACGAATTTTTGTTTAAAAAAAAAATTAAGTCTCTTACTATGGGTTCTTGGCACAAGATGTTTTGTAATACTTTGGTGCGACATTTCCCGTGACATCCCTTTATAGATTGAGATGTGGCGGAGTGGAAAATTTTAATCTCTTGCCCCTAAAGTTTTTGTGGACTCTTGATATAGTTTTCCTCATCTTTCCTACACGTTACTCATTCAATGGAGTGTTATAATAAATATTAAGTATATCTTTTAATATTAAATAATATACTCTTTAATATAACAATGTGTACTTTTTATTTTCTTTTTTTTTTAATAAAACATTTATACTATTCATATTTCAGCAAATATTTTCATTGAAAAAATAGTATATTCTTATTAATTAAAGTGTACATATACTTTTTTAGAAATATTTTCATTGAAAAATTAGTATATTCTTATTAATTAAAGTGTACATATATTTTTTTTGAATAAAAGATTGTATTCTTACACACTTTGTGTGTACCCGGGGCACCATTGACCAACTCTTGGTGTAAACTGAATTTACATATAAACTCCTAAATATTCCAACATAAATCACTAGGATTCACACAACTAATTATAAACTTGTTTTATACAAATATTTCCCTACGTCGTATACTATTTTAGTGATGTGCAAGTAATATTAGGGGGAAAAAAGGTGCATGTATTACCTGGATGGAATAATAAAAAACAAAATATCACTTAGTACATTGCACAAAAGATACAATAATAAAAATGAGCTTCAAATTATAGTTCCAGTAACAATAGTAACAAAAAGAAATCAGATTGTTAAATTTAAATTCATTCTCATTGTTATAGGTGATTGCTTATTATATTATATTATGAATTAGAGTAGTTGCGTTAGCGGTGTCCTAACACATCTATATGTTAGGTGTAGAATTCTTTTCTATAAAGAGAAAATTGATACCTTCGAAAAATATGTCTAATCTGAATGACCACTTGTCGACGTCAGAGTAGTTAGGGTAAACTAATTAAAACCAGAGTTGAGAACATATGAATTAAGAGTCCTAATCAAACCAACTGCTTGGCCACCCTACAATAGTAAGCATACAAAGCATCTCGCCCGAAGCTTGGCGCGCACACGATTGATGGCGTCTAAGCTAAGGTACAAAGATGTCGGAGCTATATGCATTAATGAGCATTAAATGTGTATACGATCGAAGAAGAAGAAGAAAAAAAAAGCATTTCGTAACTGGTAAAAAGAAACTAACTATATACAGTAGGATGAGAGTGCTAAGTTTTATTTGGATTCTATAACTTCAGTGGGTTTTAGTGCTTACAGGTAGGAAGGTACAGACAGTACTCATTTGTATAGTATGCAACTATTGTTGTTGGGTTAGAAGGGCATGCATCATTTACTACTCTCTTTTGTCCTCCTCCAGATCTTCCCCCAGCCCGAATACATGATCCGATGCCATCAAAACCTTCCTGTCTTTCCTTTCCACCAACTCTCCGCCCACTATGACTCCCCCCCCTGTCAGGGATATGCCTTCTTCCTCATCATCCCCAGTCTCGTATGCATACCTGCGATATGCCAATCTCATTAATAATCATAACCTATTCTTATGAATGCTCATATAAGGTTTTCCTAGCCGATGCATCTGTTGATGTCTGTAAACTGTAATGAGTTCCAACATTTTCAGAAATATCACCATTTTCATGTTTGGTGAATGCTATTGTTAAGCACAAGATACAAGAAAAATTGTAAAAAACATAGGATTGAAGAAGAGTCGGGTTAAGGTTTTCTCGTAGCAAGCATACATTTCTGTCCTAAATATAACAGCAACGTAAATCTAGAGTTGAAAATACGATAGAATAAAGCATGAAATGCATCAGAGAAATGCTCATCTCAATATAAATCTCTTGCCACTCTCCCTCCCTTATACCTCTTAAAATTTTTTTACACTTTCTGTAAATGAAAAAATCTATGACAATCAAAGTTGATTTCCTACTTTGATCAGGCATATATTGTACCTTGCAAGTCACAAATTTATATACTAAACATTTGGCCATTTATTACAAAAAAAAAGAAAAACTACATAAATAAATATGGGATAGTCAAGTTCATATATGATATGTTCAACTAGCAATAGTCAATACTTGATTGATCAAGGAAGTGACAGAATAACATGCATTACCTTTAAATTTTGAACCTTATAAAATTGAAGTAAATAGTAATCCTTCCTGATCAGCACATGATTTTATGCTTTCATATATTATTTAAGAATTTTAATATCGGAAAATGTGACAAGCAAGATTTCATATGTTCAAAGATATTATATAAAATTATATATTGACAGAATTAATGAAATTGTTTGGTATTGTATTGATAAGGTAGTTGGCTATTACTCTTTAACAGCACCAATCAACAATTATCCAGAATGTAAGCGATGATTGATGAATCAAAATGAACTAACAAGAATTATATTAGAAGATTACCTGGTAGGGTTATTTGAAGGAGCAAAGAGAAGACATATGACAACCAACAACATGAAGGCAAGCGAAGTCCAAAAAGCTGGAATAACCCAGGCTCTTCGCCATGCTTCGCTTAAGGGGTCACTGGCATTGAAATACAACTGAAGAAGCGAAATGAAGTTATCACGAGTCTTCGTAAATATAACAAAAGAGTAAACAAGTGTCCGCATCTAATTAAGACGATAGGTAGCGCTTAGTACAATAAAATGGAAAGTCTGGGAACATGATTAGGTGTCAGCTTAGTAAGAGAGAGTGCATACAAATGCACCAATAAAAAATGTGAGAAAGAAAGGAAAAAGCTACCTCATAGCCGATCCAAGCAACTGAAAGCAGAACTGATAGTGCCAGAGTATTAGTAAACTTTCGGTAGAGCTCAAGTTTGGCCATACTTCTCCGAATCTACAATCAAACAGATGCAGAAGCTTTAGCATGATTTAATAGAAAGTAACACATGAATAAACAAAAGAAAGGCACTCTTTATTTATTGTACAAACATCCAGTTGTCACTAGGAACTACATCTGGATGATTAAATTAGGGTTAGAAAGAATTACAAGAAAACTCATGATATTGAAACAAGGCAGCAAACAGGTATATCAATATCAATAAGTATTGGTAAGGGTTCAACCGTGGGACATCAGTTTAACAAATCATACAACCTAGGTACAAGAGAACCTAACGCCTTTTTAATATGCACAAGTATCAGGTACAAAGACTCCATAGTCAGATGAAAGTTGCCTTACATGTTAAGGATTACTTGCTCCTCTATAGATAATAATCATTAACTTCAATTATAACTTATTAAACAAGATAAAAATTGAGATCCTATTTGATGCAAATTATAAGAAAAAAACAGACTTCCAAATCTGAGTGCAAATAATGCATGCAGTCAAGTACCAATAAACCCCCCACCCCTCAGCATGCACATATACATATAGACAAGGAAGAAAATGAATATTTCCTTTCTGAAATTAATTGCCATTTTGTTGAACTGATGAGTTTTGTACTAATGGAAAAGCAACAAAAAATGAAAAAGATTCAAGCCAGAAGGTTTGCACTGATCACATAATGTATATCTTACATACATGTATCCTGTATTGCCTTTTCACAATCAATTGACGAGTGAGGTGCATGTTTTTTCCCCTCAAGTATATGAATTTTACTAAATCAACAGTATCAGCATATCTCCTAACCTACTCAATGTCTATTGAAAATGACCTTGGTTAATGCTAAATCCTTCCCCACCAATCCAATTATCCCCACCCGGATCTCTGCCGAGAAACCCTCCAAATTGAACAATTAATTCAGCAATTAAAAAAATATAAAGATTCCCTCATGGGATGCAGAAGATGTCAAAATAACCTGGAGCTTCTCCAACGTTTTGGATAATGATGAAAAGATCCAAACTATAAAGCACGCATCCAGAAGTGCTACTGGTAGTACCAGAAAGAGTCTGGTTTTCCCAGCGAAGTCATTGATATTTCCCAAATGCTCAACCAGCTCCAAGGCTTCTGATGCCATGAAATATACCACACCAAGAAGAATCACTTTTGCCGAAATGCCTCCCAAGGTTGGTCTCATGACACCATAACCCATAGAAACCACTAGGAGAAGAAGACGGGATACTGTTTTCTTTATAGCAGTGGATGTAACTGCCCAGAGCGTAATCACCATCGGTCTGCTCCCAGTGGTATTAAAATTCGCATATTCATAGTACCAAAGAGACATTTCACACATTCCAAGGCCAATCACAGCTGTGATTTGATAATGCAATTGTATTATATCTTTCCAGTGTTGTACAAACCGCAAAAACCATAAGAGACCAAGACCAAGGTAAGCTAGAGACATGAAACCATAAAATGTCATCAACGGAGCCATCTTCCCTGGTAGATAACCTTCTGGATTTCTCCAAACTGTTCTTCCACTGATCAACGTGCCCTTTAGTTCTGGGTCGCAAACCATAAAATAGAGATAGTACATACCAGTTTTGTTAATCTCAACTGTTTGTATCGGCAAAGTAGCCTCTTCATTTTGCTGTTCAAATGGGATTTGTATCCTTCTTGGCCACCCTGGGTTATGAGGATCTTCAGTGATAATAACCCCTCCAACCTTGCAGACTCCTTCTTTAGCAAGAGTATGGTTGCAACATATTGCATTGGAGTTCATGTAAGCTCTTCCAATCCTATTGCTGTCTTTGACCTCAACTATTATGGCCTCCACCACTCCAGTACTCTGATGCCACACATTTTGCTTCTGGGCAACCTCCTTCGGTCGCTTTACTGTGATAGAGTCGAACCTAAAAGATAAATTTAAAAAAATGTCACATACATAGAGTACAGGTTTATACTTTTTTTTTCTGAAAGCATACAAGTTGATACTTTTAGAGCCTTGACGGATTTGTATTTCAATTGAGCTGTGTGACTGGCAAATTTTTTTCTATTTTGGGATATTTAGACCTATAAAACACAGGTGCAACTACAAGTTTCTTTTAATGATTGTTTGACAAACAATAGCAACAAAATATTATTAAAACTAAGATGTACAAGAAAACAAAATTTGTCCATTTGAACTATGATAATTCACTATATGATCACATAAACACAAATTTGACAAGTAAAAATCCATGTATGGTACCATATATAACATTTAGGCAGCAAAACTGAAAAGACGGATTGCTTGTTTACTTCAGGATATGAATACCTCAACAGGTATTCTACCAGATACATCAAGTATAAATCTGATCAGTGATGGAATATTTATGACCTGCCAAACGTATGATTCCTTGAGATCTATTCAAACCTCAATTGATATTCTGATCAACACTTAAAGTACAAATTAGACAAGAAAGGAAGTTCTATTGAATATTAGATACCCAGAATTCACAGAATCTAATCCAGCCTAAGTGACTAATTCATATTCTAATGAATAATTCCAATATTTTTGGCAGAAAAAGAGTAAAGCAATTAACTACGAAAAGGATAAGCGTCGAAGTTTAAGAGCTGCTGAATGGAGACTTAAGAAGAAACTATAGCGTGCATCTTGCTTTGCTTGAAAAGGTGTTTACTGTAGTAGCTAGAGAATCAAACAAAAGATACAAGATATGAAATCGTGTAGGTGACTGATTGGTAAATGAAACGTTTTCAGCAAAAGATGCACGTGAAGATTAAAGATATCGCACGTTCGAGTGTTTGTTTAACTTAAGCACAATTACTTGGTTGGAAAGTGAACTACGCAACACGTGTTAAAATATTCCAACGACGGTTTCCTTAGCTCACTGCAAGGCAAAGAGTTAAACAATTGTACAGCGTACCAATACAAAAACTCAATCTTTTGGAAATTTGACGTTTCTAATTCAATAGAAGACCTAATTCAGAACTCCAAGAAACGTATGTCGACGACACTCTTTACATATCTGTCAAAAGCTTCTCACGTCTCAGCACTCTCCTAAACCAACCACTTAGACAGCCTAAAAACTTAACCAACTAAAGATACAACCTGATAGATAAAGAGCAAATTGAGCTCTCACATACCTCAACAAAGTCAAGGAAACACCACACAGAGAACACACCTTCAATAGCATCCTTTCACAGAATTACAATAACTTAATAACAGAAAAAGAATATCATAATCAACATAAAAGTGATCCTGATCCCTAAATAATCAAACCTATGCATCTGAAAATGAACATAAAATCAATTAAAGAATTTTGCAACAATAAACCCTAACAATATCGTTACCTGATGAAGGATTTTCCATTTTGGGTTTTACTATTATCATCATTCGGCGTCGTTTTCGGAGGGTCTATAGACTTGGAAGCGTAAAGACCTTCACTGCCGCCATGAAAGAAGAAGGAATTGAAGCGAGGGGTGAAACGCTCATTCTTATACTCATGGATCGAGGCTGTAGCCCCATTTTCAGTCACTAAAATCAAGAGCAGACAAAACCCTACAAGCATTTGCATTCTCGTGAACAACAGATCGCACTGAATGCCTCTCCGGAACATCATTCCCCTTTCTCTCACTTCTCTTCCAGCGACGAACAAGAAACCACCGAAACAGTATCGCGAAACTAGCACTAAATGCGGCGAAACGAAAAGTGATTACAGGATGGAGGAATTTACAGCGGCTGGAGAAGGAAGGTGAAGATCTAAGTATGCATAAGCTGATTGTACTGAGCTAGAGTCACTCCATCGATGAAAATGGCTACTTCAGCTTTAATCTTCAAAATGTACTTTCACAATGGAGTATTAATAAGGCAAATTATGCGTAAGCTTATACACTAAAAAATAAAAATATTACGTATGATTAAACAGAGTATACACTTTATAACGTATTTTCTTTTTTTTTTTTTTAAATGAAAAACGGAATATAGAAAAAGGCTAATTTGTGAAAATATTGTTGTTTAAAATTTTTTTTAATGATATATTGCGGTTGTGTGGATTTTTAAAGGACGTGGCCATCAACTCATTAAAATAATAATTAAATAACAATTAATTGTTAATTTAAGTTAATTTTTATTAAATTAATATAATGATTTAAATTTAAAAATTAATGATGTGATAATTATTGATATTCTTTAAAAAAGACAAACTCTCTTATGAGACGGGTCACTAGAGAGACGGGTCTAAGACGGTTTAACCCACCCTATTTTTTATAATTTAATATTATATTATATATTAAAATTATTATTAGTCAGCCCACTATCTTAATTAGTTAGTTCCTAAATTTTAGGGATTAATTATTAATGATTTCTGCGTGGATGACTAACCATTTTCATTACGTTCTTCACAATTGCACCACCAGCATCACTACTTTTCAAGCACATATCCAACCGAATTCTCAACGAATCAACAATCTTAAAATTTCTTCCCCCTCTGCTTCGAATTTCCCCATCTCTCAAAGTACCAGCACTTTTGGTATTTCTCACTGCATTTTTACTCTTAAACATCATAGAAGACGCTCCATTACCCACTTCTCTTATTTTTTTAGAATCTGATCCTAACTTCGCATGCCTATCCTTCTACACAACCCTTCTCTCATTGCCACCGATATGATTTCTATCATGAGATTCTTGACCATCCCCTTCACTTGCTCTCATTGCCACTGATATGATTTCCATCATGAGATTCTTGACCATCCCCTTCACTTGCGCCTGCAAATGAAGAAAAACCTGAACGAGATTGAGGAGCAGAAGCAGAGATAACAACATTTCTAGAGAGAGTTGAATTATGTAGTATGTTTTTAATTTTATATTATAATATGTCATTTGATTGTTGTAGTATGTCATAGTTTGTTAGAGGAAAATGAGTGTGATTTTACCATGTGAATGTTATAGTATATTATTTTTGTGTTAACGTATGTCATTTGTTCGCTGTATGTTAGAGTTCATTAGATAGAAATGAATGCGAGTTTACCATGTGAATGCTATAGTATGTTATTTTTATGTTATAGTATATCATTTCATCGCTGTTTATTTTAAAATCATTCTTCTCGATATACTGTAACATACTATAACATGGACGCGATGTACTATAAGATCAACAAAATATATTGTCAACTAACATACAATAACACATAAGTAACATACTATAATAGCATCTCGATATATTATAACACTCGTACAGTATGCTACCTTCTTCATTTCATCGTACTCATGACACTTCGAAATAATATTTAACATACTATATCAATGAAACGACATACTGTAAGATGAACGGACAATACTTTTAACTAATATACTATAATAAAGTCATTACATACAATAACATTATCGTACTATACTTCTGCCACATAACGACGATTTATCGGAGTAAAAAAAATGGCGACAAGAAACGACGAGTCATCAGAGTGAGAGGTTATTACCGTTCATAACAATAATAAATTCTAAAGAATTGAATAATTTGAATTATCCCTTGAATTTAGGAACTATTAAAGATAATGAGGTTGACTATTCATAATTATCCTATATTATATTATTAAATGTAGATAATATCATGGATTAATCCGTCTTGACCCGTCTCTCTCTATGACCCGTCTCACAAGAGAGTCACTCTTTCTTTAAATCCTTCTCAAATTGATGTGTTTTGACTTTTGGTTCGTATCAATACAAAGTGTACATTATTCTTTTAGGTAAAAAAGACACACATAAATTAATTATTTATCTCTTCATGGCTCACACATTATACAAATACACGTCACCTACTCATTTTATATTAAAAGTATTATTTATCTCACTTACATATTAAAATATTTTATTTCTTAATTAACGTATAAAAAGTAAACGCATATCTTTTAATGTGACGGAGATAGTACATTTTAATTATTACTAACAGTATTATTTTTTCATCTAAAAGATCGCTTGAAATTTAAAGAGTATTAATATTTAATTGAAAAAGTAAAAATAAAAAATAATACTCTTTAAATTTCAAGCCATCGTTTAGATGAAAATATAATATTGTTAGTAATAACTAAAATGTACTACCTCCGTCACATTAAAAAATACGCATTTACTTTTTATACGTAGATTAGGAAATAAAATATTTTAATGTGTAAGTGAGATAAATAATATTTTAATGTAAAATGAGTATGTGTATTTTTGTGATGTGTGAGGAGAGAAATAATTAATTTATGTGGATCTCTTTTACTCAAGAGAGAAATGCATGCTTTGTATTGATACGAACCAAAATGGCAAAATACATAGATTTGAGTAGAATTTAAAGAATATCAAATAATTATCACATCATTAATTTTTAAATTTAAATCATTATATTAATTTAATTAAAATTAACTTAAAATAACAATTAATTATTAAATTATTATTATTTTAATGAGGTGATGGGCCACGTAGGCAGGGGCACCACTACTATTGGCGCCTCTGCTTATTCCGTTAAAAATCCACACAACCACAATATATCGTTAAAATATTTTTGAAACAACAATATTTTCACAAATTAGCCATAGAAAAACTATTAAAAAAACACATATACATTATAAATTAATTTTAAAATTGTCACTCCTTTACAACTATAACTTACTCAACTCACATAACCTACTTTATAATTGATTTATTACCTAAAAATACAAAACTACCATTAAAAGTAAAGCAAAAAATATTTTTTTCTTAAACTCCGTATCTATATTAACCGGGTATTTCTCTTTGAGACGAAAGTAGTAATATTTAATTTTTGAATCCTCTTACATCCTATGTTAACCTGTACGTTTGTTTTGTACGAGTAGATTTAGAAAGTACAATACCGTTTGACTCAAATTCTTCAATTAGAATGACAATGAAAATCATCAATCACAATGTGATTAAAAATGACTGAAAGGTAGAAAGTACTAGTTATTGAATAAAGAGAATTATTAAGTAATTTTAATTCTCATTAGATTAAACAAGCTAGCATCAACCATGAGAATCAGTATATCTAATATATATATATATATATATATATATATATATATATATATATATATATATATAAAAGCACCTAAAGTCAATTTCTTTTTCTGGCTCAAAATTTGAGTCAAAATCTCTTCAATTTCTCACTTCTTCTCTATTTCTCTTCAATTCTCACCACTCATTTTATTCTTATTTTCTTAAATAAATACATTTAGGTGTTTTACTATCACAATTTTACCCTAATAATTTTATATCCAACAAAATAATTAAAATTAAAGACATTATTTTTGTATGCATATTTTTTTTATCAATTAACATGTTGAAATTTGTTTCAATTTGAGTTAATTATTGGGAAAATTTGGGTTGTATTTGAAAATAAGATTAAGTAATTAAGACATTATTTGGAATTATTTATAACATATAGTTATGTAATGAAATATAAATATTAATAAAAATTTTAAAATTGTTAGTTTTTTATAATTACATTAATTTATTATACATGAACAACGAATAAGGATCGTATAATGTCGATTCAACTAAAAACTATTTAATTCATTACACATAAAGAACTAAACTAAATATTAAAATATGCATACCATCACAATATAAAACCTCATACATATGTATTCCCTTCGTCCAATTCTAATATTAATATTTACTTTTTGCACGGTGATTAAGAAATTTAATATTTAATGTGTATTGAGATGAGATAAATAATATTTTAATATATAGTGGATGTTTATATTAATGTTGCGGATGAGTCCCATTGAGATATTTTAATTACTTAATTGTGTGGGTCTCATACACAATATATATATATAATATTAAAAAAATCTATATTTATATAATTTTATTTTTTAAAATCTATCCCGTGCAGCGCAATGCTTGTTTTCATTAACCCAACCATTTACTCCAATCAAACACATTTTTAATGAACTAATATTTTAATTTGTAGTAAGATATTATATTGGCGTTGTGTGCTGGTCTCATATAGAAATATTAATTATTTTTTATATGTCTTACTCCCTCCGTCTCGCCGAATGGTTTCAATTTTACTATATTGGACGTCCAATTCAAAGGTCCTTATTTTCCTTTTTAGTAAAAAGACCCGCCACTACCTATCACATCTCTCTATGGACACCTTTGCTTGGGACAGAGAGAGTATTTGTCAAAAAGAAAAATATAAACATGTAACTGTTCAAAATAAAAAATAAATGAAAGGAGTAATTATTAATCTTTCTCTCTAAATAAAAATTTAAATTAAATCACATCTACACCCAAAAACAAAAATAAAAATTATTATATTTTTAAATTTATTAATAAGAGGTACATACTTTAAAACCTAATTACTGAAAATAAAGAAATACTATGAACTATAAAGAGACAAAATTACTTCTGTGCAGTTGCACTTTTTTTTCACATTTTTTTCTTCATATTTTTTATGCACATTCCATCCTTTTACCATTTTTGTGCATGTTTTTTTTTCAAATATTGAATTGCTGCACTTTAATAAAATTTTATAAATGCTGCTTTATTTATAATATAAATAAATTACTACTATATATACGATGAAATTGTGTAAAAAATAATGTATAACCGTATAAGAGTAATTATGACATACTTATATTATAGTTGATAGTAATAATATTTTTATATTTGGTTTTAAACTAATAATGAAATATTCTATGTAAATGACAGTAATCATGCATCCTTCTATTTTTTTGTTTTCTTACTAATTTTATTGATTTTTAGAGGCACGTAATATAGTCTTCTTTTATAATAAATAAAATATGTTATGGGATGTGAAGTAAGTGATTGTTTAAAATTTTTAATTAATTATATAAATCTATAATTTTATTACTAATTATCTTTCTATCTTATATACTAAAGAAAAATTGTGCAATTAAATCATTTAATTATACTCCATGTTTAAGTACCTCAACTATTTATTATTATTTTACCTTGAAAAACGCTTTAATTTTTTAAATTAAATAAGTGCATATTTTAATGTTTAAAAATAATAATAAATAAATAAACACCATCCTTAATCTTTCTAAATAACATAAATAAGTAATTATAATGGAAAAAAATTATTCGTAATATAATATATATAGAAAGAGAGAGCAACTAGGATGAGATCGGTCCCATAAAAATTTCATGGAACCGAATCTCAAATGACAAATCTCGGGATCCCCTCATGTCTCTCCCCAACCTTTTCTCTCTCTTACTATTAATTCTATTTCATTTCTGTCAAATCGCAGATAACTTTTATACGTATTGCCCCCTCACTCCAACATTTTCTCTCTCTCACAATTAATTTTCTTTCCTTTTTGTCAAATCATAGATAAATTTTATTGTGATGTCCCTTAACCCCAACCTTTTCTCTATATCACTATTAATTCTCTTTTCTATTTTATTTCACACCTCACCTTTTCTCTCTCTCCTCCATTAATTTTAGAGGACCACTTGGGTGACCCGTGTTCACCCATGACCCTCTCATATGAGGGGGTGGGTCCCACATATCAGGGGGTGGGCCCCCACCCCCTCATGTGAGAGAGTCATGGGTGACCACGGGTCACCCAAGAATTACCCTTAATTTTATCTCCTCCATTTCGTCTTTCTCATATTCTTTTTCCCTCTCTTACTCTTACATTTCTCTCGTCGGAAACCTCCAATCAATAACCATCGTTACAGACGCCGACGAAAAACAACATGGAATGTTCGACGAGCTTAAAAAAGTGATCCAATTAATTTTAAAAAATAATTTAATTATTTTTATATTGTGATCCATTAATTTTAAAAAATAATTTAATTATTTTTATAGTTTGATCCATTAACTTAGAGATGGTATACAATTTAATTTTTCACAAATACATGATATAATCTATCAACTTACATATTGCATATAATTTAATTATTTACAATATACCACTTTTTTTTAGAAAATCATAATATAAAATTAAAGAGTAACCCAAATTATTATAAAGAGTAACCCAATTAATAGAAAAGAGTAGCCTAAAAGATGTTAACTAAATAGAATAATATTTTATCTTCTGAAATCAGAATATGAAAGTAAAGAGTAACCCATATTATTAATAAGAGTAACATAATTAACATAAAAGAGTAACCTAAAAGATATTAATCAAATAGAACCATATTTTATTTTCTGAAATCCGAAAAGATATATTAACCAAATAGAACAATATTTTATTTTCTGAAATCCGAATATATGAAATTAAAGAGTAACCTAAATTATTAAAAAGAGTAACTAAATTAATAGAAAAGAGTAATCTAAAATTTTTGACCAAACAGAACGTAACATAAATAGTAATCCATACAAGATTGAATTAATACCCTAAAATAAACTAACACGAATAAAAAAATGAAAGCAACGAAGGACGTAAAAAAAATTCGATGTTTATTCCAAAAGCAAATTTGCTTGCAAAACTTGTAGACAACTATCCATTTCCAAACTCTCATGTCATCACACACAAAACTAACCATACTCCAAAATCCCCAAAAAGCAAACCCAAAAGCTCATGGCCAATTTTTCAATCCTATGTACAAATTAAAAGCAGAAAACCCAAAAGCTCAACACCCAACAACTTTTTCAATCCTCTGTAAAAATTAAAAAGTAGAAAACCCAAAAGCTCGTGACCAATTTTTCAATCCTATGTACAAATTAAAAAGAAGAAAACCACAAAGCTCAACACCCAATGACTTTTTCAATCCTATGTTCTTACATGAGTGGTGTAACGCAACTATTTTTGCAAATATTAATTGTGAGTAAAATAGAGAGACAAATTTGTTGATTTGGGAAAGAGGTGATGATAAGATGGAGAGGGAATGATGAGAGAAGAGTGATGAAGGAGAGATATTGGGATGAAATTGATGTATTGAGGGGTCACCCATGTTCCACCACTACGGCCGGCGCTCCGATCGGGCTCGGGCCATCCAGTGTGGCGGTGGGTTCGGTAAACCTGAGCCCATAAGAAGATCACACACCCACTCAAGCCTTACTCACATCTATTTTACAGAAACCTTATCAGCTGCATCCGGGGGGCCTTCATTCATCAACGCTATAGTGGAAGGACAGTGTTTGGTTGTGAGAATTTCAACAGAAAGAAGAAAGAGAAGAAAAGGAGAGAGTGAAAAGATAAGGAAAAAAAAAGAAGGGAGAAGAATAAGATTATACACGTGGAGAGAAAATGGTAAAGCATTTGACGTGATGAATTTGGCTAATGGATTCAGATCCGGAAATTTGGCCCAATTGTGAAATGGGCTCCAGTTTCATGAATTTAAAAAATAAGACTGACCCAAGTTAGTGATCGTCATATATATATATATATATATATATATATATATATATATATATATATATTCCTACTTTATCTAAAAACATGAATTCCTAAAATATGCTACTCTTTAATATATTTTAATTTTATGTCAAATTAATATGTAAGAGATATGGGCAATAAGTGTTGACGTATATAAGAAGTAAGTACAATTTATGTAATCTAATTTTACAAAACTCCACCTAAAAAATAAATTACATATCTTAAATTCAATAATAATAATAATAAAAGAAAAAAAAAGATATACTTTGCATTTTAAAAAAGCATATTTTTGTTTTCGAATCATTCATATATAAACCTACAAATCTTATTAATCATTAACTCATCCATCTTTTATGTATTATTTTTTTTAAATAATATTTTTCTTTCTTTTTTTTCTCATCTCTTTTTTTTCACATCAATTAATATTTATTGTCCTACACTTATTTTCACACTTTTTCATTTTTGTCCATCTCATAGTTATTTTTACCATCCAAAAAAAAAATAAATAAATAAATATATATATATATATATATATATATCACATCAACTAATATTCTCAAAAGTCATCTTAATTTAAAAAAATATCACTCTCACCTAACATACATAATATATTTTAGAGTTGGTATTTTGCAGTACTCAAGTGCATAAAGTGTGCAAAGCTATAATATTTTGTTTTAAAAAGTATACACGGGAACTAGCACCGTGCGCCCCAAGTGCGTGCAAGACTTTACTTATATTTTATACTTTATTTATATATATCTAAAAATATCACAATGCTCCTAATATTAAATAAAATTAGTTAAAAATAATTTTTCTTAATTTTATATTTGCAATAACGGTGAAGATAACTCCAGAACATGGGAGCATTATTTTACACACACCTCTTATATATTCATTTGACTTAAAGTTAAAATTTATTTTAACAAAAATTCAAATTAAACATACACTACTATTAATCAGTTTTCAAATTCCACATAAATTCAAAACAAACATAGACGATTATTTTTTTAATAATAGACGATTAATTTTTATAAAGAATAACACTATTAGCCTTGTATATGACAAACCAAAACTCTTTCAAAAGAAAAGGTCTTGCGTGAGTTAAGATGCACATATATAGGTTCGTATGTCCACATTCGACTCAGACCTTCTAGCTAGTAAGAAAAACATGTCCTTAATTTTAAAAAAATAAAAAGAATTTCTTAATCAAATATTAATAACTTTCATAAAATGCACTATCATTCTTTAACACTTTGTATAAAAGAGTTTAAAAATAATAATAATAATAAAAAAAAAAAATCAACTCTTTCCGAAAGAGTAACTTGGATATTTTTACAAGTAACAGAAAAATCATTGACATTTCCAAAAAGATGATCACACATGATGTATGTCATAAATTAGATGTATGAAATTCTAGCCGATAAGGTGGCGGACTTTGCGCTTCACTTTCCAATACACTGTATACTAACTAAATTTAGTATATTATTATCTTTAAAAAAAATAATTTAAAAAAATACTAAATTTAGTATATGGTTAGAGGATGGATCAAACGTCTTTAATTCCTTATCTTATTCAGTGGTCCTTTTATTTTATTTTAATATATATATATATAATTTTTTTAATGTATACTGTTTATTTCGTTTTACAAGTTGACGGGTTTGATTGGATATTTTTTAGGTGTTTATTAAGAGTTAAAAGTTTTTTTTGTCCATAACTTTTTAAAAATTTAGATTTTATCCAAAAAAAAATATTTATATCGATTTTGTCACATATTTATTTATTTTGTTTCAATTTTTTCCGAAATTCACCGGAACCCTGGATTTAGCTGTAGATTGATCACATGAGTTGCACGTGACTAATTTTTGGCTAAAATCAAGGGTTCCGGTGAATTTTTGGCAAAATTGAAAAAAATTAATAATTATGGAACAAAATCGATACAAATATATTTTTTTGGGACAAAATATAAAGTTTTAAAAAGTTATGGGACAAAAAAAACTTTTACTCTTTTTATTAAGGTGTAATTTAAAAGTATGACAAATCTTCTATATGATTATTGTGATATTTTTCATTATTAATTATTGCCTTCGTCTCGAACTATTCTTCCCATTTACTATACCGCGCTGTTTAAGAAAAAGGCCGCGGATATCTACACTTCTTTTTTTTACTTCATACACCCACTTTTTCTTAATTACAAAAATACAAAAAAAAAAACCCTAAAATACTCTTAATAAGCCTACCCCACCCCCACACACTCACTCTTAGTTCATTAAATATTTTAACACAATACACCCATCACAAAAAATACATTCACTTCAAACAACATAACATTATACACCTCTTATTCCACCTCCACATTCACCCCTTTATTTTGTTTTAAAGCAGAATAGTGAGGGAAGAAAAACTCACTTCTCAATCCATTTCAAACCCAAAAAAATCAAACATAAGGTAAAATTGTGTAGTTATATCGCATAATGTTCATCTAAACCCCTGAACTAAGTTATTTTGAATCGAAATATGATCGTCTTGTTGTTGTACGATCGTGTTTGGCATGAGAATTTGTGAAAATCGGGTCTGATTATTCGGTCTTGGTCGGACGCCGACGAAGCCTCTGTTCGGCCAAGGCTGGATGAAAAATCATGAAACTTGCATCCAATGCTGGTCGAGAGATGCACATATGTTTGTCTAGTTCTGGTCTAACAATCTAGGAAATCTCATCCAGTACTGGTCAAACTATCCATGAACCCTCAACTCTAGTTGAACGTGATTTTTGTGACAATATGTATACACAAATGCTTAAAAACACGTTTTAATTCAGCGAATATATTTAAAATAACGCAACATAAGCTTCTTAATTGTTTCTTACTCCAACAATTTACTTTGTGGTTGATTTTTTTTAAATGGATTGAGAATTGTGTTCTTCTCTCACTATTTTAATTGCTTTAAAAAAATATATATATAGAGGGGTGAATGTGGAGGAAGGAATAAGAGGTGTATAATGTTATGTTATTTAAAGTGAATGTATTTTTTGTGGTGGGTGTATTGTGTTAAAAATATTGAATAAAGAGTGAGTGTGTGAGGCGGGGTAGGCTCATTAAGGGTATTTTAGGGTTTTTTACTCATGGTACTTTTATAATTAAGAGAAAGTGAGTATATGAAGTAAAAAAAAGTGTAAATATCAGCAGCCTAAGAAAAATTGTGACTTTTGACCAAATTTATTGACTTTAGATGATATTGTAATATTTTTAAGTAATAAAAAAATAAAATAAATAAATTAATGGTTTAAATGTAAAAAATGAGTAACAAATTTGTAATTAAAGCAACTTTTGAGATTTTTGGATAAAGTGATGTTCCCACTTATGGGGTGTGAAGAGTTATGTGAGACGGACAAATAAGGAAAGTATGAAAGATAGTACGGGACGGAGAAAATATTAATTTCATTTATAAAGATGTTACTCCCACCATCTCCTTTCAAATTGTACACTATCACTTTTGGGTCAGTTCACAAAAGTTTTGCACCTTCTTAAAAAAGACAAAAAGTAAAAAAAACTACTCCATCTGTTCGGTTCTAAAGTGTCAATTTATTTTTTACACGTGGATTAAGGAGTATTATTATTATATGTAAAGTTGGTAGTTGTATTAGAAGGAAGTGATGAACCATATTGTGTACTCCCTCCGTCCCATCCTAATCGTTACGCGTTACCATATTGGGTGTCTCATCCCAATAGTTACGTTTCTCTTTTTAGCATATGTGACCCACACAAATTAACTTTTTATCTCTCTATAATCCCACACATCACTAATACACCTACCCACTTTACATTAAAATATTATTTCTCTCACCTCAATACACATTAAAATACTATACTCATTAATCCACGTGCAAAAAGTAAACGTAACTATAAGGACAGGACGGAGGGAATACTTTTTTACTAAATAGGAGAAATGAATACCTTTGAACCGAACGTCAAAAAGTAAACGTTACTATAAGGACAGGACGGAGGGAATACTTTTTTACTAAATAGGAGAAATGAATACCTTTGAACCGAACGTCAAAAAGTAAACGTTACTATAAGGACAGGACGGAGGGAATACTTTTTTACTAAATAGGATAAATGAATACCTTTGAACCGAACGTCAAAAATAGTAAAATGGACACCTTAGAAGCGGACGGAGGGAGTAGTATTTTCATAACCGAATCGAAGATCAACCCGATTGCCCCAACGGTTCGCGATCTGACCGGTCGAACCGACGGTTCAATGGAAAAATGAAAATCACCTATTTTTTAATATTATTTCATTATTTTATATATAATTTCATATACTATATATAATTTAATGCTTATATACAATTTAATAATTTATTATTTTATTATTTATATATAATTTTACATTAACATACTTAATGTACATGTGAATACACATCTATTAAAAATAATAAATCGAAAGAAAAATTATATTTGAAAATACAATTATTTTTGGATTTTAATTTATGCTAATAACTAATTTGATTCAAATTTCATATTAAAAGAAAATTAATTATGAATATTGAAATTGAAAATAAAAAAATTATTATTCTAAAATGGAACAAATTTAATAATTCTAATTTTAATCAATATTTATAAATTTTAATTCTTTCTATAAACTTAAAGCAATAAAATTTATTTATTTTAAAATTAAAAAAATAAATAGTTAGTAAATTACATGTAGTCAAATGTTTTTGCTTAATGAAATTGCTAAAATCCCACATTGGTTACTTATCATATAGAAGCGGTATTGGAACTCTATATATAAAAATCAATACTTCCCCTTCTTTTCTCCCATCTCCCACATTGAAAATTTATTAGAAAGAAGGGGGTTTTGCAACTCTATATAAAGACCAATGCTTCCTCTTCTTTTACACACTTGTTTTATCGGGAGTGTTGGCTCTTAAGTTAGTCAACGATTCAGATTTTCAAGTGCAAAATTTATTTATAAAAAATAAAAAATGAAAATTTAAATAAAAAAACAAAATCGTTGATTTTCGGTTTGACCGGTTCAATCGGTTGTTTGAGCTGTTTCAAACTGGTTTTTCCCGACTAAATTGTAAAAGCAATTTTAAGGGGGGTTTTGGACCGGTTTCGACATTGATTCCCAATCGAACCGGCCGGTCCGAACTAGTTTTGAAATCACTGGTCAAAACAATCACCATTCTCCATATATTTTATTTACAAGAAAACCATCACTATCTAACATACCTAACATACTTTATTATTACTAAAAAATACAATAATACCTCTAAAATTTATTAATTTTCTTAATATCCGTGCTGGGAGAAGGGTGCAATCTTTTAAGAGACGAATGGAGTATTAATTTTTATTTATCTGTTTATGAAATAATATAATTGGATGGTCACCACTTTTCTTCAATTATCACTAACAAAATGATGTTCGTTTGTAACGACCTGAAGGATTTAGTGACAATTTAGTGACGGTTTTCCAGCCGTCACAAATAATATGATCACAAACTTTTTGTGACGGGGCTGTCACAATTCTAATAGTTTTGTGACGATGAGGATTTGTGATGGCATTAGACTATCGTTTTAACAAAAGCCGCCATAAAATTATAAAAAAAAAATTATATTTTGTTACAGCTCATATGCCGTAATAAAATATGACTTTCAAAAAGCCACCATTAATTCACGTGGTGACCAGGTCTCTCAACGGTCGCGAAGAAGCTAGCACAAATTAAAAAGGTCACGAAACTCATCACAATTGTGACGACTTCATGAAAAAAAAAAACGTTACAAGAAGGCTGTATTTTTGTAGTGTATGTATCACTTTCTTTAAAAAAAAAATCACATAATCAATTCATCTCACCTCGTAACTCAATCTTTAGACAAAATTTTGTATTGCATGTTTGTTTGCACACTGAATCTTCTATGCTATTTTCGTGCATCATCTCCTGTGACATGCGTTAAGTGATTGACTCATAAGAGGGGAATTAAATCCAACCATTGCCCCTAGGGTTTAAGGATTAGAGTATAGTTTCCTCTCTCCTACGTGTCGTCCATTCAACGATTTGACACATGAAATGATGTATCGAATCGGTACAGAGAATCCAACGGTTTTCTTAATTTAAATTATACTCTCTTTTCGTCATTTAAAATTAACTAGCTCACTAATCACTATAAATATTTTAATAATAATAAAATAAATAATTATGTAAATCGAATTCACACGTAAATTCTAATTTATTAATTATTTTTTAAAACATGAAAAATTATGAAATAATTGAGTTTGTCTCTCCATTCACGCCAATCACGATTCTCAAACTATGGTCTTGTATAACGCATAAAATTTTTAGTGAATTACACAATTTATAGGTTGTCAATTTTACCTGTCGGGTCAGGTTATTCGTGGGTACTTGGGTGATTGGGTAAGGATAGGGTAGATAAAATTGAGTAGAGGATTGAGTAATATCCGTACTAAAAAAAAATCAGCGGGTAAGGGTAGGGTACGAATTTCCCTTTTATACCCGCGTACCCAACCCGATTACCCATTATATAATATAGTATATATTAATATATATATATATATATATATATATATATATATATATATATATATATATATATATATATATATATATATATATATATATATTAATATATTATATTATATATTACTAAGGAGATTGTAGTTTTCGATATACTTTAAGTGTTGGATTTACGATATTTCTTTTCATGTTATTATATTAATTAACTATGTTGATTTATTGTCGTTGCACTTGGATTAAATATATTCTCTATTATGAACTTTATTTTTATGCTTTATGCTTTATTTTGATTTTTTTGTGTCGATTTTGAGGGAAAAAAATTGATACGGGAAGGTGTGGGTCGATAGGGTAGGTTTGGTCAGGTTCAAGTTATTGTGGGTATTTGTATTATGCCCGTTTAAAATATCCGTCCATCATTTCTTACAGGTATCTGTATTTTTGCGTGTTACCCATTTATCCGATGGATAAACCTGCATCCTACCCGATACTACAATTGAGGATAATAGGTGTAACAACAAATTTTGTATTTATAATAAAATAAATACAAATTGAGTACAAATATAATTTCAGATAGATTTAATTTGGAGAATATGTAAACGGATTACAATCTCAATCAATCCTCTGATTCTTCTCTCGAACCAATTTGGTTTGACTTGACTTTGACTTGGCTTGTGTGTGTTGATTTTGACTTTCTTTGACTGAAATATATGCTGACTGTGTTGACAACGTGTGTGTTGAGTTGGATCTTCCAACGAAGCTTATTCGAACTCGGGTGTGTAGTCTTAAACGTTGATCCGGAGATGTTGAACCTTTGTTCGGATTGAACGCTGACTGGAAAGCTTTCCACAAAGAACATTTGATTTGGTGGACTTGAAACCTTGATCCCGGATTGGAGGTCGTTCTTGACTTGAAACTTGTTTGAAGATGTTCTTGAACTTTTCTTGACTTAAAGCTTGAAGATCGAAAGCCGTTCTTGACGTGAAGCTTGAAGATGCGTAAACTTGTTCTTTGCTTGGAGCTTGAAGATCTTGAGACTTGCTCTTCACTTGAAGACTTGAAGATCCTCGACTTATTCTTCGCTTGAAGCTTCGAAGACTTGAAGATCTTGAGCTTGAAGACTCGAAGATTGCTTGAAGATCTTCGCTTGTTCTTCGCTTGAATATTTGAAGACTTGAAGATCGTTCTTCACTTGTTCTTTGCTTGAAGATCTTGAGGGAGCTTTACTCGTGTTCTCGATCTCTTCAAGAGCGTCGTCTTTGAGTGCTTGAATGTGTCTGTCCAAATGAATGGAGGAGATCCCATTATAAAGGTGAGAGGTGAGGTCCAGGCCTATTTGGGCCATACTCTACGGGCTTGGGCCTCCAACTTGATTGGACCATAATCGGGCCTATTTTACTTGGGCCTGATTTAATTTGTATGGGCTTGTTTGACTTGAGTCAGACCTCATTTAACTTGGGCTTATTTGACTTAAGTCAGACCTCATTTAATTTAAGTCCATTTAATTTGTTGGACTCAAATTAATTATCAAATATTTATTAATTTATTTTAGGAATTAATTAATTTAAATTTCAAAATAAATTAAATTGATATTTAATAAAGAAAATCCACGTGTCGCCATTTAATTGAACCGTAAATTTTAATTGCTTACAATATAATAGAGTATGGATAGGGTAATTGAATAGCGGATACTATGTGAATTTGTACCCTATCCTGCCCATTTATATACATAACAATTTACATCATCAATAAGATGCGCCACTAAAATTAAATTAAGTTCAAATGACAAATAAAATAATTTTCAGATCAAGCATGGTGCAAGATCACAACACCAATATTATGTGGCAATAAATATTGGCCGTCCATCTAGTAGCTTAATAAGGAATAAGGGATCATTACACTAATATCATGTTAAATAATCATCTCATCAAAAATTTTAATTTAATAGAGAAGAAAGTCGTTTAATATTTAATCAAATCACTTTAATAGTCACGCCTCCATTTAATCTGGAACACCAACGACTCCATTGTCAATTGTTGATGATACAAATTTTCGCATCTCTACCCTACTTCCACGACACCCAGCAAATCTATTACTGAATCTCGACTATTTTTTATAGTTCTCCCCCACAAAACACCACATTCGTAACTGTATTACCAGAATTATAATTAGAACCAAAATAATTCGAGGAGGACTGATTAATTTTGGTGTTCACCATCCATCGCCATCACAAGAAGCAAATAATTCCAAGATTTTATTTATTTATTTATTTTAGTTGAAAGGTTTTGGTACCATGTGAAGATTGTTAGGGGCATAATTTGTGCATTCACTCATCAATAGATTACCAATATATAAATCTATATAGGTCTAATGTCATATTTATTTAGATCTAACAATACATACAACATATAATCTTAATATTCAAGTTTCAAAGTAATGTATCTCCGTGATTCATTGTAGATAAAATTAAGAATCATCTTAATTATTAATGTTATACCATCCAAAGTCTTATGCTAAGGATGTATGGATAGAATCTTGTTTTCGCACTATACTTAGGTACTTTGTAGCAATTCTTACTAAAATAAATTTATCAGAAGTTTCAAAGTAATGGGAATGATTGTGAAAATCATTTAGGGGATAATGACACTGATTGAAGTCGGTGAAATAATAAAAATGACCGAGAAAGTTCAATTTATATTACTACTTCATATGGTTATACTGAAATATCTGAGTGTAGTAGTTTTAAAAATCCCTACACAGGCTCGAAATGTTATTAAAAATGTTATACATTTATGGTAAAACAAAAAACAATAGTGACAAAATATTACTCTCTCCATCTCATAATAAACTTCATATTTTTATTTTTATTTGTCCAACATTAAATTTCATCACCCAAAACAGGAAATATCACATCAATCCACACCCCTAAAAGTTCATCTTAATTACAAATTTACTACTTCCATCAAATTCATATACCATACTTTATAATTTATTTATTACCTAAAAATACTACATTACCCCAAAAAATAATAAAGTTAGTTAAGAAATAATTTTTTTAAAACTTCGTATCTACAATAATAATGAAGTGTATTATGGGCAGGACTAAGTTCTTAAAAACATTCTTCATGTATAACCTATAGTGCCTTTGTGAAAAACAATAATCATCATTAGTATGATTAAGTATGAAAGAGATAAAAAAAATCATAGTATGATTAAGAAAAGGTTGTAAGACAATATTTAAAAAGCGAAATCTAAGGACGATATATACCAGTGGATGATCAACAACTCAAGATGAAGATAAAGCTTGGTATCTGTTTGTAAAAAAAATAATAGAATTGGGTAAAAAATAACTAAAATTAAATTAAATTTAAAAAAAAAATTGGAATGTAAAAAAAAAAATTGAAATCAGACAATATTTTCCTTATTTTAATCTGTAATTATTACTTTTCTCTCCGCCTCAAATCCTATAGCTCTGCTTCCAAAGTTACGTGCTACCTTTTTGCATTTATTAGTTTGTAAGAATGAATTCCACACTACTCCTATACAAACTCAGTCAAAGATTAAAAATAATCAGACTGAAATTAATTCATGAAATTTTAATATTTTTAAGATCAAACCAAATTTGTGAAAACAATTTTAATTACCAAATTCCATCGGTTCAATTTTGATAACTCATTCTTATTTTTAATTTTTGCTTACTCCTATAAAACAAATGAAAAAATCATGAGTTTTTATTTTTATTTTTTACCTGTAAAATGTCATAAATCAGTTAATATATATATATATATATATATATATATATATATATATATATATATATATATTAGTTTTACGTATCTAGTAATAGGAGAGTAAACAAATCAAGTCGAGCCAAACTTTATACTGCTTGAGTATCATTTGTTAAGTAGAGTATGGGATCGAGCTCGAACTTAAGCATGTTTAAAAAATTAAAACCTTGTCCGAGCTCATTTATCAAAACTTGATTCCGCTAAAACTTGTGAATATGTTCAATTCCATATACGCGAACACATTTGTGAATAATATTCGTGAACAAGTTTAATAATTTGTTCATGAACAACAAACGAATGTTTGTTCATGAATACCTATAGAATTTTATTTGTGGACATAATAAACCAACAAACAAGAATATTTTAAATACATATTTAAATATTTTTAATATTATATTCACATTATAAAAAATATTAATAAATTATAAATAAAAAAGTATACATAATGAGCTTTTAACAAGTTTGTTCACGAACACCTAAACGAGCTTTCAACTAACAAGCTATGAATGTTCAAGCTCTATTTGTTTATAAAACAAGATTAAAATTAAATTGGTTACGTTAGTATTCATTTGACTAATCAAATACACATAAACAAGCATATAATAAGTTGAGTCACGAGCCGTTTGTCGAACGCTTTATTCACTTACACCTCTACTTGGTGAGCATGAATTCCCTATTCCACCCCATGTTTTATCTTGTGGCGCTTTAACATCTTTTTGAAACTCTTCTCTGTACCCTTTTCTTTCTCTTATTTATTACACCATCTATTGGCCCATGTTTTATCTTGTGTTCCACATGGGGTGGAATAGGCAGTTCCCGATCTTACTTGGTATGTTACCTTCTTCCCATCAGAGTGTGTAAAATTATTTTATAATGGAGATTAAGATCAAAATGTACTTAAGACCAACTTTATAGGCTTTAAAAGGATAATATAGTATTTTTAAATAATACCTCTTCCATCCCATATTACTTTGCATAGTTATTGTTGATACAAAGTTCAAGAAAAATTATTTTTTATCAATTTTATTGACTTTTGAATAATGTAATCTTTTATAAATAAATTATAAAATATATTATGTGAGTTAAGTGAGAGTGATAAATTTGTAATTAAGTATATTTTTAAGGTCAAAAATAGATGTGAATTTTTTTTTTGTAAAGTTTATTTTGGGATGGTAAAAAAAAAACAAAAAATATAAATTTATTATGTGATGAAAGAACGAAGGAGTAGATAAAAATATATTATGTATATTCAAAAGATATAAATAATCATGTTGAAATTAAAATAATCATAATGCTATTATGTTATGTTGAGTATTTTCTAAATTGTCCACAATCAATCTTACGAGATGAAAAAAATAGAAATATTGTATATATAAAAACTCAGTTTCAAGAGAAATAGTGACATCTAATATTTACTTAATTTAATTATACATGACGTACTTAAACATAATAATTTACTTTCCAACTAAAATTTTTAACTAGAACTAAAAAGTTGTTCAGCCGATCTAGAAGAACTAGAGATCAAATAATTAATACTCCAGGATTACATATACATGATGATTAGATTATATAATTATATCAATTTGCAACAAAATATTTTCAACTAAAATTTGAACTTAATTAAAAATAAAAAAGAACATAATTCAAATAATGACGAACATTCTCACTTTATTGGACCAAATCAATTTAATGTAATTAGTTCCAAATCCAGAAGGTCTAATTTAGTGGTGGAGTCAAGTGGTCAACCCTAGAAATTAACATGATTTAATTACTTCCTAAGTACCTTTTTCTTTCAATTTTTGATAAATTAAGCTCCAACCCCCTTGTAAAACTAAAACAACAATAACCCACTAATCTATAATATTTATTTATAATTATAAAGTAATTAATTAAATATATTGTCCACAAAACGTGAATTAAAATGAATCTTCAAAGCTGGGAAAATTGGTGATGGTCCAAACCTGGTTTTCAATGAGGCTTGGTCTTGTCGTGGACTTCTGAAAACATGAGATTTTTGCTAAGAATTTAAGACCAATGACTTAGTCTTTTTTTTCTGAAGTTTCTTCTACTCAACGTGTTCAACATATCCTTTATACTTTGAATTTCTTTTTTATTGTTTTCCATATTCTTCTTTTATTAATTTCCCCCCACTTTCCCCTTTTTTATTTACTTATACATACATATATATACACACACCCACTAAACCCTATCATCAAAAACCCATGCAAAATAAAAAAACACTTTCTTTAATTGTAAGAAAATAACAATAGTAATAATTATATAATTAATTCAGACAGCTATGGATCAAGATGTGTTGGAGTATATTAGATATGGTTGTAAGTTGGCCAAAGATTTGGAGCAAAATCTACCCATTTTGGGTAACCAGCAGGATTTTGTTCTTACATGTTGTGAAGATATTGTGGGAGTTTTTAGTAGAATTAGGGAGAGGTTGATTTCTGATCAAGGGCAAATGGGAGATGGGATTCAGGAGTGGCTGAGGAGCGGCGGCGCCGCTAGTTCGACCACCGCGACCACGACGAGCAGTACGCCTCTTGATCAGTCCATGGAGCTTTTGGGTGCTCATGCTAAGTATTTGGACTACTTTGAGAGTGGTAAGATGAAGGACATGCTTGTCGAGCCGCCTTCCTCGTCTATGCTGGACTTTGCGGTTCGTGGGTTTGGAAGGGATGGCGGGGGAGGGTCCAGAGGAGTCGTTATTCGGGATGTTCAGATCCCTATGGATGCACCGAATCCCAACAGAACTTCTCCTCCGCAGAGAGAGAGGAGGAGGTGAGAAGTTTCATTATTATTATTATCAACATATCTTATGCTAATATGGAGTTTATACTCTGTTTACATGATATGGCTTCAATGATTAGGTAATTGTGAGTTATTGTTTTCTTTTTGCATAACATGAAACTCAATTTGTGATACACATTTAGGAGACAGATTAATTTGTGATACACATTTAGGAGAGAGATTAATTTGTGATACACATTTAGGCATATATACCATCTTTTTTAAATTTCTACCGTAATAAAATGGTAGAAAATGAGGTAAAAACACATGTACGCATGCATGCATACACTCATAATATACATACACATTCAGGGCGATCATGTTATAATGTGGGAAAATATTATAATTGATTATGTAAGTACGATGGATTCCTATTTTATTAATGTTTTTTTAATTCTCAATTTTAATCTTTTCTTATTCAATTTTAGTCATTTTTTTTATCAATTTTGATAATCTTTTCAAAATATGATCCTTTTTTTAATCTACTTTTAGTCCAAATTTTGTACATTTTTTAATAATTTTGGACATTTTAAAACAGGACTAATTTTGGATTTAAAAAAAAACTATATTTGGACAATATATTTGATAATTACAAATAAAAAAGGATTAAAGTTGGAATCAATTATAGTTACGGACCAATTAATTATTATATTTTCTCTTATAATGTGGGGATTTGTATCAAATTTAAAGAGGTATTATAAGCATTATAATGTGTAAAATTGAGAAGGTTGCAAATAAATAGTGGATTGTTGAATTGTAAATTTCGTTTTCATATTGAGAAATTAGGAAGGATGAGGGTGAGAAGGTAGTGAAGAAGGTTCCGGCACCTCAAATGGGAAATCTTGACCTTCCACCAGAAGATGGTTACACGTGGCGAAAATATGGCCAAAAGGAAATCCTCGGATCTACCTATCCTAGGTACGTACGTATTGTATGTATACATGTATTACATAAAATCAGTTCCATATAAAACTTTTATGGCCCAAATATTTTTCTTAGGGTAATTATAATTACAATTTTAAATTTAATATTAAGATAATCCTACGGCAAAATAGGTCATAAACCATGTTGAAAGGAAAAAAAAATCATGGATAAAATGGTTATGTATATACTCTTCTCTTCCCGTACCACAAAAGAGTTATATTTTATTAATTAGAACATCCTACAAAAAAGTTACATTTTACTAATACAACTATCTACTTTATTTTAAAATATTATATCCCTTATTTCACTACACATTAAATATTATACCCCCTCTCCTTTCAGATGATATTGGATTGTTCCACAAAAGGTTGCATTTACCTAAAATCAAAAAGTCAAATACAATTGTCATTCCCCATACTCTTTATTTAAAAAAAAAATCACTTCTACCTAATACACCTAACACATTTGATTGTTTAATTATTACAAAAAAAAAATACCATTACATCTCTAAAATTATCATTTTTCTTAATTTTTGTGCTGGGATGGAGGGGTAGAGTTAAATGGGACGGAGGGAATATATTCTCAATCTTCCTACAAACAACAAATGTAACTCAATTTGTGAGATAAAATTGTATATATCATAAAAATTTCTATAAAATCATTACTCTCATAGTATAATAAAAAGATTTAAAAAAATGCTACTTTTATATATGACACTAACAATTACTCCAAGAAAAGATAAGTTAATTAATTTCTATTTTATATTAGGGGTAATAATAATCATACATAAAAATAATAGTAACAGTGCTTAAGACGGTAATACACATGAAATATTCCATTCCATGCAATAATCTCTCAAAATATAAACTTTTATTTATTTCTTTTACAAACTAAACTCTTTTCTTATGTTATAAATTGTTATTACCATGCAAATAAATAGTGTTCAGGTGGGAATATTATGGAAGATCACCATGTGCTAGCTACCTCTGCATACATAATTAAAAATATTTGAAAATTCGAGGTATTGACAGATTTTAATTCACCATGATAATAATTTTTATCATTTCATTAATTAAGTATTTCGTATAATACTAAAATTTACACTAAGACAAAATCTATAATTACGATACGAAAGAATACAAATCACACCGTTTGCGAACTTGATTGTATTTGTGTAACTAGAAATTAAGGTATTATTATTAAAAATATGACAAATACTTTGTACAACTAGTTGTATTCATGCAAATGGGTATACAATGAAGTGTTAACAGACTGTTACTCTTCTGTACAAATAGTATTAGTACTCGTGAATGCGTATGAACTCTTTCGAGATAATAAATTTAGATATTTTAAAGATTAACACTCGACATTTTAATAAGCAATACTTTTCAAAAGAGAATACCATATAACCGGTTGCATATTAACGCACTCTAAAAGTATTAGCATGTACATATAAGTTAAGTTATTACAATTAATGTATAATTAAAAGTATTATTACATAATTAAAATTTGCAATACATCTAAAGGTACTATCAAACATATTATATAATTGATCGATGGATTTTTTTATAGGTAAAATGTCATAATGTACATCATAAAGTTATAAAATATCATTGAGTTAGAAATCAATTATTACAAATAAATAAAAATTAAAAATATGCTTACTATGCTTAATTTGTTCTTTTTTTAAATTGGAATTGTTATTTACTTTAGTTAGAAAGTGATATCATTGAATTGTGATAGTAACACAAGATTTTGTGATGATTCAAACTTCAAAGATGGTCCATTCTTGACTATTGAAAGTTTCAAGGAGTCTGAAAACGTCACCGTTTTCTTGGTTAGTGAGATCGCCTTCTCGCATTGAAAAAGCTTTCATAAGTCGTGGAGCACAAAAAACATTTCAAGGGGGCATTTATAAAATATTATATTCCTAATTAATTATAACCTCACCTTCCACTTCTAAGGAAAAAAAAATTTGTATAATGTTTTTTTAATGTATTTATAATAATAATAATAATAATAATATATAGAGTGAAAAATAATTTTGCAAATACAACAATATTGTACCTTAAGATGTTTGCTTTAAATATAATTAATAGGGTTTAAAAATGATTGAAAATAAAAGAAATTAAATAATAACAATTGTATTTGTGCGAGCTTTTTCGAAGCCCATTAATTAAAGGCAGGGGGCTCTTGGAATATTACAACCATGGGTGTGTGGTTATCATATCTCATTTAACTAATACTTGTTTTATTTCTAAATAAATTTGATTGTCACTATAGATACTGAGTTTAAAAAATAAAAAATTATTAATTTTATTATAACTTTGAAAGGATAATATAGAATTTTTAGGTAATAAATAAATTATAAAATATATTATATGTGTTAATTGGAAGTGATAATTAATATGTACTTTTAGGGATAGATTGATGTAATTTTTTTTAATGAAATTTAATGTTAAATTAAACCACTTCTTTCAAATCACAAACTGTGATTAAAAAGTTAAAAGCTGGGTAATTATTGAATATTCCTTCAATAGTATATTTGACTAGTTTGATTAACATATAGAAAATGAACGTTGCTAGCTATTGCTGTTTAATTTTCATTTTCAATGTTGTATATATTTTATACTCATTTGTTTTAATATAAATACCATAAATTATTAAACATGTTTGTTCAATTAAATGATACTATTTTTTTTAGTTTAAACGTTTAATTTGAAAGATATTATTTTTTTATTATACATAAAATAATATTTTCTTTTTATCATAGATGTTGTTACATTTTATTAAAAATGGCATCGATCCCTATTACATTTTTTTTAAATAGAACCCACACAAAACATTTAAATATTTTCATCTGAATAATTTTAAAATAAATAATATTTAAAATGCAAGATTAATCAGAGTAGAAAACTCATACTCTCATAATAATTAATAACCTTAAAGATTAACCAGAGTAGAAAACTCATACTCTCATAATAACTTTAATAAGCAATGATTACTTGAGGACACGTGGCAAAGTATCTATGGCTCCAACATAATACTTGTCGTAAATCATAAATGTGTAAATGTGTTGGAAGCAACATCGAATAAGAACTTTTCAAAAGCACGAGTTTGAAGACTCTCACCCTTTTTATTTCTTAAGTAAATAAAAATATTAAAAAAAAAAAAGGTCCATCTTAAATCTATGACCCAATCTGAAGATGGATATAAAGCGTTTGAGATGTCCATGTTCTTTGAAATTTTAGGTGTGGTATGCAAAAATTTTTTAATTTAAATTTTAAATTAATTTCCACGATTTCATCCTTTTTGAATTTTATTTTTATATTATAGCACAATACTAGAAAAATTTTCGTTGCAGGATTAAATTTTCATGTATCAATATAATATTCCATAAAAATGTTTATTAATAGCTTTACTCTCAGAGATATCGTCTCACAAATCTCCTACAGTCAAATAAATGATAAAAATAATATTTTGATAAAAATTAATAATTAATTGATAAAAAGTATGGCGTAAATGAAAAATGATAAAATTTTTATTGAATTAATAACTAATTTTAAAATATAAAAATAAAAACAATCATAGTACTGTTAGACGATCTCATACAAGAGTTGTTATATTGTGATAGACTTACGAGAGATCGTCTAATGGTGAGATAATTTTAGGTTCTTTTTTTATTTATCATTTTTTTTATTAAATTTCTCTTCAAATATTATAACTTTTCATTTACGGTATATTATAAATTGTTCATAAAATAATTCACAACACTATTATTATTTTTCATCAATGAAATATAAATTTTTATTATAAATTTTTTTTTTATCCATTTCACGAAATTTATTAGGGGACGCAAAAGTTAACATATTTATATAAAATAAATGCGTCGTTTTTTTCTGAAACGTGATTAACTATTTTTACTTAGAATTATATATATATAATTAAATTAATTTTGTGATGGATTGATTATCAGGGCTTATTATAGGTGTACCCACCAAAAATTCTACCAATGCCCTGGTAAGAAGCAAGTCCAACGATTGGACGATGATCCCTTAACTTTTGAGGTCACCTATCGTGGGACCCACACTTGCCACATGTCCTCCACCGCCCCTTCCGCCGCCATGCCACCGCCGGAACCCGCCCCGATCCCTCCAACCACCACCCTGCACCAACCACCACTCCCCATCCCCTCCTCACTCCCCAACCCTGATCACTGGCTCTCCATGCAACTCTTCCACGATCTTGCCGCCACCACCACCACCACCGGCATGACTGTCGGGACTAGCGGAGGAGCTGGCCCCAGCTCCGTTGCTAGATACCCGGACTATCAGCTGCCGGTGGTGGGCATGGCCGACGCCATGTTCAACTCCGGCAGTAGCAGCAGCAATAGCATGGATCTCATATTCCCTTCAATGGATGACAAGTGGGATTCCGAGGTGAAGAAAGGCAATTAATTAAATTAATTATTAACAGAGAGATTAATTATATGGTTATAAATTAATTTGACCGTTAATTAGTTAATTAATTCGGATACGGTTAAACTGTGTAGCGCAATCTCATTTGATTAGTCTATATTTGTTTAATTACTTAGTGGTTAATTGTAACTTGTATTGTCGTTGTAATTTTTGTGGTTGATTTGATTAATTATTATGTTCTCTTGTTTCCTGTAATTTACAATAATCAATGGAGACATTGTATCGTCTATTCTTTTCATATTTCTATCATTTTTAAGTCCACTCTCTCATTTTTCTTTCGTCCATAATATATACACGTCATTTTTAAGTCCACATTCTCTCATTAAATTAAATTAATATGTTTTTTTAATTTAAAAATTAAAAAAAAAAACAAAAATACTATAAAATATAAATATATGCATCATTTGATAAAATATAAAAATAATAATTTTGAAAATATTTTAAAGTTAATTAATAAGTTTATAATGATTAAATAATTTTTTTAAAGCAAAAGTAAGATTGATCATTCAATTACACCGAAGGGACGATGTTTATATATAAGAGAATAGATAGAGGAATACTAACATTAGAGTAACTTGTTAAAAAATTATTGAAAGCAAACTTGGCTAATTTGTGGACAAAAATGTTCACCGAACGACAATCCCAACTGAAAGAGAAGTCTTCAAAAGAGGGGATAAAACTAGAAAGTCCTCAACCAATGGCGGATTTAGCTTGGAGTAAGGGTACAATTGTAGCCCCAAATTAACAAAATTGTCCACATTTTATTTGGAATTTGTTTTTTTTTTTTTTTATATAAATTAGTTGTATTTTGTACCCCTATTTTCTACTATAAAATTGTATTTTCTACTATAAAATTGTAATATTATATATTCTATACTCAATTTTAGAGTTTTGAATTCGTCTGTGTCTTCAACTATAGAACCAAAGTAAGATAGACCATTCTTTGATTTGATCAAGGCATAGTAGAGGATAAGCGAGTCAACCTAAAGAATGATGCGTATGTTGTTTTGTTTTCTTGTTATTTGAATTCCATGATATGTTGCTAAGACCTTAGCAATATCAACATAAGGAACTGACTCTTAATACTCGGTGAAGCACTAATTGATTTGTCTATTTGAATTTTGAACTACCCCACCAATACCAGTTCCTATACCCTGAAGTAGTTTCCAATGTCAAGAAGTTTGAGACGAACTCCCACCAAAGGATGAGGATTGTGCCTTCTAGAAATCCTCTAATTGTGACAACCCCATCAAAATGAGGTGTTCGACTTCGAGTATCTTATTCTAAAAATGAGTAAAGTCTGAGCATATCTGATACACCAAAGTATTGTAGCTTGCATCCCAATTTTTATTTATTTTTAATTATTTTGTTGTCCAACCTTATCCATCTATCCTTCAAGAGTTGTTGTGAATTTGACATTGAGTAATCAACATAAATGAGAGACACGATACAAAAGTTTCTAACCCAAAGATAATTCTGAAAAACATGTACTTCAATTTCAATATCATCACTACTTTAATATCTCAAATTATTTTGAAAACTTATCGGACGGTATATTATATTTTATTCATTTAAATGATAAATTATCTCAAATTATTATGATAATGAATTGTTCAAACTTACTATGTCTTCAAATTTTACACTCTTTATTTAGATAAGTATGAATTTTAATTTTGAAAAATAATAATGCATCATTCTAAAAAATAGTAAATATTATTTTAAAAAAATATAATAAAAAAAATACGTACACGATTATTTTGGGTTTAATATTATAGGTTTGAGTTTTCAAATTCATATCTAAAATTTAAAAATATCCCTACACACTAATAAACCCTGTCAATCTTTAACCTACCAACTTTTAGTAAATTATTTTTCTTAAATTAATGCTCTCAATAAACCCTATCAATCTTTAACCTACCAACTTTTAGTAAATTATTTTTCTTAAATTAATGCTCTCTCTCAAATTATCTCGAGTGAGACTCTTGTGCATCAGGGGCACACCGTGCACCTTTAGAATTTAGTATTATAATAAGAATATATTGTTTTGTTCTAAAGGGTATACACTTTAATTAATAAGGGTACGTCATTTTGTTTTAAAAGGTATACACTTTTCATTAATATTTTTTTATTTTTTTCAGAAAATAAAGGGTACACATCTTTATACTAAAGGGTATACAATTTAATACGAAATTCTAAAGGCGTACGGAGTGTGCCCGTGCGCCCAGATACACACAAGTTTTTGCCAATTATCTCTTATTTTACATTAATTAATATTTTCTATCACGATAAAATAGCACCATGGTAAATAAACATTGTAAAGAGGGAAATTTTGAAAATAATAATAATAATAATAATAATAATAATAATAATAATAATAATAATAATAATAATCTTCAAATACTCAAAACTGTCTCAATAATAATAACAAAATAATAATAAAAAAATAAAAAAAAAAATTGAAAAGCATTAGAAATTGACACGTAAACTGGTTTCATGGATTTCTCAAATAACTTTTGTGACCTCTTAAAAATATTAAATTAATATTAAAAAAAAAAATAAAGTAAGGAAAATTTTAATTAAGTAAGAAAAATAAATGGAACGGGAGAATTAATTAATTATACGCTAGCTAATGAACTATTTTATTTTAAATGAAAAATACTACTTGTAAAATTTTGAACTATTATGATAGATTAGCGTTTGAACCCGTGTTGTACGGGACAAAGGTATTGTAATGTTACTTAAACTCGAAAGAGAAGTCTAAATCATGCCTTTTAGATAAAACATTCGATGTCTACATGAAGGAGAAGCTTAGTAATATCGTCCAATGCAGCAGTAATAATACCAAAAAAATAGTGTCGTGTGTTGCATGATCAGAGATTTTGTCAAATAAATAGCTCTTAACAAAAATATACCTTAATTTTTTTTATAATATACTCCCTTCATAATACATGCTATGTAGACTCTTGGAATACAGTATACCAAAAACTATTTGGGTAAAATCTTAATTTCTCCAGTTGAACAAACACTATTTCCTACCGATAAATGGTAAACCCTCGGGGCACAGTATGTCCTAAACTACTGGATAATAGTATACCATAAACCACAGGGGCAAAGTCATAATATTACAATTGGAACAAACACTAAACCCTGCCGATAAATATTAAATCCTTGGGGGACATTATGCCCTAAACCATTGGAAAAAAAGTATACCATAAATCACAGGGGTGAAGTCTTCATTTCACTGCTGATAAATATTAAATAATCGGGGTACAGTATGCCCTAAACCACTGGTTGATACTCGTACACGTCTCAAACATGTTTATCAAAAAATATTCTAAAGTTATACCACTCATATAATATCCATTTTTATATAATATCATATTAGGTAGTTGTATACTACTACTTATTAGTTAGTATTTAGGTACCCGAACTTATTTAAATGTACCATGCCATATTTATTTAAATATCAACCGCTCATATTCGAATCTGCACCGTTTAAAAATTTATTACTATATTTGTAACTACTCCAAAATTATTTATCAATATGCTTAGGGTAAAACAGGGTAGCAGGAAATATAATTATTAGAGATAATCAATATCGATGTTAGGATTACCCGTAATTCGTATCCACTTAAATGTTCACCATCCGTGATCGGACATATCCAATTTAAAAAATTCATGATAATACCATCCCAAACTTATTATTGTATTGCATCCCATATGCTTGGTTAATGTTTACCTAAGGGTGAAACGAATCGATATTAGGACCGATGAAAGAATTACTCACATGTAATATATTTATTTCTTGGTTTCATTTCTATAAGAAAAATTATTTACACAGATTCTATTCATAAATTGAAATAATAAAAAATTAATAGATCGTTCACTTAAAATTGTTATTATATTTTTGAAAAATGAAAACCTTCTCTCATACATTTTTATAAATTTCCTAAAAACTATATTTAAACCTAGACATAATTTGATTATAGGCATTTCATTTATTTAAACCTAGACATAATTTGATTATAGGCATTTCATTTAATTATATTATAAGGGAGCTTCCTATAACCTTTTATATATATTTCTCATAAATTAGTTGTAATCAAACCAATGATTAATTTCTCAAACCATCCCCCGAATTAGTCGGTTTATGGATCGGATACCGACACATCAAAAAATACTCGTAAATTACTCATACTCATTTAATACTATTTTAAAGTATTTTTTTATTGATTAAAATTAATATTTTAATTGAATTTATACTATTACTGATTGAATATAAAATAAATGTAATACAATTCTATTACAAAAATATGACCTAAACCCTAATTTTATAAGTTATTATAATAATTAAATAATATTATCCTAAACCCTAAACCATATAATTAAAAATTAATTCAAATTGTTTAGGAACAGTTAACATAATTTGAAAAAATAAATTCAAATATTAACATAATAATTTGAAATAATTAAAATTAGTAGTAGTTATATATTATATTTAATAAAAAAATAATATTAAGCACATATATAAGGAATCATTAATTAAAAATTAATTCAAATTATTTAGGAACAATTAATATAATTTGAAAAAATTAATTCAAATATTAACATAATAATTTGAAATAATTAAAATTAGTAGTAGTAATATATTATATTTAATGAAAAAAATAATATTAAGCACACATATAAGGAATCATTAATTAAAAATTAATTCAAATTGTTTTGGAATAATTAAATAAGGTATCATTTTAAATTAAATAAGATATCAGACAAAAAAATCAATGGTCAAAATCTAATATCATAATTGTGATGAATGGATTACATTAAATAATGTGATGAACGGATGAGATTAAAAAAAAGTTTAGTAATCAAAATCATTGGTATAGATTAAAAATTGATTCAATTTTGACTTTTAAAGTGTGTTTTATTTGATAGATAGATTGATTGATAAAGTAAGAAAAATAAATGGAACAGGAATAAATGAAAAATATTTTTTTATATATTAAAAAATAATTTTACATGATAAAATAATAATAAACCGGGATTATAAAATACTGTCTCTTAGTTTTAATGCAGTCAATATATATATAAAACGGTAATTTGATGGCTATTAATTTATTTGGAATGAATTTAATTTAAATAGAGTGAGGCTTGCGTGCGTCCGAGAACACATTCCGTGAGCCTTTAGAAATTTAGTATTATGGGTAATGGTACATTGCTTTGGTCTAAAGGGTATACACTTTAATTAATAAAAGATACACCATTTTGTTCTAAAGGGTATACACTTTTCATTAATTTTTTTTTCTTTAGAAAATAAAGGCTACACACTTTTATACTAAAGAGTATACAATTTAATACAAAATTTTAAAGGCGCACGGAGTGTTGTTCATGCGCCCAGATATACATAATAATTTTCTTTAGAAAATAAAGGGTACACATCTGTATACTAAAGGATATACAATTTAACACAAAATTCTAAAGGTGGTCCGTACGCACGGGTGCACAGAAGTTTTTGCCATTTAAATATGCATATTTTGGACATTTAATTTGCCCAATTTGAGTATAAAAAAACCAATGTGCGAATCTCATGTAATAAGATGCATGGTTACATCAAAACCATTTTATTTATTTTTTTATTAATTATTTGTAATTTTATTAAAGACATTTTGTTAATTATTTAAAATTTTTATTTAAAATATTAATATTTTTCATGATACTACAAATTATTAATAAATTAAAAATTATAATATAATTTAACGATTATCACTTTTCATCCATGCGTTGCACGGAAAGAATTAAAGTGTATTACAATTATATATACTTTTATATTTAATTTTTTTTATTTTAACCATTATATATATATATATATATATATATTTATTTATTTTTTTGATTATTTGTTTATTTATATAAATATATTTTTTATAACATAACATAATTTTATATTTATCAATTAAATCGCATTGTTTATACGCTTATTTTTTATAACATTAAATTTGATTCGGTATTTAAGATAAATAGAGTATATATTAACTTTCTAATATTAATTATATTAATTTTTTATTTTAATTGATATCTATTTATTTTTAAAAAAATAGATATACTCTCTCTGTAAAACTCAATTACTCTTTTTTAAGAAAGATATAGTATACTATAATTTATATTTTATTTTTAATTGAATAATAACATATGGATAAAATAAAATATAAAATATTATTTAATATAATAAATTATAAATATTAAAATAATATTTATGGAGACGATTGTAATGAAAATAAAATTGATAGAAAAATTAAAATAAATCACAAAAATTTGAAAATAAATTTCATACGTTAATCCTAAAAATTTAATTAAAAGAATATTTATAAAGACGGTTCTAATGGAAATATAATTGCTTTAAATCTTCAATTCTAAAATTACTAAAATTAATTTTAGATTGTCCAAATTCATCACTCATGGTGACTTTTTTTTTAATATGATTGAAGCTACAAATAAGATCAAATAAAAATAAGAACAATAAGGTTAAAAAAATATAAATATAGACTTTATAAAATATAAATAAAACAATTAAAACGAAGAAAAAACATAAATCATAAGATAAACGGAAAAAAAATAATACCTCAAAGGAGAATGATTAAATCTGAAAATAAGATCAAATAAAAATATAAAAGATAAAATAAATTAAAGTATAAAATAGATTTTATAATCAATAAGATTAAAAAAATTATAAAACAGGATTTATAGAATATATAGAATATACAAAAATGAAGAAAAAAATATAAAAATTATAAGATAAACGAAAAATTGAAAAGAAGAATGATTCCTCAAATGAAATGATTGAACCTGAAAATAAGATCAAATAAAAGTATAAAAGATAAAATAAATTAAAGTATATAAATAAGGTTTATAGAATTATAAAGAAAATACAAAAATCGTAGAGAAACGAAAATAAGATAACAAAAATTAAAAAAGAAGAACGATACTTCAAATGAGAATGATTGAACTTGCACATAAGATCAAATATGAGAATGATTGAACATAAAAATAAGATAAAATAAAAGTATAAAAGATAAAATAAAATAAATTATATAAATAGGGTTTATAAAATCATAAATAAATAAAAAAAATGAAGAGAAAAAAAAAGATAACAAAAAATAAAAAAGAGGAATAATACCTCAGAGAATGATTGAACATGCACATTAGATCAAATCAAAGTAAAAGTAAAGTATACTCCATCTGTCCCATATAAAGAAGATCTTTTTTCCATTTTGGTCGTCCCACCCAAAGGGTTCCATTTCCTTTTTTACACACATGAAACCCACAGGCGCCCTCTAATACAATTAAAATATGAAGCACACACTCCCACTAATACAACTACCAACTATACATTAAATAATAATACTCTTTAATCCACGTGCAAAAATTGGAACGGAGAGATTAAAAGATAAAACAAATTAAAGTAGATTAGAAATAGTATGAAAGTGAAATATAGAGAAGAAAAATAAGAAGCAAAATAATAATAATAATAATAATAATAGAGCAAGGATTTGATTAGGTAATGAAACATTTTATATAGAATGATTTGAAAGGATGAACGATTGTGATTGAAAGCAATCAACGACATAGGAAAAAAGGTGGAAAATTACCAAAGATTGCATTGTAAGATTTGATATTATTAAAATTAGTATATTGATTGAAAATCAGTAGAATATATGCCAATAATATTTTTCATATTTATCAAATTTATTTATATTGTTAATTAAAAAATAAATAAATAATTTATTATTATTAGCATAAATAAGATCCATAATTGAGATCATAAGTAATAGATGGTCAAGATTAAAATTGAATGAAAACTAAATTTAATAAAATTGAAAAGGTGGAGAAAAATTGAAGATAAAAATAGAAATTAAGTTTATATATATATATATATATATATATATATATATATATATATATATATATATATATATATATATATATATATATATTTTGATATATAAATTAAGTATATATTGATTAAAAATTAATCAAATATGCCAAAACAATATCTCATATTTATCAAATTTATATTGTAAAATAAAAAAGTAAAATTTAAATAATAATATCAATTATTAGTATAATTAAATTTTATGATTGAAATCAATAGCAGCATTTGGATGGTTAAGATTAAAATTGAAAAAAAAAAGTAAAATTTAAATAATGAAATTTATTATTATTAGTATAATTAAAATTTTTGAAATTAAAGGTATTAATTGGACAGTCAAGATTAAAATTGAATTATTTCTAAATAGAGTAAAATTGAAAACAGAAGTAGAAATTTATGTTTACTTTTATATATGTATCCATAAATTTACAATTTAAATGAATGTGATGAGGAATTTTTTTTTAATCCATTGATCTTATTCTTAAATATCGCCTCAAAAAAGTAGACTGAATAAAGCGTACAAAAGAGAGGTCAAAATTAATAACGTAAAATGATTGATATCAACTAATGTAAGCGAATTAAACCGTTCGCAAATTATTCGGGTCTCGATTTGATAAAGTGCTCGTTCAAGCTCGTTCGTTAACCTTAACAAACCAAACTAAACTTAAATTTTGAGCTCGAATAGTCTATCAAGTCAAACTCAAGCTTAAGAGTGTTCGCCTTGAAAGCTCGCGAACATATTCGTTAATGAGCTCGTTAATGGCTCGCAAACGTGATCATAGATTTTATAATAATTTTTAGTATTATATATTATTATTTATTTATTTATATTCAATAATTAAATATTTTATATTAAACCACACAAATATGATAATAATATATGTCATTATTTAAATATTTTTGTAACGTTTATTATTATATTTTGTTAGTTTATTTATTTAATATTATGAATAACATTAGATGTTTATAAACCAAAAGTTCTTTTAATATTTACGAACAAAAATATTTAAATGTTCATGAAAAAATATTCATAAATAAGTTACTTTATGTGTTTGTGAACACGTTCGTGAGCCTTAACGAACAGTTTGAGTTCGAGCTCGAGTTTGATATTTTTTTTTCTTGACGAGTTTGAGCTCGGGCTCGAGTTCGATAATTTCTTAACAAACCTTATTCAAACCTAGTAGTGTTTGACTTGATTCAGTTCGATTACATCCAACTCATAAATTATGTCTTCTAGTATTTACTCATTCTTCCCACAAAAATAATTACACATTTCCGTTTTGAACTCTCGCTTTAATAGTTATGATTTTATTTTTTAAAAATGATCCACACAAATTAATTATATTTCTCTTCATTGATCCACACATTATATTAATATATCTACCAATTTTAATTAAAATATTATTTCTCTCACTTCACTATACATTAAAATATATTCTCTTTGTCTCATACTTAACTATATCATTCCTTTGTAATTTACAAAGAAATGATACAGATAAGTATGAGACGAAGGGAGTATTTCTTAACATTTTCATATAAAAAAAACATAACTATTACGATTTGAGACCGAGAGACAGTATATAGAACTAGTAGAGCTAATCTAGCTAGCCCACAAATAAAAGATTAAAATTGAAAAATCATATAGTTCGATTATTGTGATAAGATATATTCCCTCTTTACCCGTGGAACGAAAATTTTAATTTGTGTCGATATGTATGAGCGATGCATTTTTCTTTTTGTAAAAACAACCCACGCAAAACAAATAAATATTATTACTTCTATCACCCACAATTAGGTTTTTTTTTTTTTTTTTTTTTTTTGTCTGACCCAAAATAAAATATACATTCATTTTTTGATAGATAAGATCCACGCAAAACAATTATTATATCCACAGAGGTCCACATACTACATTACCCACTACACATTTAAATATATTTATCTTACTTCACTAAACATTAAAATATTATACTCTTTAGGTTAATACTACTGTGCACCTAGGTGCACACCAAAATACGGTGCACCCACTTTCATGAACGTATAAAATTATAAACAAAAATATATACAATTATAAACAAAAATGTATACAATTTGTTTGTTAGTTTTTTTAATAAAAAATTGAGTGTAAAAAAGTATACAACTATTAAAAAATATGTACTATACACTATTGAATAAAAAGTTATACAAATATAGATGCTAGTTTTTTTTTAATGAAAAATTGAGTGTGAAAAAAGTATACAATTATTAAGAAACATGTATACAAAATAGAATAAAAAATTATACACACATGAGTGTACCCTTGCACCGGAGTGCACCTAATATCAACTCTACTCTTTAATCTGCAAAAAGCAAATATAAGTGCGTAGTTTCGGGATGAAAGGAGTATATCTCTTAATTTACATGGAAAAAAAAATACAACACTTTTAAAAAAACAGAGGGAATACTTACTAAATAAAAGGGCAACGTCCCATCATACGGATATAAATGAGATACTCTCTCCATCACATTGAAACGTATGCGCTTCTTTTATAATTTACAAAGGAAACACGTATATTTTAATGGGACGAAGGGAGTATTATATTTATTATAATATAGGTAAAATATATTAATTGGTACAAGTCAATAATCACACTTTAATATATCATACATTATATTTTAAATATATATTTTAACTATTAATAAACATACTTCTAATCAATTTTAACCGGTTCCAAGGCTATGCCTTCCTTGAGGTGCGTGAGACGGTCAACCCAGGACCTGAATATATGTAAAGTATGTTTATAAATTATTTTATTTAAATTAAATTGGATATATTTTACTAACTCTACTAAAATTATTGAAATCAATTATATTATCGAAACAATAATTTCCTTTTTTTTTTCCCTTTAGCAGCTATAAATACACACAATTTTTTTTGGGAGAATTGAAATAATATACAAAATTTATTATGCAATATCTTTACTAACACTTTTTTATTTTACTATCTTTTTTATAAAATATTGTACTTTTTTTTTGACATATTTACCCTTACTATTCAAAATCAATACCCAATGTGTCTCCTGTTTAGGTCAGCCACACGGGTCCATCGGTTTCGATATGAGTCACTGTGTGGGTCACCCACACGGACGGCGGCGGCCTGACGGTGGGTGTGGGTCACAGTTTGGGTTTGGGTGTGGGTCACCCACACGGCCGGCGGGCCCGACGGTGGGTGTGGGTCATCCGCACGGCCGGCGGTAGGTGTGGGTCACGGTGTGAGTCACCCACACGGATGGCGGCCATTGGCGGTGGTTGCTGGCGGCAGTGGGGTGTGTGGATGAATGGGTTTAGACTTAGAATTTTTTTTTAATTTTGGTGGAGGGGTATAATGATCTTTTTAGGGGAGATTTGGTTAAAAAAGATAAAAGTTTTTTTGAGTTGTTGGTAATGATTTTTGGATATGGAGAGTTGGGTATATTTGCCTATTGGCACAAATTTTTTTATCCTTTTAATTCTCAATTTTATTTGAATTAAAAAAAATTATACGTTTTTCTTGAATTTATATTATTCTAAAAATTGAATAATATTTTAAAATCAAATTTCTTTTAGTACTAAATTGTGTTTAACATAAATACTTTGAATATGAAAAATAATTATGCAAACTGGATTTATAGATAACCTTTGTTCCTACCGATTTCACTTTAGTATAAGAAAAATTATTTTTAAAAAAGATAAACTATTATTCTTCTAAATAAAATATATTATTTTTTAAAAAATAAATTGTTAGGTACGAAAGAGTAAGTTTATAAAAACATGATTAATATGTGAACTCAATTCACATACCAACTCTTTGAACTATGGTTCAAACTTTAAAGCATTTATAGTAATTTTGATTTAATATAATTAAAATAAAATTTAGGGGCCTCATTTAAAAGTTCGACTCAGGCCAATACTTTTATAGGATCGGCCCTTACCGGTTCCTTATATATATATATATATATATATATATATATATATATATATATATATATATATATATATATATATATATATATATCATGAGTTGGTCTGTTGTGTTTTCACGTGCACAGAGTGTATAAGGGTACACTATTTTATTCTAAAGGATATACATTTTAACTAATAAGGGTACAATATTTCATTCTAAAAGGTATACATTTTTCATTTAAATTTTTTATTTTTTTCAAAAAATAAAAGGTTGCACGTCTTTATACTAAAATATATATAATTTAGTATTAAAGAGTATGGGCGTACGGCGTGCCCCGAGACACATAAGTTTTTGCCATATATCATTCACACAAATTAAATTGTATATATTTTTATTCATAATTGTATAATATGTTTTTATTTATAATTTGTATACAGATGTGTCCAACACGGTGTGCTAATTTTACACATGTATAGCGTAGCTGCATAAAGCAATACTGCATTATATAAAATATAAATTGAAAAAGTTGCAATCAACTTTAATTTTGTTTTTTTTACAATTGCCAAAAGCTTATCTTGATGAGGACTGCCGACGTGAATGTGGGGTAAGGATAAAACCATCCAAATTTATTAAATGAAAAAAAAAAGGGAAAATAGATTTTTTCGTCCGTTAACTTTGTCCAATTTTGAATTTAATTCATAAGTTTTTCACTTTTTAAAAATCGTCCATTATATTAGCAAAATTTTGAAAATCGTCCATTATATTTGAAAATTGTGAAAATGGTCCATCATGTTTACCAAGTTCAACAAAATCGTCCGTTTCAACAGGTCATTAGCAGGTTATTCTAAAAGATAAAAATAAAAAATATGTAATATTATAAAATAGCCCCCACTAAGAATTTATATTATACTTCCTCCGTTCGTCCGGAAGAGGACATTTTGCTTTTGTGTACGTTGATTGAGAAGTATTGTTATTTAATATGTAGTGGTAGTTGTATTAGTGGGAGTGTAGACCCCATATTTTAATTGTATTAGTGGGTGTGTGTGGATCCCATCTATGTAAAAATGAAGTGACCCTCTATGAAACGGACGACTAAAATAGAAAAAAGACCCCCTTTAGAGCGGATGGAGGAAGTATCAATATTTAGTTAAATTTGCTCTACTTTAGTATTGAGATTAATATTATTTGTTTGGTATACGGAAGTGAAAAATGAAAAATGAAATAAAATTGGTTAAATAAAAATATGATATAAATTAATTTGAGTGAAAATATTTAAATGACCTGCCATAGCAGGTCAAAAGACCAAAATGTTGAATTATATGAAGTTAATGGACTAATTTCAAAATTGTTCTAAAATTAACGGACTAATTTCAAAATTGAAAAAGTTAATGGACTAATTTCAAAATGAGTGAAAGTTAACGGACGAAAAAATCTATTTTCCCAAAAAAAAAAACTAGTACTAGCTAGTATTTATGACGGATTTTATTATAAATTATTATTTACTCTCTCCGTCCCGCACCAAGTGTGCATTTTGTTTTTTTGCACATAAATTAAGGAGTATTACTCCATTATTTAATGTGTAGTGGGTAGTTATATTAGTGGGAGTGTGAGCCCCATATTTTAATTGTATTAGTTGGTAAGTGTGGGACCCATGTATATAAAAAAGGAAAGAGAACCTTTTGGGTGAGACGACCAAAATAGAAAAAATAGACCATTGGTGTGGGACGGAGGGAGTATAAATTACCATTACCATTTAAGTTTACAAATTATGTGTTTTAATAGGTAGTAAAATGTTTTGCTCATCACATAAATATACTAAGTACCATGTTACCATTTTAATATTGTGATTCGAGACTTATTCTTTTATTTTTTAAGTTTATTATCATTACTTCATCCATATTAAAATCAAAGATGTATAAAGGTGTAATAGACCAGATTCAATTCCTATTGTGAATGAATTAGGGAGAGATATAAGGAGGCTTAGGAGAGGGTAGTAAGGGTGCTTGGTAAAATAACTACTAACTATATTAACAACTAATATTTATTGATAAAAAAAATTATCATGCCAACATTGTACGAAATTATCTCACATTATATCAGGGGGCGGATTTACTTGATGTCAGCCCCGGGCTGCCCACGAAAAGTCCATTACATTATATATAAATAAATTGTATTTTTAAGTTTAGAAAATAAATGTCTTCTCAAATTATTTTATGAGCCCATTACAATAAATATTAAAATTTAGTCAATTCTCCATCCACCTTTGAAAGAGTGATTTGGTGTGTAAGTATAATTAATATATATATATATATATATATATATATATATATTAATTAATTAATTATTATTATTATTATTATTTTTAATAAACTTAGCTCACCCCACCACGGAATTCTAGATCCGTCACTGCATTATGAATAAATAATAATAATATTTTAATAAAAAGTGGTACTTAAATTTATAATGAAATTTGATAATGTATAAAGAATTATTTTATGAACAATTTATAGTACAAAATAAAAAATAATAATATTTTTAATAAAAACTAATATATTATAGTATAATTTATATCTTTAATAAAAAATAATTATTTTAAAAAATATATAAATAATGTCACGTGATACAATGCCCCGCAATTGTTATGGCTATTATTTTACTTGTGGTTAGAACTTACTACTACTCCTGCTCCATAGAATGTCTCCTATTCAAGTGAGTTTTTTAAAGTTACATTTCAAAAATCTAGAATTTGAAAACTATATAAATTATTTTGAGTTTTTTTATTAAGTGAAATTTAATTTTACATCACATCAATATAAGATTATGAGTGATAATTTGTGTATACGAAATTATTATTTGATATGAAACAAAATAATTGAAGATGACAAATAATATTAATTGAGAATAAAATAATTTATTGACATTTGTGACTTAGAATCAATAAAATTTGTAATTGATTATTATTATTATTATTATTATTATTATTATTATTATTATTATTATTATTATTATTATTATTTTATTTTATAACTTTCCTTCAGAAAATCACAACTAGAGAATATTGGTGTAAGATTTCAAATAGTATTTTAAAGGTATTATTACTGATACGCGTAAGTATAGCCTAATTATAAATAAATAAATATATTGATATAACATAAATATTAATATATACATAACATATTTTTTCTTTTTTAGCATTACTCTTATTTACAATCATTAATATTCAACATTTGTATTTAACAATAATTTTATTGAACACTAATGTATACTAAATCAGATAATGGGTGAGAGAATTAAGGAACAACCATTTCTTTAATTTAATCGCGTATTTTCTATTTCTCTCTTAACAATGCACATTAATGTATATTATATTGAAATTTTAATTGTGTATTTGTTTTTTTCTCATGAATGCACACTACTATACATTAGTAAGAATACTTAATCGCATATTGTTGTTTCTCTCTTAACAATGCACACTAATGTGGAATGCACATTATTTTTGGTTTTTTCAATTTGATCGAAAAACAATGGATGCTATTCAAGGAATAACCCATTCTTGAATTTAATCACGTATTTTTTGTTTATCTCTTAACAATAAACATGAATATATATTATACTGAAAATTTAATCGCATATTTGTTTCTTTCTCACGAATGCACACTATTGTTTATAAGTAAGAATAATTAATTGTGTATTTTTGTTTATCTCTTAACAATGCACACTAATATGCGGATGGTATGGATATTATGGGCAAAATAAAATACTCCCTCCGTTAGCTTCTAAGGTGTCAATTTTACTATTTTTGGCGTCCGGTTCGAATGTATCCATTTTTTATATTTAGTAAAAAAGTACACAATATGGCCCATCACTTTTCTCTAATACAATTACCCACTTTACATATAATAATAATAATACTCCTTAATCCACGTGCAAAAAGCAAATGGACACCTTAAAACCGGACGGAGGGAGTATAATTTTGTATTTATCAATAATTTTTTGAAGCGAATGTATCATTTAGTAATATTTAAATACGTTTTGTACTTAGTAATTACTGATCCTATTTCAAATTGGCATTTAAAATAAAAAATAGAATTAAGTATATGTTTGTACAAAACTCAATACAAACATAGATTGTTTCTAATTTTAAGTGGGTTTTAAAAGTTGATTTTAAAAATCAATGATTTAGAAATATACAATTAGCCTTGATATTTTGAAATGCACTATTAAAAGACTTTTCAATTGGAGAGGTGATAGACGTTTTTTACGCACTTCAATTAAATCCTCAAGTATGAAGAATATTAATTATAGCGGCAAACAATCAAGTTAAATTATTGATCCCAAAAGGACAGTCAATTATTTATATAGGTTATGAAAAGGTAGTGGTGGAAATTGATTCTAAAATAGTCTATGATGCTCTGCAAAAGTCTAGCACATATGATTCAGTGTTTTATAATTTTTTGTTTACTTGTAAAATTGTTCTTTCCTCTTGTCCATTATTTTTGGTCAAGCATGTTCAACGTAGTGCCAACCTATTGACACACCGTATTGCTAGGGCAACACGTTCTTTCTGTAGCCCTCATTGTTGGGTCGAGCCTCTGTCATGTGTGGATAGCCTTTTCGACAGCTTCTGTTCTTGCAATTTGAATTAATGCCATTTTCTTTTGCTTTCAAAAAAAGACGTTCAATTTAAGAGGTGATAGACGTTTTTTAAGCACTTCAATTAAATCCTCAAGTATGAAGAATATTAATTGTAGCGGCAAGCAATCAAGTTAAATTATCGATCCCAAAAGGGCAGTCAATTATTTATTCTCTAATAATTACCAACTATCAGAATTAAGTAATCGATTTTCAAGAGTTGTCAATTTAATTAACTAAGATAGTGAAATAATAAATAACTCAATAAATAAAGTAAAGAAAAATAATTCAAGTGTGAATCAAGAGACAAACAACAGTTCTAATGTATCAGGAATAGATCAATTAATTTGAATTTCTAGATTTTCAATTATTCATTTATGCAGATTTTATGAAAATACACCACATAACCATGTTTTTCCACCGGATATGACCTGATTCAAAGCTAACAGTATAATCTGGTTTAAATCCTAAGGTGTGCGAATATTACCAAGCCCCTTTCCTAGATACCAATCAATGCAAACAATAATACCTCCAGATGGCAAATTTGACTAACAAGATATTTTCTGAAAGTATTACAAGGCTCTATACACTTCCTACTTGAAAGTCTTAATTGCATTCTTCCACTAAACAGTTCAAGTATTTGATTTACCAGTTCATGGGATTAGAGTGTTTATAGAGGAACTACCTTAACCCCTAACAGATAGTCAATAGCAATTATGAACGCACATAAGCTAACATAATAAATCAAGCATTATAGCGGATGACATGAATTTACTATGAAGATGTTACGAAGCAGATAAGTAAGTCTGAATAAAATAAGTAAAATCAGAATGTCAATTACATAAAATCCCAATTTCGATCTAGGTTTCCAAATCAATTCAATCTAACCATCTAACCCTAGAACTGTATAAGAAATTAGCCCATGAGGTTACAAACAACACTCATGACTATGCATTCATTCCAAAAATCAAGATAAAAGGAAGGAAAAGATAAGAAACACAAAACCCTAGCGTAAGCGTAGTTCCACGTTCCTTCTCCGTCTCTTTGATCATCCGATCTCCCTCAATTAGCACTTGGAACCCCCTTGAAGATGGATGGATGATGAAAGTCAGATTTGAATCTGATGCGTATGGAATTTATGAGAGAAGTGGCGATGAATGTGAGCGGGTCCCCCTCAATTATGTGGTGATTCCCCTTTTTATGTCTTGGACTGTTGTAAAGCTTTTTTCGCGTCGATTCTAAGCCAAAACACGATCTGAATGGTGTAAATACAGTGCTGTATCGAACAGGCCGCGACTGGACCCTAAAAGCACCCACTCGGCACCCTGCTCGAGTTGTGCTGGGTCTAGATGTTGCCGAGCAGTACCGAGCCGCATACGGATGAAAAGCTAATGTCTCGAGGATTCCATAGGACCCCAACTCAGCCAAAAAGTCAACCAAAGTGGGTCCAACTCGAGCCGAGCTGCCTCCCGAGTGGTCTGCCGTGCTGCAGGCTGCATTGCGCGATCTCACCATTTCGAGCATAACTTCCTCATACGAACTCTGATTTGAGTGATTTTTATGCCAAAACGATCATATCTTTCGTGACTTTCCAAAAATATATCATATGAAAAATTTGAACTTCTACACGAATACAGAAAAATCTCACAACGTCAACGTGTGTTTTTCAGCATTCCTTCACAATTTCACTCTTCATTCCAACTTTAAATTTTTGATCATATTTTACCCTTCAAAACTCAACAAAACACCTTAGTAGCATTTTAATTATGCAAGATATAAAAACCACGCCATTCTACATGAAATCATGGCCACATTCTATCAAAAATGTATAATGTGAGACCTAAAATACGTGAAATTCCACTCTCAACAAGAGGCCTCTCTAATACGATTTCTGTTATATTTTGATGTTACATCTTTTATTATACGCATTAGATGAATATTCAGGGAGAAAAATCTCAACGTACCTTTCCCTTTATGGTTAGTATTTTTCTTTTAGAAAATATAAATTTTATTTTATGCTACGTATCAATCATCCAAAATCTATAATAAAAGAGGTAACACCAAAATATAACAGGATTCGGAGTTCCGTACTGCCCTAATACCGATCTCTATTCAACAATATTTTTGTAGTGTATATATACATATATTAGTATATTAATTTAAATTGTTTAATCAAATGATTTGTTATTTAAACGATGAACTTAAAAGGTGAAACATGAAAAGTGGCAGTTAATTAATAAAAAGTTGCCTCATTAACTTCAGAAACACTCTTATAAATCCGATTTACATAAATTAATATGTAAATCTTGATCTTTTCTTACTCTAAATCTTGTGGTCCTCCGTTCCAATTTTATATATCCTATATATTGCTCGGGGTTTAAATTAAAGGGAAGACCACAAGATTTACACTGTAAACTCGATTGATCACAGGAGACTAACTCCATTAACTTAATGCATAAACACTTGTATAAATCGAGTTCACTTTTTAAAACTCTGTGGTCCCCTTCTCTGAATAAATGTAGCAAAGATGTTTAGCATATCTTTTATTTTTTTGTAACAGGAGTAAAAGCAGCAGTAGGCGAATCAAGAATATAGAGCCCGCGATCAAGTTTGCCTATGGCGAGTAGCTGGCCTGTGTCTAGGTTCATCATTCTCAAACTTCACAGCCGCTCAGTTGGCCCAAGATCCTCTTTCGAACTTCCACACATTATTGGCACGGGCTCAAAGTCACGAATTATTCCAGAAAGTCGTTGATGACTCTCCGATTGTCCAGCCCGCCTTCACTGCTGTTACACGAGGACGAGGCAGCAGCAGTTCTGGTCCTTCTTTTTACCGCGGTCGCGGTAGTAACAATAATCGGGACCGAGGCCGCGGACAGGGCCATCGGAACAAAAATTTTCGGCCTCCTTTCTGTCAGCTTTGTCTCAAGAAACTGATCATCAGGCGTTTGATTGTCCGCGCCATTTTGATCGAGACTTTGAACGACCCCACGAGCCCCTACAACAAACTTGGTTGAAGCATTTTCTAATAGATAATGTGTCGATTGGTTCTTGGACACTGGGGCTTCAGCACATATGACGTCTGATGTCAACCGTCTGAACTCTACCTCATCTTACTCAGGATCAGATCACGTCCAAGTTGGTAATGGTGAAACTCTCTCAATATCTCATAAAGGGTCTTTATCTATTAGTAGTGATCTAACATTTCAGGGCCAGCCTGCATGTGAGGGGGCATGTTAGAGTGCATTAATTAAATATTAAATGGTACTCCTCTCTATAAGCTTAAACTTTTAGATGAGGTGGTCATTTAACACCTTCCAATCTTATGTACTCTATGTATTATTAAGGTGTTTAAATTAAGGGGGACCACAAAATTTATAAGAGTTTATGATGTAAACCCGGTTTACAAGAGACTAACTCAACTTAATGAGTATTGTCCCTTTCGCTTAATGATATTAATTAATTACTTTGAATAATATAATTAAGCGAAAGGGACAATACTCATTAAGTTGAGTTAGTAATATAATTAAGACGCTAAATCATAATCCAAGAGGTTTAATTATTAGGCCCATTTGAAAAGAAAAAAAAAAGAAAAAGAAAAAGAAAAAGGCCCATTTGAATTGTAAGTAATTAATAGATAATGACGGGTTAATTAATAATATTATCCAATGCTTGCATACCTAAGTACCAGTTAATCTTAATTAATCAAAATATTAATACTAAATTGGACTAATATTATTTTAATCAACTTTTCAACTGGCTCGTTACGACGGCATCCTGCAAGCAATAGATGTAATATTCCGACAATACAAAGCTAATTAATGTAATAATAAATGATTGAAAATGAATTATAGACGTCCTCGAAAATTATCACAAGTAATTTATGTATTATTTTGTTTTTTACATTTAATCTTTACATTTTAGTTTTTATATTGTAGTATTATTTTTATAGTTCATGTACTATTTTGTTTTTAGTTTTTTTTATATATAATTCATGTACTTCAAAATTTAATTTTAATTTTTAGAATTAAATGTTAATTCCGAGCAAGTTTTGCTTTAGACTATCTTAAAAATACACAGTTTCACATTTCTTTGTCGAACATATCATTTTTCATTAAAGAATTTTTTACTTTTAATTATGAACGATTTATTACAATTAATTAATCATATATTAAGTTTTATTTAAAATGTAATCCGTTCTTATTTATCTTAAGAGATTTATTTTGTGAGATTATTTCACACAAAATTTTACCCTTAATTTTTAAGATATAATTATATATTTGTATACCAATGCTACTATATTTTTAGCTTCGTGGTTCAAGTATATTTAATTTCATAAACACTCTTATAACTCGGTTTCCATAGCTAATTATGTGAATCTAAGTCTTTTCTGGTTCTAAATCCTGTAGTTCACTTTTCAATTTTATATATCTTATGTATTGATAGAGACACTAACTCATTTAGTTTTTACCATTGGAGAATATAATTTATTTTTACAAAATATTCTTAAAATATTTATTTTTATATTCATTATAAGTTACCCTAGCTATATGATACTCCCTCCGGCCACTTGAAAAGTAATCATTTGCTTTTTGCACGTGGATTAAGGAGTATTATTATATGTAAAGTGGGTAGTTGTATTAGATGGAAGTGGTGAGTCATATGGTGTATTTTTTACTAAATAAAGAAAATTGATACATTTGAAGTGAACATCCAAAATGATAAAATGAATGTCTTGTAAGTGACTGGAGGAAGTATTTTAATTTAATAAATTATATAATATTATTTATTTATTATTAAAAACTACTCTTTCCATTCCAAAAACAATTTTACATTACCATTATTTGTTTATTTCAAAATTAATTATTTCCACACTCTTGCAGAAAAGAAAACAACACTCAACCAAATAACTCTACAATACAGTACTTTTATTTTAAAATTTCGATAGTTCTCAACCCAAATAAGTCATAACTAATTTTATAATCTATTTATTTTTTATAAATACTAAAATACCTCTAAACATAAATAAATTGCACTAACGGTAAACTTAATTTTAGAAGGAAGCGAGTTGTTTATAAATTACTAATATATTCTATTATTTATAAATTTATTTAAAATAAAAAAATTAAATTAAAAAATAAAGTTAAATTAAATAATACAAGCACGATGGTAATACAGAGACTAGTTAAAAGCTCTCTAATTTTTTATTTTTTTTGACTAAAAGCTCTCTAAATTAGAAGTAACCTTTATTTAAAGGGTTTATTAATTATAGGTACGTTGTATTTACAACATACTTATTAATAAATACATTAATTTAATATAATTATTGTGCGATACATAATGATTTTTTTTCTCCCAGCATTATCCTTGTTCACAACGTTTAACATTCAACGTTTATATAGAACAATAATTTCGTTGAACACCGATGTACACTATTATTATACACGAATGTATACTATTATTATACTTATCACTCGAGATTTTAGGAGAGGGAATTTAGGAAAAAATTGTTTTCCTAATTCTCTCTGCGGTCACTTTCTTTTATTCATCTCTCTAAATGCACGCTGATGTACAAATTTTGAAAGAAATAATTTAGGAAAAATCGTTTTCCTAATTCTTTTTGTAGTCACTTTCTTTATTCATCTCTCTAAAATGCACGTTGATGTACAGATTTTGAAAGAAATAATTTAGGAAAAAAATCATTTTACCAATTCTCTCTGCGGTCACTTTCTATTATTTCTCTCTCTAAATGCAGCCAATGTACAGATTTGTCATCCTTCTTCTAATTATGACTTCATTCTTCATTTTGTGACAAGTTTTCGATTAATTAATCAAAATTCAGATTGATTAAGTACATTGTGCACACGCGTGTACAAATTAAGGTTGGTATTCAATGACTCTATCTTCGACAATTATTTATCTCACCTAAAACTGATGTATATTCATATAAATAGTTTATTCATTTTTTTATCCCCAAAAATTATTTATCTCAAATGAGTGCACAGTGATGTATATACATATAAATACTTAATCATGATTTTTTTTAATTTGCTTCACACAATGCACACAGATGTTCAGTAAGTATGGGTAATATGGGAAAAACAAAATTAAATTTTGTATTTGTGCGTAATTTTCTATAGCGAATATATGAATTAATAATATTTAAATACGTTTTGTACCTAATATTTATTGACTCTTATTTAAATTTTATTATTATAACATTTGATGCAATTTAATTTTAGTTTATGACATTGTGTATTTGTAATTTATCATTTTAAATATTTTATAAGTGAAATATTTTTATTTTAATTAATACATCTCTTGATCCATAAGAGTCTCATTTACTTTTGTATGTGGATTAAAGATAATACTTCCTCGGTCTCGAAAAATACTTCACATTTATTGTTTTATATTGTTTAAAAAGAAGATTTTCATTTACGAACTTTAATAACTTTAGAGAATATTATAGTATTTTTAGATAATAAAAAAATATAAAATAATGATATGTGTGTGAAAAATGTGTAATAAATTTGAATTAAAGTAATTTTTAAGGTTTTTATGTTAGGAAATTTTAATTTCCTACATAATCTAATTGTGGTCAATATATTATTATGCAATTATATTAGCTATTCAATTATTTTATGGACTTAATTAAGTGGTCCTATTCAGGTTAAAAGTTCATGGACTATAATAATATTTATATGAGTCAATTGAGTAGATACCCAATACTACGTAATTAGGTGATAATGGGTGACCTAATTAAAATAGTATATAAGGTTACCCGGTTATGGTCCCCAACATACTAAGTCGCACATGGTCTTTCCTTCTCCCTATCGGGAGGGATTACTGCGGTCCCATAAGGAATAAGGAGGCTTAGTTGAGGAATGTCATAAAACCACTGACCCCGAATTCGTGTTCCGCCTAGAAGACTCAATGGATTCAAGGTATGCCTCCGCTATACAGTTTAGATCTCGTTAATCATTTTAGAGTTTAAGGCGTTAGGATTTATGAATTTATTTCCTACAAGTGGTATGAGAGCCACCCTATATATGATTTTCTGAGATCTGATAAATTACTATTATTATTATTATATCATTGATTTAATATTGTGGTGATTAATCATATTAATTTCGATCGTGTTTGAAATGGAATTATAGTTGATAAATTCAGACGTATTTGGCTATTAAGCTTCTGGATATGCCTTACAACTTGTCGAATTGATATTAATCCTGTTGACTTTAAATAATATTGGGGATGCCAATTTATTTTAGAGTTTGTGCATCATGGCTAATTGATGGAATTATTTCTCTTTGATTATGAATTCTTTCAATAAAAATGAAAGTGTTTAGTACTCCATTTTGAAACCTGCGCCATTACGAAAGAACTCATTTATGTGACAGATTGTCATTATGCTATTTATCTTAATTGATTTTGTTATGAGATTTATTGGTTCTCAATTTTTCCTTATCGGTGTGAAAATGAAAATATAGTTAGAATCCATCGTACCATTATGATTCCATATATTTACATCTCTCATAATTATATTTTTGTGGCCTCTCGATTAAATAGTTGTATGACTATCTTTTATTCCATGGATATAATTGGAAGTGACATATTATAATTATTTTGAAAGTATGATATAAAGAAAATGGCATCGAATTGTTTTGTCATGTGGTAATGACATTTTATTTACATGTGACAAAACGTAAAAAGGAATTTAGTTCACTTTTGCCATTAATGGGAGGAGAAACTTTGACAATATGTTATGTACAAATTGATTAAATTTTATAGTGAATAGAAAGTTGCAGGATTAATTTTATTTGCATATATTGTTGATTCGATTTTGAAAAATTGTATAATATATACATTTGGGTTGTACTGTTTCAATATATATGCAATGGATCCAGGCCTAATCATCTTTATTATTTTTTATTTATGTGCATTTACTGACTGTACCATCCACACATATATATTCTTTTTGTGAATTAGGCATGTTCTTAACGAGAATGATTTGCAAGTAATGTGCTTTTAGTAAGTGGAATGGAGGTGAGTTAATTGCCTTAACTGAAAATGTGTGACTACCTCATCCTTATGGATTTATACAGCCAGTGACAAGACATCCTATCATGTTTAAGAATTTGGATTTCGAATGTGTACAGTTTTGATGTTATATAAATCCACATGCACTTGTATTCCTTCCATACTATGAATTATGCTACTTTCAAGTGATTTTGGTTCGATGATTAAAATAACAATTGATTTGAATATACATGTTGTAGCAATTTGATAGTATATTTAGTTCTTTATGGAGGGATGCTTATCAAATTTAGTTTATACTAAATTGAAATAAAGATTCCAATTCAGTTTAAGAAATCTTTCATTAATTTTAAATTTGGGTGAATCATCTAATATTCCCATTTCGTAGTGGAATTTAATTAAAATTTAAATTTGGGGAGATATTTTTTTAATGTCGTCAATTAAACATAAATATTTATTTTAAGTATTTGTTTAATTGGTCTAGTAATTTTTCAATCTAGTCAATCAAAGCCTGATGTTGCCATAGCAGCATCTGTGTGTGGAGTGCGACTTTATTGAAATTACATAGATGAGTGTGAAATTATTTATGTGTTCTGTGTTCGGCCCATAGGTAGGCACAATTTGACAAAATAATAACACACATGTGATAATAAGTATGTGATAAGTATTTAAAATTGTTCATGTGAACATCAGTCGGTCCATAGATAGACTTTTGTTTGACAGAACTTATTATCAGTACTTGATTATTACACCAAGATTACCCCTGTAGTTAATTTTTGTCCATAGACGAGGTTAATATTGCACAAGGTGTCTTGTGATGGGTCCCCAATTAATAATGTTGTGCAAGTGTATTTTCGTGCGGGTATTGATCGACCCAAAGGTAGATTAATATTTGGCCCAAAATACATAAGCACCTATGGTGGTAAATACGTGACAATAATTTAGCTTGACATGTGAGTAATAAGTCAGCCCAAAGGAAGACTATTGCTTGACAGTTTTTATTGTCAGTATTTGACAACTGCGTGAGAGCATCATTTAAATTAGTATTGTTGTCCAAAAACTTGATATTAATGTTGTGCTCGAATCCTCAAGATGATTCTAATTTATTTAAAATTTGAAAGATTATAAAATTTAGTGCAAGCATTATAATCAATTTGGATTAATTTTCTGTATAATCAAGAAGTCTGCTAATTAAGTTTAACTGATATCAACAACAAAATAATACATGATGAGAACTTCAACAATAAAGATGAGACTAGTAGACTTCAAGATAATTTAGCCTCAATAAAGTATAAGGGCAATAAAATAATACTCGTAAAGAAAGCTGCTAAAGACGAAATTAAAGTATAACATTTTGTTTCTCTTAAAGGCTTGTGGAATTGTCTTATAATACACCATATTAAAGTTGCTAAGTGTGTGTGTAGTTAAAAGGCATGACTGAACTCCATAATATATGGTTATTAATGGGAGAAATACTTAAGATTGCATCTTATGGTCTCAATAAAGTTTTAACTAAAGTAGTTGTGAGAACTCTTTATGAGTTTCACATATGGTGATATCCCACTAGAGCTAGATCATTGGGATCTCCTAAAGAAATTTGAACTCAAACAGTTATCAACTGCTTTATAGATTATGAATAAGGTTTTGTGATCCAAATTAATTGGTTCATATTTGAGACGGACAATACGGAATTCTGTGAGGATGATGATTTGGGGGAAGAATAATTAATATTAGAGACATTGTCTTTGAAGAGGAGTCTATTAGACCCCTACTTATGCTTTTAAGAATGTCCAAATTTAGAATATCGATAGGACAATGTCAATAATATTTAATGCATAATAAAATCAACAACCTCAAGAATTAATGCCATTAAGGAAACCACTAGAGTTGGTAGAAAAATAATTCGCATGATTATGTAGTTTTCTCCTAAATAATGAGAACACTATGGAATTAATGGTAGAACATTCAAACAATGTTCATCAAGCCATGCAAGGTCCAAATAATCTAAAGTGGGTTAATGTTATAAGTTATGAGTTTAAATCAATACGAGATGATAAGGTCCGCATCTTGGTAAAGGATTAGGCTCAAAATGAAAAGAAGACATTGTTTTAAGGAATTTTCTATCCGGTTAGTGAGAAAGGTTCTTTTAAGATAATCGTGACATTGGTATCACATTTTGATCTTGAATCACATTAGATGGATGTAAAGATAAAGTTTCATGATGGTAACATTGATGAAACGATCTCAACATTTTAAGAACTAAAAGGAAATCCATCTATGCATTCAAGAAAACTTTCCCATAAAGGAATCACAATCATCATCATCATGAAGTAATTATCTCATTTGATTTTGAGATAAATGTAAATGATTGTGTGATTCAGTGGGAGAATATTAAAGTTAAACTAAGGGAGACAAGTTGAGTCTCAATAAGGTGCCCTAAAGTTAAACTAAAGATTTAAGAAATATAGAAAATTTTCTATATGCTTTGACTATTGAAAGTTGTTGTATGATGAGGTCTGTACAAGACTTAATTTGGTTTCTGTAGTTGGTGTATTAAGTAAACATTTAAGTAACTCTAGTATGGATCTTTATAAAGTATTTACAGAGAACTAGGAATAACATGCTTGCATATCAAGGATCAGATTTGTTAGAGATCATAAGGAATTCTGATTCTAAGTTTGTTGGATGCCAATAAAGAATAAGATCCACTTCAGACTACATCTTCTGTTGGTCTGGAGAGCTATATAAGTAAAAGTGTTAAGCACACACTTGTAGCTCATTAACCATGACAACGGAATTAGTAGCAAGCTAAGGGCATTCAAACATGAAATAAAGGTTGCAAAACTTTGTTACATAAAGTTGATTGTGACAGTTAGTTCGCAGTAAAGTATTAACGACAAGACAAGAGTACTTATAAGTCAAACATATTGACATAGAATTTTTGATTGTTAAAGAAAGTGTTCTTATAGATAAATTTTGGCAGAGCATATTATGATAGACTCTAAATACAGATCCGTCAATCATATATTCAACGCCTTGTAATTTTATGAGCTAGCTACTCATGTGGGTGATATATGATTTTAGAATACATTAGTTCAGTGGGAGTCTATATTTGTTGCTCTTTAAAGTTTTTTAAGACACTTTGATTTGAATAATTTGGTTTTCTGCATAATAAAGTTGATGGTTTTAAATTCATTGTGAATTCACTAAAGTTAATTTTTCTATTTTGTAATATTTCACATTATGGATTGATCTCACTAAAGCCCAGTTGGAAATAGACATGATGTTGATCACGTTGCATGTAATTTCCATGCTACTCACCATATTTGATCTATGTCATTGAGTATATTGATATTGGTGATTGTCGGCGCGGTAGTTCCATATTAGTATATGAGAAGGACCAGATTGTTAAGTATAACCTGAAGAGGAATATCATAAAGTTGCGCAATTAAGGACTCTTGGTATAATTGCATTGGGAAAAATATATAGCCCAAGTGGGAGATTGTTAGAAAATTTTAATTTCCTACATAATCTAATTGTGGTCAATATATTATTATGCAATTATATTAGCTATTCAATTATTTTATGGACTTAATTAAGTGATCCTATTCAGGTTAAAAGTTCATGGGCTATAATAATATTGATATGAGTCAATTGAGTAGATACTCAATACTACGTAATTTGGTGATAATGGGTGGCCTAATTAAAGTAGTATATAAGGTTACCCGGTTATGGTCTCCAACATACTAAGTCGCACATGGTCTTCCCTTCTCCCTATCGGGAGGGATTACTGCGGTCTCATAAGGAATAAGGAAGCTTAGTTGATGAAGATCATAAAACCACTGATCCCAAATGCATGTTCTGCCTAGAGGACTCAATGGATCCAAGATATGCTTCTGCTATACAGTTTAGATCTCGTTAATCATTTTAGGGTTTAAGATATTAGGATTTATGGATTTATTTCCAAATATTAGATAAAACTATGTTTTTTATTTTTATTTTTATGTGTGAAGGAATTGGTAGAATAAATAAATGAGAGCGTGAAGGGTTATGGGAACAGAGAGAAAACTATTTTCTTGTAGTGGATAGTTATATATTAGTCGATAGTAATTTATAATTTATTTGTATTTTTTATTTGAAGTATTCAATTATATATTCACCATTCACGTAGAAAAAACTCGTAACTAATACGTGGGCTCCAAATTAAATTAAATTAAGTAAAAACAAAAAACATTATGGCCTATACAAGTTCAAAGTCAATACTCAAATGATGTTTCTTTAATGTGAAAAGATAGGTGTTAACGTGTAGTAGGGTACAGTGAATGAATAAAATTAAGTCTGCTCTTTTTAACGTTTTTTAACACATTATTTTCAAATTTTAAAATCTATTTAAAATAAAATAAAGAATATATATATAATTATTAAATATACTATAGCTGAACTTTTTTTTTTCTTTCTGCGTCTTCAAAATTCTCTAAAATGATGTGTAATTTTATTAATTTTTTAAAATTTTAATATATAATTTTCTTATTTACTTTCAATTAATTTCTTTTTCATATATTTTTCTTTCTGTTTAGTATAAAACCATATTAGATCTTTTAATTATTACTTTATTTATTTTATAATGAATAATCTGTGTCATAATTATACAACATTAATTATTGAGATTTTTTATAGCTAGACATTATATAATTACGATAAATTATAACTTTTTTTTTTAATAATGTGACATATAGCTTAATATGTGTGTAAAAGTTAATATAAACACATTCTTTTTAAAGAAATCTTGACTATATCTTATTCACTTTGAAAAAGACTTAAATTGATTTCAATTCCTCTTATACTTGAATTGATCGTCTTGTTGTTCTTGAAAAATACTTGAATCACTCTAAAGAAGACTTAAATCAATTCATTTCTTGAAAAATATTATTCTCTACTTGAATCGATCTTCTTGTTCTTCTTGAAAAATACTAATTGATCTTCTTGAAAAAAACTTAAATCGATTCTTCTTATTCCACTTGGAGAATACTTGAATTGATTATTTAACTTGAATAACATTTGAATCTATCGTTTTGTTGCTCTTGAAAATACTTGAATCACTCTAAAGAAGACTTAAATCGATTAATCTTATTCTACTTCTTGAAAAATACTTGAATCGATCTTTTTATTCCTCTTAAAAATATTATTCTCTACTTGAATCACATCCGTCCCACAAATTTAGGAATTATTTTAGATAATGGGGTTGACTAACCATAATTATATTATATTATATTATTAAATTATGAATAATAGGATGGATTGACCCATCTCATATCCGTCTCTCTTATAACATGTCTCACAAGAGAATCTCTCTTTATTCTATTTCTTTATTAAATTGATTATAATTAATTAATATAATTATTATAATAATATATAATTACTCAACAATTCAATACATATTCTTTTTATGGGTTTCTGTTTGATTTGATGAGTAATATACTTTATATCAATACACTATAAATTTTAATTTATCTCAATAAAAATATAAAAAATCATAAAATAGCAAATTCGAAGACGAATAATTATTTAATATTATTTAAAGAATATTAATTTATTAATTTGAAAAGTAATAGTTTATCATGTAAATAATAATTTTTTGTTAATATGCAATGAATTCACAAAATAATTTACCTTTTAAAATTATTTGATTATTAATTTATTTTTATATATTATTATACAGTTGGTCAAAATCATGATTATTATATTTTATTAATTGATATGTGTATATTTATATTTTATTTTATATTATACTTTTTTATTCATGTGAATTATAAAATTAAATTAATTTAATTTAAAATTGATGGCTTTTTTGTGTAATGCACGAGACATAATATTATAATATATCATTTAAAAGAATAAAATCTAATATATAATGTTATATATTCTCAAAATAATTTACATTATTAAAATTATTTAATTAATATAAAATTATTAATTAACTTAATATATTATTATCTATTATCATATTTAGCAAAAGAAATGTATATATTTATATTTTATTTTAATTTTTTACTTATTTAAATTAAAAAATAATATTAATATAATTTACAATTAATGTATTTTCCTGTGCAATGCACGGGCATAATACTAGTATATTATAAAATATAAGTATATCTTCACAAAGAATTTATTCGAATTGAAAATTTTATGTAATACAATCCCTCAATCCATGCTAGTATGTTCCTTTTTAGCAATAAGAAGATTAAGAACAAATTTATTTTAAATATATAACGAAAGAAAGTAATGATAAATATTGAGCGTTTTTATAAAATAATTTTTTAACATAATAAATAATCATATTTATTAATTATGTAAGATACTTGCTTATTTCGTAATACTCGTACTCATGTATAAATAAATAATTTCAAATTCGTTTATCAATACCCGTTTACCCATTTAAAATTATTAAGATATTAAGACTAATAATATTAATTCAAAATTATTAATAATGAAGAAAATAATTTAATAATAAATTAATTGTTACGTACTCGTATTAATTTAAATATAAAATACTCATATTCGTACCCGTTTCATTAAAAAATATATTATGATACTCACACCCGTCTCAAACTCGTTTATCAATACCCGTTGATTACACATATCAATTTAAAATTATTTTTTAACATAATAAATAATTATGTTTATTAATTATGTAAGATACTTACTTATTTCATAGTATTCGTATCCGTGTATAAATAAATATCATTTAAAATTCAATACAATATTTGTATCAGTCCCAAAGTCTTTTATCAATACCCGTAAATTACTCAATTTCTACACATGCTCTTTTTAGTAGTACGAAAATAAAAAAACATGTTATGTAGACTCTTACCATTAAGTAGTGATAAATATTGAGCATTTTTATAAAATTATTATATTTTTTTAACATAATAAATAATTATGTTAATTAATTATGTAAGATACTTGATTATTTCATAATACTCGTACCCGTGTATAAATAAATATCATTTAAAAATTATAATTTTAAAATCGTTTCATTAAAAAAAATATTATGATACTCATACATGTCGCAAACCCGTTTATCAATACCAAACTACTCATATTCGTACCTGTTTCATTAAAAAAATATAAAATAATTTAATTCCGTTCCAAACTTGTTTATCAATATCCGTAAATTACTCAATTTCTACATATGCTCTTTTTAGTAGTACGAAAATCAAGAAACATGTTATGTAGACTCTTACCGTTAAGTAGTGATAAATATTGAGCATTTTTATAAAATTATGATATATTTTTTGAACATAATAAATAATTATGTTTAGGAAAAATTATACTTTTGTTCCCGTAAGAATTGCTCAATGTGAAAAAGATCTCAAAACTGACAGATTTAGTCATATAGAAATTTTTCATCAAAATCTGTTAACTCATATTTGTACCCGTTTCATTAAAAAAAATATAAAATAATTTAATTCCGTTCCAAACCTGTTTATCAATACCCGTTGATTACACATACATACCCATTTAAAATTATTAAGATGTTATGACTAATAATATTAATTCAAAATTATTAATAATGAGTAAAATAATTTAATACCGTTCTAAACCCATTTATCAATACCCGTTGATTACACATACCCATTTAAAATTATTAAGATGTTAGGACTAATAATATTAATTCTAAATTATTATTAATAAAGTAGAAAATAATTTAATAATTAATTAATTGTTAAAATAAGGTATCAAATCAATGGCTAAGATTTAATCTTGTAATTGTAAGGAATGAATGAGATTCAATAATGTGATGAATGGATGAGATTCAAAATGGCTTAGTAATCAAATCCAATGGTGTAAATAAAAAATTGGCTCAATTTTGACTTTTTCACTTTGCTATTATATTAATTTAGATTAGATAATAAGTAGGCTAATACTACTTTGTACTTGGGTGCACCCCAAGATACGGTGCACCCACTTTTAGATCGTATACAATTATGAACAAAAATATATACAATTATGAAAAAAATGTATACAATTTATTTGTTAGTTTTTTAATGAAAAATTGAGTGTAAAAAAATATATTACTATTAAAAAATATGTATACACTATTGAATAAAAAGTTATACACATATGGATGCTAGTTTTTTTTTTAATAAAAAGCTTAGTGTGAAAAAAATATACAATTATTAAGAAGCATGTATACAAAATAGAATAACATGTATACAAAATAGAATAAAAAGTTATACAATGGGTGTATCCTTGCACCCGGGTGCACCGAATATCAACTCCAATAAGTGTATAGAGAATAAAGATATTCATACACTATTTAAAAAGGAAAATATAAAATAAAAAAATTAATGGACAGTAAATAAGAAAAATATTATTAAAAATTACATTTAAAAAAAAATTACAAGTCATTTCAAAGAGTTATGTAGACTACACATATGCCGAATTTTTTTTTAACTTTTATTACAGTATAATTAAGATAAACTTGAATGATGATATTGTAGTCGTGAGGTCCAACTTGCACAAGTGGGGATGGAATTAAAATACTCAATTCCACCTTTTGTTATTTGTTTTGTTCACCCAATTTTAAAGGCACCCTTCTACTACAAAAACATTAATTCACGTTTATTGTTCGCTTTGTATAAACTTTTTATTTTATCTTTTTAATTTATTTTATTGACTTCTTAAATTGTTTTTAATATTGAGACACCCTCTTATGAGATGGATTATTTGTGAGACGGGTCGACCCATCACTAAAGTATGATTATTGTATAAATAAAATATATTTATTTATAGTTAAAGTATGTCAATAATAAATTATATTATAACACGTTAAAATCATGTTTTAATACATAATCCAGCAGCACGGAATGTTCTGTGACACATTGGTGTGACATCTCATGTAACACCTGCTTATAGAATGACAAGTGTCGGGGTGGAAAAATTCTTGCCCCAAGGGTTGACTGGTTGACTTAGGGTATAGTTTTCCTTGTCTCTCTTACGTGTCACTCATCCAACAGAGTGTCACAAGAGATGTCACACCAAAGTGGCACAGAAGATCCAGACCCTAATCCAGCATACTTCACAAAACATACTTTAATAAATATTAAACATATTTTATTTAAATAATAGACATACTTTAAGACGTCTCATAAACTGTCTCACGTAAGTAGCGTCTCACCAGAGAATTTGTCTTTAATATTTTTATGTAATAAATAAAGAGTGAGTCTCATATAAATTCTATTTTTTTTAAAATTACTCTTTAGTATATAAAAAATTAATTTTTGAAGAGTAATAATTTTTATAAAGATGAATAAAAATTCATGTCTCTAAAGAGTAAATTTTCATGTACTAAAAAGTAATCGATAAATCAGGGTTTATAGGAATTTACAAAGTAATTTTTTTTAATTTAGAAGATTAATAATTTATGTGTTTAAAGAGTAATTTTTTATATACTAAAGAGTAACATGGTTTACATATTAATATTAATGTATGTAAACTCGATTTACACAAGTGTTTGTGATAAATAAATTATAAAATATGTTATATATATTAGGTTAAATTGAAAATTTTAAGTTTAAAATGTCATAATGTTATTGAATAAATGTTCATTTTAGAAAGTGCGAAGAATGTTGTGTACAAACATAGAAAATATGAATGTTGATATTTTATGTATATATGTAAATTTTAGTTGTATTTCATTATTTTATCTTTAAATTTTTTATTTAAATTTGATGGCTGCATATTATTCAATGTTTTAAAATTTTTAAGGGTATTTATTTATTTATTTTAAATAGTTATCAAACACTTTCTTGTAAGATAGCGTCTATATGAGACGGGTCGTGAGATAGATAGCCCCATAAATTTATTAGTATTAGAGTATGATTTTAAGATAGTTAAAATATGATTAATTAAAGTATGACGAGTCATAAATTAAAGTATAATTTTAATATTGTTATAGTTGATTCAATTAATTATAGGCTAAAACTTGTGAGTTTTCGGGGATATCGTGTCCCAAATCCTGATTTTTTTAAAGTTGCACACTTTAGTATTAAATATTGTATCCTTTAATTACTATATGGACATGTACCCTTTATTTTTTGAAAAAAAAATAAATTTTTATCAAACATTTATATTATTCATATTTCAGTTGATTTTTTCAATAAAAAAAATACTCTTATTCATTAAAGTGTATACTTTTTAGAACCAAATGTCATACCGTTAAATACAAGGGACACAACATAGTAACTCTAAATTATAATGTTTGATTTATAAAAGTATAATTTCGAGGTTGTTTAAAGTACAATGAACATTAAAAATCATTTTTTAATAATTCGCACACCATACGTAGCCACTTAAAATTCATATTTTAATTTATTTTAAAAACAAAATTTATTATTTAAAAATTATTCTTTAATAATTAAACAAATCTTCATATTATATATATTATCTCGACCATCTAATATTATCACAATATCAAAGCTTGTCGATAATTATTAACAGTACTTATTATAAAAAAATTTGTTATAAAATCAAAAGTGAGTGGTCCCATTACTTTCGTCCTCGCCTAATTACTGAAAGTAAAAGCATTTCCTAAAATCATTCCACACATATTTTCAATACATTATACATATGGATCATTGACTATTTTATTTTTTTATTTTAATTCTAATTATATTAAGGATAAAATTTTGCAGGTTTAAGTTGATATTGAAAATCAATTTTCAAAACTCAGTTAATTTTGATCAAATTCTTATCAGAAGAAGGGAAAAAATATCAAACTTATTACTTTATATTTGGTGTAATTCAAATTTTTTCCTCAAGTTTGTTAAATTCGCTATTTTGATCCTCTAGTATTCTCTAGTCATTTTTATTCAAATTTAGTCATTTTATCGAATTTAGTCCTCTGTATCAGAATTTGTCCAATTTTTGTTCAAAATATGATTGAGATTGATAAAATGATTAAATTTGGACAAAAAATATTAAAATCGAACATTAGAAAATCAAAATTGCAAATTCAACAAATTTGGGAACTGAACTAAAATTACGTCAAACATAAAGGATCAATTTTGATATTTTCCCTCCGAAAAAATAATGTAAATCGAAGATGTTTATCAGTCTTCATCGGAACATCTCTATATTTGTAAATCACATTTAGATGGACAAAAATGCTGGAATATTCGAAAAGAGAAAGCAAGCACCACATCGAATAGCGGAGGAGATAAATTAGAAATATGATGAAACTTTAAATAGTTAAATTGTATTTAAACAAAATATTAATCGCACTTGAGAGCAAACTCTAAGATGTAGGGTCTTAGATGTGTTGAGCAAAATGTACAGTTAATGTTGCAAGTGTTGGTTTAAAAAAATGATGCAAGTAGTTTTTTTTTTTTTTTTTGGATTTAACACCATATAAAATCGATATGATTGTTGTAATTAGTATGTAAAAGAATATTATTATGTTATTATTTGATGTGATATAAGAGATGAGAGAGTAGAATTAAAAGGACAAAAAATTAAAAGAGATCAGAGATGAGAGAGTAGAATTAAACGGAAAAAGAATATTTAACGTAAATTAAAGAAAGAAATATATAGAAAATCATTAAAAAAATTATGTTTTACCAACGACATATTTTATTGATAATATTACATTGGTAAAAGTCTTAATTTCATTGTTAAATTGGTTTACTAACAGATTAACAACGAAATTTGTTGGTAATTTTTCATTGGTAAAGTGGTGATTGGTAAATTTTTAACAATGAAAATTTAATTCTGTTAGTAAATAATTTTGTTAGTAATGCATAACTAATAATTCCATTGATAATTTATATAATGATTTCGTTGGTCACTGGTCTACTCACTAAGGTGAGTGACCCAAATTCGATTCTCTATGGAAACGAATATGTGAGGAGTAATAAGGAGACTTGGAGATAGAAGGTGTATGAGTGCTTGGTGAACTAACTACTAACTATACTAACAACTAACTTTGTCCGATCAAAATAATAATAATAATAATTCAGTTGATAATAACCAACAAAGTGAATTATGTGGTAGGGCTATTTACACTGGACCCACAAGTGGGTCTGGATCAATATTTAAAGACAGAGGCTGCCCATCCAAAGAGGAGAGCAAGGGAGGCCGAGCGAAGGAGAAGCACGCGCTCGCCCACTTGGAGGAGGCAGGCGAAAGTCATTTCTTCACTCTCCTCTCACCCACTTGCACCCTCTTTCCCTCTATACCCATTTACACCCTTTTTCCCTCTCTACCCACTTGCACTCTCTACACTCCCTCTCTACCCATTTGCTCCGAGTCCCCCTCTCTACTCTTCCACCAAACCGAGTCTCCCTACCTCTCTCTACACTCTCTTCCTCTCTCTACTCTCCCACCCAAGTTGCCCTCTTGGGCCTGACGCCCTACAAGCCTAGTAGATATCCCCTAAGATATCTACTAGGAAGATAATCCTAAGAGATCTCTTTAATAGTCTCATGCGGATACGCATTTAATGCTCACTTGCTACTAGGCTCACCCCACTTGTATAAGAGGGGGCGGCACCATCATCTTCATCATCAATTCTATCCTCATCCTCATCTCCGTCTTCAACCTCAGGCTCAACATCACCTGCATCTTCACCATCATCACCACTGTAAAGGAGAATTATCTCCCTCCACGATAAAAAAAACATAGAGAGAAATAAACTCTCTACTTTAAACTCCCACAAATGTAGGAGAAATTCTTGTGTCTCCTTCTCCCATGCTTTCTCTATATTATGTTAGAATAGTCCGATTAAACCATATAACAACTATATTAAATACTCACATCACCCATTAAAAATCGACTATCTACATTTGGCGATAGAGGAATGGCATCTCCTCTGCAACTCCAAGAAATCATAGCGTCTAACTCTCGCCAATCAAGTTCAAGTTCAAAGACTTTCTAGTCTAAAGGGAAGGAAGCAACTCACAGTAGAGTCCATAGTCAAGAAATGGCTTTTATGAAAGCACAAGCTGAATAAATGATAGCCCTCAAAAGAAGGCTAGATGAGTTAGAAAAGGGACAACAGTGTGGGGTGAATGAACCACCTCTGGGCAGAAACTCATTCACACCAAGCATCATCTCTCAACCGTACCAACCAGAGGTGAAGTTTCCACAGATTTGCACATATGAGGGCAAATCTGACCCCATGGTGCACTTAAAGAAGTTCACGACGTGGACGACTGCCTATGGGAGCTCAGAAGCTACCAAATATCGACTATTCCCGTTAACTCTTGGGGACACGGCCTACACGTGGTACAGTTCACTCCCCCCAACCTCTATCGGTAGCTGGGATGAGCTCTCCAAGCTCTTCCTATATCAATTTGCCTACCTGGTCCAAATGAGGGGCTCTAAGTTGAAGCTAGCTAGCATAAAACAATATCCTGAAGAGTCCCTCCAAAGTTTCCTATAAAGATTCAACGATCAGAAGGCAATTGGAGAAAGAATGAGTGATGAGACGTATACCGTGCTGGCTACTGCCGCCATGTGGCCAGGGTCAGACATGTGGGTGGCCGTCCAACGGAACTCCCACCATCTTATGAAGCATTCATGACAATGACACACCACTTCATCCGGCTAGAACAAGCTTGGGAAGTGGTTAAAGAGAATTGGCCTACCCATGAATAAAAATCCGACATAAAGAAGATCCAACCCACTAGAAGACGGATTCAATCCACTCAACATATCCGACCGAGAGCAGACCCGCTCGTGGGTAGATCCAACATGTACAGAGGCAGATCTGACCTATCCACAGACAGATCCGGCCGAGTGGACCATTTTATGGACAGATCTGACATGTCCAAAAGGCATAGCCGGCCTACCAAAGGTAAATCTGACCTATTCGAATACTGAAACTCTCCACACACTCGGTCTCACATAGACTTACAAGATGAGCCGCCATGAGGATATTCGAGAGCGTGGAGACTTAAAAATTATCCTAAGCCCAAAAGCTCCAAAGTAGCCGAGACATAGACCCAAAGTGGCCGAGCTCGGGGGCTAAGGCCCGACAGCCAAGAGGAAGCTCAAGAAGCCTCACTCAACCTCGAGCATAGGCGTCTAAGCCCCCCCAAGCAGCCAAGGCATAGACCCAAAGGCTAAAGCTCGGGGGCTCAGGCCCGATAGTCGAGGGGGTAAGCTCAAGAAGCCATACCGATCCCCAAGCAAAGGCTCCAATAGCTAAGGCATAAGCCTAGATAGCTAAAGAACGAGTTCATGGAAGTTCCCACACGAGGCTCAAACCTTACGAGGTTCAAGCCAAAGAAAGACCTAGACGCAAGTCCGAGAAGGCCCTTACAAGAGGTTCAAACCTTGCTAGCTCACCCAAAAGATGAGCCACAACTCGTAGAAAGATCATTGAGCTCCTAGGAGACTGTGAGCCCTAGTGCTCGGACTCCATCATCCAAATGGCTAAAGATAAGTCAAGAGACAATAGACCCTTTGATAAATCTCAAATAATTTAAGCCTTCATGTATTTTATTTGGAAATAACAGTGTATTAACCACTATGCTTATCTCTGTAGCCACCTCTTCCTTTGTCTGGGACCGCAATCAAATTTTGGAGGGTCACAATATGAGCTAAGTTGAATTCGACAGACATAGTCGACCGCTAAGCCATGACATGGGCCCGGAGCAAGATAAAGCATCCCGAAAATATGTTACACAAGACAGAAGACCGGGGGCTCACACTTCCGAAATTGAGTCCTCTGGATGAACTACCACATAATTGAAGTGAGGAGTAGAGCTACATCCAAGATGATCGACCCACCGATGAGTTGGTACTCTTTTTCCCTACCAGCGATTTTTTCCCACCGGGTTTTTCAGTAAGGAGGCTTTTTAATGAGGCCAACAAAGGGTCATCTTTAGCCGGGAGACCAATCACTTCTGTGTGTGGTTACACCTTGGGGGCTAATGTGATAGGTGGTCCACACCTATATCACCAAATAGTTTAGAAGACGAGGTCGCGCTCTATCAGAGGTCACCTCAGCACTTTCGCACATCTCCAACCGAGGTCCCTCCGAGCCGACCCACCGAGGTCCCTCCAAGCTGACCAACCGAGGTTCCTCTAACCCTCTACATCTCCGACCGAGGTCCCTCCAAGCCGACTGATCGGAGTCCCTCCGAGCCGCGCGCTTTCGTATGCAGGGTTCCTCCGCGCTTGCGTGCATGCGTCCGCAGAGCCTTTCTACGCCTTCGCATTCCGAGTCCTACGGAGCTAACCTCAGAACCTCCTGGGTCCTTTGAGTAGCAAGCTTTCCCATCTCCTCGAGGAAGCTGTCTCATCAACATTTATTGCTGAAAGCCTTTTCATCACCCAAAGAAACCTTTCGCAACTCCAAAGAGGCATTCTCAATTTCACCTCCATCTTCATCCTGACCACCATCTACGTCTTCAAAATTGATGTGATGACTTATCGCATGTATTAAGAGACGTCGCCTTCACTCTACAAGTCCCATGAAGCCAAAGTTCGGGGGCTAATGTGGTAGGGCTATTTACACTGGACCTAAAAGTGGGCCTGGATCAATATTTAAAGACAGAGGCTGCCGATCCAAAGAGGAGAGCAAGGGAGGCCGAGCGAAGGAGAAGCACGCGTTCGCCCACTTGGAGGAGACAGACGGAAGGCATTTCTTCCCTCTCCTCTCACCCACCTGCACCCTCTTTCCCTCTCTACCCATATACACCCTTTTTCCCTCTCTACCCACTTGCACTCTCTACTCTCCCTCTCTACCCATTTGCTCCGACTCCCCCTCTCTACTCTCCCACCACACCGAGTCTCCCTACCTCTCTCTACACTCACTCCCTCTCTCTACTCTCCCACTAAGTTGCCCACTTGGGCCTGATGCCCTATAAGCCTAGTAGATATCCCCTAAGATGTCTACTAGGAAGATAATCCTAAGAGATATCTTTAATAGCCTCATGCGGATACGCATTTAATGTTCACTTGCTACTAGGCTCACCCCACTTGTATAAGAGGGGGCGGCACCATCATCTTCATCATCAGTTCTATCCTCATCCTCACCTTCATCTTCAACCTCAGGCTCAACATCACCTGCATCTTCACCATCATCACCACTGTAAAGGAGAATTATCTCCCTCCACGACAACAAAAAAAACATAGAGATAAATAAACTCTCTACTTTAAACTTCCACAAACGTGGGAGGAATTCTTGTGTCTCCTTCTCCCATCCTTTTTCATATTATGTTAGAATAGTCCGATTAAACCATATAACAGCTATATTAAATACTCACATCACCCATTAAAAATCGACTATCTACAAATTTCATTGCTAAAATAGAAAATAAATTCGTTTACATTTTGTTACTAAAAGAAAATTATTGGTAATCATTGTTAAATTGTCAACACATTGAATTTCGTAGCTAAAATAGTATTCTTTAGTAAATCTCAAACTGAATCGTAAACACCCCCAAACCCCTCCCAAAAAAAATATGGCGTAAAATTTAGTATTGATTATTAAAGTATAATTTGTAATTTTGTTTTAATATAATAATCCCTCCGTCCGGTTCTAAGGTGTCTGTTTGCTTTTTGCATGTGGATTAAGGAGTATTATTATTATATGTAAAGTTGGTAGTTGTATTAGAGGGAAGTGGTGGGCCATATTGTGTACTTTTTTACTAAAGAGGGGAAATAGATACCTTCCAACCGGACGCCAAAAATAATAAAATGAACACCTTAGAAGCGGACGGAGTGAGTATTTATTTATGACTCACAACATATTTTATTTTTAGAGTAAAGTTTGCCCTAGTAATGTAACACATTTAAAGAGGTAATTCCACATTAAATATTGTTGGGTTTAATTATCGGCCCAGCGGAGGCGGACCCACTCAATCCAATAGCATGATATATATTGTCCGTTTTGGGCCGCCCACTGGCCCGCACAGTTTTGCTCTCAGGGCTCACGCCCAAAAGGCCTCATGCTAGGGAGAGTCTTATCTGCACTTATAAATTACCCATCGACATCCCTACTTCTAACCGATGTGAGACTTTGGTTGACACCCAACCAACATTTTCCCCTCAAACAAAGTCCCGTAGCTAGACCATCAGTTTGAGGCGAAAACATCCCACCAACTGCGTCGCATTTCCTCCTCAAACAAAGTCCCATGGCTAGACATCAGTTTGAGATGTATGCCTGTCCGCCACCAACCGCGTCGCATTTTCTCCCTCAAACAAAGTCTCATGGCTAGACATCTAGACATCAGTTTGAGACGCGTGCCGGTCCGCCAACAACCGTGCCGTATTTCCCACACCGCTCCAGTTAAGTTTGGGGCCTGGCTCTGATACCACTTCTTGGGTTTATCGACCCAGCAGAACCGGGCCCACACATCAGTTTGAGACGCGGATCGATCCGCCAACAACCGTGCCGTATTTCCTGCGCTGCTCCGGTTAAGTTTAGGGCCTGGCTCTGATACCACTTGTTGGGTTTATCGGTCCAGCAAAACCGGGCTCACTCAATCTAATAACATGATATTGTCCGCTTTGGGCTGCCCACTGGCCGCACGATTTTGCTCTCCGGGCTCATGTCCAAAAGACCTCATGCTAGGGAAAGTCTTGTTCGCACTTATAAATCAATCGTCATCCCCACTTCTAATCGATGTGGGACTTTGGTTGACACCCAACCAACAAATATTGTCCACAAAATAATCTTTCATAGCTAAATGTTCAAGCACCAATTGAAGGATTAATTTCATTGTTTTACATCTTTTATCATTTGTTAAGAGAGACTCATAATTAAACAAAAAAAAAGACGTAAAATATTGTTAATAAAATGATTGTCAATAAGTATAATAACATTAGGTTATTAATAAGATCACGAAGTGTCAAGTGGAATTATTAATGTTATAAATAATATTAAGAATCTTGCTAACACACGTATTATTTTAAAATTTTTTAAATTAAATTATTCCACAAAATCAATAAAGTAACCTAATCCGTGTATTACTAAATGTTCATCTACGGTACTGTTATGGGATGGAAGAAGGAAAAGGACAACATGATCAATAATTGATGGTTACTTATGAGGGCATTTTTATTGCTAAGTGGACTAGTTGATTTTTTTTTAAGTTTTTTTTTTCTTTTTTTTTTTCTTATGGATAAGAGAGATGTATATATTTGACAAATGTATATCTTTAATATTTATATATTTAGAGAGACTTGCACTTTATTGGTTGAACATCATCATCCTATATAAAACTTAAATGATTGGACGGTTTCTTGGTTTGAAAGTGTTGGGATAAACAAATCTTAGCAAACAAAGTATAACCAATAAAAAGAGCAGAAAAATAACTACACAGTGAGTTATGTGGAAACTCCAAAAGCTTAAAAAAAAATCACGAACCAATAAAATACTACTTATTGAAATTTTCTTTTGACAAATTCACACATTTCTCCTAAATCTCAAAATAGAGTATACAACAATAAAATTTAAAAGAATCAAATACAAAGATTATAATGTATTTAATTTGTGCACTTAATATCAAAACTAACGATCTCCTTAAATAGTAAAAAGGAATCCTTCCCTTTTGCTAACGAATTTTTCATTGAAAATTAATACTCCCTCTGTCCCCCGCTAAAAGAGGAAGTGTAACTCTTTTAGCGGGACGGCAGAGTACTTTTATTAACTATAGTGTATATACTCTTTAAAATAAATTATTAACCCTATTACCGGTTCGAATCTCCTGTTATATTTTAGTATTACATCTCTTATTACAAATCATTGGATGATTGACACGTAGGATAAACTATTCTATACCCTAACAATCAACCCTAAGGGGAAAAGTTTGAGATTTTCCTCTCCGCATACGTGTCACTCATCTAACGCGTGTAACAGGAGATGTAACACCAAAATGTAACAGGACATTCAAGATCCCCTATTACAATATTATACATTCGGATATACAATTAGAGATCATTCTACTGAATGATCCTCTTTTCATAAAAGTTACTCCTTCCGTCCCATTGAAAGGTATGTGCTTCCTTTGTAATTTACAAATGAAGCGCGTACCTTTCATTGGGACTACCGACGGAGGTAGTATGATCTTTCTTATATAAGAGTAATATTAAGAGTAATCGTATAATAATACTCATGAACTATATATGGTTAACGCAAGTGTTAATTACTTTTATGCGTATATATAATGTTGGACGTTATATATATTGAGCTCAACTGATCATTACAGTTAATTATATAATTTGATTACACGCTAATAATAAACGTCCAAGTAGACTCAAGTGGACTACTACACGATAAGAAAACGTGGTACTTTCATTAATATTTTTTACGTTTTAGTTGAGGTTAAATTTTATTGTGAAGAAAATATCTAAAATGACTTAAATATTTTAAGTCGTGTGCTTTGGGGCTTTTCAATGAAAGAATCAGTTCATGCATGAAATATGAAGTTATTAATATATACCTAAATAAGATTTTTTTTTTCAAAATTAAAGATGTAAGTTTTTATATTAAAATGTACAATATTTAATATTAAAGAGTACAATTTTCACGCTATACAAACAAGTTTTATCCATTTAAGTATAATTATTAAGGTAAAAGTATAATGTGTTAAAAAATTGCATTAAAAAAAATATATAGTAGCATGAAAGTCTGAAAGTTGTACCTAATTGAATACATATATGAATATAATTACATTTTGAAAGTCATTATAAAATTAAATTTTGATATATAGATGTCACATCATGTAGAGTTATATTAAAAAATTATCTTCATGATAATTGTAAATAATAATTAAATAATATTTAATTATTAAATTCCACATAAGAAGTGGATAAGGGAGACAGAAGGAGTTGTACGGGAAACGGTTTTCTCAACTCCTGTCTCCTTGGTTTTTACACACTTTGCCACGCAGTTGTACAAGAAAGGGGATGAGAACGCGGACACAAAAAGAGATTTAAGAGCGTTCATGTGTGTGGCAGAACTCTAAGTGCGAGAGAACATGCTGAAGCGCTCATGCATTTGTGTTACAGAACGCACAACACAAGGCAAAAGGAGAACGCGTATGCTGTGTTTTTTCTCTCTCGTGTATTCTCTCCCGAATTCACAATACAAAATCCAGTCATCATATGCTGCAGATTAATACACATTCGTGGAAAACATAATCTTCAACCCCGTATTGAAGATTTGATCCAGGGATCACAGTGTATCAACTTGAGTGCCAACAGGTTCGAGTACCCTTCCGCTGCAACACAATCCATTGGTGAGAGGTAATATAATCCCTCTCTATGCATGTTGAGGGATGTGTGTTTCCAACAATAATTATTGACATTTTCGGTTGTGGTGAATGTTATTATAAAATTCTCTGTATTAATATAGGTTTATAAAAATACTACTTTTAAGTTTAAGTAATATTTTATTTTAGAAAATTGTTATCCTATGACCTTTTCAAAAAAAAAAAAAAAGAAGTCGTTTTTAATTAATTTTTTTTGAAAAATAATTAACCTGATCTCTCTTGCGACTACGGTTGCCATTACACCCGTGACCCTTCATGCGGCTACGCGCACAATTACGCATACAAGTTCATACACCATTTTTTCATACAAAGTCTCTTGCGACGTCCATGCCTGCAGCCTCATACAAAAAATTTTCTATGCGACTATATATGTGCAATCATACTAGTATACTTTATTTACTAATACATGTGCAATGCTGCATACAATTAAATTTAAGATTATACATGCAATTATGTATTAATTATATAATGAAGAGTGATAAAAAGGTTAAAAAATAATACTTTCCAAAAAAGTTACGTTGAATAACATTTTTCAAAATTAATCATTTTTTACAATTCTCATTAATATAGTCATGTGGAATAAGGCACTCGTATATTGTGTTTTTTTATTAATACTCCCATCCCGGTTAAAGGTTCTCATTTGCTTTTGCACGCGAATTAAGAAGTATTATTATTTTATTTTATGTATAATGAGTAGTTATATTAGTATTGAGTGGTGGATCATATGTGAGGTCATTTTACTAAAAAAGAAAATGATGACCTTTGCCCGGAATGGAGGAAGTAGAGTTAAATATTTGTTTGGTCCCGTAACTTTTTTTCTTTTTAATTTTAGTCCCAAAAATATATTTGTTTATAATTAGTCTCATAACTTTAATTTTTCTTTAATTTTGGTCCAATTTTTATCGGATTTGCCACTTGTTGTTGGAAACCGACGAGCGATGCTGACGTGGCTAGTCCAATTATTTCTCAACTAACCAAAGATTGATAAACTTAAGAAGAAGAATGAAGACAACACCAAAGATTGCAAAAACGTTTATAATCACCCCATACATAAACATTTTGCAATTTTTGGTGTTATCCTTCTTCTTCTTCTTAAGCTTCATCAATATTTGGCTGGTTGGACTCGTCATGTCAGCATCACTTGCCAATTTCGAAAACAGGTGGCAAATTCGGCGAAAATTGGACCAAAATTAAAGAAAAATTAAAGTTATGGGACTAATTATAAACAAATATCTTTTTTGGGACTAAAATTAAAAAGAAAAAAAGTTACGGGACCAAACAAATATTTAACTCGAGGAAGCACTATTTTTTCCAGTGTTATGCATAATTCCTTTGTGAATAATATAAGCTGATGAGCTAGATAATATTATAAAGCTCCTGTAGTCTCCGAGTTCTTGAAAAGTTAGTATAATACTTATTTTTAGGATCGATAGTTTTTGATAATTTTTAAGTAATAAATAAATTATAAAGATGCGTGTATTGTAAAGAGTTGGGTTGTCCTGTGACACTTTGACATGATATTTTCTGTGACACATATTGTATATCTTTATAGATTAACACGTGGTATGATAGAGAAGTCTAATCACTTGCCCCTAGGTTTATACATTGATTTATGGTACAGTTCTCTCCTCTCTCTCATATGTGTCACACATTCAATAGAGTATAATAGGACATATCCAAACCTGTGTAAAGAGGTTATGATTTTAAAATTAAAATGTAATGTGTGATTATTGAATTATGTGTTATTTTCTTATTTAGGGTGTTAATTTGTTTGAACAAAAATAATGAATGTGAATTCGTTATCGATGGAGGGTAACATTTAAATAAATTTTCATCGATATTAATATAAGCGATGGAGTAATTGACGTGAAAAAAAAAAACTACATTAGCAAAATTTTCTATGAATTTTTTTTCTTTTTAATTTTTTCTTGTGGATTATGATCTATTCATTTTTAAAATTTAATATTGATTTTAAAAGTGGAAGACAACAAAAAATTTCACATAAAATTAGTTTCATATGATATTTGAATCAATGCAAATTTTCTAGGAAAAGGTTTAAAATATTTAGAATCATTTGATTTGGCCAAAATTTTAAAATATCATCACTTCTTCCGACATGATTTCAAAGTGTAGATATTAAAGAAACTTTTTCATGATAGGATCGTTTCACTATTTTTTTATTTAGTAATTATCATTCTCATTAAAGATGTTATCGTTCTTATTCTATTGTTATTCATTAAATAATTTAATAAATAACCATGCCCACCCTAAATAAAGTATAACTCATTATTAAAAATGTTATACTCATAATCTTATCATACAAGTTATTGCGAGGAGAAGGATCTAAAAATCAAAATTACAGTACAACATCGGAAATTTGAGAAAGTAATTTACAAAAGTATTCAAAAGTGATGAATTATATATATGCTCAATTAATTATCAATTAATTTGATCGAAGTAGTTGAAACTGTGAATCTCCGACAGCTGATCAACCTCGACATCAAGTCCATGCAAACTGGTTTCACACGAGTGGAAATAGGAGGCCACGTCATCTTGATTAGGGGCCCATGGGGACCCCAGCGGGACGTCGAGCCCAACGATGTCCTGCCAGGTGTCCTCCAGGGCTGACCCGGCCTCATCCTGGTCACTAATTGGAGTATCAGCGAATTCCTGTTTCACTGAGGAGATTATGGCTGAATCTTGATCATCATTCTGCGGCTGTGATTGGACGGGTGTTTGGAAGCTGATTAGGTTGCGTTCCACTGGATCAGAACCCACCATGAAGTGTGGAGCACTGGCTGATCTCTCAGTGCATGTGTGGTGATTGAAGTATGTGATCTCATAGGAGATTGAATCTGAGCCCTTCATTCTTTGCACTTGTTTAGTGGCTTTGCAACCATCATGCTTGTGTGTGCACCTAAAATAGCATCTGTATTCATATCAAACAACACTACATTAATCACTGATCATATATATATAGTTCTGATAAGGAGACAAACAGTGAGTTAGTTATCGAGCCAATGTGATCCAATCAATGTAATATACTCCCTCCGTCCCGGGATGTATTTTTGTGCCCAGAGTTTAAGAATTTTTATTTTTGTTTATGTATAAAGTAAGAAAAGAAAGAAATATTTTAGTTAATTTAATGAAATAAAGGTGAGTAAATTTGTTCGGATGTGTGAAAAAATGGGTAGTATATATGTTAGGATGTGTATAAAAAGTAAGTAATATTATAGGAGTATCTTTTACCACTTTTAGTAAAACTAAAGTGTGAAATACTCGACATGGAAGGAGTATAAGCTATTTTTAGTACAATACTAGATGTTTGTGTTTTATCACACAACTCTCCATGATCAAGGTCAAGGGATCATTACTCTATACGTGTGTGCCACTTTTATATAAATAGAAGAATGAACATTGTTCATATATACATGCATAGATAGATTAAAACTCATGATTTATAACTAATTAAATTAGTTTGATGGCAACAAAAATTAATCCACACAAGATTAACAAGTGTGTGTGTGATGATCATATGTAAATGCCATGACTAGTAAGGAAAACTAGAGTAATGGCAAGTATTTTGAATCATGAAACAACTTTGTGTTCATCCTTAAAAATGATTTAATTAATATATAAATATGATGAGAAATCATATATATTTGCATGAGCATGGCTGATAATAAATTTCATTTGTATAATTTCATTATATCAAAATAGTTTACTAATATTGCAATGATCAAACTAGGTTTAAATCATTCTTAACCTGTTAGATACATAATGATCTTGATCCACTCTTAAAAAAAAATAAAAAATTAAAAGATTAAAGATATACTCCATATAGAATTTTTTTTTTGGAAAAGATTATACTCCGTATAGAATTAGTTATTACCTTGGGTGGTCAGAATTTAAGATGTTCTTCTGTCCATATTTCCTCCAAGCCCAACCATCTTCTACAGTGGGAGATACTGTTACCCGTGAATCTGTGCCCCTTCTGAAACCCCAACAATTAATTAATTAACACCATATATAAATAGTAATTATGAAATACTAATTACATGGGAGATTTAAATAAATATTTTAAAAAATTATTTCCTGCTTTATGGTTTGTACAGGAAAAAAAATCCACTAAAAAGTTTGGTTGGTTAATTCAATCCCAATTATTAGCTTTCGTACAAGAAAAAGGTAGAAAGCAAATTGTGTGTTTTGTTTTATCTATCAAGCTGCTAAATCTCTAATTACAAAAACATGTGTTCTTTCCTCTTATATCTTACCATTTCATAATATGCAAAAATGATGTTTAATTATATCCGAGTTTCATTGATTTAAAGATTAGCCCTAGAATAATTGAATATCAATTGAGATATATAATTAGCACAAATATATATATATATATATATATATATATTTAATAAATAAAAATAAAACACTAGTCATATATATTAATATCCCACCTTCTCTTGTAACAGCCCCTTCGATCCTTGGCACCCCTCTTCTTCCCGGAGCAGGCCGAGTCAACGGCGGCGATCTGGGGCGACTCGGTGAGTTCAGTGAGTGACTCAGAGAAAGATCTGTAGATCTGGGATGCCAGCTCATCAAGTGAGAGAGAGGAATGATCCTCACCACACATCTGCAAAAGGGTTTGCAGTTTGACAGCAATTTCTTTACCCTTAATCAGCTTCACCATTACCCTCTTCTTCTTTGCATGAAAATTCTCACTCCCCATTTTCTACCCACACTACACGCTCCGCTGCGTGTTTTTTGTGGAGATGGATATGGATATGGATATGTATTGAATTAAATAAAAAATGGGTTGTTCCTCTTTTTATTTCTGGAGCAGTGAGAGATAGAGAGAGAATGGAGGAAAGAGAGAGGCAGGTTGAAGGAAAATCTGAGGAAAGAAGATAGAAAAATCCTTCAATATTTTCAAGGGTTTTTATTTCTAATAATAATAATAATGGGAAATAGAGCGGGTGACGTCAGCGTGCTTACGTTACGGCGTGACGCAGTCACTTGAGGGTTCCGATTGGTTCGAAGTTGAGTTGCCCTAAGGAATCGTGACCGTTGATAGGTTGTTAGCAAACGGTTCGGATCTCGGACCGGGTTTGATGGACCGTGTTTCTAGATTTACTGGAAAAATACACCCAATGTTGTTTCTATCCATTAGGGGATCCATCATCCATGGACCAAGGCTTTACCTAAGCTTCCAACTTGCTGTGAGTCCGTCCAATGCAAGATTTAGAATTTTTTTTTTTAATACGATGTTCTCACTCCGTCTCGCCGATATTGCATTGTTTACTGTAACTTTTGTGAAAGCTTTATGCACTCAAACGATGCAGTTTGACCGGGACGGAGGGAGTATATAATTATAAAAATATATTACTCCCTTTGTCCTCTTTAAAGAGGCCTTTTTTTGTGTCCTACCCAAAAAGTCTCTTTTTTTTATACACATGGGACTCATACGTACCCACTAATATAATTAAAATATAAGACTCACACTCACACTAATACAATTATTCACTACACATTAAATAATAATACACTTTAATTAATGTGCCAAAAAAGCAAAAAAATCTTTTTAGCGAGGGATGGAGGGGATTTTTTTTTTTGTCTTGATAGTTAATGCACTTATATTTTTTTACGTGAAAGTGAAAATTAAGAAAAAAATATTTGTTATGTATAAAAATAAGTAAAATTGTTTGAATGGGTGTAAAATGTGAATAATTTAGATAATTTAATGGAAAACAGTATATAAAGTTGTTATCATTTTTTTTCACACATAATATACTTTATATTTTATTATCTAAAAATATTTAATTACCCTCAAAAGTCAATAAAATTAATGAAAATGTAATTTTTTTAACAGCGTTGAACAATAAAAATGAATCTTGTTGAGGTACTGAGAGAGTATATTTTAAGGGATGTTCGATTGTTATGAAATTAGAAAATTGAAAAAATAATTATGAAAAAAAATTAATTAAATCTTGCATGCATAGTATATATAATTTTAAAAATGTAATTTATAATATTTTTTATTCATTTTAATTTAAATATTATAAATTTATTAAATATGATAATATTTTTAAAAAGTAGTACTCTCTTCGTCCTAATCAAACTGCACCATTTGACTGCATAAAGCTCTCACAAAAGTTACAGTAAACGGTGTAATATGCACGAGACGGAGGGAGTAATATTTTTTTTATATAAAAAATGATATTGATCAAATAAACACTATAAAAAAATACATTGAATAGAGACGAGAAAACAACCTTTAAGATGGTTTTAAGACGGCTCATCATCCTTCAACAATTTGATCGTCACAAATTATTAGAGACAACATTGTTTCAATTTGAAATAATTTTAGACACGATTAATTTAGAGATGGTTTTACATCAATGATAGATAAAAGACTTGGATACAACCTCCATTTTGGTACAACCTCCAGTACAACCTCCTTCCTTCACCTTTAATGTGTATTTTCCTCTTTATTTATTTTTTATTTTATTTTTTTTAACTGTTGCATTTATTTATTTATTTATTTAATTTTAGTGATATATTTGCAATTTTACCCTTGTGGTTTAGGGTATAATGTATCCCTAGGGTTTAGGGTTTATGGTATAATTGTAATTTATTGTTGTAGTTTATGATATAATTTATCCTATAGGGTTTAGGATTTAGGGTATAATTATAATTTTACTCTTTTGATTTAGGGTATAATTTATCCCTAGGGTTTACGGTATAATTATAATTTTACCCTTGTGGTTTAAGGTATAATGTATCCCTAGAGTTTAGGGTTTATGGTATAATAGTCATTTAAATAAAATAAATTTAAAAATAAAATAAAACACAACATTAATAAAGGAGCATGAATTAATTAAGAAGAGTGGGGACTAAGGGTGTATCAATTAATTGGTAGTCCATCTCTCAACGATATATGACCGATTCAACTCAACTAGAAATGGTTTGGAGATGTTTTGATGATGTCTTAAACTGAGATGGTTTTGGAGACGATTTGTGTGGTTTATATGTTGAAACGGTTTTTGGCCTTTTCTATTTGAGACAGTAAAACATAGTCTCAAAAGCCCTCTCAAAATTTGAATCCTAACCATCCTAGAGGGTAGAGCCACCAGACCACTAGGCTACACCCATGCATTGCCTTATTTATACGGAATTTATATTTATTTTTTTTTTCCTTGAATATTGTATTTTGTTGCGCGAGCACGCCACTCGTAGGAGTGGTGCGCCTTGTGTGTGTCAACTATGCTTATTCATTACATTATAAATAACTTATTTATGCTCTTTCATGTATCATATATTCGTAATATACTCCCTTCGTATCAACTTATTTTTCGTCGTTATTGTTAACAAAGAATTTAAGAAAATTTTACTTTTTAATCAATTTTATTGACTTTTGAAAAATAATATAATATTTTTAGATAATAAATAAATTATAAAATACGTTATGGTGGGAGTTGTAAATTTGCAATTAGTATGTACTTGTAGGAGTGATGATGGATGTAAGATTTTTCTTTCTTTTTTTTTATGATAAAGTTTAGTACGAAACAAACGGAAAAATAAAAAGTGTGAAGTTTAATTTAGGACGGAATGACCTATATATGAAAAATGTTATATTTTGAAATTTTGATATTGGCAATCACACGGTTCTATCAAACAGTTTGGTACCCCTCCCCTTTTATTTACCCTTTCAATTAGCCCATATATATATATATATATATATATATATATATATATATATATATATATATATATCTCCGCGCCCACCCAAAGGGTTCTCTTTCTTTATTTTGGGCGTCCCACCCAAAGAGTTCTCTTTTTTTATAAACATGGGACCTACACACACCAACTAATATAATTAAAATATGCATGGGACTCACACTCCCACTAATACAACGACCCACTACACATTAAATAATACTCATTAATCCACGTACAAAAAATAAAAACTACCCTTTGGATGGGCCGGATAGAGTATATATATAATTTAATTTTAGGAGTATAATGTAACTTCACCCTTGTGATTTAGGTATATTTTATCTTTTTTTGGTTTAAGAATATAATTATAATTTCATTATTTTGGTTTAGAATATATTTCACCTCTACACTTGAGTATAATTATAATTTCACTCTTGTAATTTAGTGTATATTTCATTATTAGAGTTTAGAGTTTAAGTATAATTATAATTTCACTTTTGTGGTTTAGAGTATATTTCACCCTTAGGGTATTGGGTTTAGGGTTGTAATTTCATCATTATAGTCTAAGAAATATTTTACCCCTAAAGTTTAATTGTAATTTCATCCTCATAGTTTAAACGAGTATTTCACCCTAGAATTTCATGTATAATAATCTTTTAAATATAAAAAAATTATATAAAAAAAAGGAATGAGAAAAAAAATACATATACATAAACTAGAGTTCGACTTGGGTGGAACATGTGGTTCCAACTCTTCTTAATTTATCTAATTAAGAACCACAAGGGTGAAATTATAATTATACACTAAATCCTATGGATAAATTATACCCTAAACCACATGGGTGATTACAATTATACCATAAACCTTAAATTCTAGGAATAAAATATACCCTAAATCTTAAACTCTAGGGGCAAAATATATCCTATTCTAAGGCTAAAATATGTCCGATAAAATATACTCGGACACTAGGGTGAAATTATAATTATATTTTTAAAATTAAATTTTGAAAAAAAGAAAGAGCAGTGAAACAGCGCTGCTAAGGATGGCAACGGGTAGGGTACTCGCATATTTTGGGGTACCCATAACCTTATCTGATTAAAAAATAATTATCCATGCCCGTATCTGTCCTGTTTAGAAAATTAATTATGGTTCTCGTACATGTCCCATAACCGTTTATCAATATCCGCAGGTATTCGTACTCATTTAATTTTCATTTATTTTATATATATTTGTATTTTTATTGTTTAAATAAATATAATTACATTATTATTAATTAAATATAAGAATAAATATAATATAAATTCAATTAAATATAATTATTCGTAACCGTTCAATTCCATTTACAACTACCCGTACCATTTCCATTAAAGTTTGAATAGACCGAACATCCGAATATACTCATTCTATTCCCATCCCTAATCTCTGCTTGCATGAACGGTTCGACATATTCAAATTGGTGAAACTTATTTGTCCACTTAAGTTATTGCCTATAAATTACTCTTTCCGTCTACTGTCAATCTATCCATTTTACCATTTTGGGTCGTCCACGCTCAATCTATCTATTTCCACTTTTGGACATATGAGACTCATTCACACACTAATACAATTAAAATGTGGGACTTACACACCCCACTAATACAACTACATACTATACATTAAGTAATAATATTTTTTAATCCACACGTAAAAAGTAAACGGATAGATTGGGATGAACGGAGGGAGTAATTATTACTTGGGCGGCTAAATTTGGGGGAGGCAGTAGCTGCTCTCTTTGAGATTGGTTTTTCTTTTAGGATAAGGGCTCTATGTATGGCATACAAAAATATTTTACCTTTATTCTTTCTAATAATGGTTTTTAGTTTTCTAATAATGGTTTTCTGTATTGGAAAAACTCTTTCTAATAGTTATTCTTATGATCAATTTGGTTTTATATTGAAAAAAAAATATAAAAAAAACTTCTGCATTTGCCGCAAACTCTATAATATCTCCTTTTGAATTAATATAAAAAAAATATTTTGTTTATACTACTTTTCTTTATTTTAAACATTGAAATTATGTGAAAATATTTTTATATTCTTTGTGACAGCAAATTATATTTTATATTACTATATTTTGTACTCCTTCGTTTCCATAAACACACGTATAATTTAAGAAAATAAATTTTTTGTGGGATAATTATGCAAGAGAAAAAAAATATTTAATTTAATAAAATAAAATTTATGAGTTGATCAAATAAGTGCGAAAATTTAATGATATTTTTATAGTATTATAAAAGTGTTAATATTAAAAGTTATTGCGATTTTTTTAACAAACAAATTATTTTGAAACAGATAAAGAAAATGTGTATATACAAAAAGAAACCGAGAGAAAATTATTTAGCATTTGAATGTGATTAACTATTAGCATAAAAGACATTGTCTAACTTCGCTCCAATTAATAAGTTAAGCTCCACTCTAGCTATTAATTTAATGAGTTAGTCTCTCAAGAATAAGGTTTATTGTGTAAACTTTGTAGTTTTCTTTTAATTTAAACTCCTAGCAATCTATACGGTATATAAGACTTGCAGGAGAGCACATGGTTTAAAATTAAAAAAAAAAAGAAATTTAAGTTTACATAATAAGTTATGTAAATCGAATTTATAAGAGGGTTGGTGTAAATTAACTAGAATAATAATAGTCAAGACACATCAAGCTACTAACACAAGGAAATTTAAGTTTACATAATGTAAATCGAATTTATAAGAGGGTAGGTGTAAATTAACTAGAATAATAATAGTCAAGACACATCAAGCTACTAACACGCTAAAAATTACTCCCTCGATAGGTTTATTAAATTATTTTATAAAATATAATAATTCCAAAATTTGAAAATACACTTGTCAATATTTTATGGAGACGAAGATAAACCCACTTTTGGTAGTACACTCGCATTTTATCTACTATATCTAGTACCAACTTGTCTACAATCCCACTTTAATTAATGCAATAAACAACAAAACAAAATTAAAGGAAAAGCAATAAAACAACTGTTCGTTCACTTTTTATATAATTCATGTTTCTGTTTTGTTCATTTCGTATTTAATGTTTTTTTTTAATAATTACTACATGCTTCTTATCCAATGTGCAGTGTGCATAATATATATCTATTACTTATTATAACGAGGCTTGAACTGGTTTGTGGCCAGTTTCAAGCCGGTTCCAAGTTACCACATAATCGTGGCATTTTTTAGAACTTCTCTACCAAAAAACGTGTCCTTCCTCTTCAATCTCTTCCCCCACCAACTCATCTTCCTTTGATTTCCTCATCTTCTCCTCTGATTTCGCGGCGCTCACAATTACTGAACCCGATTTTCTCTTCTTCGTCGTGTGCATCGTAGACTAAATCTCGAAGGCTCGAATGCTTCCACCATCATTTCACTCTCCGACGCCACTATCCTGTTCGCCCCCTTCCTCCCTTTAATATTTTCAAATACCAGTTTCATCGCTCTTTTCTAGGATCAAATTTAAGGCTGCATGTTGTCTATGGCGTCACAAATCGCCGAAATCAGACCTGAATTAGACCTAGGTATCTCTAATTCTTTTCCTCGCTACTTTAATTCCTTTTTAAAATATTGTTATCTTGCAAATTAGTCGATGCCCTTCAACTACCTCACAGTTGTGCTCCCACGGTAGATTTATTAGTTTTATTTTAGGTGTCATCTTCTATATATTTGTCGTCCATTAGGTGTTCGATGAATTGTTTTAAAGAAATTGTATAACTTCTACAAAATAAAAAATTATTGTGTGATATGTATGAGATTTTGATTTAATCAGTATGCATTCACCATTATTTCAGTATTTAGTGACATGCATACATATGATGATTCGAGCTGAGTAGCTCTTCGTTCTATCTCTCCAACTCAGCAGCACAATTGGTTGATTCACAGCTCCATTGACAGTGAAGAAGATTGATAGTGCTGGTAAATTTGAAAGTGCGATTTGTTTTCATGGTTTTATGTTTTTAATACTTACCAGATGTTGAGACTTTCCAAATTGAAAATAGATTGCTAAAGTATTAAATAATATTGCAAATTAGGAGATGATTACTATGATTTGGGGTGATGGGTAGACCCCATTCCTTCATCTGCTATTCTCTCTTCTTCACTCCTCCATGCAGGGCAGTATTAAATCTTTCAAAATTTGCGTTAGAGTTGTCCTTTATCAGAGAATAGGCTTAAAATTCTTATTATGTTATCAGCTGTTGAGCTTTGATCTATTAATTTGGGACAATGTACGATCCTAACCTCCAATTCCATCAACTTTATGAATCCACGACATGAATTGTAGTAAATGATTAACATGTCATACTATTTTTTCATGACACTATAGTTCCTTTTGATACTGAACTTGGGAGGCAAACACCGCAAACCAGTTACGCAAGACCAGCAACTTAAAAATATCTAAGCCAAATCAATCTGATGACAGATAAGATGAACCTTGGTGCTCTACTTTTCAAAATTAAAAAGTTAAAAATTATCTTTTCATATGAAAATCTAGAGAAGACTACAAATTACTTTGACAATTCCAATAAGCTGGGTCAATGAGGATCAGGTTCTGTTTACAAGGTAACCTAATTTTTATGGTTTAATCATCTAGAAAGAAAAAATTCCCTTTGTAATTGTTAATGCTATTTCATATTGACTCTTTTGGGAGAATGGGGTATTTCCAGGTGGGGAGATTATTGCAGTTAAGCAGCTTTTTTTTAACACGACACAATGGGCAGATCACTTCTTCAACAAGGTTTTGCATAAAGATATCCAACATGTAAACTTAGTGAAGCTTTTGGGTTGCAGCATTACAGGGCCCGAGAGTCTCACTGTTTATGAATTCTTGCCAAATTATATCCTTCATGACTTTCTTTTTGGTTGTTACCTAATCAATTTTCATCTTGAACTGCCTTTGATTTATTCTAACATTTGGTATCATCATTTCTCATGATCAGTTGGGAAGGATGTAACGCCGCTGGGATGGGAATAATGGTAGAATATCATATTGGATACTGCTGAAGGTTTTGCTTTTCTTCATGAAATATCAAACCTAAGGATAATACACAGAGACATAAATTGAGCAATCTACTTTTAGATGAGGATTTTACACTTAGAATTGCTGAATTTGGTTTTGCTAGATTGCTCCCAGAAGACAAGACTCATATCAGTACTGTTGTTGCCACACTGTAAGCCTACCGTTTTCCTTCTCTTCTGTTCTGTAGTACATTGCTTCTTCCAAGTAAATTTATCCAATGAAACTTATATAAATTGGTGATCAAATAGACTATTGAGTTGTATACCCATTTTGGAAAAGCATTTAATATTAGGATTACTAATCACTTCATTGTCGTTCTATTTCGAGTTCATGTATGATTATTTTCCATTTCTGCTTTGATTTGGTAGTTTACTTCAAGATGTTCTTGTTGCAAATTTCTTGAATAAGCTCAAGTAGATAAGCAACCCAAATTTTATACAAGAAGGTAGAGTGTAAAATTTATGCCATTTTAGATCAGTTAAATAATCAATAACATAGTGTCTCTTTTTTTCCCATGGGAATCTCAACTAACACTCTCAATGTCTGGATAGCTGAAAAGCTGAATATAGGAGTTGCTTAAACAACATAACTTATACTTGACAGAGTATATTTTCTAAAATAGTAAGAATAATGTAATATGTGATACAGGGAAATTCTCATATGAATTAACAATGATGTATTATATTTAATCACGAGAAAGTTTTTGTTTCATTTGCTTGTACCTGGACTTGAACTTTTTCTAAAAGATGTGACCATATTTTCCTATTCAATTTTTTCTAGACTTTAGTTGTATATACCTCTTAGTAACCCCCTCTTGTGTTTCATTCAGTCATCCAATGGACTAACACTCATAATATTATATAGGATTTTGGCAAATCAGCAGTTTCGATCAAAAAAGGGGAAGGCTCTGTACATATCTGAACTGAAAAGAAAAGTTTAGACCCTCCAAACTGAAGCAACATCTCTCTCTGCACAACTGACACTGTTACAGGTGTATAATGCTGGAACTACTCACTATTTTTTGTTTAATGTTTCAACAGGCCTTATGCATACAATATGGTTAGAAATATTCAAATATACAGCATGAGTGCCTATAAATCAGTTTTTCAACAACCATTTGATATTGCAGCAATTTTACTGACTATAAGAATAAAAGTTTTTGCCCCTTTAGACAAGGAACCAAAATGATAGCTTCTTTATGGTTTATTTTTCCCAATCTTAACTCGTGAATAAGTTTTGCACATAAATGTTGTCTTTTTGAGAGAGAAACAAAAGGACTGAGTAATGAGAATACAGAGCTTAAGCATTGGTTGCAAGCCATGGAACAGCGACTCAAACAATTCCCAGAATGTGCGAACACTTCCAACATCCCGTCAGCATCATATGCTTCATGCTGCTCATGAACAAAGACTTCCTAACTCAATGCACCAGGATCCTCTCGGACTTCTCCAAGGTCTCGATATCAGCAACCAAGCCTCACATGTTGTGAAATCTGAAGGTCCATATTTTTTTTGGCATGCAAACAATGGTAGTAGCATTTGGATAGAAATGTTGTGGTTGGCTTGCAAATTGAGATCTGGAGTTTTAATTAGGCATTGATTCGTTTGTTTTTCTTATTCATAGCAGTTATATATTATCATTGTACAACAACGTGCATATGGAGGATTAGGTATAAGGATACAAGGAATTTGCATATTTATACGAGTTAGCACCTCATCATATGAGGTGCACTTTACCTAGTATATATATATAGCAGACCATTAAATTTTATTGGTTAATAAAAAAAATGCAAGAAAAGTATATTTATATTGATTAAAAATTTATTTATTAAAGAATTTAAATAAATTAATTTCTTAAAATAAATAAATAAATAAATAATAATTAATATAATTATTTGAGCCCAAATCCAAGTCAAGTGGGTGTGATCCAAGTCAACCAAACTCAGGTCAAATTCAGCAGGCCTAATTAAACTAAATATGTCGAAATCCAGTCCAGTAGGCCTAATTAAATTAAATATGTCCAAATCCAGTCCAGCGGGCTTAATTAAATTGGATAATTCAAGTGTGAACACAATCTTTTCCATGAGAAAATATCTCTCAAGTTGTTATTTCCTCTACCTATAAATAACGACTTTCAGTCCTCAACTCAATCATCCCGGATTCTTAAATTCTACGAAACCAATAGACTTCCAGAGTTGCCTGTTCTGAGTTCTTCAGGAGAATTAAATTCTGGATTCCTGAGTTCTACGAAGCCATAAGACTTTCAGAATTGTTTGAATTGTTCTGAGTTCTTCAATAGAGTTCTTCAAAGGATCAAATATGTTTGTTCTGAGATTAAGGTGTTAAACCCTTCAGATTCGACGTTTCTTCAAATCAAGTTCATCCAACCTTCTTCGTGAATTCAACGGTATTCTACCAAATTGAACTGCGTTCTTCACGAAAAATCCAAGTCAACGTTTGATTCGAGTAAAGGCTCGATGTCTTCGGATAAATGTATAAAGCACCAAGTCAATATTTGATCCAAACAAAAGCTCGACGCCTCCGAACAAATATTATAAACCTCGAGGCCGAGTACAGAAAAGCTTCATCCGAAGATCCAGCTCCAGAAGTTGAAGATGTCAAAGTCAACTCAAAAGAGAAATCAGATGATAAATAGAAAATGTTGATGTGAAGTGTTGAGACTAGTGTTGTCACATCTGGAATCACACCGATCCTCCACCAGTTATTATTTAACCACTAACATGTTTGTGTGGTGTTGTGCTTGATGTTGCTTTCAGGGTTGTGGCAGTTGAATGAAGAACATGCTGAATGGGACCCACAAGCCTAGAGAGCAATCCGAAAAATTCTAGAAGTCCAGAAGATTCTAGAAGTTGAAGATAACTACCCAAAGTAGTGGGTTGGTTATTTGTTGTAATGAGTGGTTATCATATCTCTTAGTGGACCACTTATTTGAAGAAGACATGCAGCAAGCTTTATGACTATAAATAGAAGCTGTCAGACTTCATTCCAGTGGTGCGAAAAAACTTGGAGAGTTCCTACAAAGAGAGTCGTCGGACGTAGAGTTTATTCGACTACGTTCCTCTTGTAGTATTTTCACTAGTATTGTAACATCTTGTTTTACACACATGTATAGTATTATTCCGTACGTTTTGTGTGTACTGTTACAGGCAGTGGAAGTGCATACTTGAAGTAGGATCTAGATCTAACAATCTAGGTTTTGCTATTTGAGAGTTTGTTTAGGATTTATATAAGTGTGTATTCGAAGAGTGGAAGGAATGTTTCCCTCTCTTTGAATCTGATTTTTGTAAATAATTTTTTCCAAGTTAATGATATTTTTGCCATGAGGCCGCTACATTCTTATTCATAAGTTTGTAGAAAGATTGAGTAATTCCATGTGTTAAGTCTTCCGCTGTACAAACTTGCATATTCGTATTCAAGTTTTATTCTGATAAGAGTCGGTGTTGTACGAAGTGTGACCACACTAAGGACAATATCACTGACGTAAACACACTTACACACCCGACGGACCCCGACAAAAACTTTTTTATATTTTTCAAGTTTAATCCATTTTGAATTATTTTTGTAATATTCTTTTGTGTTTATTATTATTATTATTATTATTATTAGGGATTATTACTGATAGATACGCGTATATAGCCTAATTACTAATAAATACATTGATCTAATATAATTACTGATGAATACATAACATCATTTTTTTTTCCAGTTTTACCCTTATTTACAATGTGTTTTCACTTAATTTACATTAGTTTCATTGAACATTAATGTATACTAAATTAAATAAAAATAATGGGTGAGAGATTTAAGGATAACTATAACAACACTTTCTTCAATTTAATTAATCGTGTATTTTATGTTTTTCTCTCAAGGACACACACTAATGTACAAGTGTATTTTCTGTTTCTCTCTCATGGATGCACACTAATGTACATTCGTAGGGTTCTTCAATTTAATTGCGTATTTTCTATTTTCCTCTAAGAATGCACAATAATGTACTTAACAATAGTTTCAATCGTGTATTTTTCGTTTCTCTCTTAAAAGATGTACACTGATGTACATTCGTAGGATTTTCCAATTTAATCACGTATTTTCTGTTTCTCTCTCAAGAATACACACTAATGTACATTAGTAGGGTTCTTCAATTTAACCGCGTATTTTCAATTTCTTTCTCAATAGAATGGACACTAATGCACATTCGTATAAATAACATATTTTTATTTTCATCCTAACAATGCACACTAATATACGGATAGGTATAGGTATTATGGGAAAAATAAAGTATAATTTTATATTTATCAATAATTTTTTGAAGCGAATGTATCGCTTAGTAATTCTTAAATACATTTTATACCTACTATTTATTGACCCTTATTATTATATAATTATTCAATAAATACAAATTTTGTTGTTACAAATTTTGGCATGCCTGATGGGACAGTTTTTACCTCTCATCTCTTTTCTTCAAAAGTTCGAAGATACAAAGTATGGCTCCTTTAAGGATTGCAATAAGAAGGTCTTCTGCCTTGAAGCCTTCAGAATCGCAAACCCTAAAGATTCAAAGAACAATTCCACTCAAGATTGTGATAAGAAGGTCTTCTGCCTCAAAGCTTTCAGAGTTGCAAACTGGAAATGTTGAAGTCGTTAGAATAAATATGCTCGATGGCTCTTCATAGACAAACCATGTGGTGGAGATTGTTCTCAATAAGTCATTGCGCAACGACAAAAATGGTGAAGGTGACTCAATCTGCTAACTCCTCTCTCAATGCCAAGCTCGCCATCTGCTTCAACAGTGGTTGTAGTGATTATAAAGAGTGCTATAACTCCCGATGAACAAATAGCAAGTATGATGAAAGCCATTGAAAAACTCGCCAAGAATATATAAGCTTAAGACTTGTTGATATCCAAACTGATGGAAAAGATGGATATTGCAGAGGCAAGTCATGCAAATGAGAAACAAGTTGAGGACAAGAACGGTAAGGAAGACTCGGCGAAACACCATCTATCTAAAAAGAAGCCAGTTAATGAAGAGATACAAATTTCATCTGACATAATGCTTCCTATTAACTAACTGAAGAACATCGTGCTAGAGACGATAAATTAAAAATTTGAAAAGGTCTAAATATCCTGTCATCTACAAGAAGCCATATACAAAGAGAGTTGACAACTTGAAGATGCCAGCTGGTTACTAGCCTCCTAAGTTTCAACAATTCGACGGCTGAGGCAATCCAAGACAACATATAACGCATTTCTTCGAGACATACAATGATGCTAGAACATTTGGTGATCACATGATCAAACAATTCGTCTAATCTCTAAAAAAAATGCATTTGATTAGTATATTGACTTAGAAGCTAACTTCATTGACAGCTGGGGGCAAATGCAATAATAATTCTTCAACCGCTTCTATAGCATCAAAGAATTGTCAGTATGACCGAATTAACTAACGCATGCCAATGGAAAGAATACCCAGTAATCGATTATATTAATAGATGGAGAAATTTGAGCTTGAATTGCAAAGATCAACTGTCTGAAGTCCCTGCCATCAACATGTGCATTCAAGAGATGCAGTGAAATCTTTGATACATCCTCCAAGAAATTCAACAAATTTTTTTTTGAAAAATTAGCTACTAGAGCTCATGACATGGAGCTGAGTATGGCATCAAGTGCTTTGAATGACCCTCAATTAACAACTCTTATGAACTTGAAGAGATGTCTTTCGATGAGCCTCTAAAGGAGGAATCACAGTCAAAGACACAAATGTCCATAAAGATTCAAAGAAATAAAGTTAAAGTAAGAGAAAATAGTGCATCCCATGATAGGGGCAATGAACTATCAACACAGTCAATGCTTCTCGACATGAGCAAAAACTGTCCACATTACGCTTTTTGATACGAGCTAAAACTGTCTAAAATCTCTCAAGTTATGCTCTTCGACACGAGCAAAAACTATCAACATGATGCTCCTTGATATGTGTTAAAACTATCTTAAAATCTCAAGTCAATACTCCTTGACACAAGAAAAAATTGTCCACATGTCATGCTCCTTGATACAAGCTTATCTCACTCAAATCAAATCTCATTAAGATAAGACAAAACTCTTTACATGGCATGCTCATTGATACAAGTTAAAATTATCTAAAATCTATCAACTCAATGCTTATTGGCACGAGCAAAAATTGTCCACATATTATGCTCCTTGATACGAGTTTAAACTATCTAACTCAAATCAAATCTCCTTGAGAAGAGATAAAACTCTCTACATGTTATGCTCCTTGATATGAGCTAAAACTATCTAAAATCTTTCAAGTTATGCTCTACGACACGAGCAATAACTATCCACATTTTGTTCCTTGATACGAGGTAAAACTATCTAAATTCCCACATATTATGCTTATTGATATGAGTCTAAACTGCCAAACTCAAATAAAATCTCCTTGAGATGAGATGAAACTCTCCACGTGTTATGCTCCTTAATACGAGCCTAAAACTGTCAATCTCAATTCAAAACTCCTTGAGAAGAGTATTAATTGTCTACAAATTCAATTCTCTTTGACAAGAGTAAAAACTATTTAGAAATTTAAGAATCTTTGAGAAGAGTATAAATTATCTACAAGTCAAATTGAAGACTCGTTGACACGAGTATAAATTGTCAACAAATTCAAGTTCAACGCTCCATGATGAACGAGCTTAAACTGCATGTTACTTCTAGTCCGAACGAGTATAAACTGTGTATGACAACCACCAAAGTTAATTATACGTGGTTAAACTGCTAATTTACTTCACTCAAGTCTTTTAAGTGATTAAACCATTAAATATCATACTCTGTCTAAAGTGGTAAAAGAAAAGATATTTCTGGCCCACATGAGTATAAATTGTGTATGTCATTTCCTCATTCAAACCGAATTATATCCCTTTAAACTACGTAATGACTTGATTCTCTTTAAGTAAGTACATAGGCAGCTTAGCTCTATGCTAAGTTCCGTCATAATTTGGTCTATTTGCATCAAGATTGTGAGGCAAGCAATAAATTGAAGCATAGGTGAGTTGAAAAGCAAAAGGTTGGCAAGGAGAAAACGATGGTTAAATGCATATTTGAGTGAAGAAATTCAAATTCATGAAACAAGTGGATGGATATTAGCAACAAGATAATATTAAGAAGAATATGAGTTCAAAATAACTTTAAGTTTATAAATTTAATTAATTTGAAGACCCAAAATAAATTTGTAAGATCAATTAATTATTAAATCTAAAATTATAAATTAAATCCTCAGTTCGTGAAGTCTAAATGTTAAAGGGGACATTAGATTAATTTATGCTTTTAAGTTCAATCTACTTAAACCCATAAATTAAATTCTAATTGGTTCTTAAGAGATGTGAAGCCCAAAATTTTGCCCAATTATTTGTAAGATGCCAATTATCAAAAGTTTATTTTAAATTCTCTCTTAAACTCGTTTGTGGATCATCTCCTTCTAATTGGATCGATTTATAACTACAGCGAAGTTGTCCAATGCTAATTAAGAAGTGTCTTCTGCTGTCTTGTTTGTGAATCTTATCACTTTGTAATAAAATTTATGGATATGTATGGTTTGGGTATGCCATTGATGCTGTTAGGGAGGTTTATTTGAAAGTTACGATGTTGATGATTTTTTGCTTTTGTAACTGTTAGGTCTTGTTTATTTGCATAGTTGTACACTTATTTACAGTAGATGCTATTTCATTACAACTTTGGACCAACTTATATTCATCTCTTGCTCCTTGTTGTATTTGCTTAAATGCATTTCCTAATCCATTTTTAAATCTGGAGCCAAAAATGTGAGATGTTATCACTTCATTTATACTACATATGAAATGATTCAAATGGATGGTCGTCACTTTTCATCATTTTTTATTAAAAATTATGAGTGAGATTCTTGTGCCATGGGGACACCGTACCTCTTTTCAATTTTCGTGCCCCTTTGCAATTTAAATTCCCTAACAATACATATGTTTAAATAGAATATGAAGGAGGAGGGTTGTGTTCATTAATGAAGGGGGAGCGCAGGAGCTTATGTCAAAAATTAATGTACCATTTTATTTTAAAATATTTTTATTTCATTTTTTTGGGTAAGTAATAGAAGTCCCATATACAAATTATCTGGACCATCAGAACATGACCCATGGCCCATGGCCATTATTCTCTCAAATCCTGCATTAGACATGGATTTATCCCCTTACAAGCATAAGTTTAACAGTGAGTCCTCCCTATAAGTCACTTGAAGCACATCCTGCTATTTACCTCCTCTACCCATCCCCAGGGCAGGGGCGGTGGACCCCTAATGGTGGGGTATACCATTATTCTCTCAAAATCCCTCTCTCTCTCTCCCCCCTACTTTTAATCAAGGGAATTTGAAAACCGAAAACCTCGCTCAAAATTACACGGAAATGGGAACGACGTCGGATCCTTCTATCCCTCTTCGACACACCGCGCTCTGTTTAGATATCAAGGTGATTTCCGCTTCTTCGTCTTCTTTAATTTCTAAGAATATGATGCGTATTTTTTTGGATGATTTAAGTTCAGTTATCTGAAGTTTCGCCGCAGCTTTGCGCGTGGATTTTGACTTATTTAAGACCAAATTTTACTTGGAATAAACAGTTACTGCGTTGATTTTCATTTTCCCCCTTTTCGAAGCCGTAAATGTGTGATGCTATTTCGTGATGGATTCTTGTATGTAGGAGCACAAAACGGATATAATCATAACCAACTACGAAGATCATTTTTTCGTGAGTTTTTTTTTTTTAATTATTTGTACGCTTTGCGATATTAATATCATGTTAACTAATTATTTGGATTATTCCAGGTCATGGCTACTCAGATTGGAAGCTTGGGGACAATACTTCAAGCTAGGTATGAGTTGTTTTTTGCGTAGTGTGTTTCTGCCTCTAAGATGAATTTTCGAATTTATTTCATATATGTTATATAAATATGATTATATAATTTACTAATTGATCTGCTTTGATTTTGTTTTGCTTATCAAGAGTCAGAGTGCTTTTTTAGTGAATCTTGCATTTAAGCTTGCTTTGAATTTATGCCTGAATCAGAATACTAAGCTATGTGAAACGATGAGATGTTAAATACAAATGAGTCCGTTTATGGTTGAAGTTGACTGTTTAACTGGAGAAGGATCTGAGTCTAGGTAAGCCTGCCTTTGTGAGTAGGCTACTACAGTACTACTTGTATCGCGGAGTCGTCTTTTTATATCATTTTGAATTGTTGTGGTTTGTAATATTAAGTGGCTAAAGAAATTATCACATCTATCGTACATTAATTATGTATTTTACGCTGGAGAGATGTTGGAAACTGTTTTAGTCTGTAGGTCTGGAAGGCAATTCAATGGCTATAGCTTCTACTAATTCCTGATATTGAACTTTGTTTAATTGGAAGCTATGAGCTTATGGGATTTTATTTCTGGAAAGATATAGTACAACCAACTCGTATTTAAGATAACTAAATTTTATATTAGTCATGCTGTGAATATGGAATCAGTGGCATTATCCTACCTCTGTTGTGCATCTTCAATCTTACTCCATGAAAAAACAGATTAAGTATATATTGATCTTTGTCGAGTGTGATCCATGTGGACCGTATTGGATCTGGAATATTAAGATTTGGGTTTGGTGATGTTTACATGGTTCTATCATGAATTCCCTCTCTGCTATGTTATACATACTTTAGCAAATTGTTGTTGATAGTTAGAATTAAGGATATCCTTTATGGAAATTTGGTGAGATTGTATTGTTCATTTTCAGGAAAGACGAAGGTGTTTCAGTTGATCCAACTTACCACGTATCCGTGGTGTTTGGGAAACGGGACGAGGTAAACTTTGCAATCTTTATGTAGTTGTAACCAGTAAAAACGATTTTGATGCTTGTATTAAAGTAATGATACTGATGTATGAACTGTCCATCTCCAGCCCATTTTAATGTCCTGTGCTCGCCAATTAATCGAGCACATAAGGTATTACACGATTTCAACACTCAACATCTTTTTCTTCTATTTTGTAATATCAACTACTTGATAATCTTGTGGTTTCTGTCACATTTGCAGCAACATTGGATCGTCAAAAGCATTAGTGTTGTCTCTTGGACTGAGAGACCATTCATCGGTATTATTAGTATTATTTGTGTTTCAATTACTGTAGGAATTAAGGCAATTGAAGCAATCCATTCATCTCTCTCTCTACAGGAGACATTAAAGGCAATAGTCTCTGCTGTGATAGACAAATTTGCTGAGGTAAATTGAAAGTTGGTCTCCTTCTGTATAGATGAGAAAATGTGAAGAATTTATCAGATTCAAATCTGCTGAATACGATTTTAGTTAATGAGCAGATTAGCCGTTAGCTGGACTATTAGACAATTAAAGAGTGAGCCTAAAATATACTATTAAATGTAAAAAAAAAATTGTTGGATATATTAAATGAAAATAACATAATTTTCTAAAATAAAGTGTATTTTAATTTATATGTATTTATTTTTATTTTGTAAATGATTATGGGGAAATACAATGTGCATTAATTAATTGTGAATCAAAACATTTTAGGGTAGTACTCATGTAAGTTGTGATACATGAGACTATTTGTGTGTTTTTTAAAATTGTTATCACTATTATTAGAGTTATTATTATCAGTTAAAAATATTACTCCTTCTTCCCAACTTCAACTTCACACTTTCCGTTTTGGTCCGTCCCAAATTCAATTTCACACTTCCATAAAAGGAAAAAACAACTAACTAATATCCTTCTAATATATTTTAATTTCAAATTTGTCATCATCTTTTCAACACACATAACATACTTTATTATTTATTTATTACCTAAAAATATCATATTACCCCCAAAAGTAAGTAAAAAAGTGATATTTCTTAAACTACGTATTTACAGTAAATGTGAAGTTCAATTTGGGACGGAGAGATTATTACTTTTTATCATATATTTATTACTTTTTATTTATATTATAGAAAATAATTTACTGATTACTATTATTTTTATTTATTTCACGAGTCTTTCCTTAATATGTCTGCATTTGTCAATTTTCTAATATTTGATGTATTTGAGAAAATCTAATTTATACATCATGTTATTTCAATTTATTCAAAGAAATTTCTTTAATAAAACATTTTTTTCTAACATTATAGAGAAGCTTTGTAATACATTAAATAAGATATTAAAAGCGCAACTTTTCTGGAAGACATAAGACTTTAATTACGTGAGAGTTTGTGAGACTGCGTTAAAATATGTTTATTACTTAGATAAAATATGCTTAATGATTTTTAAAGTATATTTTTTAAAGTATGTTGGATTATGCATTAAAGTATGATTTTGGCGTGTTATAATATGATTTATTATGAATATATTTTAATTACAAATAAGCATATTATATCTATACAATAAGTATACTGTAATGATGAGTCGACCTGTCTCACACTTCTCTCACAATAGAGAGTCTCTTTCTTGAATTATTACTTTTGAAATTATTATTTAAATAAAATTTATTTAAAATTTGAAAATTTTCCTACAGTCATTTTTTTGTTCTTATTAAAGAAAAAAGTGAAAAACAAACTATAATAGAGATGTGATAAAAAATTCATTAAACATAAAATTAAAAAAATTATATACTCTAAAATATTTTATTAATAAGTAAAATATGCTTATTAATAACTCAAGAATGTTTATAGTGAAAGATATTATAATATTTTAAAATTATGTTTAATGCATCATTCATGATACTAAATAAAAAATAAAATCATATTTTATTTAATTATTTATAAATAATAAATATATTTTACGTGTATAACAATTGATATATTTTAATAATAGTAAACCCATCTCTCACATAAGGAGCGCCTCTTGTGAGAGACTTTGTCTAACAACAATGTTGAATATTAAATTAATTTTGTGAAAATATCTTAGAAATTATAGATTATGGGAGGATATAGAAATTTTAGATTAGTTGATGTATTTGTGAAGTTAGAATTTTTTCTAGAAATGTATGGTTATAATACAACTAAATTATGAAATAATATGATATCCTAGAATCCTCCAGTAATTGATAGTTATGTAGGATGTTATAGGAAGTGTGACAGCTTTCAGCATGATGTAGTATAAATAGGGATGTAGTATAAATAGAGATAGCATACTAATAATAATAATAATAATAATAATAATAATAATAATAATAATAATAATAATAATAATAATAATAATAATAATTAACTAAGAAGTTCATGTTTGTTAGAAGGCATGTGATATGAATTGGTATTCAAAATATGCATTAATTAGATATATATGGAGTTTGCAGATCTTGCATAAAAATTAGAAGTACCTAATCTATGATGATGATTCAAGATGATGATGATCAACAAATGACAGTTTTTTAATCTGTCTCTCATTTAATGGTTAATACGCTGGAAAATGTAGGGATCCTAGAGAAAAGAATATAGGCAGAGGTGAACGATTGTGTGCGTCTGCGAGGGAGAAGAAACAATAATGTATAATATTTTAAATAAGTATATTGTCTATATTCTGGATTATGCATTAAGTATGATTTTAGGGTGATATAACATGATTTATTATTGACACACTTAAACTACAAATTAAATAAACATACTAAAGTATCGACCGTTTTACAAATAACCCGTCTCACAAGAAATTGTCTCTAAATAGTATTATTAAAATCTAAAAAATAGATTTTATGATACCAAAATTAAATTATTATAAGAAAAATTCCTACTAAAAAATAAAATAGAGTTAAAAACAACTAAAAATTAAAAAGTTAATTATACTGTGCATCCGGGTGCACCCTAAGATAGGGTGCACCCACTTTAGAAAAAGTATACAAATATAAACAAAAATATATACAATTATGAACAAACATGTATACAATTTAATTGTTAGTTTTTTTAATGAAAAATTGAGTGTAAAAAAATATACAATAATTAAAAAACATGTATTATACACTATTGAATAAAAAGTTATACACATATTGAATGATAGTTTTTATAATGAAAAACTTAGTATGAAAAAATATAAAATTATTAAGAAGTACGTAGGCATGGCAATGGGGCGGATCGGGCCGGGTACCTAGGTGGCCCGCCCCGCCCCGTGCCCCTTTTTCCCCGCCCCGTGCCCCGGTACGGGTCGGCTATTGAGGACCCGTGCCCGTCCCTATGCGGAGCGGGTCCGCCCCGCCCCGCCCCGTTTTTTTTTTTTTTTTTTAAATTATAACAAATTCAAATAGAAAATTTTAAATTAAAATAAAATGAAGTAAATTTAAATTTTAAATTAAATAATTAAACTTTATTTTCATTTTTAAAATTATTTTATTACATTATATATTCAATGATATATATAATATTGTAATAAAATATTTTGTAATAGTTATATATAATTCCTATATATGATTTTTTTATTTAAGTTAAATAAAAATGTATGTATAATATTTAATATAAATTAATAAATTATATTATATAATAAATATTTTAAATAAAAAATTTTATATTTTAGGGGCGGGGCGGGGCGGGCCGGGGCGAGGCTAGGACCCAGATCCGACCTGGCCCGTACACGGGGCGGGGCGGACCCGCCCCATTCTCTGTGCGGGGCGGGGCGGACCCGGCCCAATCGGGACGGGCCGAACCAGGGCGGGCCCAAATTGCCATCCCTAGAAGTACGTATACAAAATAGAATAATGTATATACAAAATAAAAAATTATACACATATGAATTCACCATTTCAACCAGATGACCTAATATCAACTCAAAATAGAATAGAGTTATAATTTTAGCGCATATGATCTCTATCATCGAGATGGAAAATTTGATTTAATAATTATAATTACTATCAGCTTTTCTATGATGCTAATTTATTTTATACTACAAAACATTTTTAGAGAGTGTCCCACAAAAGTTTGCATGTCTTCTTCGGCATGGAGATTAAAGTTTGTATGCCTTTTCTAGCACGATTAAGAAAAGTGATAACTTTTATGAGTATTATGGTATTTTTGGTAATAAATAAATGGTAAAGTATCTTAAGTGTGTTAGATAAGGATGATTTTTTTTCGTAAATAAAATATATGGAGGAAGAGTGATTGCGTTTGACTTCTTACTTTTTTAAGGAGGCGCTAACTTTTATGGGTCAACCTAAAATGGAAAGTGTATATAATTTGAAATTTCCTCACCTCTAAAATTTAAATCTCGATTTTGATACATAAAATAAATAAACAGGCACAGTAAAGTATTTGTTTAATACTCAAAAATAATTTTAAAGATATCTAGTTAAAATCATAGAGAATTAATAATAAATCGTGGGATTCTTTTGCAAAAGAAAATATATTTTTATTAAATAATTAATTATAGACAAATTCTTTTGTGAGACGCTACATATGTAAGATGATTTGTGAGACGTGTTATAATATGTTTATTATATAAATAGAGTATATGTTTAATGATTTTTAAAGTATATTTTCTAAAGTACGATAAATGATGAATTAAAGTATAATTTTAGGGTGTTATAATATGATTCATTATTGACCTACTTTAACAAAAAAAAAAGAGAGCATACTTTAGTAATAGGTCGACTCGTCTCATAAAAGAATCGTCTCACTAGAAAGTTTCTCTTAATTATATAATACATGCTTGAGAGTTTCTCTTAATTACTATATAATACATGCTTGGCCATTTAAGATTATACTAGATATTAGAATTGCGTTGCACGTCGCTGTGACGTTAATATACGTTTTTATTTTATTTATTAAAAAATTTACAGCTATATGTTTAAGTATTTTTTATTTTTAATTTATGAATAGGAGTAAATTACATTGATACACACTTATATATGTGTCTATATTTAGGTGTTTAACAATTTCAAAATCTTTTTATTAAAAAAGTATACTCAATGAAAACCAATAATTTCGTTCAAATTCAATTTATGATTTGTTTGGCAACAACATTTAAAACAATATAGTTTTATAGACGTGTGTTACTCGTCGCATTCACGTTATACTTATAATATTGTACTCCAATATATAATTATTTCTTACTTTTTTATTCCAAAAGTATAAATTTTCAATATAATAATGAACAATATAATTAGATTATTTATTTATAAATTAAATTAAAAGTTTTTATATACATTTTTTTCGTTTAACAATATTCATCAAAGAATTATAATAGGCCAACGATTAAAACAAAGCAAAATCCTAAATATAATAGTTTTATCGTGAGATAATCTCATAGTTCTTCTTTGCTATGATGCTATGATCTAGCACTTGAGATTGAGTTGAGGGCAAAAACGAATGGTGTAGCTGAGTGCCACAATTGTCAAAATCAGACAAAATTATTCAAAATATTATTGGAACATTCTCATCTCACACCCTTCTGATTTGCTCTCTGCCTAATAAATTATAAATAAATGAACTTAATTTAGGGAGCTTAATTAATCAATACCAACATGCATGTGGTATTGACATTTTCACTAACACTATGACAGTTTTCTCTTTTGGTATTAGACTTTTTCTTTTTCTTTTTTTTGGACTATTCTCATTAATTATAATTATAATAAATGAAATGCATTTAATGATTCATTTTGGTAAAGAATATTATGATTAACCATTCGTGCAAAAATAATCACAATAGACATATCCATTTTTATGGATAGCAAATACACCTTTACTGATCACAATTATCACTATCATTTTGATGATATTTTGCCTGCTCCAGTAATGCTTTGTAGCGAAAATCAACAATATTCCACAATAGTATGGCCCCTGGAATCAAATGTTGGAAATTAATCCTTAAACCTTAACTCTATTATGATTAACGAGATTTAAACTGTAAAGCGGAAGCGTATCTGATCCAATGAGTCTCTAGGCGGAACACGAACTCAGGATCAGTGGTTATATGACCTTCCTCAACTAAGCCCTCCTAATTCCTTTATGGGGACCGTAGTAATCCCTCCCGATGGGGAGAAGGGAAGACCATGTGCGGCTTAGTATATTGGGGACTATAACCTGAGAGCCTTTATATACTACTTGACTAGACCACTCATAATCACCTAATCATGTAGTATTGGGTATCTACTCAATAAGCCCATATAATTTATTATTATAGCCCATGGATCTTTAACCTTAATTGGATCACTTAATTAAGTCCATAATATAATTGAATAGCTAATATAATTGCATAATAATATATTGCCCATAATTAGATTATAATGGAAATTAATAATTTCCAACAATCTCCCACTTGGGCTATATATTTTCCGTTAGCAATTATATCAAGAGTCCTTAGTTGCGCAACTTTATGCTATTCCTCTTCAGGCTATACTTAACAATCTGGTCCATTTCATCTACTAATATGGAACTACCGCGGCATTTACCACATTACAAATCGTGGTTAAACCCCGACAATCACCATATCAGTACGCTCAATGACATAGATCAAATATGGTGAGTAGAATGGAAATTACATGCAACGTGATCAATATCATGTCTATTTCCAACTGGTCCAACTTTAAACTTTAGTGAGATCAATCCATAATGTAAAATATTACAAAATGAAATTACTTAAGTGAATTCACAATGAATTCAAATCCATGAACTTTATTCTGCAGAAAACTGAATTATCCAAATCAAAGTGTCTTGAAACTTTAAAGAGCAATAAATATAGACTCCCACTAAACCAATGTATTCTAAAACCATATAACACCCACATGAGTAGCTAGCTCATAAAATTACAGGGCGTTAAATACATAATTGGTGGATCCATATTTAGAGTCTATCATAATATGCTCTACTAAAATTTTATCTACACAAATCACTTTCTTTAACAACCAAGAATTCTATGTCAATATGCTTGACTTTTAAGAACTCTTATTGCTAATACTTTATTGCGAACTAACTGTCACAATCAACTTTATGTGACTAAACTTCGCAACCTTTATTTCATGTTTGAATGCCCCTTAGTGTGTTACTGATTCTGTTGTCATGGTTAATGAGCTAAAGTGTTTGCTTAATACTTTTACTTGTATAGCTCTCCAGACCAACAGAAGATGTAGCCTGAAGTGGATCTTATATCGTATTGGCATCCAACAAACTCATAATCAGACTACTTTATGATCTCATACTAATCTGATTATCTCTAATGTTAAAGCATGTTATCCTTAGTTCTCTGTAAAGATCCATACTAGAGTTACTTAAATGTCTACTTAATACACCAACAACAGAAGCCAAATTAGGTCTTGTATATACCTCATCATACAACAACTTCTAACAACCAAAACACATAGAATATTTCTACATTTATTAAATCTTTAATATAACTTTAGGGCACCTTATTGAGACTTCACTTGTCTCCCTTAGTTTAACTTAAACATTCTCCCACTGAATTACATAATCATCTACATTTCTCTCAAAACCAAATGAGACAATTACCTCATGATGATATGTGTAATTCCTTTATGGAAAACTTACTTGAATGCATAGATGGTTTTCCTATTAGTTCTTAAACCATTTAGATCGTATCATCAGTGTTGTGATCAAGGAACTTTATCTTTACATCCATTCAAAATGTGCTACTAATGTCACGATTATCTTAAAACAATGTCTTCCTTCCCTTTTGAGTATAATCCTTTATCAAGATGCAAACCTAATCATCTTGTATTGAGTTATACTCATAACTTATAGCATTAACCCACTTTCGAGTAATTGGACCTTTCATGATGTGATGAATATTGTTTGAATATTCTACCATTAATTTCATAGTGTCCTCATTATTTAGGAGAAAACTACATAATCATCCGAATTATTTTTCTCCCAACTCTAGTGGTTTCCTTAGTGACATTAATTTTTGAGGTTGTTGAATTTTATTATTCTTTAAATATTATTGACATTATCATATTGTTATTCTGAATTTGCACCAATTCTTTAAAGCATAAGTGGGGATCGAATCGACTTCCCCTTAAGGACAATGTCTCTAATATTATTCTTCCCCCAAAATCAACATCCTCACATAATACTGTATTACCCGTCTCAAATATGATCTGATCAATTGGATTATAAACTTATTATCTTTATTTAATACCAATAAAGTAGCTTGTATCTATTTGAATCCAATTTTCTTTAGTAGATCACAATGATCTAACCTTAGTTGGATATCACCATATGTGAAACTCAAAGAGTTCTCACAACTACTTTGGTTGGAACTTTATTGAGACCATAAACTGCAATCTTTAGTATTTGTCCAATTAGTGACCATATGTTGTGGAGTTCAATTATGTCTTTTAACTGCACCATGCATACTGAATAATTTAATGAAGTGTATTATAAGACAATTCCACCGGCCTTTAGGAGAAAATAAAAGGTTATACTTTAGTTGTCTTTAGCAGCTTTCCTAATGGGATTCTTGTATTGTTCTTATACTTTATTGAGATTAAGTTTGACTTATTAGTCTCATCCTTATTGTGGAAGTTCACTCATCAAGTATGATTTTGTTGTTGATATATGGAAAACTTAATTAGTAGACTTCTTAATTATACAGAGAATTAATGCAAAATAATTTTTCATGCTCGCATTAAACTTTATAATCTTTCAAAAAACTTTATAGTCTTTCAAAATTTAACTAAATTAGAATCATCTAGAAGATTCGAGCACAATATTAGTATCAAGTTTTTGGACAAAAAATACTAATTTAAATTATGCTCTCATGCAGTAGTCAAATACTGACAATAAAACTGTCAAGCAATAGCCTTCCTGTGGGCCGACTTATTACTCACATGTCAAACCAAATAATTGTCATGTATTTACCACCACAGGTACTTGTGTATTTCTGCCAAATATTAATCTACCTGTGGGCCGATCAATACCCGCATGAAGATACACTCATACAACATTATTAATTAGGGACCCATCACAAGACACCTTGTGCAACATTAACCTCGTCTGTGGACAAAAATTAACTGCAGGGGTAATCTTGGTGTAATAATCAAGTATTGACAATAAGTTCTGTCAAACAAGAGTCTATCTGTGGACCGACTAATGTTCACATGAACAATCCAAATAATTATCACATACTTATTATCACATGTATGTTATTATTCTGTCAAACTGTGCCTATCTGTGGGCCGAACACAGAACACATGAATAATTACACACCCATCTATGTAATTTCAATAAAGTCGCATTCACACACAGAGGCTGCTGTGGCAACATGAGGCTTTGATTGATTAGATTGAAAAATTACTAGACCAATTAAACAAATATTTAAAATAAAAAATATTACGTTTAATTGAACGACATTAAAAAATAATGTCTCCCCAATTTTATTAATTTAATTCAATAAATTAAATGAAAACTTTAGATGATTCATAGCATAATGAAAGATTTCTTAATTTAATTATTCCATACCCTAATTTAGATGAAATCAAATTAGGCAAAGATTCTTTATATATAAAAGGAAATAATTAAAATTCATTCACCCATGTGAATAATAAGTGGGACAATATTCAATTAAATGACGAACATATAATCCAAATGATTACACTAGCACTTAAACGATCAATTCTTTATTCAATCAAAGTCACCCATCGCCAGCCTTATTCAATTCAATATTATTACCTTATTATAATAGGAAATAATAATACAGAAGCAGGTGTGCATGTATGCTGGAATATTTCGAAGCCAATTAAATACAATTATATGTATCTAGAACAAATTTGTCAAAATTTCTAGCAGGCAATTGATTGGCACACATTAATCACCCACTTAGTGGAAAAGTAAAGATCAAATACACAAATTCAATTTTCTATTATTAACTGAACTGAAATCCGATAACCATCAAGATGTTTTAATATCAAAAATCAAAATTGTGATTTAACAGAACAATTCAAATACAAATATTTGAATTTAAACACAACTTTTACAGATCTCAGAGAATTATATATAGGGTGGCTCTGATACAAATTGTTGGAAATTAATCCTTAACCCTATTATGATTAACGAGATTTAAACTGTAAAGCGGAAGCGTACCTGATCCAATGAGTCTCTAGGCGGAACACGAACTCAGGATCAGTGGTTATATGGCCTTCCTCAACTAAGCCCCCCTAATTCCTTTATGGGGACCGTAGTAATCCCTCCCGATGGGGAAAAGGGAAGACCATGTGCGGCTTAGTATATTGGGGACCATAACCTGAGAGTCTTTATATACTACTTGACTAGACCACCCATAATCACCTAATCATGTAGTATTGGGTATCTACTCAATAAGCCCATATCATTTATTATTATAGCCCATGGATCTTTAACCTTAATTGTATCACTTAATTAAGTCCATAATATAATTGAATAGCTAATATAATTGCATAATAATATATTGCCCATAATTAGATTATAATGGAAATTAATAATTTCCAACATCAAAACCACAAACATAGAATGTATATACGAACAACAAACTTTTCTGGGACTGAGGGAGTATGTAGTAGTATATTTTTGGTAACGTTATTATGATAGATTTGAATATCTATAATTACTGATCTCATCTTTATCTTTTTTTTTTCTTAAATAAAAACACTCTCATAATTATGTCTAGCATTTTTTTTTCTAACATTAATATTACATTACTTCGATTTCAATAATTTTTTCTAAAACATTTTTTTATGGGTTGCTTTAAATACACACTCCATTATTATATTATTAAAATATTTTTTTTTAAAAGTCAAAATTATCCTTAATTTATTAAATACACAACCTGCATACTTAAAATTAAATTATAAATATTTAATACTTACCTTATCTTATAAACCCCAAATATCTCCAATCTTCTAAATCTGTTCATTCTTTTACTCTAAGCATCATCTCGTCTTCAATCACTGCCGAGTAATCTTGCATGTAGTTTTTGATTTTCTTCCAATTTCAACTGTCTTTTCTTAGTCGGATGAAATCGTAAAATTAAATTAATTTTTAGGTAGAGATTTGTGCAAAGACAAATAATTAACGTTCATATCAAATCTGGTTTTGACCCCAAAAAGTTGATCGAAGTTGCCGAATTCTTCAATCCAAGGGAGCCGACAAGTGTTTAGATTTTAGCCCACTACACTGCATTCATGATGTTGTCGTACGTCGTCGAAAGACGATTCTCCGACGTTAGGCGATACTCAATGGAAGCGATGATGGTAGGGACGTGAGCAGCCATATGGTAGCATGACTTGTGGAAGAAGGCAACGGTGGCGCTCAAGAACATGAAAATTCCGCCTTGGAAGCAGATGATGAGGGGGGAGCTTGGCGGAGGGAGTGGGGTGGCAGGGCGGAAGATCCAATGGCTGTTGCTCATGGTGGTGAGAAGGTACATGGAGGATTCTCTGATTGACAAGAAGATGGAGTTTGCAAAGATGGTGGAAGCACGTGGAAGGCACATGAAAACTGAGTTCATCAATGGATGAATTTTTTAATTAAATTATCATTAAAATATTATTATTATCATTATTGTCGAGGATGTCACTGTTTCACCAAGTCAGCAAATTCTCCAAGAAATGCCAAATCCAACGATCACATGACATGCATGTGATTGATTCCAGCAAAAATGTCAAAATTTGGAGAAAATTGGGCAACATTGGTGCAATTATAAAGATATTGGGATAAATGCTCAAATCTTATCTTTTTTGGGGTAAAACTTGTACATGACCAATAAACTTACGGGGTAAAAAATATTTTATCTTGACCTAGAAATTCCAACTTCGATGATCATGTGACATGCACGTGATCAATTCCGGCGAAAATGTCAAATTTCAGCGAAAACAGGGCAGCATTGGTGCAATCTTGAAGATAATGGGATAAATGCTCAAATCTTATCTTTTTTTGGGCAAAAATTGTACATGGTCAAACTTATGGAGTAAAAAAATATTTTATCCCCTTGTCTCACTATCTTTTTGATTACACCAACATAGCCCGATTTTCGTGGAGTTAAGCATGTACATGTCACATGACCATTAGATTTGCTATTTCCTGGCGAAAACAGAGCAATAGTGGTGCAATAAAAAACTAGTTGGAGAAATGCCCAAAACTTATTTTATTGGGATAAAAATTATACATATCCAATTTTTTGGGGTAAAAATAATTTTATTAATGACTTTAAGAGAATTAAATTCTAACACCTTACAAATTCATTATTGGTGTTAAGTATATGTTGGATCTAATTCAAAATAATAATTTTATTTTATCTTTGGCATATTATTGAATGGCTCAAATAGGAGAATACACAATACTCTTATCATTTTAGATTCTTGTAGATAACTATACGATTTTTTCTATATTGAAATTTTCAGTACCATATTTAATATAACTCAAAAATTGAAATTTTCAGTACCATATTTAATATAATTCAAAATCTACGTTATACCATATCGCCTACCTCTAATCACGTTATCCTGACACGGGTTTATTTGTTTTTGGTTTTTTAGTCCAAGTTTAGGATATGTAATCCTTTTTTTCTCTCTATTTGAGGTTTACTAAAATCATACACACATCTCTTATATACATTACATCTCCTATTTTTACACATGTGATTTAGCCTAAAGTACTTAAATCCTCAAAACAAATACTTCGCCTATCCTATTTTAAAGTTTACACATTAACATTTTGGTGTTTCGTTATTTTCCTTTATAATAAATGTAGACTTTACACGGCTATACCTAAAAATTAATATCTCCTAAAACTTTTAGGATATTATTACACAATTTGTTATTAATTCAAATTAAAGTTGAGAGCAAAAATGTGAAATAAAAAAAATCCACTCCTATTTATTTAAAAAAAAGTATATTCCTTAATTTTTGTAAAAAAAACAAATATAAATATTGAAGCCATATCATATGAGCTAATATAAATTAAATTTATTTGTTAATTAAATAATAGAAATAAATAAATTTTCATCCAAGTTATTGCCTATGATGACCATTGACAAATGACAAATGAAAGAGAACATGAAATTCATTTTGCAATTTGAATTGAATGAGATGTTTTCATTGCACTCCCATGTTTCTCTGCTCTTCTTCAGAATAGTGCCAGTATTCTCCACTTCTCCAAACCCTAACCCCTCTCTCACTATGCTCAAACCCACTTCTGAAATCCCCCCTATATCAACCTTTCCTCTTTCCGCCGATTCTTCTCAGCCCCTTTTCAGTTCCACTACGGTTTCTCTCACTGAAAGCTTCGCCACCAGCGCCACCCAATTGATGTGACGGAAGAATGCCCCTTAGTGGTGGTTTCTTTCTACAAGTTCGCTGTTTTTCCTGACCATACTGATTTCCGGAAGCCCTTGAAACAGCTCTGTCAGCGTCTGGTAGATTCTCTCTCTCTCTCTCTCGTATGAACTGAATTGAGCTTTTATTTAATGACTGTAGGGATAAAGAAATAATGGGTTTCTTCAATTCTTTGATTAGTTTTACATTCTTTGTGTGAAGTTCTTGAGGGGTGATTATTGGGGGAGGAAAGTTCTAGAAGATACTGATCCAATCTGTTTATTTTAGAGATTAGTTTCTGTGATATCTGCCAATCGTGTTTGAGTGAGAATAGACTCTGTTTTTCTGTTTCCCATTGTCATTAGTTCTGGCAATCCATTTTCTCCTGTAACTTTCAGTCAATTGTTCATTTAGTTACGCTGTAATTTCTTCTCATACAAATTTTATTGAGACTTGAGAGGAGGTAGAATGAGCTGATTGCAATATCTAGTAGAATGAGCAATCTGAGTACACTATGTTCGATTGTAATGACTAATATTACTGTCCCTCCTAAGTTACTTTAGTCTTTAGTTTCCTTCCCTCATTCCCCAACAGCATGCACACATTCTGTGTGGTGGCCACTCTTTTTTACATGATTCTTGCGTCACTAAGCTGATACCCTCAGCGTGTGTCAGGGGGCATCATTCTTGCACCAGAAGGAATCAACGGCAGCATCTGTGGAACCCGTAATTCTGTGGAAGAAGTGCTTGCCTTCATCCAAGCTGATGACCGCCTGAAGGGGCTTAGGCGTGTTGAGTCGCCTGTAAGTTCCGAGGAAGAAGCTATTCACCATGGACATATGAGCAGTTCACCTTTGGCCGCTGGTGAAGATGCTCCCTTTCGTTGGGATCATGTGAGGGTCAAGCTGAAACAGGAGGTACCCTTGCTATCTGGAGCATGAAATATTTTTTTATTTTTTAAAATTTGAAATTTGGCTAGAGGCTGTGACTTTTGCACATTGTTTGTAGATAGTTACACTTGGAATGCCCTTTGTGTCACCAATTGAAAGAGTTGGTACATATATTAGCCCCACGGAGTAGAATAAACTGATCAGTGATCCAGAAACGGTAATTACCTACAACTCATTGCAATCTTTGAACATTTTTGGTCATATTGATTATTTTTTTCCACGTCAAATGAAAGTGCACAACATTGAGACGACATATAAAAAATTTAGCTACTTTATTGTAGTTTTCCTTATTAAAGTCTGCCTGAGATGCCACTTTTCTCCCACATTTCAACATTTCTTTTTTACGTTTGGACTTTGGATTGATGGATTTGAGATCCATAAAACCAAATACTTGGTAGTTGTTTGGGTTATATGATTATGAATTCTATCACTTTCATTTTGAATAACTTTTTGGGTATTTGGATGGATTTCATATGTGCTTTAGACTCTAATTTAGTTGGGATTGACATCACTTTAAGAGTAAGAGCGTTACATCTGAATTGCTCAATTCAAACTTAAAGTCATTGGGTTAAAATGTGAAAATTGTGTTTCGTTGAGGGAAAAAACAATGATAGACATGGACTACGCTAGATATCATCAAGAGACGTGCAAAATTTTACTGTTATTCAATATTCAATCATCAAGATTTAAGATAAACCAAAATTTACATGAATGATTTAATAATGCGCGTGATGCTCTGTTAAAAGAGTACTTAGTCATTAAAAATATGAATTGCCAATTTTGGGTAGCTGTATTTTTTTTTTCTTTTACCTTGCTGTTTGTAGTTTTAGGGTGGGATGGGATAAGTTAAGGAGGTTGTTGAAGTGAATTTCAGAGTGTTCAGACCTAGGTATTGTAAATTCACTAATAGTTTATTTCTGGTCAATTGAATGTAGCTTTTGATGAGGTTTTTCCAAAGATTTGATCTTTTGCATAACTACACACTTTTCAGGTGGTGATAGATGTGCGCAACGATTATGAAACTAGAATAGGGAAGTTTAAGCAGGCCGTTGATCCCTGCACGACAGCATTGCGGGAGTTCCCATCATGGGTGGGTGAAACATTCAAACTCAATGAACCAGATGACAGGGCTGGGGCTGCTGATTCATCTCAAAACAAGGATGAACAAATTGAGGAAAAGGAAAAGAAAATGCCTCGAGTAGCGATGTACTGCACTGGTGGAATTCGATGTGAGAAAGCTTCAAGCCTTCTCCTGAGCCGAGGTTTCAAAGAGGTGAGCTTCATTAAGAAACAAATCTTTAATAACTGAGTATGAATGTTTAAAAAGCTAGACTAAGTACTGATTCAACTGAATTCTCTAGGTTTATCATCTACAAGGTGGGATTTTGAAATACCTCGAGGAAATTCCCAAAGATGAGAGCCTGTGGGAGGGGGAGTGCTTTGTGTTTGATAAACGAGTCTCAGTTGAGCATGGGCTAGTTCAGGGGATGTACAAACTTTGCTATGGATGCAAGCAACCTGTGTGCGACGCAGACATGGAAACCCCAGAATGGGAGTACGGAGTTTCTTGCCCATACTGCTCTTCTAAATCGGAAGAAGAGAAAGAGAGAGCACGAGCTAGACAAACGCAGTTTGAGAGATGGGGTGTTATCGGAGGTCCAGATAAAGGACGCAAACCATCGAAAACTCAGGTAGATGAGGAGACTAAGCAGATGTCAAGCTCCATGTAAGGTGTGTAAGGATTTAGTTCAGAGAGGTAGTTGGCCTTCTTAGTGAAGCTGGAATCAAACTAAACTAAAGAGCAAATTTTCAATTTTGTAACTCTAATTTGCTTAATTGCAACATTTTGTTTAATCATATACCCAACATGTGAAGCTTTATACCCATGGTATGCTTGTGGTTAATAATGTTTGAAATTATAAAATACAAGAAATGAACATGAGATTTATGAACTTTTTTTGAGCCCCTTGTTTTTAATTAACGGCATTAGAAGAAAATCAAATTCGTTTAAGCACAATTACTATATAAATTTCATCATTTTTAATAAATTTTAAAAAATCAATAAAGTATTATTAATTCAATTTGCGTATCCAAGCAATTAACTCCATTATTTTTAAAATTTTTAAAAATTAATTAATAAAATATTTTTAACTCAAACAAGCACGTGTCCAACCAATCAGACATGCATTAATAGAGATTGGAAGAAGATGGCAATTAAGTTGAGATGGAAAACTCTACAACAAAACATGCACGAGCCCTCCCTATAAGCCACTTGATGCACATCCTGCAATTTACCTCTTCCATCAATCCTCAGGATAGGGGCGGTGACAGTAACGAAGCCAACAAAATGACTCAGGGAGGTCCAAAGTACACTTTAATTCTATAATTGGTATTTAATTTATTTCGTCCAAAGTACACTTAAATTCTATAATTGATATTTAATTTATTTCGTCGAATATTATAGTAAAATAAATTTTTTTTAAAAGAAACTCTAATTAGATACATAACTTATTTATTCATTATTTTAATTAAAAAAATTAAACTAAATAATATACGTATTTTTAAAATAAAGTTAGAAAAACAAAGAATTTGACCACAAATATAAAAGGAAATAAGAATTAAACAAAGAATTTGACCACAAATATAAAAAGGAAATAAGAATTAAACAAAGAATTTGACCACAAATATAAAAAGGAAATAAGAATTAAAAGAAAGAAGGTACTTATCAAGTTTGAACACGTGACCTTCAATCAATTTGAAGGCCTATTAAAACACTAGGCTACTAAATATAGTATAACATTGTTTAATACTATATTAAAAAAACTAATTACTTAGGGGGCCAATGCCCCCCTGTGATTATTTTCTAAAAACTAGTACTCCCTCCGTCCCAGTGAAATGGAGACAGTTACCTATAGTTTATAATAAGGTAGTGTTCGCAATGCACTGGGACGGAGGGAGTAATTAACAATTGTAAAAACCTAAGAATAATAATGCAAGGGTAGTACGGTAAACTCGCATATTTCTTTATCATATTTCTGGCGAAAAGAGTGTTGAATTCAACATCATCGGCGGCTTGCCTTAAATTTGTTGGAATTGAGAAAGTCCCAACCCGAATCGTCGTATTCTCGCTTCCTGTAACTACGCGTCAACCTCTAGGGTTTCTACTCTCCTCCATCAACAATGGTGTCTCCATCTTCAGCTCTCTCCAAGGTTCCCCCCCGTCCCCGCCTTCAGTCCATCGACGTACAGGCCGCCGCCCTCTGGGGCGTAACCGCCGGTACCGCTGCCATCTATCTTGTCCAGGTCCGCTCATTATTCCTTAGCGAATCGCGATCTTCTCTGTTGCCTTATTCGTTTGATTCACGTTGATTATATGTTTGATTCTCGTTTTTTATTATTATTCATTTCTGTTTTTGAGATGATTAGAATTTAGATCTCGTAATATATTTTGTATGAGTTTGCACTTTAGATTTCGCAGAAATCGCGCACTTTATTTGTTCCCTCCAACAGGGTGTTTAAATTGATCAATTAGAGCAGTAATGGGGGTGGGATCAGGTGTTTGTGCATTTGTTTGATTAAGCAAGGGTCCAGGCTTTTTAGGATTTCTTAGCCAATGCTGATTGGAGGTTCAAGATAGGGAATGTCTGAGTGTGAGAGTCTCATTTCATTTTTCATACTAAGGGTCACAAGAGACCGGTGCTTCCATTGATTACCCTGCAACATTGAAATCTTTGGTAATATTATGTTGGGCGTGGTAGATTCGTCATATTTTTAATATTTTAGTTCTTATTGTGTAGCAAATAAACATACAATATGATTTTGGTCTTATGCTATAATTGAAATTCTCACTGGTGCTTGGGCTTGTATAGGTCATCTAGGTATTTTAGCTTTCAGGCTTGCCTGGTACCTAACAAGGCTGATTAGGCCAGAGGGTGATGCTGTACTTTGATGAATTTTAGGTCCTTCACACTGTTTGACGGAAATTTTTTACTTCTAGATAGCTTTTATCCAGTTCTTATTATGGAACTTCAAGTCTCTTGCTTGTAAAGCTTATAGGGTAACTTTTTTTTTTTTTTTCGTTTCAAAACTTGTGTAGATGAATGGGAATTAAATTAAAGTACATGCTTGTTATTACATTGGTAATTTGGTATGAGTTTGATTCCCATATTCCTTCTCCTATTAGGGGAGTAAAACCCATAACATTCCATTTCAATTCTTTTACCTTTCCATTCCTCATTAATGTACCAACACCGCCTAAGCTTTGTAATAGAGAAAACACTACTGTTTATAAACTTTTTGAATCTTATAGCAGGATAGAAGATTACAACTTCATCTATTATTGGGCTTCTTTTGAAAAACTAGTGTTCAGAATCACTAATCATCATGTAGAATTTTTTATTAAGTTTTTAGTGGTTGGTTGTTGTTGATGAACTCAGTACTTGCCAGAGCAAACATTTTTAGTTTTTGATGTATTTTTAGAAGAAAATTATCGTAGTGTATCTTAATAAATTGGAGTTGATTGATTTTCGTTAGCTGTTCAATCACATTCATTTTCTTGGTTCAGCATGTTGTATCAAGAAAGATGACCAAGCCTTAACCTTGATACCAGCTTATTTCAGCATTTGTTGTTCTTGGTTCAGTTAAACGAATTAACCATAATTATTGTTTTGACAGCCGTTCGACTGGATAAGGAAGACATTTTTTGAGAAAAGTGATCCTGAGCAGAAGTGAGTAGAGCTTTGAAATCCTGCGGACAGCCTTTTTGATATAGATTGCTCGCAGCAGCCATCATTTGCTGAATAATTATGATTTTCCGTGTTCAATCTTTAGAGTACAAAGCGGTATTGCAATGTCCTTTCTGGATTAATTTGATACAAATTGGTTTTTGATCTCCGTCTCTTGCCTCCCTCTTGTTTACTTTGGGCTCTTTACGTTTCTTGCCTTGTTCGATGGTTGCAAGAGGCAACTAACAATCTTTTTTAACTTCAATAATACACTGGGTTTCCCATCAACTATCATCTCCCTATCTTGTGTTTGAAGTTTTGTTTTGGCCTTCTGGTTCTCTTTGTGTTGTTGGTGTTTCTATCATAATTTAAATTTTGTATGTGATAAACTTCTCTTTAAGCACATAAGCAACTGAGGACAACGAATTCTCGAAAAGCATTGACTTGGCAAACAGTACTTATAATTGAAATGCAATCTCTCTAGCAACCAAATTGCTTCTAGATGTAATTTGCTCTTTAGCAAATGTCAGTTGTCCAATCAAAATGCATATATAATTACTATCTAATAATACATGCCATCTATCTGTCTGTAAACTTTTTACTGAAAATTAGAGAAATTGAGTCTCAACAAGTACCATCTTCACAGGACTACCAAGCTGCTCTTGACAAACTACTGAGACCACTGCTGCTTCAGGTACCGTTGAGACGTCGACGCTTTCTGATTTCAAGTTTTGTGTTGATTGTACCAAGTCCTGGGAAAGGATATAAGCAAATAGCCATATTAAACACATCAGTTTGTTGTAAAAAAATAACAACCAATGAGTTTGACAGTAAAATATACTACTCCATTTGCTAATGGATCTAATATTAGATGCAAGAAACCTTATTCATCTAATGTAAAAGACTTCAATGTTGAGTACTGATCTAAATTTCAAGTCCCCAAACAACCATAAGACTTTTTTTTCCCCTTATCCACATGTCACCAATAAAAGATACAACAGAAGTATAATATCCAAAACAGAATGAAACAATCACCATAATTTCAAATGCTAAATAAGTGTGCTCTTCTGAACATGAACATCAATGATCTTTCCTTTCTCTTCTTGAAATGATAACAAGGCTACATATTATCTTAAAAATTATATTCAATTAATCCCACAGTGATTATAAAAATGAATCTAATTAAGCTACCCACCAAAGCAAGCAATTTCTAAAACACCAGATATGAGCATAAAACGTGCGGACAATGCCATTAGAGGGTAATAACATAAGAGTTATTATGTTACTTGATAACAAAAGCCGGATCAAAGAAAATGAATTGCATAACTGACAGGAGAGGCTAAGGCTCTATAGTTACCTTCAAAGTCCTTTTATACGTGACAATGAATCCATTGCAAGAAATTTTTCAACACCAGCTGTATCCAATTAAAGAGTTTTCAACATTAGATGTGATAAACTTATTGTACAAGTCCCATGGAGACATATTAATTGTTTTACTAAAAAAGAAAATGCATCTCGGACGAAAATGACAAAATGTATTCATTTTGACGAGACGGAGGAAGTAATAGAGAGGAGGAAAAAAAGACTACATTTTGAATTTTACTTTTGACATGAATCTTGATTCGATAAGTGAAGTGAAACAATAAACTTTCTACCATAATATATTCCCTCCGTCCCAGTCAGAGAGAGTTTTTTTTCCATTTTGATCGTCTCACCCAAAGAGTTCCATTTCCTTTTGTACACGTATGAGACCCCCCACACCCCCTCTAATACAATTAAAATATGGAGTCCACACTCACACTAACGCTAATACAACTACCCACTATACATTAAATAATAATACTCCTTAATCTACGTGAAGAAAAGCAAAAGACCCTCTTATGCCAGGACGGAGGGAGTATCAAATATTCAAAAATTAAGTTTGTAAAATTCAATTGGAAAATCTTTTTACTATTCTCACTTTAGCTATGCCATTACTAGTGTCACTACTTACCTATAAAAGAAGTTGATATAGACATAGACGAAGACAGCAAATACATAAAATTCTGGTCTTTAACAAAGGTGGCAAGTACCAACATTTCTTGTACTGCACATCCTAACGCGGTACAAGTTGGCGTTTGTTGCAGTACCATAATCCTATCCCATCTTACACTTCTTGCTCTTGCACATAACACACGCTCGACCTTCAACTTTCCACATAATTCATGGCTGTCTCCGTGTCCAATCCTTTGACCTGCGGTTTACTTTCCTCCCAAGGTTTGCTCTCTATCTCAACACACCTTTCATCAGAAAAATTTCCCATGTTTTCATTCGTCCTCGCAATTTGCAGGGTTTTCTTGGTCGACTTGTAGCAACCTCCATTGCAGAAAGAATGAGGTGCCTACTTTGTTACTTGAATTTCGCGTTTCTAGTTTGTGGGATGGTGTTTTGAAGCTTTGATTTTTCTCTTTAATGTAAACCTGTTTGATTAATGCGCGTGCCAGCAAGGTGTTCGATTAAATGCCGCAAAGAGACTGTGACTAACAATGCTTCGTTATTACCTGACTCGGTTTACTGTATTACTGTCTGGTTGATAGTTGAGTTTTAAATATGATCACTCTGGTTGCAGAAAAGGGATCTCCGGAAAGCTTACCGGAGAGTAATAACTGCGAAAATCGAGCATAAGCCTCCGCCATACCCTCTTGTAAGATAGATATAAGCTGTTTCTTGGAATCTGAATGTGTTGTTTACATATCTTATGTTAATATCTGCTAAAGGAACATAGTAATGAAATCTGGGGTGTTAGTTAAGGTTAATAATCATGTGTTGTTGAACTGATTGGTTGCGTAGGATGCGTTGGAACCTCATATGAGTCGAGAAACATTCGAATACCATTGGGGCAAGCATCATAGAGCTTATGTGGATAACCTCAACAACCAAATAGTTGGAACAGAGCTAGATAAAAAGCCATTGGAAGAAATTATACTTGCTACTTATAACAAGGGTGATCACCTCCCACCCTTCAACAATGCTGCTCAGGTATATAGTTTTACTTTCTCGATTGATGCTGGCAGTTGCGTTTCTTTGAACATAGATGATAGAACACTCCATTGATTATACAATTCAGAGTTGGATCTCTTTAAGCATTCATGTTGAACTTTCTTGAGCAAGAATTTTAAGCAACTACCAGGAGGGAACAAGATTATTTAATTCATGTTGAGAGTTATTTTCTTCTCTTTTGTAATGTGGATTGTTTTCTCTTCTTGGTAGGTGTGGAATCATGAATTCTTCTGGGAGTCGATGAAACCTGGTGGTGGAGGCCAGCCATCAGGAGAGCTTCTTGAATTGATCAAGAGAGACTTTGGTTCTTTTGAAGCTCTTATTAGTGAACTCAAGACAGCTGCAGCATCACAGTTTGGTTCCGGTTGGGCTTGGCTTGTGTGTGAGTACTTTATAGAATTTCTTCGTCATTTTAAACCAGTTACATTGTTTTAAATGTTACTGAAGAAAACACATTTGTTGACACAATTCTTCAGATAAAGCAAACAGACTCAATGTTGGAAATGCAGTCAATCCCCGTCCGTCAGAAGAGGACAAAAGGCTAGTGGTGGTGAAGAGCCCCAATGCTGTTAATCCTCTCGTCTGGGATTACTCCGTCAGTTTTTCTTCTTCGTCGCTCTGTGATGTTCTTCCCATTCTCTTAATTTAAATTACTCTTGATTTTGCAAGTTAACTATTGTGATTTGTGACTGTCTTTAAACATGTAATCCCTTGTAATTTCCTTTTCTGGTTTTTGGTTGCAGCCACTGCTTACTATTGATGTTTGGGAGGTAAGAAATTAGAATTATCAACAACCCATATCCATCCCCGAGAAATTAATCTAATCCTTTTTTCTGTTGTTTTTCTACAGCATGCATACTACCTCGATTTTCAGGTTAAACCTCATCTTTAATATCTATAATGTTTGTTTTACTTACTTATTCTGTTCTAGAAGAGTGAAGCAATATCATTTACCTCAGAACCGGAGGCCGGATTATGTATCAACCTTCTTGGAGAAGCTCGTTTCTTGGGAAGCCGTGAGTTCTAGACTTGAAGCTGCAAAAGCTCGAGCTGCTGAAAGGGAACAAGAGGAAGAGAGAAGTAAAACAGAATACGAAGGGGACGGCATAGGTAGCACGGAACCAGTGGAAATGTATTTGGAAAGTGATCCAGATGAGTCTGAGGCTGATTGAGTGATGAGGTTTTGCATCGAAACTTTCATCAAATTTTTTGTACAAAAACTATGAGGTCTTGGAGAGACAGATCATTGCTGAGTTGTGTAAGAATTGAATAAATGGTTGTATTTTCTGGCCCTTTGCATACTAGGCTATTCTTTGCTCTTACTGAAGCAGCACATGAGAAAGACTTGTTACATCAGCTTCATCATTGATAAAATTCAATCTAAACTAATGTGGTCATCAATCTAAATATACACAACCATTTTTTAAATAAAACATACACATGCAAACTATTTAAACAAAATAATAAAACAAAAAATGTAGCAGTTGCTACTATGTCTTCCTTCATTTTGCAGCACGAAGCCGTCGAAATGGAGCACTGCAGGAGGGAGGGACGAGTGAACTTCAAAATGGAATTGCAGCACAGTGGAGCACTGCAGGAGGGAGGGACGAGTGAACTTCAAAATGAAATTGCAGCACAGTGTTTGTAGGCACCTGAATTTTATTGCCTATTAAATAAAAATATGTGGCAAATTAATGCAATAATTATCAATTAATTATTTATTTATTAAGGAATTTAAATAAATTAATTCCTAAAATAAATGAATAAATTATTGATAATTGGGCCAGATTCAGTCAAATAAGTCCAAGTTAAATGGGTCTGACTTAAGTCAACAAGTCCAGCAAATCAAATCCAGTCCGGCAGGCTTAATTAAATTAAATAGGCTCAAATCCAACTCGACAGGCTTAATTAAAGAAGAAAAGCTCAACATATCTTTTCAAGGAGAAAATATCTCACAAATGATTATTTCCTACACCTATAAATAAGGGTCTTCAGTAGTCATTCCAATCACACTAAAACATCTGAAGACGCAGACGCTTCTGAAGAGATCAAGAATATGAGCAGTGCTCTCTTGAGATCTTCAAGCATCTTCAAGCCAAGAACGGCCTGCGATCCGAGATCAAGGTTCTAAGTCCCTCCGATCCGGCGTTCTTCCAGCCAACCGCCTCCGATCAGAGATCAAGGTGTCAAACCACTCCGATCCGGCATTCTTTCAGCCATCCGCCTCCGATCAGAGATCAAGGTGTCAAGCCCCTCCGATCCAGCGTTCTTCCAGTCAACCGCCTCCGATTAGAGATAAAGGTGTCAAGCCCCTCTGATCTGGCGTTCTTCCAGCCAACCGTCTCCAATTAGAGATCAAGGTGCTAAGCCTCTTTGATCCTGCGTTCTTCATATTAAATTCATTATCTGTAAAACCAACGACGTTCTACCAAATTGGACGATGTTCTTCGCAGAAGTCTCTCAAATCAACATTCGATCCGAACAAAGGATCGACGCCTCCGGACAAATGATCAAAAGCCCTCAAGTCAGAGCTCGAACAAGCTTCATTCGAAGATTCGGCTCCGAAAGTTGAAAAGGTCAAGAAGTCAACTCAAGAGAGGAATCAGAGGATAACTAGAAGTTGTTTACTCAAATTCTCAAGTTCAATCCATCTCAGATTATCATTGTAATTTCTTTTGTGTTTATTATTTAATAAATACAAATTTTGTTGTTATAAATTTTGGCACGCCCAGTTGGACAGTTTCTACCTTTCATCTATTCTCTTCAAATGTTCGAAGATACAAAGTATGACTCCTCTCAGGATTGCAATAAGAAGGTCTCCTACCTTGAAGCCTTCAGAGCTGCAAACTGAAGAGATTCAAAGAACAACTCCATTCAGGATTGCTGTAATAAGGTCTTCTGCGTTAAAGCCTTCTGAGTTGCAGACTGAGGATGTTGAAGTTGTTACAAGAAGTATGCTCAAAGGCTCCTTAGAGACAAATCACATGGTGGGAATTGTTCTCGATAAGCCGTTGCCAGACGATAAAGATAGTGAAGATGACTCTATCTGCCAAACTCCTCAATCCACAGAAAGTTCGGCGTATGACTCGTCCATAGCCTCAGTCATGGCAACAAACGCTTCATCTATCGAAGAACAACTGGCAAGCTTGACTCAGTCCGTTGCTGCACTCACCAAACAAAGCGAAGAACAAGGTCTGTTGATATCCAAACTAATGGAAAAGCTGGAGATAACACAGACAAGTCATGCAAACGAGAAACAAGTTGAGGATGAAGATGAGGAGGAGGACTCCGTGAAGCACCATCCTTCTGAAATGAATGCAGTTGTTGAAGAGATACAAATTTCAGCTGACGGAATGCTTCTTATGAATCAACTGAAAAATATCATACTAGAGTAAATAAAAGACAAGTTTAAAGGGAGCTCCAAATCTTCTGTTACTTATAAAAAGCCATATACGAAGAGAGTTGGCAACTTGAAGATGTCAGCTGACTACCAGCCTCCTAAGTTTCAACAATTCGACGGCAGAGGTAATCAAGACAACATATAGCGCATTTCGTCGAGACATGCAATGATGCTGGAACCTTCGGTGATCACATGGCCAAACAATTTGTCCACTCACTAAAAGGAAATGCCTTTGATTGGTAAATAGACTTGGACGCTAACTCCATTGACAGCTGGGGGCAAATGCAACAAGAATTCTTCAACCACTTCTATAGTACCCGAAGAACTGCTAGCATGATAGAGCTAACTAACACTTGCCTGTGGAAAGAAGAGCCAGCGATCGATTATATTAATCGATGGAGAAATCTAAGCTTGAACTGCAAAGATCAACTGTCTGAAGTCTCTGCCATTAACATGTGCATTCAAGGGATGCAATGGAGTCTGCGATACATCCTTCAAGGAATTCAACCCAAGACTTTTGCAGAACTAGCTATAAGAGCTCATGACATGGAGCTGAGTATGGTATCAAGTGACTTCAAATTGCCTTCAATTAATAACTCTTATGAATTTGAAGACATGTCTTCCGATAAGCCTCTTGAGGAGGAACTGCAAACAAAGACTCAAGTATTTTTAAAGATTCATAGAAATAAAGTGGAAGCAAGAGAAAACAGCGCATCCCAAGATTGGGGGTAATGAACAGTTGATAAATCAAGTCAAAGCTCCTTAACACGAGCTAAAACTGTCTGCATTACGCTCTTTGATACGAGCTTAAACTATCTGAAATCTCTCAAGTCCACATTACGCTCCTTGATATGAGCTAAAGCTATCTACAAGCTACGCTCCTTGATATGAGCTTAAACTATCTAAAATCCTCAAGTCAAAACTCCTTGACACGAACTAAAACTGTCTGCATTACGCTCCTTGATATGAGCTTAAACTATCTAAAAAGCCTCAAGTCATGCTCATTGATATGAGTTAAAACTATCTACACATGATGCTCCCTGATATGAGCTAAAACTATTTACACACAATGCTCATTGATATGAGTATAAACTATCTACACATCAAATCAAATCTCCTTGAGAAGAGACGAAACTCTCCACATGTTATGCTCCTTGATACGAGCTTGAACTGTCTCACTCAAATCAAATCTCCTTGAGAAGAGATTAAACTCTCTACATGTTATGCTCCTTGATACGAGCTTAAACTATCTAACTCAAATCAAATCTCCTTGAGAAGAGACGAAATTCTCTGCATGTTATGTTCATTTGATACGAGCCTAAACTATCAAACTCAAATCAAATCTCATTGAGAAGAGACGAAACTCTCTACATGTTATGCTCCTTGATACGAGTTTAAACTATCTAACTCAAATCAAATCTCCTTGAGAAGAGACGAAACTCTCTGCATGTTATGCTCATTTGATACGAGCCTAAACTATCAAACTCAAATCAAATCTCCTTGAGAAGAGACGAAACTCTCTATATGTTATGCTTCTTGATACGAGCTTAAACTATCCCACTCAAATTAAATTTCCTTGAGAAGAGATGGAACTCTCTACATGTTACGCTCCTTGATACGAGCTTAAACTTTCCAACTCAAGTTCAAGACTCCTTGAGAAGAGTATAAACTGTCTACAAATCAAATTGAAGACTCATTGACACGAGTATAAATTGTCAGCAAATTCAACTTCAAAGCTCTTTAACGCACGAGCCTAAATTGCATTTCACTCCTGGCCCCCACGAGTATAAATTGTGTATGGCACCCCATTCAAACCAAATCATGTCCCTTTGAACTACGTTTTGACTTGATCCTCTATGAAGAGGTACGTAGGCAGCTTAGCACACTGCTTAGTTTAGTCATAATTCAGGCTATTCGTATCAAGTTGGTGAGGTAAGCAATAAAATTCAATCATATTGATCAATAATGGAGTATCGCAATTTGTTCACTTCAACACAAAGGCGTCCGTGAACAAAATGAGAGGGGGCATTTGTATACACCTAAATTTTATTGCCTGTTAAATAAAAATATGTGGCAAATTAATGCAATAATTATCAATTAATTATTTATTTATTTATTAAGGAATTTAAATAAATTAATTCCTAAAATAAATGAGTAAATTATTGATAATTGGACCAGATCCAGTCAAATAAGCCCAAGTTAAATGGGTCTGACTCAAGTCAATAAGTCCAGCAAATCAAAGCCAGTTCGGCAGGTTTAATTAAATTAAATAGGCTCAAATCCAACCCGGCAGACTTAATTAAAGGAGAAAAATCCAACATATTTTTTCAAGGAGAAAATATCTCACAAGTGGTTATTTCCTCCACCTATAAATAAGGGCCTTCAGTCATCATTCCAATCACACTAAAACATCTGAAGACGCAGACGCTTCTGAAGAGAGTAAGAATACGAACAGTGCTCCCTTGAGATCTTCAAGCATCTTGGAGCAATTTCAAGCCAAGAACGGCCTACGATCCGCGATCCGAGATCAAAGTTCTAAGCCCCTCCGATCCGACATTCTTCCAGCCAACCGCCTCCAATCAGAGATCAAGGTGTCAAGCCCCTCCGATCCAGCGTTCTTTCAGCCAACCGCCTCCGATCAGAGATTAAGGTGTCAAGCCCCTCCAATCCGGCGTTCTTTCAGCCATCCGTCTCCGATCAGAGATCAAGGTGTCAAGCCCCTCCGATCTGGCGTTCTTCCAGCCAACCGTCTCCTATTAGAGATCAAGGTGCTAAGCCTCTTTGATCCGACGTTCTTCATATCAAATTCATTATCTGTAAAGCCAACAACGTTCTACCAAATTGGACTACGTTCTTCGCAGAAGTCTCTCAAGTCAAAATTCGATCCGAACAAAGGCTCGATGCCTCTGGACAAACGTTCAAAAGCCCTCAAGTCAGAGCTCGGACAAGCTTCATTCGAAAATCCGGCTCTGAAAGTTGAAAAGGTCAAGAAGTCAACTCAAGAGAGGAATCAAAGAATAACTAGAAGCTGTTTACTCAAATTCTCAAGTTCAATCAATCTCGAATTATCATTGTAATTTCTTTTTTGTTTATTATTTAATAAATACAAATTTTATTGTTACAGTGTTATTTAGGAATAATGTGAGATTAACCAGGGGTACGGAGAAAGACATAGTGGTCGGATGCAGTGACTAATATCGCCTCACAGATCCGTGAAGGCCATCTTCAAGATGAGCACATCCATAAATAAAAGTGTCCTCCAAATACTAGGTTTGTTTATATTATTGCAAATTGCAATATAAACAAACTGAAATTAATGTGGTTGTTCACTTCAAAAGACAACACATGTTCTTAATCTAAAATTAGGCTACAGCCAAAACCCTTCAATGATAAAAATATAACTATACTCTTTACATATAAAAATGATTAAATGAAACTGTTACATGTGTTGTTGAAGATATTAGACTTCAGCTTTTTCAATATACAGAGAAGTATTGCAGATTACTCAAAAACAAACCTTTTATAAATTTAGAAATAAAAATAACAAGTTGTATTATTACATCTCAAATTAAAATGGGTATACCGGGTCAACCCGCCACACCAAAACCCTACCCTAATCAAATGCATCGGATCAGACACACCATTCTTCTCGCCCTACGCGCCCGGCACACATTCACTCTTCTGTAATCTAATTCAAATAAACCCAATTCCTAAAACCCTAATTATACCCTTCACCAATCCATTTCAAAGCTATCTTCCTCTCACCGCGCGCTGAAACAAATCCTTGGTAAATTGCTTCTTTTTCTCTATTTTTCCTCTTCTCATCTCTCTTTATGACTGTGGATTTGATTAATTGATAGGTTAGGTTTCAATTGGAGAACCATTATCATAGTCGTGCTGCTGCTGTTTCAATTGGTAAATTTCACGTCTGCTGCTGTTTTGTAAGTTCAAGTATCGGAGGTTAGCCAGAAAGATAAGACATGAATTTGAGGCGAATCTGCAGCAGACACACGGTAAACAGTATGCTGAAGCTCAATGGTAGGGCATTCCCAAGGCAATCATCTGCCTCCAGATTTATCTCCATACCCCCTTCTTTTCATCCCTTAGGAGGCTTATCTGAAGGTTCAAAATTTGATAGATCTTCCTGTAGATGCATGAACACTTCAGAACAAGTTAGTATGGATCAATCATTGAGAGGTTTAAAATGCGAGTCCGAAACTGATGCCACAATTAACGAGTTCCTGTCTCGATTTGTTTGGGTGATGCGGAAAAAGCTCTCCGAAGCATATCCGGATTGTGACAAGAATACAATCAATGGGATGCTTAAGATCGTTGTCGAAAGTGTTGTGTCAGAGATTGAGAAGGGTGGTCTTGAACAGTTGGCTAGGGCTGGATCGTCTGTGCGTTCGGAGGATTTAAGTGAGGACTTGTGGAGGACTGTTTTGGAGGTCAGCAATGTCGTGCTGCAAGACGTGGAAAAAGAAAAGAAAAAAGAGAGAATGAAGAGTTTTCTTCAGTCTGAGGAAGTCAAGCAGATGTATAGGTTTGCTGGTCAAGTGGGCATTCGTGGGGAGCTTCTGCGAGAGCTCAGGTTCAAGTGGGCACGTGAAAAAATGGAACAAAGTGATTTTTATGAGAGCTTGGAACACCTTCGGAAGGAGGAACCTGAAAATGATAAACTGGGGAAAGAAAACGAGGGTGATGATAAGAATGCGGCGAGCATCTCTCTTCCCAAACGACATGGAAAGATTAAGTACAAGATTTATGGACTTGATCTATCTGATCCCAAGTGGGCTAAGGTGGCTAATAAAATTCATGAGACTGGAGAAGTCATTTGGCCTAAGGAGGCACAGCCATTGTCAGGCAAGTGCAAAGTAATTACTGACAAGATTCTATCTTTACAAGAAGGGGATGATCCTGCTCCACTTTTACGTGAATGGATAGATCTTCTCAAACCTAGTAGGATTGACTGGAATGCTCTTTTGGATAAACTGAAGGAACATAATTCTCATCTATACATCAAGGTATGAAACTTTTGTATTTGCTTTATGTTCTTGGTTATATGTTAATATAGAGCCAATATGAAAATTTTATCTGGAAATGTTGGGAAATATTCCCTTACTTATTTTGTAAGCGCCAGTCGTAGATATATATGCTTATAAATTTTATTTTTCTCTTTGTGTTTAATTTTTTCTCCAACTTTAGGGGACTACAGGTTACGTAGGTAAACCTTTTTTTTAGTCGGGCTCTTCTTTTTCATTCTATAGATATCATTTTGGGAAGATGAATTCTGATTTTTATTGACTTGATTAATATAATTTGACATGATTAATGATTATCCCTTATTTGCTAAATTGGAATACTGATCTTTGTCCAGTTGCTTGATTCAGATTTTATTCTTTTTGCATGAAACTCAGTTTTATAAAGATTAGCATGGGTGATAGCTTTTAAGTTACAGATACTACAGAATTTCTCTGAACTCTACATGTTTGCAGAGAGGGCGTATTTGAGTGCATAATAATTTAATTACCTGTCTTCAGTGGTATTTCTTGATCATTGAGCTTTTAAGGAGAATGGCATCTAGAGATCACTTGAGACTTACTGTCACTATTCTCGGTTATTTTTCTACCTGCTAGCAGAAGTCTACTTGTTATTCTTCCATTAAAGATTGCTCTTGATCCAGTATGTATGACTTTTTTTTTATCTATATGGATTTGCTATATGACGTCCCTTATGGTTTTGTTTTATCACATATTTTCACACTATTGCTTGAGGTTGATATGCATCTTATATATCTTGTACATTTCATTTCTGGAAACTAGATATTGTTAAATCTTTCTATGTTTGCATTTGCGTTTGCATCTTGCCTTCTTGACTTTCTACTTGTTATAGAGAGGTGATCATTCCCATCAAATTTTAAAAAACATAGTTTTAAGTGTTTAATTTCACAGGTATCATCCATTCATCCTTAAAGTATAAGGATGTTTATATAATTACTGATTTCAACTCTTTGCTTATTTGGAAAGTTACCCTTTTCTCTGAAAATTGGTATAACTGAATGTCTTAAATTGATAAAGAAATCAGATATTAAAAGACTTGTATCAGTGTCAAATCATTTTGGCACACAAATTTTGTCAAGGTTAAAATCCTGACTTGATTGCCTTTGATGGTGTAGATTGCAGAATCTGTACTTTGTGAAGTATCCTTCCAGGCAACTGCAAACGACTATTCAAAACTGATTCAGGATTTTGCTAAAGAAAATCGATTGGATGATGTTGAGAGACTTTTAAAGAAGATGAGTGAGAATGGCATTCAACCTGATATTATCATGTCAGCATTATTGGTTCAAATATATTCTGAATCAGGAAATGTTGATCGAGCTAAGGAAGCATTTGACAGCTTAAGGGCCAAAGGATTCGTGCCAGACATGAAGACCTACAATGCTATGTTGATGGCCTATGTAAAAGCTGGTAAAACAGAAGTTGGTGACGCTTTGTTTAGGGATATGGAAATAAAAGATATAAAGGTTACAAGGGAGGCATATATAGCCTTGCTTCGTGCATATGTTCAAGCTGGCAAGGTTGAGTTAGCTGATCGAATATTCACATCTACGCAGTATTATAGTTCACACAACCTTGAATCCTGGTCACTAATGATTGAGGCTTGGGCCAGAAATGGTAACCATAAACGTGCGGAGAACAGCTTCAATCAGATGAGGAAACTTGGGCACAAGCCAGACGATGGATGTATTGCTAATGTGATTTCAGCCTATGAAAAGAATGATTTACTGGATGATGCCTTGAAGTTCCTATTGGATCTTGAGAAAAATGGCATTGAATTTGGGATTTCCACTTATACTATTCTGATAGACTGGTTCACCAAGATGGAGCTTTTTGATGAAACCGAACAGATTTTGGATAAAATCACTGAACTGGGTGAGGCTCCTCCATTTAAGCTCCATGTAAGCCTTTGCGACATGTACATTAAATCTGGGAACGAGAAAAAAGCGCTGCAAGCTTTAGGAGTCCTGGAGTCAAAGATCGAGCAATTGAAGGCAAGTGACTTTGAGAGGATCATAGTATCACTTAGAAAAGGTGGGTTTGTGGAAGATGCTGAAAGGTTACTAGGGTCCATGAAAGCTCGAGGATTTACTTTGCACCCACAAATGATGGTGAGTCTTTCGGTATCTCAAGCCATGGAAAAAAGTAATAAAAGTAAGAGGTCCTCGCCACTAAGCCGGAAATGATGGAGCGTTTGCTCTATCGTCTCGCGATTCACATCTCTGCCTTAGAAAGGAAAACAGTGATGGATCTGATGGGAGTGTTCTCTATGGGTTGAAATGAAGGAATAAATTTGATGATGGAAGAGTGGAAAAGTGATGTTAGTTGCCATGAATCTATGATGTGGATTCTATATTATGCATGGACACAGGTCTTGTTTCTCTATCCTTGTGGTTTTGGGGTTAAATATCACTATGCCCAAATGAATTTAGCAAAGTTTTTTAATGGCCATGTTTAGTGATAAATCATAAATGCGAAAATATCCTTCACTCACTTGATTTGAGACTCGATTTAAAAGCCTTTAAAATTGATTATTGTCTCAATTTTAATTCTCTCAAACCGGTATAATTGAGTTATTTATTTATTGGATTGGATGCTAGCAAGAATTAGTATTTATAATAGTATGAAGAATTTTCTCAAAAAAAGTAAAAAATAAAAAAAAATCGACTTAGCATATTGGGTGTGAGTGTTGGATTATGCAATGATTAAACAAAGTGTGTACATTCATGGGGTGGAATTTTCAAATACATCGTATAATAAAAATTCCACTCCGTTTTAATTTATTAATTAATACGATGAATATATAGAAAATTAAGCGTGCTTATAAAAATTTAAAAATGAATATCGATTCTATAAAAAAAGGCAAAGACTTGTGTGAGACCGTCTCACATAAGGGCTTACCGTCTTATGTGAGATGGTTAGAAAGTGATAATTTTTATAATAAAAAAAGTTATACTAAATTAACCGTCTTATGTGAGATGGTTAGAAAGTGATAATTATTATAATAAAAAAAGTTATACTAAATTAATGAAAAGTGATAATGTTATTTCATGAATAATTTATAATATAAATGAAAAGTGATAACATTTTATAGCGAAATTGATAATATTTTATAGCGAAAGTGATAGCGATTTTAAAAAGTGTAAAATTGTCTCACGTGAGACGGTCTCAAGCAAGACTTACCTATAAATAAATGAGTTAAACAACATTTTATTAATATTATTTATTAGGTTTAATTGCAAATAAAATCTCAGCCTTTACTTTGATTGCAAATAAATCCGAACCTTTGAAAATTTGCAAATAAGTACCTCATTTTAAAGTCTTTTTGCAAAAAGAACCACCGGGGAACTGGAGGTTTATGAACAGGTTAGTGACCAGACAGGCCTCCCGCTGCCTGGTGGTTCTTTTTGCAAAATGACATTAAAGTGAGGTACTCATTTGTAAATTTCCAAAAGTTTAGATTTATTCGCAATTAAAGTAAAAGTTGAAACTTTATTTGCAATTATCCCTATTTATTAGGATACATTGATGTTAAGCAAATTCACTGGAGTATGCATTTTAGATTAAACACCTTAACGAATTTTAAGAATTTAAAAAAAAAATTAATAAAAATTAAATATAAAAAATTTATACATTTAATAACAATACAAGTACACTGAAATAAAAATTAAAACACCATTGGAAAAATAGTCCTGTGAGAATAATGCATAACAACTCCCACATTTTTATTCCCATCAAATCATATGTGAATTACAAGGAAAAGCCCAAAAGCAAAAATAAAAAATAAAATAAGAGGAATGGTGACAGTAACCAAATTTGTTTAGGAATAAAGTTGTACGAGACCTGTGTCACGAATCTCATTACGTGAGACGGATCAAATAAAAACCAAAATAAAACTCGCGGATCTTCGTCCACTCGCTACCTGCTATATATACATGAATGCTACAGATTCATTTTGCAAGTTTGATATTTTCTTTTTCTTCACGATTGATTCAGGCTTTAGTTTATTTATTTTAGAACATATATTATACTATATTATTATTAGTATTACATCTATATTATTATTCATAAAAAGTGAGATTATTAACACAATCAATATTAATTGTGTCAAAATAATACATAATTAAAATAAAAAATAATTTCAGATTTATTAATTATACCAAGTTCATGAAAAAGTTTATTATCATTTTTTCTTTATCAGTTATCATTAATTATTAAAAATATTATCACTTTTTATTTTTTAAAATCTGTAGTGTTCATTAAATAATTTAACAACATTTATCACTTTTCTTTAATTATATATAACTTTTTATTAAAAATATTATCACTTTTATCCGTTCTTAAAATTTTCATTAAATATTTTAATTTGATGTGTATCACTTTTTCTTAATCAAGTGATCATTTTTAATTGAAAATGTTATCATTTTTTTTTTAGAAATTTAGTCGAGTATCACTTTTCTATGTTCACATATTATTTTTTATTAAAAATATTAGTATCACTTTTTAATTTACAGTATAAAATTTTCATGAAATAATTCAATAATAAATGTATCATTTTTTTAAATATAGGTATCACTTTTAAATTTTCAGCAATCACTTTTAATTTTTTTTAAGTGTAATAGTATTAATTATAATTTTAATAATTAATAAAATTTTAAAATGTAGTATAAGAAAAGAAAAAAAGACGTCACAGTTAATTAATTCACATTCTTATGCTCATGAATGCGTTGGCAACACGGAGTAGTTTTCGAGAAGTTATTATGCATGGGAGACCGTCTAAGCCCGCCTTTTTTTTTATTTTATATTTTATATATTATGCTAATTGATTGTTGGATGATCCGTACCTCGCACAAGACTCACCCATTTGTTTATTATTATTTTTTAAATATCTTATTTTTAAAATGGTCGATTTTTTATAATAATAGATTTGACTTGATCTTTTTATTCCATAAAAATAAATTAAAATAATATTCATCACTAAATATGAGTATTAAAAATTTTGTTAAGCTTACATTGAAATTTTACCGGTGCCCCTATATACTGCAAAATCCCAAGTAATTTTAGATTTTTTATTTAAACATTTATGGTATACTCTTCTATTAAGATGAGCCAACCCAACATATTATTCAATAATTTAATAATATAATATAAGTAATATATTTATGGTTCCATATTTTTAAAAAATTCTTAAATTTGTGATATCATTTTAATCAATTCCCTACTTCCATTATTAATGAGATTGAATGACGTAGCACTTATATCGTTTTCATCTGTAATTTGCTTGGTTTCCACTTTAATGAATCCTCGTTGCATAAAGTATCATTAATTTATCCTTAATATCTCAGTTCTGCATTATGTTTAACTTTACTAAAAAGTATCATCAGTAAATATGAACAAGAAAATATAGTATACGACACCATACGAGTCGAATATTATGTTGATTTTGGGTTATAGTACATTTTACAAGGGTTAAAGTGATAAAATATATCTTACAAATATAAATCCCCCGATGTGCCGCCGCAGCCGACGTGGGCGTCCCTTGTCCGGTTCAATATCTGAGCGTCCCTGTTTGTTCCCTTTTGATCGGATGGCTAACGTGGCTAATGTTTCTTCGCATCTAGCGGGTCGTGCTCGGGTTTCCTATTCTTCGTCTAGCCTTCCTTGCATAGTTTTTCCGTGGGGTGGTTTGGCGATGAGATTCGCACCTTTTGATCGGATGGCTAACGTGGCTAATGTTTCTTCGCATCTAGCGGGTCGTGCTCGGGTTTCCTATTCTTCGTCTAGTCTTCCTTGCAGAGTTTCTCCGTGGGGTGGTTTGGCGATGAGATTCGCACCCAAGCATTGCGTAAGTGATGGTGCGTGAGTGGTGAAGGGTGTTAAAGTATTATCGACTTATCTTATAGTGTATCGAATCTACATTATATTATATTTAGCTTTATTGTACAGATGGAGAAAAATATCGATGACAAACGAGATGAACTAGGCGAACTTGAATCCTCTCTACCTCTTTTGAATTCCTCTGCACAGAAATTCTATTTTTTTTCTTTTTTTTGAATGTTTTTATCTCTTTTTTTAAACCTATTTCTCTCTTTGGAATTTTTCTATTTTCTGAATTGTTCTTGTGGGAGGTTCAATTAGAATATTTGTTGGGGATTTTATCAGATTATGAATAATAAATTTATTCAATTGTCAAAAATCAAAACGAATTAGTTTAATTAAAATTTAAAAAAAGAAAAAATAAAGGACTTGATAGCGATGGAGGAAGTATATACTCTAGATTTGAGATTTATATTCCAAATATTCTATTTATTTATTTATTAACATAAAGCATTACTATTACTATAAATAAATTAAGAATAAAATAAAATAATCTTTATTTATGGTATACTTTTAGTTTTAGGCTTATTATAGTGTGCATTCGGGTGCACCTTAAGATATGGTGCACCCAGATACAACTATAAACATAAACATATACAATTAAGAGCAAAAATGTATACAATTTAATTGTTAGATTTTTTAATGAAAAATTGAGTGTAAAAAAATATACAATTATTAAAAAATATGTATACACTATTGAATAAAAAATTATACACATATGATGCTAGTTTTTTTAATGAAAAACTTAATGTGAAAAAAATATATAATTATTACGAAACACGTATACAAAATAGAATAACATGTATACAAATAGAATAAAAAGTTGAGTGAGGCTCCTGTGCACCCGGGCGCACGGAACACATTCCGTGTGCCTTTACAATTCCGTGCGCCTTTACAATTTTCATGTCCCTTTACAATTTAAACCCCTAGCAATACATAGATTAAAAGGATTGGAGGGGAAAGTTGTGTTCACATGGGGACACGGAGCATCTTTCCGTGTCCCCGGGCGCACGGGAGCTTTTGCCTAAAAAGTTATACACATGTGGATGCACCCTTGGACCCGGGTGCACCCAATATACACTCTTAGTTTAATATACGTATATTACTCTCAGATCATAGGCACGTGAGTTTCACATGCAATTCGAAGTATACTCTAGAAGACGAAGACCTTGTCCAAGTCGAATTATAGTTAACGAAGATTTTCCCCTAACACGCACATCGAATATTGGCCGTTGGATCAGGATATTCTGGGACCCATCCTAGCCGTCGATTCATCACACGTGCCGCTGCTCAACAACCTGGTTTATCTCCCCCCTACAATATCACACAGGCGTTCAACTTTCACTCGCCACACCCAAACCCTAGTTTCGGCTTTCATTGGATTCTTCAGCTAATGCAGCTGTGGCTTATATAAGGTTTGAGTTTGAACCCTAATTCTTCTTGCTTCCTATTTTCTTATATATTGTTTTCTCTGTATTCCTTCAAAGAACGCTTCTTTTTTCATCGATATGTAAGTGTTTAAATATATCTGTAAAAATCTTGCGGTGTTTTATGTTTGAATTCATGCCCAATTCCAACATTCTTACTTCTTTTTTTTAATTTTTTTTATTTAAAGTTTGTATGCCACGGATCTTTTCTTCGGTCAAATTTGATTTCCTTTTCAATTTCTTCATGAACGTAAAGATGCGATAGCTAACAATTTTGATTTCCAGTTATTGTTTTAGTTTTATTCGTAAATTCAGAAACTTTAAAGGTGGGAGTTTTTGGGTTTGATGAATTTTGTTGTGTTTATTGTTTAATTTGATTTTTTTTTTTTGGGTGTAGGGTGGGGGGTTCCGAATTTCACATTCAATTATTTTCTTGTTTTTCTTTTCATGGATGGTGATTATATTTTTGAAAATAACAATCTGATATTGTTACAATTATTTCTGTATTTGTAGAGAAAATAATGGAGAAGGAGCTCATTGAGCTTTTTGAGTTGGTGAAGAGGGCTGCAGACGCTGCTGAAGACTCACCAGGGGAAGAGGATAGATGCCTTGATTCGTTAAAGAGACTCAAGAAGTTCCCTGTCAATTATCATGTACTTGTTTCAACACAGGTATTTTCAACTGACTTTGATGTTTAGGTTTATATTATTTCCGTATTATGATAAGATGATATGTTGTCGTATGATTATTTATGTGCAAGTGGATTCCCTTCATGTTTCAGTATAATATCTCACATGGTTTACAATTATTCTAATGGACTCCCTGGATCTTAGTTTGAAAGCATTGATGGTTCAGTCATCTATGCATGTTAGCACGATTCCACTTGAAATTGTGTTCCATAAACAGGAGGTGACTTATGTCTTGACTGTTTGAGTTCAGTTTAGAAGTATTGCTTTTCAGGCATTATGTTTCTCTTAGGTCAGAATCCAACTGAATTGTACATTCAACTAGTTTTTCTGGTTAGCTACCACTACTGTCTGTGCAGAAGTATTCTATTTCATGGTTGCTTACCAAATAAATAATTATACTTTCTAGATTAAATGACCACTCATCATCATCAAGCTCAATGCAATCATCCATCCTATTGTCAAATTCTTCAATTTCCTTTTTTCATCTTCTTCATGAATTCATAATCTAATCTTCATTTTTTTAGGAATTCATTCTGATTTTTAGTTGCTTACGTGTCACACTTAGCGTATATGAGGACGCTACATTTCTCTCCTGGCCGTAATTAATTGTATGATGGGCCTCTTCATTAACTAATTGTGCTCTATCGACTGTACTCCATGCTTAAATGATCAACACCAAATTCCTGCTCATCTTCATTATCATGTTTCAGTTAACCATTCATATTAGTATTATGTGGATCTCCTAATGAACATAGTCAATCGTTACATGTGTGTCGTTTTGCTGCTTCTGCTTGCCTTTTCTTTTATGTAACAGATTATGTTTAAGAAGCCCTACTTACCTTAGTGGCCCATGTTAGCTTTAACTAAAATAGTAAAACCTTAGGTTGATTTAAAGAGGGAATACATTATTTTTACACCTTGTGCCGGCATGGAGCCTCGTAATACACCTTGGTGAAATGGCATTAAAGGCTGGGGGGGGAGGGTGTGTTGTTGCAAAGTTATATCCCTTGTAGCTTTCTTTCCAATGTTTGCAGATATATGACATTTAAGTTTTAACTAAAAGGAGGTCATTGATGCTATCATGCTAATGGCTTCTCATTTTAACCTATATGATTTCTTTAGAAACCATACCCTGGCATTTAACTGGTTACAATAGTAATAAGTGCTTAAAATTAAATTTTGCTCGAGGGATTTAAAAAAATTTCACTTGTTCTCAAATGCCAACGGCACTTGCCAAATAGCCTAGAGTGTGCTTGAGCTTGAAATGTCATATCCTGCTACCTTCACTTCCTATGATTGCTGTCTTAAAGTGAACTTTTCAGTCGCTATATCAGACTTTGATGATATTTTAATCTCTTTAGCATTTCATCAATCCTTTCACTGAGTAACTTATTTCAGGTCGGGAAAGGTCTCCGCCAGCTGACTAAACATAGAAGTGACAAGATCAAAGCACTGGCTTCTGATGTGGTTGAGATATGGAAGGGTATAATTGTTAAAGAAACAATTAAAAATAAGAAGAATGGGACTGTTGATAATGGTGACTCAGTGACAGCTGAACCATCGAGTAAAGAAACTAATGGGACGAAGAATATTCAGAGGACAAACTCCATCAAGGCAGAGCAGAATGCTTCAAATAAGAAGCCAAAGTTGGAAACTTCATCTAGTGCTAAAATCGAGAAAGTTGATGCTAAAGTAACCGTGGAGAAAGCAAGTCCTGCAGCTAGGAAACCAGCATCAGACCCTGTGGGCCCACCAAAACTGTCGTCAATGGTTTACTGTAAAGACCCATTGAGGGACAAAATCAGAGAACTTCTAGCTGAAGGCTTGTGCAAGGTCTCTAGTGAACTCGATGATGAGGATGAAGATATGAGACGCAAAGTAAACGAATGTGATCCTTATCGAGTTGCAGTGTTAGTGGAGACTGCAATGTACGAGAAGTGGGGCAAATCCAACGGTGCCCAGAAGTTCAAATACAGGTCCATAATGTTCAACATAAAGGACCAAAATAACCCTGATTTCCGGAGAAAAGTACTGACCGGGGAGTTTGAGCCACGGGGGATCGTTGACTTGACACCAGAACAGATGGCCAGTGATGCAAGGCAGAATGAGAACGAGAAGATCAAGCAAAAGGCGTTGTTTAACAGCGAACGTGCAGCAGCTCCTAAGGCTAGTACGAATCAGTTCACCTGCGGGAGGTGCAAGAAGAAGGAAACGACGTACTACCAGATGCAGACTCGTAGTGCGGACGAGCCGATGACCACCTACGTAACGTGCGTGAACTGTGGTAATCACTGGAAGTTCTGTTGAACTAGTAATTGTTTCATTTTTTTTAATTTGATGTACTTTAGGTCTAAATTGATAAGCTGAGGTAATTTGTTGTAGGAAATGTTATTATTCTTAGGACTTGAATTGCTGGTAATTGTATTGCTGCTTCAAATTTTACATTCTTTCTATTTTTAGTTTTGTAGGTTTTATTTTTGTTATTTAGATGTTTGATTCTGTCAGTAAAAGCAAAGGCAAAGATTTGTGTGAGAATTTTTATATGAGATAATTAATTAAAAGTGATAATGGTTTGGAAATTAAATGAGATCTCTAACAGAAAGTGATAATGGTTAGGAAATTAAAGTGATAATAAATCTCTAACAAAAAGTGAATTAATTAAAAAAAAAAAAGGTGTAAAATGATATCACCCAATTTTTAGAAAATATCATCTTCATTAACGAAACTTATTTATTACTCCTTATTATTAAAAAAAAACTACATTATATAATAAATGTGGAGAACTAAATGGGACAGAGCGAAGATTTACAAAATTTATCATGAATTTAAGTTAAAGTTAGAGAAATGAGCAAAAAATTACAACTAGAATATACTAACTTTCCAGTTAAAACATACTACTTACTCTTAATCTTCTTGAAAAAGAAAAAATATACTATTAATATTATTTGATCTGTCCATTATATGATTGAATGAATATTTCTTAATGAGTAGTAATTAATGCAGATTAAAACAAACTTTATTTGGCTGCTAACAGTTTAATTATTGTGAAGTGTGAACCATATTTAACTGTATGACTGTCTTATTTAAACAGAGTACTGGTAAACTATATAACCACCTTCAAATCTTATTGGCTTAAACAAGAAACATTATTACAGATATAAGTGACGATTATAATTGAAGTGGAGATGGAGGTGGTGGTTGTTGTTTATGGAAAACTCTAGAACTGACATCAAAGATGATGGCTCTCCTGTAGTAATCACAGCCTTCTCTCCCTCCATCTTCTCCCATCATTGCTTCTCTCTCCAAACACTCCATCAACTCCTCTTATCTCTTCCACTTCCTTGCATTTCTCACTCATCATCATTTTCTTCATTTCAATCACTTCCTCTTATCTCCACATGATCAGCTTTTGCTGCACACCAACTCATCACTCCTCTCTTCATTCGATTCCGATCCACCGCCGGAAAACACACACGATGGAGAGGAGGAGGTGGAGGAGGAGAAGAAAAACCAAATTTGGAGGTGATCAAAACAGAGGTTTGAGGGGAGGAGATTAATGCAGAACCCATTAGTTTTTGTTTCAAGAATGTATGGTAGATGGGATTATTTATGGAGTTGGGGGGTGAAATGGGCTGCTGCCACGTAGCGTATCATAAGACACGTTTGGATTGGCACTCAACTCCAGATGTAATTGCTTTCATGATTTTTTCATGCCTGACGTTTTTATTGGCTTTTTTTATTATTACTTTGGACTACTTTTGGGAAATTGCAACGGGACATGGAGATTTATTTAATTAATTAATAGGAGATGATAAATGAATAAAATAGAAAATGGTTTTTTTATAATTTAAGAAATAAAGTAGGGTAAAGTTTTCATTATGTTACCAAATTACCCTTTCTCTCCCCCTCCCCCTCCCCCTCCCCCTCTCCCTCTCCCTCTCTCTCTCCTATTAAATATGATTACACTTTTTAAGAATGCAATCAATGAGATAATGTTATTTTTAAGATGTAATTATATGCATTAATAATTCCATTATTTACAACACAAATAAAACAATATTTTTATAATTAATTATTAAAAAGATAATCATTTATTTTTATTTATTTTTATGATTATTTTCATGTAATCTTTTTTAATTCAATTACGTTTAAACTAACTTTTTTCTTTTTAAGATTATTTTTTATTAATTTGATTGTGATTAATTTGTTGTTATAATTTTTTTTATATACTCCAGCTATTTTTCTGTAAATGTTATTTTTTTTCCTAAATGTATTGGGTTATATAAAAAGTTATTGTTAATATATTTCTTGAACTATATATAACTAAAATTATATTAAACTAATTTAATTTTTTTAATAAAAATATACACACAAGTTATTATAATTTCACGTAACTCAATTATTTGTATACATAGTAATAACATTTCAAATAGTGAATGTAACTTTAATTAAAATAATCTTATTTGTTTAATTTAATATGTAATATTTTATTAATTAACGTAAAAATAATGGATTTAAGTTTAATAGTGATTCCAAATAAAAAATTTATACCTTACTCATTTGACATATAATATAAATATAGAATTAATTTAATTTTAATTATAGGAGTAAATTTATTCAATTAGAAGTAAAAAGCTTATAATATTATTTAATTTACAATAATACTAATTAATTATTTGCTAAAACTTATGTGCACCAATTATGAATATAATACTTCATATAATATCTGTATAATAATTGGATTATGCCCAAACTTTTCAATTACTTTATGCTAATTATTATGTGCACCCAAATTCACATAAATTTATGAATAAAAATATAGTGGATCATGATATGATTTAAAAAAACTAGAACTAATTAATTTATACTTTAAAAATAATAAATTCAAATTTCTAATTTAACAATTAAAAGTTCATAAAGGCTAAATCATTAAATAAACAAAAAGAATAAAAATTTCAGTGGGATGAATATCATATTTTATTGATTATAAATCTTTTTTTTTTATCAATAACTGTTATTCCCTCCATCCTGTCGAAAGGTTTTCATTTTACCATTTCTAAAAAAACTATATACTACATATAAAATAATAGTAATATTCATTAATTCACGTGTAAAAAGCAAATGAAACTTTTGCACTAAATGGAGGAAGTAGTTGTTAGTAGTTAGAAGTTAGTTCACCATTCACTTGTACCCAAAATTTCTCCATGTTAGTTGTGAGTAGTTAGTTCACCAAGCAACTATCTCAAAGAGAATCTTAAGTCATTCATTTTAAAATTATAAATTTATATAAGTCTGACATTGTAAAAATATAATACTGTTTTAAATAAAAAGTGACATTTAATTAAAAAAAATGACAAATGTCTAATTAAATTATTGAATTTTATTAATAATTAGTACCATGAATAAAAAATGATAATATTTTTAATAAAAAGTGATAATTGGTTAAAAAAAGTGATAGCTATCCAATCATATTATTTCATAACAATAATAAGATGGATAACAAGTGATAACATTTTTAATAAAAAGTGATACATAATTAATGAATAGAGATAGCCGACCAATTAAATTATATCATGTTTGGATTATTAAAATATTATCAATTTTTATTATTCCAGTAAATTTTTCGTGAAATACATTTTTTATTAGCTATCACTTTTTATAAAAAAGATATTATCACTTTTTTTAAATGTTATCACTTTCCATTTATATTATAAATTGTTCATATAATATTTTACAGCACTGTTAATACTTTTTATCAATTGAGTATCACATTTTATAAATTTATAATATTTTTAATACAAAATAAATTAAATGAATAACAAATTTCAAATTAATAAAATTTTAAATAATAAAAAATATAACTTTGATATATATAATTTAATTAATTTACTTTTATAATTAAATTTTTAATATTTTAATTTGAAAACAAGCCATTTAAAAAATAATTAATAGGTTCATGAATGATCCGTCTCACATAAAGTGATCCATGAGACAGTCTCACCCAAATCTTACCTTTCATCAATGGTATAACTTATTATTTTAAGAGTTGATATTTTGGCACTCGTGTCGGTGCACGTGTATCTATATTCGTATAATTTTTATTCAATAATTTATAGTCTATATTTCTTAATAAATGTATAGTTTTTTTTTTTTATTATTCAGTTTTTCATTAAAAGAGTAATAGAAAATGCATTAATAAAGTACTATATATATGTTCTTACATTAACATATAATTTATATATTTTTGTTCATTAATGTATAATATCTAAATATGGATACACGAATTTGATGGAAATTGTGTTAATTGAATTTATCTACTATTTAATTATTTATTATAATATTATTACTTGTATGATTGTTTAAATAATAAATCAATGTTTAATTAAAATATACTCACTTCGTCTTGCAATAAGGTAGACATTTTTCTATTTTAATCCGTCCAAAATAAAGTATACATTTTCCTGTTTGATATATAGGACTCACACAAAACAATTACTCCATTATATGAGTAGGTCTTGTGTGAGACCGTTTCACGTGAGACCATTTTACACCTTTTAAAATAGTAATCACTTTCGCACTTTTCGCTATAATAAAATGTTATCACTTTTCATTTATACTATAAATTGTTCATGAAATAGCATTATCACTCTTTATTTATTCAGTATCATTTTTCGTTAGAGAAAGTTACCACTTTTCACCCGTCTCACATAAGTCTTTGCTTTATTATATCTATATATGGAACCCACGCACTACAATTAATCACTAAAATTTAAAATATTATTTCTCTAATTTTAATACACATTAAAATATTATACTTTTTAATCTACGTGGAAAAAAATAAATGTATACAATAAATTACAGTAAATTATTTCAAGACGGATTGAGTATAATTTAAAGCATTAAGACCTATTAAAATTTTAAGTTTTTTTTATGAGACTTTTATAAAAGTATTTAATAAAACGATTGTTAATTTTATTTTTCAAAAAATATTTAATTTTTGAATGATTAAATAAGATGAATTCTTATTCCTTCTTTTGTGGAGTATTATATATATATTTATTTATTTATTTGTCAGTATATTTGAATTAATATTTTTCTATATTTGTATTTTATAAATTACATAAATTCTAATTAATTTGCATTGGGATCATTGATAGAGATAATTATGAAGGAAACATCCTAAACGATAAAACAGTTAGAGATAATTATATTAACGTAGTTATAAATTGAAAGAAAATTAAAAGGGTGAAAGAGTAATTAACAAAAGACATTTATTACTTCTATCGGATAATTCTATCCAACAGGTATTACCGTTAATTAATTTAGTCATTGTCCCACTAGAAGCCAATTTGGAGACATATTTATGAATATTCTGGTGGTTTTCCTAAACTCCAATCTCATCAACTTGCTTGCTGCTTTAATATAGTGTTATTAAGTTTCATTATTCCTTGTTTATAAGGATATCACTTTCATCGATGAGATAATGTTCACTCTATTCCATTCAAATTTAAATAGTTATACTCCTTCAATCACACCACAAAGAATGCATTTTGTCATTTTCATCCAACCCAACACAAGAGGTCACACTATAAAGAGTGGATTTTACCATTTTCGTCGCACCCAACACAAGAAGTGTATTTTCCTTATTAATAAATGAGACCGCACACTACGGTAATACACTCACTTACTATACATTAAATTATTATTTCTCTATTCTCATCTACACATTAAATATTATATCCCTTAATTTACGTGGAAAAAAAAATATCACCTTGTGGTGGGATGAAGGGAGTATTACTTTTTGCACGAAGACTTTAATGTGTAATGGACCGAGAGATTTTTAATCCACACATAAAGAGCAAATATATACCTTTGTCATTAACGAAAGAAGTATTATATTTTAAGTTTCATATTACTAAAAGGTACTACTCCATGTCTTGTGAGGTTGGTTAAAAAAATAACTTTTTAATCTCAGTAAAAGAGTAACTATGCGTAATTCATAAGGAATGTTGTATAATTTTAATCAGTAAACTCTACAAATTAACTAAACAAATTTAATACACAAATCCATTAGCGTGGTTGGAATAAAGGTATAAAGAAGGAAATTGAAATTATACATTTAAGAGATTCACAAGGAAACAACTTCCTCGTGTATCCCATTTAATTTAAAAATTAGTTTATGAACACGAAATTCAACCTAACAAATACCATAATATATACAAAAGAATATAATTTCCTAGAATAGCAGAAAAATTATATTTATGTACTACAAACTATGGTTTCTTTGCTAATCATGAACTACATTCAAGGATCCTGCTCCCTCCATTCATCCATCCCACTGCATTTCATCGAGGAGAACTCTCTTAACATCGAACGACAATGTTCGTATGCGATTAGTGCAACTGAGTGTGAAGAACGTCGGCCTAGTGACCAATGTGGCAGCCTTAGCCACCTAGTATTGAATGCGCTGTATAAAATCGAGACCATAGGCGGTCCTGCTATCTATCCATATTCATTAATCTTCTTTCAGCAGCCAAAGCAGCAGCTACCGAAGGTGGCAGATCCCTTAAGCTTCCAGTGGGGGTCTGATCCTCTGTTTCAGGAGTTGGCGCTACTCTGAATAACGACTCCACGTCTCTGAGAGTTAAACAGGGGTGATCTTGGTTCTTCCTGTTCCCACTGATAAACGAACTCGTGTTCCTACTCTTGTTCAGTTTATATATGCCTTCCTCAACTGTGTTTTTCACCTGGCAACGAGAAGAAAGCTAGCATGATACAGGCAACATGCTTATTATGAAGTAGGTTCAACTTCCATCTTATGTGATCCACATCGTCCACTCAAACATTATCTTCATTTACTAGAGACTCAAAATCAAAAAGAAAAGGAGAAATAAAATAATAAACAATGTAATTTGCATCTATTCCAAATAGTTCTTTTATCTGTTATTCATGATTACCACCTATGCCACATGTATTTGATGACGCCATTAAAATACGCACGAGTTAAAGATCTCAAATGATCTTTCATATCGATGCACGAAATGAATCACAAGCAAAAACGCATGGCTTATAGGCATCAACTCTGCTATATCTAACAAGTAATAAGAGACTATAAAGACAGTATCCAGAGAGAATTACGTACAATGAAACGATGCACAAGTGTTCTATTCTCCTGCCCAATCCGGTGAACCCTGCCAACTGCTTGTGCTTCAGCTGCTGGATTCAGAAGTGGCTCCACTAGAATTACATGCTGAGCTTCCAAAAGATTCAGCCCATTTGCACCATGTTGGATTAAGAGCAGTAGTACTTTGGGAGATTTGGTATCTACATTTTCTTCTGCCTTCTTATTGCCTTCTTTTGCGTTGATATTCTGTCCTCTAAATTGGCTAATGGCAATTTTCGATTTCCTATAAAGCCACACCAAGATGAATTTTAGATGAGTAAACAATCAAATGATTCATAATTGGATGACAGTTTTTTATGTGAAATCATCATCTGCTGGCCTATGGGAGTCGAAACTCCCATCTAACTTCTTTGAGGAATTTCCTAGCTGTCACACCGAACGAATTAATCCTATATTGACCACAAATCATAATTGCATACCAGGACACACAATATATAAATAAACTACAACATTTACAGTCCAGACACAAATGGTCATTCCAAATACGACTTTTACATGGCCTTTTTTACTCGAGCATTCCCATGGAACACTTGATACAAGGGTATTAGTACTGCAAATAAATCCTCAATTTGAGCATAAAGTGGTAGATATTTCAAAGCCCACATTTGAGGCAATATCAAACACTTATCCAAACGAAATTGAAAATAAATTTAAAACTATTATTGGTAATGAAATTCGATACAGGATGGGCAATTTCTACTTTATTAAAATCACTCTCGCAAAGAATAAATTATTCAGGAATCCATAAAGTCCTGACATACATCTCAACATGCATGCTGGTGTTTATTCAACCTTTCTTCCTTATGATTAGACTTGTGTTGTAAATCAACAGTTAAAAAACTTGCATTCACCATACAGATCGTCCCAAAATTAGCAGAGAGAGAAGCACCGACCTTCCTCCTTTCATCCTGACGTAGCTTATGTCGTTGGCAGTGAAGGCATGCTGTAACACATCAAGAACATCATTCCAACTGGAAAAAACAAGCAGTTTTGCCTGAGGTTCGGTAGAGCAAATCCATAAAATTCTCCTTGTCACTGCTTCAATCTACAAATGAAAGCAGCACAAGGCAAGAGACAAGATAAGCATATTCTAAGATGTCAAAAATTACCAATAAACAATAGAAAGGAAAGAAAAATAAAAGTTTGAAGTGATACTGTTCGCACAAACTTGATTTCATAACTCCAATTGCATGGTATATATTAGAATCAAGGAGAAAGAAACCAATCATACCTTTGTACTATATGATCCTTCGACAACTATGGATGTTTCAGATTTTTCATAAGTGTGGTGAGAAAGGTTCTGTCCGTCATCAGCATATGCAATATTCCCAAAATCAGTGGGGCGCCGGCATGTCGGGCACATTACCCTATTACTATTATGCAATTTACCAGGTGAAATCAGACTTCTTTCCGTCATAGCTAATAAACCTGTATCAAAGTTAATATTATATGCATTTTCAAGCATTAATCTTTAAGCATATAAGCAACTGAGGACAACGAATTCTCAAAAAGCATTGACTTGGCAAACAGTACTTATAATTGAAATGCAATCTCTCTAGCAACCAAATTGCTTCTAGATGTAACTTTCTCTTTAGCAAACATCAGTTGTCTAATCAAAATGCAAATATATTTACTATCTAATAATATATGCTATATATCAATCTATAAACTTGTTAAAGAAAAATTAGAGAAAACTGAGACTCAACAAGCACCATCTTCACATGAACAATGCTCATAAAAAAAGAAATTGGCTGATTCATGCTTACATTTACAGCATGTGACATGGCCACATTGAAAAACCATTTTCCGACTACCAAGCTGCTCTTGACAAACTGGGCACATTTCTGCCTCAACTTTAGTGCATCCTTCTCCTGAGACCACTGCTGCTTCGGGTACAGTTGAGATGTTGACGCTTTCTGATTTCAAGTTTTGTGTTGATTGTACCAAGCCCTGGGAAAGGATATAACCAAATAACCATATTACACACATCAGATTGTTGTAAAAAATAAGAACCAATGAGTTTGACAGCGACTAATGTTAAGAATATACTATTTGCTAATGGATCTAATATTAGATGCAAGAAACCATATTCAGTTCATCATCTAAAGTAAAAGACCTCAATGTTGAGTACTTATCTAAATTTCAAGTCCCCAAACAACCATAAAAATTCTGAACTTTTGACTTTTTTTTTACCCCTTATCCACATATCACCAATAAAAGATACAACAGAACTATAATTTGAAAAAGGATGAAAGAACAGAATGAAAAATCACCATCTCGCAGGTTCATTAGAAGCTATTATAATTTCAAATGCTAAATAAGTGTGCTCTTCCGAACATGAACATCAATGATTCCTCCTTTCTCTTCTTGAAATAATAATAAGGCTACATATTATCTTGAAATCTTAATTTTAATAATTAAATTCAATTAATCCCACAATGATTATAAAAAGGAATCTAATTAAGCTACACCCTGGTTACCCACCAAAGCAAGCAATTTCTAAAACACCAGATATGAGCATAAAACCTGTAGATGGTGCGGACAATGCCATTAGAGGGAAATTCTCTCCTCCATTAATAACATAACACACAAAAATAGCAGTATAGCACATTAAAGTTTATGCACGAAGCACACAGTACTCTAGCTATTTACTCACACTTTTGAAAATTATTTCAGTAACTTTTAATGGAAGAGAGCCTTGAAATAAAATTATTCTGCCACCTCTTTTTTTTTTTAAATGCAAAACAGAGTTTTAGTTCGAAATTGTACTGTCCATTATGAGCTAAAGTAAAATCTTAGTTTTGCATTGAAACAAGGAAATCATAATAATTATTATGTACTTTTAGGAGGTTGATAGAGAAAGCCGGATCAAAGAAAAAGAATTGCATAACTGACAGGATGGCAGAAAGAGGCTAAGGCTCTAATAGTTACCTTCAAATACCGGAGCTGTCCTTTTATACGTGACAATGAATCCATTGCAAGAAATTTTTCGCCAGAGTTTTCAACACTAGCTGTATCCAACTCCTCCAGACTAAAAGCATCAATGGACTTATCATCCTCATTTTCTCTAAGGCGCAACCTTGAGGTAGCCATCTTTATTTCATCATGAGCTCGCAATAAATGTGCCTGAGAGATTGCCAATAACCTTGCTAGGGCATACTCCTTGCGCAATTGCTAAAAAAAAAATAATAGGGAAAAAAAATGAGAGAGAGAGAGAGAGAGATTAGTTTACTGACAATAAATAAACATAATATAGGATTCAATTAAAAATAAGTTCGCATTGTGCATGTCCAGAAATGTGAACTTCAAACGGAATGCTATCCAAAAATGAGCATATTTTCAATTTAGAATGTTTTAGAGACGTTAAAAATATTAGTAATGAAATAAAATAAAATTTGCCACATCATGGGTTATGCTCCATATGGGAGAAAAGAAAAGGAAAGATACAGAAAAACGTGTGCCATACTTCAAGATGATCGAGGTGCTTTCTGGCTGCTGAAATTCTCTCTCTGTCTAGGAATCCCCTGGAGCTGTTTCTAATAATTGTCAGCACAATCTCCAAATCAGAAGGTGACTTTGAGACCTGAAAGTAAACTACAAAAATAAGGCATAATTGAAGAATGCTCAGCTTTCATGATGATAATAAATTTTACTTAGATAAAAATATGATATTCATAAACACAAATACTAGCATGAGTACAACAACACGACTAAATCAGCAATTCTGATTCATGGTCCAAGTCAGTATCAGAAAATTCCATTATAACTTAACAAATCCTTTGAACAAAAAGGAACAAGATGCAAAATGTTCTTTTCAACAACTGAACAGGCAGAATGAATTTATGGGGTGATTGAAATTATTATTATTTTTCACCATTGCTGTTCAGGAAAAAAAAATATTAGTTTAAAAAAAAAAAGGTGCCTCCGCAAAGGCTTAGAAATATAGCTTTTAAGCCATTCTTCACCACCATGCAGTAAACGAAAAGAAATTGCAACAACAATTGATAGGATAAAAAATATCTGTGCCATCATGAATTTTTTTATAGTAATCTTCTAATATAAATTGAATATTGACATATATAATAAATGTCAATCCTCACTGTCAAATAAGATTTAACAGAACAAATAATGCCACAACAAACCGTGACTTTCTCCATCATTTCCCTCTTCTTTCCATTATCTTTGTCGTCAGAAGCAGGCAAAGTTGCATTTGTATCTTCTCGTGACAAATTCCAATAAAACTGATTCAGAGCAGACTGTTTCTTTTGCAAATTTACTGCCTCCTCTACAGATGTAATCACCTCCCCATTATTGCTTTTGTTAAGGCGAAAGAGCCTAGCTTCATAAACCTGGTCAGAAGAGAGATTCATCATAAAATAAGTAGAAGGAAAGGCATATGCCAAAACTTGGCAAAAGGAGACAAGTTACATAAGTAACAAACCTGAAATATTTCATCCAACTCACAATGGATGCATGCAGGACCATCCAAGTTAGAATTACACTTTTTACAGTGTCGCACACGTGCAATATCCTCCTCTCTAGGATTTTCCATTGCTTGGTCAATTTCCAAGAGTCTATCAAGTAGTGTTTTTCTCGACCCTTCTAGATCATCCAAACCAGTTTGAATGTAGTATTTTAGAGTTGTTATGCTGCGGAAGCTGTTTAAGACACAGTATACATGTTAGCATTACTAAGGAATGCAACCTGCAGCAGAGCTAATTATAATTAAAATGAAATGAAATGATTTATCAATACATAGAAAGAGATTTCAATAAATTTAGTTTTAATGCTCACGAACCGAATATAATGATATTATCCAGTGTTCCAGATAAAACAGCAAAGCTAGGAATTTTTTGTATAGTTCATAGTGCTCAAGGACACTGGCTAATTAGTTTCTCACTATTTGAACACACAGGATTAAAGGTAATATAAACTACAAATACATACAGAAGACAGAAAAATATAATTTAAACATAATTTCTAGTTGCATGCAAGTATAAAATGGATCCTCTCTATATCAGATATTGACATGATAGGCACTGTCGTTCATGAAGTGATAAAGCTGTCAAATAAGCATCAGAACTCCTGATACAACAATGAACTCTGAAGTTGCAAGGATAAATACGATGGGAAAAGATATCCCAAACTGGACAAGCAATGAAGACAGCTCTAATATTTGCAATATCGGATATAGGGAATATTTTGAACCATTCTATGATTTGAATCCAGAACTTTACCCTATTCCACAACTCAATGATGGATTCCTCATAATCCTTCAAACCAAAGAGACCAACAAAATGCCAGAAACACGTAAAAAAATTGGCCCCATAAGCAAATGAAACCTCATAAGCTAGACAAAAACAGATCAGTACCAGATCGAGACATAAACGAAAATATAAACAGCTAATTGACAATGTAGGACATGGAGGACGCAACAATTTGGGATTAAAAAAAAATTTGTCAATTTTTTTTTTTGAAGTGGGAAGCTAGCACAAAACCCTTAACCATGAATATAGCTGAACCTTTACAGATAGAATAACCTTTCAAGCAACATTTAAATAAAAGGGAGGAAATAAGTTGACAAAAAAATTTAAAAGGTTTACTACCAAAAACATTGAAAATCAGCCTTCCTAATTTCTTCAACTTGGATGGTCCAAATCATCCTACTTATTTCAGTGATAGAGCCTCTTCCAAGCATTCAACCCCCCAATGTACCAAATTTTATTTTCATAAGTTTTACTTAAATGACCACCTTGCGTAAAAGCTTAAGTTGATAGTAATGTGTATCACTTAATATTTAATCAATTACCCTTATGCACCCTCATGTGAAACCGGGTTAATCTGTTCCAAAGCCTTGCATGTAGAATTTTTTAATAAATGGGTGGCAATGAGGTTTGAACTCATGACCTTCACTTAGTTATGGCTCTAATACCATTTAAATGACCACCTAGTCTAAAAGCTTAAGCTATTAGATATGTCATATGTGTACCATTTAATGTTTAATAATTACTATTAACAGTTTTCAAAGAATAATTTATACTCCCTCCATCCCGCATTTACTTGCACCGTTACTATAGATACAGAGTTTCAAAAAAAGTTGCTTTTTGACCAACTTTTTTTACTTTTTGAGGGTATTGTAGTATTTTAAGGTAATAAATAAATTATAAAGTATGTTATGTGTGTTAGGTGGGAGTGGTATATTTGTAATTAAGATGTACTTTTAAGGTTAGGAACTGATGTGATGTTTCCTTTTTTGGGTGGTGCAATTTAATGCGGACAAAAACAGAAAGTGTGAAATTTAATGTGGGACGGAGGAGTATTTTTTTAGTGGAATGAAGTTTATGGTCTCTCAACTTCTTGGAGTAATTTATAATTGGCAATTAACTTTTATTGGCCCATTATATAGTTATAAGAACAGAAAATAAGAATAAAAACAATCGTAAACACTGTTTGCCCAATCAAACAGAAAACTCCGTTAGCCCAAAAGCCTCTAGGCTCCTTAATTCAATAATAATGTGATAATCCTCCATAAACCCTAATCAACTCCTTAAATATTTCTACTTACCAATATCAAAAAGGAAAGAACAAAACCCTAAGTGTCTAAACAGAAACATAATTAAAATAAATAAGCTCATCCCACGAAGAATGGGCTCAAGCCCTAAACGTAAATATAATAATTAAAATAAACAAGGTCACCCAACGGATAGTGGACCTCAGTCCGCCCCCATCGACGGTGAACACTAATTTTGCACTCCTATCATATAGTCAACTAATCTGAATTTTTTATGTTGTATGAACTATGAGGTTTATGGTTTCTCAACTTCTAAGTGTAATTTTCAGCATCCAATATTTTTTGGGACCCATTAACCTGGTAGTGTCTATCACGGTTTAGTGATAGCCAACTGCAGTTCAACTACAGGAAAGCAGAATGTGAACTGAAATTAAACTTACATTTTATAACTGTCAAATCACAACCAAGTTGAGACACTGAATAGATGAGCATCAAATCATCAGGTGCTAGCTTCACTATTATTTGATCATCTGTTCTTCCAATATGAATTCACATTCCAGGGGCAGGGGGAAAGACTATTTATTATTTACTAAACAGGTAAAATGCCGATTGACTAAAGAGAATAACACAAACCATGCAAGTATTCCATCAAATCTTAAGCATTAAAATTTGGCATTTTAAACATTCTCCCACTTCCTAAACTCAGACAGCCAAGTTCTAGTCGAAGAATACAACATTGTAAAATCCTCCAGACTCTAGCCACTCTTACTCACAAAAAAAGTTTTTACAGGCCACAAAACTGCAGTACTTCACCTTAACAGGCACCCTTTAAAATTGATAAGCTGATCTAGAATCCTGCTTAATAGGTAAGACAACCACTTCAATAACCCACAGACGAGAACATATATAAGGCTGCAACCTACTTAATTTCAAAAAATGATCCAGAAATCATGTGATCATGTACAATTTCTTGAGACTTAATTTTAAAACAAAATAAAACTGTGATAATAGATTTCCCCTCAGCTTCACATTCAAGCCAGAAGACAAACCCAGAAAGCAGCATTTTTTAAACAAAGAAACAATGATTATATTGACGATGTACGGCAAAGAAAACTAGCAGAGCTATGCTGATTACATTAAAAGTAGATCAGGGCCTGCCTGAAGCAAAGCTATCACTAACCTGGCCGGAATTCTTGTTCTCTTGTTCAGATTCCCAGAAAGAGCTTCTCCTATTTTTTGGGTCAGTAGAACAGATGAATCCTTATTTTGCTCGATGTGATGCAGGGCATCCAACCACCAAGTTATAAGATGATTTGTCATTTTAATAGAAGTTTCGCAGACCTTCAACAGAGAGAGTCAGTATAAGTTACGTACTGCATATATCAGCAGGAGAAATAATAAATGGGGAAATAAATACAGCAGATACTGATAATTTAGCATGCCAATTGCCGAGTGCGTCATATACTAAAAACACATTAAAAAAAATCCTGGTAAATTTCATATTAATATATATCAATTGACATAGTTTGGAACCAGCAGACCTGTTCATGAGATCTCCTGAACTCTTGTTGAGCATGGGATAACTTTGAAGTAAAGATTGACAAGTATTTCTGTTTAAAATCTTCACATGTCATTTTCAAGCGTTGCACATATAGTGATGTACATGGATGAGAATCAGAACTTGTTTCACCATTTCTCGACAAGCTCGATGGAACATTCAGTGAAGCATCAGAATTTACTGTCAAACTGGGAATACATTTTATCATTTCTTCCCTTATGATAGCTTGATTATCATTCTCATCAACAGAACAAGTAGTCTTGGGCTCTAACTTTTCAGAGTTCCCTGAAACAGACTTCTGTAGTGAGCTATCATCAGTGAGCAGTAGTGCCTCGGCGAGGTTATGATGGATGTGTATATTCAACAGAGGATCCAAGCGAAAATCATCTGAGTGCTCTTCAACCAAATCCATCGCCTCTTTATACAATGAAACAGCTTGAGGAAAGTCATGCTTGATCATAGATATACCAGCAAGTCCATTCAATGCAACAACTAATTTTCTGAGGGATTCCTCACCTTCTACCTTTGTCTTGCCAATAAGAACCTGTAGAAAGAATATCCTAATTAACAGAAAACAATACCATAAGCTGGGTAGGGCCTGGACCAAAATGATCATTTGTAATCAAGCTAAACTCACAGATAGTATCTCCTCCATGGTCATGGGAGACTTCTGCAAGGAACGTAAACCATAACTTCCGACTTGAGGATGACAGCAAGCTTGACGAAGCTTTAGTAGTGAGTTAAACAGCTTTGCAGCCTCCACGTTGGTGATAAAAGGTTCACTTGAAGCATCAGATGACATGGAATCTGGACAGGAATATTAGAAGCATATTATCAGAAACTGGAAGTGATTGAATAATTCTGTGTATAGCTAAATGTTATTATATGTAATCCGCCTCACAAGTTTATATATCAGATGAAATAACAGGATAATTATGAAAACCTGCTGTATTTTTCCTTTTAACATCATCCTGAAAGCTTTGAACAACTTCACGGGCATCATCCACACAAGTTTCATATTGCCTATGGTAGAAGTGTTCTTCAATTGCAGAAAGGGAGAGCCAAGAAACACATTCCTCCTGAGGAGGAAGTTGTAACTCATCCCAAACATGCGCTTTCGAGGACCGCCACATAAGTTGTTCAAAGAAATTATGTGTGAACGCTATAGCTCCTGCATCCCCTCCCTGCAAAAAAGAAAAGGCAAAAGAATGAACTACATCCAGAAATTTGACGGCATCCTATCAGTATCTAAAATAGATCAAAAAGGCCCCACAACTAAAGAACAAGTCAAGGCTCAGACAACAAAGACATACACCATTCTAGACTAATATTTTTGTACATTAATCCTTACCATTATTACTGTTTATTTAAATTCAAACCACAACTATTTTCAAAGTTCACAAGTATAAACAATGTGATGTAATCATCCTAGTCTTATACTAAAGGGCGATATTTCCTACTTGTGCTGTGACTATTTGAAAACAAGTCAACATGTGCACGGTATTTAGAACACTTATTACTTAATGTGTCTAACAGTGTGTATAGCTTAATAGGATAATCATCGACTGATTTCAAATATTTGTCTGACCCATTTTCACAGTTCTACATCAAGAACAATCAGCATTGTAATATTTCTCAGACCTGATAAGGATTTGAAATGACATCAGTCCACCATCGATGGACATCAAATGGAGTGGACTGTAGAAATCTCAAAAGCCCATATAAGTCATCAAGTTTTCTTTGTATGGGAGTCCCTGTTATACACCAACGATGTTTTGCATGTAGACGCATTGCCAAATCTGTTGCTGCAGCAGCATTACCCTCCACCATTTGAGCTTCATCCAGACATATTCTCCACCATAAAACTCTGGTTAGAGGAGTTGGAACAACTGGATATCTGCGAAAAACCAACAAGATGCTTAGAGTAAAAGCTCTGGGATCTTATGCAGAAAAAAGAATACTCAACTTTTCGGTCCTCAACTGAAATTAATCAGGAGATTGAAGATATCAAAGGCCTAGACAGAAAAGCTCAGAAAATAATTAGCTACCAAAAGCAGAAAATCAACATGATAAGCCTAGCAAATATCTGTGTAGTCGAAAAGCTGTTAGGCTCGTCTGAGGGGATACATTGAGAAGAAGTCAACATAATATGTTAAAAGAAAACTAATGGCATCACTCCTTATAGATAAATTGCATCTGGTAACGAAAGGTTAAACCGATCTGAGAAATTAACATACCCCTGGAAGTCTGGAACTGAAGAAACTTTTCAGAGGCAACTGGTTTTTTCAACTTAAGAGGAAGCTCAAGTAAATAAACTGAATAGAGAAACTTTCCTAAGTTGTACAAGAGAGACTTGCCCTTTAGCCACCAACTTAACCAAGAGAAGACTATTAATATGTTGACATTACCTCTTCTTGTATCTCAAAATACGTTGATCCCCTTCATGTCTTTCAGAATCATGTGGCAAATCTTCTTTAAGAACGTCATAAGTAGTCAACACAATGTCAGCATTCAGAAATTCTTCAATTCCAACTACAGGTTCGTCGGTAAAGGAAGTATGTTTAACTCCTTCATAAATGCATATTCTCAAGGAACCAGGATTTGTATGACTGAGACAATGGAACAGAGCACAAGAGACTGTAAGCCAAGCAGAAGCAGAACCATGAAGATGAGAAGAAACATAACAACAAAATAATAATCAACCAAACAAGTAACGTTTTTTCTTATCTTGCAGCTGGCTAAAAGCAGACAGGCTCAAAGAAGGGATTATACTATTTAGTTGGAACCACAAAAACCGACCAGTTATAATCTAAAATTACAGGCCGTCAGAATCAAAGCTGCTGTAGTTTTTTAGGAATAATATCACAGAATTACTCAAAAGAGATATATCCAGGCTAAGCATAGATTGACCAAACTTTCATAGCACGTCGATAATTGGAGAATAGACAGATTATCCAGATCAAAATGAAACTGAAACATAGCTTCAAGGAAACACTACATTGTTAGCTAGGTTCACACAATGGATAACTACATAACATTTTTCTGGACCAATGGACAATTGAGAAAGCAAAAATAAAACCTCAAAATACTGGAATTGGATCTCTAATGCAAGACAATTTATAAACCATATCCAAGAATAGGAAAATCATCAAGCCGCTTTCCCAAAGAAAAATCATTAAGTAGCTTTCCCAAAATGAGCACCAGTTTTCACATATTTTTTCTCAATACCTATTCCTTTTCAAATTATATTAGTATGTTCGCTTCACAAGGCATTTACGCATGGGCCAAAGAAAGCCAGGAAAAAGCATGAGTTTGAGAAAAATAAAATATATACATATACATAACTACACTATATCCTACAGATTGTAGTCACATTTTACACACCCAATAAACAGCACAGGGTAATAAGAGACCAAAACAGTTACCGAAGAATTTCAGCATGCCACTGGAGCAATATTGGAGTAGGACAAACAATAAGAGTTGCACCTGCAGCAGTCGGAGGTTCTGTGGCCTGCATGAGTGCTAAGCAAGTATGACATATGTACTCCCCATCCATGTAAACTATTTCAGAGTCATTCTTTCTTTTTCTTGAATTCCTAGATTTCCCAAGTAAGCTCTGCTCACAGTTTTCTCCTTCAAAAACTTGCCTAGATTTTGATGTTTTTGTCTTTAGTGAATAACCAACACAATCTGCATGTTGCCAAGCATCACAAAAGTCGCACTGAACCCACAAACCCTTATACCGGTAGCTTTCAGTAACAGCTCCACATACGCACTCAACCCGCTCCCTTTTCAATCTCTTCAAGTTATTATTTCGAGATCTTTCAACTTGCATTGAGTTGCAACCATCACCCGCAACTTCAGATGATGGCATTCGATGAGCAAATATACAAGAGAGCATTTCAACAGTTTTCCCAAGGCCCATCTCATCTATATTTTGTCATTAACAATGCCAAACCACCAAAAAAATGTCCATCAGTTAATCTTAAAATACCAGATTTACATGAAGAAAACTGTACACCAAAAATTGTTCGTACAAATGTTGATAGATAGATAGCAAATGAAAGCTCAATGGAAATTACAAAACTCTGGAAAATAATTGGAAAGTAAATGGTACTTTCTTTTTTTTATCATTTTCAATATTTTCTAGTATTATTAACACATCAAGAGAAGTTCTCAGTGGCCAAAGTATGTCATAAGCTCCATAACTGTGGAATTTGAGAGTGTTAACATACCAGCAAGAATTCCACCATAAACATAAGATGAGCAGCAGCTAGCATGTAATGAAACGGATCCACTGTCAAAAAATACAACACTCATTCAGCGGTTGTAATGAAATGTTCAGAAAAAGTGCAGATTTGAGATAAGCATAAAAATCTTAGGATCACACATTTCAATTTCTTATTTTAAGTGGAAGAAGAAAACCAGAAAAAATCTTATTACGAAAGAGTACAAGCACAAAGTGTACGTTCGATGAATATAAAATCAGACATTTCTTACAAAAATGTGGATCCAAAGATGCAACATTTAAAAGCAATATACCCATAGAGTATTGGCATCGTCTTAACTTTTATATGTACACCTACATTGATCAAACCCCACAACGGTTACAGAAAAGGTGAACGTCGCAATAGTCAATAGATAAATCATCGTTCTGTTTTATTTTATTTTTCAATTTAAAGGATTTGAAAGTTACCTTACAAGAACAAGTACCATAATCCAGAAGCAAAATCATAACTGCAGTTTGAGGTCCATGTCCAAATAGTACCCAGAGTCCCAGACCATAACTGGCCTAACAAAAAACAGGTCAAAAATGCTGACCTCAGGTCTATGGTTTACAACTGTAACAGGCTGGGAACCTGGCTCAGTTATGGTTCCAACTTTGTAAAACCAAGGACCAAGAGGGTTATGATTTACTGATGGATCAACATTACAAATATGATTCGGAGCTATTTTGTTTTAGCAGGTTTTCATGTCTGTGCCAAATAGAAAATGGTTGCATTTGTTACCATTGGTCGACATGGTGAGTGGTGACAACATAGAACTTTACTTCCAATTTTCTTCTCCATCTATCATGACATGTCTTAACATGTAGATAAGACTTTATAACAAATAAAATCTGGTACAGTTGAACGCCTTCGAGATAATAATTAAAGAAACTTCCCAAAATTTAAAATGAGGACGCTGTTGCCATTATAGCACATAAACATCAAATATATAGTGGAATTAAGAGCATACCTAAAAGGATTGTAATAAATTCTTCTAGATGTGTTGATCAGTTTTAGAGGCATACATAGAGGAGAAAAAAACTGACTTCCATCATTTCCACTTAAACGTTCAAAACCACCTTTCTCTCGTTTTATCATCCAGTAAGCAGCACGACGCTGGTATGGTCGTAGTTCAGGAAGCAAGTCTGGAAGATGATCCTCCAGCATTGGTGCTTCCCTGCAATAAAAATTAGCAATGGGTTTGTTTAGCAAAGACATGACCAAAAAGTTCAAACATAAATGAACTTCCCATGAATACTCACTTTGATGGTTTAATAGCTTCATAAAAGCTGGAAACTTCAAACCTTGCTCCTTGTCTTGCTGCAGAGGCATCATCATCGCCCACAAGAGGCTGACCAACCTCCGTATTTTTCACCCTATTAAACCCATATCTAGCTTCTGAGGTTGTAACTTCAGGCCGCAGCCACGCCATGGCACTCATCATACTTCTCTTCCAGAACTGCCTAGTATTATCAAGAAGCGATTCGCACTCATCAAACACACTCTTGAGAATCTCAACCTTAATACATAATGATGACATCCCCTCCGAAAACTCACTTCCTAAAACAGGCCTGAGAGTAAAGTACTTCAAACTAGTTAAATGAACAAGACCCGTAACACCTTCATCAGTGCCATCAACAGAACCAGACATCATCACAACATCCCTCTCTGATCCCTCTGCTGTGCATTTCATCACAAACTGCAAGCATACATCATTCTCAGATAAAACCGGCCAATGTCCTAACTTCATACGACCAAGATGCTGATGCACATTACTCAACTCAAGCCTAATTAAATACCTTGAATCCCTATAAAACTCCTCACTCAGCTTATAGCCATAAAACTCCTCATTCACCCTCAAATTCATCAACACCATTTCAGAGACATCAAAATGCTCCTCAGAAACCCAGCCAGACTTATCAATCTCAACAAAGAATGGTTCTTCAGCATCGACCACGTCATTCTTCCTGGGCTGTTGATCGTTATCTCTGCTCAACTCTGATTCAGAAGGCCCCTTTTCTAGTATTCCCCCTGACCTATGTGGCCGAATTTGCTTCCTCCTACCCATCTCCTGAATTATTAAACCTACAAAAAAAACCTCAGTCTGATGTCGTCAGACAAGCAACCCTCAATTTCATCAATAAATTCAAGAACGACGAGAATTTAGGCTCTTTCAATTGGTGCGAGTGTTAGCAATTCAAACGCATTCGTAGCCATAAATACATGAAGCGAAGCTGCATTTCGCGTGTGTTTGAGAACATTAGAAGTTTGAATTTTCGTACAATAGGCAAGAATTCTCAGAGAATGAGTAGAATTTCACGTACGTAGGATTGGTGGAGTCAGAGATGAGTGTGCAATGTGTTGCTCTGTAGTTAGTACCTACGAAACCATGGCTAATGGCCCAATGGTGACATCCGCTGCAATTTCAGTTTCTGCTTTGGTTTTTTCATATTAATTCTGTAGTATTTATTTATACAGAATTTTGCACCTCTTATTTTCCATACAAAATTTGAGACCTAATTATTTTTCTATTTTTAAAATATATAATATTATTAATTTAGAGCTGAAATAATAAAATTATCCAAAATAATTTTATGATAATCCTGATACATTATTATGTATTGAAAGGGACACTGACGGTCAACTTATCATTAAAGTATACTTAGTATCTAATATTCCTTCCGTCTACTTTTAATCCATTCAATTTACTATTTTAAGTCGTTCACTCTCAATTTATCAATTTTTCTTTTTAGACATAAGGGACCTACCCTCTCAGTAATCCTAATATACTAAAATTATCCCTACTGTTTTCTCTTTTTTACTTCCTTACATAGGTAATAATGACCTTAATTATTAAATATGAATCATTTTAATTAATGCTCCGTCTTTACTTCCCCATGTCGTCGGTTCAATTCATCAAATCTGAATCGTTTTATTGTCAATTATCCCACTTAGATTTCGAGCGGGGCAAAAATTGTGGATTCGCTTGAGCTTCTGTCTTTCACCGAGTAAAAGCGGTTGTAGACTACCACCATCAGCAGAGAACAGCACCGCGAAAGCTATGTCGCTCTCTTGCAATCTGCAAACAAGGCTAACGTTTTCATTCTTTTTGTTTGAATTTTTAGGTTTGTGTCTCTTCATGCTTATGAAACTTGAATTTACTCGCTGACTTTTCTTTCTGCAACATGTTTGGTTTGATTTCCAGGGTGTGAAGAAGTTGAACAATGGTGAAACTCAAGCCCCACAGACAAAAGGTCGCGTTTTAAAGTATGATTGAAAGTTCTTCAATATGTAATGTTATTACCCTTAGTAATAGGGTTCGATTATCAATCTACCACTATTTTGCAGAAGTATCAAGTATAGAAGGAAAGTCGTAGGAAATTGTCACATCCTAAGAATGCTAGGAACACTGAAATAAAATCGAAGGCTATAGTTCTTCACGAGCAAAGTATAAGATCAGAAAATGCAAGGTTTAGCATCCCCTAAATTCCAAGGTTTCAGAAGGTCCCTCAGGTTGTTATTCTAGCATGATTAAGCTTCTTTATTGTTTGTTATTGTTCACCAGAGTGATTTTACCATGAATATCAATGCTTTAATCAATGTTGGGCTTTCTCTTATTATCACCCGGTTTTGTGGACTAGCTAATTATTGCTTCAGCTAATGGGCATGCGTGGTTAGCTGAGGAAGTGATCCACTCTATTTTGAGAAGAGTGAGGCTCTTGTGCACCCGGGCGCACGGAACACATTCCGTGCGCCTTTACAATTTTCATGCCCCTTTACAATTTAAACCCCTAGCAATACATAGGTTTAAATAGGATTGGAGGGGAGGGTTGTGTTCACATGGGGACACGGAGCATCTTTTCGTGTCCCTGGGCGCACAGGAACTTTTGCCTTTTGAGAAAAGCCAGAAAATGTATATTTTAGTTCCCATAGATATTATTTCAACCCCAAGTACGGATTGTTACTTATCAGAGTGATGAAGATGAATTTCTTGCATTAGAGGTGACTTTGGGTAGTCTTTCGATTAACTCTAGACAAAAGTACTAAAGGTACTAATATGAACCTATCTCATCTTATTTAACAAAATTGAATGTTGCTTTGGATAACTGATTAGCCATAACTTGTAGTTGGGTTGACCAATTCAAGAATTTATCGAACCACAGGGAGGTCGATGCTAGCACTTAAGCGATATCACGTTTATCACGATTTTATAGAAACGAATCATAGATGGATGGTTTGGTAAACAAGTAATTAAATGCAAACAAATGAAAGTAGACAAGCAATAATCAAATGACAAGATAAAAATGATGAATGAGTGGTTTTCCAAATTGAGTAGAAGTGAGATTAACAACACTAATGAAGTGGTAACTTATGGATTCATGCATTAAACTCATATGTATCAAGGGTTAAGACTAAGGGCCAACACAAATACCACCTAAACTTCCTCTCGAAATGAATAGGATGTAGATCATTTGCACAATCTCAAAATAGCTCAAAGGTTGGTTCTCAATTAAACTATTCCAACTAGGTACTAAGTTCAATTAAAGAATCCCTTCATATAATTAATTGACTTCTCAATCTAACTAATCACATGTTCTATCAAAGGGTTCTAAATAATAAAGGACTTCTCAATCCCTTTACAATTTATAATGCACATGAGGTGTTTGATGAAATGATTCACTTGACTATCCTAAGTACATAATTGATTTCTCAATCTAATCATATAATTAGAACAATCAAACACACAAAACATCATAGATCTCAAGATATATAAGCACCAATGATAGAAAATCAAATATCCCCATCAACATATGAATTTGATTACATAGATCCACAAATTAACCAACAACCTTCATGTTGCTAATCTCACAAGGGAGATTAGCCTACAATCTTCATAAGATCCATAACATAGACATTAGAATTCTTACAAATCATGGTAAACTAAAGGATTAACACAAAATTGGAATGAAAACTCCCTTGGAAATGGATCCAATTGAATCTCCCTTCTTCCTTTGGTGATCACCCAATCTTCCTTGCTTCTTCACTTGATTTGGATGGAAGAAATTATGGAGAAATGATGTAGATCTAGAAATGGATGAATGGGATGAAGAATATGGTGTAAAATCAAAGGAAAGGTGTGTGAGGTGTGTGGGAACAGTAGCAAATCCGATCTCTTCTCAAAATGTTGAATGGATTGGTATTTATACCCCATGGAGATCTTCTAGAAGAATTATAAAAAATATCCTGTTCTGGTGCCGACACGAGTCGTGCTGCGTCGCACGAGTCGTGTCGTGTCAGGGCAAACGGCACACGAGTCGTTCTGCGTCGCACGGCCAAGGGGTGGCCGTGTTAAATGTATAGACGTCGCCGCACGGCCTCCGCTTACAGGCCCATGTCCGGTACACGGGTCGTGCTCCGCAACACGGCCAAGTGGTGGTCGTGTTGGATAAATAGATGTCGCCGCACGACCATTCTGGACAGGCCCATGTCTGGTACACGGGCCGTGTGCTGCAACACGAGTCGTGTTGCCAGCACGGCCGGCCGTGTTCTTGCACTTTTGTTTCTTCTTCCTTGTTTGATCTCCCGTCTTCATTTTTACTCCATTTTCACCTGTTATACATATGTTTAAGATCATTCTCACACATTCCCATGAAAAAATATAACACCACCAAAATACACGAAAATACGGATAAAACAATACGAAAAATACACACAAAAAGACACTAAAATCTAGGTGAAAATAACGACAATCACACCCCCAAACTTAAAGTATTGTTCGTTCCCGAACAATGAAAATGATAGAGCGAGGGAGAAGTTTTCACCTAGTAAAAAGACTAAACGAACACAAGTAATAACACATCATTAGCAACAAGAATTTCCAATTATGCTAAGCTAACCTACAACATTAGATTTATGATAAGATAAATTAACAAGTTCAATCAAAAGAGAATAAAGAGCAATATAGTCCTTTTAGTCTAAGCCTCACTTAAGTTTATCAATGTCACTCGACACTCTTTAAATAAGGTAAATCAACACTCCTCAATCAATTGGTTCGAATCACCATACACTTGCTCGTAGACTCTATTCACAAACCACCAAAATTTTAATCAATGATCAAAAAGGTCTTTAATTAAGGATGTAATGATAGGCTCTTTGGTAGGGTATGAATAATTTAGATAAGAGTGACTAAACGAGTGTAAGTAATCGAAGAGGTAGCTACTTTCTTCCATCCCTTCACATTCTTTTTCTTCCTTTCTTTTCTTTATTGATCACAAGCACTAATCATCACTTCCTTGGATTTCTTGAGCTTCTTATAGATTCATGCCTCTTTTCTTTGATTCTTAAGTACTTGAGCATATTATTGTTGCTTTGCTCATTTTCTTGTTTTGAAGTAGCATGTCCATTCTTTCTTGTGCTCTTTTCATCATTTTTCTTACTTATTTACCATTTCCTCTTTCTCTTTTGTTATCTCATCAAACCTTTCTAGCCACCACCTTCTTTATTACTCACACAAAAGGTATATATCTTAGGCTCATGTGGGTAATTAAAGCTTGTAATGTGCTATCTTCACAATAAATAGGCTTATAGGCTCAAAGTGGTTGGCTAGGGATGATTTTAAAGGTAAGGAAATATTTGGCAACGGCTATACATGACAAGGATGGCCTTAAATCATTTCATCGATCTCCATTAATCGGATTCATTCCTAAAGTCTTTGAACAAATATTTAGTTTATCAAAACTCAACCGATCCACTCATGAAAAGATATACCATGTATACATGGTCGAGGCTCAAATTCTCCCAAGTTTATGCTCGACTTAAAAGGACTTATTACAACATATTCATCTTTTAATTGAATTAGTTAAATAAAACATATCACAATTCGAAAGTGTAGAGTTCCTTAATCATAATTCGACCTCACTTATCACCATAATGCATCATCACTCATATTCAAAACGACTCACAACCTCCCAAACAAACCACCAAATCAAACCTAAACACGAAAAATAAAAACAACTACACACAAACACAAATAAACCAAAGAAACAACAAAACAACAAAAGTAAAAACACAAAGACAAAACTAAAAGAAAAGACACAAAGAAAATTCACCCCATCCATGATCAATACACATCAAAAATCATCTCAATCCTTAATTGAAAGAAAAGTACGAAATTAAACATCCCAAAACAAAACAATAAGAAGTCTCAAATCCAACACAAATTAAATCACTAAAATAGATGAACTAATGAAGTGTCGAGCACCAAAAGTACTCCCTTAGTTATCCGGAGGCGGAGGGGGTTGATTTTGCCATGATCCCCAAGGAGTATAAGCACGAGGTGTGGTAGGGAATTGGAAATTGAACATCCTTGTGATCATCTCCTCCATGTTGTTCGAGCGTGATCGCGTATTCTCTTCATAGTACTCCCTACGACGCTGCCCCTCATGGATCTCCGTTATCATCGCACCCTGTCTCTGCTGCTCCTCTCGGAACTCTCTCATCTCATCTCCAAGCGCCTGCTGCGTCTGCCTGATCTCCCTGAGTTCGTTCTCCAGATAATTCCATCTTGCATTCTCTTCTCTTGGTCCATCTCCTTCATCTTGTTCTTCTTCTTCTTGCTCAAATGCTGGAGGCTCTGGTGCATGCTCTTCAAATTCCACCTGATGAGGTTGCTCTTCCTCTCCTACATCCATGTCCACTGGCTCAGCTCTTAGATTCCTTAGCTCAGGATTCTCATCTACTCTCATCTGCTGGAGCACTGCTTCCACTCCATCTCTATTCTCTCTGTAGAAAGCTCTCACAACTGCTGAGTGGATGGGACTCGCCATTGCTAGATTCTGGTGCTTTCTTTGTCCTCGCAGTGTGGTGAGCTCAGGAGCAGGTAGAGGAAATGGAGCTCCCTTATCTTGCTTCAAGCAATACATATTCCCTATGAATGATAGGAACTCCATCCTTATGAGTTGATTATAAGTGAGCCCTTCACTAACCATCGAGTGTTGCATCCCTCTGAGGTCGATGCCTAACCCTTGAGCAATCATTGTCACCATTCCTCCAATCATAATCCCTCGAGTGTTCTCTCTCTTCGCCACTCTCTCTACATGCTGAACGAAGTGAGCTGCAATGTTCACTGTGAACTCCTTGAACATACTGTACATGATGTACAACTGCTTCTCACCAACAGATCCACTCTCAAACCGACCCAGAATAGTATTGGATACTATCTTCTCAAGGTATCTCATGACTGGGTTCCTTATGGTTGTCCCTTTAGACGAACTTGGAATGTACTCTGGAGGCTCAGTCCCATCCTCAACCAATTTTCTCCACCACGTCTGTTGATTGAAACCCCTTGTGGTAAGAAGTTCTGATGACCTCTCATGATTGGGCACCCAAAGAACCTATTTAGCTCGTTCACAGGTATCTTCTCCCACATCTCATTGTTCAACTGAAATGTGATAGCAATAGGAAACTTGTTCCTATCTCTATGAACCTCCAAGGTGCTCATGAACTCGGCTGTAAGATGGAGATAAGTGGGAGGTCTCTTATCGAAAAACTCTTCCATTTCCACTCGACGGAATAGAGTTCTCAGATCACCTTCTATTCCAAGACCCTCCATGGTTGCTTGATCCAGGAATCGAGTTGCCCTAATCTTGGGGATTATGTACTCCCACCTCAATGCATACTTCTCCCATTCCATGAACTCTACTCCGAAATTCTCAGGGTGTTGGTCCTTCATTAGCAGTTTGGCATCAAGGTTGGACAATTCCATTTCTGATTCAATAAAATTAAAGTCCTCATTGCGTTTCCTCACTCTTCTTTCAGCCATCTACAATTTCCAACATAATTCAAATTAGTTTCAATTCAACTCAAAGCAAAATGTCTCATATTAATTAGAATTATCACTAGTTATTCAACTAAGTGTTAATTCTAGCACATATTCAAGCACAATAAACGATGTGTTTCAAAGACTAACATTTAGATCCAATCAACTTAGCACAAAGTTATTCCAAAAATTTCATTCAATCAATCACTTTCAACATCCTAATCCTCTCATTCTTTCATAACATTTCACTTCTTCAATGGGCACAATTCAATTCAATAATGCTTCATGCAAAAACTTTGAATTCCAATTTGAAAATTCATTTAGGCATTTCATCAAACACTTGGCATGCACATATTTCACACTTCAATTCAACAAGTCTTAACTATGCCTTCATGCTCAAATCCTCAATACCTAAACTAATTCACATCAATACAATCATCATAGAAGCATTATTAATCAATTTAACAATCACATGCCCTAAATTAATCATCCTAAAACAATTATCCCCAAATTCTTCCTTCATGAACCCTAATTCTTCCCAAAATTCAATCAATCCAACAATTAAATATGCAAATTCATGTTTCACAATCCTAGACATGCTTCATACATACCATCATTCAAAACCCATACATGAATTTCGACATTTATACCTTGAATTGAAAATTAGGGCACAAGAGTACATACCTTGAATTTTCTTGAACAAAATGAAGGGGATTGTTGTTTAAGCTTTGAAATTCACCTTTTAATCTCACAATCTTACCACTCTTTGATGTTTAGATGACAATTTGTGGATTTTTTGAATGGATTATCACGATGGGGACGAGGTTGGGACACGAGTGGAATGAATGGTCGTGTCCAGAAATTTGATTTTAAAACACTGCCTCAGACCCGACACGAGTCGTGTCACGCAACAAGGCCATAAGGTGCCCGTGTTGCGTGATCTGATGCTCTCGCACGGCCAAAACGTACAGGGCCGTGTCGGCGACACGACTCGAGTCTCGCGCTTGGACACGACCCGTGTCATGCAACACGACCAAAATCTGCTCGTGTTGGGCAAACTGATGTCGCCGCACGGCCAAAGCTTACAGGGCCATGTCGGCGACACGAGTCGTGTCACTGCTCCCCTGAATTTTCCAATTTTCATCTTCAACTCATGTCTTTCCCTGTTTCAATGCTTCCAAAACTCCCTATTCATGCTCACAACTCATACACATCATTAGTTCAGCCTTAATATCAAAAACAAAAGGATTATCAACTTCAACACCACCAAAACGAACCAAAACTAAACCGAACTTATGAGAAAATTTCAAATTTGGCTCAAAAACACAAGAATGCATGTCAACATAGAATATAACATATCGTATCACATCATATCCCCCCAAACTTGAATTGAAACAAGAGTTTCAAAGAAAGTTTGCAAAAAGTGGTACGATATACCGTTCACATCAATGACGCACTCTTTGAATGTTCATTAAATCTTCTCCTCATAAGCACAATCCACCTACAAGACCAAAATAAAGCAAAACAAGAAAAAAAAATATTTACAAACCTAAACTACTAAAAGGATACGAATCTCAAGAAGAGAAGGTGTCAACATATACCAACTCCCTTTGAGAGGGAGAATGGTAATGCTTAACCCTATGACCATTTACAATAAAAGAATTCCCATCCGATCCTTCAAGCATTAAAGATCCATTTTCTCTAACTTCAATCACCTCATATGGACCGGTCCATTTTGAACGAAGCTTTCCGCGAAACATTTTCAATCTATAATTGAATAAAAGTACTTTATCCCCCGGTATAAACTCCTTTGCTTTGATTCTTTCATCATGCCATCTTTTAAGCTTCTCCTTGACAATTCGTGAGTTTGAATATGCTTCCTCACGAAATTCTTCAAGCTCAATCAATTGAAGACATCTTTTCTTTCTGGATTCTTTCTCCTCAAGATTCAACTTCCTCAATGCCCATAAAGCCTTGTGTTCTATTTCAACCGGAAGATGACATGCTTTCCCATAGACAAGTTTATACGGAGAAAATCCAAGAGCGGTCTTGTAAGCCGTTCGATAAGCCCAAAGCGCATCATCTAGTTTAGAAGACCAATCCTTCCTATTCCCCTTGACTGTCTTCTCAAGTACAAGCTTCACTTGCCTATTTGATACTTCCGCCAAACCATTTGTTTGCGGATGATAAGGTGTTGACACCTTGTGCTTCACTCCATAGCCTATCAAAAGCTTCTCAATGATCTTGTTGATGAAATGAGTCCCTTGATCGCTAATGATCGCCTTTGGTACTCCAAACCTTGCAAAAATATTCTTCTTCAAGAAAGCCTTGACAACTAGAGCATCATTCGTTCTTGTAGGAATTGCTTCTACCCATTTAGACACATAGTCTACCGCAAGCAAAATGTAAAGAAAACCATTAGAAGGCGGAAATGGTCCCATGAAGTCCATCCCCCAAACATCAAACACTTCAACTTCAAAGATGTTCCTCATAGGCATCTCATCTCTTTGTCCAATACTTCCAATTCTTTGGCATCTATCACACCCCCTGACGTATTCTTTGCAATCCTTGAACAATGTTGGCCAAAACAATCCCGACTGTAAGATCTTAGCTCCTGTTTTTGAAACCCAAAGTGTCCTCCACATGGTAAACTATGACACATCTCCATGACACTTACTTTTTCTTCCTCCGGAATACACCTCCTTATGATACCATCCGGACAATTCTTAAACAATAAAGGATCATCCCACAAATATTCTTTAACATCATGGTAGAACTTTTTTCTTTTTGACTCGGTGAGATGGTCCGACTTGATACCACACGCTAAGTAGTTTACCAAATCCGCGTACCACGGTCTTCCGGTCTCACACAAAGTGTACATCCTATGAAAATCCACTTGAAGTATCTCTTCATCCGGGAACATATCATTTATGAGCTCCATGGTTCCTTTTTCATCAACATTCTCCAATCGTGACAAGTGGTCGGCTATGACATTTTCGACTCCCTTCTTATCACGTATCTCCACATCAAACTCCTGCAACAAAAGAACCCAACGAATTAGTCTTGGTTTAGCATCCTTTTTACTCATCAAATACCTAATGGCAGCATGATCCGTGTAGACAATGGTTTTCGTGCCAACTAAGTATGGACGAAATTTTTCAAAAGCATAGACTACGGAAAGAAACTTCTTTTCCGTCGTGGTGTAATTCTTTTAATTGGCATTGAACGTCTTTGATGCATAATAGATAGCTCGAAATTTCTTCTCTCGCACTTGTCCAAGCACTACTCCCAAGGCACTATCACTTGCATCACAATGGAGTTCAAAGGGCTTACTCCAATCGGGAGAGACAAGGATTGGTGAAGAAATCAAAGCTTCCTTTAACACCCTAAAAGCATCAAGACATTCATCATTAAATTCAAATGGAGTATCTTTCTCAAGCAATTTACACAAAGGTTTGGCTATATTAGAAAAATTCTTTATAAAACGTCGATAGAATCCGGCGTGACCAAGAAACGATCTAACCCATTTTTCATTTTTAGGAGGAGGAAGATGTTCAATGGCTACAACCTTCGCTCTATCAACTCTCAAACCTTTTTCGGAGATATGATGACCAAGTACGATACCCTCTTGAACCATAAAATGACATTTTTCCCAATTCAAGACGAGGTTCGTATCTTGACATCGCTGCAAGACCATGGACAAATTAGTTAAGCATATATCAAATGAAGATCCAAACACGGAAAAATCATCCATAAAAACTTCCATCACATTTTCAATCAATCCTCCAAAAATAGCCATCATACAACGTTGAAAGGTGGCGGGTGCATTGCATAACCCAAAAGGCAATTTATAGAAAGCGAATGTGCCATACGGACAAGTAAAAGTTGTTTTCTCTTGATCCTCGGGGGCTATCATGATTTGGTTATACCCCGAGTAACCATCTAGAAAACAATAATACTTGTATCCCGCCAACCTATCAAGCATTTTATCAATAAAAGGCAAAGGGAAATGATCCTTATGAGTATTGTCATTAAGTTTTCTATAATCACAACAAACTCTCCACCCCGTTTTCACCCTTGTTGCAAGTTCTTCATCAAATTCCGTTTTAACAATGGTTAACCCTCCTTTCTTAGCCACAACATGCAAAGGACTTACATGAGGACTATCACTAATGGCATAAACAATTTTAGCATCCAACCATTTTAAAACTTCCTTCCTAACAACTTCTTGCATAATAGGATTCAAACGCCTTTGAGGTTGTATACATGATTTATTCTCATCAATCAACCTTATGTGATGCATGCAAATTGTGGGACTAATTCCCTTCAAATCATCCAAACTCCACCCTATAGCACTCTTATGATTTCTAAGTACTCTCAACAATTTATCAAGTTCTAGAGGAGAAAGGGATGATGATACAATTACCGGAAATGTCTTCTCGTCCCCCAAATATGCATACCTAAGGTGATCGGGTAGAGGCTTCAATTCTTCCTTTCCCTTATCAACCTTTGACTCTTCATTCTCAACCTCTAATGGAAGATATTCCCTCTTTCCATAGTATGCCAACTTTGCTTCATCCTCTTGCATTTCCCTACAAGCATTCAATTCATGTAAACAATCATTAATATCTTCATCTTCTAAACAATGAAAAGAATGATTAGAGTTTAAAGATAAATTAAGAGAATGGCTTATGCTCATTTCAAGAGGATCTTTAGCTAAGATGAATGGTAGGTTCTCTTCAACAACTTCATCAATCATGTCGATCCTTCTACATTCTTCTTTCTCATTTGGATATCTCATAGCACTCTTCAAAGAGAAAACCACCTCCTCCTCATTTACTCTCAACTTCAACTCCCCTTTTTGTACATCAATTAAAGCTCTTCCCGTTGCTAAAAATGGACGCCCCAATATCAATGGAACATTTGCATCCTCGTCCATATCAAGCACTACAAAATCAACCGGGAATATAAACTTTCCAACTTTGACTAACACATCCTCCACTATTCCTCTAGGGTAAGTTAAAGACCTATCCGCTAGTTGCAATGTAACGTATGTAGGTTTCACTTCCCCTATACCAAGTTTCTTGAAAATGGACATAGGCATCAAGTTGATACTTGCCCCAAGATCGCAAAGAGCTTTATGAACCTCACTCTTGCCCATTTCACATGTAATAACAAAACTCCCCGGATCTTTGAGCTTTGGAGGCAACTTCCTTTGAATTATTGCACTACACTCCTCCGTCAAGTTGACGGTCTCATTCTCTATCAAGCTCATTTTCCTTGACATGATGTCCTTCAAAAACTTTGCATAGTGAGACATTTGTTTCAAAGCATCCGCAAAGGGTATATTAATGTGGATTTTCTTGAAAATTTCCAAAAACTTTGCAAACTTTTCATCCAAGCCCTTCTTCAAAAATCGATGTGGAAAAGGAATAGGTACTTGTGTTTTTGGAATTCCCCAACTATCCCTTTCCACTTCAATTTCCTCCTCCTTCTTTTTCATTGCCTTGGTTCTTTCCCATTTCTTTTCAACAATCTTGTTATCAATCAATTCCGGTTCCTCATTCATTTTAGCCTCAACTTCACTTTCAACTTCTAATTCTTCTTCAACCAAGGTTTTCTCTATCTTATTCTCTTCCACCTTATCATCTTCCATTGGCATAGACGGTCCATCATAATTTGTTCCACTCCTCAAGGTAATTGCCTTGCATTGTTCCTTTGGATTTACAATGGTGGTGGAAGGAAATTTCCCTTTCTCATTAGCACTCATTGAGCTCGCCATTTGACCAAATGAATACTCCAAGGCTTTGAGTCTTCTATCACTATTTTCCTCAATGGCTTTTAATCGTCTTTCATTTACTTCCTCAAAAGCCTTGAATCTTCTTTCATTTACTTCCTCGTGAGTTTTGTTGGAAACAATCAAATTTTCAAGAAGTTCTTCAGTAGTCGCCTTCCCTTCATTAATTGGCGCTTTAGCTCCCGGATGATACCCCGGAGGATAAGCAACCGCATTACTTGGGTTTGCATAAGAAAAATTATCTTGTCTCCTTTGTTGTTGTGGATAAGAACTTCCACTTCCTTGGCTAGTGAAACCTCCTTGCCTTGGTTGTTGTTGTGGGTGCGAGCTTCCACTACTTTGAGCATTGAATCCTCCTTGCCTTTGTGGATAACTTCCTTGATATTGGTTGAAATTACCTTGGTAATTGTTTTGATAATCACCTTGGTAATTTCTTCCTTGCATATATTGAACGTCCTCCACACGTGGCATTGTTGTAGCCCATTGTACCCCACTAACACCATTTTGAGGAAGCACACTTTGATCCATTCGACTATCAACCATATTAACTTCTTGATTAGTCACTCCTTTGTTCAAACTCATTTGCTTCATCACCTCCGCAACTATCATTTCCATGCTTGGTGTTTGTGGCTCCACAGTCACACTCTTCACACTAAACTGTTGCCCTTTATCATAACTCTCGAACCCATAGCTTCCACTAACTCTCTCCGATGGCCATTGATAGACATTTGTAGCAATTTCATCAAAAATTCGAATAGCCCTTTCCGGAGTTACTCCTAGTACGGATCCACCTGCCGAAGCATCAACAAGCACTCTTTGTCCATTCACAAGTCCTTGATAGAAAAATCTCACTTATTGATTCTCCGGGAAACCATGTTGTGGACACTTGCGTAGCATTTCCTTGAACCTTTCCCACGCTTCATAAAAGCTTTCTTGTGGCAATTGCTTGAATTGAGTAATCAAGCTCTTCATTTGAAGTGTCTTGGACGGTGGGAAATACTTGTTCAAGAACATTTGTGCAAGTTCGTCCCATGTGTTGCACATTCCGGGAGTAAGAGTGGAGAGCCATGTTCTTGCTCTATCCCTCAAAGAGAACGTAAATAATCTCATTTTGATGCAATCCTCGCTCACCCCATTCATCTTCACGGTGTTAGCAATCTCAACGAATTGAGCTAGATGAGCATTAGGATCTTCATTCGGAGCTCCACCAAACTGTTGCTCTCTTACCAATGAAATTAAGCCCATTTTAAACTCAAAGTTGTTGGCATGAATTGGTGGTCCCATCATTTGTGGAATTGCCCTTGGCATGAAGAAATCCCGGATCACTCTTTGATCATTTTGAACTCCATGTTGAACCAGAGGTGGAGGTACATACGCTTGTTGTGGAGGAGCATAAGCTTGTTGAAAACCTTGTTGAATCATAGCTTGTTGCACCATTTGTTGAATATAAGCTTGATTGTTAAACTCCCCAAATTGTTGATAAGCTTGTTGAGGAAAATTGGCATTAGCTTGATCTTGCAAATTTTGCATTCCGCCTCCATCATTCCTAATATTTCCACGTTCATCTTGATTGTTTTCCATTTGATCACTCTTTTTGGTATTGTTCTCCTTTCTTCTTCTTCGAAAAGTGTGTTCAATTTCTAAGTCAATAGGTTCAACTTGTTCCCCTTTTGATCTTGTTTGCATACACCTTCAAGATAAAAGAAGTTAGAACAAGATTTTCAAAGCAAAATACAAATAATAAATACAAGAAAAAAAAATGTCTCTAGTAAGATCGCTCTAAACGTTCCTTCTTTAAGCTACTAGCAACCGTTACCTCCCCGGCAACGGCGCCATTTGATTAGCCATAACTTGTAGTCGGGTTGACCAATTCAAGAATTTATCGAACCACAGGGAGGTCGATGCTAGCACTTAAGCGATATCACGTTTATCACGATTTTATAGAAACGAATCATAGATGGATGGTTTGGTAAACAAGTAATTAAATGCAAACAAATGAAAGTAGACAAGCAATAATCAAATGACAAGATAAAAATGATGAATGAGTGGTTTTTCAAATTGAGTAGAAGTGAGATTAACAACACTAATGAAGTGGTAACTTATGGATTCATGCATTAAACTCATATGTATCAAGGGTTAAGACTAAGGGCCAACACAAATACCACCTAAACTTCATCTCGAAATGAATAGGATGTTGATCATTTGCACAATCTCAAAATAGCTCAAAGGTTGGTTCTCAATTAAACTATTCCAACTAGGTACTAAGTTCAATTAAAGAATCCCTTCATATAATTAATTGACTTCTCAATCTAACTAATCACATGTTCTATCAAAGGGTTCTAAATAATAAAGGACTTCTCAATCACTTTACAATTTATAATGCACATGAGGTGTTTGATGAAATGATTCACTTGACTATCCTAAGTACATAATTGATTTCTCAATCTAATCATATAATTAGAACAATCAAACACACAAAACATCATAGATCTCAAGATATATAAGCACCAATGATAGAAAATCAAATATCCCCATCAACATATGAATTTAATTACATAGATCCACAAATTAACCAACAACCTTCATGTTGTTAATCTCACAAGGGAGATTAGCCTACAATCTTCATAAGATCCATAACATAGACATTAGAATTCTTACAAATCATGGTAAACTAAAGGATTAACACAAAATTGGAATGAAAACTCCCTTGGAAATGGATCCAATTGAATCTCCCTTCTTCTTTTGGTGATCACCCAATCTTCCTTGCTTCTTCACTTGATTTGGATGGAAGAAATTATGGAGAAATGATGTAGATCTAGAAATGGATGAATGGGATGAAGAATATGGTGTAAAATCAAAGGAAAGGTGTGTGAGGTGTGTGGGAACAGTAGCAAATCCGATCTATTCTCAAAATGTTGAATGGATTGGTATTTATACCCCATGGAGATCTTCTAGAAGAATTATAAAAAATATCCTGTTCTGGTGCCGACACGAGTCGTGCTGCGTCGCACGAGTCGTGTCGTGTCAGGGCAAACGGCACACGAGTCATTCTGCGTCGCACGGCCAAGGGGTGACCGTGTTGAATGTATAGACGTTGCCGCACGGCCTCTGCTTACAGGCCCGTGTCCGGTACACGGGTCGTGCTCCGCAACACGGCCAAGTGGTGGTCGTGTTGGATAAATAGATGTCGCCGCACGACCATTCTGGACAGGCCCATGTCTGGTACACGGGGCGTGTGCTGCAACACGAGTCGTGTTGCCAGCACGGCCGGCCGTGTTCTTGCACTTTTGTTTCTTCTTCCTTGTTTGATCTCCCGTCTTCATTTTTACTCCATTTTCACTTGTTATACATATGTTTAAGATCATTCTCACACATTCCCATGAAAACATATAGCACCACCAAAATACACGAAAATACGGATAAAATAATACGAAAAATACACACAAAAAGGCACTAAAATCTAGGTGAAAATAACGACAATCACACCCCCAAACTTAAAGTATTGTTCGTTCCCGAACAATGAAAATGATAGAGCGAGGGAGAAGTTTTCACCTAGTAAAAAGACTAAACGAACACAAGTAATAACACATCATTAGCAACAAGAATTTCCAATTATGCTAAGCTAACCTACAACATTAGATTTATGATAAGAGAAATTAACAAGTTCAATCAAAAGAGAATAAAGAGCAATATAGTCCTTTTAGTCTAAGCCTCACTTAAGTTTATCAATGTCACTCGACACTCTTTAAATAAGGTAAATCAACACTCCTCAATCAATTGGTTCGAATCACCATACACTTGCTCGTAGACTCTATTCACAAACCACCAAAATTTTAATCAATGATCAAAAAGGTCTTTAATTAAGGATGTAATGATAGGCTCTTTGGTAGGGTATGAATAATTTAGATAAGAGTGACTAAACGAGTGTAAGTAATCGAAGAGGTAGCTACTTTCTTCCATCCCTTCACATTCTTTTTCTTCCTTTCTTTTCTTTATTGATCACAAGCACTAATCATCACTTCCTTGGATTTCTTGAGCTTCTTATAGATTCATGCCTCTTTTCTTTGATTCTTAAGTACTTGAGCATATTATTGTTGCTTTGCTCATTTTCTTGTTTTGAAGTAGCATGTCCATTCTTTCTTGTGCTCTTTTCATCATTTTTCTTACTTATTTACCATTTCCTCTTTCTCTTTTGTTATCTCATCAAACCTTTCTAGCCACCACCTTCTTTATTACTCACACAAAAGGTACATATCTTAGGCTCATGTGGGTAATTAAAGCTTGTAATGTGCTATCTTCACAATAAATAGGCTTATAGGCTCAAAGTGGTTGGCTAGGGATGATTTTAAAGGTAAGGAAATATTTGGCAACGGCTATACATGACAAGGATGGCCTTAAATCATTTCATCGATCTCCATTAATCGGATTCATTCCTAAAGTCTTTGAACAAATATTTAGTTTATCAAAACTCAACCGATCCACTCATGAAAATATATACCATGTATACATGGTCGAGGCTCAAATTCTCCCAAGTTTATGCTCGACTTAAAAGGACTTATTACAACATATTCATCTTTTAATTGAATTAGTTAAATAAAACATATCACAATTCGAAAGTGTAGAGTTCCTTAATCATAATTCGACCTCACTTATCACCATAATGCATCATCACTCATATTCAAAACGACTCACAACCTCCAAACAAACCACCAAATCAAACCTAAACACGAAAAATAAAAACAACTACACACAAACACAAATAAACCAAAGAAACAACAAAACAACAAAAGTAAAAACACAAAGACAAAACTAAAAGAAAAGACACAAAGAAAATTCACCCCATCCATGATCAATACACATCAAAAATCATCTCAATCCTTAATTGAAAGAAAAGTACGAAATTAAACATCCCAAAACAAAACAATAAGAAGTCTCAAATCCAACACAAATTAAATCACTAAAATAGATGAACTAATGAAGTGTCGAGCACCAAAAGTACTCCCTTAGTTATCCGGAGGCGGAGGGGGTTGATTTTGCCATGATCCCCAAGGAGTATAAGCACGAGGTGTGGTAGGAAATTGGAAATTAAACATCCTTGTGATCATCTCCTCCATGTTGTTCGAGCGTGATCGCGTATTCTCTTCATAGTACTCCCTACGACGCTGCCCCTCATGGATCTCCGTTATCATCGCGCCCTGTCTCTGCTGCTCCTCTCGGAACTCTCTCATCTCATCTCCAAGCGCCTGCTGCGTCTGCCTGATCTCCCTGAGTTCGTTCTCCAGATAATTCCATCTTGCATTCTCTTCTCTTGGTCCATCTCCTTCCTCTTGTTCTTCTTCTTCTTGCTCAAATGCTGGAGGCTCTGGTGCATGCTCTTCAAATTCCACCTGATGAGGTTGCTCTTCCTCTCCTACATCCATGTCCACTGGCTCAGCTCTTAGATTCCTTAGCTCAGGATTCTCATCTACTCTCATCTGCTGGAGCACTGCTTCCACTCCATCTCTATTCTCTCTGTAGAAAGCTCTCACAACTGCTGAGTGGTTGGGACTCGCCATTGCTAGATTCTGGTGCTTTCTTTGTCCTCGCAGTGTGGTGAGCTCAGGAGCAGGTAGAGGAAATGGAGCTCCCTTATCTTGCTTCAAGCAATACATATTCCCTATGAATGATAGGAACTCCATCCTTATGAGTTGATTATAAGTGAGCCCTTCACTAACCATCGAGTGTTGCATCCCTCTGAGGTCGATGCCTAACCCTTGAGCAATCATTGTCACCATTCCTCCAATCATAATCCCTCGAGTGTTCTCTCTCTTCACCACTCTCTCTACATGCTGAACGAAGTGAGCTGCAATGTTCACTGTGAACTCCTTGAACATACTGTACATGATGTACAACTGCTTCTCACCAACAGATCCACTCTCAAACCGACCCAGAATAGTATTGGATACTATCTTCTCAAGGTATCTCATGACTGGGTTCCTTATGGCTGTCCCTTTAGACGAACTTGGAATGTACTCTGGAGGCTCAGTCCCATCCTCAACCAATTTTCTCCACCACGTCTGTTGATTGAAACCCCTTGTGGTAAGAAGTTCTGATGACCTCTCATGATTGGGCACCCAAAGAACCTATTTAGCTCGTTCACAGGTATCTTCTCCCACATCTCATTGTTCAACTGAAATGTGATAGCAATAGGAAACTTGTTCCTATCTCTATGAACCTCCAAGGTGCTCATGAACTCGGCTGTAAGATGGAGATAAGTGGGAGGTCTCTTATCGAAAAACTCTTCCATTTCCACTCGACGAAATAGAGTCCTCAGATCACCTTCTATTCCAAGACCCTCCACGGTTGCTTGATCCTGGAATCGAGTTGCCCTAATCTTGGGGATTATGTACTCCCACCTCAATGCATACTTCTCCCATTCCATGAACTCTACTCCGAAATTCTCAGGGTGTTGGTCCTTCATTAGCAGTTTGGCATCAAGGTTGGACAGTTCCATTTCTGATTCAATAAAAATGAAGTCCTCATTGCGTTTCCCCACTCTTCTTTCAGCCATCTACAATTTCCAACATAATTCAAATTAGTTTCAATTCAACTCAAAGCAAAATGTCTCATATTAATTAGAATTATCACTAGTTATTCAACTAAGTGTTAATTCTAGCACATATTCAAGCACAATAAACGATGTGTTTCAAAGACTAACATTTAGATCCAATCAACTTAGCACAAAGTTATTCCAAAAATTTCATTCAATCAATCACTTTCAACATCCTAATCCTCTCATTCTTTCATAACATTTCACTTCTTCAATGGGCACAATTCAATTCAATAATGCTTCATGCAAAAACTTTGAATTCCAATTTGAAATTTCATTTAGGCATTTCATCAAACACTTGGCATGCACATATTTCACACTTCAATTCAACAAGTCTTAACTATGCCTTCATGCTCAAATCCTCAATACCTAAACTAATTCACATCAATACAATCATCATAGAAGCATTATTAATCAATTTAACAATCACATGCCCTAAATAAATCATCCTAAAATAATTATCCCCAAATTCTTCCTTCATGAACCCTAATTCTTCCCAAAATTCAATCAATCCAACAATTAAATATGCAAATTCATGTTTCACAATCCTAGACATGCTTCATACATACCATCATTCAAAACCCATACATGAATTTCGATATTTATACCTCGAATTGAAAATTAGGGCACAAGAGTACATACCTTGAATTTTCTTGAACAAAATGAAGGGGATTGTTGTTTAAGCTTTGAAATTCACCTTTTAATCTCACAATCTTACCACTCTTTGATGTTTAGATGACAATTTGTGGATTTTTCGAATGGATTATCACGATGGGGATGAGGTTGGGACACGAGTGGAATGAATGGTCGTGTCCAGAAATTTGATTTTAAAACACTGCCTCAGACCCGACACGAGTCGTGTAACGCAACACGGCCATAAGGTGCCCGTGTTGCGTGATCTGATGCTCTCGCACGGCCAAAACGTACAGGGCCGTGTCGGCAACACGACTCGAGTCTCGCGCTTGGACACGACCCGTGTCACGCAACACGACCAAAATCTGCTCGTGTTGGGCAAACTGATGTCGCCGCACGGCCAAAGCTTACAGGGCCATGTCGGCGACACGAGTCGTGTCACTGCTCCCCTGAATTTTCCAATTTTCATCTTCAACTCATGTCTTTCCCTGTTTCAATGCTTCCAAAACTCCCTATTCATGCTCACAACTCATACACATCATTAGTTCAGCCTTAATATCAAAAACAAAAGGATTATCAACTTCAACACCACCAAAACGAACCAAAACTAAACCGAACTTATGAGAAAATTTCAAATTTGGCTCAAAAACACAAGAATGCATGTCAACATAGAATATAACATATCGTATCACATCATATCCCCCCAAACTTGAATTGAAACAAGAGTTTCAAAGAAAGTTTGCAAAAAGTGGTACGATATACCGTTCACATCAATGACGCACTCTTTGAATGTTCATTAAATCTTCTCCTCATAAGCACAATCCACCTACAAGACCAAAATAAAGCAAAACAAGAAAAAAAAATACTTACAAACCTAAACTACTAATAGGATACGAATCTCAAGAAGAGAATGTGTCAACATATACCAACTCCCTTTGAGAGGGAGAATGGTAATGCTTAACCCTATGACCATTTACAATAAAAGAATTCCCATCCGATCCTTCAAGCATTAAAGATCCATTTTCTCTAACTTCAATCACCTCATATGGACCGGTCCATTTTGAACGAAGCTTTCTGGGAAACATTTTCAATCTATAATTGAATAAAAGTATTTTATCCCCCGGTATAAACTCCTTTGCTTTGATTCTTTCATCATGCCATCTTTTAAGCTTCTCCTTGACAATTCGTGAGTTTGAATATGCTTCCTCACGAAATTCTTCAAGCTCAATCAATTGAAGACATCTTTTCTTTCTGGATTCTTTCTCCTCAAGATTCAACTTCCTCAATGCCCATAAAGCCTTGTGTTCTATTTCAACCGGAAGATGACATGCTTTCCCATAGACAAGTTTATACGGAGAAAATCCAAGAGCGGTCTTGTAAGCCGTTCGATAAGCCCAAAGCGCATCATCTAGCTTAGAAGACCAATCCTTCATATTCCCCTTGACTGTCTTCTCAAGTACAAGCTTCACTTGCCTATTTGATACTTCCGCCAAACCATTTGTTTGCGGATGATAAGGTGTTGACACCTTGTGCTTCACTCCATAGCCTATCAAAAGCTTCTCAATGATCTTGTTGATGAAATGAGTCCCTTGATCGCTAATGATCGCCTTTGGTACTCCAAACCTTGCAAAAATGTTCTTCTTCAAGAAAGCCTTGACAACTAGAGCATCATTCGTTCTTGTAGGAATTGCTTCTACCCATTTAGACACATAGTCTACCGCAAGCAAAATGTAAAGAAAACCATTGGAAGGCGGAAATGGTCCCATGAAGTCCATCCCCCAAACATCAAACACTTCAACTTCAAAGATGTTCCTCATAGGCATCTCATCTCTTTGTCCAATACTTCCAATTCTTTGGCATCTATCACACCCCTTGACGTATTCTTTGCAATCCTTGAACAATGTTGGCCAAAACAATCCCGACTGTAAGATCTTAGCTCCCGTCTTTTGAAACCCAAAGTGTCCTCCACATGGTAAACTATGACACATCTCCATGACACTTACTTTTTCTTCCTCCGGAATACACCTCCTTATGATACTATCCGGACAATTCTTAAACAATAAAGGATCATCCCACAAATATTCTTTAACATCATGGTAGAACTTTTTCCTTTTTGACTCGGTGAGATGGTCCGGCTTGATACCACACGCTAAGTAGTTTACCAAATCCGCGTACCACGGTCTTCCGGTCTCACACAAAGTGTACATCCTATGAAAATCCACTTGAAGTATCTCTTCATCCGGGAACATATCATTTATGAGCTCCATGGTTCCTTTTTCATCAACATTCTCCAATCGTGACAAGTGGTCGGCTATGACATTTTCGACTCCCTTCTTATCACGTATCTCCACATCAAACTCCTGCAACAAAAGAACCCAACGAATTAGTCTTGGTTTAGCATCCTTTTTACTCATCAAATACCTAATGGCAGCATGATCCGTGTAGACAATGGTTTTCGTGCCAACTAAGTATGGACGAAATTTTTCAAAAGCATAGACTACGGAAAGAAACTTCTTTTCCGTCGTGGTGTAATTCTTTTAATTGGCATTGAACGTCTTTGATGCATAATAGATAGCTCGAAATTTCTTCTCTCGCACTTGTCCAAGCACTACTCCCAAGGCACTATCACTTGCATCACAATGGAGTTCAAAGGGCTTACTCCAATCGGGAGAGACAAGGATTGGTGAAGAAATCAAAGCTTCCTTTAACACCCTAAAAGCATCAAGACATTCATCATTAAATTCAAATGGAGTATCTTTCTCAAGCAATTTACACAAAGGTTTGGCTATATTAGAAAAATTCTTTATAAAACGTCGATAGAATCCGGCGTGACCAAGAAACGATCTAACCCATTTTTCATTTTTAGGAGGAGGAAGATGTTCAATGGCTACAACCTTCGCTCTATCAACTCTCAAACCTTTTTCGGAGATATGATGACCAAGTACGATACCCTCTTGAACCATAAAATGACATTTTTCCCAATTCAAGACGAGGTTCGTATCTTGACATCGCTGCAAGACCATGGACAAATTAGTTAAGCATATATCAAATGAAGATCCAAACACGGAAAAATCATCCATAAAAACTTCCATCACATTTTCAATCAATCCTCCAAAAATAGCCATCATACAACGTTGAAAGGTGGCGGGTGCATTGCATAACCCAAAAGGCAATTTATAGAAAGCGAATGTGCCATACGGACAAGTAAAAGTTGTTTTCTCTTGATCCTCGGGGGCTATCATGATTTGGTTATACCCCGAGTAACCATCTAGAAAACAATAATACTTGTATCCCGCCAACCTATCAAGCATTTTATCAATAAAAGGCAAAGGGAAATGATCCTTATGAGTATTGTCATTAAGTTTTCTATAATCACAACAAACTCTCCACCCCGTTTTCACCCTTGTTGCAAGTTCTTCATCAAATTCCGTTTTAACAATGGTTAACCCTCCTTTCTTAGCCACAACATGCAAAGGACTTACATGAGGACTATCACTAATGGCATAAACAATTTTAGCATCCAACCATTTTAAAACTTCCTTCCTAACAACTTCTTGCATAATAGGATTCAAACGCCTTTGAGGTTGTATACATGATTTATTCTCATCAATCAACCTTATGTGATGCATGCAAATTGTGGGACTAATTCCCTTCAAATCATCCAAACTCCACCCTATAGCACTCTTATGATTTCTAAGTACTCTCAACAATTTATCAAGTTCTAGAGGAGAAAGGGATGATGATACAATTACCGGAAATGTCTTCTCGTCCCCCAAATATGCATACCTAAGGTGATCGGGTAGAGGCTTCAATTCTTCCTTTCCCTTATCAACCTTTGACTCTTCATTCTCAACCTCTAATGGAAGATATTCCCTCTTTCCATAGTATGCCAACTTTGCTTCATCCTCTTGCATTTCCCTACAAGCATTCAATTCATGTAAACAATCATTAATATCTTCATCTTCTAAACAATGAAAAGAATGATTAGAGTTTAAAGATAAATTAAGAGAATGGCTTATGCTCATTTCAAGAGGATCTTTAGCTAAGATGAATGGTAGGTTCTCTTCAACAACTTCATCAATCATGTCGATCCTTCTATATTCTTCTTTCTCATTTGGATATCTCATAGCACTCTTCAAAGAGAAAACCACCTCCTCCTCATTAACTCTCAACTTCAACTCCCCTTTTTGTACATCAATTAAAGCTCTTCCCGTTGCTAAAAATGGATGCCCCAATATCAATGGAACATTTGCATCCTCGTCCATATCAAGCACTACAAAATCAACCGGGAATATAAACTTTCCAACTTTGACTAACACATACTCCACTATTCCTCTAGGATAAGTTAAAGACCTATCCGCTAGTTGCAATGTAACGGATGTAGGTTTCACTTCCCCTATACCAAGTTTCTTGAAAATGGACATAGGCATCAAGTTGATACTTGCCCCAAGATCGCAAAGAGCTTTATGAACCTCACTCTTGCCCATTTCACATGTAATAACAAAACTCCCCGGATCTTTGAGCTTTGGAGGCAACTTCCTTTGAATTATTGCACTACACTCCTCCGTCAAGTTGACGGTCTCATTCTCTATCAAGCTCATTTTCCTTGACATGATGTCCTTCAAAAACTTTGCATAGTGAGGCATTTGTTTCAAAGCATCCGCAAAGGGTATATTAATGTGGATTTCTTGAAAATTTCCAAAAACTTTGCAAACTTTTCATCCAAGCCCTTCTTCAAAAATCGATGTGGAAAAGGAATAGGTACTTGTGTTTTTGGAATTCCCCAACTATCCATTTCCACTTCAATTTCCTCCTCCTTCTTTTTCATTGCCTTGGTTCTTTCCCATTTCTTTTCAACAATCTTGTTATCAATCAATTCCGGTTCCTCATTCATTTTAGCCTCAACTTCACTTTCAACTTCTAATTCTTCTTCAACCAAGGTTTTCTCTATCTCATTCTCTTCCACCTTATCATCTTCCATTGGCATAGACGGTCCATCATAATTTGTTCCACTCCTCAAGGTAATTGCCTTGCATTGTTCCTTTGGATTTACAATGGTGGTGGAAGGAAATTTTCCTTTCTCATTAGCACTCATTGAGCTCGCCATTTGACCAAATGAATACTCCAAGGCTTTGAGTCTTCTATCACTATTTTCCTCAATGGCTTTTAATCGTCTTTCATTTACTTCCTCAAAAGCCTTGAATCTTCTTTCATTTACTTCCTCTTGAGTTTTGTTGGAAGCAATCAATTTTTCAAGAAGTTCTTCAGTAGTCGCCTTCCCTTCATTATTTGGCGCTTTAGCTCCCGGATGATACCCCGGAGGATAAGCAACCGCATTACTTGGGTTTGCATAAGAAAAATTATCTTGTCTCTTTTGTTGTTGTGGATAAGAACTTCCACTTCCTTGGCTAGTGAAACCTCCTTGCCTTGGTTGTTGTTGTGGGTGCGAGCTTCCACTACTTTGAGCATTGAATCCTCCTTGCCTTTGTGGATAACTTCCTTGATTTTTGTTGAAATTACCTTGGTAATTGTTTTGATAATTACCTTGGTAATTTCTTCCTTGCATATATTGAACGTCCTCCACACGTGGCATTGTTGTAGCCCATTGTTCCCCACTAACACCATTTTGAGGAAGCACACTTTGATCCATTCGACTATCAACCATATTAACTTCTTGATTAGTCACTCCTTTGTTCAAACTCATTTGCTTCATCACCTCCGCAACTATCATTTCCATGCTTGGTGTTTGTGGCTCCACAGTCACACTCTTCACACTAAACTGTTGCCCTTTATCATAACTCTCGAACCCATAGCTTCCACTAACTCTCTCCGATGGCCATTGATAGACATTTGTAGCAATTTCATCAAAAATTCGAATATCCCTTTCCGGAGTTACTCCTAGTACGGATCCACCTGCCGAAGCATCAACAAGCACTCTTTGTCCATTCACAAGTCCTTGATAGAAAAATCCCACTTATTGATTCTCCGGGAAACCATGTTGTGGACACTTGCGTAGCATTTCCTTGAACCTTTCCCACACTTCATAAAAGCTTTCTTGAGGCAATTGCTTGAATTGAGTAATCAAGCTCTTCATTTGAAGTGTCTTGGACGGTGGGAAATACTTGTTCAAGAACATTTGTGCAAGTTCGTCCCATGTGTTGCACATTCCGGGAGTAAGAGTGGAGAGCCATGTTCTTGCTCTATCCCTCAAAGAGAACGGAAATAACCTCATTTTGATGCAATCCTCGCTCACCCCATTCATCTTCACGGTGTTAGCAATCTCAACGAATTGAGCTAGATGAGCATTAGGATCTTCATTCGGAGCTCCACCAAACTGTTGCTCTCTCACCAATGAAATTAAGCCCATTTTAAACTCAAAGTTGTTGGCATGAATTGGTGGTCCCATCATTTGTGGAATTGCCCTTGGCATGAAGAAATCCCGGATCACCCTTTGATCATTTTGAACTCCATGTTGAACCAGAGGTGGAGGTACATACGCTTGTTGTGGAGGAGCATAAGCTTGTTGAAAACCTTGTTGAATCATAGCTTGTTGCACCATTTGTTGAATATAAGCTTGATTGTTAAACTCCCCAAATTGTTGATAAGCTTGTTGAGGAAGATTGGCATTAGCTTGATCTTGCAAATTTTGCATTCCGCCTCCATCATTCCTAACATTTCCACATTCATCTTGATTGTTTTCCATTTGATCACTCTTTTTGGTATTGTTCTCCTTTCTTCTTCTTCGAAAAGTGTGTTCAATTTCTAAGTCAATAGGTTCAACTTGTACCCCTTTTGATCTTGTTTGCATACACCTTCAAGATAAAAGAAGTTAGAACAAGATTTTCAAAGCAAAATACAAATAATAAATACAAGGAAAAAAAATGTCTCTAGTAAGATCGCTCTAAACGTTCCTTCTTTAAGCTACTAGCAACCGTTACCTCCCCGGCAACGGCGCCATTTGATTAGCCATAACTTGTAGTCGGGTTGACCAATTCAAGAATTTATCGAACCACAGGGAGGTCGATGCTAGCACTTAAGCGATATCACGTTTATCACGATTTTATAGAAACGAATCATAGATGGATGGTTTGGTAAACAAGTAATTAAATGCAAACAAATGAAAGTAGACAAGCAATAATCAAATGACAAGATAAAAATGATGAATGAGTGGTTTTCCAAATTGAGTAGAAGTGAGATTAACAACACTAATGAAGTGGTAACTTATGGATTCATGCATTAAACTCATATGTATCAAGGGTTAAGACTAAGGGCCAACACAAATACCACCTAAACTTCCTCTCGAAATGAATAGGATGTAGATCATTTGCACAATCTCAAAATAGCTCAAAGGTTGGTTCTCAATTAAACTATTCCAACTAGGTACTAAGTTCAATTAAAGAATCCCTTCATATAATTAATTGACTTCTCAATCTAACTAATCACATGTTCTATCAAAGGGTTCTAAATAATAAAGGACTTCTCAATCACTTTACAATTTATAATGCACATGAGGTGTTTGATGAAATGATTCACTTGACTATCCTAAGTACATAATTGATTTCTCAATCTAATCATATAATTAGAACAATCAAACACACAAAACATCATAGATCTCAAGATATATAAGCACCAATGATAGAAAATCAAATATCCCCATCAACATATGAATTTGATTACATAGATCCACAAATTAACCAACAACCTTCATGTTGCTAATCTCACAAGGGAGATTAGCCTACAATCTTCATAAGATCCATAACATAGACATTAGAATTCTTACAAATCATGGTAAACTAAAGGATTAACACAAAATTGGAATGAAAACTCCCTTGGAAATTGATCCAATTGAATCTCCCTTCTTCCTTTGGTGATCACCCAATCTTCCTTGCTTCTTCACTTGATTTGGATGGAAGAAATTATGGAGAAATGATGTAGATCTAGAAATGGATGAATGGGATGAAGAATATGGTGTAAAATCAAAGGAAAGGTGTATGAGGTGTGTGGGAACAGTAGCAAATCCGATCTCTTCTCAAAATGTTGAATGGATTGGTATTTATACCCCATGGAGATCTTATAGAAGAATTATAAAAAATATCATGTTCTGGTGCCGACACGAGTCGTGCTGCGTCGCACGAGTCGTGTCGTGTCAGGGCAAATGGCACACGAGTCGTTCTGCGTCGCACGGCCAAGGGGTGGCCGTGTTGAATGTATAGACGTCGCCGCACGGCCTCCGCTTACAGGCCCGTGTCCGGTACACGGGTCGTGCTCCGCAACACGGGTCGAGCTCCGCAACACGGCCAAGTGGTGGTCGTGTTGGATAAATAGATGTCGCCGCACGACCATTCTGGACAGGCCCGTGTCTGGTACACGGGCCGTGTGCTGCAACACGAGTCGTGTTGCCAGCACGGCCGGCCGTGTTCTTGCACTTTTGTTTCTTCTTCCTTGTTTGATCTCCCGTCTTCATTTTTACTCCATTTTCACCTGTTATACATATGTTTAAGATCATTCTCACACATTCCCATGAAAACACATAACACCACCAAAATACACGAAAATACGGATAAAACAATACGAAAAATACACACAAAAATGCACTAAAATCTAGGTGAAAATAACGACAATCAATAACCAAGTAAGTATTGCTATTTAGGGTATTATTGAGACATGGAAGAAGATGATGGAAGAAGCTGCAAACCATTTTATAAGAGTTTCTCAATTATAATGAGTAAAAAGATGAAGTTTTTGTAGCCTAAAAGCTAAATTTATTAAAAAAAAAATGTATTTGGTTAATAAAAGTAAAACAAAAAATTATTTTATTTTTTAAAAATTATAGATAATTTTTCGATATTTTTATATATCCTTGATATTTTATCAATATTTCCTCGATGTATCTCGAAATTTGAAAAAATTTGAACTGTGGCAATTCGATATCGATATTGTTACCGATATTTCCTGATATTTCCTAATATATCCTTGATATTAGAAAATAAATACTCCCTCCGTCCTGGGTATTTTTACCCGTTTGTACGGGCACGGAGATTAAGACGTTTTATTTTTTTAATATATAATGTAAGAGAAAGTAGGGATAAATTAGTAATTTGAAAAGAAAAAGTGAATAAAGTTGTTGGGAATGATGAATAAAGTGTAAAAAAGTAATTAAAGTTGTTGGGATTGTAAAAAGTATGTAATAAAATATTATGTATTTTTTTCAAAAATGGAATGGGTAAAAATACGTGGGACACCCCAAAATGGAAAGTGGGTAAAAATACGTGGGACGGAGGGAGTATCTTTTTTCCCCATATCGATATCGGTACTCTGTAAAAATAGATATATCGTGGATATATCGGGATATATCATCCTTGATTGTAAGACACAATGTGCATGCAAGAATAGATCCTACCAAACATATGCATATATTAGGAACATATTCATTTATTTATTAATTAATTAATTAAGCTCCAACTATCTATGAAAAATAAATGCATGTGTTCATAATTAATGACATAATTCTTACCCATGAAAATTGTATTTGTATGTGTTTTCTTTATTTTTGGCCTCAAGGTACTCATCCCCTTATTACAATCTCCATTGGCAAAAATGGTTTACCAAAGTAGCTTTTGCTCTGTCGATTAACTTGCTCAGTACCTAACATAGTTAAAATATATTAATTTGTAATTAATGAAATATCATAATTAAACATTGCTGAGAGACTTGAAGTTGTGAATGTAAAACCTCGGTACTCTGAAAAAATGGATATATCGTGGATATATCGGGATATTTTTATCCTTGCTTGTAAGATACAATGTGCATGCAAGAATAGATCCTAACAAACATATGCATATATTAGTAACATATTTATTTATTAATTAATTAAGCTCCAACAATCTATGAAAAATAAATTCATGTGTTCATAATTAATGACATAATTCTTATCCATGGAAAATGTATTTGCATGTGTTTCCTTCTGTCACACCCCAATCCCAAACAGAACGCGACAACCGCCACGTTAACCATAAATTTCGTGGAATGGGTGCACTCCACTCCACAAAGTTTATAGAAAACGTAAGGCTTGCTATCAAGTACCTGTAGAACTGAACAACTGATAACAACGGGTACAACCCGAGGACATCATCTCATAAAGTATCAACAAGGATTTACAAAGGTACAAAATACAACGATGTAACTTAGTTTAAATAAAATATACATGAACGATATAACATCGCGAAGGTACAAAAAGAACAAGGGGGTCACCAAATATAAACTATACAATCTCGCCAATGAATCCGTCAATTTACATAAAAGAGAAAGTACCCAAAACATTGATTGGATGACGAGCAAACAATAGGCAAACCTCCAACCAAGACAATATCAACAGCCTGAAAAGGAAAGAATGATGGGGGTGAGCAAAACCACTAGCTCAGTGAGGTGATAAGCCGGTCACCCCGACCCTTATACGAAGCATGTATTCCCACTCGCGGTTCATAACATAAAATCTAACATTTCATCCCACAATAACTATTTCTCACTCAGTATACATATTAATGAAAATAAAAACCTTAGTGCACATTTACGAATAACACAATTAGTTCAAACAACATGTTATCACATAAAAGACGCGTGGGTAGTCAATATTCTCCTCGAACTGAGCTCTCTGTCGAGAGACAGTCCAAGCCTGTCACCGTTACTCTAGATAAAATGCACATTAATATTCTTTCTCAACACGCCAAGTGCTAAAGTTCACAATTCAATATCGACGTGAATACTTGAAATGATCAAACATATAAACATATATGACATGCATGTCCCACACCGGTGACGTTGACTGAGACTATAATAGACTGATCCATCTAACGATCACCCTCCAGAGTATCAGTATTTGGCAAATGGACAGGTGCCCCGTTAGATCAAAATCACCCTAGTTTGCCAAGCAACGGGCAACTTGGTTGTCACTCTAACTCACCCGAACCGCGACAATTCGGGCTACTTAATCAATGTCGCTCCAACTCACCCGAACCGTGACCAATTCGGGCTACTTAACCGTGGTACCAGGCATACATATGCATATGCATCATAAGATGAATAACGACTCAAGTTAGAGTCTTAATTGGCACACAAGAATAACCAAAAATTAATTCTCAAATAATTCACAATAAATGCTATCAGATATCGAGCCGGCAAGGCTCTTCAACATAAGTTAAAATCAATAATACTCATAAAATGGCTAACAGGACTCTAACCAGAGCAATCGAGCCAATCAGGCTCTTTACCACATAACACAATACCAAATAATTTTCTTATCAATTAACTAAAACTAAAATAAATGCACATTTATAGAGGGTCCACACTTCCCACAAGAGAAGGCGTTCCCGAATTATCAACTCACAAGGAAGTGATTAACTCTCTCCGGAATCTGAAGTCGGTCCATTGCCCTTCGTCGATGGTTCTTTACCTAGAAAGGAGATGAGCAATTAAAGACAAATCATATATAACTAACTATTAGCGGTAACATCACCTTTTATTGCTAAAAACAAATCCTAATCGAGTTTGAACGAATCAATATTAAATAAAAATGGCATGTAACTCCTTAACATCAGTTTCCAATCCCACATAACCTGTTTCAATACATTAACTAAACGAAACGATAGAAAATAAGTTTGAATTCGACATAAAAATTCTGAAATTTTCCATCTAGCGGCAGTTTACGAGAAAAATCATAACTAATTATAGAATAATTGGATTGAGGCATTTCAAGTGGCTACGGAAAGTTAACGAGTTCAACTACGTACAAAAATTAAGTTTGCAAACTTTTGAGGGCAATAGCTATGTTAAAATCAGTTCGAACAGTCTGCGAATTACCCACATACCAAAAAGAAAAACCCCACAAAATTACAAAACCATGGAAGAAGGAAGCTTAATTCACACACCACTTACCTCAAAACAACTTAGAAACCACCTAGGATGAGGGTTGTAAGGGAGAATTTGATCAACAAGGGTTTCTCCTCTTCACTCTCTTTTTTTCCCTCTTTTGTTTTTCTTCTCCCGTTCTTCTCTTTTTTTTTAACTTTAGCCTTAATAATTATATATCAGGCCATTTAATTGGGCTGAAACTTTGGGCCACAAAATAAATAAATAAATAAGTTTGGGCTTTCTAAAAGAAAATATAGTTGGGCTAAGATAGGGCTGGCCTTTTGGGCCATAAAAATAAATAAATAGGTTTTGGGCTTTCTAAAAAAAAATCTAGTTGAGCTAAGATATTATAGGGCTGGCCTTTTGGGCCATAAAAAAAAATAAATAGGTTTTGGGCTTTCTAAAAAAAAATCTAGTTGGGCTAAGATATTAAAAAGTATCCCATCCTCTAAAAAGTTTCGTCCTCGAAATATAAACATACCTAGAGATGAAAAGAGATTTGGATGGTGTTGACGCATGACTGACTCTGGTTCCCATGTTTCTTCTTCAATTTGATCACTTCTCCATAGAACTCTCACCATAGGAATGGATTTGTTACGAAGCATTTTCTCTCGGCGATCTACAATTTGAACAGGTTGTACTTTCTACGATAGATTTTCCTTTAATGCAACTGGGAGATATTTGAGCACGTGCGAAGGATCTGGTTCATATTTTCTAAGCATAGAGACATGGAAGACATCGTGAATCTTTGACAATTCCGATGGTAGCTCAAGTCGATACGCGACACGACCAATCCTTTGCACGATCGTAAACGGGCCAATATACCTTGGACTCAACTTTCCTCGATGGTGGAATCGCAACACGCCCTTCCATGGAGAAACTTTCAGAAAAATTTTGTCTCCTTCATTAAACTCCAAATCGCGCCTCCTATTATCTGCGTGGCTTTTCTGTCGATCTTGTGCTGCCTTAAGTCTGTCTCGAATAAGTTGTATTTTTGCCTTCGCATCTTCGATAAGCTCTACTTGTTTGATTTTTCTCTCGCCAACTTCATCCCAAAAGAGCAGTGTTCGACACTTTTGGCCATACAGAGCTTCGTACGGGGGCATTCTAATGCTTGAATGATAACTGTTGTTATAAGCGAACTCCACCAAAGTCACGTACTTATCCCAGCTACCTCCCAAATTCAACACCACTGCACGTAGCATGTCTTCTAGTGTCTGTATAGTTTTCTCTGACTGTCCATCAGTCTGTGGATGAAACGAGGTACTGAATAGTAATTTTGTACCTAGCGCTTTCTGCAAACTAGGCCAAAAACTGGAAGTGAATCTTGGATCACGATCAGATATGATTGACACTGGTACTCCGTGCAATCTCACGATCTCATCGACATATAACTTGGCAAGTTTCTCTAAAGATTCGTTGGTATGTACTGGAAGGAAATGTGCCGATTTCGTCAGACGATCGACAATGACCCAAATTGAGTCATGACCCTTTTGGGTTCGAGGTAAACCAGAAACAAAATCCATTGTGACGTTTTCCCATTTTCACTCAGGAATAGGTAGTGGTTGAAGCATGCCGGCTGGTTTTTGGTGTTCCGCTTTAATCTGTTGGCATGATAAGCACTTTGATACAAATTCAGCAATGTCCCGTTTCATACCTGGCCACCAATAATGCTCCCGAAGTATTCTGTACATTTTGGTACTACCAGGATGCATAGAATAGGCTGAAAAATGGGCTTCCTCAAGAATAGCTCTACGAACATCAAGTTCTGATGGAACACAAACACGATTTTTAAAAGTAAGAAGTCCATCATCCCGAATTTGAGATTCTGTTTCTTTTCCTTGATTTAGCTTCGCCATCTTCTGTTGTAAATGAACATCATGTGATTGTCTTTCTCGAATTTGCTCGAACAAGGTAGGTCTAACCTCGAATTTGGCGATTAAGGCAGAATCATTAGACTTTTCACAATCGAGCGAAATGTGCAAAGATTTAAATTGCTCCAACATTGGAAGATAAAAAGATTGAATCGAAGCAAGTGAGGTAGAAGACTTTCTACTCAGAGCATCTACAACAACATTCGTCTTGCCAGGATGATAATCGATGACTAAGTCATAGTCACTAATCAACTCCATCCATCGCATTTGCCTGAGGTTGAGCTCCTTTTGCGTGGTGATATACTTTAAGCTCTTGTGATCAGTGAAAACCCGACAAGTTGCACCATACAGATAGTGCCTCTAGATCTTCAATGCAAAGACGATTGCAGCCAACTCTAAATCATGTGTAGGATAATTTTCTTCGTTCTTCTTCAATTGTCTTGAAGCGTAGGCAATAACCTTTCCTTCTTGCATGAGAACACATCCTAATCCTTGTCTCGAGGCGTCGCTATAAATGGTAAATTCTCCAATTGCTGGGTCTGGCAAAGCAAGAATAGGAGCTGAAACGAGTCGTCTTTTCAATTCTTGAAATGCTTTCTCGCATTCTTCACTCCATTCAAATTTTACCCCTTTCCGAGTCAATTTAGTCAAAGATGAAGCCAATAACGAAAAGTCTTTGACAAATAGTCGATAATATCCAGCTAATCCCAGAAAACTACAAATCTCTGTCACGTTCTTTGGATGCTCCCAATCTAGTATAGCTTGAATCTTCACTGGATCGACGTAGATTCCTTCTTCAGAAATGTGATGACCCAAAAAGCTTACCTCACGAAGCCAAAATTCACACTTCGAGAATTTAGCATAAAGCTGATTTTCTCTGAGAATGTTCAGAGCAATTCTTAGATGATGAGAATGCTCGTCGTCCGATTTAGAATAAATAAGAATGTCATCAATGAAGATGATGACAAACTTATTTAAGTACGGCTGAAAGACCCAATTCATAAGATCCATAAAAGCTGCAGGAGCATTTGTGAGTCCAAAATGCATAACACAGAATTCAAAATGACCGTATCTGGTTCGAAAAGCAGACTTAGGGATATCAGATTCCCTAATCTTGAGTTGGTGATAGCCAGATCGCAAATCAATTTTTGAGAACACAGTTGCTCCTTGCAATTGATCAAACAGATCATCGATTCTTGGAAGAGGATATTTGTTTTTGATTGTCACCTTGTTCAATTGACGGTAGTCGACACATAGGCGAAGTGATCCATCTTTCTTCTTGACAAAAAGAACTGGAGCACCCCACGGAGATGTGCTAGGTCGTATGAACCCCTTCTCCAATAATTTCCCAAGTTGTGTCTGGAGTTCCTTGAGCTCAGCAGGCGACATTCGATATGGAGTAATCGATATAGGTGTGATTCCAGGAAGTACGTCAATGGAAAAATCAATCTCTCGATTTGGAGGTTGTCCTGGTAAGTCTTCGGGAAAGACATCAGGAAATTCATTCACGATCGGGATATCATCTAGTTTAGTTTCAGAAAGAGAAGTATCGATGACAAATGCCAAGAATGCCTCACAACCCTTATGCATTAATTTATGCGCAGTCAACATTGAAATAAAAGAGAGGGATCTCGTTTGAAGTTTACCTTCAAAAACAAGTTCTGAGAATCCTGGTCTAAGAAAAATAACAAGCTTCTCGTGGCAATAGAGAATTGCATGATGAGAAGAAAGCCAATCCATGCCAAGAATAACATCAAGATCAATCAAAGGCAATGGTATCAATTCAGCCTCTAAAATGACATCTTTGATCTTCAATGGACAACCAAGGAATACCGAATCATGAATTAGACGCTCTCCAAGAGGGGTATGAACGATGATTCCAGGTGACAAATGAGAGATAGGATAATCTAAGATTGTAGTAAGATCATCCCGGATATAAGACCTATCAGAACCTGGGTCAAATAAAGCATAGACCTGATGGTCTCCCACAAACACATGGCCTAAAGAAGCAATATTAGGTGAGATTGTGATTTAAAAATTCGGAAAGATAGAATTTCTTACGAATGTTTTATTCGTAATCAAGTGGCATAACAAGGCGGGGTTAGATCTAGCATGTGAAAATACTCAGATTATAAATTACCTGTCACAACCTTCGGATCTGAGCGAGCCTCTTCCTGGGAAATATGAAATACTCTAGTTTGCTTCCTTCCTTGCATAGGTGATTGAGTACTAGGACAGCTTGAGGCATCGGGCACTCTGGTAACTGCAGATCGAGTATCTCTGGGTGTAGAATATGTTAGTTTACCACGAAGCTGACCAGAACACTGACTGCTCGCTCCCATAAGCTGAGGATAAGAACTTCGCATATGCCCCGGCTGTCGACACTGAAAACATACTTGAGGAGCCTTATAGGGGCCGTCGTGATATTTTAAGCAATTCTGGCACTTGCGATTTTCACCAACCGATCCCGAGACATTGCTCCCACCTCTACTAAACTGCTCCCGAGGTTGAGGAAAACTAATAGATACCGAACTTGGTGCGCCACGCAAAGATCCCACACCCCTATACACCTTCGATGCATTTCCTGGAAATGCGCTCCCTTACCTTTTCTTTTGAGATCGTTCTGCAAGCTTATGTCTCGCCTGAACTAAACTTTCTACCCTCAGGGCTTCTGCTACGAGATCGTCAGGACTCTCGTACTTGTCTCCGGACTTGATGCGATCTCGAATATTTAAATTAAGACCATCTTCAAATCTCTTGCATAAGTCTCTCGTCGTATATGACTCAGGAGCAAATTATCGCAATTCCAAAATTTTGCTTTCGTACTCCACAACCGACATAATGCCTTGAAAGAGGTTGAAGAACTCCTTTCTCTTCTGATCCTTGATGTACTGAGAGAAGTATCGATCTTTGAATCGTTCCACAAAGATAGCCCACGTAATAGTAACCGAAGATGTCTCTTTTAAATTCTGTCACCATCGTCGTGCATCTGAGCCTATCAGCTTGGTCGCAATGACCACATGGTAACATTCTTCAATCATCAAGGTGTCAAAGGTCTCTGTAATCTCCTTTAACCATGTCCCCGCTTTAGAAACATCTCTTGCACCATCAAATTTCGAAGTCCCCATGTTTTCAACTGCTTTCACCAATTCAGGTATAAAAAGTGCACCTCGAGAAGTAGAACCTCCTAAAGCCATTTCTGAAGTAAAAACTGGTACATTAGTTGTAGGTCGAATCAGTTCATTAGCACAAAAGAACCTCTTCAGTGACAGTCATAGTCGTATGAGCCGTTGTAGGTGGTGGAACACCATGTATTCGAATGTGATCATAATACAATTGGTACTGCTCCGGTGTCATCATGTGCTCAACCCGCAACTGGGCCCGTGGTTGCTCTACCTAGAAAATCGGCACCCTATGATCAGAATTGATAGGGTCCGTAACCGTCGAAGGAACGACATGATCAGAAGAAACATGTCCACGAGGTCCACGAGGAACAGAAGAGAGTAGAGGACTCGGAGGAATACGAGGAGCGTGTCCTCGACCTCGACGACGAACTGGAGGTGCCATAATGACTGAAAGAAAGAAAGGAAAGAAAATGCAAGGTCAACATCAAGGCAATACGATACCTTAGGATGACATAGAAACAAAGTTGGACCCATTGGCTTGACTCAAAAAGAATGAGAATCATAAAACCAGGCTCTGATACCAAGAAAGTTGTCATGCCCTGACCTCAGACAGAACGCGAAAACCACCACGTTAACCATAAATTTTGCGGAATGGGTGCACTCCACTCCACAAAGTTTATAGAAAACGTAAGGCTTGCTATTAAGTACCTGTAGAACTGAACAACTGATAACAACGGGTACAACCCGAGGACATCATCTCATAAAGTATCAACAAGGATTTACAAAGGTACAAAATACAACGATGTAACTTAGTTTAAAGAAAATATACATGAACGATATAACATCGCGAAGGTACAAAAAGAAAAAGGGGGTCACCAAATATAAACTATACAATCTCGCCAATGAATCCGTCAATTTACATAAAAGAGAAAGTACCCAAAACACTGATTGGATGACGAGCAAACGATAGGCAAACCTCCAACCAAGACAATATCAACAGCCTGAAAAGGAAAGAATGATGGGGCTGAGCAAAACCACTAGCTCAGTGAGGTGATAAGCCGGTCACCCCGACCCTTATACGAAACATGTATTCCCACTCGCGGTTCATAACATAAAATCCAATATTTCATCCCACAATAACTATTTCTCACTCAGTATACATATTAATGAAATTAAAAACCTTAGTGCACATTTACGAATAACACAATTAGTTCAAACAACATGTTATCACATAAAAGACGCGTGGGTAGTCAATATCCTCCTTAAACTGAGCTCTCCGTCGAGAGACAGTCTAAGCTCGTCACCGTTACTCTAGATAAAATGCACATTAATATTCTTTCTCAACACGCCAAGTGCTAAAGTTCACAAATCAATATCGACTTGAATACTTGAAATGATCAAACATATAAACATATATGACATGCATGTCCCACAGCGGTGACGTTGACTGAGCATATAATAGACTGATACATCTAACTATCACCCCTCCAGAGTATCAGTATTTGGCAAATGGACAGGTGCCCTGTTAGATCTAAATCACCCGAGTTTGCCAAGCAACGGGCAACTTGGTTGTCACTCTAACTCACCCGAACCACGACAATTCGGGCTACTTAATCAATGTCGCTCCAATTCACCCGAATCGTGACCAATTCGGGCTACTTAACCGTGGTACCAGGCATACATATGCATATGCATCATAAGATGAATAACGACTCAAGTTAGAGTCTTAATTGGCACACAAGAATAACCAAAAATCAATTCTCAAATAATTCACAATAAATGCTATCAGATATCGAGCCGGCAAGGCTCTTCAACATAAGTTAAAATCAATAATACTCATAAAATGGCTAACAGGACTCTAACCAGAGCAATCGAGCCAATCAGGCTCTTTACCACATAACACAATACCAAATAATTTTCTTATCAATTAACTAAAACTAAAATAAATGCACATTTATCGAGGGTCCACACTTCCCACAAGAGAAGGCGTTCCCGAATTATCAACTCACAAGGAAGTGATTAACTCTCTCTAGAATCTGAAGTCGGTCCCTTGCCCTTCGTCGATGGTTCTTTACCTAGAAATGAGATGAGCAATTAAAGACAAATCAAATATAACTAACTATTAGCGGTAACATCACCTTTCATTGCTAAAAACAAATTCTAATCGAGTTCGAACGAGTCGATATTAAATAAAAATAGTATGTAACTCCTTAACATCAGTTCCCAATCCCACATAACCCATTTCAATACATTAACTAAACGAAACGATAGAAAATAAGTTTGAATTCGACATAAAAATTCTGAAATTTTCCAGCTAGCGGCAGTTTACGAGAAAAATCATAACTAATTGTAGAATAATCGGATTGAGGCGTTTCAAGTGGATACGGAAAGCTAACGAGTTCAACTATGTACAGAAATTAAGTTTGCAAACTTTCGAGGGCAATAGCTATATCAAAATCAGTTCGAACAGTCTGCGAATTACCCACATACCAAAAAGAAAAACCCCACAAAATTACAAAACCATGGAAGAAGGAAGCTTAATTCACACACCCAGTGGTGGACGCAGGATTTGTGTCGAGGGGGGCCCAAAAAATAATGCGAAGTATAATGTATAAATTGATATTCTATGTACTCGGGTTAATGTTTGTACACTCAATCTGTATTATTGATACATGTTTTAAAATCAAAAATATTTTAGTAATATAGCGTTTAATACGTCCATAAGTAAGTGAAAAGAGTAAAAGAATGGGAATAAGTAAAAATAATGAAAAGAATAGTGTAAATGAATGGGAAGAAGTAAAAATAGTGAAATAATATTGGAAAGAATGGGCAGAAGTGAATAGTAAAAGTGTAAAAGAATAGGAAGAAGGAGAAATAGTGAAATAATATTGGAAAGAATGGGCAAAAGTAAAAAATAGTGGAAAGGACAATGAAAAACTACACGGTGTGATGAGATGAATTCGAACTTGAACCTCTCAACCTCCATAAAAAAGAAATTTACACTGAACTACCGTATATTATTAAAAAATTTATTACATATATAGTAAAAAATTTAAAATTTCAGGGGGGCCCAGTGCCCCCCCTAAGGCCTTCATACGTCCGCCCCTGCACACACCACTTACCTGAAAACAACTTAGAAACCACCTAGGATGAGGGTTGTAAGGGAGAATTTGATCAACAAGGGTTTCTCCTCTTCACTCTCTTCTTTCCCCTCTTTTGTTTTTCTTCTCCAGTTCTTCTCACTTTTTTTTTTAACTTTAGCCTTAATAATTATATATCAGGCCATTTAAGTGGGCTGAAATTTTGGGCCACAAAATAAATAAATAAGTTTGGGCTTTCTAAAAGAAAATATAGTTGGACTAAGATAGGGCTGGCCTTTTGGACCATAAAAATAAATAAATAGGTTTTGGGCTTTCTAAAAAAAATCTAGTTGAGCTAAGATATTATAGGGATGGCCTTTTGGACCATAAAAATAAATAAATAGGTTTTGGACTTTTAAAAAAAAAACTAGTTGGGCTAAGATATTATACCTTCTTTATTTTTGGCCTCAAGTTACTCATCCCCTTATTACGATCTCCATTGGCAAAATGGTTTACCAAAGTAGCTTTTGCTTTATCGATTAACTTGCTCAGTACCTAACATAGTTAAAATATATTAATTTGTAATTAATGAAATATCATAATTAAAAATTGCTGAGAGACTTGAATTTGTGAATGTAAAATCAAGAATGAAAATATCCCGATATATCCGCAATATATCCACGATATATCCATTTTTCAGAGTATCTATATCGATATGAGAAAAAATATTTATTTTCTAATATCGAGGATATATCGAGAAATATTAGTAACAATGTCGATATAGAATTGCAACAGTTCAAATTTTCTCAGATTTCGAGATATATCGATACAATATCGACAAAATATCGAGGATATATCAAAAATATCAAAAAATTATCTATAATTTTTAAAAAATAAAATAATTTTTTGTTTTACTTTTACTAACCAAATATATTTTTTTATTAATATGTTTAATTTAAAAAAATAAAATAAAATATGAAGCAAGAATAAAAAATAAAGCAACACTTGCGTGAAACCATCTTATGGTGAGATTGTTTTACATTTGATTAATTAATTATCACTTTTTATTAAAATTGTTATCACTTTTGATTAATATTATTATTACTAAGTAAATTAAGAGGGTTCGCGTACATAGTATATTGTGACTAGACGACACATTCAGAACTATGTTCAGAATTTCTCTAATTCGATGAGCTGGTACCAATATTATTTAGATCTAGACGGCATGACATGTTTTACATTTGAGCCTTATAGATCATTATTTTGGTATTAGTTATTATGTATTAAACAATAAGTAGTAATTATTGTACGACTCCTGACTATTTAAACATGTTGTTATTGATTTGTTTATCATGTGTTATAAGTTTTATTAAGATTTTAAAGTGTATTTATATATTAAAATTAGTTATAATATATTGAAAAGTCAATTAATTAATTTTCTCTATTTTTTTTCAAGTTTCTGTGATTTTTTAAATTTTACCGTTATCGATATCGATATTTGATATATCCATCGATATATTCGTAAATTTGAAGTACCGATATTTTTATCGATATCGATATTTTCATCCTTGCTTACAAGTACTCTAGGGTTGATCATCCGTACTCCGAATTTTCTTGGCCATGAGGAAGGAACAGTATATGTGTTTCCACTTTACAGGTAATTACAAAAATACATGGTCTGTGTCCAATATTACCAAGTATATACTCGTTTACTTTACTTTTTGTCAAAAAACTTACATTTATATATGATCATGATACTTAATTTTATTTATGTCAATATTAGTTAATAAAATTTTAAATCAAATAAGTTAAAAAAATTATTTGCAATTTCAAATTTAAATAAATTTTAATTAATATTTCTATTTAAAATCTATAATTATAATTTATTGTAATTTTTATACTATTAAATTCACTTTCTTGATAATGCATACATGCTATATTTATCTTTATATTTTATAGTTTTCAATGCACTGTACAAGTATAGTCATTTTTCTAGTAGTGGTATTTGACCTTAAACTGTTACGGTATTACAGTTTGTTTGGTTTTACTGTTTTGCACATGATTATGTATGTAGAAACATATAGTTCTGGAAGAATTATTCCTTCATCCTTCCTCTTGGATTATTATTGGTAATTAAGACTCTTAAATCTTGATCATACTTGTTCAATCCTTTTGCAGCTTGATGATTTGCCCCTTTAACATCTTGAATTGTTCCAGCCGATAATTCTTACTAGTCTTCCTTCTTCATTACATCTTATCTCCTCTTTATAAGGTGAAAATTAACATAGTCTTAAATAGTAACCATTACTCCGGGTGGCAGATGAATAGGCTGGAGAATGAGCATCTAAACAACGTGAGCAAATATGGAGCATTTAAATCAGATCTATGATCATTTCCTTTGCCCTTCAACCACGATGAAGATGACGAAGATGAATAGAATAATAGTCTAATACAAAATATCGATAAGAGAAGATATAGAGAAGTGAATAGTATAACATGCATGTATTCATATATATAGTGAAAAATATGTTTAATTTCTATGCAACCATGTACAGATTAGAAACATCATATTCTGATTGATTGTGTGCCCTAGATTTCTTGCTCTCTCTTGATCTGCCGAATGATGTACAACTTTTTGAGTCATATACTTGTGAGGATTGTTGGTTCTTAGATCATCCTTTCTGATAGTGATATTGAGATAATCTAAAACCTATGCTCTCATAAGAAGACAAAGCAATATTTATAGCGATTGCTTGGTGTCTTATTTTTAATATAATCATATAAATAAGAAGACCAAACAAGATAAAATGGTTTCGAAGAGACTTAGATGATTTTAGAATGTGTATTTGCGCTAGATAAAGAATGGTTTGTGCATTTTGTTTGAAAGGCTTTTTTGAACATAAACTTGTATTTGTAGAATGCATGTAGATGATCTATAAGGAATTCAATCATTTCATGAATAGCCCCAATCAATTTAGCAATAACCGGCAAACAAACAAGTGATATTATGCAAGATAAAGCGATTATGACTCTATGAATATGGTGCATCTTCAATTTCGTGTCACCACCATTGATGCCGAAGATACACGATTGGTTTGAATGGTTGTGATTTTTACAGATTTTGGATGCCGAAGATCAATGAACTAGCTCACATTCATTGTAATGAACTTTGTACTAATTTTTGTATCCAATGAAAATTAATCTGGTGAACATTCATATAAAAGAAAAATTAAGTATAAAAAATTTAATTCCCTACTTCTTGTTAATTTTAGTCTTACAAAGTTACACTTTTTCAAATTTAGTTCTTTTACATTTTTTGCAAAACTTACACAATGCCATGATGTCATATTTTCTAATTTTTTAGAACTCTTTAAAATTTTGATTGTAACTCCAACATCAATTTACTTTGATTTTTGTTAAGTGATTAAGTTACGGACAAATGACAGTGATGTCGTTGCTCCGTGGTAGAGTTATTGGGGTGCTGGTACGATCGGCCCAGCCATGGGGATTGAAGAACTTAGATACGTTTGTTACCCTTCTCAGGTAAGTTCAAAATTCTAAACATTATTGAACTTTTATTTCTTAAGATAATGTACTGTAAAATAATTGATTCTTAGTCTTTGAGTAATGTCTTTCCACATGGTTGTATGAGTGTTTAAAAAAATCATACTATTGTATCTGTATCTTGCCTTTTCTATGGGCTTTGGAGTGAACTCTTTAAGATGAACTATCTTCTAGCTTTCATTATTTATTTAATAAATTATATATGCATAATCTTTTACACATAAAATATATATCAACATATAATGTGCAAAGCACGATCTTATAATCACCATGGTTTGTTTGCTCTATGATGATATTATTTATTCATGTACTTTAACATTCTCATAAGACTATTTATAGATCATTTTATACTTGATTTTTGTCTCAAAAGATCATTATTGTTTATACATGCTTCTGAGATTACAAGTTTCTTCTTTTATTAAAATATTTTATGTGTTTTTATGAAAGTTGTTTACTTATATTTTTCCTTGAACCAAAAGTTGTATCGTCAATATTAAGATTACTATCATTACATATTGGCTTCGAGTGAGTTACTTAATTCCTTCTGGTTGAATTTTTTTGCTCTTATTTGCAGCTGTTGACACTTGACTGCTATATATATAATCTCCACATATTGGCTCCAGGGTTCTATACCATTATTGGCTCAACTTTACTACTGTGCATTGCCACAGGCATACTCTTTTTACATATGGTCTTTACTGCTGGTCATCATCCCTATCTACTGTTCACCCTCAAATTCTCAATCATTGCTGTTATTAGTTGATATTCTTTCTTTGTCTCTGCTCATTGATCATGCTTTTAACTTGACTTTTGTCGAGTTCAGATGACTCTCTCCCTGTTGGATTTTTATTTTTAGCTCAGTACATTTTGCTGTTGGTTATTGAAACTTTGTATTCTCTGGGTTCTTAGGTTTCACTATTCGACAAGCTATACATGGTTTGAGTATTTTATTTTTGCAGTAATAATCATGTATTTAATAAATTGCAGTAGGAATACTAACTTAGTAATTTGATTATAAGTAACAGTTGTGCATGTGTTTGTTAGAAATCATATAATGTGAAGCATAACGAGAAGGTTGTTAATAATAGCAGCGCACACAAGATCAGATATATTGATTAATGTAGGAAACATTTTCTTGCTGCCTTAATCCTCTTACTGGATCTCGAACGTGGGCAGCTTATGTATATCTTGGTAGCCAGGTTTAAAATATCGATATTGGTAAAAATATCGGACCTCAATTTTACGGATATATCGATGGATATATCGAATATCGATATCGATATCGGTAAAAATTAAAAACAATCACGGAAACTTGAAAAAAAAAATTAATTATTTAACTTTGCAATATATTTTAACTAATTTTAATATATAAATACAATTTAAAATCTCAATAAAACTCATAACATATGATAAGTAAATCAATTACAACATATTTAAATAGTCTAAAGTCATACAATACTTAATAACTAATACAAAATGATAATCTTTGATGTTCAAATGTAAAACATGTGATGTCATCTTGATCTAAACAATATTGATATCAACTCATCGAATTAGAGAAAATCTGAACATAATTTTGAATGTGCCAGTAGTATTGTTATGTACCAATAAAATAATTTCTATATCCCGATCCAATTGAATGTACCAAAATAATTGTATTTTTAATTAGAGTATATACTATCACACTGTGTACTTGAAAGAAAACTCATCATTTACTTAGCAGTAATAATTTTAATGAAGAGTGATAATAAGTGATAACTAATTAAATTAAATAAAACAGTCTTAATAATTTCATGCAAGTGTTTCTCTATTTTTTTTAAATTGATCAAATTAATGAAAAAATTGTATTTAGTTGGTAAAAGTAATATAAAAAATCATTAAAATTTACTTAAAAATATGGATAATTTTTCGATATTTTCGATATATCTTCAATATTTTAGCGATATTTCTTCGATATATCTCGACATCTGAAAAATTTGAACTATGACAAACCGATATCGATATTATTCTCGATATATCCTCGTCATCAGAAAAGATATATATTTTTCCCCAATATCGATATCGGTACTCTCAAAATACGGATATATGGAAATGTTAAACCCTACTTGGCAGGAAAACATGGAAAGGTATTTCAAGCTAGCTTAGATGCAAGGATCTTTGGGCAACAATCAAGCTTTCTTTGTCATCTGGTGTGATGCTTTGGTAAATGGAAGTCTCTCTCTTTTCTTCTATGGCCTCAATCTGCAATCTTTTGACCTTTTGATTGTTCTCTTTGGTTGCAGTCTTGAGTTTTAGTACAATTTAACGAAGCTGCACTAATTCTTTTGATAGAAAATTAGAAAATTCCAAAGTTGAAGTTGATGTTTTTTTAATATGTTGAGTGACATTTCTCTTCTATTTTTGTGCGTGTGAACATAGATGAGGCAAACAAGGAATGAAAAAACAGAAATATACATCATTACAAAAATTGAAATTTTACATACACAATTGTTCACATGCCTCACCAAGGAATGAAAAAACAGAAATATACATCATAAATATACATCATTACAAAAATTGAAATTTTACATATACAATTGTTCAACCATGTGGAAACGGAAATGAAAAAACGGCATTAAGCGAGAACACTTATTAAAATGTGAAGACGAGAATATGAATGCATAGGACACTAAAAAAATTATACTCAATTTATAGCTTATTAACAATTTTGAAAAAAGTATTTTGCGTAATTAGTCAAGTAATATGCGATTATTATAAATAAAAACAAATAAAATGTTTTCTCAATTTAAATATTAATAAAATTAATCAAAATAATTTTTCAAATTTTAAAAGATATATTATTACTTAGTATATATAATAAATAAATAAATATTATTAATGTTATTCACACTATCATATATACTTGCAATAACAATTAACAAGGTTCAATGTTGGAGACTTGGAGTGTATCTCTCAAAAAAATATATTATTGCATGAATAATTGTATATTACTTTCTTTGCCGCGTTAAACTTTTCACCTTTTCTTTGCAGTATATTTACATGATATCACAAAAGTTTTAGCTAGATCAAGTAAATATTATTGTCTAATGAAAAACATTATAGCATGAAGAAGTTCTATTAAATTATTCATTATAATGTTAAAAAAAATAGATATTTCAAAGTTTGCAGACAGAAAAAAAAATTAGACTACAACATATGACGTGCGTGTGACGTGCATCGCACGTCTTAAAAATCTAGTACAATTAAAATATGGGACTCACACCCTCCACTAATACAATTATCAACTACACATAAAATAATAATACTCCTTAATTCACGTGCAAAAAGCAAATGAACAATGGCCGGAGTGGCCGGAAGGAGTAAAAGTCGTAATAAACTATAGTACTATAATATCTTAGAATACTTTAATGCATTATTCATCATATTTTATAAAATATATTTTAATTAGCAATAAATACATTTTAACTGTATCTTTTACTACTAAAGGAAGGTTTTCTCCTTTCTAATTGTCAATCTCTCTCTCCTTAATCCACTGCTTATTTGGCACCTGTCTTGGCATCATCTCCTTCTTTTTAAACCTTTCCTATTGTTTCTCTTCTTTAATTACCTAATATATTTTTAAGCCTTTTTTTTTATGTTGCCCTTATTTGTAATTAATTAAATTTAAAGAGGACCGGGCGTTTTGTAACGCAACTCCGCCGCCACCACAAACCCGTCTGCCTCACCCACCGACGGCAGCGCCAGATTGTCCCTCTTTCTGTACAACTACTCAACCCATCAGCTCCATGGGATCTTCGAGGTTGGTTCGCGTTATATTTCTGTTTGCTGGTTTTGTATTTGATTTGAAAGATTAAATGGTGCCCAAATAAGCGAACTTGGAAATTTTTCAAATACTTTTCATAAATTTATGCTACATATTCAAAATCGGTTTCCAAATCAGCCATCTTGAAAAAAAAATTGTGTCTTTTTGTAAACCTATTCAATCCTGTCTATTTTGAATAGAATTGTGGTTAAAACTGATTTATGGATGGTCTATTCTTTCAGGCTGCAAGCTTTGGTGGCACTAACATTGATCCCACAGCTTGGGAAGACAAGAAGAACCCTGGCGAGTCCCGATTTCCTGCCCAGGTGTGTTGCGATTAAATTCATGATCAATCAGGCGTTACTTTCCTGCTTTAACATCTCAATAAGGTTGCTTTGTGATGTAACTGATATCCTACAAAAGGAAACTATTTCTTCGCTATAGTAAAATCCAGCCCAAGTTGATTATTGCTCTACAATAGTGATGCCTAATCCATCTTGAAGCCTTTGGACCTTCAAATCTCTAAACAGATTTCTTCATAATAGCAATTCAAATCAAGTTGATTATTTCTTCTCCTTTTGTTGGCTTTGTTTAAGGGATATATAATCTACTATCATCAAATAGCAAGATGTATTATTTCTTCTCCATATTGTGAATTAAGTATTTCAGTTCTTATGAAATGATTATACTTATAAGAGCCTTAGTGATAGTTCTTAAACAACTTCACAAGTTTTGTAGGGCGTATCTTTATACCATTTCTAAAACAAATTATGATGTATAGCATAGTCTAAAACAAGTTTTGTTATCATAGTCTAAAATGAATATGCATGTATAATTGAACATCGATATGAGAATGAAATTAAAATCATTCTTACCATTTTGTTTACGATATGATTGAGAAGTTCTAAGAGAGAGAGTTTAGATGGTAAAGCTGCAAGAGATTGGATGCTCGGGTGCTAACTGTAATACAGAACAACGGTAGATTCCAAATTACATTATTTGCATTTGCTTTCCTCAAAACAGCCTATGTTTGTTCAATACACTCAAAATTTAAAACAGAAATCTCTAATAGCAAGTGATTATTTTCTGTAACTCACCGGTAAATTATTCAAGTAAGCATCAATTGACTGCTACAAAATATGCATGTATAATTGAGTGTCGAGAATGAGAATTGTCAATCTCTCTAATCATTTACTTCTCCTGCTTTCTTATTTTTAGGTGATCCTTTAATGTAAAATACGTTTCTCATCTCGGTGCTTCAACTGTAATATGAAGGGATGTTTGGGTCTTCTTTGCAATCTTTATTTACGTTACACTGTTACAGACAAACCTAATCTCATTCACTCACCACCTTCTATTCTCTATTGCACGATTTGAAATAAAAAATTAAATACAATTTCTTATTCACTTGAAGATCAATCGTCGAATACTCCATTGGTGTGGGTACAACCTATGAAGAAGAAGATCTGCTCAAGTCATGTTGATTATTATTGCACCTGCTATGAAGGGTAATCCTTTTTATCATCACTTTCTTGATCACTCCTTAATATGAGTTTAAATTTCTTGGAATCTGATTGTTTTTTATACCCTTCCCGTTATTTTGTGTGGTTTTGAGTTTGTGATTCTCACTGTGTTATTGGATTCAAATTCTAAACTTATTAACATAGTAAATTTGGTGTTTATCTTAAATTAGGTCGGGAAGTCCTAGAATGGAATTGCACAATGAGACTGATCTTAGGACTTGCAGTTGGTAAATTCTGCAAATTCTTTAATAGTTGAATAGCTTTTCCTTCTCTTTGTTCTTATTAGCCTTTTATATATGTAGAATGGATCAAGCAGAGCCTTGGTTGAATGAGATGCTCTCTTTTGGTTGGTTTATTACTTTATATATGGGCAATTCCTAAATTCATGAGGTGGGAGGGAAGGACGGGGTTTGGGCTAAGATGGACTCCATGAATTTGGAGAGAGAGAAAGAGATTACCATATAATCTGATTCAAAATACTGTAGCTGGAAGGATTATAAGGTCCTTTAATTTAGCTATGTTTAATATTTCGATGAGGAGCTGATTTATTTGGTAGTTTATATATGTTCTCTATGGTCAGAATTTTCGCTCAAGTTTTGTAGAATTGATTGGTTTGTCAAAATCCAATATTTGCTCGCGTCATTTTCATTTTTAGAATGATTTGTTGTGCATTATGTTGGTTTAAGCAGCCATTTTTCATGACATGCATTCATTAATTAGCATTTTCTTTCAGCTAGATTATATTAAAATTATCTTTTCATCATTCGTAAATAATTTATGATATGATCAAGAGATTAAGTTGGATTCTTAGTTGGGCTGCTATATTGTGCTATGATATATTTGGATGTTTTTAATACATGGTGAAGAGCAACATGAGATTTTTGGTCTAGACAGACAAGACATTCATTACATGGTGTGCCTGTTTTTAAGAATGCATGCACTTCTAAGGTACACTTCGATCAAGCCATTGTATTCTTAATTTTCAATGCTGGTGTATATTTGGTTAATTCTTTGATAGTTGGGTAGTTTTTTCTTCTCTTATTATTAGCCTTTTATCATGTTATAGACGTAGAATGGATCAAGAAGAGCAGTGGTTGAATCGTTGAGATGCTTCGTGTTTTAATCGTCTTCACTGGTTTGTATTTGGTAAATTCTTTGATAGTTGGATAACTTTGTCTTCTCTTTTTTATTATTAGTATTTTATTGTGTTATATATGTATAATGGATCAAGCATAGCTTGGATTCTTAGTTGGGCTGCTATTGTGCTATGATATATTTGCGTGTTTTTAGTAATACAAACTAATACTGTAATGCTTCCGTATTTATTCTTCATTTGGTATCAGATTAACAACATTTATGCTTCAATAAATTTCTAAATGAAGATAACATTAGTCCACTCTCTTATAAAGCATCCCTTTTTGGGATATCCAGCCAACATGAATTAATTTGCTATTGGTATGGGTTAGATTTCACGCAATATGCATCTATGTACTAGATGATAAATGTATTATTCAATATATATTAGCACGTAGTTTGTCGCTGATCTATATAAAATAAAGGAGAGAGCGTGATGGTCTAAAAAAATAATGTTGGTGGAAGTTATCTATGAGGCCTTGCCAATTGTTATACTTCAAAATTTCTTGATGAGATGTTCCATTTTGCTGATTTGTCAGCGAAGTGAGTGCAGTAGATGGTGAATTATTGATTCTGGGTCTTCTATGGGTTTGCAGGTCAAGCATATTTGTTCCAAATATTAGGAACACGAGAATGGGTGATGCGGAACTGTATGGAAAGCGGTGGTTTCTTTCGTAAGGGAGAGGTAGGAGATTGCATACTTTTGGAAAGAAGGGGAAACTATTGGAGGAGAAATTAGAGACTTTGCCGAGGAGAGGAACACATTGAATGAAAAGAAGAGACAGCCTCTCTATAGAAAAGTAAGTTCATGCATCTGTCAACCTGCTGCCTAAGCAGCTTGATTGTCTCATGATTCTTACTATTCTGATGCCTGCTTCTTTCAAAGGTCACACCATGTTAAAGCTGTTTTTATGTTCACCTTGTCACTGTTTTGCTTTGTGATGTCAAGTTACTTTATTTAAGGATGATATATATTTTTATGTTCCATTTGGTATTGGGACTTGCAATCATTTAAAGTGGAAAACTAGAGTGATTTAGTTGTTTGTAAGAAGACATGCATTTTCCTTGCTGATGTGTTGTTAAGTTGTGTGAGTTCAAGTTGCTTTATGTAAACTGTGTTATGCTTTTATTATTTCCAGTTATCCATAGAGTTGGCTTTCGTTTCAACCACCATGATTCACCAGGAGTCTCTATTTATGTTTCCAGTCTTGAACTCATGATATAAGTTTTAAGACATGTATTCTACTGTCCTGTTGTGAGCTTTAATCCAACCTTTTTGAGATGATGGATGGTTTTCTTTTCTTTTCTTTTTTTTTTTTTTTTTTTTTGTGAGTTTGGGGCCAACTTTGTTTCCTTCCATTTATAGCTCAACTTGCTTTTCTTATTGTTAAATCTGCATTCCATCTCTGGTAGATGTGGTCACTGGTTGTGTGATATATATATATCCGAAATAACATCACAATATGTTATATTGAGATTGTAGTGTAACAAGGAATGTCATGAGCATAGCCTTTTAGATTACTGCCCATTGAATTTATCTGGAATATTTAGATCACATTATACAAATGCCAAGCACATTTGATATTTGCAACTCCATTGATATCATTTGATTTTATTCATACGATTTCTTTTTAATTGTTTAAGTGATGGAAATTGTACTCCCTTTGTAGTAATTTATCCACTAGCAGATCAATTTGTTGAGCATGAATCGTCTTCAATTGTTTATTCTTTAGATAAGTTAGCCTACCTTTTTTTCATTCTTGGTGTTAAATTATTCATTTCGTATTTAACCTAGATTGAATGTGTTTGGATTAATTATTATCATTATTATTTTCGGTAATAACATGAAGACTACCCAAGACTTGGTTGATTTTATTACTTTTTATTTTTGACGTGATGCATTACAAATTATGGCATACTTTATTTCTATATTTTCCCCCTCTCAAAAGTTAATTCCCTGTGTATGTAAGATTATTATCATCTTTCAGTTACTATTCAAAATCACCCTCAATCATTATAATGACATTAATAACTTTCAAAGAGGTCTACTTAAATTTTACATTAAATTAAATTACCCTAAATTCAAAATACTTTGAGTTATGAAGACAATAATTGTTAGCGATAAAATTTAAAATATTTGTTCTTCACTATTTCTTAGCTTAATTATTTATTTAGTTTTGTTGATACTTTGTTCATTTTCATACACTAATATAGTTTAAAAATTTATACAAATGTGACGTTAATGTATGAATATGACAAAGAGCTACCATTTCCTATGTGCTTGGTATGTGTACTATGGCGGTAAGGATAGGATAAACGTTTTATAAGGAAATCTACGTCTAACTAAATTAGTACTCTATATATTTGTGTTTTCAAGTGTACAAATTGGGTAAGGATATAATATCTTGTGTGGCGAATTAATATTAATACAATACAAATTAGTGTAAATAAATACAGAATAATTCGGGTGAGAATCTGAGTGCATAAATGAACCCTGTTTTTTAGAGGATAGAATATAAAAGGAGAGTTAGTTGAGAATTATGGAGTTAATTTACATTAATATTAAAAATCTAGATATAAGTTTTAAATCCTGGTTTTCAAAATCGAAAAGTAACAATCAACATTCACGATATGTTTATTTTCAAATTAAAATTTTACTTTAGAAAATTTAATTTTATTTTAACTTACCTAAATTTTTTAAATAATAATATCTAAGGAGTATGCGGGTTTCATACTAGTAACAATGATAATTCAAGACGTCTCACAAATGGTTTCATATAAGACAAAGTCTCTTGTGAGACGCTACCTTCATGAGACGGTTTGTGAGACGTGTTAAAGTATGTCGATTATTTAAATAAAGTATGTTAAATAGTTGTTAATGTATGTTTTTTAAAGAATGTTGGATTATGTATTAAAGTATGATGTTAGTGTGTTATAATTTGATTTATTATCGACATACTTTAACCACAAATAAGCACACTTTAACCACAAATAAGCATATTTTAGTGACGGGTTGACCCGTCTCACATCCGTCTCACCAATAACCCGTCTCACAAGAGACTAACTCTTCATATAAATCCCGTCTCACAATAGACTTTATCGTATTGAAATGTGTTTTAACTAATAAATTATTTAAAAAGTGTTATAAATACATGAAGTCTAACGTAGTCGTAATATTTTTTCATTAAATTTCAAGCTCTAAATTGATAATTTTGTATATTTTAAACTCTTATTTAAAAGAAAATATAATTTGAACATCGGATTGATAGTTTATCTATTTTTCAAGTCTTAAAATAACTCTTAAATTTTTGTCGACTCAAGAATAGTATTTAATTTAATTTACATAAATACATATTTAGTACTTTAAGATTTAAATATGAATATGATCAAAATCAAAATAATTATTAATAAATTAAAGAGTTCGTTTCTTGTGTCCTGCACAAGGTATGTAAGGGTATAACATTTTGTTCTAAATGATACACTTTAATTAATAAGGTGATATTTAATTCCGATTTAATCTTTTCCAGGTTTAGATTTAATAAATCTCCTTAAATCTTCCCTATATACACTACATACCCAATCAACTCCTATCATACCTTATTTCTCATCAGTTAATATTTTTTCTTTATTTCTCTCTCATCTTCTCTCACCACAATTAATATTACATAAAGTTAAAGTCTAACCTACTTATACCCAACACAAACATAACAAATACTCCCTCCTTCCCATTTTAATGTTTACGTTTGCTTTTTGCACGTTGATTAAGGAGTATAATATTTTAATAGGTAGTGGGTGGAAATATATAATATTTAATGTAAAGTGGGTGGTGTATTAGTGTTGGATGATATATCAATTGTTTTAGGTGAGTCCCATATTCCAAAAAGGAAAACATAAACATTGAAATGGAACGCGCAAAATAGAAACGTAAACATTGAAACGGGACGGAGGGAATATAAAATAACACTATTAACTGATTTATTAAATAAACTTAAACCTAAAACAAACATCCCCTAAGGGTATAATATTTTATTTTAAGGGGCATATACTTTTATTAATTTTTTTTTAAGAAATAAAAGGTACACGTTCTTATAATAAATGGTATACCATTTAATATCATTTAATATTAAAGAATACGTGGACACACGGTTAATTTAGACAAATTCATAAATTTACTAGATCTAGATTTGAATATAGATGTGTGAAATCAAAACAAAATCTTATTAATTAGATTTAATCGAAATAAAATTCAATTCAATTATTACATACATAAAATGCCATGTATAATGTAATAATGTTACAATACCTCACATATACGTACAAATTGTAAAGAAGTGAATAACATGCATAAGTCGAGGTTAAGATATAAAATAAATAAATAACCTTTATTTTATCATCTGTAAATCCATGAGACAACAAATAAATAAATATTAATACAAATCTATAGCAGGGTGAACATGTATGTATATGGACTATGGAAAGCTCTCTAACTCCCAAACTATACCATGAAACAAACAAACACACTTGTATTTTAGCTGTAAGAAACATATACACTGTAAGAAACCTTCAGAAGCTTAAAACCTTCTTTAAACTGAGATTGGTGTCTTCAGCTCACTTTCTCATCACACGGCTAGGGGATGAATACCCCATTAGTCGATGAAGCGGGGAGTTTGATGATGGCGGCGCTTCTTCGATTTCCGAGGTATATTTTCTGAACCTCGGCGTTCTTGATGAAGGTCCGACCGAGTCACCAGAGTTCGGAGACTCCATCAAGACGCCTTTCATCTTTCTATCTTGCATAGGCTCATTATAGGAGCTCACTGATGACATCTTTCGATTGTAAGAGTTCCTCCCAACGTGATCGAATGCAGGTAGTACAGCTGAAGCCTCGCCTTCGGTTGAGCAACTTCTGCAGAACGACCGGCCGTAGTCATCAGAATACGATACAGGGTCGTGATAACAAGAGCTGGAACGAGACGGTGGTTCCACATTTCTGTGCCTGGTTGTGTTGTTGTAGTCGTCGGCCTCACTCGGAGGAGGGGCATTCGTGTCATCAATGTATGGAACAATGTGTGTTCCTCTCAGGAGTGAAAACTTCAGAACTTTCTTACAGCCATTGCACATTAGCTTATGATATCTTTTCTTGAAGAGGAGGAAGTCCACAGGCAGCTGCAGCAGCTCCGAACAACTATAACAAGTAACAACCGGCGCTCCACCTGCGATAGGACGGAGATGTCTCTTTGCTGTGTGATACTTCTCCCTCAGAAGTAACCGTTTCATCTCATCAATCCTCTGGTTCTCAGACTTCGTATCGTTGCCATACAACGAAAGCTCGGAGCTTGTGTAGTGCTGTGGACTCGGGGAATTGGAGATGTTGCGGCAGTTATGATCTGTGTGGACCAGATGATGACTGTTTTTACAGTGCATTGGGCATGAAGGCAGCTGAGCTGAGTAGTGCATACACGAGCAGCTAACTGGACGTCGATAATGCGCTGCCTCGCCTGAATAAGCCAATCTCGAGGCGTTGCATCTTTCTTCACAAGCCTTTACATGGTTACTGTAACCACTGGGATGGCTCAGCTCTGCATATTGTTCCCTATCAGGTGTCAAGTGAACATGGTGATACGGAACGAACTTTCCATCAGGAAACCGTCTATCCAAAGCAGCTTTGGGAAACTGCATCCTGTAGAGCTGATCTTTTAGCTCATACACAGTCCTCAACAAGTCAATCTTGTCCGGATCTGAGTACGAAGGCTTGTCCCGTATGTTGAAGCCCGGACGTGGTGGAAGCGCATTGTGCTGACATCCTGAAGTTCTCAAAGAGAATGGCAGTGAGGCTTCCTCTTGTTTATCAACTCTCATCCTATTTCCATTGGTGTAGTTATCAGTATCGGCATATACACCTCGGTTCCGATGGCTGCTTCGCATTGGACGATATAAGGAGCTCGTTGCCCTCTCTGGCTTCATATTCACTGCAGTATTTCCTCTGAAACCGTCTTTTCCAAGCCCTTCTGTGGCTCTCGGGTAGTCCCCGCCCCTGTTCTTTCGCGAGGGGTGTACAATATGTCCGCGGACTTGATAATCAGTTCCATCATAAGAAGATTCACTACCATCATAAGCATAATAGCTCCCATTAGTTGGAAAATTAGCCATGGATCCAAGCCTAGAATTGAGCTCGGAGTTGAGATCAGCATGAGGCGAACTTCCCAACATATCCATGGAGTTAACTCTTTCGAAATCACGGGCAACTTCACGTGGGGAATGATCCATATGCTCATCATCAGAAGTGAGATAAAATGACACAAGACTCCCATTAAAGGAGCGTCGAGAAGCACGTGGATTAGCATCCTTTACTTTGTTAGAGCTTCTAAAGGTAGAATGACCAGGGGAGTCATTCTGTACTTGTTCGTCTGATGGTGGTATCGTGTCGTTTTCATGAGCCAATTCTCCATTTTGATCAACAGAACAAGTGTGGCTCTTTTCATCATCTTCTAATAGAGCAAAGTTATCTCTTACTCTTTCTGGTAAATCACTCTCCTGATCTTCGTGCTCAGACAAGTTCTGAACTTCATCAACTAAGTCATCTCCTTCTTCCAACGCCTTTTGGGATTCTACATCTTCCTTTTGATCAGCTCCCAAGTCTTGATGCAAGTGAATCTGGCTATGATTTTCAACAGGCTCACTGGCTTCTGGTGAATGTGCTTCATCCTCCCGAGTTATCTCACACGAGCTAGAGAGTTCGTTGGACAAGATAGGGCCTGCATTCCCTTCCCCTTCCCCTTTTTCATTATAAAGTTCACTTTGATACCCTTCATGATCTTGACCTAAAGGGTTGCACTCTAAAGATTCATCAATTTGTATAGATGAACCTTCACTTGGGGAGGAGGTAACGTCTCGAGAGCTAGAAAGCCCCTCGGATACACTTCTATCTGGCGACGATTCTACCTTAGACGATCCACTTATCTCATGATTTGAGCTTCTGGCCTCATTCTGTCCGAGACCATCATCATTTTGACTTCTTGCAACAGAATCTGTTTCTTGTGGGGGTAACTCTGAGTTGGTAATCTCCGGTTTCCGAATTTTAGCTGTACATGATTTATAGAAAAGAATGTAAATAAAACAGAATACGAAGAATCATCAAACAATGAGTAGTAGAATTTAGAGGCAATTACCTTGGAGAATAGTGCCACACCCTCCACATTTGTAGAGTGAAATCTCTGGCGACTCTTCCAGAACATTTCGGCACTTGGGACATTTAACCAGCCGGACTTTCGTGTTCACTTGAGTAGTCATGTTTCACCAGTTCGTCACTCCGATTAAAATAACCAGATTGTAAAAGAAAACACCTATACAAGGAGCAGTTCAAGGTGATGCCACTATGGAAATATTGCAAAACATATCTTATGCATATACGTAAACTGAGGATTGTACTAATTCTTTTTCTATCTTTACGACACAATAGGCATTACTGGATTATCGAACCACGACAGTGAGCTCCCGATCGTAAAATGAGCTCAAAAGCAGGCAATGGAGGGGCAACAACAAGGCGAAAATTGTAAATCACACAACTATACAAGTATATAAACAGTATCATTAACTTGGTGGTTTCAAAATACCAATATCTTACTTAATCTTTGATCACTTAGCAATTAAGGTAATATACAAGTTTTATGACTACAACAAGAGCTGCAAAGAATGTAACAATATCAGCTCTCATGGCTTACCAAGTATAGCATTAGAGAAGGATAATAAAAGGTGTTATGTGATGAAAGAAAACAAGTATTTTCAGACAGAGGATCCATTTGATCTCAGACAGAGAAACAATTATATTGCAATGATCATAGATCTCACCGTAAATTATAGGGAAACAACAAAATTTAGCTTCTCATTCATCAGTTCTTGACAACTGGTAGAACAAACATGAGGATTGCAGAGGAGTAGCATTAAGCAACACCCAAATCATCAACAAAGAAAGAAAGGGAGCTTGAATTTGTTCCAATTGTAGTCTTATATCAAGAACTCCTCAAAACAATTTAAGCAACCCCATCAAATCCTTAACCAAAAGAAAAAGAAAAAGATTCAAACTTCACAATGCAATAGAGAACGCACAAGAGCCACAAAAGAGACATTCTACCTATAAGAAAAGTCAACCAGAAACAACTTGAGTATGAACAGATCCCATTAAAACCCATCTCTTTAATCATCAAAACCCCCATCAAAATTCAAGAAACCATACCTTATTTTAGTGATTTTACCAGAAACACATGAAGAATGAAAAAAAAATCAGAAACCCATTTTCTCTCCAGCAAATAAAGGGAAATTAAACAAGCAGTTAGGAAGAGCAAGAAAGTAGTATTTTTGAGCTGTAAAAAAGCAAGAAAAGGAGTCAAAGTGTGTGAATAGACAAACCTCCAAACCTAGTATGAAATGAGGTCAGAGAAACTCATGGAATAATATTTTTTTCTTTTTAGCCAAGTATGTATTTCCCACCACTTAAGCTTCTCCTCCTCCTTCCTAACACTTTACACCCCCTCTCTCTCTCTCTCTCTCCTCTCTCTCTCTCTCTCTCTCTCTCTCATACAGGAAAAATAATAATGGAGAAGTTTCCCTGCCGTGTTAGAGAAACTTGCAAAGCCCAAAAGTCGAAATCTTGGGCCATTATAATGATGACTACACAGTCTTGTCTCAAAATCTCACGCACATACACACACTATTGTTAATTGTTGGTTTGTGAACACAAATTGGGAGAGAGAGGGAGAAGGAGAGGGAGAGAGAGAGAGAGAGAGAGAGTAGTGGAGCTTTGGTTGAGCTGAGAGTCATCAAGCTACAAGACAATTGCAAGACCTGTGTGATTTATTATCGTTTTTTACTAAGTCAACTTTTATTTATTATTGTATTTTTGTTTTGTTTCTGTTTAAGGAAAACACATGAATTTATTTATTTATATTTTTTGAGGAAAATAATACTCCAGTCAGCAGCAAACCGTGTTACATGGAATACTTTAGTTATTTTCCACCACGAATTTGCATGATTTTTATATTTAATCGAAGTAAATCTACGATAATACTTAATTAAATCATGTCCTCTCAAATTAGTTAAAACGTAATTAACTAAATTTTTAGCGTGAATCATTCGATACTACGGGTTTTTAATTAGAGAGGTAGGTATTGCATAATATTGATATTTTTTGTAGTTGGATTCGAAGTTTATATACTACTAACATACTCCTGCCATTTCGATAAGCTTTTTCACTGATATTATAAATACAAAATTAAAAAAAAAAGACTAACTATAATAATTTTGAGAATAATATAATATTTTTAAATATTAAATGAATAATAAAGTAATGAGTAACATTTGAGTAAGATCACCTTGAAATCGTTTTACTATTTTTTATATGTTATATGGTAAATGTATTCTGTGTACCTGGGTGCACCGTATACTCATTTTAAGAAATTTATAAATTTATGAATATATATATAATATTTTAATGTGTAGTTAAGTGAGAGAAATAATATTTAATGTGAGGTGGGTAGTTGTATTAGTGTTGTGTGTGTAGTTAGGTGAGAGTATACATTTTGTTAGTGAATTTTCTGTTAATTTTTTTAATGAAAAAACTTAATGTAAAAAAACTATACAATTATTTAAAAACTTGTATACACTATTGAATACAAATTTATACACATATAGATGCACGTGTGCACCCGCATGCACAAGATATCAACTACCAAATTTTATCAATTATCACTTTTCATTAAAAATTATTACTTTTTATTTATGTTACAAATTGTTAATGAAATAATTATTGCACCACTATCATCTTTCATTAATCCAATGTATCATTTTATATTAAAATATTATTACTTTTTATTCATCTTTTAAAAGCCTTTTTTAAAACGATCTGACACTAGTGTTTATCTAAGTTACGTGTGATAATTGATATATTGAAAAATTATCAGTTTTTAAACTTTAATAGAGAATGAAAAGTGTAATAGGACGACAAAGGAAAAGTCTTGAGTGAGATGTTCTCACGATGAGACAATTTTACATATTTTTAATTAGTTATCAATTTTTTTTATTAAAGATATTATCACTTTTTATTTTTTATAAATTATTCATAAAATAGCTCACTACATCATTAATATTTTTCATTGATTGAGTATTACTTTTCATTAAAAATATTATCGCGTTACATCTGTTTCACAAAAGTTCTTTCATAAGACGTCCCAAACAAATCTTTACATGAGATGGGGACCCATTGTTTAAGTATATTTGTAATATAATATAGATAAAATATGTGATAAAATTTTAATTTTCAAAAAAGTAAACAAATCATACTACAAGAGTCATTTATTGTTGTTTCTTTAGAAAGAATGAAAGATAGCTAACTCTTGATGAGCTACCCAATAAATGATAAAATGATAATTAACGAATATAGGTGGGAGAAAGGAGAAAGGGAAATAAATGGTTATTAATGAAGAAAGTTGCAATTCATTATTATTTTATTATTTAATAATTATATAATTAAATTTTGCACATCTGCATGCGCTTTATAATAAATTAATTTGGACATTAAATTTCAAATATTATACTTTGAATTGGACTGATTAAGCCTAAATTAATATATGGGTAAATTACCAAAACCCCCTCGAGGTTTGTCTAAACTATCAAATAAACCTTGTGATTTGAAAAATTATCAATTATCTACTTTAACTTGTTTTTTATTTGAACATTAATAAAAATACACATTTTCTTGAAATAAAAAAGGATGGAAATGATATCAAAACTCATATATTTAACATTGTATTTTTAAATTTCACTATATTTTTTTTAAAATATTTTTTAAAGAGGGTAATTAATAATTTTTCAAACCACAGTATTTATTTAGTAATTTGAATAAACCTCGAGGGTTTGGTAATTTACCCTAAATTTTTCATATGAAGTTTTCAACTAATTGCGGAAACTGATTATGCTAAATTGTGCTTTGAACTTTTGATGGATTTTTACCAAGTTTATAAATTAGATATTTCATTTAAACAAGTTGCGTATTAAGAAAAACAAATTATTCCTAGCAGAAAAACACGTATGTTGAGAACATTTTACAGGAAATATTTTGTAGATAAATAAGAATCGATAATATTTTAATATAAAGTGAAATTTATATGTATGAATATAAGATCTTTGCACTTAATTGAATAAAAGACCTAACTCTTTGGTTATTGGACTTCTCATTTAAGTGAGAACCCAAGTTCGATTCCCATTACGAACGAATTAGGAGAGTGGATATAAGAAAGATTGAAGAAGGGAAAACAAGGGTGTTTTATGAATTAACAATTAACTATACTAACATTTACGGATTAAAAATCAATATAAAAAACCTAACTCTTTGTTATTTTCTTTAACACTTTTTTTTTTATTTATCTTCCTATAATTTAGGGACACTGTTAAATATGGCAATCAACACCATATTAACACACTGATAATATCATTAATAATAAAATTAATACCTATTATATTAAACTCAACTTTATACATTTTTTTCATTAAATTAAATTATTTAAAATAGAGTACCTTTTTTTATCTTATATATATACTCCTCCATCCGCCATTTACATTTACTTTTTGTACGTAGATTAAAGAATATCATATTTTAATGTGAAGTATGTAGTTATATTAGTGTTGTGTGTAGGTCCTATATCAAATAATTAATTATTTTGTGTGGGTCCAACTTTACAGAAAATGAAATGTAAACTTTAACTTAAACAAATCAAAATGAAAACATAAACTTTAATTCAGAATGAAGAGAGTATATATAAGGAAATGGGTCAGTGTGGGTTAACTCTCGAAAACGTAGTTTATTTTATCTTTTTATGTGTTTTTTATAATATGAATAAATAATAAAATTGTGAAAAAAACCTGATAAAATGGGCTAATTGATCATAAAAGTTTATTTTTATGCGAAAAGGATTATCCCCTCAATCCCACAAATATTTTTAAATTTTTCGTTTTCATCCGTTCCACACTTATTTTCATCATCCAAAAAAAATGAAATTTTACATCAACCAACAACCTCAAAAGTTATCTTAATTTCAAAATATCACTTCACATAACATACTTTTTAACTTTTTATTAGCTAAAAAATACCATAATACCCATAAAAAGTCAATAAAATTGGTTAAAAATATTTTTTTTCCTATCTATATTTCAAGCCCAAATAAGGAGGGAGTATTAATTAGACATTTTTAGTGAATTTTTGCATGATTGGGTAGATTGACTCTATTAGCTCAACTCAAATTGATAGCTATTTTTAAAATAATAATAATAATAATAATAAATAAATAAATAAATAAATAAACAAAAGAAAGAACAAATGTTAATATTCCCTCCATCCCAAGTTTACGTGCATAGTTAAGAAAAGTTGTTTTTACCAATTTTATTGATTTTAGAAGGTAATACAGTCTTGTTATGTAATAAATAAATAAATTATAAAGTATGTTAAAGTATTCTCCGGGCCAATGCAAATGTCCTCATTTATTTTTTACATGTTGATTAAAGAATATTACTCCTTCAGTCCATCAATAAGGTATAATAATTTTCTTTTTACACGTATATTAAGAAATATTATTATTTTATATAAAATATGTAGTTGTATTAGTAGTGGGTTATGTGTGGATCTCCTTTGCTAAAAAAGAAAAAAAAGGATACCTTTAGAGTGAATGATCAAAAGAGTAGAGTGGATATCTTATTAGTGGACGAAAGGAGTATTATTTTATATGTAATGAATAGTTGTATTAATAATGAGGAGTAAACTACACGTGGAATGTGAAAAATGAAAATATACACTGTTATGGGAATAAAATACTCTACCCAGATATTATTGACAAATATGGAAGCCTAATAAGATAGGCCTAAATGAGGAAAGGCCCTCGAAGGATCAAAGATAGAAACACAGTCTAAACCTGGGAAAAAAATAATAAGTCCGGGATAAATAGAGATTAAAGCTAGGGGAATCAGAGGATCATCGTCAGACATTAAACTTGGAACTCCCCGGGATAGTAAATAGAATAACCCCATAACAACAGGATAACGGCAATGACGAGAAAACACTCCTACAAAGAAAGACATATCACAATTGATTCTCTCTCAACCAAATGTAGGGAATCGAAATAGCATCAAATTAGTTACACCTGAGATTCTCTTAGGGGACATTATCATCTATTGGAGAGAATACTCTAAAAAGAAAAATAACATCTTTACTAACATAAAGAAAAGAAAGAAAGTTATAAATAAGTTAAGATACAAATCCCATGATACCTTTTAATCACTTGTAATTTCACACCTAATAGAGAGAGATGAGAGTGTGAACTTGTAATCTACTTGAAGACATTTATACCAATTTTATCAATAACAAAAGTGTTTTTCCTTCTTTCTCCATTGATTATCTTATGTTGAGCTACTTGAATCCTCACGAGAAAAGTAAGCATCAATATACCCTTTAAATTGGACAATTGAAATAGTACTCCCTCCGTCTCATATACACTTTCCTCATTTATTTGTCTCACAAAACCTTTCACACCCAAAGAAGGAAACATCACTTTATCTAACAACTTCAAAAGTTATTTTAATTTAAAATGTGTCACTCCTTTTCCACACACATCTCATTACTTTATACTCCCTCCGTCCTATAGAAGTTGACACACTTTCCTTTTTGGTTTATCCTACTAAAGTTGACACATTTTCTTTTTAATACATGAGACCCACACCAAAACAATTAATTTATTCTCATAGAGCCCACATACCACCTCTAATACAACTACCCACTACACATTAAATATTATTTCTCTCACCTCACTTTACTTCACTTTACATTAAATTATTATACTCATTAATCTCCGTGCCCAAAAAAAATGTGCTAACTTCTCGGAGACGGAGGGAGTATTTTTTTTTATTATCTAAAAATACTATAATACCCTCCAAAATCAATAAATTGGTAAAAAAATACAATTTTTCTTAAATAACATAAAACAGTGAACGTAAAAAGTATTATGAGATATAGAGCAATAAAATGAGAATGTTTGCATTGACATTGATTTATTTTTTTTCTTCTCCTTTTTCATTGATAGATGAAAAACTTGGCGAGCAAGGTCAAGAGTGTCAAAAAATGGGCGTGTGATGACTGGCATTGACGGAAGGAGATTGAGCGTCACAGCTGTAAAACCCACGTGGCGAGGCGTGGATGATTGGGTACAGCACGAAAAGCTGACAGCGATATCCTCTATAGAATTTCTCCCCAAGGTGGGTCCCAAAAACCGATAACCGCTACATTAAATATTTGCATTTAAATTTATCCGACTTTTTTTTTCCCCGTAATTCCGACCGATTTCTTATTTTACAACTTTGTTTTACTTATTTTACAACTTTGTTTTACGTAGGACTGTAGGAGTATATATCAAAAGAATGCCCAGCCCAAGGAGTTCACATAATTTTCCATAAAATTTACTTCTTTCGTCCCGTAACAATTGACACATTTTTTTTTTCATGGAGATTAAAAAGTATAATAATTTAATGTAAAGTGAAGTGAGAGAAATAATATTTAATGTGTAGTGGATAGTTATATTAGTGGTGATTGTAATGTGTGTGTGGGCCCATGTAAATAAATAAAATAAATTGTTTTTTTGTGGATCTCATATTCTTAAAAGGGAAATATATCAATTTCTGTGGGACAATCCAAAAAGAAAAGTGTGTCAATATCTTTGGTACAGAAAGAGTATATAATTTTCGTTTTTATTTGATTTACAATAAACTTTACAGTAAATTTCTCACCCATTATCTTTCAATAAAATTGAGAAAATAAAAATAATGTGCATTCCACATTAGTGTGCAGAGAAAACAAAAGTACATGATTAAATATTCTTATTAATATACAGTAGTGTGCATTCGTGAGAGAGAAACAAATGCACTATTAAATTTTCAATTATAATATACATTAGTGTGCATTATTAAGAGAGAAATAGAAAATACATGCACGATTAAATTGAAGAAAAGTTATTCCTTAAATCTCTCATCATTATCTGATTTAGTGCACATTAGTGTAGAATGAAACTATTGTTAAGTGCAAACGTTGAATATTAATAGTTATAAATAAGAATAATGCAAAAAAAGGTATTATATATTTATCAATAATTATATTATATCAATGTATTTATTAGTAATTAGACTATATTTACATCTATCATTTTAGGTGGGAAGTGCATGCATGTTGATCAATGCTCATATTAATAATTCTACATTAATGACTCCTTCAAATAGATAAATAAATTTTGATTGTTTTTAAATGTAATTAAAAGCTCTTGGAACTTTAGTTCACGCATTTATAATCAAATCTAATTAGTGTCTGCAGTCACCATTTTTAAGAACCTATTAATCTTCTTAGAGACTAGCTCATTATTACTACTAATTATTCCACTGTCTACTAATCAGATCTCTTCACTTATTACTACGTGTATTAAACAGTACTACAACAATGTAATGTGTATTAATAAAGGAAATACCATAGAATTAGAGAAACAAAATTGGTTAGCCGTTTATATATTTTATACTTTTTTTTAAAAACTTATATTTCATAATTGCATGACTAGAATCACTACAACAAAAAGAGCTACAGGGGCACAAAAAATATCTCAATTGCATACATTTTGAGACACATAATACAAGTGTTCATGTAATGGTGTCCCATTAAGTTTTAGAACACATCATGTGAACAATTATAAATGTCTCTAAATGTGTTGATATATAAAGTTTATACGATACAATTAAGTATCTCAATATGATTTTTATATATGTTAAGATAGTAGTCTTTTTAGATATTTAAAAATATCTCCAAAAATGTATTGAGACATTTAAAAATGCTTGTTATATAATCTTTTTAGATACTTAAAAATGTATCCAAATGTCTATTGAGACATTTATAAGTGGTTGCTACAAGACACAAATAAGTGTCTATAAATAAAAACTGGTTTGTTAATGACAATTTTACCTATATTAGTAGCTTCTTTTTGCCTCCTAAAAATTTTAATAATTGAGCATACGAATAGAGAAAGCTATAATTATAAAAAATATATAAATAATTCACTCAAACATTAAACGATAATCAATTAATTACACTAGTAAGAATCCAAGTTACATAGTCTGCCAAAGCTTACAATCTTTAATATTTACACCAGTTTTGAATGAGTAGAACCTCCCATTTCACCAAATCTTTTCTTGATGCTTTTACTGGACCTTTTCTGCAACAAGTGCAATGAATTAAGCAACCAATTTTTAACATATCAATAATTAATCACAACCAATAAAAAGTTGCAGTTAAGGAGACAATTTGAAGGGCAAATATACTTTACAAAGTCTACGTATTTAACATATCTAACATGAATCAGCCAACTAACAGTTTTTTACCCTTGAACACAATTTTCTAAAGCGCAATGCACACCACATTTAATTAACAGCAGAAGCAACAAATTTTGACACCATATGTCACAAACTTCAAACAAAGCACCCGATATATGCATAAAAACTGGAGACGTCCCAACACTCTGCAACTATATGCTAAAGGAAGGCCCAAATCAGCTCAAGATATCACCATCCTTTTACAATAGGAAATAATCTCTATATTTCCAGGATACATATATATATATATAGGTAGAACCGTCAAAACGGATTAGGCCCGCGGGCCGGACCGCCCCCGCCCTTGAAAAAAGACGGGTTGGGCTCTAAAATTCACAGCCCGTTTAGAGGCGGGCCTAAATGGGCTGGCCCAGACGGGGGCGGTTTTTTTTTCTTTTTTTAATGGGCAAAGCCCAATTAGACTAGCAGGTAGCAGCCCAAGCCCAACTGACAAGTGGAAACTAATATCACGTGAAGTTACAGTGAACGTGATGTGAGAATTGAGATTGGGAATTAGGGATTGCAGTGTGAGAATTGAGATTGGGAGTTAGGGATTGCAGTGGTAGCGACGTAGCCGGCAACCGCCTAGCCTGTCCGTTCCCACCGGCCGCCACGCCACTACATCACATCTCCATTATTCACTGTAAGTCTATTTCGGACCCTCTACTCTTCATCTCCATTCTCTCTTCTCTATCTCTTAATGTACCCTATTTTTTTACCTACACTACTCACTGTCTGCAAAGCCAAGATTCGCATCTCCATAATTTTTACTCATATTCCAATTTATGTCTATGTGTCTGTGTGTATTTGCCATTCATCTTTGGTAGTATAATTATATCATCTATTATGGGGGAAAACTGATGATACTGAAGTGTGTGTAGATATATTGTGTTTATGGAATAAATGAGGACAAAACTACTAGAGTTGGGAAATGGAATTGTGGTTGGTTTGTCGTTGCTGTTTATTAGAGTTGTCGATTTTTTTTCATAATCCTTTGAGGTATGTCATATGTGAATCAATTGCTGTCATGGTTATTGCATATTTATGTGTATTGGAGAGACAAAAACCTAATAGGGATAGATATATGATTGTAATATGAAAATTGAAAATCATTTGGCCCCTGAATGAAAGCGATATAGGTTCTGTAATAGGTATCTTGAGTGGGGTGCATCAAATGTCATATGGTAACAATAAAACTTATTAAGAATGGTGTTTATATTTATATATTTGCAGATTAGAAGAAAAAACTATGGATTCTACTGATTTGAATCAAAGTAATAACATGGATGATATTGGAAACACGAACTCAAAGTCAGAAGGTAAAAATAATTCAAGGGAAACTTCAGGTGTTTGGAAATTTTTTTTGAAGAAAGGAACTGGTAAGGATAAAATTGCTGAATGTAAGGCTTGTAAACAGATTTACAAAGGTGGGGGTAAATCTCATGGTACCTCTACATTGAGACGCCACATAGAGAGGTGCCCAAAATTGAAATTTCATGATGTAGGACAAATGTTTATTAATCATGATGGGAAGATAATGAACAGAAAGGTGAACCCAAAGAGAGCACGTGAATTGCTTGCAAGTGCCATCATTAAGCATGATTTGCCCTTTTCATTTGTTGAATATGATGGTATTCGAGCTTTTCTATATTATGTGAATCCAAATCTTCCATGCATATCTAGGAACACCCTAATTTCTGATATCAATAAGTTGTATATGAAAGAAAAGGCTAAGTTTAAGGAAGTTTTGGGTAAACTTAAGAATAGAATTTGCTTAACTTTAGATGCATGGACCGCATGTACTGGTGAGGGTTATATTTGTTTAACTGCTCATTATGTTGACTTTATGTTTTTTGATTCATGATCTTTGTTTATTGTTATCACTTATTAGTTCATGTCTTCAATCTTCATGAGACCATTCTATAAGAATTATATTTATTTGTGTTTTAATAGACATGCATGTTGACATTGCATTATTTTGTAAAAGTTTCTCCTATTGTGGTATTTCATCTTAATGTAATATTGTAATTATAATTTTAATAACATCATTTCTACTTTATAAAAAAAAGGCGGGTTGGCCCGCCATAACCCGCAACCCGCCTCTAAATGGGTTGGGCCACATATTTCTAGCCCACAACCCGCCTAGGCCCGCCCAATGGCGGGTTGAGGCAGGTTTTAGGCCGGCCCGCCCCGCCAGCCCGTTCTGACAGTGCTATATATAGGGAGGATTACTACTAGGTACAAAAAAAATCCTTAATTACTATGAGATACAAACATACAAAAATATTACTACTAACTACGAAAATATATAGTGATATTACAATATTACCCCTACAATGTACTGCACATAAATATTGTGTGCAGCAAAAGTGTGTGCAGTAAAAAAAAAGTGTGTGCAGCAAAAAATTGGGGTGGTCAGGCAACCGGCCGCCGGAGCTCCGACGGCGGCAGAATTCCGGTGACCGGCCGGCAGCAGCGGCGTTGGTCCGGCAGAATTCCGGCCGGCGGTCCGGCGGAGCTCCGGCGTCCGGCCGGCGGTGGTCCGACGGTGGGTGAGGGTTTAGGGTTTGTGATTTAAGTGTATAGGTTTGGGGTTATATTTGGTATTTTACTTTAATATTTTGTATGTGAGAATAATTATTTTAAATCAATGTATCTAGTAATTAGGGATATAAAGTGTGTACCTATTAGTAATTATTCCTATATATATATATATAAAGAAAATTACCTTAGTCATTTCTTTACTGAATTTGTGCATAGTAACGTAACAGTTGGAGCTTTCATAAGATTATCGACAAGCTTCATGACTTCAGCACTTTTGGACAAATGTCCCACAGTTCGAGCAACATCTTAAGAATCAAGTGAAGATACAGCGAAAATTATCATCTCAGGAAATGAGAAATGGAAAAAACAAAATGATTACTAATCAGATGTAAAATCACATCACAGGAAAAGGATTTATAAATTATATAAATGCAACTTCCCATGACATCAACTGATTCCACATTTCCAATGTAATCTTGGCAAATACAAATTTCAATAAATTGAACATATCCACCCACTAAGGACTTTATTCTTATCAATTCTTCCAAGTCTCTATTAAGCAAGTGGTTCACTAACAATGTCAAAAGCAGGTAACAATTAATAACAAGCCTACATTTTACCACTTGGTAAGATGCAAGTCATGCATGACGTAGCATAATTACATAAGAAGTTGCAAGTTTCTGAATTTAAGACACAAGAGGCAATAATAGGAGAGCAACCCAACTAGATCAGAAAGCAAACTAATAGAAGAAGCATAATTTAGTTTTCAAAGACTAAAAGAAATCACTAGCTTTGCTATAAATAGAACACTAGTACCTATTTACCTGTATATTTTTTAGTATGATAATGTTGTGAAAAATCAACACTGTTGAGTATTCAGAATGACAAATTATATGATCTACAGGCATAATATTAACTTATCAGTTATGTATAAGTGAAGTGCATAACCTTATACCTACACTTTCTCCAAGATGCATTGATATTGAATTCAACTGAGCCTTGTTCTCATAGAGTCGGTTCACAGTCTTCCTAGATCTCACGATTTCTTTTGCGAGTGACTGTACCAAAAGTGACACCGCAAATCATATTTAAAATGTAAATAATCTCATAGCTGCAGTTAAGTTCAAATAAAATCTAAAAAACTTATGGATCAATCAGCCATTCTACCTACAGATAGTGCTGGTGCATAAATTTCCTCTGTTCTTTATACAGCCAATAGTTCAGAAATCATAATAACTTCCATCTATTTCACACCTAAGTTATCCATCCCCAAAAGGGGGAAAGGAAAACATAACTGAAATCTTTCACCTCTAAGGAATACATCCTAAATCCCTAGTTCACCACTCGAGAAAGATCATCAAATTGAAACAAAATCAGCTCATTATTTAACATTAAAAACAAGCCATAGTGATTTGAACAACTTCAAACATATAGAAAAATATCCACTTCTCTTAACATGCATATGACAAACAGAGAGTTGCAACCAAATAGCAACCCCCCCCCCCCCCCCCAACTTCAAAGAAGAAGACAGGGCAGAGCGGAGAAAAACGTATGAAGTAGGTTCCTTACAGGAGGTGAGCAGATAGATTTACTGCAGAATGTCATGGCCACAAACTCCATTTTTAGATCAAACCAATCAGATAATCCACCTGAATGAATCATACGCAGAGCATAAGATAAGCCCATAATAAATAATCAAAAAAAGAGGGGCAATGTGGTGATCACTCAGCATAGCAGATCGCATACCTTAAAAATGAGGGAGAAAAAGAAATCGAACCTTGATCGAGATTTAAGCTGGTGTACAGCTTATGCAAATCAACTGATTAGTTACTTCACTATTGCATGTATTATTAGTTGAACTCAAGAATCAACTGATTAGTTACTTCACTATTGCATGTATTATTAGTTGAACTCAAGAATTTATATAGAACACATCTGTCACGAAATGCAATGTGAAGGAATAGAGTGAAGCACCACAGAATCAACACAAACAGTACAACGGAGTGCAGAGGAAAATAGAAATCAAATACTAGCTAACGAAGTAACATTAGTAACTTGACCAAGAAAGTAAAAAAGGTTACTTTTGGAGCATCTCCAGTAATTCCAAAGTAATCCGCATTCCGCCACGAGCTTTCCCTCTTCTTCATTGTCAACATCCACAAATACAAATAGAAGCTGCATCAGCGATATATCAGTTAGGAGACTTATAACTAAGATACATGCAGTGTAATTGTTAAGCAAATCTAATTAAGATCAAAGCTTTAACACCAACAGTAGAGGATGAACAGAAATGGCTGAAAGGATCGGAATACTTACCAAGCGTCCACTAAAAATTATGGCTGGGATGACAGCAACTGCCTTTATAGCAGCTAATTCAAGAGGTGCAGCAATGATTAAGAAATCGACCTAAAAAACACCAAAGTAATGGCAATTAAGACATCAATAACCAAATTAACTAGCAACAACCTTAGCTTTATGTGCATTACAATTATGACAACATAAATAAATGTAGTGTGATGCCAAAAAAAAAAAAAAAATCATAAAGCACCAATCTACAAATCAGCCAACATAGGATAAGGCAAAATGACCTCCTACCCATTTCTCGATCTGGAGTTAGTACACGTTTTGAGGACAATAATTCAGAGGGAAACCAGACTTCAGATCCATTTAGAGTCAAAATTGAAGTAGAGTAGCTTCAATCCATATCAAAAGAAATCTGGCATAGATGGAAGTAACCTAGAATTCATTCCAACAGAAGAGCGAAAAGAAAACTAACAAAACGGCAACGCAAGAATCCACTTGTACAATAGACAAAGCAACGAAACAAAGTTAAATGGGTCTGTGTTTCATGTTAAAACTCACCTTTTCAGATATAGTAGACGCCAACGAAGGCAAGCTATCCCTAAATGAAAAGGCACCAATATGAAAAAGCCGGTGTAGTGTTGTCCAATTAGTAAAGAGAAAGAGTAATATTGAAGGAGGAGTTGTAAAATGGCTTGTCATTAAGAGCAATCATCAAACTTAGTCTATTTGGTGAGTTATTCCTTCTGGTGACAATGTATTTGGTAATTCTCCATTGATGCATCTTTGTAATGATTGGCGTGTTGAGGCAGTGGCTTCATCTTTATGGTGTAAGAAAGAAAAAGTGAACCCTCGTGTTTAGATTCTACATGAGCTCAGAAATATACATGCGTGTGAGAATTTTATATGAAGAAATAAAGTTCATAATTCATACATTTGACTTATCATATACTTCTTGCTACTGCATACTTGAATGTGTAAGTTAGAATATCTGCATCTGTTCGAATTTTAGGGTAAATGGTCTTGTTTTGAATTTCTGCTTCTTGCTAGTAGCATATAATGCAGCTATTGTGCTCTATATCAAGAAATAAAGCTAATAATTCATAGAAGTAGTGGATAGCCACATGTTTGCGTAAATAAAAATTACAAACATCAGATTTGTAAATACTCGGAAGTAAAGTAACCATCACTTGTTGCACCAAAATTAGCAGGGAAGTTTTGTTTAATTAATAACTTAATAACAGTAATAAATTAAAATGCGAATCAATCATCCCAAATTAGTAACAGATGAAATTGTCAACCTTGCAAAAGCTAATACTCATGTATTTTCGATGTTATTGACTAAATAAAAATCTCAAATGGGGTTCGAAAACAGAAAATGACAATTACCTCGAGAGCCACGAGCAGAGCAATCAGAGAAATAAACGATTGGGAAAACGTAGGGCTTTAGGAATCAAAGGCACACTAATTCGACAATTTTTTGGTAGATACAGATGCGACGAACGGAGAATCGCCGCAAGCCTACGCAGCAGATCAAGAAGGAAGTGTAGTGCATACAAGGATAGAACCATGTAATAGGAACTCTTAGGTATCAGAAAATGATTCTGTACAAAAATGAATAAAACAAGAGAGAATGCCGCAAGCATATGAACCGTATAGAGAAATGACAAAGCCATCACACGATCACAACCTGAAATTTTGTCGTGTTTTTTTCATCAGAACGGCGGAAGATACAGAGCGTATTCGGCGGCAACGACGGAGCACATTCGGCGGCGGAGATGGATCATGAAATTGAATTACCAATGTAGGGGATGAAATTGATTCTTGCGCTCACGGAGGTAATTAGGTTTGGTTAGGGATTTCATGAGTGAAAAGAGTGGAAACAAAATGAAAAGAATTTAACAGTTTGATGGATTCATTTACTTGTAGAGAAAGTCTGTGAGAGTTATTGTGAGAGATCCGTACGGATCAATCTATTATTAAAGTATGTTTATTTTAGATATAAAGTATGTTTATTTGTAGTTAAAGCATGTCAATAATGAAAATTATATTTTAATACGTAATTAAACATACTTTATTAAACATACTTTAAGAATTATTAAATATATTTTATTTAAATAATAGACATACTTTAAGTCATTTTATAAACCGTCTCACGTAATTAAACCGTCTCACGTAATTAGTGTCTCACAAGAGAATTTGTGTTACTTATTTTATGCCAAAATTTATTTAATTTTATTAAATAAAATTATTTTAGAGATAAAAAAACGTGTCTCATAAAATATATTAATAAATTCTAATAATTAAGTGTCTCAATAAATTAATTAGGAACACATAATAATAATCATCCTAAAATAATGCCAAATTTTATTTAATAAAATTATTTTAGAGATAGAAAAATGTGTCTCATAAAGTACATTAATAAATTTTAATAATTAAGTGTCTTAATAAATTAATAAAGGGACACATAATAATAATTGTCCGCCAAAATTTATTTAATTTTATTAATAATTTTTTTAAAAGCTATAAAAATTTGTCTCATAAAATATATTAATTAGGGACACATTCAAATAATTGTCCCAAAATAAATGTCTCAACATGTAGTTTTTGTTTTAGTGAATCATTCAAGGCAAGCTTGTCACTCATATAGATTGAAATATTACCATACATTCAAATACGTACTCCCTCCGTCTCCTTCCCAAATAGATAGACGTTTATTTTTTTGGACGGAAGTACTATTTTTTTATGATTCAATTCCATGAAACATATAGCATTCTATTATTTATGTAGGGTGAAAGTAAAATATGATGAGATTGTAAGAATTGCTGATTTGGTAGCAATATTACTTTGTTTAGGCTTGGAATATCAACTGTCCAAATATAATTGGGCTTTTCGCTGGGCCAGGGCCTTGACTTGGTGTCGGAAAGTATTTCACCTTTATAAAGACCTATTAAACGAGCCGAGCGAGCTCGAGTAGTGCATACTTGAGCTCGGCTCGAGTAGTTATCGAGCCGAGCTTACGAGCGAGCTCGACTCGAAAATTACTCATCTGAGCTCGAGCTCGAGCTCAAGCTTGGCTCGGCTCATTTAAGGAAAACGAGTCGAGCTTTCGAGCCTAATAATTATTATATTAATATTATTATTATTAACGAGTCGAGCTTTCGAGCCTAATAATTATTATATTAATATTATTATTATTATCGAGCCAAGCCGAGCTCAACTCGATAATGTACCGAATATTTAGACAAGCTCGAACTCGAACTCGAGTAGTCACGAGTCGAGCCGAGTTTACGAGTGACTCGATTAGTGTAACAGCTCTAAGAGGGAGCAATGAAGCATTAACATATGCAGTCGTATTAACTACTCCAATTATATTAAATTGCCTCGGAGAAATTAAAGCATTAGTTGATGAAATAAGGAGTTGTGGTCGGAGTAATGAGTGAGGTTAATGAGAATAAAAATATATTGATTCACATTATTGATGTTTGTTTGATTTATTGGGAATCAAAGTTCCTTAATCATTCTTATTGATTCAATAACTATTTTTCACCTTTAATCACTGTCAATCTTATCGTGATTGACTTCCTTAATGATACTCATTGTCGTTCAGATTAAAGAATTCGAAAACCAAGCAGCCTCTAAGATATGGTTGTTAGACGTTTAGTTTCCTTGCGCTTACATCCTCATTCGTTTTGCCATGGAGTTTGCTGCAAACACTACACTAGATCAAAGAGAAACACTCATAAATTCAAGAACGAAGAAAAATGAATCTACATCCACACTTATAAGATGAAGCCTCATTATTGATGGAAAGAATACAACATGAAGAATCACCCAATCTACACAGAGATGTATAAGATTTCTGTGAAAACTGGAATCTGCAGAACTTATCTACACATGAGATGATGCCTCTTAACCACTAAACTCTCCCTCTTAATTATTGAAAACATGTTTGTAGAAATTTAATTTTGCATATATCAAGTGTGCAAAGTTATGGTTGTAATTAATTGATATATAAATAAGTGGAACATAACCCAGATATTGTGGATCAGTTGAGTCACCTTCAAACAACACCACACAACACTATTGAATCATATGGACTGCGAATCAAACAACATAAGAAACCTGCTGCATTGCATGCCTCCTTCACTGTGCTGCATATCTTGGCCTACTTAATGCGGGTTTATTTCTGCATCTCCAGGCAACTTGGATTCGATTTGCTGCAAGTGTTCGCCAGTAAGGGGACTCGTATCTGCAATCCAAATGAACAAATTTGATTGGATTGCTTTGATGACAAAGTGAGTTAAGTGAGGCACCTTATGGCGGCTTGAAGGCGTGGAGTTGTCAAGAATCTGATGAAGAGGGTGGTTACTTGTTCAAGATCTGGTGCTCGCAATTCAAAAGCTTCCACGTTTGTTAAGCAACCTACCAACCTGTTACTCAACAATCTGTGTCCTGGAATCCGTATTGGGTAGGCAGTTAGTTATGTAAAATTTGCAATCACTAGTTTTAGTTTTACCTTTATTATTCAGGTAAGAACGTTGGAGGCACCAAGTAAGAAGTTCTTCCCCACAAACATCCCCTTCCGACAAGGTGGAATCTTCATCCCCGATGCTAACCATCTTCCCCCGAATTATGAATACCATTTTGTCAATTAGGGAGTTAGGGTACAGGATTTTTCTGCCTTTCATGTATGTTTTCCGCTTTAACCTCTTCCGAATAGCATCCACCACAGCTTCATCCAACATTTGAAGTAACCTGACCTGCACAAAAATAAGGTGGGCTTTAGAGTTTGTTATGAAATGAAATAGTATGGTAGGGATCAGCAATGCATTTCTTACTTTTCCCAGGAATTTATTGAAGAGATCACGAGACCTAATTTCACGTTGAAGATCTTCAGGTAAACTCTCCATCAGAATATCTTCATTTACACCTCTAGTAGCCATCCAATTAAAGCGAAAACCCTCTAAAACTCGCCTACAAATGTGTGTGTGTGTATATATATATATATGAATGACTGAAGGTCCAAGAAACCAGCCAACACTACATGTATAGAAAGAGGAACCTTTTTAGTAGCAGAGGAAAGCGATGATGGCTCATCCACTCGTTCAAATCACGGCGTCTGACAGACATTTCTAACCACCTGATGGAATATACATTAGTCAAAGCTAGATTTTATTTTCAATTGAAAGAAGAGAAAACAAGACATTCATGGTACCGGTTGTCAAGAGCCAGGGGAAAAGTAGGAATACTAGCAAGAAATAAAGCAAAGATGACAAGGCAGAGCAGAGTGAAAAGAACTTCCCACACGAAGAAGCTTGGCACTTGATTCCCGCCCATGGTATTTATTTGCTTAATAATTTAGCATTTGCATTAGTGGCTTTCCAATTCAGAAAAAAGGGAGTAGAAAAGATAATGAGGTACATACCTGGAACCCCCAAAACAGTGAGTACACATATCTTGTTACTAGACTCTGGTGGGTGGTTAGTTTGACAGCATTTTGATAAATCCCAAAGTCGAAAACATCGTTCCGTAAACAAGCAGATGCATCTTCATTCTTCTTCCAAGTCTCCCAAGCTGGATCGTTCCCAAACCTCCTCATGTAATCATCCCCATGTCCACAGTCAATATATTCCAGACACTTGCTCATGTTGCTGCCCTGACATGCTATTCGAAAGCACTGATGCACCCTCTACATATGAGAGAAAACGAGGAGCTGAATTCTAACAGAAACACAATAAACAAAGCCTTGAGAATGGAAATCAGAGAAGGAGTAGAAAACCAACCTGTAGGCAGAAGAGATACCAACACGAGCCAACCACGTGGGCCGTCAAAACAATTGTAACAACATTCACAACAGAATCTGACCACACCGACTCATAAATAAACCCAACTTGAGATGATTCGGCTACTAAAGGTATACATCTGTACATCCTTGGAATAAACTGAACAAGAATTGCTGATCGAAGGAGATTTCTTTTATATGTTGAAACGGAATCTGGTATGAACCATAGGATGATAATCTACAGAAATTAAAACAGTTTTGGTAACGATTCATTTTAACCGATAAATAAAACTCATACGATCACATCCAAGACCTGTGGCAGGGGCAGTATAAGAAAGAAATCGATAATAAATTTTCCAGAGAGATAATTCCGTGCAATCCTTTTAGGGTCATCAACTAAATCTCCAGATTCCACTAGTCTGGATTCAGGATCAACATAAGCTAGCCTGAACTGCAAAAAATGACGAGGTATACTCATTCATAAGGGGTGTTCAGAATACAAAGCACAAAAATTACATGGTGAAGTCTAAAAGTACATTTCTCCGAATGTCTGAATCAGAATAAATCCATTCCCAAATAAAGGAAAGGTGAAAAGATAATTATCATTATACAATCTACCTCCCCACTCATGCATCATCGAAAATCCACAAGAAAACAAGGGCAACTGTTACATAACTATAATACATAAATATATGAGTACTCTGTGCATGCATCAGAGCAACCAACCATATGGTTAAGCAAATAAAAGAATATATGTACCTGGAGGAGGATGTGGAGCAAATAAATGAAGTCATTCACGCTTCTCAAGACGACGAGTGTTATTGTCATGTGCCAATTTATTACGATACACTTGTTCTCCTGAGACAAGACATTTCATTCATCACCTTCTGTAATTGAGCAGTAATCAACTTCATGCATGAGAGTAACGAACATCAGAAAAAGGTACTCCATCACTTGAAAGCATATGAAAATTGCAAACGCCATACTTTGGAGAGTCTTAACGTTTATTATTAATCTAACCTCACAGGCCAGCCAAGTTTTCACATCGCATCTCTTTATACTCAGTTAATGATATTTCAGCATTAGGCTTTGTTGACCATGAATCAAGTGAGAAGAATCAACATAATAATGGATAAAGAAAAATTAAACAATTAACTTTAAGACGAAGCTTACCGCCTGCACATATAACATGAAAAAGAAGAATGGATCTAGAAAAGCTGATAATAAGCTAGAAATTATGATGAACTTGTTCCACTGCAGTATAAGTTTTGCGTGAGGATTCATAACTCCAGGAATGCAATGTAGCATAAATGACCACATTCTCTTTGCCCAACCTTTTGAATCTCCGTTACGAAACTGCAAAACCAAACAACTTGGAGGTGCCGTCTATTAATATTGGAAAAAACCAAACAAGTTATATGGAGGTGAACATGTTTAAGCTATGAACTGCCATAGAAGATGGTTAAAATGCAACTTAAGCAAATGAAACGTATGAATGTACATACATATTAACATGCCACATCCCAACGGCAACATAAACTAATTTACCTTAACATCAAATATCTCGAATGTTGTTGAAGGCTCCTCAACACTGTAATTGATTGGACAAGATGTGCAGTATGGATCATTGCACACCCCCAGATGGCCCGACCTCAAAAGATGTTCATTTTTCGACACAGGGTCATCCACAGGCCAATTATTATTTTCAATTGAACAAGGATACCTTTGTACATCGGCGACAGCCCTTTTTCGGCGTACAACAGGCTGAAAGACGTTGGAGTCAGCATACAAAGGACCGCTTCTCTGGGTTACTAGAGCTCGTGGCTCAGTTAAATAAGAGATTGGTGCACTTTTTGTCCTGATTATAACACCTCTTCTTGTAGACCCATTCTGATCATCACACACCGCAGGCACCATATCTGTCAAAATGCATCCAATTCCTTAATATAACTTTAACCAAGATATAGAATGCCATTCAAACCTCAGTTTTCAAGCAATAATTATTATACTGGAAACAACAATCACCATTTCATTATTTTACCAAAAAAGGTTGTCATAATTCTCAACACATTCACTTACCTCTTTTTACTTGTGTTAAATTCTTGAATTATCTTTACGGGGAGCATAAGCCAAACATTTGCAGGTCAATCTCCACATCCAATATTCAACCGTTTACTCTATAATTTCCTCTAAAGTAGCATCATGTAGTACAATGGAAGAAATACTAGCATCCACAAACATATTAGAAAAATAGAAAATTACCATAAAATAGTAATAATGATGATGGTGAATTAGCAGAAAAGGTCAATTTTGAAAACACATACGTAAGTTGGTTGAACACCTAAACCAAAGTCTTGGTCTTTCTTTGAGAATCTGCCGCGAGGGGGAGGGGAGGGTGGGAACTTCCTCCTTTTATCGCTTTCTTTCACTCTTTTACCATCATTCACTCACTTATTTCTTTCTTCATTTTTATTAATAATATTATCAGTTTTCTTTTATCGGAGTGTTCATTTATATTATAAATAAATTTTTCATAATATTGTACTCCCTCAGTCCTACTCTTCACTCTTTCCTCATTTATTTATCCCATGTAAGGATGTCAATGGGCCGGAACAGGCTGGATAGTTGAGTACCCGGACCCGGACTCATTCTTTTGTCGTGGGTCCGGGTCGCCCGTTTTTAGCCCATTTTAATTTTTTATTTTATTTTAAATATTTATATCTATTATAAATAATGTATAATATATATTATTTCATTTAATTAGTAATTATATAAATAGAAATATAATGTATTTTCTATTTAATTAATCAATTAAACAAATAAATCTTATAAATAATGAATATAATAAAAAATATTACATGTTATACACATAATATGTTATATAATATAAATATTAAATGGGTCTAAACGGGCCAAAAGGGGCCATCACTGCTACCAGACCCGCCCCATTCTTGATACGGGCCATGTCGGGTCCGCCCCAAATTCACGGGCCTGGGCGGGCCGGGACATTTTTGACATCCCTAGTCCCACTATACTCCTCACCCTCCAAAAATAGTAAAAGTTTCAAAACAAATAACCTTTCACTACACTATATTTTCAAAAATGTCACCCTCACCTAACTTACATAACTTACGTTATCATTTATTTATTACTTAAAAATACCACAATACCACTAAAAGTTAATAAAGTTGGTTGAAAAAGCAACTTTTTCTTAAACTTTGTATCTACATAAATGGTGAAGAGTTTAGTGGAATGGAGAGAGTAGGGACTAGGGAGTAGTATATTGTATTATTATCCCTTTTTATTAATTAAATCATTTTTTAATAATGGTCACACAAGACTCTTTGTCAACATTATTTTAATATTAATCTCAAAATAATCATAAAATATTATTATTTGTTTGATAGCAACGGGCCCTACTCACTCTCTAATAACTTTTTTTCGTGCATTAATATTATTGATTGTTTTAAATCCTAAATAATTGCTTAATTAATTCTGCATTTATTGTGTTATATGCATTATTAACAATAACATAAACTAGATTTTACCGCATGGGAGGAAATAATTATATTATTACAATATACAATCATTTATTTTTTATATTTATATTGTTGTTTTTACGTAAATTATAATATATATTTAGGGAACGACTATTTACACCCCAAAACTACTAGAACTCCATTAATTTATAAATTTAAAATATAATTATGTGAAAAGATATAAATACCCTTTTATAAATAATAAAATAATATTAATTATAACTAAATTTCTAAATACACCCCCTCAAATTTCTAAACACACTCATCGTTATAATCATTAAACTAAATCATGATCAACTCTAAATGTCCTCCGTGAAACCTAAATAACATATCCATGGCCGAAGGGATGATATGCTGAATATTTCTCCTCCTTCAAAATCAGTGGCTTCTACCTTTGCTGCTATAGCTATGGATCATATGAATTTTGGGGGTCATATAATTCCTTCTGGATCTAAAGTTTCTGTTCCAACTAAATATCGCTACTTCTGCAAGGTTATCGAGTTTATTGATAGTATTCTTTTGGACAAACCGGATTCATGTAACCCTGTTATATTGAATTGTTTATATGGTCGTGGAGTTATTCAGACAGTCTTGACGCTACCAGCCAATTGCCGTTTGCCATCAATAGAGCTCCCGCTTCTCCTATGGAGACTGATGAGGGAAGGCAAAAAAAAAAAATGAAGTTGAAGAAGCTGACCGCTCGTCGAATTTCGGACCCTATTCGACTGCAGCGTTTGAACATTCAGCGGATTTTTGAAATTCACATACCTACTGCTCAGAAACATATCTAATTGCTTCTAATTCCATGAAAATTCAACCTAAAATTACAAGAAAAATACAATCACACACTACAGAAAAACAAATTCAAATTACCATGCTTAATTTCCAAATTTAAAATCAACCTAAACCCTAGAATTCGTGTCAATGGCAGAATGAAAGAACGAAATGACAAAGACAAAGATTACATGGTACTTGACACGAAATGATAAAGACAAAGATTACATGGTACTTGACATTGACGAAGCATTGACGGTGGATAGAAGGTATGAACGTTCTTCCCTCTCTTTTCTCTTCTGAAGAGTCGCGGCATGAACACATTCACCAGCGACGTTCCTTTTCTTTTTTACACAGTCAATGTTTTCTTAGTTTTTTTTTTAATTTGGATATAATTAATTAAAAGGATAAGTGTATTTAGTAATTTAATAAGTTTTAATTTTAGTGGAGTACGTTTAGTAATTGGGGTTCGTTTAGTAGTTTTGGTGTGCAAATAGCCGCCCCATATATTTATTTAGAGTTAAATATTTGTTTGGTCCCGTAACTTTTTTTCTTTTTAATTTTAGTCACAAAAAAGATATTTGTTTATAATTAGTCCCATAACTTTCATTTTTCTTTAATTTTGGTCCAATTTTCGCCGAATTTGCCACCTGTTTCCGAAATTGGCAAGTGATGCTGACATGACGAGTCCAACCAGCCAAATATTGATGAAGCTTAAGAAGAAGAAGAAGGATAACACCAAAAATTGCAAAATGTTTATGTATGGGGTGACTATAAACGTTTTTGCAATCTTTCGTGTCGTCTTCATTCTTCTTCTTAAGTTTCATCAATCTTTGGTTGGTTGAGAAATAATTGGACTAGCCACGTCAGCATCGCTCGTTGGTTTCCGGCAACAAGTGGCAAATCCGATAAAAATTGGACCAAAATTAAAGAAAAATTAAAGTTATGAGACTAATTATAAACAAATATCTTTTTTGGGACTAAAATTAAAAAGAAAAAAAGTTACGGGACCAAACAAATATTTAACTCTATTTATTTATATGAATTTATGTATTTTATAAATTTTATAAATAAAATACTAATTAATTATGGGTTATTTTGGGGTGCACTCCAAGTTTATAGGTAAAAAGGGAAGTGGGTAGTTTTTTTAAAAAATAAAATTAATTATTTTAGTTTAAATGATATACTAATTTAACGACTATAATTATCTAAGTGCACCGGTGTACCCGGTGCACCTTAGTCGAACTCATTAATTATATATAATTTATAAATATAATTTTTCTTTTTTAATATAACGTAATTTTATATTTATTAATTAAATCGTATAATACGTATATTGATTTTTTTCATAACATTATTTTTTAATTGTATTTAAGGATGATAACGTTTAGGAAAACGTTTATTTAAGGATACACATATTTATTTAAATATTAAGTACATGTATCATTACCCGTCCATTAAAAAAGCTCATTATAATACATGTACCCATCCCAAATTAATTTATAGATTCACATGGGTTATTTATATCCATTTAATATTAATTTATTTTATATATTTTATTTTTTAATGATTAAATTAATATTATAATAAAAATTATATTACTCCCTAAAAGTTCACACTCCTAAAATAGTAAAACGATTATAACAACTAAGCTCTCATTTACACTTTGTTTACAAAAATAGCACCCATTCATAGGGTAACAGAAATCACCCGTCTCGTTGTCTTAATAAATTTTATTGTAAAATAGATTAATAAAATTAAGAGTTTATTACTATAGAATACACTTTAATGCTTATTTGCACCTAGATACATTAAAAAAATATAAATACTGGGAGGTACACAAATTAGTCGTGAGGAGACCAAATTACCCTTTGGCTATAACAAAGAAAATAAATATCAATGAACTCAAAATTGGGAGAGTTAAACCGCCACGATGGATGATGAGTGAGGATGATTTCGCCACCACAGCCGTGGAGAAGTCAGCTCCGGTCGCTGGATTAACGATCGAGAGGAGCTGATCCAACGTAGGGCGCAGATTTCGTATAAGGAAAAGCGTCGCCGGCTATTAATCCTCCGTCCAGAGTCATCGATTTCAGATCACGCGGAAACTTTGCCACCACAACGTCCACCGTCAATCTTCCGCCCTCCACCTTCACGACGACGCCGTTTATCGCGTTCGTCGTCGCTGCTTCCCATTTTTTCACTCTGCCGATCAATTATGCGCAGATGAGACGTTTTGGCAGTTGACGGATTGCTATGTACGTAGAATTTCGGTGAGTTTATCGGTAAGACTAATCAAATCAAATTGATTTAATATTTCGACTATGCAATTGAGCAAGGGTTTATGAACATTTTTTATGATTGTATGATGTTTTACTTCTTTTGCTGCTGATTGTGCCTTTGATCTTACCAGATTCAAAGACGATGGTTCAGAGTACAACTTCTTCTCTGTTGTACCTTTTTCGATCTGTGCTACTTTCTGTTGATTAATTTAGCTTTTGCATTTTGGATTAGTTGTGTCTTGAATTGTGATTGAGTAATTTGTGCTTTTGAAATTGAGGTATGGAAAATGAATTATGGTGTCAAGATGCTAGGTTTTGAGTTTAATGGAAGATGAATTATGGTGTCAAGATGCTAGGTTTTGAGTTTATACTTGTGATAAAAAGCTTTTATACATATTCTCTCGTTGTTGCGTTTGTCTGTGAACGTTTCTACTTCTGACATGAGAACTATTGGGCATGTACTATTGATGTGTATAGATCCAGATTTTTTTTTGTAGAGTAATGATATGATGTTATTAAATATCCAATTCTATATTTGATGGATTTGAATTTACTCAATTAAGCACTAACAAGAAGTTGAGATTGTCATTGTACTTTAATAATCAAACATAGGATGCTTAATATTATACAGGTGCTATAGAAAATCTGGAGGAGGCACTGGTTGTTGATCCCAGAAAGCATGATGCACTCTGGTGCCTTGGGAATGCATGTACATCATGTGCATTTCTGATTCCTGATCTTGATGAGGCTAGAGTTTACTTTGATAAATCGGCTCAATACTTTAAGCAAGCAGCCGACTTGGTACGTGTAGTTTTATGGCATAAGAATACTAATTTTCTATTGATACTTTCAGATTATTTGCTAAAGAAACTATTCTTTATTTCTTCATTGCCATTTTGGTGTAGGATCCAGACAATGAACTTTATAAGAAATCTTTAGAAGTGGCTGCCAAGGTACATACATGGAGGAATTATTAATATTTTTAAGTTGGGATGTGAACATTTGCATTACTTTTTTATTTACTTGATGGTGGTACTGGTAGGATGATCTGCGGATTAAGTACAGTAAAATAAGATGATATGTTGTAGCAGAATAAATACTATGGGTTATGCTGTCATTTGTGTAATTGTGTATTAAGACATATTTTAATTCATGTTTATTTTAGGATATAATTATTTAGTTCATAATTGAAAAGGCAGTACATGCTTTTAATTTTTATAGTCACTCCAAGAAAGATATTTGTGTATAAAAATTCTGGTCTCTTTTGCTTCGCTTCATAAAGAGGCTAATGGAATAAACAAGTGATTATGTTGTGACTATTTTAATGGAGTATCTATTATATTGCAGTGGCTGTTAGTCCTTTGATGAACAAAGAAAATAGCGATGGAAGACAATATTTCCAGCATTGCTACAATTGCACAAATTGAGCCTAAGTTTCTTCAACATTTCACAAAAACTTAGCACTTAGTACAAAACATTCTGGACCAAAACAACATTCGAGCAATGTGAAAGTTAGGGTTTGAGCAATTGCGATGATTTAGGCGTGAATTTCATTACGAACAAAAATATTGAGTACGAAAATGTAAAAAAATGGAAAGAAAAAAGTGAGTAAAAAAATGTGTAAAAGAAAATATGCAAAAAAACGTACAAAAATGAAAATGTGCAAAAAAAATTGTAAAAATAAAAAGAAAATGTGTAAAAAAATTATGCAAACAAAATGTGAAAAAAAAAATTGCAAAGCAAAATGTTCAAAAATAAAAGGTGCAAAATTGCCGCCGGCCGGTTGCCGGGTCTCGCCCGGACCGTCGTCTGACCTCCGCTGTCGGCTGCCGGAACTTAAAATATGCAAACAAAATATGCAAAAATAAAATTATGCAAAACAAATTTGTACAAACACATAGGGGTATTTATAGTATCACAATCATAATTGTGTAGTTATGAGTATTAGTGATTTGAGTCATGTAGTTTATAACAATTATGCATTATTTTATGTATCCAATAGTAAGTGACCCTAAAATTAAATTAAGAGAATATTTCAGAGCACATATTAAATTAAAAATATATCTATTAAAATTAAAATAAATTCATTAAAAAATGATTTAAAAATTAAATTAAAATTAAATAGTTTAAATAGATTGATAGAATATTAAGACAAAAATAAATTATCAAAATATAAATTTTAAGTAAATTAAATTAAATTAAATTAAATCTATTAAATATTCATTTATAAATTAATAAAAATTAATATATTCATTGATAATTAGTTAAATATGCCAAAAATATCTCCAATATTTATCAAACTTATATTATTATTATTAATTAAAAAATTTAAAAAATATATTATTGGCATAAATAGGGTTAATGGTTGAGATCAAAAGTATAAAATTGACGGTTAAGATTGAAATTGAATGATTTCTAAATACAGAAACATTGAAAAATGAGAAAAATTAAAGATAAAAATAGAATTTCAGGTTTGCTTTTATAGATGTAGATTTTATATTTATATTTATAACTTTATTTGTAATTTTTATTGTATAATCCGTAGGGTTGGCCCATTTAACCAAAACCCGTTATTGTTAGGATTAGGTTCACCTTTTAGTAGCTCGTTCAAACTGGTTCGATTAGCTCGAAGCCGTTTAACCCACACCTTGATAGAGTTGGCCCTAATGGATTAAGATTGATCCATTTAACAACTTTAAACGCATCCTAGTCATTGACATTTATACCATTTTTTATTGAAACTTATACTCTCTCAGTTCTATTGAATGTTTATATATTTTTTTATAAGAAAATTAAGTATTAAAGTATTTTATTGTGTAGTGAAGTGAGATAAATAATATTTTAATATATAATGAGTAGTTATATTATATATAGGTTCAAGATATATATTAATTATTTTGTGCAAGTATCATTTACTATAAAAAAATATAAACCTTATAATAAGATACACGCAAGGGCCTCTCGTTCATATTCAAATCAAACTTCCTCAAATAAGGGAGTCTGGTCTCTCCCACTAAATATAAACTCTCTTTCCTATTAAGTTGAAAGAATGTTAGAGAAGTGCTTATTCTTGGTTTTTGCCGGCTGACTAATAGTGAATCCCTCGGATCAGAAATCAGTGAATCTCAAATTGAAAATTTAGAGTTTTTTAAGAATTTGAAAAGAAATGAAGCAATAGAATTAATGTGGAATAAGTTTAGGCCAATTCTTGGTTAACCACGGGTTAGTCATGACCCTCTCACATGGGGTGCGCAGTCACTCGATAACCGTGATCAGTTAAGTAAGGCTCATAAATTTAAAGGTTATTGAGAAGCCAATGCCACAGGCCAAGTGCTTCTCCGCTTTGGTGTGATTTCGGAATTTTGTTTTCAATAATTTCGGAAATTTCATGACTTGCAGGGTGGCAAATTTTATTAAACTATAATGACAATTCTTGAGCACATATAGAAAGACGGTAAATAATTGACAAGAAAAAAATTTATTTCAGAATTACTATACAATATGTTGAGTTTATAGAATTAATGTTAGATACAAAATTATATGGGAGAATTGAAATAATATACTCCCTCCGGTCACTTACAAGGTAACCGTTTGTTGTTTGCACGTGGACAATTCTAAGGTCTTTATTTGGTTTTTGCACGTGGATTAAGGAGTATAATAATTATAGGTAAAGTGGGTAGTTGTATTAGAGAGAAGTGGTGAGTCATATTATGTACTTTCTTTACTAAATAGAAGAAATTGATACCTTTGAAGCGGACGTCAGGAATAGTGAAATGGATACCTTGTAAGTGGCCGGAGGTAGTACAAAATTCATTATGCAATATTTTTACCAATACTTTTTTTTTTTTGCTATCTTTTTTACAAAATTGTATTTTTTTGGATTTTTTTACACTTATTATTCAAAATCAATGCCCAATGTGTTCCCTGTTTAGGTCACCCATACGGGTTGACATCGATTCCGGTGTGGGTCACCCACACGGCAGGTGGTGAACGGCGGTGGGTGTGGGTCATCCACACAATCGGCGGCAACCGACGATGGGTGTGGGTTACCCACACGACCAGCGGTGGTGGGGTGTGTGAGTAGGGATGTCAAAAATGGCCCTGCTCTCTCGGACCCGCCCTGGCCCGTGAATTTGGAGCGGACCTGACTTGGCCCTTATCAAGAATGTGGCGGGTCTGGGTAGAGTGATGCCCCGTTTTGGCCCGTTTGAACCTATTTGGACCCGTTTAAACCCATTTAATATTTATATTATATAACATATTATGTGTATAACATGTATATTTTATTTATATTTTTTATTATATTCATTATTTGTAAAATATATTTGCTTAATTGATTAATTAAATAGAAAATACATGATATTTCTATTTATATAATTACTAATTAAAAGAAATAATATATATTACACATTATTTATAATAGATATAAATATTTAAAATAAAATAAAAAATCAAAATGGGCCAAAAACGGGGCGGACCCGCCCCATCCCGTGCGGGTCACGGGGCGGCCCGGACCCGCGACAAAAGAATGGGTCTGGGTCCGGGTACTCAACTACCTGGCCCGCCCCGGTCCATTGACATCCCTATGTATGGGTGAGTGGATTTAGACTTAGAAATTTTTTTAATTTTGGGGGAGGAGTATAACGGTTTTTTAGGGGGATTTTGATTAAAAAAGAAATAAGTTTTTTGAGTTGTTGATAAGAGTGAGGCTCTTGTATGTTCGGGTGCACAGATTAATACCCGTGTGCCCAACCCGGCCCATCACTAAACGGGTCATATAAATTAAAAAAATTCTAAAATTTCATTTTCTTCACCACATTTCACTGCGCGATTTCACCCTTCCCCTCTGGCGATTACAAACCTTCTCTTTCCAATTTTCTTTTGTGCGATTTCAATTCATCTGGGTAATCTCAGCTGAAGAAGTGGCTTAAGCTAATCGAGCTGAAGCCTCTTCTACATTGTGAGTGTATGATTTCAGCGCTGCGGAGGACAGAGTGTGGAGGGGCAATCAATTTGGGCGATTCTACATCGTGAGATTCTACCTTCGATTCTTCACTCCAGAACAAGGTGACAGAGTGAGGAGGATGGGCGATCATTCTGGGCAATTCTACATCGTGAGATTTTACCTTCGATTCTTCACTCCAAAATAAGGTGACCTAAATTTAATCCCTTCATTTCTCCAATTTTGCCTTAATTCATGGCTGGTTTTGAAATCTCTGAAATGAAGATGCATAGTTCCGTCTTAATTCATAGTATTAGCCAAGATGCTTGTTTTCCGTAAGAATGCTGGTTGTGTACACTAGATACCGATCTCTTTTCTATTCTTTTTTGTGCATTTTTGTTAGATCATATTGAATTAGCTTAAGTCTATGTTTCATTATATCATATACAATGCCTTTCAATTTTTATGTTTTTAATCTATATTGTAGAATAATATGTAATTGATTATTTTTTTGCTTGAACACCTCATCTGTCAACACTATTTTCTTCAATTCTTAAAATTTATCCCCTTATTTTTACATGTTTGTAATCATCTTTTAATTCCGTCAACAATGGCCAAATTTAAATAATATACTCAATACTCATCAACAATGTACTCTTTACTCATATGTAATATACTCTTTTTATGATAATAATGTAACCTTTACTCATCCATAACTCATACAATTTACACGACTAGTATAACCTTTGCATGACAAATGATGTACCATTTACTCATCAATAATGTACCATTTACTCATCCGCAATATACCCTTTGTGCCATGTCATAATACCTTTTATAATAAACTTGAAACACTTTAAACTCCGTACCCTTTACATCATGAAAACAATGTACCCTCTGCTCATCAAGAATGTACCATTTACTCATCAGTAATATACCCTTTGCAAATCCATACAGTTCACATGACAACAATATACTTTTTGCATGACAACAATGTACCCTTCAACAGTAGCTGATATACCTTTTAGTTGTAATAATTGTACCTGCATTCAAAGAAGAAATAGAATTCAGCTTTTATTTAAAAGATGCATGGAGAATACTGGACAAATTCCATAATAGTGCTGGATAAAAAAGATATGAGGATTCAATCCAACTAGCATAATAGAGTTTGCAGCCAACTGCTCCAGAGCTGGTCATTAGAAATGAGATTTATTATTTTGGATTATAGGCTTATGTCGTCAACTATGTGGACTACTTTGTTGTTTTTTTATCTTTAGCAGGGCAAAACTAAATCTTATTTTGAAGTATAATTGGTTGCTTTTAATTTTATTTTAATTTTTAATTCAAAGATATGTGTTAATTATACCATAATCTAACAGCTTAGATAAATTGATGCGCCTATATCCATAAATTTATGAATTCGAGTAATATTCTTAAATACTATAATATAATACTCACTCTGGTAAACGTGTACCCTTCAATAGTAGCTGATATGCCCTTTAGTTATAATGATTGTACCTGCATTCAAAATCCTTATTTTTCATTCAATAAATTTGCAGTTGGTTGTATTTTTTACAATTGCTTTATTGTGTCAAACTTGGGATTCGCAAAATCATGCCTATTTCTGACTCTCGTTTGTTTTCTTTGTGCTTCTTGCAGAGGCGGAGGAGTTACAATTGGAATGCAAAAACAACTGGTTATATTCTCATGTATTGCTTCCCAATGTTCATTATTCAACTTGTAGTTGTTCTAGTTGAAATCAAGTACAAGGATAAAGACAGGGAAACTACATATTTATTTCATCTAAGCAGTTTCTATTCCTCATATAAATGCTGAATATGTTGCCTTCTGCACCTACCTTCCAACCAGTTTTTACCCCATTTATCAGTCTCTTCATAATGGTGTTTACCACCTACTTGTTGTGGCTTGGAAGCTGTATACTTCACTTGGCAATCAATAAGGGTTTGCAAATAAGAGTGTGTACATTAATATTTTTGGTTTCAAGTTTTTTATCATTAAGTATTTATTGTTCTACTTGGTTTAGCAGTACTAGTAAAGCCTAAAAGGAGCCTTGTTTAATGCCCTTGTATTCTTGGCTTTTCTTTCCCTTTTTTGTTGTCCGACTGTGGGCATATGCATCTTTGTAGTTATTAGTCATTTTAATTGTTTAATTTAGTAATATAGCAAGTTAATTATTGTGAGAGATGCTTATAAATTAATAAATTTCTTGGATTTTGAATGAGTAAGTTCTAATCATTTAAATTATTTCTTTGATATTGTTATTGAAAGTTATACCCTTTAATATAGTACAAAATTATATACCACTTGCATCATGTCATTATACCTTAACAACATAAACTTGAAACACTGTCAACAATAGATGTTCTAAACTCCATATCATTTACTCATCAACAATATACTCTTTGCACCATGTCATTATAACATAATAACAACATAAACTCGAAACACTGTAAACTCCAGACCATAATGTACACTTTACTTATAATAAATATACCCTTTATTCATAAACAATATACCTTTTGCACCGTGCCATGATACCTTAACAACATAAACTCGAACTGTAAACTTCATAACTTTTACAAGACCACAATGTATTCTTTACTCATTAATAATATACCATTTGCACCATGCCATAATACCTTAACAACATAAACTCGAAACACTCTAAACTCATACTATTTGCATGACCACAATGTACCCTTTACTCATAAATAATATACCATGTTCAAACTTTATACAATTTACATAATCACAATATACCCTTTGCATGACAACAATATACTCTTTACTCATCAACAGTATACCCTTTGCACCATGTCATAATACCTTACAAACATAAACTTGAAACATTGTAAACTCCATACACTTTATATGACCATAATGTACCCTTTACACTATACCATTTGCACCATGCCATAAAACTTTAAAAACATAAACTCAAAATACTGTAAAGTCCATACACTTTGCATACGACAAACACCATCACATATGCCTCTTTTTTTGTTTAACTTTATCCAATTTTTTCCACACCATCACATATGCCTCTTTTCTTGTTTAACTTTATTCAATTTTTTCCATTTCTCCTTCACAGACCTTTTTTTCTCTTTAATAACCTTTTACCTATAGAAGTTATAATCTCCGTTAACCACCATAAAAATAAAAAGTAACATTACAATACTTAGCATACAACAAAGCAATAAGCCCTCATGACAAATACAGAACAACACATAATTAAATATCAAATGTAAAGTGATGAATTACTTTATATTAGAAGACTAAATACAGAGAATAACAACACTAAATGAACAACGAAATATTTATGCTTGTTTGCTTACTTATTTATAACATTTACCATATATCTCTAAAATCTTTTGGAGAGTTCTTTAAATAGAACCATAGATTACTTGCACATAATAAGATGGTTATCATGGTGCCTCATTCAAAAGGAATGTAAAATTCAAACAGAGAGTTATTCCTCACTTGAATTGAAAGTTGGAAAATTCTTTCTTCTACTCTGTTTCTCATTTATTTTTTCTTGAAATTCAACTATTTCGTGAATCTATCACAGCGAAGCTTGAAATAACAAAAACTATAAGAATAAACCTTTCTTCTACCATCATCCTCCCACCAACTGCATTTCACTTATTGTTAACATTAAAACTTGAAAGCATAAATCTCAAAGGAAAAAAGAGAGGATATGAAACATGATTTTGTAGCTAGTATATTTAATTACACTCTAGACTATCTATCATAATATCACGAAGACGAAAAGGGGGAAAGACTAATAGGAAACTTAGGAACACAAAATCAGCAATAATCATAACTCGGTATTAGACAAAACTATGAAAATTGCAATAAAAGCACTTGATTCTCTTCAATCAACACCATTGAAATTCACTAGGATTTTCAGTAATATGATAGGACTAAGACATGAAAGTACCTTGCGATTCTAGACCCAACAGCAATTCTACAATCAACACTTTTACTCGACGGAACCACCGCATACACCGTCGTTAATCAGCGGCGAGTAGTAGCCGAAGAACCGAGATGAGAAGATGACCCACAGTACGCTGAAAATTAGACAGAGTGCGTGAAAGAGAGAGAGAATGTGAACCATGAAAGGGTAAGAATGAATTAGGATTTTCATTTTCCCTTAAATACTCTGGGTCGGGTCAAAAATATGGGTAGGGTCGAGTTTGGGTGCACGGGTATGAATCCGTGCGTCCAGGGACACATAAGCTTTTGTCTGTTGGTAATAATATTTGGATATGGAGAGTTGGGTATATTTTGCCTATTGACACAAATTTATATTCTCTATTACCCAATTACTCCTATTAACACCGCAAAATTAATTTAAAAAGGATGTTACACTTGTCCTCAAATTCCTCCTAAATTTTCTCAATAATTATCTCACATTACACACTCAATTAGGAGACACTCATCAATAGACCCTATAATTAATTAATGTCCCTCAGGATTAGATTTTGCGATTTTAAAAGAGTGACGCTATTGCCACCCGAAATACAGCGGAGAGCACCTGATTATTTGAAAATTTTAGAATGAAAAGACAATTGTGACCTTGTACTAAAATTCACTCAATTTATTTTTCACGCCCCCAAATTTTAGAAGAAGATGAAGAAAGGATCCAAATCACTGACTAATGGATCTGACTCCACCGGCTATGGTTTCAGTATTTGGTTCACCTCCAACAAAGTCCCTTCTAATGATGTTAGTGGAAAGGTAGAATCAATATCACAATTCAAAGTTTAGCCAAAATAGGGGCTTCGCGAGAATATCTTTACAAGTTGAATTTGGGACGGTTACAGACATCTCTCGATGGAGTCGAAGCACGGATGTTAGGTTATTGTGTTGAATCAAATGTCAAAGAACCCTTCTGATGATTCCCTAGTAATTTGTCTTATTTTCCAAATCATCAAGGGTTTGATATATACATTCCAATCTCCCTCAAATACAAACGAAGAAGCTGCTGATGAAGATGAAACTAGTGTGTATAAGTGTATAAGCTTCAATTGGGTGTCTTAATATTGGTTGGAATCAGGATGGGTTATAATAGTCTTTTCATTCTATAATTTTTTAATGAGAATTTCGGGTGGCAATAGCGCCGTCAATTTTAAAAATCCCATGTAATTATTATATTCCAAAACATTAAAAAACTCAATTCATATCGATGAATTTCAAAGTTTGAAGTTTCCCAATTGACTAGCATGATCCAAACATATTCTTGCATGAATGCAATGATTACAATGCTCTATCTACCCTTTATTCACAATGAAAACAACTGCATTCATTATAAATCATACTACTTGAAGCAAATATAATTACACCACAACATAAAACATTCCATTTTACACCCCCTAAATCCATCCAAGAATCTCAAAAAATACACTATATATAAATCAATGCTAGGTGATCATGATCATGGTGTTTGCAGATTGGAGTCCTTAGACCTGTTGTCCTCCGACGACGGCCGGTTCTCCATCTCCGGATGTCGAATCCTCTCGATCATGGCGACGACTTCATCCATAGTCGGCCTCACGTCCGCCACCTTTGCAACGCAACAGAATGCAATCTGTAGCATCTGCACCAACTCTTCTTCTATGTTTTGATACTTCATGAGCTCCTCGTCGAACACTTCAGCCGTCCACTCCTCTCGGACGACAGACCTCACCCACCGGGGTAGGTCAACCACTTCATCATACCGGACAGGGGACTTCCCTGTGAGTATCTCCAATAGGAGGATACCAAAGCTGTACACATCCGACTTTTGGCTGGCTTTTCGCGTTTCTATCACCTCTGGAGCGCGATAGCCAGCTGCTCGATACTTGACTTCCGTGTAGGTCATCAGAGGGCTCAATCCGAAGTCAGAAACACAGCCATCAAGACCCCCTCTTAGGAGTATGTTTGAGGACTTAATGTTGCCATGGATGAACTTGGCACCTCCTTCTGAGTGGATGTGTGCAATCCCTCTTGCTGCTCCGAGTGTGATGTTTAGCCTCGCGTCCCAATCAAGCGGAGTTCTTCCAACGTCTCGATTACCTGTTATGCAATTGCCACACAGATCAATCAATGTTCACATGCAAAGAGAAAAGCTTGATGAATGTGGCATCAAGTTGATGTAAGAATACCATGCAAGGCAGCAGAGAGGCTGCTCCCGGGCATGTACTCGTAGACGAGCAGCTTCTCATCCTTGGAGCAGTAATAGGCGAGTAGTGGGACGACGTTTGGATGGCGACCAAGTCTGTTCACGAGCTCCATATATTCATCAAAGTCCTTTTTTCCAACCCCAACTTCCTTTAGTCTTTTTACAGCAACTGTTGTAACTTCATCAAGAATGGCCTTGTAAGTTGTACCATATGTCCCCTTTCCAAGCACTTCTGCTGATGCCCTTAGCAGGTCCTCTAGATCAAAGTTGAACGAGCAGCCTTCGAACACCGTTAGCTTGATCTTTTCAGCTCCTTGAACGCCACTTCCAAAGTCCTCCGACTTGAGATTCTCCGTCTTTCCACCATCAGAGCTCTTAACTTTGATCACTCTAGTAGCACCACCACCTTCCTTCTTCCTCTTCACACAACAGAACACGTACGCTACGAGTAGAAAAATCAGAAATGCCCCACCAATGGCAATAGCACTGATGGATCCTGTACCAAGTTTTCTTGAATTTGCAACAGTTCTTGAGATTGGTGAAAGGGAAGAGGAAGGGAACGGAGAAGGTGAAGGAGACGAGACGGAGCAATGACTCAAGGGCAGGTCGCATAAATGAGCATTTCCAATAAATGAAGAAACAGGGAACTTCTTAAGGGACAGAGGAATTGAGCCATTCAGTGAGTTATAGCTCAAATTCAAAGCCACAAGAGTTGGAACATCAAGATTAGGGACTGACCCTGACAATGAGTTGAACTGAAGATTTAAAACAGATAATCTTTTCAAATTCAGTAGTGATGATGGAAGATCTCCAGTTAATGAGTTGAAGGAAAGATCAATCACACCAAGACGAGGCGACAGGGACAGAGGGATGCTACCGGAGAAGTTGTTATGATGAAGATAGAGAGCTTGAAGGGAGGGAAGTGAAAGGATATCAGAAGGAAGATCTCCACTGAGATAGTTGGATCTAAGACTAAGTACTCTAAGAGCACTTAGCTTTCCTATAGTATTAACCGGGATGGAACCGTATAGCCCTATACCGGGTAGATGCACCCCAATCACTCTAGTTCCATTCTTTGAGCAAGTGATGCCAATCCAAGTGGAGCAGATGGCATTAGTCGCGTTCCAGTTGAGCTTTCGGACATGTGGGACAGAAACGACGAATTCAAGAAGAGCATTTGTGTCAGAGGTGAGGTTGGAATTGATCAGAGGTGAATATGAGAGTAGAAGAATGAGATTGGTTAACAAAAACTTGAGTTTCATTGGGAGCTTAAATTCAATGCTGCTTTTCAGTAAGCTCAGTTGATGTTGTACTTGAAGAAGCTTCTGTCAAGAAGAAGTAAGATTCAGTGTCTGAATCAGTACAACCTAGAAACAATAAATTCGATGGAAATGAGAAGCCAATGCTTCCTCATGATGAACTACAAAATGCAACCAGAGTTTTTTAGAAAAGAACAGCATATGTACTAACTTTTATTGAGGCAATGCATCTAATCGTATGCTGAGATTACGCTTGTTACATGGTGGTGTTACATGAAACGCAAATCATTACCAGATCAACATCAAAAGTCAAGACTATGCTCTAATGATATGATGAGATATATTCAAAGTTAAGTCGAATTACCTCTTCAAATTCTCTCTCTGAAAGAAGCCTTCATTGGAAAGCAACATTAGATGACTCAAATGGCTGAATATAGATTTACAACTTTTGAGATTTAAATTTTGTTTTTAAATAAACCATTCATTGCTCTCTTTTGTCAAAAGAATCCTTCTTTTCTAACTTTACTATGTAAAAGCAAAACCACTATGTTTCACTTGAAAGTGTAGTTTCTACACTATACATCTCCTAAGCTAAAATTTACTTAACCAAAATCCTATGTTAAAAGACTATATACAAACAAGTCATATAGTTTATTAGACTTCATAAGTTACTTATTACAGCCATTTGAAAACAATGTCATGTTCGATCAATGTAAGACTCCTACTCGTTTCAACGGAAACTAAACAGGAAAGTGTCGGCGAGCTCTTAAGCTTACTTCGTGGCAAAGAAACGACACATTAACTTTTGCAAAGGAAATCAAGACAAGCTAACACATTGGATTAGCAAAAGTTGATAATTAGTTCAAGCTGTAGCTTAATTGTGAGGTTCTCTATTTAAATAAATTTAAAGTTGGGAAAAGTAAAATATTCTTGATAGACTTTTTGGTGGTGGAAAAGCAGAAGCCACTTTATTATACTGCAAATCTATGTTGAATTCTATATCTAATTGTTATGAATAATATATAGAGGTGTAAAAATCCTTGCATGAGGAGCATCACCACTACCCCCAAATCAGAATTAAAAGATGACATTCATTCATATATTAATATTTATAAAGAAAAAGCAAAGTTCTCACTACCCATTCTGCTCATACTAAAGTGAAGGCATACTATGCTAAAAAGTGGTTTATCTATCTTTGTAAGTTGCACTTCAAATGTTATAACTTAAAACATATAAACAAAAGTTATGGTACACTATTCCATGTCACAATAATTGAGTTCTTTGTAATATTATGGATTTTAACCTGAATTAGAGGCTCAGACTTGTACGAGACCATCTGATCAATGGATTGCATTCAATGAAACGAGCTCAAAACTCGATTATCTAATCAACATAAGTAAGGCAATTATCCTTTCAAGTGACCACCTTGAATCAAGTAATTAAAGAGCATCAAGAGAAGAATCCTACTGAATTTTTTATTCCACTAGTGTAAAATATTGGGAGAAAAATAAAATAAAAAAAAAAGAAGAAGAAAAATCTTGAATGAACTACTCTATCAAAAGTACATAACAAGATTTGCATGAAAATGGTATTAAAACTCCATTATACAACCAAGTGAGCTCTGCAGATGTTGGATATAAAGCATGAAAACTTCCAAACAGAATCAGATAAAGATAAACAAAAAGAAAGGATAGAAAGCAAAACAACACTCACATATATATACAATATACATACACACATATATATAAAAAAACCAATAAAATACATACAAGATGAATACTTACAGAATGGTGTTAAAAATCAAATCTTGCAACTGGATTAGCCTTAACTAATTAAAGGGTCTCCAAGAAAATCCCAAAACCTTATAAAATCTGTAGAAGATGTTGAATTAATTTATAGGATGCATGTATTTTATAAATGGTCAATAAATAGGATATTTGAAAGGCAGAATCCAACGGTACACTATAGGCTTCAAAGGGAAGTTTAGGGGTCAGTAAATATCATTAATGGGTCTTAATTATAAATACAGAAAATAAAAATTAATGCAGTGGAATTATGATCCCTAAAGGAAAATCATGAGTAGGAAAAATTGGTTTTCTTAATATGGAGAACAACGTTTATAAATACATTTATGAGTTTTGTTTAGTTTTTTTTTGGCTGGTAATAATGGGTTTTAAATATTCTTGATAATCATCAAAGGCTCCAAAGAACAGAGCTGCAATTATGCATGATGATTGAATGAAATGTTGTTGAATTTTATTATGATTTTGAACATTGATGTGGACCACCCCTTATACTGTCTTATCATATCATCATACTACTATAACACAACTTCAAATTATGCATGTGTTGTAATAATGGAAGAAAGAGCTGTTGGAATTTATGTATATACTCCCTGCTGCATCCGGCAATTAAATTAAAGAGTATTATTATATCGCCTGAATAATAGTATATTAGATGAATGTAATGGATCATTTTTGAGACCCTTTTATAAAAGAGAAAATTAATATTTTTAGGGTGACTGCTTAAAATGGTAAATGGATTCTTTGTAACGAATTGGATGGAGTATATATTAATTTATATGTTTATGGAAATCTAGTTTTTTGGATTTATTCTTTGGATTCTGAAACATTTCTTCTTGAGGAGTTTTGCGCGATGATATGGAGAGTAAATCAACAATAAAATATGACACCAAATGTTATGTGATAGTTTAGTATGACATCTCCTATAACATCTTCTCTAGAATAATACTTGGCAGGATGGAGAAATCCAATCCATTGTTCCTATAGTTTAATGATTGACTTAAAATATAATTTTCATCATCTCTCCTAATAAGGGCCAGCCCTGAGGCATGTCCGGAGGGGCGACGGCCAGGGGCCCCCAATTTTGAGGGGCTCCACAAAAAAAAAAAAAAAAAAAATATATATATATATATATAAAATAATATATTTTAATAATTAGTTTATAGATTTTAACAAGTTTATTATAAAATAAAATGTAATTTAAAAAAATCTTTTATAATACTCTCTAGTTCTAATATTGCGTAAATATTTTTGCGTGTAGAAATTAAGAAAAAAAAAGTGTTTAAAGTAAGATAATGAAGGGTATTTTGTTGAGAAAAGTAAGTAAAATTATAATTAGTGTAAAATAAAAGTGATTTATTAATAGTATTGCGAGAATATTGGTATTATATGAATTGCTAATTTAGAAATATATTGTGTTTTTCACTGGTATTAAGAAAATTGATTTTTTTTCTGCTTATATTTTTTTTAAAAAAAATTGAGGTCATTTGATATTTTTAGATAATAAATATTTTTAAAATAAATTATAGTATTTGTTAGAAATATTTGCTAACTCTTAAACTAAAGTATATTTTTAAGATTATGATATTGAGTGGTATTTTATTTTGAGTTGATATCTGGTGCACCCATATGTGTATAATTTTTTATTCTTTATTGTAAACATGTTCTTAATAATTGTATACTTTTTCACATACAGTTTTTTATTTAAAAAAATTAGCATCCATATGTGCATAACTTTTTATTCAATAGTGTATATATATATTTTTTAATAATTATTTATTTTTTACACTCAATTTTTCATTAAAAAAACTAACAAAAAAATCACTAACAAAGTGTATACATTTTTGTTCATAATTGTATATGATTTTGTTCATAATTGTATACATTTTGAAGGTGGGTGCACCGTATCCTAGGGTGCACCAATACTATTAGCCTTTTATTTTTGTAGTATGAATATATGAAACTGGTGAAAAAGAAAGAAAGAATAATCATATGAAAAGGATGAAGTATATAAGTAAAAAAATTTAAAGGATAGTACAGGGCATCAATTTCTTTGTTCGCCCAGTGCCCCCGAAATGTCAGGACTGACCCTGCTCCTAATGTCACTCATTCAATCCAATGGAGTGAGACAAATCACACCAAAATAACACAAAAGATTAAATAAACTATATAAAAAACCAAAAAGTATACAGGACTGGACTAAAAGAAGACAATAGAATCACAAAGAATGGGATGACAGACAGACGCAGTCGTGTGCAATGTACAGCTTCGACCCCGGTGCCACAGACGATGGACAAGCCAAATACACGGCTTAAAATGAAACCTAAATAAAAAAACAGGCTGGTCAAGTAACCATAGGAACCCCCAAAATGCCTCATTAAAAACCTCTATATGAGAAAACCCAGTGGGAAAACGCCATATAGAGGAAAAACTACCTTTCCAAAAGGGTTCCAAAAAATCTGCCATCTAGCCTATAGGACCTAAGACGACCTCGATTACGGCTGGGCAGGCGCATCCATCTTTTATAGCAATCAATAAATAAATCCTGAAAATCGCAACGGCAACAACAAGTTTAAAGTGCGAAAATACCAGAATCAAAAGTAAAAGGACTAGGAGAGGAGCCACCTGGAAAACAAGACGATGCCGCCTCCAGAGTATAAACCCCTTCACATCTCATCGTCTGGCAAGAGATCATCGAAAAAGATAATGGATAGAATTCATATCCTCCAACAGATGTCTCTAAAGAATAGGAGGAGTGATAAAGTACCAAACAAAAGGCCCACCAATATCAGAGATATCATCAGCAACTGCATTTTCTTCTCTATAAATATGAGTAACTCTGAACTGCATCAAAGGAATATAATCTTTAACAGTCCTCCACTCCTGAAGAAACTTCTAAGGAATGTCCGGCTTATCAGAAGATAAAACATGAACCACATAGGTCGAATCAGTCTCCAACCAAACAGAATGTCAGCCTCTGGTGTAGGCAATATCTATCGCGAGAAGAGTAGTGTGAAGCTCAGCCTCAAAAGCAAAACCATTATCAAAACCACAAGTGAAACTACCCAAATGGCTGCCACTACTATCTCTATAAACTGCAGCCCCTGCAATGTTACCAGGGACCCCATCTGCATGCCCATCAGTATTCACCTTAACCTACCCCTGAGCAGGAGGCATCCATCTCACATGAATAATATGTGGGGTCTTTTTCGGAACTCCATGTATACCAAAATAGTGCAAAGTACGAAGATCATCCATGGTATTATGCATAGCCCCAACATCAAAATTATTGAACTCGTGGGCCATCGCCATAATAGAGGCAGCAATCTGAGATGAACGAACTGTTTTGTCCACAAAAAAACCCATCCTCCAAAATAGAATAACCATCAGCCATGTATTTGTTACGAATTGTCCAAATCAACCATATGTACGTGAAAATTATATATCTCCATAAAGAAATAATCTGAGTACTTCCCTGGATCGTAATAGCATACAACAAGAATACAAAAAACCCATCAGCAGTGGTTACCCTGTTGCCAAAGTGAAAACCCTCCAAAACGTGTTGAAGGATAGTCGAAGAAACCGGATAGGTAATAAAGAGATGGTCTAACGTTTTAGTCTCACATCTGCAAAGATAACACCTGGAGGGCCCTCGAAAATCCCTTTCAAGAAAAACATTCCAAAGCGTAAGAATACCTCTAATAGCTTTCCAAACAGTCAAAGAACGCCTAGGAGGAATATAGTTTTCATCCTCTCTTTTAAGTGTCACTCATCAAAGTGAGTGGCACAAATCACACCAAAATAACACAAAAGATCCATACCCAAAGTGCCACAGGACATAAAGATGGTAATATGCAATCGGCTGTATGAAGTATATTGCACACTTTTAAGAAGGATTACTCTTAAAAATATAAAAAAAATTCTTTAGATTATATAGATTATAAGAGTTCATTAACAACATTAAATTACATTTTATATTGTAACCTAAAATAACATTGCATTGTACTATAGAGTAATTTTAAAAATCAGGCTAGTTTTTGTGCTAAATATAAAAATAAAATAAATCAAAATTCACCAAAACAGAAAACAAATAAATAACATTCAATAACAAAATAGAGTAGCTTATACACCAATTACATCAAGAACATTCCGAATTTTATTAACTACACTTCAAATATTTTGGACAAAATAGAAAAAAAATATATATTTACCTTTCCATACCAAAATTTTTTGACAAAATATTTGGGTGAGACCATTTTACGTAATGGCTTCTCCGAATAAAAAGTGATGATATTTTAATGAAAATTATAATAATGTAGTAAAATATTTCGAGGAAATATGAACAACATGATAAATATTAGTGCTCAAGGAAAGTACCTTCTGTTGCTTTTCCTTTGAGTGGGATATTGGCTCATGCAGCTAAGGTATACACTCTAGCACTATTTAAGGATTTCGAAATTGAGTTTATGAAGTGTGTATGTTCATGTTCTAAAGTTGAAATAATTAAAGATAGTTTCATGATTTATAAGGTGTTTCTTGAGAATGGCAGTGATGATGTTCATTATGTGACATATGAGTTTAGAAAACTCATAACTTGTTCCTGCAAAAAAAATTGAGGAGGTTGGAATATTGTGTTATCATTATTTTAGGATACTACATATACATTCCGTGTGTGAGATACCTAGTGTTTATATTCTAAAAGGATGGACAAAAAATGCAAAATCAGATTTGTGGGACAAGTTAAGTAAAGAAAATGATGGGTTGGAGAAGAGAAGTGATCGATTTTTTTGGCATCATGAAATGGCACGGAGGTAAAATATTTATACATTATCAAGTCAATATTATTAGTTGTTTTGTGCATGGACAATTTCTAATGATTAAAAATGATGCAGGTTATATAATCTTTTGTTACTTTGTCACAATAATGGTGAAGCAAAACAAATCATTGAAAATTCATATAATAGGGATTTGGTTGCTATAAATTCCTTGGTAGCTTCTTCGACCAGCAGTACAGGTTGAAAAAATGATCAATACAACAATATTCTTGATCCTGAGCATTCTGTAACAAAGGGAAGAGGTAAGCGTATTAGTGGGCATTTCCAGAAGAAGAACAAGAAAGACACAAGTGCAGATACAGAGATTGGACCTTATACTCCTAATCCCCGACTATTTTAAAGTTTTTTGGTGGCTTGATTATAATTAACACTTTGTTGCTTTGGTTTTCTTTATGGTAGTTGGAATAGTATTAAACATGTTGCTTTGGTTTCCTTTATAGTAGTTAGTGAAACAGTTTTAAAATTTTATTTCATTTGATAAATGTTGAGTATATTTGATGATATATAAAAGTCGAACAAGTTATCACATTTTTCAGTATAGCACTACACTATTCTAATAAGCTATTATCACGTTTTCAGCATAGTACCATCGCTATTTCAACTAGGCATTATCACTTTTTCAGACTATCACTATTTCTGTTTACATTTCAAACTTCAAAAGGACCTAAACACTATCTATTATAAAAATGTATAATATTATGGGTCAGTCTTGTGTGAGACCGTCTCACGTGATACCATTTTACACTTTTTTAAATAGTTATTACTTTCGCTATAAAATGTTATCACGGTCTCACATAAGTCTTTGCCTAATATTATTATCATGCTACTATATTCAAGTCATGTTGACCTTGAATTATACTATACAAATTATATTACATTTGAGATATTCATTTGACATTACATAAATTAATTATAAATATTACTCCCTCCGTCCCGGGAAGTATTTCGCGTATTGGTGTGCGCGGAGTTTAAGAAAATTTTGTATTTTTATGTATAAAGTAAGAAAGAGAATATATATTTTAGTTGATTTAATGAAAAAGGTGTGTAAAGTTATTGAGAGATGTGGAAAAAGTGTGTAAAGTTTTTGGGAGATGTGAAAAAGTAAGTATTATATTGGGATATGTGTAAAAAGTGAGTATTAGTATAATGTATTTTTTACCAAATTTAGTAAAAGTAAAGTGTGAAATACTTTGAGGGACGGATGAAAAAGGAAAGTGTGAAATACTTTGGGGGACGGAGGGAGTATTCAAGTTGTGTGGACCACCTGTCACCTTTTATTTTTTAATTCACTAGGTATTACCATTTTTTTTAGCGTAACAATATCACTATTCCAATTACGTTTTACTCCCTCCGTCCACTCAATAGATATACATTTATTTTTTGCACATGGATTAAGGAGTATTATTATTTAATGTATAGTAAGAGTTGTATTAGTGGGGTGTGTGTGTCCCATATATTAAATGTATTAGTGATGTGTGTGGGTCACATTATACCTTTGGTGCGGACGCCAAAAATAGCAAATGTATACCTTTTCACCGGATGGAGGGAGTATCACTTTATCAGCATAGCACCATCACTATTCCAACTATGCATTATCACTTTTACAGCATAGCAATATCACTTTTTTCAACTTAATATTATAACTTTTACATTAAATAAAAGTTGAACAAACTATCACTTTTTCAGTATAGAACTATCAATATTCTAACAATTTATTATCACCTTTTCAACATAGTACCATCGTTATTTCAACTAGGTATTATCACTTTTTCGCCATAGAAATATTAACTATGTATTATCACTTTTTCAGAATAGAACTATCACTATTTCTATTTACATTTCAACCTTCAAATGTACCTAAACACTATTAATTATAAAAATGTTGTATAATATTATTACCATGCTACACTATTCAAGTCACGTTGACCTTGAATTTTACTATACAAATTATATTACGTTTGAGCTATTCATTTGACATTACATAAATACACATAATTATAAATATTATTCAAGGTGTGTGGAGCACCTGTCACCTTGGTTTTTTTTCTTTTTAAATTCACTAGGTATTACTATTTTTTTAGCATAACAATATCACTATTCCAACTACGTATTATCACTTTTTCAGCATAGCACAATCACTATTTCAACTACGCATTATCACATCATAGTAATATCACTTTTCAACTGAATATTATAAGTTTTTCAAGCACTATCACTATTTGAACTCGGTATTATCACTTTTATTAAATTCGTATAAAAGTCAGCATGAAAAGCTTACCTATAATCTTTATAATTAACCTATAATCCGTAAATACAAGAGCAGTAACAAATTTCAAAGTTATAGTAGCTTGCAATTGGGTTGCATACGACTCATTTTTTGTTTTATTAAGACGAAGTCCGAGCTGATTAAATTTTCAGCCCATTTTTTAATTAATTGAAGCCCAAAATAATTAATTTGTAAAAGCTTTTTCAAGCAGCCCATATCTCATCAAAAGCCTGCCCACTTAATCTCAACATTATCACTTTTTCAAAACATTGTATAGCATGCAATAACATCACTAACTAAATTAACAATTATCACTTTATTAGCAAAGCATCTTCACTATTTCAACAAAACATTATCACTTTAACTAATTTGAGTTTCAACCTGAGTCCAGGATTACATGTTTCAATTCAATTCACTTTCCTTCTAAATATAGCTATTTTCAAATCTCCACATATACAAATAGCAACATAGTGCACAACCACATTCATTCATATTTACGGACACACTTAATCTATATAGGAAATATATGATTTAAGACACATTTAGAGCCTCATGTAATGAAACTTAAAATAGCATATTTCAGCTAATTCAACAGTATAATTAACATCATATTAACCACAAAAATACTTCTCAAGTAAGCCATTGATAGGTAAGTAGCTACCTGTACTTGCCTAAGACAAAATGAGAACATGTGACAGTTAGCTTATCAAAAAAAATGAGAGAGTAAGCCTAAGCTTTACAAACTGTATTTTTCCCAAAAGCTAACATGGAAACTATTTAACTACTTTAGCATATTGAAATCATTCGTTTCTTGGATCACAATCAATACCTTTCGTTTTTTCCCGCTTCCATTGAAGAGCAGCCAACTTCATATTCTTTGCAATTTCCTGTTTAAGAGAAGGCTTCTTTTCATTGAACGAGGAGACACATTGCATAATGCTCTCCCTAGAGTAATTTGTATCACTCGTGACAATATGTGCACAAACCTGTCCTCTTATAATCCTTCTAACCAAACCTTGCATTAAAAGGAAAATAACAGTGTCAAGAGAAAATAAAAAATGCTCGTAATGAAATAAAATAAAAAATTAAAGAAAATAATAAGAATGATTGAAAATTTGTTACTGACATTTTTCATGTTTGGCTCTAGACATACAGCTCCATTCAAATTCTCCAAGTGATGCATCAAAAAAAACACCACAATCCAAATTGTCTTTCCTCTGTTTGCCAAGAAAAGATCCAAGTTCTCACTGACATAACTAAGCAACTCATCACGCTTATGACGCTTGAGAAATCATTAGTGTGCTACAAAAAATACTTACTATTAATACTTATTTAGTATGAATAGACACATATAATAAGAACACCACAACTGGAACTACACAAAATTAGTAATCACAACTAATATAATTACCACGTTTGAAGTGACTTCTTCATAGTATGCTGGATCATCATGAATGCGATTATCACTATATTGTATCTTCTTATCACGAGTGTTAACAACAACACAGAAAAAGTGATTCCGCAATATAATTGGCACAAAAATCTGCACAATAAAATAAATAGAAATAAGATTATAATTACAGTGATAAAAACAAATTCACATTTAACCAAAAATACAATAAAAATCCTAGCGTACCATGTCTACGCCATCAAAATCAATTTGGTGAACTAGCAAGATATTTTCCCAACAACTCATCACACGATCATCATTCTTAAGCACGTCAATGCTTTTCATAACTTCATCCCAATAAATCTTAGCAAAGAGAAAAAAATCAAAAAGAACGTATTAAAAAAAAAAACTTGTATAAATTTTTACTAGCATTGGCACTTTTTCAACAATGAACTATCACTTTCTCAACTATATACTATCACTTATTATGAATATCATATATAAAATCAGTAACAATATAACTTATCACTTATTCAATAATCATTATCACATTTTTCAAATGACATACAGAATTAAATTATACCACGTTTTATTTTTAGTTACGTGGAGAGAATGTACCATTTCTTAGTCAAAGTAACGTGATTTCTACCCTGCTATCAATTTATTATAGCCCCTGAAGCTCCACGCATCCTCTTTCTAGTATAGACGCGTGCATTTATAATAATAATAATATTATTATTATTATAGATATATAAATATTGGGTGTAATAATAAATATGTCAAGGGTGTTATAAGAGTAATCCTAGTAATATGAAAGAATATCCTGTATAAAATTGTTTAAAGACAAAATATTATATAATACCTTCAACTGAGCATCAATCTGCATGGTTGAAAACTCAACTGATTTCACCACTCCATTAATAGATGAAAATCGTCAGTCAACTTCTCACCTCATACCACCAGCTTCCACTTCTTAGTTATTCCTTGAATTATTAGTATATTAGTATTTCCTATACCTCCCATGCCAACAACGCTAACAACGGACAATTTCTGGGCAAAAACTTGTGTCACCAACACATCCACAATCTTTTCTCTATCATCATCCCTAGCATAAGCATGATCCGGCTCGACTACAGCGGATCCTATAGAACTTCTCCACTCTATCTGGTCCACAACAATCTCATGGAAATGAAATTTGAGTTGATCTTCGACCAATTTTCGAACAACCCCTTTCATCCATTTTTCGATCTGTTCATTCTTTAAGCTGAATACTCCAGATCCATGGCGTTAAGCTCTCTTAGCCGGATCTGAATTTCTTGGCTTTGGAATTGCTTGTCTTCTACATCCTCCAACACGGTGGTGAGGATTGGGAAAACTGCTTCATCCACACCAAAAACCAGCCCAATCTCTCTGGAAGGTATTGTGCAGAGAGAAGGAAATATATTGCGTGAGAAATGGTTTCATTGCTTTCCTTTAATAACTATAGGAATAGACACATGCCACTATTCTATTGTGTGCACAAAATGAAACAATTAATAATACTAATAGTAGGTTATCTTTTGGATCCAATCTTCTATACACGAGTACACAATAGAGAACTAATTGAATTCTCTTTTCGGTTAAATTCTCAATCTTGAACTTTTATTATAGAGCCCTTCACAAATTTTGGGAATGCTTCCAACTCGGATTTTAAGGGAAATTTTTCATAAAAGCAGTGGGTAGGGGTAGGGGTGTAATAGAGCTTTGACCAGATTGAGAAAAATTTGTTAAGAATATAACAAGCTCGATATCATTTAAAATTTCAAAACTTTGTTCGATCTCGGCTTGAGCTTGTTTGCTAAAGCTTGATTTTGTTCGTGAACACATTTGTGAGAATATCCTTGAACATGTTTGACAAGATGTTCGTTGTTTTTAACGAACATCTTATTAGTGCCTATATAATTAGGTTCATGAACATGGCAAACAAACTAACAGCATTTCCAAACCAGCACATAATTTTAATGGTAATATTCAAGATAATTAACTGTTCACACAGAATGTGTTTACATTGAAAGATAATCACACAGAATGAAGGGAAGTTACAGAACCATTAGGGAAAGTGGATCTGTGATTGTTGATGCAAAAAACATCAACTTTTTCTGCACAAATATTTCTGAACCATTCTAATTCTTCGTTAATCATAAATATTACTTTTCGGGTTTCAAAGTACATTTTAATGTAAAAATTAGGGAATAAATTGTGAAAGAAAGCAAGTTTGAAAGTTCCCCAATCTCACCGAAACTCGTCGAAATATAACCTAAATAAATTTACATCTTGAAATGGGTAAAGCCAAATGAGTTGGTAAATCGTAAACTAGGTCACAATTAGTGGTGTCGAAATATAAAATTAAGGGAGTCAGAGACTTACTAGGAATTGGGGGTTCTTGGTCACTCCTTCAACCAAAGATCGAGTACCAAAGTTGAAGGAATGCAAGTGCAGCTTCAGGATAATCATTCCCGTGGTTACTACAAAATTTGTAAATTCAGTTATTAACATCTTAACATTACCGGTGCCGATATCGATGAGTTATGGGTTGACATCTTCAACGCCGCTAGTGAATGAGCACATACCTCAGATTATGAACCCTGGCAGCTTAGATATTCGGATTATTTTGATCCCTATTCCAAGATTCCAACTCTTAAAAGAAGTGTCTCAAAAAATAAACAAGCAGGCCCAAGAAAGGATTTTACCCACCAACAATTAAGCCCAACACCCGTCTTCAAGCTAAGTTCAATACTCCACACATAAATAAGCATGAGCTTATGAATATACCTGCGCTGAAATTTATGCAAGAAGAACTAGATGATATTGATTAGCTCTATATTTGAATCATGTGTTATTGATCCTTGTTTTTAAGCCACATATTTAGACAGTGCTTTTAATATTTCCTTGAACATCTTTTTTTTGTCCCCCCCCATCCGTTAGCCCAACAATTGTTTTTCCCGGTATATTTTCACCTTTCAAAAATAATAAACATTTTAATACATCATATTTCTAAAAGTATCACTCATATATAATGCAGATAACTTACTTTATTATTTATTTAATATTACTTTCTATGTCCACCCCGAATGCCCTCATTTTCCGTCCACCCTGAATGTCCCCAATTTGCTATTTTGGGTGTTTACTCTAAAAATATTAATTTTTTTCAGTAAAAGGACCCACATACGACCCACCATTCACTAGTAATATAAATTATAAGTACTAATTACGCATTAATTAATAATAATTCTTAATTCACTCACCCCAAAGTCAATAAAGACTTTTTATTCATCTCAATAGCCACATCTTGAAACGTCTAGCACAAATATTTACCAAACAATAAAAACCTACAAAGTAAAAAATTAGGGGGGGGTGTTAATTAAAGGAGGATTAAACCCCTACTTAGGGTAAATTAACGTTGGTGTTGGTGTACGTATCCCTAGCAGTTGAGGGTTAAGAGTGATTTTTATTTTAGGCAATTTATAGTGTGCACTCGGATGCACCTAAAGATATGGTGCACCCACATACAAATATAAACAAAAACATATACAATTAAGAGTAAAAATGTATACAATTTAGATGTTAATTTTTTTAATGAAAAATTGTATATAATATTCAATAAAATGTTAGACACATATGGATGATAATTTTTTTAATGAAAAATTAATGTGAAAAAAGTATACAATTATTACAAAACAGTATACAAAATAGAATAAAAAGGTATACACATATGGGTGCACTCTTGCACCAGGGTGCACCCAATATACACTCTTTATTTTATTGTGAAATCAGTTTTATGCTATTTTTTGAGATAAATATAAAAATAAAATAAATCAAAATTCACCAAAACAGAAAACAAATAAATAACATTCCATAACAAAATAATGTAACTTATACACCAATTACACAAAAACATTTCTAATTTTATTAATTACACTTCAAATATTTTGGACAAAATAGTTCTATAAAATAAATACTTCCTCCGTCCCATTGATAAGTGTTCATTTTATCATTTTAGTCCATCCTAATATAAAGTATTCATTTCTTTTTTGACTTAATGTGACACATAAGGCGGACATGAAGAAGGCCCAGGGGGCACAGGACCCCCTAAATTTTAAAAAAAAAAAGTAGGGGTATAATAGTAATTTTATAAATAAAATTTAATTAATTAAAAAATATATTTAATTTATAATAATAAGTTAATAACCCATCTTTGATCTTGCCCCTATCTTTCTTTCTGCTGCCCCTTCGACAACTCCCCTTCCCTCCCTCACTTCTCCTTCTTCCTCCCACAATCCCACCGATATTCACCCCACTCCCCTATCATTAATTTCTCAATTTGTTTTCCTCATCTCTCTTCTCTTTTTTAAGTTATTATTTTAAATTGTTAATCTAAATTTATTATGCATTTTTATATGAAATGTAATATTATTATATTAGAAATTAGGGCTTTTATTTCTAATGTATTGTCATAAATTTGAAAACTGTTAAATTAAATTTGTTATGCTATTCTTAAATAAAATGTAATACTATTATATTTAGAAATTAGGGCTTTTATTTAATATATGGGTTTGGAATAATTTATTTTTTAAGAGAAGTTTTATTTAAATATATTGTTGTAAATTTTGTTAAATTAAATTCTTACATGGAATATAATATTGTTATATTTAAAAATTAGGACTTTTATTTAGTGGAGATTGGAATAATTTATTTTTGTTAAGGGAAATTTTATTTAAATTTGAATAGGTTGAGGAAGAATTACGACTTTAAATTTAAAGGGTAAACTAAATGAGAGAATATAAAGGGAGACTTAGGGCTCATTTTTATGCAAATTTTTTCTATTATTTAATTTTTAATGTAATTCTGTTTAATATATAATGGAACGATATTATAAAAAGACTACAACTATTGTTGAAACATCATCTTTCACGGTGAATGCTCCAGCTCCTAATGTGCAACCTCAACAACCATCAAGCCAAGATGTCAATATTGTGGTTGATTTCGAAAATCTTCCTAGTGACCTGGACTACGACCCAAAATAAAAAGTTATCCGCCTAATTTGATTGAACAGGTTCGTAGATTTTACCTTTTAAAAGGTCCATGTCAACCACGCCAACATAATTTTCCTCAAGTAATGGATGGAGATAGAAAACGTAAATTTGTTGCCACTTGGTTTGATGATTATGGTGATTTGATGGAGTATAGTATTGCAAAACATGTTGTATTTTGCTTGTATTGTTATCTTTTCTCTACGGGTCGTACTGAAAAAGGGCATGATGCTTTTGTAACTGAAGATTTTAATGCATGGCATAAGAAAGAAAGAGTAATTTCTCATATTGGGGATACTAATAGTGATCATAACAGATGCAAATGGGCTTGTCGTGATCTGATGAATCAATCACAACACATTGAAGTGTCTTTTCTAAGATTTTTGAACAATCAAAGAATGAGTATCGTTGTAGATTGAATGCATCAATTATTTGCTTGTGTTTTCTTATAATGCAAGGATTAGCCTTTCGAGGACATGATGAGTCTGAAGATTCAGTGAATTGGGGAAATTTTTTGGAGCTTCTAAAAGTTATTGCTTCATGTAATGAAGAAATAAATAGTGTTGTGCTACATAATACTCCCGAAAATCTCAAGCTTACATCTCCTAGAATTCAAAAGGATATTTTTAAAGCAGCTGCAGTTGAGACAATTAATGCTATCATCAGTGACATTGGTAGTGATTTTTTTTTCAGTATGGTTGATGAATGCCGAGACATATCAATGAAAGAGAAAATGGGAATAGTCATACGTTATGTGAATACCAGTGGATATGTTATTGAACGTTTTCTTGGTCTCGTTCATGTTAGTGATACAACTGCAGTTTCACTTGAGGAAGGTATTGAGTCATTGTTCTCTACGTATGGCTTGAGTGTTTCTAGTTTGAGAGGTCAGGGTTATGACTGAGCAAGCAATATGAGGGGTGAATTTAAGGGTTTAAAGAGTTTGATATTAAGGAAGAATTCTACAGCTTATTATGTTCATTGTTTTGCTCATCAACTCCAATTAACACTTTTTACTGTTGTAAAAAAACATACTCCCTCCGTCCCAAAGATATTGACACACTTTCTTTTTTGGGTTGTCCCACAGAAATTGACATATTTCCTTTAAAGAATATGGGGCCCACGTAAAAATAATTTATTTATTTACATGGACCCACACAAACATCACACTCACTACTAATACAACTACCCACTACACATTAAATATTATTTCTCTCACTTCACTTTACATTAAATTATTATACTCCTTAATCTCCGTGCCCAAAAAAAATGTGTCAATATCTCCGGGACGGAGGGAGTACAAGTGTTGGTTCCTTTTTTAATACTATTAATCGTTGTGTAATGTTGTTGGAGCTTCTTGTAAGCGAAGAGATATCCTTAGAGATAAACAAATAGAAATGGTCGTAAAAGGGATTGCAAATGATAAAATCAAGACTGGAAAATGACTAAATCAAGAAATGGAAATCAAGCGACCAGGAGATACACGTTGGAGTTCTCATTATGGTACTCTCATAAACTTGTTGTCTTTATTTGCTTATGTGGTTTATGTTCTTGAGAATGTTGGGAAGAATGAAAATGATGATTTACAAAGAGCTGAAGCTTTAGATTTGCTAGATATTGTAACTCAGTTTGAGTTTGTCTTTTTGCTACATCTTATGAAAAAGGTTTTGGGAATTACACATGAATTATCACAAGTTCTACAAAGAAAAGATCAAGATATTGTCAATGCAATGAATCTTGTGAAAGCATCGAAAGCTCGCTTGCAGAAAATGAGATATGATGGTTGGATGTCTTTGTTAAATGATGTTTTAAATTTTTGTGGTAAACATGACATACCTTTACTAATCATGGAAGAATTCTATTCACCTAGAGGAAGATCAAGACAAAGAGTTGAAAGAACAACCAATCTTCACCATTATCAAGTTGAGATATTCTTTACTATGATAGACATGCAAGCTCAAGAGCTAAATAACCACTTTGATGAAGTGAACACTGAGTTGCTTTTATGCATAGAGTGCTTTGATCCAAGAGACTCATTTGCTATGTTTGACAAAAGCAAGCTACTTCATCTTGCAGAATTTTATCCATCTGAGTTTTCTATTGTTGCTCTATATGAACTTGAATGTCAACTTGAGAACTTTATATTTGATGTTCGTTTGGATGGAAGCTTCTCAGAAATCAAGGGAATAGAAGAACTTTCTCAAAAGATGGTCGCTACAAGAAAGCACATTGTTTTTTCATTAGTTTATCTACTAATCAAATTGTCATTGATCTTACTAGTTGCTACTGGCACAGTGGAAAGAGCTTTTTTGGCAATGAAAATCATCAAGAGTTCACTTCGCAATCGAATGAGCGATGGATTATTAAATGATTGTTTGATAGCAAATATAGAAAAAGAGGTATTTCAAAGTATTAGCAATGAAGCAATTATGCTGAGGTTTCAAAATATGAAGAATAGAAGAGAGATGTTGTGATTGTGTTATGTTTTCTATTTATTATGTTGGGTACTGGAATTATTTATTTTGAATATTTTCTTGTTATGATATAATATATTGATTTTGTCAAATTTATTATATTTTATAATATTTTATATTTATTTTTTATATAATATTTTCTTTGCTAATTGGGTCCCCCCTGAGTCGAATTCCTGTGTCCGCCACTGGACGAAGCTAGCCAAGTCTGAAATATGGGACCAATTTAGTGGAGGCACAAAAAAGAATGGAGATAAAATATTTTGGAGTCATGAAGCAGCAAGAAGACATTATAATTTAGTGTTGAAGTGTCAGGGCAATGAAGAAGCAAAGAAGTATATAGATGATGCATATGTAAGAGATTTGTTGGCTATTGATACTCTAGTAGCGAATTCTTCAGCACAATCAGAACAAGTTGTCCAAAACAAGGATTTATTTAATATTGTGTTGGATCCAGTCAATGCAGTTACAAAAGGGAGGAAGAAGAGGACAAAGGGCCACTTTGAAAAAAGTAAAAAAAGTAAGCGAAAAACTTTAGAGTTAGCAAAGGAATTTGGATCTAAAACTCCAAATGCACGTTTACTTTAGTTAGCAAAGGAATTTTCCTCCACTTTCTCCACTGTCATTAACAAGGCTATTCTACTTGATTGTTGCTGATGCTACTTGATTGTGATCATGATCAAGAAACTACACCTCTAGTGCGTGTCATGTGTGTGTTTTGATTTTCTTGAATGATGAATATTGATAGTAGTTTATTTCCTTTGTTTGAAGTCACATGAGCTAACTTCTAGTTTAATTCTTAAGATTAGGAGTACTGTTTTAAGAAGTATATGTTTGCTATGTGTTAATGTTACAGTGGAATACAGAAAGTGAGTACTCATGTAGAAGTATATCCACTAACCAGTAAACATTACTATTTTGTTAAATACTTTTTTGAAAAGGGCAAGAGTATATATTTTGGAATTTTATTTTCTTTAAATTTTTTTTTGTCTAAAGAGTAATTATTTGTGTCTCTAAAGAGTAATTCTTGATCAATCTAAAGAGTAATTTTTTTTTGTGTAAAGAGTAATTATTGATATATTTTATCCTTAAATAGTAATTATATTTTCTTTGAAGAGTAATTTATTTTTGTCTAAAGAGTAATTATTGATGTTTGTAAAGAGTAATTATGGACTTATCTAAAGAGTTTTTTTTTTCAAAAGAGTAATTATTTATGTCTCTAAAGAGTAATTATTGACCTATCTAAGAGCAATTATTTTTGTTTAAAGAGTTTTTTTTTGTCAGAAGAGTAATTAGTTATGTTTCTAAAGAGTAATTTTTTATTTATCTAAAGAGAAATTTATTTTTGTTTAAAGAGTAATTTATTTTTGTCTAAAGAGTAATTCTTTATTTTATGTTTCCTTTAAAGAGTAATTTATTTTTGTTTAAAGAGTTTTTTTTTTTGTTAGAAGAGTAATTATTTATGTCTTTAAAGAGTAATTCTTGACTTATCTAAAGAGTAATTTATTTTTGTCTAAAGAGTAATTCTTTATTTTATGTTTTCTTTAAAGAGTAGTTTATTTTTGTCTAAAGAGTAATCTGAAGAGTAATTATTTATGTCAACAATGAGTAATTCTTTATATTTAAAGAGTAAATTTAGATATATTTGAAGAGTAATTTTTTTTTTTGTCTAAAGAGTAATTCTTGAAAATTCATGCCAAATAATAAAATTAATACCCCTCTGGCGGTCTGCTACAGTCAGTACACAAAATTAAAGTTGATAATCAAAGGAGCTAAGAACAAAGATATATAAAGGTGAGATCGAGCACTAAATGCAAAGTGAGAGAGTCCAATGGTGCGGGAGTGATCTTTTCTGGGAGCAGCATACATGGACTAGCAGATTCTGAAGAATCTCAAGCACAAGCATTAGCAACAGATGGTACTGCGTGCAAGGAAATAAACTACTAAACCACCAGCCACCAAGATCACCTTTGGCACCCTTCAAACCTCAACTCCCTTCTTTCCAGCCTCAACATCCAGTCACTCTCCATCCCGAGCCTCACCGGTTCGCCTCCAACCCTCCCCTCCAGCTCCCATAATCTTTGGTACATGCCCTCCTCACTTGGCTGGATCCCAAACCCTCGCCTTTCCTCAACCGGTCTTACTATCACCACCACTGGCTGACATGGCCCAAGCTTCTCCAATTCAACCACTCCCCCTTCCTCTCTTTCTGCATACAGCACTCCCCACCCCGTCGGCGTACCATACTACACTTCCTCCTCCTATGTTTAGCCCTCTGGCACACACTCCTCCGCCACCTCCACCTCCACCCCCTCCTCCAACCCGAGTGGATGACCCCTGTAACCCCCCCAACTTCCACAACCGCCGACCACCCCAGATCCCTAATCTACACTATATTCCTCATGTGGCTCCCGGCCGAGTGGTGATGTCGAGTGAAGGTTAGCAACTGAATGGGACAGCTTGCTGGTGGGTTACTTCACGGGAAGACACCCAGGATATAGAGCTTTGCTTGAAATTACGAACCTATGGAATGTGGAGGTCACTCCTCACTACCATGAATCGGGCTGGATAGTATTCAAGCTCCAGAATGAAGCTGATGTTGAACGCATCCTTCGCGGAGGACCATATGGCGCAAATGGCAGGTTTCTCATGATGATCAAGAGACTTACCCGTAACTTCCAGTTTAGTCATGAGGGCATTTCGCAGGTTCCAGTGTGGGTCCCTCTCTCCCTCTTGAGAGGTGGACAGCTGAGCATCTTAGCTCTTTGGCATCAGCTATCGGAGTCCCTCTTGCAATGGATGAGGTAACAGCGTCTTGTGGTCACATCTCTTTCGTCAGAGTACTAATAGAACTGGATGCAACGAAGCCCTTACCAGAATCAGTTATGGTGGAAACAGAATGGGGTTCTTTCGAACAGAGAGTAGTGTATGACTTCGTCCCTAAATATTGTTCCCACTGCAATTCACTTGGTCATGCGATCAAGATGTGCAGCTTGATGATAAGGGATGAAAACCCATACTATGTCCCAGGGGTAACTAATACCCAGTTCACTATAGTCAGAAGGAAGAGAAACAGGAAGAAAAGAGCAGCTGGGGGTGCTGAGACCTCCAGGGCAAGATATGCCACATCTACTGATACTGAACATCAAGCATAAAAGAAGAACAGGCATGGAGCTGCTAACATGGAAACGGCTACAATTCACAAAGGAAAAGGAAAGGAACTGTGCAAGGATGACTCTTCACTGAACACTTCAAAGCGTCGACAGGAATCCGATGACCTTCTTTGGTCGGAAGACCAGTCCCCATGAGTCTACTATCATGGAATGTGCGTGGGTTAGCTGGCACCACAACCCACAAACACTTGTTCAAGTTGGTACAGGACAGAGATGTAATAGTAGCTGCTCTCTTTGAGACCAGGCTACGCCAGGGAAAGCTTGAAGAAGTGGTGAAGAAAAAGTTAGGAAACTGGTCGTTTGTGCATAATTGTACCCTAGATTCGAGAGGGAGATTACTAGTCATGTGGAATGTTAGTCGAATTTCCCTCGACGAGTTTGTGATACATGAATAGATTGTAACAGCTGTGGCTACTTGTCGTGTTTTATCTTTGAGATTTAATATTTTGTTTGTTTATGCCTCCAACTCGTATATCGATAGAAGGAAGTTGTGGTCACATATGGAAGATATTTTCCACCTTAATCTTCTCACATGGTTAATAGTAGGGGATTTTAACACCACCCTCTGTCGAGAGGAGAGATCCAATTCTACTATAAACCATGGCATGTATGAGTTTGTTGATGCATGAGTGATGGGCCTCCAAGATGTAGCCTCTAGAGGACGTTACTACACTTGGTCTAATGGTACTTATTGGAGCAAGCTGGATAGAGTGATGAACTGTCAGGAGTGGAGAAGTAAAGGTTGGCAACTAGAATCGGAGTATCTCCAACAGGGCTCAGCATCGGACCACTGCCCAGTTATTACTTCGTTCATCTTTCAGGCAACTCACATTGTCAAACCCTTCAGATTTCTTAATATGTGGACAGGGCATGAAAACTTTACTCAATTAGAGGGGGCAAACTGGACACAACAGTGCCGAGGTACAAAGCAGTACATACTGACTCAGAAACTCAAAGTATTGAAACCTCAGCTCAGACTTCTCAACAAAAAAACTTCATGCATAGACTTAAAAGGGCTACGATGGAGTTAGAATCCATGCAGAGAGATTGTTGACTGCCTCACAAGATGCAAGGAAGTGGGAAGCTATGAAAGTCAAAATGGATGAGGTAAATACACTGGCGAATTATGACTCAAGCTTCATCCAACAACTCTTGAAGAATAAATACATTATCACCCAAGACAAAAATACGGCATACTTCCATTCGATTGTCAAAAGAAATAGCAAGAGAAACTTCATCACAACAATGTACAATGAGAATGGCCCTTCCACTAGCAGAGAAGACATGGTTGACAAATTACTTGGATTTTACAATGAGCTATTGGGTACAGAGGGAGAGGCCACTGGGATAGTTGATTCAGCGACTGTAGTACTATGCCGCGTGTTGGGACAAGAGGCATCTACAGCTCTAATTCAACCTTTGACTGATAGTGAAGTTTTCCTAGCTCTCAAAAGTATTGATAAGAATAAAGCACCAGGCCCAGATGGATACACAGCGGGGTTCTTCATTCATGCTGGGATATTGTAGGTCCAGACGTCACCGAAGCTATACAGGAGTTTTCAGACACAGCAAACTGCTAAAACAGGTAAATGCCATATTTGTCTCTCTAATTTCGAAAAAGAACTTTGAAACTTCAATTGAGGACTTCAGGCTGATCTCCTGCTGCAATACTGTGTATAAGATCATTTCCAAAATAATAACACGTAGGCTGAAGGAATGCCTTTCGGATATTATTGATGAAGCTCAATCGGGATTTGTGAAGGGGAGAAAGATAAGAGATAGTATCATGCTAGCTCAGGAACTCTTCCTGAGATATGGTCGTAAAGCTATTTCTTCAAAAATAACACTGAAGGTGGATATAAAGAAAGCATATGATTCTATAAATTAGAAATTCCTAACAAACCTGCTTACGGAACTCCGATTTCCTCAATTGTTTGTCAACTGGATCACTCAGTGTATCTCCACCCCCTCATACTCCCTTCTCATTAATGGTGAACCCGAGGGATTCTTCAAAGGGAAAAGGGGACTCAGGCAGGGGGACCCTATGTCATCCTTACTATTTGTCATTTGCATGGAATATGTGTCTCGTTTGATTAAGAAGGAGATTGTGGAGGGCAAGCTGAGGTACCACTCAAAATTCTGTGCAAGAAATAGAGTCACACACCTCGCATTTGCAGATGATCTGTTGATAGTAGCACATGGTGATAAAAGGTCAGCAGAAGCTGTACGAAAAGTTCTTGATGTAATGGCACTATCCTCCGGACTACGAGTCAACACCCACAAATCCAGCCTCTTTGCAGTGGGGGTCTCTAACAATATCCTCAATGATATCAAGGAAGTATTCACATTCCCTCTGGCACAACTTCCAATCAAGTACTTAGGGGTCCTGATCAACAGCAAAAGGCAATCAACGGAGCAATTTAACCCACTTATGGAAGCAGTAACGGACTACATTTCTAAGTGGTCCTCCAAACTATTGTCGTTCACTGGTAGGCTGGAAGTGATTACATTTGGTATCTACAGAATACTAACATTCTGGCTCTCAATGGTTAGTATTCCTACATCAGTACTGAGTAGGGTAGAAAGAATCATCAGACACTTTATCTGGGGTTCGAAGCACAGTCTCGTAGCATGGACTGACATTACTCAACCTAAGGAAATTGGAGGATTGGGACTTAGAGACCTGAAGAGATGGAATACAACCCTATTAGCATCAGCTGCTTGGGACATCTATAAGAAAGCTGACTCCCTATGGGATCAGATGGATTCACTCCGTTTACATCAAATCCAATTCGATGGTCTGCTATACCCCGGGACAGCAAGCCTCATACTGTTGGAAAATGATGATTATGATCAGAGACAACATACTAGAAGGGGTTAGAGAAGGAGATGAAATACAGGAGTGGGATAACAGGATGAAAGCTTGCCTCGAGCAGGGGAAATTCCAAAGCAGGAAAATGTATGAAGAATTGAGCAAGGGAGTCGATAAACCAAGGTCATTTGTTTTCATAAATATATGGAATAGAGCCATAATAAGGAAGCATAGCTTCCGGCTATGGCTATTGCATAGACAAACACTTTTGACCAAGGACAGATTGTAGGGAGATATAGAAGACAGGGATTGTGGTTTCTGCATAGGGAAACAAGAAACTCAAAGCCACCTCTTCTTTGAGTGCACCTTTACTAAACTTATCTTGGACTATCTTAAGACCCGAATAGGATTGATGGCGAGCCCAAGATCTGCTGCAGATGCACTTCGAAAAATCTACAGGCTAATGCAGGAAAACAAGAAAGAGAGAAAGTTGTACTTGATCACCATGGCAGTTTTTGTCAGCCAGATTTGATTGGAAAGGAACAAGCAAATGCATGGAGAACATATGAGGACACACACTGACATCGCAGAAAGCATGGAATACAATATTGTGTATCTCTTCTTGAATTATAACTCTAGTACTAGGTAATCACACCTGGGAGGGATTAGAAGTTTTTTTTCCAATTGTAAGGCAATGGCGTAAGCAATTGTAACCGATGTTTCTGAAATATAATTTATCAATTTCAGTAAGAACAAAGATATAAAATAGGAGCACTCACATAACTCGAAGACATAATACTAGACTCACAACCGCCCACATTAGGCAGTTGACTGTGTGATCAGTGTCCTAAAACACGTATCAGGTGCTCAAATATAATAGGATACCTCTTGGGCTAGTCTCTGTGTAATCATATATAATATAATCTAATGTTTAAGATGAAAATAAAAGATGAATTTGTATTTAGGTGAGTGCATTCATTGAGTGATGCCTGGATCCTGCATAAACGAACATTAAAATCTTGGTATAAGAATTGCCATTAAGATAACATTTCAAATCTTGGTTAATGATATGGTAACTAAAATGTCTTTCTTGTTTCATTTTCGGTGGTATAACAATTGCCATTAGCAAACCATCGATCATTTGGAAGCTTTCCTCTTCCTCTTCCCAAGTTTTCTTTTTTCAAGTTCCTTCAATTCTTTAGCTGCCACTCTTTTTTTTCTCAGCAAATTTCAATGCATTTTTCTTCTTTTTCTGAGCAATTTGTTGAAGTAAAGCTGGCTTTTTCCTATAAATTGTGTGGTTTCTTCAATAATTAAACCCCGATTTTCATTCAACTTTGACAATAGCATGCCAATACAAATTTCAGCCCTCATAACCAATCGAATCCCGACCTTAATCAAAATAAAAGAGGAAAGAGAAAAAGGTTATATGAAATACAAATAGGTCACAATGCTATAAGTTTCATAACCATATAAAAAATTATAATACCTTGTTCATGTCTGGTGATGTGTAAAGCATGCCATTAAAATGTTTTATGTGGTGCATCATATACACACCACAATCATTATCAATTCTTGATGTTGTCCATCGGAGTACAACATTTTCAAACTCATAACTGGATATATCAGAAAATTTGGGATGATTTTTTTTCCCAAGTACTTAATCATCATATCTTTCTACACATTGAAAATAATAGAAAGACAAATTAGAATAAGATATAAATGACAACAACAAAATTGAATAACAAAAGAAAATTACCAATACTGTAGCAGCTCCAAAGTAATATTCTTTTTTTGTAGAATCATATCTTCGGTTGTCTAGATATCGAACTTTTGAATCTACAAAATTAATAACAACAGCAGAATAATGAGTATTCAAACCCATTGGAATGAATATCTACAACAGCAAAACAATAGAAAATATTAAAAAATAAATTGTCAAATAATTAAATTAAAGGAAAAACAAGTGAATAATGCATATTTGTGACTCAATATGTAAACAAACTGAATAGGAGATGAGGAGAAAAGCGTTATCATATTTCAAATGTAACAAGCTTGATGATGGGAGGAATGTCGTGTGTTGACATCAACAAGTAGGAATGTTTGGACAGCTGTAGTATATCCATAATATGTGAATCTCCAACTCAAGATTTTCTAGGTCACAGGATCAAAAAGTGGTAGAAATTCAAGAGCATTTTACCAGGTTTGAAGAAAGTAAAAAAAGTATTCTAGAGAGCATGCGTAGCAAAAGAAAGAAATTGAGAACTGTAATTCATCGAAAACAAAATTATATAAAATGAATAGGCAAACCGACAACCATTTTTCAGATCAAAATCTACAAATCTAAGAGAAAATCGAAAAACCAAGAAATTAAAGAGGGAGTAATTGAAACAACATTTATAATCACATTAAAAAACCAGAAATGCAGCACCTTTTCGGAGATATGCTCCAACTTATATTGATATACAAACTCTCACATTTTAGTAGAATGAACTAATGATCTTTGATAAGAACATACGATTTGTGCAGAGAGCAGTGTATCATTTGTAGAAGACAACCAATGATTCCAAGTTGCTTCAAAATTTTCATATGTTTTTGAAATATTTAGAAACTTGACCATCCATTATCTGTCGTAGCAAAGTCTAACAAAAAATAAAAACACACACACATAAATAATTATTAGAAGAAGTTATACAAATTTGATAAATAAAAATACTGAATTTAACTTACGCTATGTTCAAGGTCAAAAACAAAATGACTTCTATTCCCATCAAGACCAGAGTCTTGATTTACTTCTAGAAACCATGCAGTAAGAAATGGTTAATGTATTTGGCAGTTACGATTCATTGATAGGATATTATCTTTCTCCATATAAAGATAAATGCCATTTTGATCGAACCGTTATCTAATAATGTAAAAAATGTCAGTAAGAATATAAGGTATGTAATAAAAAAACGATGAAGTTGTAACAACAAATTTTGTATTTATAATAAAATAAATACAAATTAGGTACAAAGATAATTTCTTGATGGATTTAATTTGGAGAATATGTAAGCGGGTTACAATCTCAATCAATCCTCTAATTCTTCTCTCGAACTAATTTGGCCTTGACTTGAATTTAACTTGACTTCTTTGACTTGGCTTGTATGCTGACTGTGTTGACAGCGTATGTGTTGAGTTAGATCTTCAAGTAAAGCTTGTCCAAACTCGAGTGTGTAGTCTTGAACGTTGATCCTGAGGCGTTGAACCTTTGTTCGGATTGAACGTTGACTGGAGAGCTTTCCACGAAGAAAGTCGAAGAACTTGATGTGAAGAACGCTTGATCTGGGGGGCTTGGCACCTTAATCCCGGATTGGAGGTCGTTCTTGACTTGAAGCTTGCTTGAAGATGTTCTTGAACTTATTCTTCGCTTGGAGCTTGAAGACTTGAAGATTGCTTGAAGATCTTCGACTTGTTCTTCGCTTGAAGCTTTGAAAACTTGAAGATCTTCGACTTGTTCTTCACTTGAAGCTTTGAAGACTTGAAGATGAAGGCTTGAAGATCGTTCTTCACTTGTTCTTCACTTGAAGATCTTGAGGACTTGAAGATCGTTCTTCACTTGTTCTTCGCTTGAAGCTTGAAGACTTGAAGATCGTTCTTCACTTGTTCTTCACTTGAAGATCTTGAGAGAGTTTTACTCGTGTTCTCGATCTCTTCAAGAGCGTCGTCTTCGAGTGCTTCAATGTGTGTGTAAATGAATGGAGGAGACCCATTTGTATAGGTGAGAGGTGAAGTCCAGGGCTATTTGGGTCTTACTCTACGGGCTTGGGCCTCCAATCTGACTGGACTGTAATCAGGCCTATTTTATTTTGGCCTAATTTCATTTGTGTGGGCTTATTTGACTTAAGTTAGGTCTCATTTGACTTGTGCTTACTTGACTTGGGTCAGGCCTCATTTAATTTAAGCCCTACTTAATTTATTGGGCTCAAATTAATTATCAATTATTTTATTAATTTATTTTAGGAATTAATTTATTTAAATTCCAAAATAAATTAAAATTGGTATTTAATCAAGAAAATTCACGTGTCGCCATTTAATTGGACCGTAAATTTTAATTGCTTACAAATGCCCCCCTTGCGATTTGTTCACGGACACGTTGTCTTGTTGTGAAGGAATCGCAAAAGTTTTGTTTGTTTTTTTTTCAATATTTGTAATTTGGACTCTTAGAATTGAGAGATTACATTATACATCAAATAAAGTAAAAATTTTTCTTGGCCCAATTCTTTATTTTCAAGTGGCCCAATTTATCATCTTGGCCCAATTCAACTTCTTCTCGCTCAAATTCGAGATCATGAGAGATAATAAATATGGAGCAGATTTGCTTCTTGTTCACCAGACGATTTTGCAAATCTTACTCAAATCAATCAATTTTATTTGTAATAAAAGAAATCTCTTAAATTTTCCATATTTGTTGGAGTCTCCTCACTATATAATAAAAAAGCTCGGTGCATTTGATTTCTTCATCCCAGAAAGTAAGAATTAATTGAAATTCTTGTTTCCTTCCTTCAATATATATATTTTTTTCATCTAATGCATCCTCTCTTCCATTGCAGATTTTCCTTGGGAGATCATTGCCCTATAAGATCTCGATGCTTTGGACTGATGGTATAAAGAAATGGAGGCAGTCACGATGGGCTCCAATAACACGTCGTGATTGGTGGCACAACAACGGCCGTAAGGTGGAGTTTGAGTGGCAACTGATGTGGATCCCAACGACGATGGCGACAACAATGGCGGGTGATGATCGGCTTTGGGCTGATGGCACAAAGAAATGAAGGCAGTCACGATGTTCTCCGATAACACATCGTGATTGGTGGTGCAACAACTACCTCGAGGTGGTGGACATTGAGCGGCAACTGATGTGGATCTAGCCTATGACGGCGGCATGGGCATATCCTGCTGTGGTTGAAGCTTCTTCCGGTGAGAAGATGGCTGCAAACATGAGGCGGAAGGGTCAAAGACTTGAGACTTCCATGATCGGCGGTGAAAGTGTGTTCTTCGGGAACAAGCATCAACACACGGACGGAGATGGGTGGCGGTTTGCATCCCCAAATGTGTCAGTGGCGTCGCGTGGCACGACGGCTTGCGCGGTGGCTTTTGCAGCATCCACGAAAGAGATTTGGTAGTTTTGGCGGAAGATCTGGCCTTGCTGCGCATGCTTGTAGTTCGTGAAATCAGTGGTCGGCTCGACTGATGGTGTGGAGGCAGACGGCCCTATCATGATCGACAGACAGCGGCATTGTGGTGGCCGTTGGTGCTAAAAACCGGCGAGGAGAGTAGCGCGATCTTCAGTGAAAGATGCGACAGATCTGATCGGTGCGGTGAAGTTTACAGCGACGGGAGATTCGGCTTCTCCAATGGGCAAGGGCGATTCAGCGACAACGGTAGGCGGCCGATGAAGATTGCGATCCCAACAGCCCTAACATAGGGATACAACGGAGGGGTGGTGGCATTGAGAAATAGTGGTTCTTCTCCGGCGAAATCCAATGGCAAGAGTGGAAAAGCGGCATCGCGGGTGGTGCGTGGTGGTCACGACTTTGGCGATCGTCTAGATTTGCAGCGGCCGGAGCAGTAATGATGGCATCGCGATGCAGCAGATCTGGAGGAGCAGCAGATCCGACGCAATGGACTCAAGCGTGAGGGAGATGGGTCTTGGGGACACGCCCAGTTCCTTCTGGTTCCAACCGGAAAACCGAACCGGCGGTTTATGAACTGGCCATTTGGAACCGAAACCGTAATTTATACGATTCCAAAAGTCAGAAAACCAAAACTGCCAGTTTACCCGCCGGTTCACAAAAAAACCGCCGATTTTCTGTATTTTTGTTTTTTTTTTTTAATTTTGAAATTAACGGTCGAGATTAAATGACCGTTTGAAATGAACGGATGGATCAAAACTAGCCTTTGAGGCTGAACCGGCGGTTCCGGTTCACGCCCAAACTGGCAGTTTTGGCTCCAAAATTCAAATTTTCACATTTTGAATGGATGCACGTAATTTGCTGCCCGTTGGAGATGAACGGCCGAGATCATCACCTCCCCCACCCCGCTCCGGTTCGGGACCGTGGAACCGGCGGTTCGCCGACCCTTTTTTTTTTAATTTTCAATGGCTTGGATTAATTTATTTGAAATGGATGGTCGGAATCATTTTGCATCCTCTATAAATACCCTTGTTGGGATTCATTTGGGCACACAATAATGCAACATCTCTACTTCTTCTTCTTCTATAAATCTACATCATTCTTGATCCAATTTCCAAAATTTCTATACTACTCTCTCAATTTGTGCTCTAATTTTTTTTTCAAGTCCAAGTTTCATTACTTCATAAGTTCAAATCATTCTCTTAGTTCCAAGTTCCAATTCCAAATTTCCAACTTCCAAGTTTCTTAGATTAGTGTTAGTTTCATAATTTTCATTCTCACTTCTTATTTCATACTTACTACTTACTAGTTTCTAGTTACTTGTTAGTTTACTACTTTACTTCTTCACTTCTTCTATTACTACACTACAAAAAAAATCCAAAAAAAATGCCAAGGAGGAGAGGTTCTTCTTCTTCCGGTGCCGTTCTTCCTCACAATCTTCTAGAGAAAAAAACATTGACAACGTAGACAATTGTCCACCACCGGCTCCGTCACCAAATCAACAATTTCCATCGCCACCACTACATCATAATTTTCCTCCGGATATTTCTACCCACCCTCATTTCTATGATTTAAATTATAGAAATATACTTGGAGATGATATCGAGTCCGACGGCGACGAAGATGATGTTCAAATTCAAAGACAACAAAATGAGAAAGGGAGCCAACCAAGTTCAGGTGGAGAAGGTGGAAGTGGAGTCGGAGTCGAAGTAGGAGGCGGAGGTGGAGCATCACCCGGAGCAACAAGTCAAAGTTCTCAACAAAATCTATGTTCGGATATATTCACCATTCACTTCAAGAAACAAGCTCCTGAAAATTTATCAAATTATAAAGTAAGTTGCAACTATTGTGGTACCAATTATAAATTCAAGCATGGTGGAGGATATGGAACTTTCATCAAGCATTTGCAAAAGAAGCATCTAGATAAGATTGGCAAGCAACAAATTAAACGCAATTAGGAAGAGGCTTCACGGGGTCTTCGTCGGGAGGAGAATGAGGTTCTTCGGGAGGTAATGCTCTTTTTAAATTTAATGAGCCAAATTATTTGAGATATTATCTTAAACTTATGTGCACCAAACATTTGTCTTTCAACTTTGCGGAAAATAATTTTTTTCAGAATTGGATAGATCTCACTTTAAATCCTCAAGCTCCACCATTGCATCGTAATAAATGTACAAATGATCTTATAAGAGTTGTTTTGGAGTATAAATTAGTTTTAAAGTAAATTTTAACAAATTTACCTCATAAAGTTTCTATATGTTCGGATATTTGGAGTGATGCTTGGCAACGTGCGGATTATATGGGTATTACTTGTCATTGGATTGATAGTTCATGGACTATGCAAAAATGATTAATTGCTTATAGAGCTTTTGATGTTCCACATACCGCCGTAAATATTGCTCACAAAATTAATACTATTTTGCAAGAGTATAATTTGTCCACAAAATTTTTTATAATTTCATTTGATAATGCTAGTGCTAATACGGTTAGTTTAGAAACTCTTATTAATATTTGTAAACTATCAATTGGTGGTAGGTTTTTTCATGTTAGATGTATTTGTCATATATTGAATTTATGTGTTCAAGATGCTTTACATTCGTTGAAAGAACATATTAGTCCTATTAAAGATGCTATATGGTATATAATGAGAAATCCCTCCGTGACAAAAAGATGAAAAAGATATTGTCAATCTATTAATATTCATCCTAAAAAATTTCCTTTGGATATTTCTATTCGTTGGAATTCAACTTATAAAATATTGCATGCATCTTTTCAATATAGAGAGCATATATGCAATTTTTATGCACTTGAACCCACCGGTCATACTTTATTTACTAATCAATGGGATACATGCACAACTTTATATGACGTTTTGCAAATTTTTAATGAAGCTACCGAAGAATTATCCGGTGTTTATTATCCTACTACTAACATTGTTGTTGATAATTGTGTTAAAATTGTCATTACTTTTAGTGCTAATAAAACAAATCCAATTTTACATGATGCTATTCTTTCAATGAAATTAAAATGGTTAAAGTATTTTTTTAATATTTCGGGCTTGTGTTTACTTGCTAAATTGTTAGACCCACGTATTAGAATGGATGGTTTGGAAGAATTGTTAACACTTTATTATGATCATTTGTATGCTGATTGTGATTTAGACATTAGACAATAAGCTTCTAATCCTAAAGACATAGTAGGTAATACTTATCAACTCTTAAGGGAACTTTTTAGTGAATACAAATAATAATATAGTTCTTCTAGTGATGATCAATCTAGTGGTGATGATAGTAGTGGAAGTGGTGATAGTTCTAGAAAGTATCAAATTTTTGAGAAATTTTATAACTTTTATGATGCTAGATCTCAAAAACGTGCAAGGGCTCAATCTAATCCTTTTCAAGAACTTGATTCTTATTTTACTAACACATTTGAGTTTGAAGAGAACTTTGATATTTTGTGGTGGTGGTCAAGGAGAGTTCAATCCTTTCCTATTTTATCATTAATTGTAAAAGAGGTCTATGCGGCTCCCGCCTCTACCGTCACCGTCGAACAAGCATTTAGCCTTGGTGGCCTTGTTTTGAATCCTCAAAGATCCAATTTAGGTGTTAAAAATTTAGAAAATCTTTGTTTGTTTAATGATTGGTCAAAAGCAGAAGATCGAAGTCAACACAAAGATAATGATTACATGACGGATGAAGACATCAATACGGAAGGAGAGTGAGATTGACATCACCACCTGAGTCCCGACCATCGTCCGACAAGGTAAGTAGAGGTAAGTTACGAGAACTATGTGGGCTTTGATTTTTTTCGGGAATACGTAGGCAATTTAAATTTAAGTTCAAGTTGATATTCAAATTGAAACTTAAATTTAAACTCAAGTCCTTTTTTTTCTTTTTTTCCCCCTTTTATTTTGTGGATTGTAATTTGTGTTATTGAAATTTTTTTAGTGTTATTGTAAATTGAAATTGTAAGATTTTATTGTACATTTGTAATTGTAAATTGTAATGACAATGGACAATTTATTGTTAATATCTTATCATCTTATTCTAGAATTTAGATTATCAATAATCAATTTTTTTAATAAATTATTATGTTTTATAGAATATTATAATTTATCTACTTCAAATCTCAAAATTCAAATGATATTTTTAAAAAATAGATAAAAATTTACAAATGCAAATTAAATTTCAAATTTTGATTTAAGTGTTTCATGATTTTATCAACAAGTTCAATGTCTCAAACTCAAACAATTAAAATTAAATTATTAAACAATTAAAACTGAAAAAAAAATCAAATTTACAAAAAAAAATGGGAACAGGCGGTTCCGGAACCGGAACTGGCGGTTCAAAATCGAACCAAAACCATAAGATGGCCGGTTCGATTCCAGTTCCATATTTCCGGGAACCAGAACTGGCGGTTCCGAACCGTCGTCCATGTCTAGGAATAGCAACGTGGGCTTCAACTCTCTCAAGAATTAATTTTAATTCAAGAATTAATTGCCCCCACATTTGAACTTTACCAGTCAAGGATTTAATTTATACTTTTGGATTTAATAATTAATTGATCTCATAAATTTATTTTGGGTCTTTTAATAAATTAAATCCATAAATTTAAATTATTCTTAAACCCGTACTTCTGAAAATGTTCTTGTTGCTACTATCCATCCACATCCTTCAAGAATTTTGAATTTTAATTTCTCCACTCAAATATGGATTCAACCACCAAATATGGATTCAGCTACCGTCTTCTTCTCATCAACAGTTTTGCTTCTCAACTCCTTTATGCTTCAATTTATTGCTTGTCTCACAAACTTGATGCAAATAGCCTGAATTATGACTGAACTTAGTGGAATGCTAAGCGCTTACGTACCTTTTTAAAGAGAATCAGGTCATAACATAGTTCAAAGGGACATGGTTTGATTTGGATGGGGGGTTGCCGTACAGTTTATACTCATGCGGTCCAGGAGTTCGTTGTACACAGATTATACTCATGTGGACCAGGAGTAACATGCAGTTTAGGCTCGTGCGTCAAGGAGCGTTGTACTTGAATTTGCTGACAGTTAATACTCGTGTCAATGAGTCTTGAATTTTGAACTTGTAGACAGTTTATACTCGTATCAGAGAGTCTTGTGTAGACATTTTTTACTCATGTCGAGGAGTATTGTGTGGACAGTTTTCTCTCGTGTCGAGGAGCTTGCTTGTGAATTTTTTCAAATAATTTAAACTCATATCAAGGAGAATCATGTGTAGATAGTTTTAGCTCATATCAAGGAACGTTTGTATGGACAATTTTTGCTCGTGTCAATGAGCTTTGACTTGAGGGATTTTAGATAGTTTTAACTCCTATTAAGGAGCATTGTGTGGACAGTTTTATCTCATGTCGAGGAGTATTATGGAGACAGTTTTCTCTCATGTCGAGAAGTATTGAGTATTGTGTGGACATTTTTCGCTCGTGCCGAGGAGCTTTGTGTAGAGGGTTTATTCTCTTCCTAATGAGATTTGATTTGATGTGCAGATAGTTTATACTCATATCAAGGAGTAGAGAATTTTTAGATAGTTTAAGCTCGTATCGAAGAGCGTATTGTGCATGTAGACAGTTTAAGCTCGTATCAAAGAGCGTCATTCAGACAATTTTCACTCGTGTCAAGTAGCATCATGCAGGCAGTTTTCGCTTGTGTCAAGGAGCTTTGACTTGAGGATTTTAGAAAGTTTAAACTCATATCAAGGAGCATTGTGCAGACAGTTTTCGCTCGTGGCAAGGAGCTTTGACTTGAGGAGATTTTAGATAGTTTAAGCTCGTATCAAGGAGCGTAATATGGACAGTTTTTGCTTATGTCAATGAGCTTTGCTTGTGGATTTTTAGATAGTTTAAACTCTTATCAAGGAGTTTTTACTTGAAGGATTCTAGATAGTTTAATCTCATATCAAGGAGCATTATATGTGGATAATTTTAGCTTATATCAAGGAGTGTGGCTTGTAGAGAGTTTTAGCTCATATCAAAGAGCGTTGTATGGACAGTTTTCGCTCATGCCGAGGAGCTTTGCATTTGAGTTGGTCAACAGTTCATTGCCCCCAATCTTGGGATGCATCACTTTCTCTTACTTCCACTTCATTTCTATGAATCTTTATGGAAATTGCAGCCTTTGTTTGTAGTTCCTTTTCCACGAGCTCATCTGAAGGCATGTCTTTAAACTCGTAAGAGTCTTGCATAGAGGGTCATTCAACGTCATTTGATGTCAGACTCAACTCCATATCATGAGCTCTTGTAGCCAACTCTTCAAAAGTTTTAGGCTGAACCCCTTGTAATATGTAGCGAAGATTTCATTGCATCCCTTGAATGCACATTTCAATTGCTGAAGCTTCTGACAGCTTTTCTTTGCAATTGAGGCTTAGGCTCCTCCATCTGTTGATGTAATTGATGACATATTCTTCATCACTGATGAATATTTGTTATCTTCATCATGCTAACAGTTCTTCATGTGTTGTAGAAGCGATTGAGGAACACTTCTTCCATTTGCCCCCAACTGTCGATGGAGTTGGCTTCCAAGTTGATATACTAATCGCACGCATTTTCTTTAAGAGAGCGGACAAACTGTCTCACCATATGAACTTCGTAGGTCCCAGCATCATTGCATGTCTCGACGAAATGCGCCACATGCTATCTTGGGTTGCCTTTGCCATCGAATTATTGGAATTTGGGAGGTTAGTAGTCAGTTGGCATCCTCAAGTTGTCAATTCTCTTTGTATATGGCTTCTTGTAGACAACAAGGGATTTTGAGCTCCCTTCAAACTTGTCTTTTATCGTTTCTAAAATGATGTTCTTCAGTTGGTTCACATGAAGCATTTTGTCAGTTGAAATTTGTATTTTTTCTTCAACTGGCTTCTTTTCAAAAGGATGGTGTTTCGCTGATTCTTCTTCCTCGTGCTCATCCCCAACTTGTTTCTCATTTGCATGACTTGTCTCCACATTCTCCATTTTCTTCGTAAGTATGGAGATTTTTACGTCTTGAGCTTCCATATGCTTGTTGAGTCCTTCAATGGCTCTCATCATACTTGCGAGTTGTTCCTCAATGGTCATAGTATTTGTTGTCATCACTGCAGCTACAGGTGAGGCAGATGGCGAGCTTGGCGTTGAACGAGGAGTTGAGCAAGCAGAAACATTTTCACCACTCTTGTCTCCATGCAATGGCTTGTTGAGAGTAATCTACACCATATGGTTTGCCTCTACGAAGCCTTCGGGAATACTTCTTGTAACGACTCTAACCTTTTTAGTTTGCAACTCTGAAGGCTTTGATGCAGCAGGCCTTCGTATCGCAATCTTGAGTGGAGCTATCTTTTGAATCTCTCCAGTTTGCAGCTCTGAATGCTTCAAGGTAGAAGGTCTTCTTATTGCAATCCTGAGATGAGTCATGCTTTGTATCTTCGAGCTTGTAGAGAGAAGAGATGAGAGGTAGAGACTGTCCTACCGGGCGTGCCAAAATTTGTAACAACAAATTTTGTATTTATAATAAAATAAATACAAATTGGGTACAAAGATAATTTCGTGATGGATTTAATTTGGAGAATATGTAAGCGGGTTACAATCTCAATCAATCCTCTGATTCTTCTCTCTAACCAATTTGGCCTTGACTTGAATTTGACTTGACTTCTTTGACTTGGCTTGTATGCTGATTGTGTTGACAGCGTGTGTGTTGAGTTGGATCTTCAAGTGAAGCTTGTCCAAACTCGAGTGTGTAGTCTTGAACGTTGATCCGGAGGCGTTGAACCTTTGTTCGGATTGAACGTTGACTGGAGAGCTTTCCACGAAGAAAGTCGAAGAACTTGATGTGAAGAACGCTTGATCTGGGGGGCTTGGCACCTTAATCCCGGATTGGAGGTCGTTCTTGACTTGAAGCTTGCTTGAAGATGTTCTTGAACTTATTCTTCGCTTGGAGCTTGAAGACTTGAAGATTGCTTGAAGATCTTCGACTTGTTCTTCGCTTGAAGCTTTGAAAACTTGAAGATCTTCGACTTGTTCTTCACTTGAAGCTTTGAAGACTTGAAGATGAAGGCTTGAAGATCGTTCTTCACTTGTTCTTCACTTGTAGATCTTGAGGACTTGAAGATCGTTCTTCACTTGTTCTTCGCTTGAAGATCTTGAGAGAGCTTTACTCGTGTTCTCGATCTCTTCAAGAGCGTCGTTTTCGAGTGCTTCAATGTGTGTGTAAATGAATGGAGGAAATCCCTTTATATAGGTGAGAGGTGAAGTCCAGGGCTATTTGGGTCTTACTCTACGGGCTTGGGCCTCCAATCTGACTGGACTGTAATCAGGCCTATTTTATTTAGGACTAATTTCATTTGTATGGGCTTGTTTGACTTAAGTTATGCCTCATTTGACTTGAGCTTACTTGACTTGGGTCAAGCCTCATTTAATTTAAACCTTACTTAATTTGTTGAGCTCAAATTAATTATCAATTATTTTATTAATTTATTTTAGTAATTAATTTATTTAAATTCCAAAATAAATTAAAATTGATATTTAATCAAGAAAATCCACGTGTCGCCATTTAATTGGATCGTAAATTTTAATTGCTTACAGATGTATCAATGAACAAATACTTACATACAGTTTGTGCCAACAATGTCAATGAAAATAAAATCAAGAACCTCCTTAGAAGTCAGTGGCATACTTGATAGTTGCTTCTTGTATTTAGTCATAAACTTTGAGACATAACCAACTTCAGTGATAACGTTTTCAAAGTCAACACTGTAATTAGTTCTTCTTCTCCGTACAGAATCCATAGCTGCACTTAATTCTTCAACAGAGAAATCTTCAATGTCATCATCTTCATCTAATTCAATCTCTTCATTCACTTTGTTAACATTATAGTTCTCACGAGCTTAATCATAATGGACGCACTGGGAGGGGAAAAGCTTAAAACGAGGTCCATGTGCATCCAATTTCTGAGCCAGCGGATAATTTTTTGCCAAATCATCAATGTACTTGAAAAAATGTTCATCCATGACCAATTCTTGTGAATCTGAAACTCTAGAGTAGAGCTTGAACTATCATTTCCCGCACCCTTCTGCTGAAGCTTTGCCAATTCCACAAGCTTCGTCGACGAAGCATTTGTTTAGGAGTTCATCAGCATCTCTTTGTAGAGAATTACGTATCTCCTGCCATAGAAATTATTACAGAGTAAAATAATCACAAAGAATACATGCACTGAAAAGAATTTAAAACTATTTATCAACGAAAAATGAATATAAAATTAGTTTGGCACACATATACCTTAATGTTGTATGCTTCCTTTACATAAGAGTTACTTCGTTGATGATGCTGCACATAAAATTGAGTAACGTATAAAAAAATGAAAAAAAAAAACAGAATTGCATTTGCAGCAACTGTGATCTCTTAGAAAGAAGATGATGATCCAATAGTTATTTCTTAATAGACAGCAGAGGGATTATTAGTTATTAACTCATAGACCTATTATTCAGCAATGTGTATGTTGAAATAATGTAACCTAATAACATTAAAGGATTACCTCGCGTTGCTCATGACTTCCCATAGCTTCAGAAACAATGAAATCTTTCTCTGTTTTCATCAATCCATTAACTGTTAATTGATAAACACCAACAGACAGTTCTCCCAAGCCATAACCTCCAGCTTCTAACTCTTGTTTACATCTAACAGTCACCTTCTTGTCAGGCCAATGCTTAATCAAAGGTAAGGACATAGGCTTGGGAACTCCCCACCATATCATCCTATGAAAATAAACTATTTGCAACAACAAAACACAACCACCAATGGATCAAGTATGTCGAATCTTAAAATTTTTAACAGACTTACAAAGCTCTTCCAACACAAACTTACACCAATACAATTTGGGTATCATATGTATTGACACTAAAGACTTAAGAACACCCGTCCTAAGTGAACTGTTAGATGCAGGAGCTAGGAATGAAGCAAGAGAATACAAAGCAAATATCCGTTGGAAATCAGAACCTCCCTCAGAAAAATTTTTAATCAGGACATCACGCAACATCCTAACAGAAACATTAGCCTTTATACCAAATTTATCCCTTAGATGTTCAAGATGTGGAGTCATGACATGCCTAGGATAAGTAGTGACATCAACACTCTCATTTCTAGGAATCATCAAGACATCATAAATGTCATCAGCAGTAATAGAAAAGCTATGAAAATTATCCATCGTTAACTTCCTACTATCGTCATTAAAATTCTCAACCAACCATGTGAGCATCTTACGGTTGCCACCTCCAAGCAAACTTAATTGTAACAAACCTCCAAAGCCAATTTCAACATCTTCTTGTTGTTTCTGGTTCAAGGACTTGATAAGAGATACAAGACCCTTTGGCCGGCATTGGCAGGTTAAATACCTGTAAAAAAAAATAGTACAAATATAAGTTTCAGTTAGAAAGGCAAATATCATACCAAATTATTAAAAAGACTTCAAATAAGAAATATTAACTTTGTTGTAGATGTAGTAGGGTTATCCTTTGCTGTAGTTGTAGTAGGATTATCCTTTGTTGTAGATGTAGTAGGATTATCCTTTGCTGTAGATGTAGTAGGATTATCCTTTGTTGTCTTCTTAGACTTTCTCTTTGGAGGCTGAATAAGAATATCACTCTCACTTTCTTGGGGTGGCATCTCAGATTCTGAAAAGAAGTGTAGGATCAAATAAATATTTGCACATTTAGTTTCCTATACCTTGACTCAAGTTTATAGACTAACCTAATTGATTCCATTATGTGAATTACAGCAAGAGCTCCATCCATACTCATAGTACATTAGAAGAAGCAATCAAAGCAAAGAAGAATGCAAGTGAAATCCATAGTTTAGTGACTGTCATATTCACTCACTAACTACTTCTATGCCAATATCTTTATCAAGTCACTCATATATATATATACTACCCAATTCTTGCTACATTACTTCATCTCATATTACTAACTTATATTAGTGATACCTTTCATTAATTAAAGTTAGGTCTAAACTGAAATTTTCTTTTTTCACTAATTACAAATTCATCTTCCAGTGGAGTTGACATATATATACATGCAACTATAATTACAATTAACAAAGAATTTCAACAAGTGATATAATTTATTTATATTTATATTTTAAAATTCAAGTCATACAAAGACAGTATGAAGAAAATCACTTCAATCACATATTCTACATTAATTGATGCTTAATTTCCTAATGTAATGTATATTCTAAGATGCAACGTCATACTATATAACACATTAGAACTGGGGAAGCTCAAGTTGAAGGCGGAATTCATGGATTGGTTTCTTACGAAAAGAAATCTTTCTAGAATCTTAATTATGCTTGGTGTTGTACTCTATGGTCATCTTATTTTAACTAATTAACTGATTAATGAACTCTGTGTTGGCTCTGGATAAGGCTTACCCGCTGCGCGATGCTGAAGAAGTTTCCGCGAGGCGGCAACGGTGGAGCCCGCAGTGTGGTGGCCGGAGCAGCGAAAAGGACAACCACCCAGGGGAGAGAGAGCGAGAATGGCGTGAGCAGGAGAGAGTGGGAATGGCGTGACAATGAACTGTTCATGTGAACCCTAGATGAATTGTTTTTTTTCTTTAAATATTCCGGGTCGGGTTGATAATACGGGTAGGGTCGGGTTTGGGCGCACGGGTCTAAATCCGTGCGCCAGGAAACACAGGAGCTTTTGCCATATACTAATAGTGGTAAGCGGTAACCCTAGGCCCATAACACTTAGGCCCGCTAAGCATAATCAAAATAGTAATTAAAGGACAAATAAGCAAAACAACAGTAGATAGAAGCCAAGCCCACTCTAAGCCTCGTTGTTCCTGCGACGACGTCGGTAAACCAGCAAGGGTCTCGGTTCTTCATGCTCAAACGCCCACTCAGCCCGCTGCACCATATCACATCCTACTCCCACGGTTGAAATTATCAGCCAACCATGCCATGAGAGTCAAATTAATGCATTTATCAACTTTCAACTCCAACAAACTACCAAACCCAGTTCTTTGATATCAAACTTTTGCTTTTGATTGAATTTACGCACAACAATTTTAAGCCCATTAGACTCTAAAATACTACAATTGTCACCCATACGTACAATCAAGTGAATAATAAAAATGTTGAGCACCATTTCATGTGTCCACACAAAAACTTAACTAGTTAGTATAGTTTCAAACCACAAATATAATAAACAAAACACAATTAATTCCATCTAATAACCATTGCACAATAGCAACATGTGACTGATCCAAATTCTAACAGCAAACTAAACCAAGTAATGCTCACAATAACCAAAAAATAGACAACATGAATGGAGTATCAGAAAACATGAATGAAGTTGTAGGAATTACAAAAGGTTATCAATGAGAGATTGGAGTATCATAAAACTGTCGCAAAGAATGTAATCATTGTTAATCAAACTGCATAAGAACACCCAAGCAAGTTGGTAACACCATGAGAAATAAATACCATAAGAACACCCAAGAAAGTAAGAAATAGAAACGAAACAACAGAAAACAAGAAGAAAAATCATAAACAAAATGCCCATATCATAAACAAAACACTATGGAGGACATATATATAACATGCAACTCTGATCGAAATTAATATCATAGAAATAAATAGAAATCGATAAGGAAAACTAAAAAATATATTGAAATTCAATGAATCTACACTATTTCTCCACACAGTAGTGTAAAACTCATCTTACCGATTCAATAGCAGCAAGTAATAGATGAAAATGCAAGGGAATCGCAACATGGGAAACAAAACAGAAAATTTTAGAATGGCTCAGGAAGAATCATTGAGTTCAATCGGGAAAAAAAACTCCTGTGAAAAAAGGAGAATCGCTAAGCGCGCACGAATTGAACAGAAAACCCCAAATAACGTTTTGAAGGCAATGACCTGTAATTTTAAAAATTCAAACAATTACAAATGGATTTTGACCCACATTCAGAAATATGCAATGGTCTTTTCAAACAAATCCAGTCCTATGGAATTTATTAAAAAAAAAAAAAGTTCTAACAAAGTGTTTGCCTAGTTTCAATTGTCCACGTGTTCACTCTATTAATTCAATTCACCTACACGCATGTTACTTAGAGTATAAATTTTGCAAATTTGATGAAGGTCAATATTAATTGATAAGGGGAAGAAAAGAGAGAACGTATTAACTGAGATACTCACTTGTTTTTCCGCGGAGTCTGATGCTTTCCTTTATATAATTCAATTATTATAATTAGTATTAGTATTTCCTATTCCTCTCATGCCAATGACGGACAGTTTCTGGTCACAAACTTTTGTCACCAATAGATCCACAATCTTCTCTCTATCATTATCCCTAGCATAAGCGCAATCCGGCACAATCGCAGCGTATCCTGCGACACTTCTCCACTCGATCTGGTTCACAAAAATCTTATGGAAATGAAATTCGACTCGATCTTTGTCCAATTTTCGAATAGCCACTTTCATCATTTTTCCAATCTGGTCTTTCTTCAAGCTGAAAACTCCAGATATGTGCTTCACTCTTGAGCTAAACTCATCCAGAATATCTTCGAACTCAAAAGCCATGGCGTTAAGCTCTCTTAGCCAGATCTGAATTTCTCGGCTTTGGAATTGCTTGTCTTCTGCATCCTCCAACACGGTGGTGAGGGTTTGGGAAAGCTGCTTCACCTGCACCAAAAACCAGCCCAATCACTTTCTGGATTGTATTGTGTAGGGAGAAGGAAACATATTGTGTGAGAAATGGTTTCATTGCTTTCCTTTAATAAGTATAGAAAAATCCTAAACTAGACACATGTCACTATTCTATTGTGTGCATAAAATGAGACAATTAATACTAATAGTAGGTTTTCTTTTGGATCCAATTTTCTATGCACAATCTTGAACTTTTATTATAGAGCCCTTCTCAAATTATGGAAATGCTTCCAACTCGGATTATAAGCGAAATTTTTCACAAATGACAGTGGGTAGGGGGGTGTAACTGAGCCAAGCTTTGACCAAAATGAGTAACATTTTTTAAGAATATAACAAGCTTGAGCTCGGCTCAAGCTCGTTTGCTGAGGCTTGATTTCATTCCCAAACACATTTATAAACATTTCCATGAACATGTTCGTCAACAAAAAACGAACATCTTATTGGTGCCTATATAATTAGGTTCATGAACATTGCAAACAAACCAACCAGATTTCTAAACCAAGACATAATTCTAATGTTAATATTCAAATTTTAATTAACTGTTCACACAGAATGTGTTTATGTTGAAAGACAATCACTCAGAGATATCGACACATTGAAATAAAAAACAGGAAAATAAGAGTAAAATTATGAAAAAGAATGAACGGAAGTTACAGAACCATTAGGGAAAGTGGATCAGTGAGTATGATGCAAGAAAAAATCATCTTTTCTGCACAAATATTTCTGAAAACCATTCTAATTCTTTGTTAATCATAAATGCTAGTATTTCTTTTCTGATTTCAGAGTACATTTAATAAATTGTCAAAGAACGCAAGTTTGAAAGTTCCCAAATTTCATCAAAACTTATCTTCACCGAAACTCGTCGAAATATAACCTAAATAAATCTACATGTTTGAAATGGGTAAAGCCAAATGAGTGCGTAAATCGTAAATAAGGTGACAATTAGAGGTGTCGAAATTGAAAAGCAAGGGAATCAGAGACTTACTAGGAATTTGGGAAGCAAATCATATGGCAATATCCTTCAACCCTAACCCTAAGATTGACGTATTTGGGAAGCAAATTCAGAAAAAAGAAATTCCGCATTCCAAGGAGAAATCAGCGTCGGACTTAGTTGGGAATTGGACTTGGTTGGGACGGGAATTGCTGAAGTGGCATTTTCTCTGATACTTGTTTCAGAGCAAGTGGAAGGATTTTTAATTAGAGATTATTTCAAACCATTATACTCCAAAAATTTACTTACCACACTTATCTTCACACTTTTTATTTTTATCCGTCTCACACTTATCTTTACCACAAAAAAAAATTCACATTAACCAATAACCTCAAAAGTTATCATAATTTCAAAAATATAACTCTCACTCCCAACTAACACATAGTATAACATATTTTATACTTTATTTATTACCTAAAAATATCACAGTAAAAAAGCAACTTTTTTTATCATTTTGGATATCTATACCAAAATACTCATTTCTCTCCTTTTTTTTTCTTTTTTCTCTTTTTTTTTAATAACCAACTGGTCATTCACTATTAATACAATTATTAAAAATATCATCTTCCCTCAAAAGTTAATAAAATTTAGGGAAAATAGATTTTTTCGTCCGCTAACTTTCATTTATTTTGAAATTAGTCCATTAACTTTTTTAATTTTGAAATTAGTCCGTTAATTTTATAACAATTTTGAAATTAGTCCATTAACTTCATAAAATTCAACATTTTGGTCCTTTGACCTACTATGGCAGATCATTTGAATATTTTCACCCCAATTAATCTATATCATATTTTTATTTAACCAATTTTATCTCACTTTTCATTTTTCACTTCCGTATACCAAACAAATAATATTAATCTCATTACTAAAGTGGAGCAAATTTGACTAAATATTTATACTTCCTCCATCCGCTCGAAATATGATCTTTTTTCCATTTTGGTCGTCCGTTCCAAAGAGGGTCACTTCCTTTTTTACACACATGAGATCCACATACACCCACTAATACAATTAACATATGGGATCCCCACTCCCACTAATACAACTACCCACTACACATTAAATAACAATACTTCTTAATCAACGTGCACAAAAGCAAAATGTCCTCTTTCGGGCGGACGGAGAGAGTATAATATAAATTCTTAGTTGAGACTATTTTTTTTAAAATAGTATATATATATATATATATATATATATATATATATATATATATATATATATATATATATATATATATATATATATTTATATATATATATTTTTTTTTTAGAATAACCTGCTAATGATCTGTTGAAACGGACGATTTTGTTGAACTTGGTAAACATGATGGACGATTTTCAAAATTTTCAAATATAATTGACGATTTTCAAAATTCTGCAAATATAATGGACGATTTTCAAAAAGTGAAAAACTTATGGACTAAATTCAAAATTGGACAAAGTTAGCGAACAAAAAAATCTATTTTCCCTAAAATTTATCAAAAAGAAAATTTTCTTAAATTGCATATCTACATTAAAGGTGAAGAACTAGATAATACGAAAGAGTCACTTTTTATATGTCACAAAAAGCCACATAGTGTAAATGTCTCACATAAATCTCTATTAACATTGAAAATTCAAGCTAAAATGTAAACACATGAGGGGGGTTAATTAAAGGATTAACCCCCTACAAAGGGTAAATTAACCGTTAAATCTTGGTGTCGGTGATTTACATACCCCTAACAGTTAAAGTCCATTTTATATTCGTTCCAAATTTTTATTTTAAGTAAATAATTTTGGGCTATTCTGTAGTACACCGGTGCACTTGGCAGTTTATAGGATAAAAATAGGGAGTAGTGTGGTAGTTTTTAAATTTATTTTTAATTATTTTATTTTATTGAGTGGTAAAGATAAAATACAAATACGATCTAACGTCTAAAATTATTTAGGTGCACCAGTGCCCAAGTGAACCGCAGTTAGACTCAATAATTTTAAGAGTTTCATTGTGGTGCATTGGATGATTACGTTAAATTAATTTTTTTTTAATATGATCTCCATCATTTAATTAAATAATATAATTATTTTATTTTAAATAAAAAACTAAGGGTGCACCTGAATCACCTTAATTTTAAAGATAAAGAAATAAACTCGACCATTTCAAAAATAAAAGATACATATAATATAAACTTTGATTAATTAAACTTATTTTCTTTATTTAATCTTCTTGTAAGTTGATTTTGTTTAGAATAGTTAAAAAGATTAAAAATTTACAGCAGGCTCTCTCTACATATATATGAATCCACTCCTCTCGCTGTTCACTTACTCGAATCATACTCTTTTAACCACCCGAATTCTCCACGCTTTTGCAATCAAGAACCGCCTATCTGCCGACCCTTATCACGCAACAAGGATTCTGAGGTATTACGCCATAAACAGCGACCTACTTTCTGCTCGCAACCTGTTCGATGAAACTCCCCAACCAACTGTTTTTCTCTGGAACTCCATCATCCGAGCTTATGCGCGAGCCCATCGCTTTCTTGATGCTTTCCATCTGTTCAAACACATGTTATGCTCTGAAACACCGCCCGACAGCCACACCTTCGCCTGCATTTCTCGAGCTTGCACTGACAGGTTGGACGTGGATGCATTGAGAGTTGTGCATGGGAAAGTGGTTGCTTTTGGTTTAGGGTTGGATGTTGTTTGTAGTAGTGCTCTTGTGAGCTGTTATTCGAAGCTTGATCGAGTTGATGAAGCTGGTTTTGTGTTTCGTGGGATTGAAGAGCCGGATTTGGTGCTGTGGAATGCTATGATCTCGGGTTATGGGAGTTGTGGAGCTTGGTTGAAGGGGATGGAACTGTTTACTAGAATGCTGAACGTGGGAATCCGGCCTGATGGTTATACGATAGTCGGGTTGATTGTTGGTAGTCTAATGAACGGGGGAGAGATGATTCATGCATTTTGTGTAAAATGTGGTTTGGATTTAAGTGATCATGTTGGCAGTGTTCTTGTTAGTATGTATTCAAGGAGTAGGGACATGGAATCGGCATGTAAAGTTTTCGATTGCCTAGTTCAACCCGATTTAGTATCATGGTCCGCGCTGATAGCTGGTTTTTCCCGAGCAGAAAACCATGTAAAAGCTTTGATGATCTTCAGGAAAATGCTCATGACTGGTGAGAGAGTTGATCCTGTTCTTCTTGCAAGTGTACTCGTTTGTTCGGCTCAATTAGCAGTTGTTGAACCAGGCTGTGAGATCCATGGTTATGCTGTGAGGCATGAATGTGCCACTGATGTTACAGTTTCGTCTGCTCTCGTTGACATGTATTCAAAATGTGGATTCTTGGAAATGAGCATTAAAGTTTTTAAAAACATGCCAAGAAGAAATATTGTTTCTTACAACACTGTGATCTCTAGTCTTGGTTTGTATGGACACGGTCATGATGCACTTCAAACTTTTGATGAGATTCTGAAAGAAGGGTTCAGACCCGATGAGACAACGTTCGTTGGCCTCCTTGGCGCGTGTTGTCATTCTGGTCTTGTTAGCGAAGGCCGGGAGTACTTCAGAATGATGACAGAGGTATACGGTATTCAACCAAAAACCGAGCATCATGTTCACATGGTGAAACTTCTTGGGATGGATGGGAAGTTGGAGGAGGCTTATAATCTCATTAAATCCTTGCCAGAACCCACGGATTCTGGCATTTGGGGTGCTCTTTTGTCGTGCTGTGGTGACTATAAAAACTACGACCTGCTCGAGGTCGTAGCTAAGCATCTCTTAGAAAATGAGCCAAGAAATAGCAACTACAGAGTGATGATATCTAATTTATTTGCTGGTGCTGGGAAATGGGAAACTGTGAATCGATTGAGAGCTGAGAATGGCATGTTTAAATGGAAAATTCCTGGAATCAGTTGGATCAGCAATATAAACCATTAATGTAGGCTTACATTTGTAAAATGAGGAATGATTTGTTAATAAATTAATAGCTTACTCTTGGAGTGCCACTTAGAAATGTTAATTCCAATTGCAGGCAGTTTATATTGTTTAATTTATTTCCCTTCATTTAAATAGAAAAAGAAAAATCAGACACCATAAAGTTGTTCTCAAAATGATCATGTGATGTCAAATTTCATTTCGAGGCCTAAATCAGCCTTAATGATCTGAGTTTATACAGCAAACAAAAACTATGACATTAACTTAAGGTACGTTTTATCGCGCTACAGACACCAACGTGCATCATCGACATTTCAGGCATCCCATCAATATCGATATTTTCAACCTTGAATACAGTTCATAAAAGGCTGAACTAGCACGTCATCTTATCATGAAACAACTCCAGGAAATCAAAACCCAGATCAACTCCAGATAAACAAAAACGAAGAATGAAAGATACTATGATTTGCCCTTTTCAAGTTTTTCAATTTCTTCCTGTCGTTTACTTTCTGCTTCTTCGATTTCCCTCGCAGCGTCCTCCTCGTCCTCCTTTTGGTCCTGTGCTTCAAACTCCTTAGCAGCTGCCATTGCTTTCACAACTGGGTCCCGAAGCTCAGAAATTAAACCACCACCAACAGTGTACTCTTTTTCATCCCCAATCAAAAATAGGCGCTGATCAGCTCCAGTTGCCATGGGAACGTCCACTGCCAATAGCTTCATATCGTACTGCACAACATTAATACATTATGCAAACGTAAGATGGAGTAGAAAGTTCCTTCCTATGAATAGCATAACTTCATTATGCATGGTAAAATTAAATTTGAGCTACATAATTTTCATCATAATCTATTACTCCAACAACTTTGTTTCAAGGAATTGGGGTTGACTCCAAAATCAATACTTCCATATTGATACATTTTTTAAAACAGAATGCACAACTCCAGCCAAAAATATATCCCAGCAGAATGAAACACGCATTTTAACAATAGAACACAAACTTGTGCATTGATAATTCGATATAGGTAAGAAAATACTACGACACGCTTGTATTCATTAGATAATCACCAATAGAAACTTCATGAACAAAAAAGAGGATACACTGGAACTGAAAAAAAAAAAGAGAGAGAGAGAAAGAAAACCTGGCCTTTCTTCTTTTTCACTTCAACACTGACAAATCCCTTCCTTTCTGAGCCTTGTATGGGGAATATAAGAAAACATCGTTTGCTTCTTAATGCAGGTGGGAACTGCTTCAGGGTGATGCCCCCTCCGTACATCACATATGCTCGCAAATCTGTTCCTGTGAGTGGCGCACCCATAACCTCAAGAATACCAGCTGATGTATTCAGCTTCCTCATTGCCATTCTATAAACTTTATCTGGATTGATAGTGAATCTCGAGCGAAAGTACAAGCCCTTGACAACAGAAAAAATGGAAAGATGAATACAAGTTGGCTATTCTATTGAAAAAAACTAAAAATTTACCGCATCAATCAGAATGCTAAGCACATGACTGTGGTAGCTTAAAATAATATTCTAGTCCAAATTTGAGATGTATTTGGGAAAGAATAAGATGCAGAAGGGCACCACAATATAATAACTTTATCAGAACAATAGTAAGGTGTCATACTTAAATCATTCACTTCTGTTGTGAAGTTATTCATATAAATTACACAGGTAATTTTTATCCCTACATTTCCCCTTTTCTGTAGAGTAACTTGATCCCATAGTCATCCTGCACAACAAAATCTTTTGAAAATGGGAAATTTGGCAGTTTAGCTCAAGTTCGAAACATACGGAGGCAACTGAATTTCAACATTAACCTTTTACTCAGCCCTGATGCATGGCCCCTATGAGTCAACTTAAGGATGGAGATGGAAGGGAAAGGAAGCGGATAAAGGTGATAAACAAACAATTACATTACAATCAATACAACACAGAACACTGATAGCATCTAATTCCATATTATATTTGTGCTTTATAATTATGAAAATTAAGTAAAATAAGCAAAAAAAGAGGTACCAGAAAAGCAACTTAAAGAACAGCTTTAAGATTATGATAAAGTTGGGGCCATGAGTTTTATCTAGAAAACCATAGCTTCCACCCATAAGCAACTTATTTCTCTTTGGTCTCAAGAATTATAGACAGACATGTCATAAGCATAACCAGAGGCAACTGAATTTCAACATTAACCTTTTACTCAGGAGGCAACTGAAGAGGCAACTGAATTTCAACATTAACCTTTTACTCAGCCCTGATGCATGGCCCCTATGAGTCAACTTAAGGATGGAGATGGAAGGGAAAGGAAGCGGATAACGGTGATAAACAAACAATTAAATTACAATCAATACAACACAGAACACTGATAGCATCTAATTCCATATTATATTTGTGCTTTATAATTATGAAAATTAAGTAAAATAAGCAAAAAAAGAGGTACCAGAAAAGCAACTTAAAGAACAGCTTTAAGATTATGATAAAGTTGGGGCCATGAGTTTTATCTAGAAAATCATAGCTTCCACCCATAAGCAACTTATTTCTCTTTGGTCTCAAGAATTATAGATAGACAAGTCATAAGCATAACCAGAGGCAACTGAATTTCAACATTAACCTTTTACTCAGGAGGCAACTGAAGAGGCAACTGAATTTCAACATTAACCTTTTACTCAGCCCTGATGCATGGCCCCTATGAGTCAACTTAAGGATGGAGATGGAAGGGAAAGGAGCGGATAAAGGTGATAAACAAACAATTACATTACAATCAATACAACACAGAACACTGATAGCATCTAATTCCATATTATATTTGTGCTTTATAATTATGAAAATTAAGTAAAATAAGCAAAAAAAGAGGTACCAGAAAAGCAACTTAAAGAACAGCTTTAAGATTATGATAAAGTTGGGGCCATGAGTTTTATCTAGAAAACCATAGCTTCCACCCATAAACAACTTATTTCTCTTTGGTCTCAAGAATTATAGACAGACAAGTCATAAGCCTAACCAGAGGCCACTTTTTCATCCAATAAGATTAGCAAACCTAATGGTATGCACCAGCAGAATGAGCATCATTAAGGAGATAGACTAAAGTTGAAATACTATTATGCATCCAAAAGTACCCAGCAGTTCTCCTTAGATACCTCAAATATACATTGCAATTTGCAAATGAATGACGAAGCAAACAAATCATCTGAGTAGAAGTGTATACAAGCACATATGTGATGACATAAAATTAATCTAAAAAAGTTCATAACTATAGTCAAAAAGTTTTGAAAAGAAGGGAAGACAATAGACCAAGGTCCTACAAGAAGGGAAGTTAGCCCTTCCAAACAACGTTAAACTACGCTAGAGGACATTACTTGTTGACTGAGGTAAACAATAGCCACCATAAGAGTGGTGAATACCTCTACAATTACGACAGTTACATTACAATCAAACCAATAGAGACAATTCTTAATATTCTAAACCACAAAGATGACTGATATTAATCAGCATTTCGTGCTATAAAGTAAGTAACCCACATATATCCTATGCGCACAACTGCTGAAGAGGCAACCCCATAGCATACAACACAGTCACACGTTACTTCTAACATAAACAGCTTATCAAATATCCCACCAAGATTTCTCTTCTTCACCATCAAACCATTAACCAAAAAACAATACCAAGAAAGACGCTAAAAAGTTTGATTATAAAGCTGTAGGAGCCAACAACTGTAAATAATCAAGGAATAACTCACAGTAAAAGCGACAATGGCTGATGAAAGAGCCAGAAACCCATACTTAGCCATGCCCTCTGAGAATCCAATAAAAGTAGTCGCCACCCCAAACAATACCCTCCATAGCAGAATGCACACCAAAAACCCACCTGCACCCAGAACCACCAGATAATTCCTCCTCCAGAAGGCTTCCATCTGCAATCTCACCGCCTCCTTATACCGCGCAAACGAATTCTTAACAAACTTCCCAGGATTCTTCACGGCTTCTTTAGCAAAATTCTTTGAACCCATCTCACGATTCGTCAATGAAAAGAACCTAAACCCCAAAAAATTCCTACGCGGCAAGAATGCAGAGTGCCGACATAAATTCCCACGAAAACCTGGAAGAGTAGCCGATGACGAAATTTTGCTTCTCTGCGAATTCAATAGCCATGAAGATGACGTAGGGCTTTCGATTACTTTGTGATTGCTCGTTAGAAAATGGGAAATGCCACTACTGGCCGGATTACCACTGGTTGAGGGTTTTGATGCAATTTGGTGAAAAGCCCTGATTATAATAGATCTCGAGGACCAAGGTTTCGCCATGGTGGATCCTTATCTGCAAATCTCCGCTTCTGATGTAGAAATGGATTTAGATTCACGAAATCACAAACTCTAGGAGGAATTGATTGCCAGAAGAAAATCAATCCAACGAAATCGAGTTTACAGGTTAATTTATTATATACACTAGACGATGAAAGTGGAAAGTGGAAAGTGAAGACAAAACAGTGTAAGTTTTTCTTTATTTTTTAAAAAAAATTACAAATTGCAGATTTGTCCAAACTATTAAATTCTGTAATTTGAAAAACTACCGATTACTCCCTTTGACCTATAATATTTGATTTCAACATTTAAATACGAAATTATTAAAAAAATATTTATATTTTTTTTTTCAATTAAATTATTTTTAATATGTGATTTAATTAATTTCTCTTCTATAAAAAAATTAAAAATGTATTCATTATAAATACCCACAAAATTATTTAAATAAAAATATATATAGTATCAATAGTTAATTTAATATGGATGAAAAATATAATTTCATATTATAGTTAAATGTGCTAATGAAGAGTAAAAAATGTAAAATGTTAGTTATAATTAAATTATGATAAAGAAGAATATTAAATTATAATTATATATTTTATAGTATCAGATATTATAATTTAATACGAAGAGTACCCACAAATTTATAATTATATTATATGTCCGATATAATTACATTTTTTATATTAAATTAATTTTGTGAATATTTATAATGAATACATCTTTAATTTTTATAGAGGAGAAATTAATTAAATTATATATTAAAAATAATTTAATTGAAAAGAAGAATATAAATATATTTTTTAATAAATTTATATTTAAATGTTATAATCAAATACTCTATAAGTTAAAGGGGTTAATCGATAATTTTTCAAAACATATGATATACTCCTTCCGTTCCATAATACTTTTCACGTTTACTGTTCCACGTTATTTAAGAAAAGTTGTACTTTTGGACCAACTTTATTGACTTTGGAGGGTATTATAGTACTTTTATGTAATAAATAAGTATAAAGTAATGAGATCTGTGTGAAAAATGAGTGACAAATTTGAAATTAAAGTAACTTTTGAGGTTGTTAGATAAAGTGTTGTTTCTTTTTTTGGGGTGTGAAAGGTTTTGTAAGACAAACAAATTAGGAAAGTATAAAAGGTTTTATGGAATGGATGGAGTATTTAGTAATTTAGACAAACCTCGAGGGGATGTTGGTAATTTTCTTTTTCTTTTTTTTTTTTCTTTTTTAGAATATTGACCCGGAATTCGGTCCACCCTCAGGTCAATATACCATTTATGGCCGAACCAACTCAACCAATTTAATTACTGCGAGGCTTTTTATTCTGGGTTACACGGCCCATCAACTAGGCCCATTAATGCGGCCCAAAAGAGTGTTTAGCCTTTTATATATGGGTTCTAACTTCTACGATTCGAAATTATTGAATCCAAGTCTGCTTTCATGTGATATATAAAATGTGAAGACTAGAGCATTGGTAAAGAATTATAGAAGAAATAAATTTGGTTGCATGCTGTTATTGGATTCTAAACGAATTATAAATACTATCTATATTGAAATTTTTATTTGAATTATTTAATTTGAATATATCGAGTACAAATCTAGTATTGAATTAAAATTATTTATCTATTTCATTTCTTATACAGTGTTGCATATATATATAATCAAGTGCAAAAATGAATCGTATGAAGAGCTCAATATAAGATCGCACACGTTGTAACGTGCAGAATTATATAAAATGTCATATTCAGAATGGCATGTATAGTCGCATGAGATGTGGCTTCGTGATCTCATCTCATGTTGTATGTAATGAATTATGATGTTTAAAATTTTAATTTTTTTTTTTTTTTTTGGAAAAATAAATTTTGAAATATGAGATTTTTGCTAATGCCCTCAAAAAACAATGATTTTTCAATTTGATCAATAAACAGAAGGCAATCTTTTAGAAAATTGAAGATGGTGCAAAGCAAATTCAGCATGATGGTTGCCCACCTAATGTAACTTAATTGACAAATTTTAATCATTGGCCAATCATTTCATGCTACTAGAGAAAATATCTTTGCAATTGGTGTAAGGAACCTATACATTTATTAATAAAAATATATAAGTTAATAAATAAAAATTTATAAGCAAATTATCGATTATTTTTTAATGAACAATTAAATATAAAAAATAATATATTCATTAAAAACACATACACATTGTTGAATAACATATATTGAATTCATTAAAATTAGGATTTATTACTGACTAATACAAAATGTACACTAATATTACTAATAGATACAAACTATATATTTTATTATTGTCTGCCACAAAAATATTTATTAAAAAGTCCCAATTAACCTTTTATATATCAATTAGTTAGATTAGGTAGAAATTCACGTTTATACGTCAATTTATTTTCTAAATTATACTTCTCTCTCCACTAATTTCCATAATCAAACAATTATACTTCTCTCTCCACTAATTTTCATAATCAATTCATTTTACACAATATAGCAGGAGAAATTCAGCGTTAGAACTTGTAAATCCCTCTAATCCTTCCGCCGCTACCTATCAATTGGAGAGGTAATCCACTGATATAAATCATCAATCATGCCTCAGACTCTGCCGCTTGAGTTTCTGCCCTAGCCGAGCACTCCTCAATGGATCTTAGACATTTCCGCTGATGTATTATTTATCCCTGACATGGGGGAACTACGATGAAATCGCCAGTGTCCAAAGCAGGTGAGCTATTGTAAAAATAGATGGTGGGAGTGTGGGTTATGTCTTTGATTTGATTGCAAGCAGTCGAGTACATTATCTAGTAAGGGTGGGTTTCGCCGGCCGTAATGATGTGAGTAGCTTTGAGAGCCATCTGATTTTTCTCCTTTTCCCCTTTCCTCCATGCTATCATGTTAAAAACATTTCAACCATGTATTCTGAAATCTGTCTTTAGAAATATTTATCACTATGTATTCTTGAAATATGTATTCAAAAATATTTGTATTCTGAAATATATGTTCAAATGTATTCTGATATGTGTGTTTATTCACGATGTATTATGAAATTGTGTTCAATATATTTTGAAATTTGTGTTCAGAAATTATGTTCAAATGTATTCTGAAATCTGTGTTCATAAACATTTATATGTGTTCAAAAATATTTATTACGATGTATTCTGAAATCCGTGTTAAAAAAATATGTATATATATTTCATTTATCTGTGTTCAAAAATATTTATTACGATGTAATCTGAAATCCGTGTTAAAAAATATGTATATATATTTCGAAATATCTCTGAACATATCGAATCAACGGTAATCTCTTATTTAATTTATAAATTAAATTTATTATGGATACATTATAAACTTAAAATCTGAATAATTCCAAATTAAATTGTTTTTTAATACATTACAAACCAAAAATATTTATTGTGGTAAAAAATATTTATCACAATGTATTCTGAAATCTGTGCTAAAAATATATATGTATATTTCTAAATATTTCTGAATACATCGAATCAATTGTGGTAATCTCTTATGTAATTTATAAATTAAATTCATTTTGAATTCAAACATTCATTTGAATACAAACTTGAAAATGAATACAAACTTGAAATCTGGATATTTTTAAATTAAATTGATTATGAATACATTACAAACCTAAAAATCTGAATATTTCTAAATATTTCTGAATAATCGTGTTGAAATTTTTTTTTGATATATCATGTAAATTTCTTATCAGACTAATATATGATCAATCCTATAATTTTTTTAAGTAATTTTTTAATACAAAAATAATATAATCCTAATTTATTTCTGAATACAATACAAATATGAAATTTGAATAACAAAATATTTCATATATTCAGAATGGGGATAGGTTCGCACATACATATGCGGAATGAGGATTTAAAAAATTAGAATTTTGATTTTTTAGGAATTTTGAAGAGATTGGAGTTATCTTCCACCAATTTTTATGGAGAAATTAATAAGAATATTTATCTTTCTTTTATTACATTACACGTCATATTTTTTAGATTAATTTTTTAAAGTAATTAAAAGAGGGATAAGAGTGGTATTTTATGCAATTATTTTATATTGATTAATAATAATTTTTACCTTAGTATCTAGTAGTAATATTAGTACATAGAATATACTTTGATCTTAAAATTAAGTAGGTAAAACATCAACTCATTTTATAATAATAAATAAATAAAACTTAATCAATATCAATTTTGTGAAATTATTAAGCAATGGTAATTAAGAGGGTATCCTATATTTTGCTTGAGAATGTGGCATTGTCTTGTTGGACATATTCCAATCTCTCTCTCATCATTTAGAGACGTAATAAAAAAAAAATTAATTATATTTTGTTTACACCAGGAAATATATACTTAGGGTAAGTTTGATAGGAGTATTGAGAGAATAATGAGAATGAAATTATATTAACTTTTATTTTTCATATTTGGTACAAGGTAATTAAAATTCCTTATTTATTTTTATTGATTCAATAACTACAAAATTTTTTCCAATTATTTTTATTTTCATTGAGTCTTGGCCACGAGATTGTTAAACTTAGTTGTATAATAACATTAACTGTAATATGACTAGATAAGATTCTCTCTTCCATTTATTATAATGTTTCGTAGTAATATTTTTGTTAATTGAATTTTTAATATATATAATAACCCATGCATGTTCAATATATTCGGAATTAGTTTACCTTTTCTCGCCAGCGATGTTCTAAGTTATAACATAAAATTGAGATTCTTTGACCAATTCAGAAAAAAATAAAAATTAAATTAAATTAAATTAAATTAAAAAAATTAAATCCTCCACTTTAAATCAGCAAATAATTTGCTCAAAATAGTAAAAGATTAATCGCAAAACAACCTCAAATTTTACTTGACAAATTAATCAACATTTTTGGGAAATTATAAAAATGAATTATTCATATTGCAAAACATACCCAATTTAAAAATATTTAAGTATGATAATTGCCTGTTGGTTCCATTTTGCAATAATACTTAAGAGTAAGAGTTTTTTTTCTTTTCTTTTTTAATTCTCAAAAGTAGAAATTAATTTACCATAAGAGTAAAATTCATAGTTTTTCTTACAATTAACTCAATGATGAATTAGAAATGATCTACTCCCTCCGTCCCAAATTCATCTTCACGTTTATTGTAGATACGAATTTTAAGATAAATAACTTTTTGCCTTACTTTTGGGGTAGTATGATATTTTTGGGTAATAGGAGTAATAAAGTATGTTATGTGTGTTAAAAAGGTGATGACAAATTTGAAGATAAATTTGAAATTAAAGTATATTAGAAGGATTAGTTAATTGTTTTTTCCTTTTAAAGAAGTGTGAAGTTGAATTTAGGAATGACCAAAACGGAAAGTGTGGAGTTGAAGTTGAGACGGAGGGAGTAACATTTATCATAAAAAAATACTACTCCCGCAGGCCACTTGCAAGGTATCCATTTTACTATTTTGGGCGTCCACTTCAAAAGGTATCAATTTCTTCTATTTAGTAAAAAAGTACATCATATGACCCATCATTTCCCTCTAATACAACTACTCACTTTACATATAATAATAATACTTCTTAATTCACGCGGGAAAAAATACCTTTTAAGTGGCTAGAGGAAGTATTATATAATTAATTATTATTTTACGCTTTCATAATTAGTTATTACTTTTTTTATTAAATATGTTATCACTTTATATATATATATATATATATATATATATATATATATATATATATATATATATATATATATATATATATATATCACCTCTCATTTATACTACAAATTGTTCATGAAATATTTTACAATACCATTATCATTTTTTATTAGTTGAGTATTACTTTTTATTATAAAGGTTATTACTTTTTATTTGTTTTATTGAAGTCATTTTGTAAAATGGTTTCACACAAATCTTTGTCATAAATTATATTTACATATAGATTTTTTTTAAATTACAATAGTTAAGATGTGATTACTTTAATTTAATTATAGAATATTTTATATTTATTTTAAATAAATAATCAAAACATTTATTAATTTTATCAATATTTATTTTACTTGAATATTGAATCATATTTGAACATAAATTGTTGAAAAAAATAGCAATCAATTAAAATAATGGGTTAATTGCTTCTATTACTAATTAATTTAAAATTTTGTATTCTCATGGAGGCACGGTTTGTCCTCGGGCACACAATATTTTGAAAAAAAATAATAATTCCACTTTTAAACACTATTGCAAGACACACTCATATCATTTATAATATGAAAATATAATTATACTTCAAAATTAATAATTAATCATTAAAATAAAGATTAAATTCTAGAGGTATAATAATAATCGAATTCATAAAAAAATAAAATGGCTAGTTATAAACTTTAAGTGTAAATATAGAATTAGCTAATTAGATTTGTGTGTACTAATAATTACATAGATTTAGTATTTGAGCACTTAATTTTAGACTCAATGTGAATACGATAATGTAAAAAGTAGTAGGATGACATTTAAAATATTAAAAGGTATGAAATAAAAAATATATATGTATATCTCAATTGAACATGACATAATGCTGTATTTTGATTGAGTTTGACTCAATTATTAAATTATGACACTAATTTATATGTAGTATGATTTGAAAATCTTACTGCTTGATTGTTAGGTTTGTAGCATAGTGAGATTTTTTAATGTACAATAAATGATATTATGTTGAGCCTTGAGGTATGATGATAGTAAAAATATGATAAAAGAAATAATATGAGATATTGTAATCTGAGTAAAATAAAATTTAAAATGAATTAAATAAGTATCATAATTAGAATTATAACAGTAGATTTTTTTAATATATGAAGAAACTTTAATTTACATTCTAAATGTTTGCAGATAAAAGAAAAGTTTGTGAAGAAATTAAAAACTTGAGAGCGACTAGGGTACATTAATGTTTTTTTATTTTATTTTTAAATTTATTATATTTAAATGACTATTATATCCTAAACCTAAGGTTGTAAATGAATCAAATAATTCGAATTCGATTCGGTATTCGAATTCGAATATCAGTATTCGAATTCGAAAAATTCGAATTCGAATGCGAATTCAAATAACTATTTAAGTTCGAACAATATTCTAATCGAATATGATTTGTAAGATATTCGATTCGAATATTCGCGAATATATTCGAATAATATTATATAATATATATTATTTATTTAATATATATTTTTATATAATATATATTTTTATATAATAAATATAATATTTTGTTTTATAAATGTAAATAAATATGTATATTATCTAATTTATTACTATTTTAAAATAAAAGGAAAAATATATATTTTAATTTTTTTATATATAATGTGAATTATTTAATTATAATTTTTAATAATCTAATAGTTGATGTATTTAGTGAGTATTTCTTTTTAAATTTATTAATAGGACAAGAAATTACAAAAATATATAGTTATTTAAAAAAATAAATTTACAATTTCGAATCGAATTCGAATTCAAATATTCAATTTCGAATGTTCAAGTTCGAATACTCGAATATACTCGAATAGTTCGTTTATAACATTCGAATCGAATACGAATCCGATTTCGAATTCGATTAATAATCGAATTTGAATACGAATATTCGGATATTTAATCAAATTACATTCAAATACCTTAGTATTCGATTCGATTCGTTTACAACCCTACCTAAACCTAGAGATAAATTATAATTTTTACCCCAAAAAGATAAGATTTGGGCATTTGTCCCAATATCTTTATAATTGCTCCAATATTGTCCCGTTTTTTCCCAAAATTTAATATTTTCATTAGAATCGATCACATGCGTGTCACGTGATTATCGGATTTGACATTTTCCGGCGAATTTACTAACCAGGTAACACAGTGGCATCCACATCAATAACAACAATAATAATATTTTATTAAAAATTTAATTAAAAAAATACCCCCATCAATGCACTCTCACGTACCCTCCACGTACTTCCACCATCTTCGCAAACTCCCATTTTTGTCAATTAGAGGATCTCTCGTGTACCCTCTCACCATCATGGACGGCAGCCGTTGGATCTTCTGCTCGCGCCACCCTACTCACGTCACCAAGCTCCCCATCATCATCTACTTCCACGGCAGAGAATTCGTTTCTTGAGCACCACCACTCCATATTCTTCCACGAGTCATGCTATCGTATGGTTGCTCACGTTTTTTCCCTCATTACTTCCGTCGAGTAATACCTAGCATTGGAGAATCATCTTCTGGAGGCGTACGACGACCTCATGGACGAAGTGCAGTGGGCTAAAAGTTAAGCACTTGCCGGTCGTGACGTCAACCCTTCGATCGAAGAATTCGCTGAATTCTCTAGGGTTTTTCTAGTGGAAGCATCATCGCCGGCAACATGGTCTATCACGTGGGGATGCGTGCAATTGATATTGATCTCCAGATCACAATTAGAATTGCGAGACTGATAATTAACCATCTGTTATTCAGTGGGGTGCGAAGGATTGAATCAGAGCTAATAAAAGCCAACGACCCCATCCTCCCTGCATGGTTTCGATATCATGTGGTTGCTCGCACTTTCGGAGGGTACGGATCGAGGCCATGTATACTGTGATCCGTTCATTGGTGGTAGGCCCTTGAAGGAGAAGATCCGACAGTTGCCGCCCATGGTGGTGAGAGGGTACACATGGGATCTGATTGGTCGTTATAGTCCGGGCGACCAAGCAACAAAATATCGAACCCAAGGGAATTTAGGATTCATGGCCTTTAGGTATAGTATCGTGATTAGTTAGGGACGATCGGAAATGAGGTTTAAAAATAAAAGAAAATAAAATGCATGGAAAAATAAATCTAATTACAATATTTTTGGATTTTCAATGCCATGGTAGTCTTCATGATACACTCATATAATCAATCATCCAACATCTTTAATTGTTTTCCATTTTTAAGCAAATCATGGTAAGGGCGATCACTATTTCTACCTATCCCCAATGGCCATGGTGAATAGGATGTAGATTGTCTTCACAACCCCTAAAAAGCTCCTAGGATCGATCCTACTTACAATTCCCTTCAAGGTACTATGCTCGTATGGATGGGGTTCCCTTCACTAGTTTAATCCTCGGGCACAAGTGATCTCACTAGTGTTCATTTATGTTGTTCTAAACATAGGAAGGTTTTGGCCAAACTCCCCTCATATTAAACCCACATATAATAAATGAAAAAAACTCACATATGATAATCGTGCAAAACAACCAAGGGTAAAGCAATGACAAGACATGCCGATACACAATACACAACTTAATCACAATGCACTAATACCAAAGACATAAATCCCATATTATTACAAGACATGTGAATTTCATAAATAAAACCTAATCAAAGCCGGAAATTCAATCAAGACATTTTCATAAATTAATCAATAATCATGCCTTCAATCAACCACCAAAACATAGAAAATAAAGATAATAAATAGGATTAGATTACACATTAATGAAGTTTTTACATCCATGAAGATCATCTTCTCCTTGGTGTCTCCACCTTCTAGGAAAGCAAATAAAATCATAATCTAGAAAAATATTTAAAACTAAAATGGATCCCTCCCCCAAAGGGGAAGGGATCTCAAATGGAGATCTTAAAAAAAAACTCTCTACACTATTTAATTGGGAATTTAATGGATGAGGATTAATTTTCAATTTATGGATGTGAGGAGGTATTATAGTAGAGAGGTGAGTGGAGTTTTGGTGTTGATTTTCGATGTGGGACAAGAGTAAAATTTTTGGAATTTTTAGGTTCCAGGAAGAGGGTTTAAGTTTAAATCGGGCGAGAATTAGTCACATGTGGTGATTTGGCAAAGTGGTTGGAGGCGCCTTATGTTTCCGAGAGGTCACGCGTTCGAATTCCAGCCTCCACAATTTTTTTCAAAAGTGCATAAAAATACGGTCGTGTTTTTATGCATCTGCCCGTGTTTTCTTGCAATTTTTTTCAAAAGTGCATAAAAATACGGTCGTGTTTTTATGCACCTGCCCGTGTTTTCTTGCAATTTTTCAGCTCTCTGGACAATTTTTGCACTTCTGAATAGACAACACTTTTCTGAAAAGTGTTGTATTTTCTATGTTGTCTTTGCCAAATTTTCTCTTTTTTTTCGTCTTCGTCCCAATTTAATTCTTGTTTCTTCCATCACTCTTTCAAGCTCAAAACACCCATTTTCTGCAAAAAATACATAATAATACCTCTCTCAAACTAATTAAGTAATTAATAATATTTTCATTAAAATCATGCTTAATTATTGAATTAAATCCAAATAAATCCACATAAATTCATGCAATTTAGCCCATAATTTTAGGTGAATTTTACACCGATCAGGATCCCTGATTGAAAAGAATAGTGAGTTTGCGTAGATGGTGGAAGCATATGGAGGGCACGTGAGAACTGAGTTCATCGATATTGAGGGTATTTTTTTAAATTAAATTACCAATATAATATTATTGTTAATGTGGATGTCACTATGTCGCTAGAAAATTCATCAGGAAATGCCAAATCCGATAATCACGTGACATGGACGTGATCGATTCTAGTGAAAATATCAAATTTTGAGAAAAATGGGGCAACATTGGCACAGCTATAAGGATATTGGGACAAATGCCCAAATCTTATATTTTTTGGGCAAAAATTGTACATGGACAAACTTACGGGGCAAAAAATATTTTATTCTGCCGGGAAATATCAAATCCGATGATCATGTGACATGCACGTGATCAATTTCGATAAAAATATTAAATTTCGGCGAAAACGGGGCAACATTAACACAATTATGAAGATAGTGGGATAAATGCCCAAATATTTTTTTTGACAAAAATTGTACATGGTCAAACTTATGGGGCAAAAAAATATTTTATCCCTACAATTACTCTATCAATACGTTTTATTTTAAAAATACATTCTTCCGTACACTAAAATATTTGTATTTTTTTTAAAATTAAAAAGTATTACTCTCTCTCCCACTTTAAAAGAGGTGCGTTTATTTTTAAATTATAAATGAGAAGAGAAATATAATATTTTAATGCATAATGGATAATTACTATTAGTATTGTTATGAGTTCCATAAAAATATATTACTTTCTCCGTCTCGCTAATATATATATTCATTTGTTTTTTGCACGTTGATTAAGGGGTATAACATTTTAACGTATAATGAGGTGAGAGAAATAATATTTTATTGTGTAGTGAGTAGATGTATTAGTGTTAAATGTGAGTCTCATGTGTAGTTATTTTGTGTGTCACATCAACAAAAAAATAAAATGAATATTGATATTGGGATGGACTAAAATAGCAAAATGAATACGTATCAAAGGGGTGGAAGGAGTAATTGTTTTGTGTGAATCATATTACCAAAAAAGAAAATGCACTACTTATATTGAGACGGACTAATATAATAAAATATACCTCTTTTAGAGGGACGTAGAGAATATTATTTTATATGTTATGTAATATGTAGTTGCATTAATAGTGTATGAAGTCATGTTGGAGCCTTTTACTAGAAGGAAAAAATATAAACATTTTAAATAGACGTCTAAAATAGTAAAATGTAAACTTTCATTTTAGAGGAGTTTTTATTTATTAAATATTCATTGCACCATTATTACATTTCATCTATTAAGTATTATTTTTTATTAAAATATTATTATTTTTATTCATCTCACGAAATTCACTCTCTAAATTCACTCTGGAAAAAGGTCTCAGATGACTCACATAACTCTTTCTCTAAAATAGTATTACTTTTGTCTCATCATAACGCATTCGTATTTTCATTTTAGACTTCTCATTATAAAATTTATATTTCTTTTTATATTAAATAGAATTACACAAAGCAATTAATATATTTTTACAAGACCGATATCTAACACTAATTCAACTACTTATTACTCTCTATGTCCCGTGTTAAGGTTTACGTTTTACTTTTTTGTTTGTTCCAAATTAAGATTTATATTTTTTTGTTAAGTTGAGCTCACCCAAACCACTTTACAGTAAATATTAATTCTCTCATCTCACTGCATATTAAAATATTATATTTTTTAATTTATATGTTGAAAACAAATTTAAACGTTAACTCGATGGAGGGGTATTTATTAAAAATGTTAGAGTTTATTAGATGCACCCGGGTGCAAGAACCAGATGTGCTAGCCCACCTGGCCACCGGGCTCCTCACACAAATGAGTAACCCGGGTTCGATCCCCATTGAGAACGAATAGGAGGAGAGTTATAAGGAGGCTTGGAGAATAAGGGTGTATGGAGACTTGGTGAACTAACTATACTAACAACTAACTTTGTCCGATCAAAAAAAAAGGTGCACTCGGGTGCAAGGGTGCACGCATATATATATAACTTTATATTCTATTTTGTATACTCCCACCGTCACATTTCAATGTTTACATATTTCTATTTTGGGCGTTCAATTTCAATGTTTACGTTTCTTTTTTTGGAATATGAGACCCACCTAAAATAATTAATATTCCCCACATCCAACACTAATACACCTATTCACTTTACATCAAATATTATATATCTTTCCACCCACTATTTATTAAAATACTATACTCCTTAATCAACATGCAAAAAACAAATGTAAATATTGAAACGGGACTGAGGGAGTACATGTTATTCTATTTTGTATATGTGTTTCTTAATAATTGTATATTTTTTTCACATTAAGTTTTTAATGGAAAAAACTAGTATCTATATATGGATAACATTTTATTCAATATTGTATACATGTTTTTTAATAATTATATATTTTTTTTACACTCAATTTTTCATTAAAAAAACTAACAATTAAATTGTATACATTTTTGTTCATAATTGTATATGTTTTTGTTTATATTTGTATACGTTTTTGAAAGTGGGTGCACTCTATCTTAAGGTGCACTCGGGTGCACAGTATAATTAGCCAAAATATTATACTCCCTCCGTCCCACTAAGCTCTTCACTCTTTCCTAATTTGTTTCCCACTATACTCTTCACCCTCCGAAAATAATAAAAGGTTCAAAAACAAATAACCTCTTACTATGTTATATTTTTAAAAATGCCACTCTCACCTAACTTACGTAACTTACGTTATTATTTATTTAGTACTTAAAAATATCACAATACCCCTAAAAGTTAATAAAATTAGTCAAAAAAGTAATTTTTCTTAAACTCCATATCTATATCTATCTATATTATATATAACAACACCTAAAGTCAACATATTTTTTCCCACTCAAAATTTGGTCAAAATATCTTCAATTTCTCACTTCTTCTCAATTTCTCTTCAATTTCTCACCACTCATTTTATTCTTATTTCCTTAAATAAATAAATTTAATTGTTTTACTATCAATTTAATCCTAATAATTTTATGTCCAACAAAATAATTAAAATTAAAGACAATACTTTTGTATGCATATTTTTTTTTTCAAGTATTATGTTCAAATTTATTTCAATTTGAGTTAATTATTGAAAAATTTGGGTTGTATTTGAAGATAGAGTTAAGTAATTAAGACATTATTTGAAATTATTATAACATATGTTTACGTAATGAAATATAAATAAATAAAAATTTTAAAATTGTTGGTTTTTTATATTTACATTAATTTACTATACATGAAAAAAGAATAAGGATCAACTAAAAACTATTTAATTCATTACACATAAAAAACCTAAACTAAATATACATACCATCACAATATAAAACCTCATACATATGTATTCCATTCGTCCCATTCTAATAGTAATATTTATTTTTTGCACGGGTTGCTTTTTGTACTGGGATTAAGAGATTTAGTATTTTAATGTATATTGAGGTGAGATAAATAATATTTTAATGTATAGTGGATGGTTGTATTAATGTGGCTGAGGCGTCCCATTAAGATATTTTAATTACTTAATTGTGTGGGTCTCATACAAAAAAAATGTAGTAACTGTTAAAATGAAACACCCAATTTAAAAATATATTACGATGGGTACGTAATTATATGTGTTTATGTGTCCACAATAAATATATATATATATATATAAAAGCACATGTGGTCGATCTCTTTTTCCCGCTCAAACATTTTAGTCAAAATCTCTTCTCAATTTCTCATCTTTCTCAAATTTTCTTTAATTCATCGCATTAACATTAGATATTGAGTTTTTCTACTTTATATGATATTGAGTTTTCCTATTTTATATGTATGACAAATATAGTAGTATTTCTCAACAGAGATTTTAGACATATATGATAGTTTTCTTATGCACTTCCTCTAAAGTAATAATGCATAATTTTACGTAAATTATTCTCTTATTATTTATAGTATAATAATTATTAATAACTAATGATATTAATAACCCATATCAATTATGTCAATTGGTAATTTAAGATAATTGTGGTTATTGATTCAGTTGTTTTTAATATTTTGATTTTTAGAGTATTTCTTACTGTTATTATTTATAAATTAATCTCATTTTTTTCTTTTATCAATTTATACCATACATATTATAATAATAACAAGTATTTTATTTATTTTTTAAATTATAAAATAATGTCATTTTTTAAAAAAATTAATTTATTCCATACATATGGGGTATATTTTATGGAGTATATCTATGTGTTTAATATGTAGTGGGTTAAAAAATATAATATTTTAGGGTAGGTCTTGAATAGACCGTCTCACATATGCCCTTACGTGAGATGGATAAAAAATTAAAAAATTATTATTACTTTCTCAATAAAATGTTATCATTTTCGCTATAAAATATTATAACTTTTTATTTATATTATAAATTATTACTTTTCGTTAGTGATGTTGTCACTTTTTATCCATCTCACGTATAGGCATACGTGAGACGGTCTCACACAAATATTTGCAAAAATGAATAGTGGGTACTTATTAGTATTGTGTGGGGGTCCCATGAAGATATATTGATTGTTTCGGTATGGATATCATTTATCAAAAATATAAATGTAACAATATTTGTGGGACACATTATATTTAGAAAAATGTGACAACACTTATGGAACGAAGGGAATATGTTTTTTTAATACAAATTGGGTGGGATGAAGGGAATATATTTGTTTAATTATTAAATTATAATTAATTCCATTTTTAATAGAAAATTATAAATTAATTTTTGTCTTTTATCAATTTATGCCATGCATATTATTATTATTATTAACAAGTGTTTTGTTTAATTTTTAAATCATAAATTAATGTCATATTTTTTATTTATCAATCTAGGTCATACATAATAAATATGGGGTATATGTATAATTTTCGTCAAATATAACAATATTTGCAGGATGGGGGAAGTATATATTTTTTGTGAACTTTATATACTATAGAAAACGTATTTTCGGATACATTTTATATATCTATGTGTTTAATGTGTAGTAGACTGAAAAATATAATATAATATTTTAATGTATAATATAGTGGATAATTGTATCAGTGTTGTGCGTTGTTTCATGAAGGTATATTAATTATTTTGTGTGGGTATTATTTATCAAAAGAAAAATATAACAATATTTTTAGGATGCATTATTTAATAAAATGTGACAACACTCATGGGACGAAGAGAATATATATTTTTAATATAAATTGGGTGGTACGAAGGGAATATATTGTCCAATGAGTGTTGTTACATTTTACTAAATAAGGCGTCTCGCAAATATTGTTATATTTTTTTATTTTTGATAAATGAGGCATACACAAAACAATCAATATATTTCTATGGAGCCATACACAACACAGTAAATGTAACAACATTTGTAGGAAGAATGAAGTACTCCAATCACCATATCACAACTTATAAGTTTGAGATATTAAAAATTTTAAATATAATAACGTAGAATTTAAATAATATAAAAAAAATTAATAGTTACATACACATAATATATTTCAATTAAAATAGAATTCTAATTATTAAATAAAATTCAATAATATTGTGATAATTTATTCTCATACAATGTACGGATCAAATAATATTGTGATAACTTATTCTCGTATAATGTACGGATCAAATGCTAATCTCGGTAAGGAGCTTGATAAGACGGAGAAAGTGTCTTGTATTGTGGGGGGATGAGAGGGTATACCAACGTTCCATACACTCTACGCAAATTAGCATCTCTCAAATTTAAGAGGGAGGTAACGATAAAAAGGAAAAAAATGCGGTGTTAACTCAGCATGCAGTGTACCACCGCTGCACACTAACCCCAAGGAATCCATTTTTTACTATTTATAAATTACTGTAATTCCTTAAAAAATAAGAAACTACTCATAACAAATTAACAAAATAATAAAATCGTTAGTCATACGTTCCTCCTATCCCATTTTCTCAGTTACACGTTTTCTCCTTCTTTGACAAAATTAAATTCCAAAAAAAGAAAAAAAAAAAAAGTAGCAGTTTTCTATTTAAAATTTAGTGTTAGAACCATTATTATACCTCTCCTCCTTCCCCAGATAATTCTTCAATTCATCTCTCACTCCTCCCACTTTTGCTCAATAAAATATCTGTTCTTGTTTTTGAATTTCTTCCTTTGATTGTTTATCCCAATTTACTGATTTTTTTTCTCCCAATTGTATCCAGTTCTCACTCTTCTGACTTTTCCTTCTCTCTCTCCTCCTACCGGATATTTTTTCATCATCTTCTTCTCCAAGAATCAATCTCCTTTTCAATTCAATACGTGGACGTTACGTTTTAATTTTTTTAAAAAAATTATTGAGGGTTTGTTTCTCTAATGGAAATATCGAATTCTGATGCTACGAATTTGGATTCCGGGTCAACAAGCAATGGAGGTGGAGCCGCCAGAATCCTCCAGCTCCCTGCAATCCGGTTCTTACAGTCTCCGATTTCATCCCTGCTCGAATACTCCGGCATCCTCCGCCTCCGGCCGGAATATCGCTACTCCGAATCGCTTCCTCTCATTCCCGAGAGTACTAGTTCCGGTGTAAATGCTCAAAATCCAGGTAACTCTGAATCAGTCAGCCGTAATGATGATGCTGATGGGAGTGGCAATGTCCGTAATAGTGGGGAGGTTTCTATTCGGATTATTGGAGAACAGGATAGAGCTGGAAGCGCAATTAATGGCGAGAATGGGGAGGGATTGGGTGTGGAGGAGTCTATGGTGGGGGCTGATGTTAATGGAAATGGGGCTGGTAGTAGCACCGATGATAATAGTAACAGTAACAGAGATACGTCGTCGTATCAGAGATATGATATCCAACAAGCAGCGAGGTGGATTGAGCAGATTCTTCCGTTTTCATTGCTTTTGTTGGTTGTTTTTATCCGGCAACACTTGCAAGGTAATTTCATATCTTGATATCTGAGTGATATGTTTGTCTGTGGAGGAACCGATCTTTCCTGCTAGTTGAGCATTCTTGATTAAACATACAGCCTTTTGAACTCTAGAAGATGTTACTCTGAAGATCCTAATTAATTTTATTACTGTCATATATTGCAACTGGTTTGTGAGGATTAACATTTAACAATGATGGAGAGTATCAGACTCTTGACCGGCTGGAATATGTTGTTACTAGGATGGATGCTGGTTGGTTTACTTCTTCATACCTTAGATTGATATTGTTGGTGTCAATTTCTTGACTATTCTCATGGATGGGTAATTTTTGTTCCGAACGGCCATATAGAGTTATACTCCGGTTTTATTAAAACACATTTGGCTACGTATCCATGAGTTATGCTTTGTCAGCAGAAGTATATTTTCTTAGTCCGGAATATGAATATACCCGCCTTGAGGATGGTCTATTAAATTGTAGATGGAAACTTTCGTGGTGCGAAGTTTACTAGCACTTATGTCCAGCCAAATTTTCTCGAGAAAAAATATAGGAGGAGTATTTAATAAAGATTGTGCATCTTTGAATAGCTACGGATACACATTTGCTTTCCACCTTGTTTTCTCTCATCCATTCAGTATTTCAGTCTTTGTCTGTGTTTCTTCTCTGGATGTCTTTATTTATTTACTCATGCATGAACAATTATTCTTTAGGAACATCAAAGTTTTTCTTTCACTTTTTTGACCTCCAGAAGTTGAGTTTCAATATTAAACATTGGAAGGAGGATTATGCTCCGGATAAAGAAAAGGAACGTAAATTAAATGCTTTAAGAATAAATGTTGGGAAGGTGAAAATGCATAATTGTTGAGCTAGCTTAATCATGGTCATATACTTGGGTTTTTTGATAATGGCTAACAGAATGGTGCATGATTTTTTTAAGGATATTGTATTCCTTTGTTGTCCTGCTTGATACACATGTTCTCCTAATGTGGTTTTAAATTTAAATGTGATTGAACAAATTGTGAGCTTGTGAGATAGCGTCTATTGACATTTTATTTCCTTTCATGAATCATGAGAAATCAGTTTCAAGGATGATCTTCCATTCTGCGAAAATAAATGGTTAAAATGAGGTGACTGGTTCTTTTTTTTTTTTGCTCGTTTTGCTATATTTTTCCAAAACAGTAATTCTTTTGTAGCCTTCATAACCCCTTCTGAGTTTGAGTTTCAATATCATATTTCTGATAGAAAGGGTAAGTATGAACACATTAGCTGTAAGGGAAGGAAGAAAATGCTTAGACAAACTTGGGAGGGAATGTGGAAGTGCCAAACTATAGACCTGTCTTAATTACAATGTATTCTTTGCCTCTGAGGTGATGCTGTTGAGCTACCTCATTCTGTTTGACTGTGGGTCAGATTGATCTTGTATCTGATGAAATTCCTATGTAAAGAACAATCTCGTGACTTGTGAGTGTTTGTAGATAGTATTTTATTATTATTTTTATTTATTTATTTGTTTTTGAATTCATGAATCATGAGAAGTCAGTTGCATGTATAATCTCCACTCTAATGAAAATAAATGTTTAAAATGCAATCTCTTATCTACTGCAGCTAGAAGATGAAACAAACAAAATCTTCAACTTTTATGGAGTAAATTGTTATTGTTTTTTTTGTGCTTTATGAGTATTGTCTTGTATATGGGGTCATTTAAAATTTCCTGTTGGATCCAACTGTGACTTTTATAGAATGTTTTTCAGGATTTGTTGTTACCATATATTCCACTGTCATCTTGCTGAAATCCAATGAAATTCTGCGGAAGCAAACTGCTTTAAAGGTGCGATTCATGTTCCATATTTTGAGTTTTGCTCATAATTTGTAAATGAATTCAGAGCTTCAACTTCTGTAAAACTTATTGAAGTTAAATGGAAGAACTTATGGGAACTTGGCAATTGCAGGGAGAGAGAAAGATTACGGTCCTTGTTGGTTATACAGTTTTTTTCACGCTTCATATATTTGGTATCTATTGGTGGCATCGTCGCGATGATCTTTTTTATCCATTACTCATGATCCCTCCAAAGGCAATTCCACCTTTCTGGCACGCTATATTCATAATCCTGGTTAATGGTATAATTTCTTACCTGGTTGTAATTTTTTGTATCAGTACCTCTTGACTGATTTGCTAAATAGTTCAGAAAGTTATCCATCTTACACTTGCTTGATCATGAAGTCATGTTCTTTCGGTCACTACTTAGCAGTTGAGCCATTTAAAGACAGTTTGGTTTGTACTATAACTATTTTTAGGCTTAACTGTTGAAATTGAATTGGGGTTTAGTAACTGTTACTCACTGTCTTCAAGTGAAGCTTTTGCAAAAATTAAAATATTAACCTTCGATGAGGGCTTGAAAATTTTACCTTCTTAATTTGTTTAATGGTTCTTATAATAATTTTTTTTTCTTTTTTTTGTGCTTGTTTGATATGCTTGATATCAAGGAAATCATCATACTGGAATACACTGCTTCGGCAGCTGCAGCAAGGACAGTAATAGCATATTAGTATAACTCTTGAATTCATGGCCATCATTGTTGTGATTTTCATTTTTTTCATTCTCCTCACATTCCTCTTCAGTGGGGTAAGGGTGTGGAGAGTTGCATTAGGTTCTGAAAACATTGTTATCTGCTTATAACTCTTTACATTTTCTTTTTAATTACTGTTAGATATAATGGTGCGGCAGACTGCCATGGTTTTGAAGTTGGTTCTGTTAATGTATTACAAGAATGGCAGAGGACACAATTTTCGTAGACAGGTATAATTTCATCAGGTTGATAATAATGGCATTTTCCTTAATCATCTATGTAGTTGTGTATGGTGTATAGTATTTGCTTATACTTCTGTCATTCAGGGCCAAATGTTGACTCTGGTTGAGTATACTCTGCTCCTGTACCGTGCTTTGTTACCAACCCCTGTATGGTATAGATTCTTCCTAAACAAAGAGTATGGGAGTCTCTTTTCATCACTGACAACAGGATTATATTTAACTTTCAAGCTAACATCAATTGTCGAGAAGGTAAGTTGGCTACTACTTTTATATTTACAGTAAAATAATCTGGAATCTTGGAGTCCGTAAATTGAACTTATGGTCATTTGTTCTCTCTCTCTCTTCAGGTACAATCTTTCTTTGCTGCCCTGAAGGCATTATCCAGAAAGGAAATACACTACGGGTCTTATGCCACATCAGAACAGGTGAAATTTTCCCATTCAAAATTCTATGAATATTTACCCAACCACGTGGCGAAGTTTTTGTGTTTCTTTTAAGCTCATACAGTGCTTAGTATTGAGTGTCTGGCTTTGTGTCCTCCCAAGGCAGAAACCTCGTGGATCATTGTATTCCAAAATGTCCACATCTTTAGACGAAGTTCGGATTTCTGATGGTTAAATTGCCTGATTATTAGAGAAGAGCTATTGTAACACATTATATAACATTTGTTTTAACATCAGAAAGGTTGAAAGAAAAATCAGCAGAAATGAGCTGGTTTTGGTTGAGCTTACTTGGCTAATAGCTCATTTTAGATATCTTGCCATTCATGTCTTTTTGTCTGGGTCATTTAGAATGCTTTATCCATGTTTTTGAAGATCCATCCTCGTGTTATTCTAATTGTCTTTTGCGCCCAAAAGTTGCTCTCTGACATTTATCTCAAGCATACATTTCGCTCTTAAATTTTCTCGCACATTTCATTATTCTATGAATTATTATTTTTCTTGTCTTAAGGAAATGCAGAAAGGTTTATTACACTAATAAAGCATCACGATTTATTGTTCTAAGTAGTGATGAAGCAATAAATCTATGGCAATTTCAATTTCCTCTTTTCCTCTTTTGTTTTCCTTGGTATAACTTTTTCCTCCTTATATAACATCTGTTTACATTATGATTATTGTTCTTAGGTAAGTGCAGCTGGAGATCTTTGTGCTATATGCCAGGAGAAGATTCATGCACCCATTCTATTGCGCTGCAAGCATATTTTCTGTGAAGACTGTGTATCAGAATGGTTCGTTTTCTTCTTTCCCTCTGCACCCTCTCTAATTTTACTGCATGCTACTAGCCTACAATCATTCCTTGATTGGTGAAAGAGCTTGCCATTGTTCTTGTTAGGTTAATTGGTAATTTGGTTGACATCAACTCCATCTTGTTTAAAGATTGTAGTTGATTCTGATGATAGCTTCTTTCAGGTTCGAACGAGAAAGAACTTGCCCTTTGTGCAGGGCACTAGTTAGACCTGCTGATCTCCAATCATATGGGGATGGATCGACGAATCTATTCTTCCAGTTGTTTTGATGGCATTTCCGATTCACTCAGCAGAAACAAGGAGCATCTCTTTCCCTCTCTCTCTTGCACAGATGAAAGAAATGTCAGTATAAAATCATTGGGTATGGCTAAATCTGGTGGCAACCTGGCTTATATAAATAGGTATATTTATAAATAGGTTTGATCCAACTTTTGAAAGGTTTAAGTGGATGAGAGGGTAGTAAGGTTCCATCTCAACAGTGTTGCTTTTATTTTCACATTTATATGCTGTACATCTTCTTGCTTCAAAAGTAAATATACGAACTCTATTGCCAGTTTGAAGTTTATTTTACTTATTTGAATTCACCAGTATCCGTGGTCCACGGCTACTTTCCTATTCTCGTTTTCCTTCTTCTCCCTATTCTCCCATCACCTGGCAAATCCGATGCCACTCATCCTTCCCGTCCTCTTCCTGGTCGCCTTTGTCTTCGGTTGACAATGTACTAAAGGGGCTCATCTTGTTTGAAAGCTGTAGAGATTTTGTGAATATTAACCTCACTTTCCTGGGCCTCTGCAATTTCTGTAAATCGTTAGCTCAGATAGACATCTATTCTACTTCATTCATTTGGAATTATTTGGGTGAATATCATGTTTTGACTTGCATTTTAATCAAATCAGAACTTACCTTGTACTATCTGGTAAATACCTCATTTATTTTAATGAAATTGTTGAAAATAAATTCCTGTTTTTCCAACATTGCTTGGCTATGATTTCCCTTCAAATTTCCTTTTAAGTAACTTGGCCATGGTAATCTTTAAAAAAAAAGGAAATAGAATTGTATCATTTTGTACATCAGAGATAAGAAATCTAATTCCTCTAAGGTTTTTGTATAGGGTATGATTATTTTTCTCTTTTATGTACCACTCATTTATTGAACTAATACATGAGATGTCAATAGAACATTCAGACCCCATTAGCAGAACTTAAACCATCTTTGAATAGGCTTTTTTTTTTTTTTTCTAAAGGGACAATAATGCAAATCAAAAGAGAGAAGGTCGTAAGTAAACAAAATGTAGTTTAAATTAAAATTAAAAAATAGTTAAATTTTTTTTTTTTAAATATTTAGCGGGACTTGATTGAGAACTATAGCTCGAACTTGGACAATGTCTAATTCAGTTTCTTGACATTGGATACATAAATTTCCTAATGCGGGCTTCTCCGCTTTTATTTTTCTTTAAATTTTTTTACTTATTTATAATAATTAATTTAAATAAGTAAAAAAATATTAATGATTTAAATAAATTATAACATAATTTTAATGATTATATTATTTTAATTTTAGACATATTAATATTTTTATTATATTATTTTTTGTATTCAAAAATAAAAATAATAATGAAAAATAAATTAAATGTAAAAAAATTAATTAAAATAATATTAATAAAATGAATGTGCTGCAAAATGGAGTCAACTGCTGGAAATGATTTATTGAATTACATACATTTTATGGGTAAATGTGCTGCAAAATGGAGTTAACCGTCGGACATGGGGTGCTTAGTTATAATTCTACACCGATAATATTAATGAGCATCATTAATAAAGTTGATTGATAGATGTGATTAATAAGGAGAGTAGTTAATGAAAATAAAAAAATAATTAATAAATAGAGAGTAAATTTTTTTTTTTAAATTCAAACATCATCAAAAGAATTGATTACTCTTTCACTCTTATTTTCATTTCCCCTTCAACTACCCAACCAAAAGGGTCATGCATTGAAATTGCTTTTGTGAACCCAATTCTTGTTCAATTTTGTGTGTTAGTGAGAGAGAGATAGAGTTATATTTTCCACAAACAAGAAATTTTTTTCAATTTGTTCAATTTGAGGGTGATTCTTGGGTGACCCGTGGTCACCCAAAACCCATTTCGTAGCCGATAATAAGTTGGAGGGAGGAGTAAAGCGCCCTACGTCGTACACATTGCAGCAGAAAAGCGCCCTACTTCTTACACATTACAGCTTTGCATCAGTCCTGAATCATCTCCTATGTGCTCTTACCTTATGATCCTTAAACAGCTGAACAAGTCGCCGCACCCGCCGTGGCATTTCCGATGTTTGATGATTATAACCATCGGCGCCGTCGTCGTTCAAGCTCAACGACAAAGACAAAGAGATTTCACTACGCCCAGCTGAACAACCCGCTGGCCCCGCCGTGCTATTTCCGATCTTTAATGGTTGCGCCGTCGTCGCTCAAGCTCAATCACAAAGAAATTTCTCTAAACGGAGCAACTGTGACAATCATACAAAACAGACTGAATGCTCAATCGAATCCTTAATCAAGAATAAAAAATATCAGCAATCCAATTTGCAATAATACTTCTTATGCATTTCACTAGACTGCACACAATAGAAAAAACACCAACATCTGCCCCTTCATCTCATAATTCAACTCAAGAATTAACGATAAGTTAGGATTACAATTATTCACATCCAATCAATTCAATAGGGTTTTGAAAGCACAACATCAACAAAAAGAAGAATATATCACGAATTCATTTGAAATAAACTGAACCAAGCATGACATCATTTCAAAAATAACAAAACGTCTTTGCCAAAGCTAAACCGTCGGCAAAACACCCAAGTAACATTTTGTCCTACACTCAACGCTGCAAAATCGATTCACATCCAAAGAAATTAGTGTGAAAAAAAAACCTTGAAAAACACATATTTGATGGCCAAACATCTTCAACCCACGGTAAAATTTTGATATTACATTTTCTTACCTGTCGAGTTGCGTTGGTGGACGATTACAGGTGTTGAATCCATCGCGGTTCACTGAAGTGTGGTGTACAGATCACCGCCCGAGTATCGCTACCTACGGAGAGAGCTGACGGAGAACCCGCTTGTCGGACGAGTTTGCACTGCAATAAACCTTCTCTAGATGGAGTTGTGCTGTTGTATTCGCCAGTACACTGGGACTATCAAAGAAAACTCTGCGTCGGGACTCAGGACAGCTTTACACGCGATAAGACCGCGTACAGTGCACACCAGTACCAAGCTTCAACAGGCGGCTCATGTAGCTTTTCATTTTTAATTAAGTTATTTTATTTTGAACGACGAAGATTGCATTTTCTTGTCTTCAACGGATGGATTGGACCCGTGGTCACCAGTGACCACGGGTCACAGATGTAGTTCTCATAATTTAAATGGAGAGGCAACCAACCCAATAAAAATAATACTAAGTTATAAAAGCAAAGGTGTGATTGTAGTTAATAGTGAATAGGAAAATTCATAAAAATAGTACTCTCCCAAGATCATTCACTCTTTCTTTATTTGTTCATCCTATATAATGGTTCATCCCCTAATAAAAAAAATATCATTCTAATCTAACACCTCAAGTACACATTAATTTCAAAATTGACATCCCTTCTTTCCACACATAATATACTTTATATTTTGTTTATAACATAAAAATATCACAATACCCCTAAAAATTAATAAAGTTAATCAAAAAATATTTTTTTCTTAATACCCATGGTACATTAAAGGTGAAACATTTTTTTGAGATGAAGGGAGTACATATTTAAATTAGTGTTCTTCTCTGCTTATATTTTGTTGTGATTAACTTTTATGTAATAGGAGTATGCATATTTTGTTTTGGATTTGAGTAGCTCCTGTAATCTATTGATAAATAATTTTATTTTGTCAAAAAAAAAATCTGTATTCAAATTTCAACGAGTAATAAACACAACACCTATGGCAATTCAATGAAATTTATTATATTCTAGCAAGTTTAAAATTTACATACCTCTTTTACTCTATTGATAAACAAATTTTATTTTGTCAAAAAAAAAAAATCTAAAAAGTATTCAAATTTCAACTGAGTAATAAACACCTGTGGCAATTCAATGAAAATTATTATATTTTAGCAAGTTTAAAATTTACGACGTACTTATTCTTTTAAAGAAGACAAATATCTTGTGAGAGTGTGTCTCTTTAAAGAAACGTTCAATTGAATTAAACATATAATAAAATAAAACAATTAACGCCGGATCAATTAATATTTCAATGGTTGGGCTTTTATGTATAATAACTACCCTCCGTCCCCTTTATACCTATCAATTTTTTTATTTTGGTCCGTCCCATTATAAAGTATCAATTTCACTTTTTGGATTGATGTGACCTACAACCACTACATATGACCTCACACTCAACACTAACACAACTACCCACTACACATTAAAATAGTATTTCTCTCACCTTACTATACATTAAATTATTATACTTCTTAATCCACGTGCAAAAAGTCAACGGATACCTTTCAAGGGGACGGAGGAAGTATATTCGATGACAAAGATTATCTATTCAATTTTTATATTTTATCTCATATTTTTGGAGCTGTGAATTTTGGGTTGGTAGATAGGTCGGTTTAGTCCACAACCGCCACAATCCGCTATTTAGTGGACTCAAATTTATTTTATTATATACTTCCTCCATTCCATAAATATTTGCATGTCTCTTTTGTCATATAGATTAAGAAAAGTGATAATTTTTAACAGTATTATAATAATTTTTGGTAATAAATAAATAATAAAGTATGTTAGGTGCGTTAGATAAAAATGACTTTTTTTTGTAAATAAAGTGTATACGGAAGGATGATTATATTTGACTTTTTTATTTTTTTAGAAATGTGCAAACTTTTATGGGATAATTTAAAATGAAAAGTGTGTCATCTAAATGAGACGGAGTAGTAAATATTAATTTATTTTATATAAATTTCATTACTATATTATTTTATCAAATTTTTTATTTCGGTTTATGTTTTAGGGAAAGACTTGTGTGAGACCGTCTCACGAAGCCCTTCGTGAGACGGTCAGAAAGTGATAATTTTTATAATAAAATGTGATATTAAATTGATGAAAAGTGATAATGTTATTCATGAATAATTTATAGTATAAATGAAAAATGATAACATTTTATAGCGAAAGTGATAACTATTTTAAAAAGTGTAAAATGGTCTCACGTGAGACGTATCACGCAAGAGACCTACCCTATGTCTTAAATGTTTATGGCTTTTAAAAATAAATTTTTTAATAAAATTTATTTTAAATATTATAGATTTTGATTTTTAAGAGTAGGTTGGTGAAACGGTGTGGGCTGACCCGCAACCAACTGCAACCCACACTCCAGTGAGCTTAGATGAGGCGGGTCATTTTAGTGGAGGGTGATTTGCGAGTTTTGGTGGAGTGTGGTTGGTTAATTGTCGTCAAGTGAGTAAAAGTTTATTAGTCATATTTAGGGTATAGTATGGTGCATCCGTTAATATAGGCTTCACCGAATTTAATTTGAGAATTAGTGGATGAGGTATATTGTAGGATGTGCCTCAATTGATTTAAATCCATAGTGAATTTACTATTTGACTGTTCTTGCAATGGACATACTCATTATCTTATAGTTGTCACCTTAGTTGGAAAGTTTTTTCAACTCATTCTCTATGGCTTGGGGTATTTTTAGGGTTTAATATTTTAATTAAAAAAATGCAATGAACATAAAGTTAAATACCATTATAGAACAAACAATTCATATCGATAGTTACATTAGTTCGAGATTTATTTTATCCTTATAAAGTTTAATTATTATTTTTATACTCTCTCCGTCCCAGGAAAGATTGCACCCCTTTTCTGGCACGAAAATTAATAAAGTGGTGATTTTTAGAGGTATTATTGTATTTTTTTTGTAATAAATAAATGATAAAGTATATTATGTGTGTTAGGTAGAGATGATTTTTTTGTAAATAAAGTGTATGTAGAAGGGTGGTTGTGTTTGACTTTTTGTTTTTTTAGGAATGTGCAAACTTTTGTGGGACAACTCAAAATGGAAAGTGTGTCATCTTTCATGGGACGGGAGTAATAATTATAACTTCACATTTAGAATGATGTATATATCATTTTTGTTTAGGTAATATTACTTAACTTCTACTCTATCATTTACTCCATGTCCTATTTTACCTATCTAGAGTTTAATATAAAATTTTAGTGTACAATTGTGATTTCATTCTTATAGAGTATGTAATATTTTTTTTAGTTTATAATTGATTTTTATCATTTTCAACTTTATAATGAAAAAAAACGTATAATTGAGATTGTCTCCCTCTGTCTTATTGAAGCGTATGTTTTTGCCATTTTGATAAGTCCCAATTTAAATATAATTAATTATTTTTCTATTTATGGTCCACATATCATACTAATAGACCTACTCATTATACTAAAATATTCCCTCCTTTCCGTTGAAAGGAGTGTGTTTGCTTTTTGTACGTAGATTAAGGGATATAATATTTTAATGTACAATGAGGTGAGAAATAATATTTTAATATAAACTAGGCAAGTGTATTGGTGTGATGTGCGGCCCATAAAAAGAGAAGTAGTTAATTTGTGTGAGTCTTTTTTATTAAAAAAGAAAATGCAGACTCTATATTGGGATGAATCAAAATGACAAATCGACTATGTTTTAGTGGTATGGAAGTACTTCTTCTGTCCCGTATCAATGCTTATGTTTGCTTTTTGAACGTTGATTAAGGAATATAATATTTTAATGGATAGTGGGTAGAAAGATATAATATTTAATGCAAAGTGGATAAGTGTATTAGTGTTGGATGTGTGTCTCATGGTGATATATTAATAATTATAGGTGGGTCTCATATACAAAAAAAAGGAAACATAATGTTTGAAATAAGATGCCCAAAATAGAAAAAAATGTAAAGATTGAAATGAGATTGAGAGAGTATTATTTATCGCGATTAGGGATATAATCGAAGCGAGTAGAGTCGAAAACTACTAGGCTTGAATATCGTTTGTTAAGGAATAATCGAACTCGAGCCCGAGCTCAAACTCATCAAGAAAAAAATATATCGAACTCGAGCTCGAACAGAGACTGTTTGATAAGGCTCGCGAATGTGTTTACGAATACGTTAGCTAATCTTTTTATGAATATTTGTTCATGAACATATAAATATTTTTGTTCGTAAACATTAAAAATATATTTTGTTGATGAACATTTAATATTATGTATAGACAAACCAACAAAAAAGATAACCATAAAAGTTAAAAAGACATAGTATATAAATATTTAAATAATTAATTAAACTAATATTATCATATTTGTATTTTTAATAATAAAATTTACGAACGCGTTCATGAGTCATTAACGAGTTCGTTAACAAATATGTTTGCAAACTTTCGAACCGAATACCCTTAAACTTGGTTTGATAAACTATTCAAGCTCAAAGTTTAAATTTGGTTTAACTCATTAAAGTTAATGAACGAGTTCGAACACATACTTTATTGAATCGATACTCGAATAGTTCGCGAACGACTTGGTATAGTTGTTTTTGTTTGAATCCATTTAAAAAAAACCTAAATCCTACTTTATCACAAAGAGTGAGGTTCTTGTGTCCCCGAAAATACTGTAACCAATTTATAATTTAAATCACTAACAATATATAAATTTAAATAAAATATGAAAGGAAAAAATTTTGTTCCCATAAAAATACGGTGTGTCCCGAGTGCGGAGGAGCTCTTCCCTTATCACAAATTGAAAGGAGATAATGTAATGGAGTAGTAGCTGCTTAGCAAGATGAAAGAGAAAAAAGTATTCCACAAAAAGTGCAACATGACTGCATGGGTGGGTCCCACCAATTACTGTCACATGTGGTGAGGTAGTATGTGTCAAAGTACAACATCAAATGGTCAAACTACATTTCATTACACCCCCACATCCCTTGTCCATTTACTGTTCCCCTTCCTCTTTCATCTCCATGGATTTTTACTGTCTCCCTTCCCTTCTAAATCCTTCCCATTTTGACAAATCTGCCACCCTCAACAGAATTTTCACCCCCTCTCTCTCTCTCTATAAATGCAGCAATAAAGAGAAAAAATGTGTTGTTGGGGTCGTTTTCTCATCTCTGATTCTCATGACGATAATGACCCCTCATCTTCTTCCTCCCTCAATTCACTCCTTCTCTCTCTTCCCCTCAATTTTAACCCACAATCATGCCCAATATCTTTTTTATTTTATTTTTTAATTTTTGTTTGAGGTGAAACTCCATTGCCAAACCCCATATCTCTCTCTCTTGGTGGTGGGTTCTTGGTTAGGGTTTCATGTCTGCAAAACCCCTTTTTTGTGTGTGGAGATTAATTTCCTGTTTTCTTGCCACCTCCATTCATTTTCTTGATTTTTTATTTGCCCTTGGATCATCCCTTTCTCTTTATGTGATTATTTTATGTTGACAGTCCTTTTTGGGTTTCACCATGAACACCTTCCATAAGGGTTTTTTCTTGTCTACTCAATAAAATTAAGATTAACTAGGGTTTCTGCAAAGACTAATAAGCTGTTGGTAAAGATGATTTGAGTACTCCTTTATTTTTCTATTCCGAGTTTCTCTCCATTTTTAACAAAATTATGATTATTTTCTCTGATTTCACTACTCAGAAAATGAATAGTAAAAGAGTTCTCTTAAATTCTTGGAAAATGGGCTATCAAGAATATTACTTTTCTGTGTGTGTGTGTGTGCTTGTGTTTTTGTTTAATTAATTCAGTGGATCCATACAGATTGCATCATAAAATACAGTGTGCAAAGATTGAGTGTTGCTTCAAGTACACCCATTGGATATCTGTTTGTTACTGTTTGCTTTTCCAGTTCATAATAGTGCCATTAATATTAGTAGCATCAGCAGTAATTTAGTTACTCCTAGTATTTATTTCTTATTGCCATTATTTTTAGATGTTGCCTGCTGAATTTATTATTTTCTCGTACAATTATTTGCATCCATATCTGCACCTTAATTGGTTTGTTCAAAATCTTTATGTTTGTTTTAATAGCAATTGGCTGAAAAGAATATCTTCCTCTTTATCACTTTACTTAGATTCATCTGCATAAAGTGCTGCTCTTTTCTATGTTTCAGTAGAAAGCAATCCTTAATTATTCATTCGTGTTCGTCGAGAAAGATTGCGTTTAGAAGAGAATGATTGTTCGTATTGCACAAAATCTAGTGGGGATCAATAGATTGAAATTGAATTAGGATTGGGGGGTTTGGTGGTGATTTTAGTGTGAATTGAGATTGATAGCATTGAGGAATGGTTTATAAGAGCTTCCTTCAGCCCACTCATGGATGAGAGTTGGGGTTGAACTATCTGCCGACTCATTCGTTTAACCACGCAGTAGAATACGAGGACGACCTTATGCTACTGTGGTTGAGTGAATGATGCGGGAGATAGTTTCACGTCCCTCTCCGTCTGTGCTTGGACTGAAGGGAGCTCCTCTTACTAGTTACCTTCATATTTGTTTCGCTTTTGGCCGCTTCAAACTAGTTTGTGTTTGTTATTTTCTGGACAAAATATTGCCAGTCGACTCATGGTGTTCATTGCGAGTATATGTGCTAATTTCTCTAATTCGATTTTGTGATGTCTATTGATTTTAGAATGAGGAGCCCTCTAATTGCCCCTTTTTTTTGTTATTTTTTATGCACCGGTATCCAATACGTAGAATTGCCTTTTTGTTTTAACGTAATTTGTAAATCATATGCTTACCTTTGGATATTGATAAGATCGTACAATACTATTCGGGCATGAAAAATCAAATGGTGGAGATTATGTGGTGCAAGCAAGTTCCTCATGTTGTAGTGGGGTTTCTTTATGCTTTTCTCAGGTTGCCTAGCTAGTTCATACTTTTGCTTGTACCCAAATAGGTAAAAAAGCTCTCTATTCGCTTTCCTTACGGCCCGTTTTTTCTTTCCACAAGTTACTAGTTTTTTTCTTTGTCACTACCTTTTCTTTTGTTTTTAGCTTGGTTGCTATGTGAAGATGACGATGATGATGAGGAGACCTTACTGCGCTACCCTGTCGCGTTCATCTCAATTGAACGTTTGGATCATGGTAATGTTTTACGGAGTTTATTCCCTTTCGTCTATCATCTACTACTATGTATAATTTCTAAATCATCAAATGTTAATAAGGTTAATATCAATTGAATAATGTGCATTGATACTTGCTCCACTTGATTTTGTCATGTGTTAGGCAGTACATTAAGATACATTTTACTTTACATGCATGGTTGTACCCTAGAGGCTTTATTAATAAGACAAGATTAATTTAATTAATCTCTCTGGTTCTTGATTTATTTAATTGGTAATGTTCTTGATTAGTTTTTCAACACTTAATGAGTTCTCCCACCACTTTTTCTTTATAATTTTTAGAGTTAAATTGCAGATATTGCCAATTATGGGTGGAGGAAATCTTCTCTTTCATGCCCTGTTTTAGCAAATGGAAAAGTATTGTTATGAAATGATTAGTGGTGCTAATTATGTGTTAATATTCTAATCATGTTTATGGATAAAATCAATTAGATTCCTTATGTAGGGTGGTCCCTGGTTTCTTCATGTGTTTGTTTTCTTCATCCCACTTTTTTTTCTTCTTCTTTATTTTATCCTATTTTTTAAAAATTATTATTGTGAAAAATGTGACGTACTACTGCCTAAAGAGCTTTTTGTAATCTTTATGGCCATGGTCTGTAAAGCAATATCCAGTCTATGTCATCTTGCATCGACTTTCAAGCTTGACGTTTACGAGATTAATGTAATTAATCTCGCGGCGTTTTCAGGATTTGGATCAATCATTTACTGGGTGGGAGGTGTGGCCGTCCATACGACAGTATTAGCTGCAGCTGCTGCTGCACATTAGATGGTCCAAGATGTCTATGATTCTCACCTTGTAATAGCTCTATTTTTGGGGTGGGGTGGTGGGAATGGGGGTCGTTAGATGTTTGTTCACAGCTCAAACATGTCATGCAACTATGGTTGGCTGTCTTTCTTCAATGTTTTTACAGCTCAAAACTAAACCACTTTGGTGAAGTGGTTTTTGTAAGAGAAGTCACCATATATATATGATATTGATGGATTGAGTGAAAGGTCCACCGTGTTGTCTGAAGAATAATTCAAAATCTATAACTAATCGAAAATGCTTGGTTAAAAATCTTGCAATTTGGCTCGAATGTAACTATGTTTAGTGGAGTCAGAACCGTCTCATCTCTAGCAATTGAAGCCGTTTGAAATACTCCCTCCGTCCCGGTCAAACTGTAACGTTTGACTGCATAAAACTCTCACAAAAGCTATAGTAAATATTGCAATATGGGCGGGACGGAGGGAGTATTATTTTCATCACAATAAAATTTTCACTTTTTTTACATTTATTTGTTTCTACTCCAAAAATAGGAAAAATTTCGTAATAAATAATCTCTCACTACAACATTGTATTTTACACTCTCTCTGTTCCATTACAACCTTTACGTTTATTGTTACACGTTGTTTAAAAAAATTCACATACACGTTTAAAAAAATTCACATTGTCTAAAAAAAGTTACTCCCTCCGGGTATTTTCAACCATTTATACGGGCACGGAGATTAAGACGTATTTTTTTTAATATATAATGTAAGAAAAAGTAGGGATAAATTAGTAATTTAAAAAAAGTAAATAAGGTTGTTGGTAATGATGAATAAAGTGTAAAAAAATAATTAAAATCGTTGGGATTGTAAAAAGTAGGTAATAAAATATTATGTATTCTTACCAAAAATGGAATGAGTAAAAATACGTGAGACACCTCAAAATGGAAAGTGAGTAAAAATACGTGGGACGGAGATAATATTTTTTTAACAATTTTTTTTTTACTTTTAAGGTATTTTAGTATATTAATTAATAAATAAAGTATAAAGCAATTTTATGAATGTTATGAATATGAAAAATGAGTGATAAATTTGAAATTAAACTAACTTTAAGGTTTTTTAATAAAGTTTTGTTTTTTTGGGTGAAAGTTATTGGAGACAAATCAACCAAGAAAGTGTAAAAGTTATTATGAAACGGGGAATTTTTTTTAAAATATCATTTTTACTTAATCCATAATTTACATTATTATTTATTTAAAAATAACACAATATCTTTAAAATTTAATAATGTTGATAAAAAAAAATTGAAGTAACATTTTTTAAATTTAGTATTAAGGGAGTAGAATTGAAATAGGAAACATATGGTCCCAAAAAGAGGAGATATAAATGGCCATAGAATTTTGTAATGGAACTCAAAGTGTATGTCGGGTGTGCATGTGCTACTGTTTTATGATGTCGTGATCCTCCACCTAAATTTACTGTGCTTCCCTTTACCTCATGGATATTCACCACATCCCTTGTGGACCACGTCGTTACGATTCACCAAACACGTCCCCAAAATATTATGCGGCAAAATGTCCAATATTATAAATTTATATTAATAATGTAATATTAATTTCACAATATATACTCCCCGTCCCGCATCAAGGGTGTATTTTGCTTTTTTGCACGTGGATTAAAGAGTATTATTATTTACTCCCTCCGTCCCCCAAAGTATTTCACACTTTCCTTTTTCATCCGTCCCTCAAAGTATTTCACACTTTACTTTTACTAAATTTGGTAAAAATACATTATACTAATACTCACTTTTTACACATATCCCAATATAATACTTGCTTTTTCACATCTCCCAAAAACTTTACACACTTTTTCCACATCTCTCAATAACTTTACACACTTTTTTCATTAAATCAACTAAAATATATATTCTCTTTCTTACTTTATACATAAAAATACAAAATTTTCTTAAACTCCGCGCACACCAATACGTGAAATACTTCCCGGGACGGAGGGAGTAATGTATAGTGGGTAGTTGTATTAGTGTGAGTGTAGGCCACATATTTTAATTGTATTAGTGGGTGAATGTGTGACCCATATGTATAAAAAAGGAAAAATGACCCTTTGGATGAGACGATCAAAATGAAAAAAAGAGACCCTTAGTGCGAGACGGAGAGAGTATATATATATATAAAAGTTAAATTCAACCCTCTCCTCCCTCTGTCCATCTAATTTGCATCAATTTTCTTCAAAGGAGATTAAAAATCACTTTTAAAAATGTTTAAAATTATGCAAATTTGTTCTCCATAATTTTTACTCCCTCCGTCTCATTTCAGATGTCACACTTTCCATTTTGGGCTGTCCCACAAAAGTTTGCACATTAAAAAAAAACAAAAAGTAAAAAACAATTACCCTTCCCCATACACTTTATTTACAAAAAAATTATCTCTACCTAACATACTTTATCATTTATTTATTACAAAAAATACTATTATACCCCTAAAAGTCATCATTTTCTTAATCTCTGTGCCGAAAAAAGGGGCGCAAACTTTTCCGGAGTAAATAGTATTATACAATGACAAAAACTTCTGTGCACCCGGCGCACAGATCACATTCCGTGCGTCTTTAGAATTTTGTGTTAAATTGTATACCCTTTAGTATAAAAATATGTACCATTTATTTTCTAAAGAAAAAAAATATTAATGAAAAGTGTATACCATTTAGAACAAAATGGTGTATCTTTTATTAATTAAAGTGTATACCCTTTGCACCAAAACAATGTACAATTACCCATAATACTAAATTTCTAAAGGCACACCAAATGTGTTCCCGTGCGCGCAAGCCTCACCCTTATAAAATTACAGCAATAATTCTTGAATTGATATCTCTAACAGCCCATTTATATTATTTTTATTTAATACTCCTATAAAATATGAAAAAACAAATAAAGATTATTAGAATACATTGTATTTATATATATACTCTTTCGGTTCCAACCAAATTGCACACGACTGTAAGAGATTGCACACGACTGTATAAAGACTAAAGAGTGTAAAAAAACATGCTGCAATTTTGTGTAGTATGATTATATTGTGAGGCAATTTTGTGTAGTATGGTGATATTATGTGGATATTAATATCTAATTTGGACTCCTTATTTAATAATGTTATTCTATTTTATGTTTCATAATTAATTTTTATTATGTAGGTTAAATCTGCATTTTTCCTTAAGTGGTGGCTATATGTATTCCCAAAAATACTAAATATACAAAAAAAAAATTAAAACTAAACTAATAAAATTAAAATACAAAGAATGTTTTTATAATATTTTTATTAGTTCTGAACTTGACAACATGCTTTTGAACCCCTACAACAAAGGCTCATTTCTGGTGGAGTTTCTATTTGATGTCGTTTCATCGTCGAACTTCAATCTGGTTCAAGAATCCAATAATTATAAGGGTATAATTTTTTTATTGAAAAGATCGGTTGAAATATGAATAGTATAAATATTTAATTAAAAAAATAATTTTTTTAAGAAAATAAAGGAACACACCCATATATTTTATTAAATTTATCAAATCCAACTAATCTAAATCTATATTTTTATTTCCTATTTAAATTGAAAACTATATCCTTAAATTATCAAATTATTACCATATCAAATATCACACAAGTATAATAGAAGGTTTTTTTTTTTTTTAAATATGATACAAGTATTTGACTTTCAACAAATTTAAAGAATTCAAATACTGATATTCAATATTCGTGAGATCTCCAAATTAGGGTCTAATATGAGCTAAAAAAAAAAGAGAAATAGATGTATGATGGATGGGTGCATTTTTGCAACAAGATTTAATGGGGCATTTTTTTATAATTTCTTAAAAGTATGAATTAATTTGCAATAAAAATAAAGTTCAAGATTTTTCTTGCAAATGGTAATTAACCCATTAAGCAAATATTTCCTCCATCTCCTTTTAGATAATACTCCCTCCGTCCCAAGAATACATTCGCGTATTCTTGGGCACGGAGTTTAAGAAAAATAACTTTTTGGTGGTGTGATGTAAGAAAGAGAAGGGGTATTTTGGGTAATTGAGTAGAATAAAGTGTATGATATAGTTGACTTTGACTAAATTATGTGTAAAAAGAAGGTGGCATTTTTGTAATATTGTAGTATTGTAAGGTTATTGATATTGTGTATTGTTTCCATTTTTAGGGGGCGAATGTATTCTTGGGATGGAGGGAGTACATTTTACATTTTGGGTTACAAAAGTTTCTACCTGCTAAAAAAAGCAAAAAGTTCAATACAATCACCCTTTCCCCATATAGTTTATTTACAAAAAAAAAAAATCTACCTTTACCTAGCACACTATTATTTATTTATTACAATGTTACGCGTTTTCTTTGCACGTAAAATTAATCTCCAAGTATTAAGATATCAATTGCAGCTTAGACAAACGACTAAGTTAAATATCGAACCCACATGAAGGAGTATTATTAATTTAATTATTAACTAAATTAATTAAGACAAAAGGCAATAAGATTGCAGTATCGAATTATTAATCTACTAACAAATTAATTAAAATAAAAATTAAAATTAAATATCACTTAAAAGAAGACGAAAGTGTTTCAAAAATAGAGAATAGATAGTTATGGGGTAATTCAGTTTTACTACTTAATTTTTCTTTCAAGTGTATTGGCCGATTCTTCCTTGGAATATGGACGCATCGCTAAACTATGCAAACTTACTCTATAGACACAAGCAAGCAAGCGTGTAAAACGTGTGAATCACCTTGGAGCAAGATATATAGTTTCACCACTTTTTAAGGTACTATCAGTATCAATTCTTTCGCACGTCTAGTAATCAAATCTGATATGATTTTTCCTTTATAGGTACTATAAAACTAATCTCTTTGACAAAAATTCCTGTGCCCCGGGAACACAACGCGTCCCTATGTGAACACAGTGTGTCCCCGGGACATAAGAGCCTCACTCAAACTCTTTATCCTGCTTATTAATCCGAAATCAATTTAATTAATAAACATTCATATATGACAATTCTAATGATGTTTCGGAGTACCCTCACTTTGAATCATAACATGTAACCTTGTTCAGCGGTGAACGCACTCAATCAACAACCAGATATATATTCAGACTCTATATAACAGTTGAAGATACACAAAATAATCGTGAATATGAGTTTAAAAGGAACAATCAAATATAAAATAATTCACAAATAGTGTTGTCACATATGATACAATAGAGTTTAATTAATTCATAAAACCTTCAAAACCCTAGCACTATCAAAAAGGCACCATAACCTAAAATATATATAGGTATGAGAAGGGCATCAAATAAGGAAATAAAACATCCAAAAAGATATGGTGGAATCAAGGAGGATTATGTGATTAAGAAATTAATTGTGCTCCACGAAATAGAAAAGATGAGTTAATTTTCGGAGATTTTTGAAAATTCTCGTCGGCAGCTGCGCGATCTCACAATTTTGAGAATAACTTCCTCGTCCGAACTCCAATTTGAGTGATTCTTACGCTAAAACGATCCTCTCTTCCGTGGCTTTCCAATCATATATCACACAAAAATTATACAAGTTGGACGTGAGTTTTTCAGCATTCTTGCACAAGTTTCTTCTTTTATCCAACTTAGCACTTTTGATAATTTTTTCAACTAAAATATAATAAAACACCTCAAAAGCACTTTTTTCTCACATATATTGAATATAAGATACTTGTGTTAATACATGACAACAATTCTCATAAAAAAATGTTAACTTGAACACTAAAACATGCTGATTTTCACTCTCAACATACATAGAAAATACTATTATACCCTTAAAATTATCACTTTTCTTAATTTCTGTGTTGGGATGGGGGCGCAAACATAAATGGGACGACAAAGGGAGCATATCTTATAAATAATGTACTCCATCCACCTCATTCGAAGGGTTATTTGTCTTTTGCACGAAGATGAATAAATATAGTATTTTAATATATATCGGGTAGTTGTATAAGTGTTGTGTGTAGCTCTATAAAGATATATTAGTAATTTTTTTATGTGGGTTCCATTTACCAAAAAGAAAAATGTGAAGTGAGACGCCCAAAATAGTATTTCCCTTCATCTTAACTTTGACTTTACACTTTTTATTTTAGTCCGTTCTAACTTCAACTTCACGCTTTCATAAAAATAAATAACTTCCAACTACTATTTTCACAATACACTTTAATTTCAAAATTATATAATAAAAAAATATCACATTGCCTTAATAAAGTAACTTTTCTTAATTTATATATTTACGGTGAATGAGAAGATGAAATTAAGATGGATATATGCAATCCTAGGATAGAGGAAATATATAATACAAAATATTAATTATAAAATATACACCATATACATAATATAATGACGTGATAAATGAGTCGGAACAGGATATAATGACCCGCCTCATTTTCGTTATGGGACAGGTCAAGTTCGACCAAACAGAGCATGTAAGTTTCACCCATGCTAGACCGATTCATTTTTGTGATCCCTACTTTACATGATTTAAATAAAACAAAAGATGTAAAACTATCAATAAATGGTCAGAAATCATAACCTATTATTTGTAATCATTCAACAATAACTAAATTTTTTGTCATGACAATTAAAAAATAATACATTATAATTTTTTTAAGCAAAGTGTTAAATCTATAAAAAAAAATAGAAGTTTAATATAGTTTTTGTTAAATTATTTTAATCAAATTTATGAATTTTGACATTAAATTAATAGTTTTATATTTTTTGAGTCTTATGTTTATAGAAACTAGCAGTTACCCGGCGGCGCGTTGCGCGGACAGAAAAACTTTTGAAATATTTATATATATATTATTTTCTTTTTCTTATAGGGTTAATAAAATTTTCTTGAAATGCGAGTAAATTTTTTATACTCGACCATGAATTTACTCCTCGCAATTTTTTATACTCGACCATGCTTATATATATATATATATATATATGCGAGGAGTAAATTCATGGTCGAGTATAAAAAATTTACTCCTCGCATATATATGTATATATATATATATATATATATATATATATATATATATATATATATATATATATATATTGTAATTTTTTGAGAACCATTCAACGTATATTTCTTTTACGGCTTCTTTTGAAATATATTCCCTCCGTCCATCCTCAATCTATCCATTTTATCATTTTAGGCCATTCATTATTAATATATCAATTTTCCCTTTTAGACATATGAGACCCACACCCTCACTAATACAATTAAAATATGAGACCTACACTCTCCACTAATACAACTACTCACTACATATAAAATAATAATACTTCTTAATCCACGTACAAAAATCAAATGAATAAATTGATAATGGACGGATGGAGTACTTAAAACAAAATTATTCTTTTGAAATTAGCTGCTTGAAAATGTAAATAAGAGTTTCTTTATTATGTATGAATACCCAAGTTATTAAAAAAAAAGGCTTATACTTTTTTTATTAAATATATAAAATATTTCATTATATATAACTTATATAGTACAGTAAGTATTAAAAATATTGCATAATATGTATAAATGGGTACCTGCAGATATAAAATGAATATGTATTTGTCAAAAATCCTAATTGGATAATCTTTTAACTATTTAATAAATATAATTATATAAAATATTTCATATAATATAAATTATATAATTTTATATATTAAATTTTTTGTATAAAATATATATAAACGGAAATTCGCGGGTACCCAAGGTATTTACTCATACCTGTCCCAAATCCTAATGAGATTTTATTCAACTATCCATATTCATTTCAAACCCGTTTATAACTACCCGTACCCGTCTTAATAGAGTTCAGGTAGTGAAAGTACCTAAAAAATCCGTCTCGTTGCAATCTGTACCATATCAGGAGAAAGAAATTGCATTAGAATAGAAAAATAGGCAATCGTCAAACAAAAAATATATATTTCAATAACCATCCACAAATGTAAATAAGAATTACCTTGAAAAAGACATTTCCAAATCCACATTTTTCTGCAGTCAAATCATGCACCACCCACATATCTGTAATTGCTTTTCCATTCAATGTGAAATGATTTTTCACCCATAGTAAGATTGACTACACAAAACAAATTATAAAAGAATAAAAAATGATTTTTGCTTAGTCTTTATTTCTCATCCGTAACATTCACAGACAAAAGAATTAATTATAGCTCAGAACCTAAGTTTCCATAAACCAATATTAAGTAGTAACTGAAAATGCAGCAACAAAAATCAAGAAGTAATAATCTTCACTAAAAAGGGGAGTATCTCAGTGCATATTACCCACCTAAATAAATTTTATAATCATTTGTAGACTTAAAGTTCTAGTTAAATAAGATATAATTTCCAGCAAATAATAATATTTATATAATTAAATTTAATTTCAGTCACCAATAGTTAATGATTCTATATGTTAGCTATTCAGAATTTCCCATGTCTAATCTGATGTAATTGCATGTTGCCCCTTAGGATCATCTAAAGATACTTCTAACAGATTCCTCTATATATAAACTTGTCAAGAGTCTAAGCCAAGGAACAAATCTAATTAAAGCATCATAAGAAGTGCTAGAGATTAACTCACTGAGCAATTTCCTTTGATGCCAATCACAGATCTCTAAACTTTTTTGTAGGAAAATTCAAAACCACAAGTGGTTCAAGCCAATGAAGACCACTTTCCAACTGTAAAATAAACACAAAATTCAGTAAAATTAATATGAAAGAGTTGGAAAGATTCCATAAAATAAAAGGTAAGATTGAGATCAGAGTTGGGAAAAAACCATAGATCAAAAAGTAACATTCTCAAGCAAAATGGAAAACTCCAATTATAAAATCATGAACAATAAATCTTTACACAATCATTTAAAAGACTAATTAAAAGAGATTGGTCCATAAAAAACTTAATTAAAAGAGATTGGTCCATAAAAAGCCTAATTAAAAAAAAATCCATCCATAAATCAAATGCCATACAATAAATCCAAAAACAAACCCTTTTTGTAATGACGGCAGGTTGTGACATAAGCTTTAGCATTGCCTACATAAACTTCTCCACTGACGACACCAAAAAGTCGAGAATCCAAACCTGAAGTGTGTTAAACTTAGAGATAACGTGGCGACAAAGAGAAAGTAAATCCTGGAGAAAATTATGGCAGAAGCGTGAAAGAAAAATTCAGTAAAATGACTTAAAAAGACAATTAAGGCCTGAAGAAAATTTCAGTAAATGATTTAAAATATCAATTAAGGCCATCAACATAATTGAAATATATATAAAAAAACGGTGTATTATAAAAAAATTCAGGAAAAATGACACATCAGCCTAGAAATGCTCTAAAGTTTACACATAAGTAAGGAGAAACCTTCTTTTAGTTAAGTAAAGATTGACATCGACGTTGTTGTACCCAACAGCCATGTTACTAAATGCAGTCTCTCCTGCTTTGCACAATGCTAAAAACGTCTCTCACAATTTCAGTAAACTAATTCATAACCTAAATCAATCACAACTAAAAAATCTCTAAATCCAAAATAGTTGACCTTCAAATACAGTTTTTTTAAAAAAAAAATTGAAACATGAAAATTCATTTGTATTATAAAAGGGAATAAACAATATGAGAACTTTACCTATCCAATGATCCCACAGTGATTACCAATCAAGGAAATTATGTCTTCAACATAAAATATAGTTTTCTTATCAGAGCATATCTGCAAAACTAAAGTGGAATAGAAGAGAATCAATAGTGAAAAAATCAATTTGAAGAGAGAGAGAGAGAGAGGAAGTTGATCGGACGAGATAAAATTACTTAGAGATAGCAAACCTATTGAACCAAGAGATTAATCTATCGTGTTCCTGGCATAGGCTTGGTGCCACTATAAAATGAAAAAAAAGCTAAATAGCAATTGGACGTATTTCCACTCCAGACGATCAACCATTTATGTTCAACATAGAAATGAGAAAATATTACCTTAAAGTATGAAAAAAGAGCAGCAAAAGACAAACTTGCATGGTAATCTTAATCTCCTAATTCTTCGAAAGGAAAATCTTCATCAGGCACGGACCCTTCTTTAGCTAATGCATTGAAATACTTTCACGATTTTTTAATAGGATCATAATATCATGAAATATTTTTCACCCAAAACTTTCACAAACAGAGTCAGTTTCATCTAAATTAGAGTTAGATAAGTAATTGATCTGCAAGCCACTGGTACATACCACTAAATTAGTTAAGCTTTCCTTATAGGTAATTGTCACTAAATATTAATGAAACTAATCAGGGTTGAAACTATTCATGTATGTATTTAAAAACCTCACCTTCTTTTCTTGCTATAGGATGTAAGAAAATTAAGGTCATGTATTATTAGGTATTAAATATGTGCACCATGGTAAAGATATTGTCACAAATACACACTCCACAATAAAATATCGTTTATAGAAGCAGGTAAGACTGTAGGCGTCGAATAAGGGTAATTTATTGTAGTAATTTTGTAAATAAGTATTTGGCTATTTGCTTGATTCTTCCAACTCGAATATCATATAGACTCTAAAATATTCACTTATTCATCATGAAATAATTTCCTTCTAAGCAATGTTGAAATGAAGTAACGTTGCACTGTTTCTATCATGAAATAAGTCTCATAAATACCTTGAAATCATAGGAATATAATGCTCCACATCAAAAATAAAAAAATTTCATTCATTTTATTACATATATTTAGACTCATTTTAGAAAATCCTAATTGGATACATTGATAGATGATTGATATGAGGGAAACAAACCTTTAACTAATCAATTCAAAAATAATAGTTGGAATTGAGTTGGGAGACTCAATACCCAGTCAGAAAGAGTGTAAATAAACAAAGATATGAATATTTTTAGATAGTTTATAAGGCTTAGGAGATCAAAACAGGGCATTCAATACCTTGACCAAATTCAAGTCTCGAATAATTCATAAAAATAGTGGTTGTCTTGAAAGAGAATAGTAATTGATCAAAATCTGCATGAGAAAATCACCTCATAAATCAAATAGAAACCAAAAAAATAGATAATAATAACAATCATATTAAAGTTATCTACGAAAAAATAATAAATAAAATGCTTCATAAACTATCATTTGATTACATAATACTTAAATGATATAAGCATCTAATCATTGTCAATTGCTAATGTGGTAGAAAAATACATTAAAAACCAAATGAATTTCACAGATAACACGATAATGGATAAATATGAGACCTGCGCATTCTTCACCATGATCGTCAATTTCTCCCTTTCATATCCTGAAAACCACAGAAACAGACTTACGTCAAACAAATCCAAATTAAAACAAAAACTTAAAACCTAAACAGGATAATAAGATCATAAAATCAGAGATTATTAATTCACCACTATATCCAAATCGACATAAGTATTTCGTTAGATAATTTAAGCCTTTCTAATAGGTTCTTCAACACATTGTCCCTACTCGTTACCACCTTTATAAATTACAAAAAATAATAATAATAAAAAATTACACCACTTCCAACTATAGTAGTTGCTCAAAACTTATGAAGAAGGATAGCTGAAAGAAACATCTAAGTACAATAATTCAGGTTTAATTTGTAAAGAAACCTCGTGTGTGAATACAAAGAAGACTGAGAGAACAAACTATGCAACTGTTTTCATCTAATCTAATCATAAAAAGAACAGTAATAAGAAATCTACCTATACATCACCACTTAATTAATAATTTTTAACAATAAAACCTTTTAACATCATTTTAAAATGCATCTTTTTTGTGAATCCTATTTTCATTATTTTATTTGAAACCATTTATGTTCCACTTTAAAAATATAATCAAGAGTTACAATAAGAGAAAAAATGAGAGTTATTAAACGCTAACAACACCATTGATATTATCATACCCCCAAATAGTAGCCACGAAACCCTAATATTAAGATAATTTCTTTTTTTCTTCCAATAATCTTTTCAGATCAGTATCTAAACCAATGTTCCACTAATCACAAAACCAAATTAACAATTTATAATGACCAACGATTAACCTCCAATTAATCGCCATTAACCACAAAATATATAGTGTTTAAACTGAAACGTCAAGAGTGAAAATCAATACCCAACAACAGCACACAAAAGCTTCAAATTCGGATCAATACCTGCAGATGATTCGAACAATTCAATTGATCTGATTTCCACAGAGTCGACATCCAATGAACATTTGAATAACCGTTCTGAAGAGAAAACTTATAACTTTAAATCTCCTAAAAGACGGTAGTTGATTCACAGAACCACATCCTTCTTATAAAATTTCAGAACACTATCACAAAAGGAACCACTAACATTTTCTTGGAATTCCCATGCTCCCCACATTCAATCACACAGTAACACCAACCAAATTTCATATAACTATAATTTAACCCTTTTGAATTCAGTATTCAAAGAAAAGACTATGAAGCCAATAATCCACTAAATAAATTTATGTAGGAAAATTATGAGAAATGTACATGAACTACGAATAATTTAAGAAGTGCCCACAATGATATTATTGATTGGGATGAAAAATAACTTAGCAAAGAACCCAACGAAACTCATCATCACAAACCCGATCGCAGTCCGAGTGGCCCACCTTCGTAAACTCTACATGCAAAAATCAAATCACAATATCAAAAGTAGTTTAAACTGAAAAAAATAAAAAATTGGAGCATCAGCTAAGAGTTTAATTGAAGGCGCTAGTAAAAGCGGCGACGTAGATACGACGGTGGAAGCAGTGATGAAAATCAAATATGATAGCGGTGACAACAGCTGCATGTGGAATCTCGGCAGATGTGGGAGGAGCAGAAATGAAAATAAAATTAGGGTTTAAAATTGTCTTGTTTATAAGTTTTTGTTTAATTATAAAGAGGTCCTAAAAATGTATATAAATTACAGAAAAAGCACCGTAATCTTTAAAAAATATATCAAAGAATAATCAATGGTGTGGATTAATTTATGATAAATTAATGGCTAAGATTAATATTAGATTGGTCAAAATTGATTAAAATTGAGCAAATCTATTTTGCTTTTATATTAGTACATACAGATAGATAGATAGATGTGTATGTATTTTTTAATAAAATAAAAATTTGAAATATAAATATTGTGGAATGGTCGTACCTTGAACCATTTTTCTATTTGATCAACTAAAGTTTTCTTTAGTGTCCCTTCATACTCTTATCAGTAATTCCATCTTTATCAAAAGTGAAGAAATGTCAATATGTGACCTTACTCCGTAAATGGCTTGGAATCTTTTTCTATTAATCAGAATGTTGTGCTGTAATCTTTATAAACATGAATTTGGATTCAATGTCCTACATGTAAACAAATCTTCTAAAATAAACCTGCGGATTAGAGTTAAAAGCTTTACAAAAAATTCAGCAATAGAAATATCTATGCTAGAGTCAGTCTTATTATCGCCTCTAGCAGGAATAATGCCTCTCATCTTTGATAATAGAAATCACAAAAAAGCTAAATCGAAAATTGTAATTAATATGTTTGTTACATTAAGACAAATGGCAATAAATCACCATAAGTAGATACACTTTTCTTATATCTCCATAAATATATTATATTATTAATGAAATTTGATCCAATGCAGTGGCGGACCTACACTAGGCCCAGGGGGGACACTGGGCCCCCCTGAGAAATTACAAATAATTAATATATATGTAATAGTTTTTCTAATGTATAGCTTTGGCCCAACGGTGAACGGCCCATCTACCCTAGTCCCTAGGCATGGGGTTCGAATCCCATGTTGCCCAAACTTTTTTTTGTTTTTCCTTTAATAATTCTTTTTGTTTTTCCTTTAATTTCATGCACTTCTTTTTCTCTTCTCTTTTTTTTTCTCCCTCTTTTTTACTAATTCCAATAATATTTATAGTGCTATATTTTAAATTTTATTTCATTTCTATATTTTAATATAAATTTTCTCATTTCTATATATTCTTTTTGTTAAATTGTTAATTTTATTTTTAATAATGATTCTTGTTGTATTTTCCTTATTCAATTTATGTATATATTTAAAATATTTCTTCCTTCATATAACTAATTACATGCCCTTCAATTGTTTATATCTTGTTATTTTTTAGATTTAATTTTTATTTTTAGGGTTTATAATATTTAAGTGTATAATTATTGTTAAAATTAATAAGAAAACACGGTTTATATATACCGTGATTTTTTAGGAGACGAACTTTATGACACTATTAAGAAATCGGGCCCCCCTGTTCAAAATTCCTGCGTCCGCCACTGATCCAATGGATATGGCAATGGAGGAACATATCCAAGACTAACCTTTAATGAATATGCATAATGTAGCATGTTGGTTACATATCAGGCTACCAGATTTCTAACCTCTCACAACATGAATATATTAAACATATTTTAATTAATGTTGAATAAAACCAAGTAAAAATCACCATAATTATATTCTAAAAGAAAATAATACAGGCAAAAATTTAAAATAATAGCAATAATATAGGCAACAAAACTCCTCAATCTATAAAAATGTTAATTATATGTCCTGGTTGAAATAGGGATTGAATAAAAACAGAGATATAAAGACAATAAAATTGATACCGAGTTCCGATGTTGACATTTTCTATAAAGCACGTGGGAGGTAAATTAATTTCTATAATGGAAATGATTAATGAAAATAAGTAATTCGTAATAAAATAAATTTAATAAAACTCATACTACCTCGTTGATACACTATGTACATTAGAATGTGGGAGGTAGATTAATTCCTACAATGGCAATAATTAATGAAAATAAGTAATTCGTAATAAATAAATATTGTACAGCTCAAACAATATAGTGCAATTAGAAATAGGAATTCATAAAATATACATGGAAATAGGCTAAAGAATTTCACCAGCTTCTCTTTGCTCAGTCCTATAAGAATAAATAAGAACATATTAGATGTTAAATATGTACACTATGAAAAACATAAAATTAAACAAGATGTTAAATATGTACACTATGAAAAACATAAAATTAAACAAATACTTACGACAAATTTATTTTCTACTTACTACGCACTTCATAATTAAGATCATTTAAAGAAGAATGTGAACTGTGTAACTAACATATATCTTTTAGCAATCACTACAAGAAACTGTCTGATTACCGACGGAAAAATTCGTCGGTAAATTATGAAAAATTCGTCGATAACTAAGTTACCGACGGATTACTGACAGAAATTAATCTGTCGCGAAAACCTGCGTCGGTAACTTTTTTGCGACGGAATATTAAATCCGTCGGTAATTACCGACGAATTTTTTCGTAAGTAAAAAATGATATCCGTCGGTAATCATATCATACAAATTCGTCGGAAGTTATAATATAGCGACGATTTTATCGACGGATTTTTTCGTCGATAATTTTACCGACGAAAAAATCCATCAGTAAATTATGTATATTTTTATAATTTTTTAAAATTTACTGACGATAGTTTCCGTCAGTAATTTAAATTTAAATTATCATATTATATTTTAAATATAAATACCCATAAAACAATTAGAATTTCATATTAAAGAACCTTCAAAACACTGCTTAACATAAATTATTCATCTAATATAATATTTAAATTATAAAATCTCCACAATCCAAATACACCACAAAATATTCAATTCTAATAATTCTACTAAATCATGGATACAAAATTTTAACAGGATTACAGTAATAGCTACCCATTAAAGCCCAATATTAAGACCAAGAAGCATGTTGTTAAAAGAAGCATACTTGTATTCTGAGAGAGCTTCACAAACAACATCAAGAAAAAAGCTTCTTTTAACAACAACCATGGTGCGTCTTTTGTATAATTCAAATGGTTTGGAGATACTGTTAGCTTCCTCTAAAGATAAATTATCAACATCTGCTTTGTCCAAGAAGAAATCTTCCATCTCTTTGCTATGATATGCTTTAACATCTTCTTGAGGAATCCCAACACATGGAGGAACCAGCTTCTCTGCACTATTTTTCTGTCTTATCACCTCAAATACCCTTTGGTTAATCTGTTGAAAATAAAATGTTTAGATGCAACTTCTGAAAGAAAATGCTGATGTAGAGACTATAAAGATCGAATAAGAAAGGAAACTCAAAATTCAATGAGAAAAACAATTATTCAATTGCAAACAAATCCAAATAATAGTATATTACTTTTGTAATTTGTCCATCACAATCACAATTATTTATCTAAAGGCTAAAGCACAAAGCAAATTAATTCAAGTAAACCATATTTTCAAAACCCATGTGCAGAATTAATTGCATATAGTGTAGTGAATGCGAATAACATCAACCAACAAACCCATTATCTCATAGTCATGGATCGCAAACTCATAACTCCTCATCTTCCATCTGATGGCCACTACGGCCATGCATGACAAATGAGTGATGGCCACATCATCCAGCTCAATATTGAAATCCTTGGCTCTACGAATCAAGCTCTCTCTCACGAGAGCAGAGACATGAAGCCTTTCAGTGAGCAACTGATTAGCATTAAATTGGGCAACATCGGTTTTAAGCAACTGACATTTTTACCAGATTCACCATCTGCAGATCCTTAGTCCCTAATTTGTTTGCAAAAAAAATTAGTTGTTTCATACATTAATTTTCCAAAAAAACAAAGTCAGTATTAGAATCTGGCTGGGAAGATTCACCAGCAAGTCTTCCGAACTCTTCGTACACTTGGGGAGACACTCGAGGATCGTACCCAGCTAAAACTGTCAAAAGCAGTCCAATGTAATCTGCTTCCATCTCCATCCTGGTCACTACAACAAAGTACACTAATCACATCATCATCAAAAAGGAACCATCAATTTTATTAGGAAGCAACAAAAGATTTAACCACATCCAGACAATAGTCATATTCGCTAGCAAACCAATCAATTAAATCAAATCAAGCTCGTAGTCCATAAAAAAATTGATCATCCTTTCACCATCACATCCACGTTTGCAAATCAAAGCTGAGATTTACCACCTGCAACACAATAAAACATTTTCATCAATATTTACAGATTAATTCAACCCTGGCAATATTGTGTATTACCACCACAACAACGCAATGAGTGGGATGTTACCAGCACCTACAGAAGATATTAATACATATTACAGTTTTTATAACATTATAAGGTAATAAACATGGATTATTTTCATCACTTGAAAATAGCCCACAGGCTACTAAGCAACAATAAAAGTATGCTTATATACTAATTAGTTGTGCTTTATTAAGTTACATTGTTCGACCTATATTATACACCACAACGCCCTATGCCCCAACTTTTGATTCATTGTTGGAGAGTTGAATAATGTACATGGGACCTAACTTTTGATTCATTGTTGGAGAGTTGAATAATGTACATGGGACCTAAATAATGGTAGGGCTTCAGCTTATTTTTCTTTTGTTTTTCTCCTTCAACCCGAGTCTTTATTCTCAAAATTACTCAATAATCATTAATATATTTGTAGCAAAGCAATCTTTGGTTAAAAAAAAGCAATAACGGACTAATATTCCAGAAATAAGTAAATATAAAGGCTATACAAAGATGCTTGTACAGAAATTGATTCATACCGCAGACATCAATTTCCCAAAGCAGTCACAGATTCTAACACAGAAAAGAATAACTTAGGGCTTTATGGACTGCTCTGACCGGACGGCGGTCGACGGCTGAAGTGGCGACGGTGGTCAGCGGCTTACAGCGGCGGCTGAACTGACCTGAACGTGAACGGCGGATAGGTGGCAGCGACCTGGCGGAACCCTAGCCAACGAATGGCGGACGGAGAACTACCTCCCACGGACAGCGGCGTCGACGAACAGAGCGGCGGCGGCGATTGCGTTTCTTGCGACTGCAGATCCCACGAACAGATCCGGTGGCTGGCATCGACGAGCAGCGGCGGCGAGCGAATGAACCCCGTTCCTCACCTCTGCCGGCGGCACAACAGCGGCGACCCGTGGCGGACAGCGGCGAAAGACGACTGACGACCGATCATTGTTGGGTGGATGCGGTCGTCCTAGTTTGGAAGGGGGTGGGTTTGTTGGCACAACCCTAGATTCCCTGTATCGATAGGAAATATGAGTGATTTTGGTAATTCAAGTAAAATAAAGTTTCAATTTACCGACGGAATTATTCCGTCGGTAAATAAAAATTGAATTTAATGAATAGGAAATTTCTATTCATATTTTTACTGACGGATTCAATCCGTCGGGAATTAATTGCTGAACTAATTTTTTAAATAAATTTTTATATATTTACTGACGGGTTAAATTCGTCGGTAAAATTAAAGACTAAATATTTTTTTAAATAAAATTTAAATATTTACCGACGGAATAAATCCGTCGTAAAATAAAAACTAAATATTTTTTAAATAAATTTTAAATATTTACCGACAGAATAAATCAGTCGGTACATTAAAGACTAAATATTTTTTAAATATTTACCGACGGAAGAGATCCGTCGATAATTTAAAAACTAAATTTTTTTAAAATATATTTTAAATATTTACCGACGGATTTATTCCGTCGGTAAATTAAAGACTAAAATTATTTTTTTAAATAATATTTTATATATTTACCGATGGATTAATTCCGTCGGTAAATTTAAAGACTTAAATTATTTTTTTAAAATAAATATTTATATATTTACCGACAGATATTCCATCGGTAATTTATCGGAAATAAGTCTGTGCATGTAATCTCTCTAAAATAGCGACGGATTTACCGACGGAATAAATTTCGTCGCTAATTCTGTCGGTAATCCGTCGCAAAAACCGTCAGAAATTTCTTTTGATGACTTTTTTAAAAATAAATCATATTAAATCAAAAAAACTTCGGTAATCCGTCGGTAAATCGTCGGTAATTACCGACGGTTTTGTTCCGTCGGTAAATACGTCGGTAATCAAGCAGTTTCTTGTAGTGAATGAGTACATAATAAACTTTGTTCTATTTCTCAACTTTGAAATTAACAATCCTCCCAGCTCCAATAATAGAGCATTGCAGGCTATGTTTGCAATTAAAATTAATAATGCAAAACTATATAATGCATTCTCTGATACCAAACCAGCAATATTAGAAATATATATACCATACATATACAAAGTTAGCACATAATAAAGAAATTCCAACTGTGAATAGTCCAAATTCATACTATGGATAACATCAAAATTTTCATACCATGGATAACATCAAAATTGAAGGCAAATATTTTGTATATATAAGTAATGATAACGATAAAAAGAATTATAAAATAATTATTCAATTGGTAGATATAATTACTTAAAAATTTTACACTAAATACAAAGGAAAGTTTATTGAAAATATTGTACTCGGTTCCTTCGAAGTTGTCTTATGAGCCTCAATTGTTCTGAAAATACAATAACAAAAAATTGAGAGAAACCATTAAAGCAACTTCATATTAGGGGAGGAGAGATTACCAAGTATGATACTGAAATATGTAAGAGCTAGATCTTATTGGGGGCACATTTGTTGTTAAAAAATAAAAAAAAAATTTCAATATCATAAAAAATTTATATATTGTGAACAGGTTGAATTTGGTAAACAATTGCTGTTAAAAAATCGAACAACATCACACAAACTTAGCCCATAAATGATCTGATTGTTCATCAAAACTACAAAATACAGAATGTACACACATAAATTCAGATGATTAGGGAGAAACTTACGGCAATATATGTACAAAAACATGCATATTATGTAGAATTTACCAATGAAAATCATCTCTGGTGTACTTCGCAGGTTCTACCCAATTTCTACTTCACTCACAATGTAATTCAAGCCACTGTTTAGGCCTTCGTCAACGGAATTGGACGACGGAGACGAAACTGAAAGTACGAATTCGAAAATCTTTAAAAGGCGTAGATAGAAATCATACCTGACTTGTGAAGATAACAGTAGATAATGTAATTCAACTCGGCGGCAGTAATCGGAACCAATGCCATTACGGCGGCGCAACAGCAGAAACAACGATAAGATCTCTCAGTCAACAGTAATGAAACTTCTCACAATCACAGATATTGTGTTCTTGAATACTAAAGAAGAAACCCTAAGCTAAAACACTGTTAAAAGGGGGGTGACAGATTTGGAAGGTTGTTAAGATGAATTGAGCATGGCATAGGGTTTGGAATTAGGTTGTGAAATTTTTTATAATTACAAAAAGCTACTTAAATTTGGTTAAAATTTATATAAAGGCACCGAATTCTAAAACAAATGATAAAGAAATGATCAATGGTCAAGATTAGAGTGTGATTAATTAATGGCTAAAATTAAAAAATTGGATTTCATAAATGGAAAGGTTGGTCAAAATTAATCAAAGTTGGTCAAAATTAAGCAAATTCATTTTGCTTTCATATTAGTATAGATTTATTCCATACTCATATTTGATAATTTACTTATCTTTAAGGTTTTGTATTGAAAAATATCTATTGAGACAAAAGGAGCAACTATAAAATTTCTTGTGAGACGGGTTGACCCGATATTAAAATATATTTGTCATAAAAGTAAAATATGTTAGTTGTAGTTAAAGTATGTTTTATTAAAATAGGGGTAGTGGGTACCTATTTTAAATTTTTACTTGTTTGTTATAATTAATGGTTGAAATTGAATTATATACTAGTTTAATCCAACAATTGATATCGGTGCATCTAATTAAACTCATTATTTTGATTTTATAAAAAGTACACCTAAATTATTATCTGGACTTGCTTCTGCTGGTATGGTCCAGAAGTTGCTGTGAAATTGGGCTAGACAATTATTTTGGTAGAGTTTCATTTTTTTAGTAGTATAATTAATTTTTATTAATTTTTTATAATATAATTTAATTGATTTATTATTATTTTTTAATTTAATGATCACATATTGATATTTAGGTGTGCATTTAGGTGAGTGTCTTAGTTTTTAAGAATCACATATTTATATATTTGAAATGAATTGAGTTATATGTGTCACAACTTAATACCTGTGATTAGATTTCACTCAAATTTTTCGATATTTTTCATAATACATAGTATTACTGATAGAGATATATATAGGACTCAAATTGTGTCTTAATCATATGTATATACATTGTACACAATTCACTAATAACATGCTTATTCGTGGGCTCTCCTACACACTAATCCATATTGATATTTATATTAATTTTAAAGTTTCTATGTGTAAGATAACTTACATCCGATAAACATAAATATATTAATTTATAATATTCATATTTATCACGAAACACTTTTATTCTCTATAAATAGGAAATTTAGAGTTATTGTTATTGTATTCATAAACATATTTATTTGCCTAAAAATTCGAAGTCTCTCTGTATTTCTTTCAATAGAGGGAAAAGAAGGCAATCGACAACCACTTATTCTTTCTGAATTGGTTTGAAATTCTGCATTGATTATTTAAGGTTAGTAATATACTTATTTAACATCTTAATACATATATTTGTAAAGTAGTTTCTTTAAATAAAAATTTTAAAAAACATATATGTGTGGTTAAGTGTTGACTTTTATTTTATATGTGTCAACTTATTATTAGTTTGTCTCTATTTATTATCATTAAATATTTGTTAATGAGGTGAGTTAAAATGTTTCTTAAAAATTAATTTTTAATTAAAATGTACTCTATTATATTAAAAAAAACTATATAAGAAGAAAACATGTTTAATTTATTTTTTAAATATAAAATTTAATTAAAAAATTATATTTTTAATAATTCAAGTTTTAGATTTTGCTGAACAACTAAAATTTTAACTTTGATATAAAATTTAAATAACTGTAATCACTAATTCATATTTTAAATATAAAAATGTAGTAGATTTTCTTTTATTTAAAATTTAAAAATATATTGATTTTAAAGAAGAATTTTAAATACAATTCTAATTATTATATTATACACATGTAAGTTAATCAACATGTAGTATATATATAATAAAGAAATAAAAAATACTTCGTATATATTTGCGAAGAAAGTAGAACGTGATATTAAATTCATGTGAATATGTTGTAATTCATGATTTATATGCCTTAATTTATGTTATATATTTAAAAAAAAATAAGTGGAGTATATGTAGAATAAAAAAAAAAGTGATATTTGGACCATGAAAGACTGTACTATTTAAATTCATTTTTCAAATTCAAATAACTAATTTAAGATATCAAAAAAATGTAACCATCGGTGTACATAAATAAATTAGAAATCATTATAAAAAATATTGAAATATAATACATATTGTGTTATTATTTATAATAATTTTAAAAATATTATTTACTTATATATTTTTTTAAATTTAAAAATCTCGTGTAATACACAGGCGACACACTTTTATATACATATAAAAGTTAGAATGCTGACTGTGTTGTTATTACATGAGGCTAATACGTTGTTACAAAACATAATTTATATTTGCTTTGATATTTGGTGGGGTTGATTTTAATATATCAAATTGATGTGTCAGTGGTGATATTTGTAATAGAATATTAATTGAGGTAAGAAAAGTTATAAAAAAAAGAGATAAATAGAGAAAAAATAAGAGTGAGGAAGTACTAAAAGTGGGTGGATAGATAATATATATGTATTGGTGATTTTTAAAATTATAGATTTTGAAAACTGAAACCAATAATTAAAACCGAAAACAAACATAGTAAAGTTTTAAAATTATTTTTGGTTTTCATAATAACACCTACGCTCACAAATCCTATCAATTTGTATCTTATCTGCTTAGCATGCATTATAATGCTCTTCCTCTCTTCCTTTCTCATATTTTAATTAATTTTCTCTTACACATATCATTATCAATTTCTTCTTTTATATACTCCCTCCATTACGTCTAAATGATTGTTTTTACTTTTTACATGCTGATTAAGAAATATTATTATTTAATGTGTAGTGGGTAATTGTTTTAGTAGGAATGTGAACCCATATTTTAATTGTATTAGTGGGTGTGTGTGAGTCCCATATATAAAATAAGAAGGTACTTTGAGTGAGACGTTCAAAATGAAAAAAAGACAATTTGGGTAGGACAGAGGAAATATATTTTTTCACATTAATTAATTACACATATTATTAATATATTCACATTAATTAATTACACATATTATTATCAATCTAACATAAAATTAAAATATATTTAATCAAAATAAATAAATTATCGTAATCCATAGTTTTCAACCTCCACCAAAATCTCAAACATGCAACATTCGGGTTGAATTTGAAACTCATGTATCCATCCATGTAGTGGGTAGGTATTTAACACCCAAAATTATCAATTGAGGGAATAATTATTTTCCAAATTTCAAAAATAAATAATAATGTTGGAAATGATAAATAAAATGTGAAAAAGTAAATAAAATTATTGAAATTGATGAATAAAGTACACAAAAAATAAAATAAAAAATAAGATAGTATAATGTATTTTTATTATTAATGAAACATACATAAATTTATAACACTTCCATTTTATACTTTTTGTATAATAAAGTATAAGACTATGACTTGAGTGAGCAAGTTCCACATATTTTGAATCTGTTAAAACGTTTCGCCAATTAACATTTAAGTGTCATTTTTCTTTCCTATTTTTTTCTGTTTTTCTAAAAATTAATTTTAAGGGTAGAATTATAATTATATTCATGTGGTTGATGGTATATTCTATTAATCTATTCTAATAGTTTAGGGCATACTTTACCTATAGGATTATGTTTATCCTTAGAGTTAAGAGTTAATTATAGGGATATATTCCGTAATTATAACTTTACTTTTTTGTTTAGTCATATTTCACTAGTAAGGTTTATGATTTAAGGTATAATTATAATTAGGTATATTTTATCCCAATAGGTTAGGGTATATTTTAAGCATAGGATTTAGATTATAATTATAATTTATTCATATAGTTTAGAGTATAATTTAGGTATAATTATAATTCTCTTATAATTTAGGGTATAATATATTATCCGAGTTTAAAGTATAATTATAATTTTAGTATTGTGGTTTAAAATATATTTTTCACATAAAATTTAGGGTGCAGGTCTTTTAAGTGTAATAAATTTTAAAAAAACCATTAATGAACGAGGGCAAATTACTTAGGAAACCAAATTACAAGTATAAAAACGTGGCTCGGAGATGTCAATATTAATTAAATTACGAATTTAGGAGCACATAAATTGGATTTGGTTTCTTTAAAATTGGAATAGTAATAATTGGATTAAGCTGAAAAATGGATCTAAGAATTAACTGAATCTTTCACCCCTATTTATTCCACTCACTCTGACTCTCTCTCTCTCCGTAAAAATGATCCTGAAATTCTCACAGAATTTGTCAAAATTTTCATTTTTTTAATCCGAAAGTTTTCAGATGCAGCATTCAATTTCAACCCCTACAAATCTCTGCAAACTCATCCAAATATAATCCGATGCTTAAACATCTACTTTAAGGGCCATCCCTGGCTCTTCTCTTTAATCCAATGGACGTCGCACGATTGATCAGGTGAAATTCTCGATTATCGCTGATTTATTTGGAAATTTCTCTAGTTCTTGAGCTCCTGTGTAATCGTCATTAAATTTATTGGTACTAAGGCCGAATACGATTTTAAATATTTATTCTTCATCCTTCTTGGGTGTTTAGTATTCATGTATTGGGTCAAAAGTTTGTCTCGTGTGTGCCAAACGAAGAAAAATTGCTTCGTGGGATCTAAAGATTTTCTGCATGATCTTCTGTGTTTGTATTGTTTAAGCTGATAAGTTGAAAATATGAAGTCTTGATTTTCTTTAAGCTGATTTTGGATGTTTGATTTAGGAACAATTCATTGAGGTAATTATTCTTGGAATGGATTGATTAGGAAAATTTTATATTACTGATGATCAGCTACAAAGATACCAGGCTTGTCAAATTCCAGAGTTTACTTGGAAATGATTCAACTCCTCTGCCTTTGTTTTTTAATTTGGAAGTTAATGGAAGTTTGGCTGATATAGCTATAAATCTTGTATGTCGTTTGTTTAACTAGGTGAATTTCTAATATCCTCATCTTTCTCCTCCGTATTGTGTTCTAGTAATCTTTAGCTCTCATTCTCATCTTCAGAATATAGTTATTGATCCTGTGTTTCTTTGCTGGTAGGACAGTTTTATTTTTTTTCCTCTCATTGCTTGGACTATTTGACCAAAGTTTCCAAATGTTCAGCATTCTGAACCTATATCATTCTTTTTCCAGTTGATGGCTCATAACTCAGCCTCCATGACTTCTACTATTTCAGCATCTCGTGAGATACTCATACCAGAAGGATGTGGTGTGCATGAAGCACCAATGGGCCCGTCTATCCAACCAGAATTGCAATGCAGTGACAATAATGAAACTGAGTTATATTCTGTGTCCTGGAACCAGGACTATGGTTGCTTTGCTGCTGGCACCAGTCGTGGCTTCCGCATATATAATTGCAATCCTTTTAAGGAAACATTCAGGCGTGACTTAGAAAATGGAGGATTTAAGATAATAGAGATGCTTTTTAGATGCAACATTTTAGCACTTGTTGGCACTAAAGTAAATAAACAACACCCTCCAAACAATGTGATTATTTGGGATGATTATCAAAGCAGGTGCATCGGGGAATTCTCATTTAGATCTGAGGTTCGTGGGGTTAAGTTAAGACGGGATCGTGTTGTTGTTGTTCTTGAGCACAAGATATATGTCTATGATTTCGTTGATCTTAAGCTTCTTCATCAAATAGAGACTTTGGCGAATCCCAGAGGCCTTTGTTGTCTTTCACACCATCTGAATACATCAGTGCTGGCTTGCCCAGGTCTGCTTCAAGGACAGGTTCGGGTGGAACATTTTGGCCTGAATATGACAACGTTAATCAACGCTCACGATTCTAAGATTGCTTGCATCACCTTAACAATGGATGGGCTTCTTCTTGCAACTGCCAGTGAGAGAGGCACTCTAATAAGAATTTTCAACACAATGGATGGATCTCGGTTGCAAGAGGTAAAGTTTTGCAATTTTGTGGATTCATTAGTCATGACATTCGAAATTTTCCAAATGGATTTTTGCTTGCTCTTCCGTTGTTACAGTTACGTAATATTTCCCATGGCTTAATTCATATTGTTTTTTCTCATTATAAATGTGTTGAGTTTGAAAATATCTCTAGTTCATATCTAAGTGCTGATCAATCTTTTCCAATTTAGAATTAGCAATTATAGTTCCTGCTCAGTAGACGCCGCTCTCAATATTTTGGCTTTCCTAACCTCTTTATTATCTCAAGTTGTCAAAGCTGAGTGTTAAATGCCTTACATTGCAACATCTTGATAGATAGTGTTTTTTCTCTTCTTTTTACGAGGATTTTTGTGGTGCGTTTTGTTGGTTTGGGGGGGGGGGGGGGGTATATAATTGAAACAAAATTCATCAGAGAGGTGAATATAATCAACAGATCCTATTGATTAATTCTAGGGAACATGGATGTTAGTTTTAAGTGTAAATTAAAGAACCTGTAGTTAAAATGATTGTCTTAAGGGTTGGATAAAACTGATTGCACAATTGTGCTACTGATATCAGGTAATTTTGGTTAGGGAGTTTCGAGAATTATAAACATTTTAATCAACCCAACAGGTCTTCTGAGAAGAAGACGAATTAACTCGTGGATTGGGAATGTTCAAGAAACAGTATTTAATAATTGTTGATGTAGCATTATGTATTCTGATCACTTTTTCCTCACTTCACATGGAGTGGTATCAATTTGCTATAGAGAGAGTTGAAAAGTATTATACTCCTACATAAAATTTATAGAAGAAGAAACCTCACCTCGTGACTTTAGAACAAGGTGTAGAAATTTCATTTACAACAATGGCCAAACACAACTGGTGAAACTGTTTATAATCCTTGGTTCTCAACTATAATTCTATTACAGTCATGTATTGTTAAGAAAGTGAATAGCCTGTGGTGTCATCTAAATGGGCCAGTGAGAAACCATATTTGAAGACCCTAAGGAATATGGGAGGGTTTGGAAACAATGCATTTCATGAGTAGACAACTGTTGTGGAAGCTCACAGTTTTGATATCTTTCCTTCCTTTGGCTCAACTCTTTTCACTAGTCAATCAGGGGGTCTCCAGCTTATTATTGTTGTCTTTCTCGCCAAATTTTACGCTACCCCTTCTTACCAATCATTATTGTGCATAGTTGTCATGTTTGTTTGCATGGTTCATATCATTGTGTGTCATCATATTTAACAAGTCTAAATAGTTTTTACTCTTACTACAAGAAGTTTCACATGGGTGGTGATATTAAAGATTAGGTTGTCGTTTATTCCGTAGATATTTGTTAGCACTCAAAGAATCAAACGCGAATGCGTTTGCCAAATAGCCAAAAAGGCTCCCGTCTATTTCCTCAATTGTGAATAGATGATCAATAACGTTTACACCAAATCCTTAAATAGCAGCTAACCCTAAGCCCACACAATTAGGCCCACAGCTAGATAAAACACGACAATAACAAATAATAACAAAACTAAAGATAAAATATCTCCTAAGCCACTGCCGGCCCAACCGGACCAGCATGATGCCGCCGTCGGTAAACCAACAATGGCCGCGGCTGCGCCACCCCAACTTCTCGCTCCACATCAATATTCTTCTCCACTAGAATAAATTTTTTGTGAAGGGCAATAATTGATTTTAAAGTTAGTGAATCCTCTTTCTTGATGCAGATACTCTTTAATTATTGTTCAACTATACTGTCTCTTATCATAACTTCTTTAGTGTTGAATCTAATAATCAAATTATTCTCTGAATTGGGAATTCGTTCCACAGGTACGCAGAGGGGTAGACAAAGCAGATATATACAGTATTGCTCTGTCTCCAAACAAGCAGTGGTTGGCTGTGTCGAGTGACAAAGGTACTGTTCATATATTCAATCTCAGAGTATGGGGAACCAGAAAAAACCGGTCAACTGATTCTGTTGCTGCTAAAGGTCCAGCATTGTCTAATCAGAGTTTGTTAAACACACTTGATCCTCTGATCTCTCAAAGTACTGGTGCTAATCCAGGTTCATCATTATCATTCATGAAAGGTGAGGTTAACACTTTTAAGAGCATCAAAAAACGTCCTGAGTATAATGTTAAACCTCAAACTGGGTTAACTAATTAGCTTAAGCTAGATATGATTTAGTGCCTGTGTTTGATTTTTGACTTCTTCATGCTAATGATAAAGAGCATAATGTTAGAACATTGTAATCATTGTATGTTTTCACTACGCTTACTTAAGAACTTACTGGCAGTTATTGCTCTAATATCTAGATTAGTTGATAATATGGCGTCTCTCAGATGATGATTGCCTGTGAATAGTTCAATATCGACAACCTTTATTCTATGTTCTATATTCTATATGTTCAACAGTTCAAGTGAAAATGGATAACGAAAAGTTAGCATTATAATCTACAGTATATAGAAAAAAGACCAAAATATTTGAATTCCCCTTTTTTCTTCTGCATTCTGAGCATCTGGTAATGTTTCTCAAGAGGTGGCTGTATTTATCTAAATTCGTACTTCAAATATTTGGCTATTGTTTTGATGTGCCCGAAACATGAAATAATTTGTTGATGTCCTTACAACATCCTCAGGTGTTCTACCGAAATATTTTAGCTCAGAGTGGTCATTTGCTCAGCTGCACTTGCCCGAACGCACCCACTTCATTGCAGCTTTTGGTTCTCAGAACACTGTGATCGTAGTAGGCATGGATGGGAGGTAAGACCACTCTGTCCTTTCTCATCACGGTATATACACATCCTGAATTGAAACTATGCGCAACTGCTGAGGACATGTTTTTTTATGCTCCTTAAAGTGATGGAACAAACTGATACTAAAAGATTATTGAAGAATTCTTGATACTATAGTGTTTGTAATTCATGTGATTCTTTCTGGTATCAGCTTCTACAGATGCAGCTTTGATCCGACGAACGGTGGAGAAATGGTGAAGCAGGAGTATATTCACTTTCTCAAAGCTGAAACCATTCCTCCATAACATAATCCTCCAAAGGTGAATCATGCTATTCTAATTTTTTTTAAAAAAAAATGATGTTCCTCTTGTAAATATACTGGTGGTTTACCATACAATTGTGAATTTGTTCTATATCTGTTCATTGTCTAGTTTTTGGAAGCTGATGTAATTAGAAACAATAAATTAGTTAAACTTATTTTAACAGCAGTTGATAGCTTGTGGTCAGATTACACGAGTGTTTCAATTTATTATGCGAGTTAATAAGCATTTTGAAGTGTATAAAAGAATATTGCATTAATTTCTCTAATTTGTAAAATAACATTCTCTTGTTCATGTGATATTGTTGCTCACTTCTTATGTGGATTGTATTCAACTGAGCTGTTTAGGTTAAAAAAAAGTATAGGTGTCAAGACCACATTCATCCTCCTAATTTTTTTTATATTTTTTTAAAATGTGTCATCTATTAATTCTAGCATTTAGTATTATTTATTTATCTAATATTAATTCATGTCATCAAATATTTAATACACAGCAATTTAAATGAATATTCATCAACAATTATTCATTTTTTTTGGCCTAAAAAATTTATGACTCAAATTATTTAATTAAACATCTTTCTCAATTAATCATTATTAGTATATTTTAAAAAATAAATAATTCACTTTTTAATATATATATTAAAATATTATATATTTCAATATTATGTTATTAATTTTTTTTAATTTACTGCAATATATATATATATATATATATATATATATATATATATATATATATATATATATATATATATATATATATATATGTACTTTGTTATGGATATTATATCCCCATGCTTGTTAGGCTCAAAAGTCCAATAACCTCTGTTACACTTAAAGAGAAAGGCCCAACCCCTCGGAGGCCCAAACGGTAGACAGAATCCAACCGTGCATCACACCATAAGTTTTGAGTTCCATACAAATACAGAAAATTGTGGAAGTTGAGCGTGCATAGAGATCAAACAGCAGCAGTAAACGACCTCGTGATCTTCTGTTGTATTCCCAAGTCCAATCTTAACGTCGTGTGGGCGACGATCTTCAAGATTCTCTCAATCTACTGTTCTCTCCCTCTATCTCACATGTATTAGGCACAGAGAATAGATTTAGGACAGTTGAGATGACTTATATATGGGCTACAACAAGGACCAGAAGAAGAAATTAGAGCCGGGCCTCCATTGGGTTTAAGTATCCAAGTTTAGCCTAAAACTTATACTTAAGTCCAATAATAATAATATATTCAACTAAAATATTATTACTGCACTGCCTCTCTAATCCCATAATTATGTTATGGGCTTCTTCTTGTTATGAGTCTGTTAGTCTTCACATGTTTAAGATATACAATGCTCATTAATTAATTAAGTTACTGAAAACTCCATTAATTAATATCTCATCCGAGAGTAGTATCAATCAACCTTGTTATCATGCCGGAATAAATCCATATGCAGGGTTTACATGATAATCCTTATAAGCTCCTCAAGGGGACATCATCAACTTATTTAATAGGACATGGATTCCTTTTACAATCAACAGCACACCATATAGACAACACTATTTCCCAACTCACCGAGCTTGTTGATTTAATATTTAAATCTCACCCATTGATGAATCAAAGAGATATATACTGGCTTACGTTTCGAGGTTATTGTATAGGGATTAAGAGCACGAACATCCGCGACAACCTGAAGGCCCAATCGAGGAAAGAACAAAGAGGAACCCGCCAATCAAGGTCGAAGCCAGGGAAGCAGCCTCGGCAGGGAACCTCGGCAACGTCCTCCCCCTGTCCGAGAGCTCGGATGAACACCACAGCACCGAAAGCCGGCCTGTCCAAAGACTAAAGGGGAGCAACGAAAGCGGGACAGTGAAGAACAGACACCATCATGAGAGCTGACAAGTACCGCAGGCTAAAAGACAACACTAACAGGAAAAAGAGGTGTCTTGGGCAGCAATCCTAACTAGAAGACAATGATTGACTGGCACATGCTGCTCTAACAACCAATGGGAGGCCAGCAAAGGATGGAAGCACCATGCAAAACCCTACAAAAGCAGCAAACGGCGCCCAGACTTCTCCTGCAACTGGTCGGCGTACCAACAACTTCATTAAAGACGGCTTGTCTCCATCCAAATGGCGCAAAGCGATTGACCTTAGTTTAGGGTTTGGAGACGATATAAATAGCCTCTCTCACAGGAGAGAGGCAGATGACTAATATTTGGCTCTAGACATTACACTTGCAGAGGGGATTTTATGGGTGTTGTTCAAGAGGAGAGTAATAAAAAATCGGTTGAGTTCTTTGGTGAGAATTGAATTTTTATTGGTTTGATCCTGTTGTTTGTAGTTTTATTATGCTTGATTGTGTTCATTCTTGATTCCGTTACCAAATATCACCATGCTCATAAACATCAATTAACGGGTTAAGAACAACCATCAACATACTTCATCGGAAAGGGCATGAATTATCACCATAATTTCAACTTGTCTAATCTTTAACATTATTTAATTATGTAAACTGGATTTAAACGTATACACACGACAAATGATTTGTGTTATTATTATTTTGAACCTTGTTATTTGGATCAATTTAATCCAGATCAATAGCATTTTATCAAGGTCCAATTATTATTATATCCTTACTATTAATTTAGGTTATTATATCCTTACTATTAATTTAGGTTAGAGAAACTCTCTTGTGAGACGGGTTTTTTGTGAGATGAGTTGACTCATTACTAAAGTATGCTTATTATATAGGTAAAGTATGCTTATTTATAGTTAAAGTATGTCAATAATGAATCATATTATAACAACCTAAAATCATACTTTAATTCATCATTTATCATATTTTAGAAAACATACTTTAACAACATTAAACATACTTTATGTATATAATATGCATATTTTAACACGTCTCACATATATAATGTCTCACAAGAGAATTTGTCTTTAGGTTATTTGAGTTTATTAATTAGATTAATTAATTTTCTTCCATAAATAAACTATAACTAATTTAGATTATTTGTATATCTATCTTACTATTACTATTTTTATTCCTTTTTTTATATTATATATATTATATTTAAAATTAATTTTAACTAATAATTATTTATTCAAAAATGATAAAATGGCAGGGATGATTAATTAAATTATATATATATATATATATATATTATATTTAAAATTAATTTTAATTAATAATTATTTATTAAAAAAAAGGCATGGACGATCTACACTACAAAAAAATTAAATTTTTAGCAATGAAATTTACCAACGGAATTCAATCCATTGGTAATTACCAACGGATTACCAAGGGAATATTTATATAAATTATCAACGAAATTATTTACCTACGGAATTGAATTTTTGTTGCTAAAAATTTACCTAACCTCCACTTTACCAACCGAAATTTACTAATAGATTCCGTTGGTAAACCAATTTAACAATGCAATTAAGGCTTTTACCAACAGAATATTCCGTTGGTAAAAAATACTTCATTATTTTTGTAGTGTTATTAAATTTAAAGTTAGTTTGAAATGAATATAATTATAAATTTTAAAGTCAATTTAAATAAATTTTAAATATAAATATTAAAGGGAGGATTACTACTAGGTACACAAAAAAACCCTAAATTACTATGAGATACAAACATACAAAAGTATTACTACTAGGTACAAAAATATATAGTGATATTCCAATATTACCCCTATTAATGTGCTGCACATAAATATTGTGTGCAACAAAAGTTCATGTGCAGCAAAGTGTGTGCAGCAAAAAAAAGTGTGTGCAGGAAAAAAAAAGTGTGTGCAGCAAAAAAATGTGGTGGTCCGGCGGCGGCGGTCCGGCAGCTTTTCCGGCGGCGGCAGTTTTTCCGGCGACCAGTTTTTTTTTTTTTTTTTTTTTTTTTGACGAACAGTTTTTCCGGCGACCGGCTGCCGGAGCTCCGGCGGCGGCGGCGCGGCAGCTTTCCGGCGACCATTTTTTTTTTTTCTTCTGACGAACAGATTTTCCGGCGACCGGCCGCCGGAGCTCCGCCGGCGGCGGCGGCGGCGGTCCGGCAGCGGCAGCGGTGGTCCGGTGGTGGGTGGAGGTTGGGGTTAGTGTTTTAAAGGTATATGGGTTTAGGGGTATATTTGGTATTTTACTTTAATATTTTGTATTAAATAATAATTATTTTAAATCAATGTATCTAGTAGTAATTAGGGGTACAAAGTGTGTACCTATCAGTAATTATTTCTAAGATATTAAATTCATATATATTTTTTAATTTATATAATATAATTTACAACATAAAAAAATAAATTAATTTCTATTAGTATATTTTAGTTATTAATTAAAATTTAATGTAGATAATGATATATATTTATTTTTATTTAGTTTGATTAATGTATATAATACATTTTAATATAATTTTTTATTTTTTATTAATAAAAATATTAAATTTATTAATTTTTTTTCTTTTAGTTCTTTAATAATTATCCGTCATATTCACTTTTTTTAAAAAAAAATTTTCTTACTACGTTAATTATAAATTTTCTTTTAATTTCTCAATTTTTATTAATTATTAGGAGTATTAATTATTAACTAAAATTTCATTTAATAATATACTTAATTTTTTTTAATTAATTATTTTACATTTATAAATATTTATAAACTGTATAATTATATATATTTTTAAATTATAACTTTAAAATCCGCATAATACGTGATATTTGTACTAGGTTATATATATATATATATATATATATATATATATATATATATATATATATATATATATATATATATATATATATATATATATATATATATATATATATATATATTTAAAATATAAGTGTATATAATTATTAGTATATAAATATAACTAATGAAGAATTTAATTATTAAAATTATAAACATAATTATTTACTAATAATTATAAACCCATTTTTCGTTGCTAAATATAAATATATATATATATATATATATATATATATATATATATATATATATATATATAAATATAAATATTAATCTATATCTAATTTATTATTATTAATTAAAAAAAATTATATATATATATATATATATATATTTTTAATTAATAATAATAAATTAGATATAGATTAATATTTATATTATAATTAATATTATTTTATAAGAAAAATAAAACAATTAATACATCTCATTAGTTCAACTAATACAATAGATTCTCACCTAAATTCTAATTAATTACTACTTTATATGTTAAAAGGATAATTTAGTCTTTAAACATTTTTAATTATTCAAAACTTACCATACCAACCCTATTGATCCGAATCAATTTTATAAGTTTATATTTACCCTATTATTTTGATACGACAAGTATCTGATCTGATCATATGTTTGACACAAAACAACGATTTCTTGTCAGGAAGCACAACGCTCAAGTTAAGTATCAAAATGGAGTATAAAATAAGTTATTGAATTATTGCATCAATTAATTATGTTTACTTGAAACTTAAATTCCTTAATTGAGTGTTACTACAGCTGTGCTGCCCAAAATGGAAAATGCTCTAAGATTTAGAGTGGTACTGTAATAATTAACATTAATTAGCTTTGTAATTTATCACTCAATTATTACGGATTCGTTATTAAAATTTTACACAAATTACACGAATTTAGTATTCAATATTCAAAACTTGAGTATAAATTATAGTAACACGATAGTATTAACCGGTGTAAGATAAATTGTTGTCTCTTGTACACCTAAACGCATAAGAGCATCTATGATATTCTCTTTATAATTTGAAGAGAATTTTACATAATACAGAGTATCTAAAATATTGATAATCATATTTTCAATTCTCCTCAACACTCTCTTTATATTTTCTTTAATTTGTTATCTTTTCAATGCTTATTTATTATAGTAGTATTTATTTTTCTTTTATTTTTTGTATTTCATCCTAATTTATTTTATTAAATATATGAAGTAATAAATATTTTGATGTAAATTTCAAGAAAAATGAGTGTTGGAACTAATGAAATATAAAACACATTTAATTTTAAAGAGTTGTTATGGTTCTCTAAATTTGAAGAGCCAAAATTATTATATAAAACTTTTTTTGTTAATTTAAAGAGGTTGTTGGAGGTAATTTTTATTGCTTGACTTTTTAAATTATAGATAATTGATCATTTAAATAGGCTTTAGGAGATGCTTTAAGATGTTCAAGGATATAAGATTTTGTTTTAAAGTTTATACACCTTAGTTCATAATGGTATTATTTTTTTTAATGAAAGAGTCAGTTGAAATTATATAAAATTATAAATAATATTAATGTTTAAGTAAAAAAGAAAATGAAAAAAATTAAGGGTATAATAATTTTTTATATTAAAAAGTACAATATTTATTATTAAATAGTACTCCCTCGTCTCTAGGTAAGAGTCTCATTTTACCATTTTAGTTATCCCACCCAAAGGATCCCATTTCTTTTTTTTGGACATATGGGACCCACCCACACCCACTAATACAATTAAAACATGGGGCCCACACACCCACTAATACAACTACTCACTACACTTTAAATAATAATACTCCTTATTCCACGTGCCCAAAAGCAAATGAGACTCTTACCAAGAGACAGAGGGAATACAATTGTATGTAATCGTCGAATTTGAGTGCACGGTGCGCAATAGATACGCAAATTTTATCCATCACCAAATCAACAAACATTTGATTATTTGATACTTTCTCCGTCCCACAACAAGGAGTGCATTTTATCATTTTCGTCCGTCCCAACATAAGATGTGCATTTTCTTTTTAGTAAAAGAGACTCATACAAAACAATTAATATATCTCCATGTCACCCACATAGCACACTAATACACCTACCCACTATACATTAAAATATTATTTCTCTCACCTCAATTATCCCAACTACCCATTAAATATTATATCCCTTAATATACATGCAAAAAGTTTCGTCACTCTTATTGTGGGACGGAGGGAGTAGAATGTATACAAGGTGTACACTCTGGAATAACATGGCCTCAACAGAGTTAAAACGTTCGATCACAAAAAGTTGAACAATACCTACTGGTCCAAAACTATTAAACAAGATAAGGAAGTATTCAATATAACAAGCAATTTAATCCGTGTGTTGCATCGGGGATAGATTTTAAAAAATAAAATTATATAAATATATAGATTTTTTATAATAATATATATATATCGTTGACACATAAACACATATAATTACGTAGTCCTTTCGTCCCATCCTAATAATTAAATATTTTAAATTGGGTGTTTTATTATAACGGTTACATTTTTTTTGTATGAGACCCACACAATTAAGTAATTAAAATATCTCAATAGGACTAATCCGCCACATTAATACAATCATCCATTATACATTAAAATATTATTTATCTCACCTTAATACACATTAAAATACTAAATTTCTTAATCCTCGTGCAAAAAATAAATATAACTATTAGAATGGGACGAAGGGAATAATTAAGTGTTTTATTCTAACGGTTACATTTTTTTTTATGTATGAAACTCACACAATTAAGTAATGAAAATATCTCAATAGTATTCATCCGCCACATTAATACAATCATCTACTATACATTAAAATATTATTTATTTCACCTCAATACACATTAAAATACTAAATTTCTTAATCCCCGTACAAAAAATAAATATAACTATTAGAATGGGACGAATGTAATTGAGTTTTTATTGGTTTGATCATGTGGTTTGTAGTTTTATTATACTTGATTGTGTTCGTTCTTGATTCCGTTACCAAATATCACCATGCTCATAAACATCAATTAACGGGTCAAGAACAACCATCAACATACTTTATCGGAACGGGCATGAATTATCACCATAATTTTAACTTGTCTAATCTTTAACATTATTTAATTATGTAAACTGGATTTAAACCTATACACACGACAAATGATTTGTGTTATTATTATTTTGATTTGGATCAATTTAATTCAGATCAATAGCATTTTATCAAGGTCCAATTATTATTATATCCTTACTATTAATTTAGGTTATTATATCCTTACTATTAATTTAGGTTAGAGAAACTCTCTTGTAAGATGGATTTTTTGTGAGACGGGTTGACCTATTACTAAAGTATGCTTATTATATAGGTAAAGTATGCTTATTTATAGTTAAAGTATGTCAATAATGAATCATATTATAACACCTTAAAATCATACTTTAATTCATCATTTATCATATTTTAGAAAACATACTTTAACAACATTAAGCATACTTTATGTATATAATATGCATACTTTAACACATCTCACATATATAATGTCTCACCAGAGAATTTGTCTTTAGGTTATTTGAGTTTATTAATTAGATTAATTAATTTTCTTCCATAAATAAATTATAACTAATTTAGATTATTTGAATATCTATCTTACTATTACTATTTTTATTCTTTTTTATATATTATATATATTATATTTAAAATTAATTTTAACTAATAATTATTTATTCAAAAATGATAAAATGGCAGGGATGATTAATTAAATTATGAGTGAGGCTTGCGTGCACTCGGGCGCACGGAACACATTCCGTGCGCCTTTAGAAATTTTGTATTATGGGTAAGGGTACATTAATTTGGTCTAAAGGGTATACACTTTAATTACTAAAAGGTACACAATTTTGTTCTAAAGGGTATACACTTTTCATTAATATTTTTTTTTTCTTTAGAAAATAAAGGGTACACATTTTTATACTAAAGGGTATACAATTTAACACAAAATTCTAAAGGCGCACGGAGTGTTGTTCGTGCGCCCAGATTTTTCTTTAGAAAATAAAGGGTACACATCTGTATACTAAAAGGTATACAATTTAGCACAAATTTCTAAAGGCGCACGAAAAGTGTTCCGTGCGCCCGGGTGCACAGGAGCTTTTGCCTTAAATTATATATATATATTATATTTAATTTTAAATAATAATTATTTATTATAAAAAAGGCATGGACGATCTACACTACAAAAAAATTAAATTTTTAGCAATGGAATTTACCAACGGAATTCAATCCGTTACCAACGGATTACCAAGAGAATATTTATATAAATTATCAACGAAATTATTTACATACGGAATTGAATTTTCGTTGCTAAAAATTTACCTAACCTCCACTTTACCAACCAAAATTTACCAATAGATTCCGTTGGTAAAACAATTTAACAATGGAATTAAGACTTTTACCAACAGAATATTCCATTGGTAAAAAATACTTCATTATTTTTGTAGTGTTATTAAATTTAAAGTTAGTTTGAAATGAATATAATTTTAAATTTTAAAGTCAATTTAAATAAATTTTAAATATAAATATTAAAAGATATTAAATTCATATATATTTTTTAATTTATATAATATAATTTACAACATAAAAAAATAAATTAATGTCTATTAGTATATTTTAGTTATTAATTAAAATTTAATGTAGATAATGATATATTTATTTTTATTTAGTTTGATTAATGTATATAATACATTTTATTATAATTTTTTATTTTTTATTAATAAAATATTAAATTTATTAATTTTTTTTCTTTTAATTCTTTAATAATTATCCGTCATATTCACTTTATTTTTTTTAAAATTTTCTTACTAAGTTAATAATAAATTTTCTTTTAATTTCTCAATTTTTATTAATTATTAGTAGTATTAATTATTAACTAAAATTTTATTTAATAATATACTTAATTTTTTTTAAATTAATTATTTTACATTTATAAATATTTATAGACTGTATAATTATATATTTTTTTAAATTATAACTTTAAAATCCGCATAATACGTGATATTTGTACTAGGTTATATATATATATATATATATATATATATAAATAAATAAGTGTATATAATTATTAGTATATAAATATAACTAATGAAGAATTTAATTATTAAAATTATAAACATAATTATTTACTAATAATTATAAACCCATTTTTCGTTGCTAAATATAAATAAATATATATATATATATATATATATATATATATATATATATATATATTATAATATAAATATTAATCTATATCTAATTTATTATTATTAATTAAAAAAATTATATATATATTAAACAAGATAAGGAAGTATTCAATATAACAAGCAATTTAACCCCTGAGTTGCACGGGATAAATTTTAAAAAATAAAATTATATAAATATAGATTTTTTGTAATAATATATATATATATATATATATATATATATATATATATATATATATATATATATATATATATATATATATATATATATGAGTGAGGCTTGCGTGCACCCGGGCGCACGGAACACATTCCGTGCGCCTTTAGAAATTTTGTATTATGGGTAAGGGTACATTAATTTGGTCTAAAGGGTATACACTTTAATTACTAAAAGGTACACAATTTTGTTCTAAAGGGTATACACTTTTCATTAATATTTTTTTTTCTTTAGAAAATAAAGGGTACACATTTTTATACTAAAGGGTATACAATTTAACACAAAATTCTAAAGGCGCACGGAGTGTTGTTCGTGCGCCCAGATTTTTCTTTAGAAAATAAAGGGTACACATCTGTATACTAAAAGGTATACAATTTAGCACAAATTTCTAAAGGCGCACGAAAAGTGTTCCGTGCGCCCGGGTGCACAGGAGCTTTTGCCTATATATATATATATATATATATATATATTGTGGACACATAAATACATATAATTACGTAGTCCTTCCGTCCCATCCTAATAATTAAATATTTTTAAATTGGGTGTTTTATTATAACGGTTACATTTTTTTTGTATGAGACCCACACAATTAAGTAATTAAAATATCTTAATAGGACTCATCCGCCACATTAATTCAATCATCCATTATACATTAAAATATTATTTATCTCACCTCAATACACATTAAAATACTAAATTTCTTAATCCTCGTGCAAAAAATAAATATAATTATTAGAATGGGACGAATGGAATAATTGAGTGTTTTATTCTAACGGTAACATTTTTTTTTATGTATGAAACTCACACAATTAAGTAATGAAAATATCTCAATAGTATTCATCCGCCACATTAATACAATCATCCACTATATATTAAAATATTATTTATTTCACCTCAATACACATTAAAATACTAAATTTCTTAATCCCCGTGCAAAAAATAGTATAACTATTAGAATGGGACGAATGGAATACATATGTATGAGGTTTTGTATTGTGATGATATGTATATTTAGTTTATTTCTTTATGTGTAATGAATTAAATAGCATTTAGTTGAATCGATATTATACGACCCTTATTCGTTTTTCGTGTATAAAAAATTAATGTAATTATAAAAAATCAACATTTTTAAAATTTTTTATTAATATTTATATTTTATTACATAATTATATGTTAACGTATAAACAATTTCAAATAATGGTCTTAATTACTCAACATTATTTTCAAATACAATCCAAATTTTTTCAATAATTAACTCAAATTTTAACATGTTAATTGATTAAAAAAAGCAATATAAAAATATCTTTAATTTAAATTATTTTGTTGGATATAAAATTATTAGAATTAAAAAATGTGATAAATTTTAAATAATTAAATAATTGATGGTTGAAATAAATTGTCCTAAAATTAATACTATATTTAAATCATACATTAAAAAGGAAAATCAGCATAATTGGTATGAGAGAAATCAAAGAGAAATTGAAGAGAATCAAGAATTTGAAAAGATATTATGGAGAGATTTTAACCAAAATTTGAGCGGGAAAACTTTAATTGACCATATGTGCTTATATATATATATATATATATATATATATATATATATATATATATATATATATATATATATATATATATATATATATATATTCTCGGCTGAAAATTATTAATATAATAAAGTTTTTTTTTGGGTTGGAGGGAGTATAATTTTAGATGGTTAAATATGACTCACTAATTAGGATGAACTATTCATTAAAAATAATTTTAAGATAAATATAGTAAAATTCATTAAAGTATGATATGTTTTATAAGGTTGTTCAAGGATAGATTCACTAAAACTATACTTTAACAACCTTAAAATCATAATTTATAATTATGTGAATCAAATTTTAATAATTTTAAAATCATATTTTAATTATCTTAAATATCATATTTTATCTATCAAAAAATTATACTACTTTAATAATGAATTTTATATTCATCTCATGCCATGTCTTATATAAAGACAATCTCACAAAATAGTATTCTAAATATTAAACAGTTCTATTCTTTAAAAGCGAAATCCTGAATATAAAGTTTTATATGAGCATTTTTTTGCAACGACCCAAAAACTAATAAAGTTTCTCAGTCGCATGAACGGTTTCAAATATTATTTGCAAGTACTAATAAATGATGTTGAACTTTAAAAATAAATCGAGAATTTCAACTCCACCAGCCATACCTCGTCTTGCTCTGAAAAAATAATTTTATTGAAAGGGTGAGTAAACAATGACTCAGTGGCAAAATATTCGTCTACCATAATATGCACACAAATTCACATAAATGTAATCATACACCATGAATCATTCACCATCTGTGACTATCGATCATGGAACTCTGCGGTACCAATTAAGAATCCCAACACCTGAAAGTGTAAACAGGTAAGCAAGCACATATAGTAGACAAAAAGGTTTAGAATTCCCACCTCAAATTTGCAGCAGAAATTGAGATTGTGATTGTGGGACTGTCAAATAATTCAATTAATTCAATAAATGTAAACACGTACGTAAGCGACCAAAAGGCCTCAAAATTGAGACTGTTGGACTGTGAAATGACTGTTGGACTGTGAAATAATTCAATAAATGTAAACACGTAAGCATATATAGTAGACAAAAATGTTTAGAATTCCCCACCTCAAATTTGCAGAAATGCACGCCCTTAGTTTTATGCCTCAAAATTAAGGTCACCTATTAATATGTATAAACATAATTAAATATAATTACGACATATTTAGTACAATCAAATCAGTGAGTGATCGTATCATTAAAAGATATATATATTGAAAATGCATCCTCTCGCAAAGACGAGACCACCAGAAATGGAATGGCAGTAGGCAGAAAGAGGATTCTCAAGAGGGGGTCGACTGTTTTTTTTTTTTACTGCCACTTTAAATGTTTGACCCATTTTTTCATTGATAAATAAAATAATACTGACAGCATATTATAAATGAGCAAAATCAAAGTGAAAGGGATTAAGGCTTAAATTTGATTAATGTTTTGCCTACCATTATTAATCCCTTTTTTTTTTTTTTACAACTAACGATCAACTAATGGATCAGAACACGAAAACGAAAGAGGATATTAGACACTCCAATTCCTAAATAACTCACGGTAATCCACTTGGAAAAAGAATGAAAGAATTATTATCATTATTATTATTCTTAACCAAAGTAACTTACGCTTCTACAGTTAAACATAATTAATAAAAATATTATCTACTAAGTTCTGCAAAGGAAAAGTAGTGAAGGAAACATCATTCAAGATGACAGTAAATTTAATCCATTTCATTAAAATTTTGTATGAACCATTTCTCTATAACTCTAATTCCTTGCCAAGAAATTAACAGTAAGAGGCATTAAATTACTTCGTAGACAATTCCTAATAAAAGGAATTCAAGGATGAAAGAAATTAATACCGTAAGCGTGGCTGTGGGAACTCGAGAGAATTGACATGTAGGATGTGGTTGAGAGAAAACACAGAATGTATATATATATATTTTTTATATCTGTGTATAATCCCTTTATTATCTCATTCTTTGTTGCACCTAACGATTTAAAAGGAGAGATAGAATGGGGTTTTGAATTTGAGAGGATAAACACCTAATATATCAAATAAAATATAATACTCCACATGTTTAATAAGTATTAATATATATATAAAATATAGCATGTGTACGGTCACCACATTTTTAATTTTGCACTTGAGCGTCATCGATAAAGCCTCTTGTGAGACGAACTATTTATGAGACGGACCCGTCACTAAATTATGTTTATTGTATAAATAAAATATGTTTAATGATTTTTAAAATATGTTTTCTAAAGTATGTTTGATTATGCATTGAAATATAATTTTAACATGTTATAATATGATTTATTATTAATATACTTTAACTACAAATAAACATATTATATTTATGCAATAAAGATATTTTAGTGATGAAGATAATCCATCTCGCATGTGTATCACAAGATAGTGTCTTTTTCATAAAATATTTAGCAAGAAATTTATGAATGCTAATAACCCACACAATTTCAAGTTCATTTTTCAAACTTCAAGAAATACTACCTAAAAATTATAGGCTTCAAGAATCACATGAGAAGGAATCGCATGTGAAAAATAAAGGTAAATCTATTTAATTAACTTTTCATAAATTGGTGTTAGTCTCATTACTTTCAGATTTCTTGTATCATACTCCCTTAGTTCTGCAAGTTACACTTCCTTTATAAAGTACTTGGAAAAGCTATTTTATTACCCTTTGAGTGTACACCATCCTATGTTAAAATGATCGAAATCTACCCAAACAAGATTTACATATTTAATTTAAGTTAAAAAAAAATCATCAGCCAGCATATCAAACAAGAATAGTTTTTAACATTTTGTTTGACTAACTAAACGAAAATTATTCAAGATTTCTAATATAACATGGGTATGAAAATTAAATTGAAAACATCCACAATGAATGGTGATTATTAGGGAAAATAGATTTTTTTTGTCCGCTAACTTTGCCTAATTTTGAATTTTGTCCATAAGTTTTTCACTTTTTGAAAATCGTCCATTATATTTGCAGAATTTTGAAAATCGTCCATTATATTTGAAAATTTTGAAAATCGTCCATCATGTTTACCAAGTTCAACAAAATCGTTCGTTTCAACAGGTCATTAGCAGGTTATTCTAAAAAAAAAAATATGTAATATATATATATATACTATTTTAAAAAAAATAGCCTCCACTAAAAATTTATATTATACTCACTCCGTCCGCCCAAAAGAGGGCATTTTGCTTTTGTGCACGTTAATTAAGAAGTATTGTTATTTAATGTGTAGTGAATAGTTGTATTAGTGGGAGTGTGTATCCCATATTTTAATTGTATTAGTGGGTGTGTGTGGATCTCATGTGTGTAAAAAAGGAAGTGACCCTCTTTGGAACAGACGACCAAAATGAAAAAATACACTCTTTCGAGCGGACGGAGGAAGTATCAATATTTAGTCAAATTTGCTCAACTTTAGTAATGAGATTAATATTGTTTGTTTGGTATATGGAAGTGAAAAATGAAAAGTGAGATAAAATTAGTTAAATAAAAATATGATATAGATTAATTGGGGTGAAAATATTCAAATGACCTGCTATAGCAGGTCAAATGACCAAAATGTTGAATTTTATGAAGTTAATGGACTAATTTCAAAATTGTTATAAAATTAACGGACTAATTTCAAAATTAAAAAAGTTAATGGACTAATTTCAAAATGAATGAAAGTTAGCGGACGAAAAAATATATTTTCTCTGATTATTAAATTTAAAATTAATTTATACTTTCATCTTTAGGCATAAGTGATTTCTATGAATGTTTAGCATCAACGTGTTGTTTATTACTCCGCCAATAGGTATATATTTATTTTTCATGTGAATTAAGGAGTATTATTATTTAATGTATAGTAGATAAGTTATATTAGTGAAATGTGTGAGACCCATATATTAAATATAGTAGTAATGTGTGTGAGTTCCATATATTTAAGAAGGAAAATGTATATATTTAGTATGGACGCTCAATACCTTTCCGTCGAATGGAGGAAGTATTTTTTGTTGATACATTTTCAAAGTTCACATCTCCAAACTGTCAAGTGTCAACTCACAAGTCTCTAGGCACGTTATAATATGGAAATGGATCCTCTCCAGTAGGAGATCCATTTTCTCTCACTATTCACGTGAACAGTAATTTTTATTGTTCACGTAAATAATGAGAGGTGCATTTTCTCTGTACGGGAGAGGATCTGCATATTACTTTAAATATAATATCTTTAAACACATTTTTTATGATATTGTGAGAATTTTAATATAATGTGAGAAATTATAATTTTTTCCGATCAAATGATCACAGTTGGTCATTTAAGTCTTTTGTCAAATTACACAAAATCCATATTTGGTCCTTTAACTATTGAAATTTTTAATTTTAGTAATGTTTGTCCAATTTTAGCAATTTTAGTCCCTCAGGACCAAAATTGGACAGAAAAGACCAAAATTGAAAATTTCAAAAGATACATGACTATTTGTGAATTTAGTACTCCCTCCGTCCCATTTTTATCTTCATATTTACTGTACGCACGCAAATTAAGAAAAATCACTTTTTGAGTAACTTTTGGGGGTAATTTGGTATTTTTGGGTAATAAATAAATGATAAAGTATGTTATGTGTGTTAAAAAGGTGATGGCAATTTTGAAATTAAAGTATGTTAGGGGGATATTATTTATGTACTTTTTCCTTTTATGGAAATATGAAGTTGAAATTGGGACGGACCAAAACGGAAAGTGTGAAGTTGAAGTTGGGACGGAGGGAGTATTACTTAGTGGACAAGATAAAGTATGATTTTTTTTTTGATAAGGTAAAATTTTATTAATAAGAGAGATTGGTATGAGTAATACCAAAGCTCTTAAGGATACATTTAAATCAATTGTTTAACACATCACACAAGAGAATCGTCTAGAATAAACAGTTATTTTAATTTATCTAATAACGTTCCTAGGACTGATCCACCAATTGTGAAAACTCCCTGATGTACTAAACAGAAAAAGATTGTATAACCAATTCCAAAGTCTGATTTTAAGATCCTCCAATATTTTTCCCGAGTCATATTGTTCTCCACGGAAAAAAAGTCGTTTCGAGCTTTTCAAATCAACCAAACAACACATTCCCAAGCACATTTGCAAAATTCTTTCCTCTAATCCCTGAAATAAGGCTACTGAAGTGTAGTAGACCTACAGATGGAATAGAAAGTAGAGCCGTTTGTACACCTATTCAGTTGATGCACTTCATTCACACTTGATATGCAAAATCACATTCAAAGAGAACGTGACCAACCGTTTCTGAATTTGAATAACAAAATATGCAATTGTTGTTTACTCCCATTGGTAGACTGTGTCTCCTTTGAAGCATCACTTTTGTTGGAATACGTTCCCATAGAACCCTCCAAGCATGCACTCGAACTTTTGGGATCACCATTTTATTCCATACCAAGTTCAATTCTTCATGTGGTGTTAATGTATCTCCAATCTTTATACTCAAGAGCTTGTCATATGCTTCGTTGGTTGTATATATGTCTTTTCTTCTATTTTTCCATCTCCATTTATCCAAAGCACCCTGAGAAGAATAAAATACATACAACAAAGATATTAGATTGTTAAGCAACTCATTTTCAATATCTCTAAGTTCTCTTCTCCATTTCCAATCCCATCTCCAAACTCCCTCTCTCCATGAACCCATTTCACTCACTCTCTTATGTTTATCCAAAGATAATGTATATAGCCTCCTATATCTATCTCTCAACGATCTATTACCACCAACCCAATTGTCCTCCCAAAAATATGTATTGCTCTCGTCCCCAATAACTTTCTCTAGGCTATCAAAAACCAACCCCCATTAACTTCTCCTACCGCCTTCAACACCTCCCCCACCACCACCCCTTAGGCTTTCCTCTTCTATTATCAGATTCTCGTACTATCCCCACTCCCCGAGACACTCCTAATCTAGATTTAACTACCCTATCCCACAGACGATCTCCCTCAGTATAAAATCTCCATAACTATTTACCCAATAATGCTTTATTAAACCACTCTAAATCACGAACCTCCAAACCCCGAAGGTATCTTGGACTATAAATGGAAGACCATTTGATCCAAGATATAGGATTGTTCCCCTCTTTCCCACCCCATAAAAATGTGAGCTGAATTTTAGCAATCTCACTAAGGACCTGTTTTGGAGCATGATAGAAAGACATAATATAAATTGGAATGGAAGATAATACCGAATTAACAAGAGTCAGTCGACCTCCGAAGGATATGTTGAGAGAATTTCATTTTAGAACTCTTTTCCTGACATTTTGAGTCAAATAATCCCAATCTGATACCTTCTTGTGAGCGCAACCCACCTTGATCCTCAAATAATTAAAAGGAATTTTACCAATACGACATCCCAATAAATCAACTTTGTATGACACCCAATAAGCATAATTTATACATATCAATATAACAATTATACTTTTAACTTGTATTACAAACAATATAACACAAGCATAGTAACTTTATCAGTCTAATATACACAATTTCCTATTAATGCGAGTACAGTGTGTTTCACGAATGAATGTTTAGTTAACGATTAGAGTAGATATAATTTTGGGTAAATGTATTTTGAGTTAATGATATGATTAAAACATAATTTTCGATTAATGAAATTGGGTCAAATATTTTTCTGAGTTAAAAATTCGAGTTAAACCCAATAATTTACTCGAAATTGTGTTAACTCCAATACATTACTAAAAATTATTAACTTGAATTTTAACTCAAAAATAATTTTTCAATTTATCATTGCTCAACTCAAATGTATTATTCGAATACATTTGTATAAAGAATTTTCGTCAATTAAAATATAAAAATAAATATTTTTTTATTAAAATTAGAATAAATAAGTTTTTTTCTATATTTTGCTGGGCACGGTAGTAAATTGCTCATTTTTTAATCGGAGTATATTTAAATAGTCATAATGCACAATAGTGCTTGCAGAATAGTATTTAAAAAAATAATGGAGTAAAAATAAAAATAAAAATACCCTTCTTTTAATAAATTATCTTTTTATATTTGAATGGATAAAATCATGAAAAAAAAACCTTTTACTCGTATTAGAGTAAAATCTATCTATATATATAAAAGCAAACGTAAATTTCTACTTTTGTTTTTATTTTTTTTTAATTTTACTCTATTTAGAAAATAATTTAATTTTAATTTTAACTGTCCGAATAATACTTTTGATTTCAATCATAAAATTTAATTATACTAATATTGGATTTTAGTATTTAAATTTCACTTTTTTTATTTTACAATATAAATTTGGTAAATATGGAATATATTTTTGGCATATTTGACTAATTTTTAATCAATATATATGCTTAATTTATATTTATATTACATATATAAAAACAAACTTAATTTCTATTTTTAAATTTTTTCCATCTTTTAAATTTAGTAAATTTAGTTTTCATTCAGAAATGTCTCTATAAATATTATTTTAATTAAATCTTTAGGATTAATGTATTAAATTTATTTTTGAAAATTTGTGATTTATTTTAATTTTTTTTTCAATTTTATTTTCATTAGGATCGTCTCCATAAATATTATTTTAATATTTATAATTTATTATATTAAATGATATTTTATATTTATTTTATCCATATGTTATCCAATTAAAAGTAAAATATAAATTATAGTATACTATAATCTTTCTTAAAAAATAGTAATTGAGTTTTACAGAGAGATTATATCTATTTTTTAAAAAATAAATAGATATCAATTAAAAAATTAATATAATTAATATTAGAAAGTTAATATATAATCTATTTATATTAAATACCGAATCAATTTTAATGGTATAAAAAAATAAGTATATAAACAATGCGATTTAATTGATAAATATAAAATTATGTTATGTTATAAAAATTACATTTATATAAATAAATAAATACATAAAGAATGCTCCTTCTGAATTTCAGAAGATTATGAATGATATTTTTACTCCTTATAGTGAATTTATAATTGTTTATATTGATGATATCTAGGTTTATTCAAAGACCATTGAAATGCATTTTAAACATTTGCATATTTTTAAATCATTAATTATTCAGAATGGATTAGCAATTTCTAAATCAAAAATGGAATTATTTCAGACTAGAATTAGATTTCTAGGTCATATTATTGAAAAGGAAATATTATTCCTATTAATAGAAGCATTGATTTTGCTGATAAATTTTCTGATGAGATAACTGATGAAACTCAGTTACAAAGATTTTTAGGAAGTCTTAATTATATTGTTCCTTATTATCATAATTTGGTTAAGGACACAGCTATTTTATATGATAGACTTAAGAAGAATCTTAAACCATGGACTAATAGTCATACTAATGCTGTTAGAAAGATTAAATTCAGAGTAAAAACTCTACCGTGTTTAATGATTAGCAATCCAAATTGGAAAAAGATTATATAGACAGATGCCTCTAATATAGGATTTGGTGGTATATTAACCCAGATTAATCCGGATAATAAACAAACATATCTTGTTAGATTTCATTCTGGGAAATGGAATGATTCTCAGAAAAATTATGCTACTATTGCTAAAGAGATTCTTGCAATTGTTAAACGTGTTTTAAAATTTCAAGATGATTTGTATAATCAGAAATTTATTATTGTAACAGATTGCAATGCAGCTAAATTTATGTTTCAAAAAGATTTCAAACATGATGTTTCTAAGCAAATGTTTGCTAGATGGCAGGCTCATTTAGCCCCATTTGATTTTGAGATTGTTTATAAAAAAGGAGAAGATAATAGTCTTCCAGATTTCTTAACTCGTGAATATTTTCAGGTATGAGTACATGAGGCAGAGGATCTTCCTCTTATAGAGGAAGAGGTGGCAGAGGAAAAATGCCTGAGATAATATCTCAACATGGCAATAAAAAGCTCGTAGCAATGAATAGAGCTGAAGAAGAAGCATATCAAGAATTTCTTAATAAAAGAAATAAACAGCAAAAACCAAATGAAGAAAGTAATACTTCTTCATCATCATATGCTCAAATAGTTGAGGAAGAAGAATCTGATAATATTGGATTCATTCAAAATGAATATAAAGAAAGAAAGAGATTTAAAATGGATCAATGATCCCTGAACTATAATGCAAAGATATATGGATAATAGTTCCATGCAAATGAGGACTTATAAGTCAAGATATCTGTATGAACAGATATTACTTCAAACAGGTTCATGTGATATTACACATTTTACAGGAATTAGTAATGAAATTTATAATTTCAGTAAAATAATAATTAAAAGGGTAATATCCTTGGAAGATTGGGGAATTTCTCCATTAAGAGAAAAATATGTTATGAATAATAAAGGAGTTCCAATGAAATATAATTATTGGGACTATTGTGATGTCTTTATGAAGGTACTTAATTATGAAAATGATAAAAAAAACATACTTGGTTTATCAAGATATGTTCAAATGTTTACAAGGATGATATCCCACACTGGTTTATAAATTGGTTTCATTGTTTTGGACCCACTTCAATTATTTTACCAGAGAATATGAAAATTTCATTTGATAGATGGGTGGATATATCCCCACAGCTTTTAAAAAAGCAAGAATTAAAATTATACATTGAGGGTATAGCCTCATGCTACTTTTTTATTGAATTTTCAATACCATGGATATTTAAATGGTCTCCAGAAGTAGGTAATACCGAAACAGGAATTCCATGCATATACAAGACATTTTACACTAAATTTTGGGATAAAATGTTATGTATAGATCCCAAAACAAATCAGATTTATAAGATAGAGACAATGGATCTCTTGGAGAAAAAATTTAAATTGTATAGTAATACTTATAGAGAAGTTCATACTCCTTCTCCATTCGATCATATTTTGAGAAAATCCAAAATGAAGTCAGAATTTGACAAGAGAGCAGATGATAGCTGCCTATATTGAGGAAATGAAGAAGGATTTGATATCCCAATTTGGAGATGATAATAAATCAGAGTCTACTATGGTCTCTGAACAAATGCAAGATGCACAAGATCCAAATGATGTGGATTTAGATGAAATTTTTATGGCAATTCAGGATATTCTGATAGAAAAATTTACACCTGAGAAAGAAGCATCTTCATCATTATCAATTCACAAAGGAAAATAATATACCTGAAGAAGATGATGTCATTGCTTACGACATCAACAGTAAGCAGCCAGACAGGATACTGTTCATAAACAGTAAAGCAGCCGGACAAATCACTGTTCATCAACAGTAAATTACTGTATACTTTTGACTTACTGTAGCACTTTATACTGTGCAGACCAAAAATTTTGGCTTTTCACTATTTATTCACGCGGTTTCTATTGTTGGGACGCGTTTTCTTATTGTATAAATATCCTAGAAGTTTTTCATTTGGGGGCATCGATCAGAAAAACTCTCCTTTCTCTCTTCTGATCACCCTTGTAAGCTCATGTATTGAGCATCCCTCTCTTTTGTAAAATATAAATTTGTATTAATAGAAAGAAGCATTCTGAGTACATATAATTTGTAAGTATTTACAATTTTTATTTTTATTGTTTGTTTTTTTTATCATGTTCATATTTAGCCTAATAGGCTAAATTATCAATGTGTTGATTCATAACTATTAATTGTACTAGCATGGAACTTATATAGTTTATGACTAGGATATTCTAATAAGAATCTAATAGGTTAGATAGAAATTAACTGGCCTTTTAATCAAAATTATGCCTTAAATATGTTGCTCCTATAAGTCCCAGTTTTAGCCGTTTGAAAGGCATTGCGATGGACATGTTGGAGGTTTTATTTGGGTATGATTTTATTCAAAGATGCCGGTTTTATTTCCATTCTGTAAAATGTCCTCAATGATTCATGTTAGCGATCCTGTCCCTAGATGATATATTATGGTAAAAATAAAAAATATAAAAATACATAATTGTAAAATACTTTAATTCTTACTGTTTAACGCACGGATGTGTAATATCTAGTATTATAATAATATAAAAAATTAAAAAAAAATTGAAACCGATTGGACCATTCCAATTGGTTTTACAGTATAATTCATATACTGTAAAAAGTATTTCATGTACAGTGCTCAATAACCTTAATCATGTACCTCCTCCCTACTTTTTGCGACCTTTTTAAATTTTTTATTAGACGATGTGTTATGTTACGTAGTATTTGTGACGTGGTATTAGATAACGTGGTCTTTTCTCGATAAAGGTTATTGTAATTCGAATTTCATCACCATCCACTTATAAAAAGTTACACGTATGAACCAAATTAGACGAGATTACCATGGAAAATAAAGAATTAATCAGGTGGTTATTTAACATAAAAATATTCTTTGATAAGTTAGCTATTTTGTCATCATTCACTTTAAAGATATCAATATTCTATTTAGCAAAAGAGGCTCACACATGACCTATTAATTATCACCAATATAACTACTTATTTTATATAAAATAATAATATTTTTTATTCATATGCTAAGCAAATAATTATCTTACCGATGAATGGAAAAAGTAATAAATTAACTCAATGTCTAGATTCAATTATTGAGATAAATTAAATAGGTCAAAGACTTGTGTGAGACTATCTTATTGACTTCTTTGAAATGGATAAGAAGTTAAAAAATAAAATTTTTATAATAAAAAATAGTATCCAACTGATAAAAATTTATAATGGTAATGTGAATTATTTTATAAATAATTTACTATAATATAAATAAAAAGTAATAGCATTTTAAAAGAAAAGTAATAACATATTTAATAAAACTATTAAATAATTAATTATAAAAGTTTAATAATAAATTAACTCAAGGTCCAAACATTGAGATAAATTAAACCATTGTGTGAAATAGTTTTATGGATGGACTCACGTGAAATAGAATGGAAGTGATAATCTTTATACGAAAAGCGATAATAATGATATTGTAAACTATTTTATAAATAATTTATAATGATAAAGACTTGGACAACCTCCATTTTTTTTTAAATCGGTACAACCGTCCGTACAACTGCTAATTGCTGTGTTTTTTTATAATTTTTTTTTAAAATTTAATTTTAGGAGTATAATTGTAATTTTACATATGTGGTTTAGAGTATAATTTATCCTTAATGTTTAGGGTTTAGGGTATAATTGTAATTTTACCCTTGTGGTTTAGGGTATAATTTATCCATAGGGTTTAGGGTATAATTGTAATTTTACCCTTGTGGTTTAGAGTATAATTTATCCCTAGGGTTTAGGGTATAATAGTAATTTAAATAAAATAAATTTAAAAATAAAATAAAAGACAACATTAATGAAAAAGCAGGAATTAAGAATGGTGAAGATCAAGGGTGTACCAATTCAATTGGTATACCCGATTGTACCCTATTAATGATAAAGTGAAAAATAATTTTCTATTAAAATTTGAGTGAATAAATTTTCAATTTAATGTATTCGAATGGAGCAATGTCTTCAAAGTAATGTATTTCAATATTCGAATTAATTATTTTATTAAGTAATGTATTCGAATCAAGCAACGATTCGAATAATGTATTAGAGCTAAAAAAATTATGAGTAATGTATTTTAGTTAAATAATGTATTCGAGTAATGTTTCGTTTTATGATTTTTTTACTTTATTATTATTTTACTCGAATACTTTATTTGGATACATAACTCAAAAAATAAAGAGTATTTTCGTCGATTCGAATGTTAAAAATAAAAATCTAAATTATGATTTACGATAAAAGTGCTTTTTCTTCAAAATCTAAATTATGATTTGCCCCTCATTTTTTTCAATTAATTGTTTCTTTTAGTAATGTATTCGAATCAAGTAATGTATTTGAGTAATATTTTGTTTTAGGATTTTTCACTTTATCATTATTTTAATTACTCGAATATTTTATTTGGATATGGGTACCCATCCTGCAAATTTTTTAAACAATGTGAAACAACAATTTGAAGCATTTTTAGGGATGGAATTCTGATAATTTGACTTATAAAATCAGTTGTTAGATAATTTTGTAATAAAATTTAACATAAACAATTCATTCATAAATTGACATGAATATTAGATATTCATAATTTCCAAGTTTTATAAACATAATAAATTAGAGTACGTACTAAAAATCATTCACACACTTCATAAAATTTATTATAGTATAAATCATACAAACATAACTAACACCAAATCATGATCGCAAGTTATTATATATTAATATTAATAGCATCTATATATCACAACACATATATATGTAAGCGTATGCATGACAACAAGCCACTGCCACAATACGCTGAGATTAATTCATTTATTACACTCCATATCAACCACAAGCAAACACATCACATTCCGTCTACGGCACACACAGCCCTTTTCGCGATCGTACATGTTAATTGACCACCTCATCTACGGTACACGAGGACTAGGGGGTTTACGGTGTGAACCAGGTTTGCTGCCGTCTGCATGATGAGGGGGTTTATGGTGTGAACCAGAATTAGGGGGGTTAGTGTAATGACCAGAGCGTGTAGTCGCGGGTTTATAATTGTTGCCGTCTGCATGAGGAGGGTGTTTACGGTGTGAACCAGAATTGTAATTACCAGAGCGTGTAATCGTGGGTTTATACTCATTGCCGTTCATCTTCGTCATCTCTGCATGCCCATGGAAACTTCCCAAAACGACGACGCTTAGAAGAAACAAAGTGATCACTATCTTCATCGTACCAAACAAACCTGTTAAAAAAATTAAAAATTAGAGATCTTGAAAGTGAAGAAGTAAAAAAATATTTGATCATGAATAAATAATTTCTGCAGTTTTTATACTAGGGTAGGTAATTATTAAAGAGTAACTAGAGTTTTGTTGCTTGGAAAGATTTTGCATTTAATTACCAGCTGTTTTTTCTTTGATTTTGTTTTGAGAGGAATTTAATGAGCTTCTGAACTCTGAAGTTTAATTTATAGAGAGAGGAGAGATTACAGTTCATAATATTGGATGATTTTATTGTATTTAGTGGTAGGCCAAGATTAGAGCACTAATGATTCATATATTTTTGCTAGAGATAGCACTAATGTTATGATAAATTATCTTATAATTTGTTACAAACTTTCTTTATTATAAGGATACTTGCCCACTTTATGATAAATTATCTTATAATTTGTTACACACTTTCTTTATTATAAGAATACTTGCACACTTTATAAACGAAATAATATATAATATCAATAATCATACTCCCTCCGTCCACAATCAATCTATCAATTTTAACATTTTGGGTTATTCATTCTTAATCTATCCATTTCCCTTTTTTTACTATGGAACCTACGCCCTCTACTAATAAAAATAAAATATGGAACTCACATCATCCACTAATATAACTACCTAATACACATAAAATAATAATACTCATTAATCCACGTGCAAAAAGTAAATGGATACATTGAAGATGGACGGAGGGAGTACAATAATATAATATTACAAAAATATCTCACCTTCTTTTTAGATCAATCTAAGTCAAAGTCAGTTATATAAGGCAAAAGCTTACATGCCCACATGACACCGTGTCCCCAAATCCCACATTTTTCTAAAGTTATATCATTATATTATTAAGTGATATACTCTTTCGTATAAGAACTTATACCCTTGATATTTTAAGAATTTTTTAATCAAACATTTATATTATTCATATTTCAATCAACCTTTCAATGAAAATATTATACCCTTATTAATTAAAGTGTATACCATATAGAAGAAAATGTTATAACCTTAAACATCTTGTACACCCGGGAATATAAGAGACCAACTCATTATATAATCATACACTTTTTTATATTACCAAAATACATCTTCTTTGTCTTATATCATCACAATAAAAAAAATTACTCTTTCTTAAACCCCGTACTACTAAATACGTGTATGTATTCCTGGGATGGAGGGAGATGTTAGAATTACATGATTTATAAGTATTAATAGCATACCCCCTCCATCCCACAAAAGATTGCACCCCTAATTTTGGCACGGAGATTAATGAATTGATAACTTTTAGGGGTACGATGATATTTTTTTGTAATAAATAAATGATAAAGTATGTTAGGTAGAGATGATTTTTTTTATAAATAAATTATATGGGAAAGAGTGATTATTTTTTACTTTTTACTTTTTATGGGAATGTGCAAACTTTTGTGGGATAGCCCAAAATAAAAAATGTGTCATCTGAAATGAGACGGATAGAGTACTTTTCTGTAGTGACGAGCAAGAAATTCTATTAAGGGGGTTTTAAAGGTGTATGAATATTACGTTTTATATTTTTTGAGGTGGATGTATTAAGTTTAGAGTTATGTACTAAGAGTAAGAGTACGAGAAGGAGAATTTATGTTAATTAAAACTATTTTAGGGTTTAGATATTTGTGGGCTTAATGGAGATGGAAAAAAATTAAATAAACATAGATAAAAATAGTGTATAAAAAATATTCTTTTAATTCCATGAAAATAGTTACATTTACTGTTTGTATGAAAATTAAAAAAAAAATATAACTCTTGTACGGATGATGCCTTAATTAGTAAAATATACTTTTGTAGCAGAGGAGGAAGTACAAAATATTTTAATAAAAAATAAATGGTTAAAGAAAAGTTAAAGTGAAACAAAAAGTAAGAAAATAGTTAAATAAGTAAAAGAAAGGTAGAATTTTAAGGAAAGTAAAACATGACTTCCTATTCCCCGATTAATTATTGACTTTCAATTATGGTGGAAACATAAAGCACCACCCGCGTGCCTTTATTTAAGTTATCCAATGTTTAATAATATTATCTAATATCAAATTAGTGGAGGTATTAGTTAGCGATTAAACTAGAGATTCAACCAAAATATTTTAACATATTTTTAAGTGTTTATTACATTAAAATACACCACCTCTTTCTATTTTTTCAATTTAATTACGTACTTTTTTTTATCAAAAAATTATACGAAAGTATCATTTTATTAATTAAATATACAATATTTTGTATTTTTTTTCAATTAATCATGACTTTTTAAAAATAAATTTAGTCATGAATTTTTATGAATTACTTAATAGTTTTTTTATATTTATAATTATAATATTTAAATTTATTTATATATTTTAAATATATAACATGTGATCATTTTTATTAATTAAAATATTTATATATTTTATTAATGGAAAATTTTGTGATTAATTTATAATAAAATTATATAAATTTAAATTTAAAATTACAACATATCTATTCAATAATGGTTTTGATTTTAAAATTAATGTTCGTGCATATATAGATCAAAGACATGTATTTAATAGATAAAAAAGATATTTGATTAAATTTAGAGAAAATGAAAAGGGAGTGTATTTTTTTATGAAAATAAAAATTCGTGATTAAATTGAGAAAAGAGGAAAATATGATGTATTTTAACGTAACTAACCCTATTTTTAATTATATTTTATAAAAATAATATTCATGAAAAAATGTATAATCACAAAAATTATTTGACAAAATTAAAGTTTTAATTTAAAATAAAAATATAATTAAATAAATATTTATAATTCATAATTTATACAGACGTGTCCAATATAACATTAATGTACCTTCTTTGCCTTTTTTTTTTTTTTACCTTCTAAAATTTTAATTAGACGATGTGCATGATTATGTAGCATATATAGTATTAGAGTCGTGTATTCCTAAAAAATTGGATAAGGTGGTCTTTACAGGGAAAAGGTTACTGTATTTGAATTTCATCACCATCCACTAGTAGAAAGTTACATGCATGAAGCAAATTCGACGAGACTACCATGGAAAATAGAGAATTAATCAAGTCGTCATTTAATAATAAATTAACTCAAGGTTCGAACATTGAGATAAATTAAACCATTGTGTGAGATAGTTTTATGGATTGACTCACGTGAAATAGAATGGAAGCGATAATCTTTATACGTTGAAAAGCGGTGATAATGATATTGTAAACTATTTTATAAACAATTTATAATGATAAAGACTACAACCTCCATTTTTTTAAAATTGGTACAACCGTCCGTACAACCGCTAATTGCTGTGTTTTTTTTATTCTTTTTTTTTTAATTTAATTTTAGGAGTATAATTGTAATTTTATCCTTGTGGTTTAGGGTATAATTTATCCCTAGGATTTAGGGTATAATTGTAATTTTATCCTTGTGGTTTAGAGTATAATTTATCACTAGGGTTTAAAGTATAATAGTCATTTAAATAAAATAAAAGACAACATTAATAAAGGAGCAGGATTTAAGAATGGTGAAGATCAAGGGTGTACCAATTCAATTGGTAAACCCGATTGTACCCTATTAATGATAAAGTGAAAAATAATTTTCTATTAAAATTTGAGTGAATAAATTTTCAATTTAATGTATTCGAATGGAGCAATGTCTTCAAAGTAATGTATTTCAAAATTCGAATTAATTATTTTATTAAGTAATGTATTCGAATCAAGCAACGTATTCGAATAATGTATTAGAGCTAAAAAAATTATGAGTAATATATTCAGTTAAATAATGTATTCGAGTAATGTTTCGTTTTATGATTTTTTTACTTTATCATTATTTTACTCGAATACTTTATTTGGATACATCACTCAAAAAATAAAGAGTATTTTCATCGATTCGAATGTGAAAAATAAAAATCTAAATTATGATTTACGATAAAAATGCTTTTTCTTCAAAATCTAAATTATGATTTGCCCCTCATTTTTTTCAATTAATTGTTTCTTTTAGTAATGAATTCGAATCAAGCAATGTATTTGAGTAATATTTTGTTTTATGATTTTTCACTTTATCCTTATTTTAATTACTCGAATATTTTATTTGGATATATCACTCGAAGAATAAAAAGTATTTTTGTTAGGGGTGTCAATTTGGGCCCGATCTGTGAGTACCCATCCAGCCCGCACGATTTGGGCCAACTTAGACCTACCCCAACTGAAACGGGGCGGGCCGCCCCTGACCGTTTTGAAAACGGGTTGAGTTTGAGTGTTACTTCAGATCCTCGGGTACCTGACCCGACCTGGACCTATCCCGTACTAAATATAAATATTATATTTTTTATTTTTATAATCATTTAAAGTTCAATACTTTACTACTAATTTTATAATTATAATTATTATTTGAATTTTATTTTTATTTTTTTGACATAATTATTACTTGAAGCTATGGAGAATGATGAAGTGAGAGAATTAGTTATTTATGAGTATCACATAAGTCTTAAAAATAATAAAAAAAAAAGATTTGGATCCAGATCTGGGGCTGTATAATAAGACCCGTGCGAGTTCAGAACGGGTTCGGGGCAAGCAATTTTGAGACGGGTCGAGTCCGAATAATTAGATACTTGCCCTAGACCCTGCCTGTTAACATCTCTAATTTCATCCATTCGAATGTTAAAAATAAAAATCTAAATTATGATTTATGATAAAATACAAACCCACCCCCGTTTGGATTCAGGTCTAGGCCTGTATAATAAGACACGTGCGAATACAGGGCTGGTTCGGGGCAAGCAATTTTGAAATGGGTTAGGTCCGAATAATAAGATACTCCCCGTGTTGACATCTCTAACTTTCGTCAATTCGAATGTTAAAAATAGAAATCTAAATTATGATTTATGATAAAAATGCTTTTTCTTCAAAATACGGCAGGGTTTTGTTTCGCTTTTAAATTTAAATAAGTATTAAGATTGTATTTCATTTATTTTTTTTGGGAATGCGACTCTGTTAAAAGCAAAAAAAGCCCACATAATTATTCCTAAGTGAAAAATTAAAAATAAAAAATAATAATAAAATCTCATTACTATACGTAATTTTTTTTATATAAATATGGATTAATTATTAATTCTAATATTGTAAAATTATGAATGTAATTTTAAATTTTGGATCCGTGTTACTGTGTTTAACTTTTGAGTTTTGAATCATCAATGATGCAGTGATACGTCAGTACATCATAATAATGTGTTAAAAGTGAAAACGCTTTTTATTTTCTAATTTTGTCCCAATATGTTCTTCTTTTTTCACATTTAATAATATTTAGAGTGTGTATGTTGTGAATCCCTTTAACATTAACCCTAATTTTGCAAAAATAATATTTAGTACATACAAAGTTACTCTCTTCGTCACGAACAATAATCTACTCCCTCCTTCCCACGGCAAGAGTAGATTTTGCTTTTTGGCATGTGGATTAAGGTGTATTATTATTTAATGTGTAGTGAGTAATTATATTAGTGGGAGTATGAACCTCATGTTTTAATTGTATTAAAGGGGATGAATGGGTCTCATGTGTGTAAAAAAGAAAAGAGGACCCTTTGGGTGACACGATTAAAATGGAAAAAAGAGATTCTTTGAGTGAGACGGAAAGAGTATATTCTGTCATTTTAATCTGTTTCAAAATAAGATGTATATTTTTCTTTTTAACTAGTGAGACACGCAAAACAATTAACATTTTCTTATATAGGCCCTACATTAATACTAGTACAATTAACTTATATCCTAAACCAAGGGAGGAAATAGCTTAGACCTTCGACGGGGCCTATGGCTTAGCCCATTAAAAGTTTGGCTCCTTTAACAAATGAGCCAGATTTATTTTTTTTTAAAAGCCTGTTTATTTAATAAAAATACTTGTATAAATTGGATTTACAGTGTAAGCCCCGTGATTCTCTTTTTAATTCTATATACCCTATATATTAATAGAGTGTTTAAATTAAGGGACCTGTAAATTGGATTTAAGACTAATTCATTATTTAAAAAGCCCAAGTTAAGACCTTTTTAGGGCCTTTTCATAAGCATTGTAGGCCCAACAGTCGAACCTATTAGGAGTATCTAGATATGGGTGTCAAACTTTTGAAGAAATTTTTTCTATGAAGATGAATGGTGCATCAATACAAAAATAAGGATTGACAACAAGGGTCTACGAGTAAATATCATAAAGATAATAATAAAAAAAAACACTTCAAAGTTTATCTTAATTGATGATTGTGATGTTAGTTAGTTTTTTATTAATTTTTTTTCATGAATTTTAAAATTTTTAACCAATTAAATAAACCGCGTGTGTAACTTTGAAGTTGGGACGGAAGGAGTATATGTTTATAGAAAATTTAACATTCTTGGGGAAAAAATGCATTCTTTTAAAATTAAAAAAAAAATCTAGAAAAAAAATAACTAAAAAGAGAGCTTGACATATTTTCCTTTTTGAGTTGTATAATAATTTTTTTTTATATAAAATATATAAGATTCATACAAACTAATCACTTAAGAGCAATTTGTTTGGAAGGTATGGAGAGGAGGAATGGGAATAAAAGGGAAAAAAGTTACACAAACACTCGTATAAATTCGATTTATATAAGTTATTATATAAATTTTGATTTTTTTTTACCCTAAACCCTATTCCTTCCAATCTTATATGTATTGTTAGGGATTTTTAAATTAAAAAAAAAATAAAATTTATAAGAATTTGTGATGTAAACCAAATTTACAAGAAACTAATTAAAAAAGTTGTTTGCTAATTTCACGCTTTGTGTTTGATTCCTAAGTTGGTTGGAATTATCCGTTCATCTCTATATAAACTAGTAGAAAAAATTATATACAATACATTTTGGATTAAATATTCCTTCAAAGTTAGAGCAATTTCTATACTTCTTAAATTGAGATATTATCACTTTTATTAAAAATATTATAATTTTTTATTTATAAAATAAATTGTTTATAAAATAGATTATCAAACAATTATCAATTTCATATATCATACGCTCCAATGCTCCATCACTTTTGTTAAAATAAAATCACTTTTTATTCATCATGCTATTCCCAATTATTTAGTACTTTTTACTAATTCGATTTATCCGACTACTAGGATTAATTAACTAACGAGCTAAACTCCAGCGACTTGTGTTCAACCAAATTAAAATCGTTGTTTAGTAGCAGCGACTTCAGTTGTAAATGCATAAAATCGCAGATAACAGACATTACACCTTTTCTCTGTGGCCGGTTATGGATGAAAACATCATTAGTTTACTCGGCTGAACTGAAACCTCCATGCTCCATCGGTTTCAAGAAATTGCGAATCCTGCCCTTTCTTGTTTATTTTCCTAATAAAATTGCCCACTTGCATCATTTAATTTTTTGGGAGCAGTGACAATAAATCATCTATGAACAGTTTTTTAGCATATGGAAATCACAGGTTTCTGGTTTGTGGCCCACCACAGCTACACAAGCTTTCTCACAGGGACAGGGGGCGGCTTCAACTGCATATTCATGGCGTATTTAAATCGGACAACGACCACCCCACTTGGGAGTATAAATACCTTGCTCGAGCTGCCTCTGTTGCTCCATTGGGTGGCGATTTCTCTGGTAAATGTTCTGCGATTTCAGACCCTTTATATTATCGTATTGTATTGCGTTATCAAAGCTTAAATTGTGTGTTAGAGGTGATCATACAGTGAGTTAATGTAGCTACTTCCATTTTATTTGTTGCTTCTCTGTCTCATTGGCCCATTTTGTGATTTCTCTTTTTTGGGAGGGTAGATGATGAGTTAGTTACTAATGATTTTCTCTTCTTATGAATCCCATTTAATTCACTCAAATCTTGTGGATTCTTGTTGTATTTATTTACTAGTGTTGGAGTTAAGGTTGGCTTTTGGATGTTTTATTGATGAAAGTTCTTAGCAGAATCAATTTTCTTGGATTAAATTATTTGACTTGTAGCAAAATGCTAATCAAATGTGAACCAATTCATTGCTGCTTGTTCCTTGGATATCTTGTGTGTGTGTGTGTGTGTTATCCATAATTTTCCTAGATCGACTGCAGGGAACTGGATCAGACCAAAGATTAGCGGGCATGGGCCAGGATGAAATAGAAGATCCAACTGTTTTGGCCGATCCTGATAGTTGTTTCTGTGAGTTTAATGGGTTGCAAATACACCATAAGATTTGTGATGCAGAGACATCAGAAGTTATATTGAAAGAAGGATCAGCTCCAGAGGCCCCTACTTACGTGAAATGGGTTGATTTTCCCATTATTTTGTTGCATGGATTTGGAGCCTCGGTCTTTTCTTGGAGCCGAGTTATGAAACCATTAGCACTGCTCACTAGTTCTAAAGTTCTTGCATTTGATAGACCGGCCTTTGGATTAACTTCAAGGAAAAATGTTCTTAAGCATCCACCAAATAATCAAGACTCCAAACCGTTGAATCCATTTTCGATGATTTTCTCCGTGTTGGCAACATTACACTTCATTGACTTCTTGGCTGCTGAGAAGGCCATCCTCGTGGGGTATGCTCTACTTGTATATTTAAGTTTATGCTCACGTTTAGTACTTTTTTAATGAATTTCAATAGTTTTAAGATTTTTTCGCCTTGAAGCACATGAAGACCATCTCTTTGTTTTTTTTTAAATGAGCATATTAAGCCAAACATAATGGTGCAAGTATTATGAGTATGTTGTTACTTACATGGATCAGTGTAAGATTGTCAGGCATTCTGCTGGCGCAGTTGTAGCTGTAGATGCGTATTTTGAGGCACCTGAACGTGTCGCTGCTCTAATCCTAGTTGCCCCAGCAATTCTTGCGCCATTTACTACTCAGAAAGTTGTCGGAGAAGATCAAACTGGATTTGATGATCAGACCCAGGGAAACAGATCAGACTCAAAAAAAAGTGAAAATATGTTTTCCAGGCTCTGGAGCATTTTATCAATGCTGGTCAAATATCTTGTAGGCGCAATGATGAGATTGATAAAAGGGATGGCGGATGCTATAAATTCTTTATATCAGAAAGCTTTGTCGGCAATCCTGCGCTCTGCATTTGGTGTGTTAGTGGTAATCAATTTATTTCTGAATAATGTTGCTACTTGCTACAAAGTCAAGGTTACATTTCCTTGATTTAATCTTTTATACGTACACGTGTTTGCATTTACATGTAACTGAAGTTATGTAGTTTGTCACTACTTCATATTTAATGTGCCAGATAAGGATGATAATTGATAAATTCGGAATACCAGCTGTTCGCTCCGCATGGTATGATCCAAAACAAGTATCAGATCATGTAATACAAGGCTATACAAAGGTGACTACTTGTTATTCCTTTTTCTACAAGATGGGGGGTGCCTAGTTTCTCTAAATGTCGTGCCAGCTTACTAGTTCTCAAATTTGCAGCCAATGAAGGTCAAGGGCTGGGATAGGGCACTCATCGAATACACAATTTCGTTGCTAACAGAATCTGCTTCTAAACTAAAGCCACCTACGGCAAAAAGGCTTAGTGAAATCTCCTGTCCAGGTTTTAAACAACTCCACCTCTTAGCCTACTTAGAGTATGTACATTAATTCTTCAAAATGGAAAAAGATATTTACAATTTTATGATTTGTTTCAAGGAATAAAATTTCCTAAATCATGAAGTTTTTTCTTGACTGATTAGCACATTCTAAGTTTCATATCATCTGTAGCTGTGCATTGCATTATGTAGTTACTGAGTTGGGGAGACTTTCTGGATAGGGACTGCTTGTGACATGTTATTAAGATATAGGGGTACTTTCTGTTGTGCACCTGGTTTAATACATTCCTCCTCAAATTCACATACACGCACACTCATGGGCATATGATGTTATTGTTGTAGTCTCTCGGTGTAATATTTCTCCTCTCCTCAAATTCACATACAGTTATGCACACTCATATTATGTTTGTAGTGGACTTTACACACACTTGAATGCTTCGGGTGTAGGGAGAATGGATCGTTGCTTATCATAACATTTTAAGTTTTAATATCATCTTCCCCTATGAGACTTAAAAATGATTGTGGGCATTGGAATGAGTTGTGTCCAACTGATTCTTGTGTATTACTCAATTTTTATAATTCAAAACGATTTACAGTGGTCTTCATTACATTATGAACACAGTGCTGATTGTTACCGGCGATACTGATCGGCTTGTCCCCTCTTGGAACTCTGAAAGACTTTCCCGAGCCATTCCAGGATCCTCATTCAAATTAATCAAGAATTGTGGCCACTTGCCCCAAGAAGAAAAGGCTGAAGAATTCGTGGCTATTGTTGATAAGTTCCTGCAACAAGTCTTTGGCGCAGCAGAAGAGCCAAGTCTTCAAGCTGCAATTTGACTAATGCAATGCAGTTTACAATATAAGCATTCTTCCTAGTTTAATAAAAAAATGGTGTACCCCACTATTAAGATCGCCCACCACCCTTTCTTGTGATCGCTGAAAGAGGTAAATTGTAAAATGCGCCTTAAGCGGCGTTATCACAAGGATATGAATAAGCCCAGCTATCAGAATTCAATTTTTTGCTCAGGTGTCAAGAGAGGAGCTAAATTATAATATACAACAGCCTGTTGTAGAAGCTAGAAAGTAAATGATTATCATATAAACTCGAGAAAAATGATGCAAGAGAAATACTCTTGATAAGTAGTATAACCTCATGTATAACAAATCAACTTTAGAAAGGAGGATAAGTTGATATGGTAACACTTGCATCTCGTGGAGCACTAGGAACATCAAATCCTGACATAAAATCATCCCCAAAGATCACTGCACCAGCTGCTAATGCTCCCGCGCCTGCTCCCATTGCAAAACCGGGTCCAACCCCATGACCCGGTGGTGCCACAGAAGGTGGCATGTTTATGTAACTGCTTGTCATTGGGAAAATATTAGGCACATATCCTACAGTAGATGGGGGAGGTGGTGGGGGTGGTGGCGGTCGATTTTGTTGGTAACTCAGTCCACCTGCAGCGGAATAGTTTGCTCCACCAACCTGGGGGTGTTGGAAATAGTTCGGTGGAAAGGGCATTGGATAGCTGCTTTCTGGTTGCTGGGATGGGTTTTGAGGCAGATTAGGCCTGAAAGGTTGCGAAGATCCATACCCACTAGCAGATAGGTTGATGCCACCATTGTTATCTGTTAACTTAATACCCTCATCAGCACCTGCACACGATACAACACAGACATACCATGTGAGAGAGAGAGAGAGTTTAAATAAATGAACTTATATGCAGTTGGTACCTAGTATAATGAACCAGGGTCTTCCTTGTCTTCTGAAACACGGATTGAGACGTCAACAAACCCAAGAGGTTTGTTTGAGTTCTTTTTTCGCAGTTGAAAGCTCCCCACTTCTTCAACAGGCTTAGGAACATCAGAGCTGGAGTTGTATTTATCCAAAAATTCTTCCAAAACAATGGTTGCCGATCCCAAGAGGTTTTCTCTAAGAAAGATTGGCTCTCTACTGTAAACTTCAACATGAAGGGCCAAATCTTGAAACTTCGATTCAGAAGGGTCAACTCCGGTTGAGAATTTGGTTTTCTAAACTGGGTTTACATTCCCTGAAGCATCAATCTTGGTGCAATACTTATTATCAGGACTGATCCATCCTACGGCAAACCATTGGAGCTTCCACAAGGATGATGTTCGCCTAAGCCCCCGTGCAGAGATCAAGCATACCTCAACCTGTATTTTCCCCATCTCTGGTAAAGCTTATCAGTGAATTTGAAGAAACAATAGGACCATAGTGGCTCACTGCTGTTCTTTTTCTTGATAAACCCAATAAAGGAGAAAAAAGATGCCTTCTACTTTGCATCAGTAGAAGGGTGGCTTGCTTTATGCCATAAAAATAATTTATTTATTGAAATGCTATAAGATTCACCTTTCTCAAGTAAGTGCATTACAGGTGGAAAGGGCTCGGGGAAGTGATAGTCAAATGTTCACAACATAACAGTATGAAAAGCACGATATCCCTTTCAGCATGTAAAAAAATAAATTAAAGAAGGCAAATTATGAAGGGCATAATTTGTAAGTAATTGTAACTAGATTACTCCTTTGGAAGTTCTCTAAGAGGAGGAACTAACAACAACTTTCTACCAGCAGATACCGTCTGCTCATCCGAGGAATAATAGCTAGAGGCAGAACGTGTGTACATCATTGTTGTGGATCCGAGCACATCGTCCCCAAATCCACATGATCTGTAGAATGGCCTGTATATGGGAATGTATTATAAATTGCATTAGCTCTACCTCTTTACAACAGTAGACAATTAAATCCACTGCATTAATGGTCAAAACAATAATAACAAATGGTAATTGGGTTTTGACCATAATAACAATGTAGATTCAACACATTTCAGGTTCAGATTCAGGTGAGATGATCTCTGCACTGGGGATATGTACGAAAGGTGGGTAGAGAGTTGCTTTTATGTCTTCCACAAATTGACAGACCAATATTTGTACCGAGGTCGGAATAACCCATGAGTGAAGTTCTCAAACAGGGCAATCTAGTATGCTGAATTACTAATTTAGGACCTCCTATGTCATTTCACCCACTAAGGGAGATAATTTGAGAAGCTCCCTCCAAAACTCATCTGATAGTACTTACTATACGAGAATGAAAACTATAAGTACTAACATCTGAACGAGTTGATAAAAAGCTTGTGATTGCTCTGTCTTCTATTCATAAACAAACAACAAAGAATCAGGTGCTTTACAGAGACTTAAACAGAGGATATCTCAGATAATCGCACTCGATTTTAAGTTTGAGCGCCTCAAAGTAACAATGGCAAGTAGAAACAAGCAGCAACCTTGAAAATTTACCTTTCTTTATCGTTACAAAGTGCAGCTATGTCATATATGTCTCTGCTAGTGAGCAATCTGCCACAAAGAGGGATGTTCTCAGACACCTTAAACTGTGATACCATATTAATAACAGAAACATACAGTGAAGCCAATTGCTAAGAAATTATACTTCATGCTTTATTAGGCTAATTATGTTTATCCACCACTTCAACAAACCTTATAATCCTTTGAACTATCATCCGGCGGATTCCCCTACCTTGTAAAGCAGGGTGGACCTACAAGACGTTTTGAAACGATTATACTAATACACTAGTAGCCACTTGGTTCAAATTTCGGAATAAGAATGATAATGAGATTCATTAATGAGGAGTATGAGATTGAAGCTGATTGAAGGGGTGGAAGTAGTTATTGAAAAAATGTGAACAATTGAGAAATTTGAATTCAATATCTCTTCGTTCTCATAATCCTCCCCAGTACCCCCTTGCCAAGAACCCCTAAAATAACACTTTAGAATATGAGAAAATATGAGAAATGTGTTTAATATGATTTGAATATGAGTGTGGGAAGCATTTAAACAAGTGCAGTTTAGAAAGTAAACTATTAATTAAGCAGTACTATATGGGATGTTATACTTGAGCATAAATTAAAACAGAGCACACCAAAAAGCTCTTCAACAATCTTTAAGATGCATAAAACCTTACCAATAAGACTGCAAATAGCCATTAAGATTCTAGAAAATTCTAATAATCAATCGTGTTACCAATTTCTTAGCTTCATTTCTACTGACCATGACATCATAAATAGAAGCCGTTAATCCCAAATCAGAAACTGCACGGCCGAACCCTATCAGCCGTCCATTTTCCGGCGTCAGCGGCGCTACTTTTCTGATCCAATCTCCGCCGATTCCGACAGCACTCGTAACTTCCGGTGACGACTGAGCCGTCACGAATTCGGGCTTAGTGAAGACTGAAACGACGAAGGAGCTGTGGGAAAGGGCGGTGTGGAGCTTGAGCGCGTCGACGGGCTCGACTCTGCCGGCGGCGTCAATTGTGGGGAAGCGGTGGCAGGATTGGTTGCAGAGAGCGTAGAGCTCTCTTAAGTGATGCTGGTTCACGCGCGCTGTATTAGTGGATATGAACAGTGGCGGCAGAGGAGCGGTGTTAGATTTGATTTGGGCGGCTATTTTGGGTGGCGGTAGCGAAAGGTAGTGGAATTTGGAGGGAAGAGTGCCACCTCTTACGGCGGTTGCAACGGCCATTATACACGGCCTCGCTGAGTATTTCAGCACTACAATCCTCCACCTATAAATCCTCGTCAATTTTTTTTAATGACTGAATTAACGGACCACCCTAATTTGACTTATTAATTAATTATGTCCGGACACACAGACTGAATTAAGTCATTATTCTCTTGTTAATAAATCCGGTCCACCCTTTATCTTTTTACAAAATGAACAATTTAACCATTCTGTTAACTAATAAGTTAATACCGTTAAAACTTAACTCATGGATCCCTAATTTGAAGCCAAAGTTTCGGTGCCTACCATCAGTCTGTCACTGTTCAACCTTGTCAATTATTTTAATTAATTATTATTAATTAAAATTTTAATAATATATGTAATATTTGATTATAGTTTTTTAAGAAATACTATTTTATTAGGGATGGTACCAGCTTATTCTGGATTATTCTATTTAATTAAAAAAAATTATTAGTACTCATCCCGTTTAAAAATTTTATTATTGTACTCATACTCGTCCTATATCCATTTATCAATACTCGCATAGACCCCGTTATATATGTAGTATAATTTATAAAATTTTAACACTCCCTCCATCCCATTAAACTCTTCACAGTTATGGTAAATACAGAGTTTAAAAAAAGTTATTTTTTTACCAACTTTATTGACTTTTAAGAGTATTGCAATATTTTTAAGTAATAAATAAATGATAAAATAAGTTTTGTGAGTTAGGTAAGAATGACAATTTTGAAAATATAATGTAGTGAGAGATTATTTATTTTGAATCTTATACTATTTTTGGAGAGTGAAGAATGTAGTAGGTCAAATAAATGAAGAAATAGTGAAAAACTTATTGGGGGCGGAAGGAGTATATATTATATAATTTATATATTATGAGATAATTTATATATTTAATTATTAGCTATAAGTTTAATTTAATCATATTTATTAAATATTTATTTAAAATAATATAATTTATATTATACTATTTATTTTATATTTGATTAAAATAATGTATTTTTAATATTATATTTATTTAAATAATAAAAATATATAAATATATAAAATAAATTAATATTAAATGAATACATATAGTATTGACAAACGGATATGGAACGGATACGAGTATCATAATAAATTTTTTAAACGAAACGATTATAGGTAGAAAAGTTATCTTTTAATCGGATATGGATACGGGTACTCAAAATAAGTGAATATCCTACCCGTTGTCCGTACTAAAATATGTCATAAATTACTATAATCAAATATTACATATATTATTAAAATTTTAATTAATAATAATTAATTAAAAAATAAAAATAAAATAAAATATGACAAGATTGAAGTGAGAGTGATAGTAGGGAGCCACGGGTTAAGTTTTCACGGTGTTAATTTATTAGTTAACAGAATAGTTAAATTGTTCATTTTACAAAAGATAAAGGGTGGACATGATTTGTTAAAAGAGAAGAATGGCTTAAATGATCTAAAAAATAGGTTAGTGGCTAAATTGATCTTGTGGTATAAGAATAGGGGTGGATTTGACCCTTTTTCCGATTTAATTATGTTCGCTCGAATCGATCCATAAGAAAACGGGTCATATATAAATTAAAAAGAAATTTTCAAAACACATTCTTCACCTATAAGTATGTGATTTCAGCGCTCGGTGCAATGGGTGATCAATCTGGGCGATTCTACATCGTGAGATTCTACCTTCGATTCTTCACGTCAAAACAAGGTAATCGAGATTTAATCCCTTCATTTTTCCAATTTCGCCTTAATTCATGACATCTGTTAAAATCTACCATGGTTATATCACTATTAAATTCAAATATTGAATGCATTCACTATCGCGATTGATTGCAAAAGAACAAGAAGAACGCGATTGGATTATTGGAAAAGAAGAACACAATTGGATTGCAGAAAGAGCAGAACTCGAAAGAATTGAGGTTTGGATTAAATTTTACCCTGAATCTATGCTTGAGTTTATATTAATAGCAAAAGACATACGTCGTTTGAGATCTTCAATTCCATTTGAACTTTATCAAATAGCTTGTGGATGATGCTGTTGTTTGATTATATTGAAATCAAAATTGAGGATTTTAGTTGCTCATTAAATTTGGGGATTCGACTGCTGTGAAATGAAATCTGTTTGCCCTTGTGAGTTTTAAGCTGAGTTAATGTAATTTAATAGTGAGGTTGCCCTTGTTAATTTTATCCTTTAATGTTGTGCATGAATTTTTGAATTTTAGATGCTCTGTGGTAGAAAGGCGTGCAAAGTTTAAACTCTCTCAACCAGAAGATCGTCATCACATTGTGAAGGTAGCCTTACAATTCCAAAAAGTTATTGGCTTCTGACATCTGTAAAATGCCTAATATTTTTTCATCAACTAAATCTTAATTACAGAAATAAGATGTGATCCTGCAATGATCTTTGCTTAAAATGTGAATCTCATTGACTAACTTGCTTCTTTACCTTTTCCCTTATATAATGGAGCTGTATGAAATACTGAAATCATGATATCTGATGTCTTTCTTTTTGGGTGTTTGGGAGTTAAGGGTATAATAAAAGGACTCAGTAACTTGGATAAAGTCATCAACATCATCAGGGAAGCATCTAGTCATGTGTTGGCAGCAACTAATTTAATAAAAGATAAGTTCTCTACAGTAAACTATTGTTCATCATTAGCTATTCTGTATATTTCTGTGTGTTGGCTGGCTTTTATTCTTGTAAGTTACAATATAATTATTTACATGGAAAATTTCAGAAGATATAAGTGTTACCCTAATATATGTTGCTCAATGTTGCTTTCTGTGAATTAGATCTGTCAATTTCCTTTTAAGTTACCTTTGGGGGAATAATCTATAGAATTTCAGAAGGTAATGATTTGCTTAAGTTAAGAGTAGTTATTGTAAATATAATTTGGGAATTTTTCATCACGCAATTTCAGCGCTAATTTGGGAATTCTTTATCATGTAATTTCAGTGCTGGAGGGACGATAATTTGAGGTTGCAGGCCGGGGCTCCATTTTTGCAGACCTATACACTCGCAATGTATTATTTCATATTTTTTTCCTTATTTTTCTGATTTATTTTGATTGATGCTAATATTTGAGTATCCTTGGAATGATTCGATATCGTTTCAAAAATTTGAGAACTTCAATTCCAACTGAACTTTATCAGATAGCTTGTGGATGATGTTGTTGTTGTTTGAGGATTTTATCAGATAACTTCAATTCAACAATGTACTCTTTACTCATATGTAATATACCATTTTTATGACAGCAATGTACCATTTGCTCATCCACAAAAACTCTTTGCAACTTCATACAATTTACACGACCAATATACACTTTGCATGACAAATGATGTACCCTTTACTCATCAATAATGTACCCTTTACTTATTAATTAAATACCCTTTGTAAATCCATATAGTTCACATGAAAAGAATATACCCTTTGCATGACAAAACTGTACCCATCAATAATAGCTGATATACCCTTTAGTTGTAATGAATGTACCTGTGGATTTAATATATATGTTCTCTAGTTGGTTTGACTTTTATCGGCATATTTTTTGTTTATTTGTATAGGTGAGGATATTATGTGGCAAGGCCAAAGAAATTCTGACGGAGGAGAGCAATATGCAGGTTCTTGCTCTTTTACTTTTATCCATTAATACAGCAAGTTATGTTTGCCAGTTAATTTGTAGTTATTTTATGACATATCTTTCTAATCATCTTTTAATTCCATCACCAATGGCCAGATTTGAATAATGTACCCATTACTCATCAACAATGTACTATTTACTCATATATAATATAATCTTTTATTACGACAATGTACCCTTTGCTCATCCACAAAATCTTTTGTAATTTCATACAATTTACACAACCAGGATACCCTTTGCATGACAAACGATGTACCATTTACTAATCAATAATGTAATCTTTACTCATTAATAATATACCCTTTGCAAATCCATACAGTTCACATGAAAACAATATACTCTTTGCATGACAAAATGTACCCTTCAACAGTAGCCAATATACTTTTTAGTTGTAATGTATATACATGCGTTCAAAACCTTTATTTTTCATTCAATAATTTGCAGTTGGTTGTATTTTTTGTTGTACCTACTATTGTGCACTTATATTAATAAGGTAACTGCCCATGTGTAGATCTTATTTTACTCTCTTCATCTCAAAATGATATTTTTGTTTACATTCTTTAATTTGCAGTTAATTGTATTTTTTGTTGTACCTACTATTATGTGCTTAGATTAATAAGGTAATTGTTCATTTACAGGTTATTATACTCTCGTCATCTCAAGAAGACATTTGTGATCTATCATGCCTGTTTGAAGAACAACACTGACGCATGCCATGAAGAAACTTTTGAGGAAATGAGAATTTAAGAAGAAAGTACGTAGTAAACAATGGGAGTTGAACCTAAAGTGATTGATTTATCATGCATGACTAATGTAATACCCTTAATTAAATTTAAAAGAAAACAACAATGGAATACCTTCTGTTTACACTTTGCTAACTTGTATTCTAGATATTTATATGCAACAAGATATCCTCTATTAAGTTTTATTCGTTTAAAGTGTTTCTTTGACATTGTTATTGAATGTTATACTCTTTAACATTGAGTGTAATGCATTTTAATATAAAATCATATACCCTTTGCACCATGTCATAATACCTTAACAATATAAATTCGAAACACTGTCAACAACAGGTGTTCTAAACTCCATACCCTTTACATGACAACAATATTCCTTTTAGTAATCAAATATATACTCATTACTCATCAAAAAAATACCCTTTGCAACTTTATACACTTTACATGTCAATAATATACCCTTTACTTGACAATAATATACCCTTTGCACCATGCCATAATAATTAACAACGTACACTTGAAACACACAATATATGCTCTAAACTTACCCTTTATATGACAAAAATATACCTTTACTCATCAACAATATACCCTTCGCAACTCCATACACTTTACATAACCACAATATATATTTTTCATGACAACAATACACCCTTTACAGTGAACAATCACACTGATTAAATTCATATATAAAACTAAAATTGTCTCACTATAGTAATTCAACATACTAGTCATATACTAATTTTAACATAATGTATCCAAAAACTATAGCAGGTAACATACGCCATCACATATGCCTCTTTTCCAGTTTAACTTTATTAAATTCTTTTCATTTTTTCTTAGCAGTCATTTTCTTCTCTTCAGCAACCTTTAACCTACAAAAATAATAATCTTCATTAACCACCATGACAATAAAAAAACATTATAGTAATTAACACACAACAAAGCAGCAAGCCCTCATGCTAAAATTAGTGATCAATGCATAACTAGTTATCAAATCTAAAATGATGAGTTGCTTTATACTAGAAGCTAATTGTAGAGGATAACACTATTAAAGGAATAGAAAAATATCTATGTTGTCAACAGGGCTGACCCATTATTTTGAGGGGCCCGGTGCAAAAAAAAAATTAGGCCTTTTATTTTCATACATACATTGTATAAAACAATAATAAAATTATAATATGAATATTAATATACTATTAAATACATCAGACATATTATAATAAAAGACGTCCCATTATTATAGTTAATATAACTCATGAAATAAAAATAATTCAATATTTTTTTACAAAAATATATATGAAATTAACTATGAAAAAATTAATCTTCTGGCAATTTTTTCAGTAAAATTGCCAATCAAAATTTCATAATTGAGTTACTAAAAAAATTACTTCTCAATTGAAATCAAAAACAATTTATTTAATTTTATTTGAGTCATAATTGATCTCAAGAATATAATGTATATAATAAAAGCTTAAATATAAATATATAATGTAAAAATATTGTATTTGAAAAGAATAATAACATATTATTTTTAGGATGTCACTAAAATTTATATTGAACAAATATCATATAAGATGAAATAAAAAAGAATTAAGAAAAAGAAATATTAGGGAAAATATATTAAGGAAATGAAGAGAACATATTTATTTAATCTACTAGAGAAATTATTTATAAAAAGAAAAAAAATATTCTTATTCTTGATAAAGAAGGAAAGTATTAAAAACAAAAAATTATAACCGCAAAGAATATTAATCACAATCATTATTTAATATCTAATTATCTATTAATTAATATTAATATGGATTATATATTAGCGCAAATAAATGCGTGAGCAGGCGCAATGAATGAGTATTAAAATACTAAATAAAAAATATCCTCCAAACAGATCCGATCCCGCATGAAATGGGGGAAGGAAAACAGGGGATACCAACTGAGCTACAAAAAAACATTCTTCATTTTTCTTGTTTACAAAATATAAATATATTCATATATATAAATATAAAATAAAAAAATCCAGGGGCCCTCACTGGAGTGGGGCCCTGTGCGGCGGCACTTCCGGCACCGCCCCTGGTTGTCAACTTCATACAGATTACATGACTATAATATACCTTTTACATGACAACAATATACTCTTTATATGATAACAGTATACCCTTTTCCCTATGCTATTATACCTTAGCAACAAAAACTCGATAAACTTTAAATACCATACCCTTTATATGACCACAATATACCTTTTACGTGAAAACAATGTACCCTTCATTCATCCGTAATGTATCCTTTTTTACCATGTTATAATACCTTAACATAAACTTGAAACACCCTAAACCCAATACTCTTTGCATGGCCACAATGTACCATTTACACATCAACAATATACCTTTTGCAACTCCAAAAAGATTACATGACTGCAATACCTTAACAACTTGAACTCAATATAACTGGAATGCACTTTCGCAACAAACAGAGAAAAGAAGGGAAGAAGAGAGACCTTAATTTTAGCAATGCAAAGCAAGTAATGCAAAGAAAAACTGCTATCTAATTCCCACATACTGTTTAAACTTAAATCACAATCAAAATTCAAGTATATTATTTACAATAAGAACTTATACATATTAAGAATAACGGCAATTCTACAGCGTCATTAAGATCGGAAAGGTACCTTGCGATTCTACGGCCTGAAATATTGACCGTCATTATGATCTGAAAGGCACCTTGCGATTTTACAGCCTGAAACTTTAACTTGATGAATCCACCGCATACACCGTCATTAATTAGTGGTGAGAATTAGTTGAAGGATCAAGAGAAGTAGAAAATGCAGACGAGCTAGCCGAGGAATTAGAGTATGTGTGGGAATGTGAGAGAAAATGTGTAGAGCGTGAAGATCAGAATGATGATTAGATTTTTTTTCTTATGTACTGCGGGTCAGAGTTTCAATATGGGTAGGGTCGTGTATGGGTGCACGGGTCTGAATCCGTGCGCCCGGGGGCACAAGAGCTTTTGCGTTGGAAATTTTGGAATAAGAGGAAGTATGACTAGCCTATATTAGTATTGATTAATTTAAAAGAGATTTTATAATATCTGAGTAAAAAGTGAAAACTAATCAAATTTAAATAACAAAATATTTGATTAAAGAAAAAAATAAACTGCTGTTATATAAAAGCTTAAAATGTCCAACTAGATCTTTTTTTCCTGTGTAGAAGTCATAAAATTCTTATGCATGCTAAATCTATGTTTTGTTGGTGGGAATTTCAGTAATAATTTTTTTTTTATTTGAGTGCCCTAAAAACAAAGCATATAATTAATATTTTATGCATGCGTTGGATATCTCATTAATTTAAATTTTCAACAAAGGATATCTCATAAATTTAATTTTCGGAGTTTGGTATTTGTATTTAATATTATGAAAATTGGGTAGCAAAATTAATTATATAGATCATGTTGTAAAATGTGTGTTGTAAAATGATGTGTTGAGTTGGAAATAGCCAAAATGTCAAGTTATTTAATTTATAAGAGAAAAAGGTGAATTTGACCTTACTCCCTCCATCACGTCCTAATAATTACGCTTCCTTTGTAATTTACAAAGGAAGCGTAACTATTAGGATGGGAGGGATGGAGTATTTTAAATTACGCTTCCTTTGTAATTTACAAAGGAAGCGTAACTATTAGGATGGGAGGGATGGAGTATTTTAAAAGTTAAAGGGTTTGGATGTACAAATAAAAGTCTTGGTCTTGTTTGATCTTAGAGCATAATTTTAGGGTCTTAATTGACCCTTTGCTCTAAATTTGATTGCCTAATAAATATAAATGTAAAGAAAAATATATAAAATATTAATTAAATATTTATTTATTAAGGAATTTAAATAAATTAATTCCTAAAATAAATGAATTAATAATTAATATAATTATTTGGGCCAAAATCCAAGTCAAGTTGGTTCAATTCAAGTCAAGAAGGTCTGACCCAAGTCAAATAAGCACAATTCAAATCCAGCCAGTGTAATTAAATTAAATAGGCTTAAGTCAAATTCAACCGGCCTAATTAAATTAAATAGCCCCAAGTCAAATCCAGCTAGTTTAATTAAATTAAATAGGCCCAAGTTCAGTCCAGCAGGCTTAATTAAATGGAAAAGTCCAATATATCTTTTCAAGAGAAAGAATATCTCACAAGTAGTTATTTCCTCCATCTATAAAAGTCTTAAGTCCTTATTTCAATCATTCTAAAAATTCTGAAGACTCAGAGAACATTCAAGATCTCAAGTTCAATATATATTCAAGTCAAGAACAATCTCCGATCAGAGACCAAGGTGCTCATCTCCGATCAGAGACCAAGGTGCTAAGCCTCCGATTCGGTGTTCTTCAAATCAAAACCAAGTTAGATCGGACAACCTTCATCTAAAGATCCTGTTCAGAAAGTTGAAAAGTTAAGAAGTCAACCCAAGAGTCAAGAAAGGAATTAGAGGATAGTTAGAGATTGTTTACTCGAATTCTCAAATTCAATCTATCTCGGATTACCATTGTAATTCATTTTGTGTGTACTATTTTATAAATACAAATTTTGTTATTGCAGTATTTTCTTGGTTTTGAAGTACAACGTGCAGTTTTTTTATTATTACTTTTCACTCAAAGTTTTAGCAAAAGACTAAATGCAACAGAACTAAATACTCTATAATATTCAGCATAAAGGTTTTTTTGTTATATTTTAGGAAATGCTAATAGTATATAATTTATTTGTTTAGAGTTATTTTTATTGATTTTTTAATTTAATAGATTTTTATTATAATCATTGCGTGCGTGAATATATATGATCAAATAGTTTGAGATAACGTTGATAATAAAACTAAAAACATATTAGTGAATAAAGTTTTTATAAGAGAAAATAATCTCAAATTTTATAAACATAATTTTCTAAACATCTTTTATACAAACATGATATAGTTATTTTTGTTGCAAGTTGTTTAAGTCCGCAAATAATAAAAGTTTCTTAGCAAAGGAAGATCCCAATAATTGAAAACATGGTATTTTGGGGCCCCGATTTATGATTTGGTTCCGGCCCCATAATCTCAGGGTCGGTCCTGAATTTTCAAGTTGATTTCCAATCAATCCAACCTTAAAGTTTTACAAATTTGATGTCAAAACAAACCTTTTCTTATGAGCTTTTCATTTATAATTTCGAATTTTAAATCTAATTTCAATAAACTAACCAATTTTGTATCAGAAGTTAATAGATCACAAAAAAAAAAATTTAAATATGTTTTTTCAATTAACTTTTCATTAAAAAAAAAGCATCATATTAATTGTTAATAAATTTAAAATCTAAAATTATAGTTAAAAAGTTCGTAAGAAAATATTCATTTTCATATAAAATTTAAAAGAATTTAATGATCAGATAGTTTGGAAATTAATTTGTAAAAATTCTTCAAAATAATTATGAAAGAGAGACATAATTGTTCTCTTGTATAAAGAGGTTTAAAAAAAAACTTTAAAGGCTTACTGATTCTGGAGTAATAGTTCGAGGGTAAATTCGACCCTTTGCCATTTAAATTTTATATATATATAATTTGCTCTGTCTTATAATAAAATTCATAACTGTGGTTTAGAAATTTTGTTTTTTAACTTACTTTTAAGAGTATTTTTTGATATTTTAAGTAATAAATAAATTGCAAAGTTATTTGAATTGTAAGAGGGTACAAATATAAAATGAAAGTGTATTATTGTATTATCAAATAAGTTGGTCTCGTGTCCTCATGTGAAGCATGTGTAAGGTTACAATATCTTGTTTTAAAAAATTCACAAAAATTAAAGAATACACGTCATTGTATTAAAGATATAGCATTTAATACTAAATGATTATAACTTTCAAAAAATACAAAATTTGAAAGCACAGTATCCGAAACACAAGTTTTGTACTATTTTCTATGTTGAGGGTGAATTTGGGACAAACAAAAATCCTCGGTGTGAATGATGCGTATGAACCGGCACAAATGCAATTCTACCATGCGTCAAGAAAAAATCATCAAATTCAGCTTTCATAGATTCAATCTCAACATTTCATTAGGTTGTGCTCCTTGCTAATATGTTTTCGCATACACAAATTCTGAATCCAAGCAACAAAGGGCTAAAGCAATTTACAAAGCAACCAAATCGTCTCCAACATCGAAGACTCGCAACTCAAACGCAGCAAATCTACAACAGAAAATGTTACCCACGTCTTAGATTACGCCCACGACGAACGAGTCTAATTTGTCAAACTACAAATTTATAACCACATTAAACATCAACCCCCCTTTATGGGGGTAACACAAACTCAAGGCATGAAATTGCCAAAACTAAAGCGATTAGAATTCTTAGAAAGCAACTAACTTCTTCGTTTATGGAGGCTACGAATGGCCACCCTTTCAGTTGGACCACACATGGACAAGACCGTGCCTATTGCCGGTATATATCTCATTTCGATCTTCATCATAGAAGAGAGCTGTGATATCTTCCAGAGCCTCTGCAACCGTGCTCTGAATTCTAGAAGCTCGAACGCGCTTCCTTGAGTTGCATTTCCTGCCACCACAACCTGCACTGCAGTTGCATTCGTTCATGGGAATACTATTGCTTGCCTTTATCTTTGCTAGGCACTTCCCGGTTAAGATGTTGCTGATGTTGATTGAACCCGCTGCATAAAACAATGTCAACTAGAGATGTGATCAAATGTAAATAGAGATTCGGCCAAATAGATTTTTCTCGTTTCTTGTCACGTTGTATGCAAAATGCATTTGTTCTATTGAGCCCAACTTAAGTGTCCAGTTCTCGAAAAAAACATTACTAATATTTATGTGCCTGCGGAACATACCATTTCCATCAGATACAGGTTCGTCCGAATCCGCTTTGCAATAAGAGATGATGAGGTCTTGATCACTTGTGATGTATATGTTGTTAGTGTTGCAATCAGGATGCCATAAAAGGTGATCCTCAAATGAGGTCACAAGCTCCCCTCTGAAGTTCCAAACAGCGACTGTTCGATTTCTAAATGTCAGGAATAACTGGTTTTCATACAGAAATATGAAAGCAGACGGGGTCATGAATTCTGTCCGACTAACTTCTGTTATTTCAACATTGCGAACCTACGAGGAAAAGATAAGTCAGATTTCACATGGCTAAAAATGTCAGACTGGATTTTGTTAGCAACTTACATCAACAATCTGGAGATTCTCATTCTCTTGCTTGACAAGAAGTTTTTCATTAAATTGTTCAATGAAATCCACCTTCTTGTTTCTATGAAGGAGATGGTTAAATGATTTCAGAACAGTCCCATCCTCTATCGAGAGTATCTTCAAGGGGACTGCACCTTGGGTTTTTGTAAATATCAATAGCATTATTCCAGGGCTGTAATGAAAAGCACACAAAAATTAAATGCATATTAATGTTGCCACAAGAACAAAATCAAAGGGAATAAACATGCAAGAAAGTAATCACATATAATAGGACATAAAGTTGTTATAGCACATGCAAACTTTTAAACTGAAATTCCGAGCACCTGTTTGATGTTTTAATATAAGCACTAAAACTTAATATTAAACTGAAGATCAGGAAACAGGCATGCACCTCTACCTAGAACCACAGACTCAGAATATTTACTGATCAGAACTTCAATAACACAAGAGTTCAGCCTGTTTTCAGGTTAGATTATCCGCAATAGATAAGTCATGCAATATTTTGCTAGTGCAAATCTACCAACTTAAACTACTTGAATTTAGCATAGTGCATCTCTCCCCAATTGGTAGTAAGTTGCATGAAATGTTGGATTGGTTTTCTAAAATTAACCAATGACTAACGTGTATAATATAAAGAAACCCACTATACTGTTGTGTTGACACGAGCAAATTTCAAATTTATGATGTCCAGTACAGTTCCTACCTCATCTCATGCAAATAGCCACTGATACCATTATCAACATTTTCAGAGTGAAAAATCATATTATAGAATGATATAACCACCGCAGAAAATAAAAATAAATAAATAAATAAAGACCTTCACACCCAAATACATTTACATAATATATATATATATATATATATAGATAGATAGATAGATAGAGAGAAGATAGAGATAGATAGATAGATAGAGAGAGAGGGAGAGAGAGAGAGAGAGAGAGAGAGAGAGTTATAGAGTTGAATAAGAAGAAGAAACAAACACACTCGAACAGAAAAAAAATCAGGGCCTACAAAGATAAAGCAGTGATAGAACTCGTGCACGGGCAATGTGCTTAAAATAGTAGCTAGCAATTAAAAGATACCAAACTCAGGTTAATCTTTATGGATGCATTTAAAGAAGTATTAATTATGGATGAGTATTTTGTAATGAACTAAAAAAATGAGATTACCTGATCTTAATCTCTTGAACGTTTTTATCTGAGATGGAGTATAACATTGTATAGTTTTTCAAGTCAAAAACCTTGTATATGCTGAGAAAAAATAAAAAGTAACAGAAACAGGCATCAGCAAGGAGCAACATATTCATGTACAAGAAATACAGCAGAGAAACATTGAAGATCTCATGAAATACTTACCTATCTTGTGCCGAATAGGTAAGAACCTTTCCATTTACATCATCAAACTCAACAAAGCCGGGCCACTTCAATGATTCAGACTCAAAGAGTGGGAAACCAGCATCAGGTTTTCCTCTTCGTATGTATCTATTAAAAAGATCAGAAATCGGCTGTATGAGTAACAGAAATCAGAATGAGAATGAAAAGAAACCATAAGCAATTGTTTAAAAGGAATTACTCGATCCTTGTTGTTCTGCATTTTAAGGAACTAAAATTGTCTGAAGCATACACCGAAACAGTAATCAGTGAGTCATTATTTTTGTTGTAAAATAAACTTCGAATGACTTCATCAGAACAAACATTCAGGAAGCATATCTTCTGATTAGTCTCTGCAACAAACAGCGGAATAGATCTTAAATGTTAGCCTTTTTCTAAAGCTAACAATTGAAAAACGTAGTTAATTAATTTTGCTGCACCTCGACTAAATGCTGCACAAACACCAGATTGTGCAAGTGCAAAGACAATATCCCGGGCAGCAACTATCTCAATAATTTTTGATCTCTTCTTCAGAAATGGTAGTGTCAAAGAGCAATATCCCTTGGGATCATGAGTATCATATTCCTCCTGAACAAACAAATGAGTTAGGAATCAGATCAGAATTTATATTATGATGTTTATTATAAGAAAGCCATGTACATAAACAAAACTCTTTTCATGATATTAGATCAGAATGTATATTGTGAGATTAAGGCAAATTAATACAAGGCAAAGTGCACGTGTCTGATATTAGATAAGTAATTACATTTCCACATACATCCTTTACTAAACACAGAAATAATAACGTGACATTAAGCATTATTAAATTTACAAGGAACTGGACAACTTTCATGGAAGTTAACCAACAAAACTTAACCATGTGGCAACCAAGCATGAAAGTGTAGATGAAAGAAGGTTTTGATATTTACTCTAAAGTGGGGATTGGACAAAAGCGGAAACTGAATGTAAAAAAAAATTGGTGGCAGTTAATGATAACAACTTATGTCTACAATATATATCATTTCACAAAAGAATTAGGTGATATAAAGGAGATGGAAAAGAAAAGTTTTAGGTCTCGACACGTGAGTCTGTCGTTTTATACGTCAGCTATTTCAATCTGGAAAACTGCCTTAATAGCATCGCATCCCGAAAGTAAAGTTCCAAGCACAACAAAATGCCAATTGACAATATCACACAGAAGATCACAACAAATCCCTTTAAACTGATAAGGCTCTTTGCTTCTTTAAAACAGCAGATCGTGTCAACCACATAAGGCCAACTAAAGCACCATATGATCTAGGTTACATGTTCATCTACCCAAAAACATTCTTATGATTGCAAAAGCTGACATTGATTTTTCAAAGCATATGACAGACACCTTGCTTCCAGTTCTATACACAGATCTATACAACATACCACTTCAAGAGACAAGCAAAAAAATTTTTTTTTTAAAAAGTGCAAATATTATAAGGGCTTCTCTCAGAAACGAAAACAGAGCACTTATTCAAGCCCCCAAAACCTAATTTTGCAGAGCGGCACCATCCATCATCAGAAGAAGATATATACAACCAAAAAAAAAGTTCAAATCTTTCCAGAGCAAGCTTCAATTGTTCAAATGCAGCGACCACATAAACAGAGTACTAAAAATGCAAATTAAATTTTACAAAGACCATGAATTAACAAATAAAGTAAACCTGAAGGCGGATGTTGCGGAATCGCTCTTGAGCATCACTCATGCTGAAAGCACGGTCTCGCTTCGAGGAAATCTCCCTCCTCTGCAGCTTCTTCACGCTGTTAACAAACCCATCTAAACCACCGCGAGGCCGCTTCTTCGCCACCACTCGCCGCCCACAACAGGGTCTCGGACTCGCCGTTATCCTCCGCCCATCCATATCCGATTATTACACTAATTCAAACCCTTTGTACAAAGAAATCTAAACCCTAAAAAATTATGCACAGATAAAACGCATACACATGTATCCTAGCTTGAATTGTGCGACATCAGCGACGGGTTCCAATTAGAAACCCTAAATCTCCGGACACAGAAAAAATTTGAAAAGAGAAGAAGGGAAAAAAGTTGAGGCTCCTTTACCGCCCAAGGTCCAGATAAAAATTCAAACAAAACGACGATAGAAACCTCACTTTCTCCCCTTGTTTACAACTGGGTTTTTGGAAAACTTGTTGCTAGCAACACGCAGTTATGTTCGCTTTGTTTGTGAATGAATTATCGCTCTCTCTCTCTCCTCTCTTCTCTATCTCTCCTTGAATCTATCTCGCGAGGGCAAAGAGAAATCGCAAAAGACTAAAGCTTTTCGCATAAAAATAGAGAAAGAGAGAGAGAAATATGTCGGATTTTAGAAGAGTTTGACGTCCGACTAGAGTTCAAATTCCAGATTTACAACATCCGACGGTGTATTAAATAAACAAATTTTCATGATTTATTTCATTCTTTCTTTATTTTTTCACTACTGTTTTAGCAAAATATTTTGTGTCAATGTTCCTAGGAAAACAATTGTGTGAGATTATTTTACAATACGAATAAAAAGCAATAATGTTTTTATATTGAAAAGTGATTACTGCTCCATAAATATACATTTGTTTTTTATGTTGATTAAGGAGTATTATTATTTAATGTGTAGTAAGTAGTTGTATTATTGAGGTGTGTGGGACCCATATATTAAATGTATTAGTGATGTGTATGGATCCATGTATTTAAAAAGAAAAATATATACTTTTGGTGCGGACGCTCAAAATAGCAAAATGTATACCTTCCCGGCGGGCGGGTATAAATAATTTTTATAATATAAATTAAAAGTGATAATTTAATAACGAAAGTAATAATATTTTATAGCGAAAGTGAAAACTAATTACGAAAGCGTAAAATAGTCTCGCCATGAGATGGACAACGGTGAGACCATTATACGATTTCGTAATTAGTTATCACTTTCACTATAATAAATTGTTATAAGTTTTTTTATACTATAAATTATTAATGAAATAGTTCACCGTAACATTATCATTTTTCATTAATTGAATATCTCTTTTCTTTAATAATTTTATTACTTTTATTCGTCTCACCTAAGTCTTTGCTCAGTGAAATGATATCACCAAAAACTTGTTCATGTTTTTATGGATTTCGATACTACATTATCATTTTAATTTTATAATTTATAATTTTTTTTTATCTTCTTAAAATATATATTACTCCCTCGTCCCATGAATACATGTACGTATTTGGTGGCACAGAATTTAAGAAATTAATTTTTTTATAATGATGTAAGAAAAAGAGAGATATTTTGAGTAATTGAATAAAATGGAGTGTACGATATAGTCAACTTTGACTAGATTGTGTGTAAAAAGAATGTGACATTTTTGTAAAATTATAGTATTGCAAGGTTATTGATATTATGTATTATTTCCATTTTTTGGGTGTGCATGTATTCTTAAGACAGATCAAAATAGAAAATGTACAGTTATGTTTTTTATTAAATTACAATTTAACTAAAGGTTGTGATTTTTTTCTGCAATAAACTAAAAAGTGACGTGGCAAGGTCAACGCCACGTCGGACGTCGGGCAACCCTCTCCTACCCGTTGGTGCGTTTTGCACAAAACATAAAGGTCGAAATTTTTTGTACCAATTTTCAAAAGTTGTGATTTATTTGTAATAAAAGTAAACGTCGAGGTTTTGTATGTATACCGGTGCACCTAAGATTTTATAGGATAAATGTAGTGATGTAGTGGGTAGTTAGTGTTTTTATTTTAATTATTTTATATTATGGCAAAGACTAGCTTGCGCCAGTCTTATTTTTGGAACCGGATTGCCACGTCACACATTTTAAAGTGGGTCAAATCCACCTGTAATCACGATATTGCCTCCCGCAATCATTCTTCTCTCTCTTTTTTTATCAGATCTGCGTAAGCTTGGATTTTTTAGCATCGCTCTCGTCATCTTCACTGTCTTCCTCATCAGTTTTGTCACCAATCTGGGATACTGCCGGTGATAATCTTGTCGAGACTCCCAAATGTAATGGGTTTTGGATCCTCGATGTTGCGAATAACATGCTGCAGGTTAATTAAAATCAATTTTCCCTTCCTCATGAACCCTAATTCGATTAATTGAGCACTCAATCGATACTGTATGCAGGGGCCCCTCCATCAAGAGCAGCGCCGCCGCCGCCAATTACGATGGTGGAGACAGAGGATTCGAATGGAGATGGGCAGATTGATTACGATGAGTTCTGTAAGATATATGACTCCATCGAGGAGATCGAGACAGGGGAGACGACAATGTAGATGGTGGAGATGGGGATTTGAGGGATGCCTTCAATATGTTCGATGAAAATAAGGATGGTTTGATCATGGTGGAAGAGCTGGGATTGGTGCTTTCTTCTCTGGGATTCACAGAAGTGAAGAAGTTGGATGATTGTAAGGAGGTGATCCAATAGGTGGACATGAATGGAGATGGGATGGTCAATTTCCAAGAATTCAAGACTATGATGAATTAAAGCTGATCTTGCAATGATCATATCGATTTCTTAATTAATGGGGTTTTGATATGTTTTAGCTAGGGTTTTAGATTCATTCTTTCTTATTACATTATAACTTCTCTTACTGATCTGCTAACTCTTCTAATCTTCGAATGAAAGGTAGATGTATACTAATTACATGACAACTTCTTGTTTATTAGTCAAGATATAATAATATTTTAGATGAGAGATCATGTGGAGCTGGCTAGCAGACACCATCCGTGGGATAATCTGCCTTTGCTTGAGTGATTTGTGGCTTCGAGTTTTCATATCAATAGGACATTCTTGGTTGCAAATCTTGCTTCATTGTTGATAAAACGAGCCCAAAGATCTCTCTTTGGAAGTAATAAAATCACTCTTTGGAATCGCTCAATAAAAATAATTAGGTTACTCTTATGAATTAATTAGATCATTTTTTGGAATTAATTGAATCACTTTTTGAAATTAATTAAATTGAATGCAATCTATATGTTAGTTAGATCATTTTATAAAAATAATTAAGTTGCTTTTTAAAATGAATTGTGTTACTCTTTTATTTGAAAATATGATTTTCTAAAAATATAGTCATATATTGTGAAAAATTAATTCTATAGAATTAACTCTATAAAAATAATTAGGTTACTCTTTAGAACGAATTGGGTTATTCTTTCTACTACATTGGGTTACTCTTTGATTTGAAACTCTGATTTTCTAAATATATAGTCATATATCGTGAAAAATTAATTCTCTGGAATTCACTCTATAAAAATAATTTGGTTACTATTTAAAATGAATTGGGTTACTCCTTATAATAAATTTGGTTACTCTTTGATTTGAAACTTCGATTTTCTAAAAATATAGTCATAGTATATCGTGAAAAATTAATTTTATGGAATTAACTCTTTAAAAATAATTAGGTTACTCTTTAGAATGAATTCAATTACTTTTTTAAATAAATTGGGTTACTCTTTATAATGAATTTGATTATTATGAACAAGTTTATATTGATTTGTTTATAAACTTAAAAAAATTATATACAATTTAAGTTTATAGATCACTCTATAAAAATAATTAGATTACTCTTTGAAATTAATTAGATTACTCTTGATTAGATTACTCTTTGTAATAAGTACTACATCCGTCTCATCCAAAGAGGTGCGTTTACTGTAACTTTTATGAGAGCTTTATGCAATCAAACGATGCAGTTTGACTGGGACAGATGGAGTATGATTATTCTTTTACTTATCCAAATAGTTACTTTCATTAACAAGAACTCATAGTAATCTTATTATAAGAAATTATTAAAATGGGGCTGCACTACCAATGTCAACACATAAACAATAACAAATTAAATAACTTGCTTAAAAGATACTACACCAATGGTAAATAATTCCAATTTTTATATATTACCATTAAAAATAAAAAAGTAAAAGTTGATACAGTAAGCATCAAACTATTCTTTTAGTTTTAGTGTCTACTATTGATCTTGATCAAACATTGTTTTAATCCTCTTGGATTACGTATATAAGACTTGCATTTCCATAACTGATCTATCACTGAGTTCAATAGGCTTTGTCTGCAACCAAAATATAATGCGCAAACATGTGTAACACATCAATGTTAATCAGTACAACAGGAATATTGCATCAGAATTAAATTTACAAACAGTTGCTGATTAGCCATAATATAGTGGGCATGACCAATTAAAAAAATTATCGAACCACAGGGAGGAAGGTACTAGGGTCTAAGCGATCTCGTGTTTGTCATAGTATTATAGAGATGAACGAGAAGGGGAGATAATCAAGAAATGACAATAAAATAAATGGATAGATGAATGGGAGATGGATGAATGAGCCAAGTAGATAGAGATGAGACTAGCAATACTTAAAGCATGGAAAATCTAGGTATCATGCAATGAATTCATATGTGTCATGGAAAAAAGGCTAAGGGCCAACACTAAGATCACCTAAACTCCTTATCGGAATGAATAGGATATGGAATGACATTCATTGGATTGGTTCTCACTCAAACAATTCCAACTAGGTACTAAGCTTGAAATGAGAGTCCCTTCACATAATCTATTGACTTCTCAATCTAATAAATGATATGTTCTATCAAAGGGTTCTAAACTATGAAGGACTTCTCAATCTCTTCACAATCTATAATGCACATGAAGTGTTTGATAAAATGATTCACTTAATTATCCTAAATATGCAATTGACTTCTCAATCTAATCACATGCTTAAAACAATTAAACACACAAATCATCATAAACCTCAAGATCTAAAGCATCAATGATAGAAAATCAATTAACACAATCAACATAATCATTCAATTGCAAAATACAAAAATTATCCAACACAATTCATATTGCTAATCTCACAAGGGAGATTAGCCTCTCATATCCATAAGAAAATTAACATAGACATTAAATTCCTTACAAAACATGATAAACAATAGGTTTCAATACAAAGTTTAGATGAAAACTCCCTTGGATGTCTCCAATGGTGATCTTCTTCTTCCCCTTGCAATTCACCTCTCTTCCTTGCTTCTCTAGCTACTTGGATGAAGGATTTGATGGTTGGATCAAGGCAGATCCAAAGGATGAAGAATGGATGAAGGTGAAGGTGAAGAATGGAGGAAATGGTGTGTGAGGTGTGTGTGGAAGAGGTGGAATTCGGATCTTTTTCATAAAATCTGAATGGAGGGGTATTTATACTCCTTGACAAGCTTCTAGAAGGATTCTGAATTTTTCTGATCCCTGACACGACACGAGTCGTGTGGCGCAACACGGCCATAAGGTGCCCGTGTTGCGTGAACTGATGCTCCCGCACGGCCATCGATTACAGGCCCGTGTTGGCTACACGGGTCGTGTGCTGCGACACGAGTCGAGCTCCGCAACACGGCCAAGTGGTGGTCGTGTTGGATAAATAGATGTCGCCGCACGGCCATTCTGGACAGGCTCGTATTAGTAACACGAGTCGTGTGCTGCGACACGACCCGTGCTCCCAACACGGCCATCGTGTTGCTGCTGCCCTGTTTCCTTCACTGTTTTGGCTCGTTCTCCCTCGTTTCAACTCCAAATTGAGATCCGTTTTTTTCTACATCTTCCTTATCATGTTTAGCATCAAATAAAAAGTAAAAATCTTATGTTTAAGCTCATTCACATACATTTCCATGAAAACACAAAACACAACCAAGTAACACATAAAATACGGATAAAAATATACGAAAACTCACATAAAAAGACACTAAAATCTAGGTAAAAATATCACTCATCACACCCCCAAACTTAAAGTGTTGAGCGTCCCCGCACAACGAAAATGATAAACCAAGGAGAGTGATTTTTTACCTAGGAAAATACTAAACGAACATAAGTAACAACACATCATTAGCAACAAGAATTACAAATTATGCTAAGACATCCTACAACATTAAACTCATAACATGAAAAATTAACAAGTTCAATCTAAAGAGAATAAAAGTGTAATATAGTCCCTTTTAGTCCAAGCCTCACATAGGTTATAAATTTCACTCAACACTCTTTAAAGTAGGTAAATCAACACTCATCAATCGATTGGCTCGACTCGCTATAAGCTTGCTCGTGGACTACATTCACAAACCACCAAAGTTTTCATTAGTGATCAAAAAGGTCTTTTATTAAGGATGTAATGATAGGCTCTTTGGTAGGGTAGGAAGAGTATGGATAATAGTGACTAACAAATGTAAGTAATCGAAGAGATGATACACTTCATCAACTTCTCCACTTTTCTTTCTTCCTTTCTCAACTTTGGTAATCACAAGCACTAATCATCAATTTTTCTTAGATTTTTAGCTTCTTTTAATGCATGCTTCCTTCTTTGAACTTTTAAGTACTTGAGCATATTGTTATTGCTTTGCTCATTTTCTTGTTTTGAGGTTGCATGTCCATTCTTTCTTGTGCTCTTTTTCATCATTTTTCTTGCTTGTTTACCATTTCCCTTTTTTTCTTTTACTTCCTTATCAAACCTTTCTAGTTACCATCTCCTCAATCACCCACACAAATGGTATATATGTAAGGCTTAAGTGGGTAATCATGGCTTGAAATGTGCTTATATCACAATAAATAGGCTTTAAGGCTCAAAGTGGTTGACTAGGGATGATGTTCATGGTAGGAAAATATATGGTAATGACTATAATAACAAGGATGACCTTAGATCATGTCACTAATCTCCACAAATCGGGCTCGTTCCTATAGTCCTTGAGCAAATTCTAGCTTATCAAACACAACCAATCCACTCATGAAGAAAAATACCATGTATGCACGGTTGAGGCTCAAACGCTCACAAGCTTGTGCTCGGACCTTAAGAAACTTATTACACCACATCCATCTCAAAATTGAACAAGTTAAGTAAAACATGTCACAATTCGAAAGTGTAGAGATTCTTAATCATAACTTGTCATCACTTATTACCACAACATATCATCACTCATATTCAAAAATGACTCACGACATTCCAAAAACAATCCACCAAACACTCCCTAAACAAGAATAAAAATGCACACGAAACATAAAATAAAGACTCAACAAACAAGAAATAACCAAAAACACATAACATGCAAGAATAAAAATCACCATCATAAAACAATGAAGCACACATTCATAACATCCATAATCAATTAAGCTCACAATCATCCAAGCCTTTATTGAAAAGGAAATCCTAACTTACGAAAAGTAAACATCCCAAAACATAACAAATTAAGTAGCATGCTAATCACATCAATACAAATCAAATCAAATTATGCTAAGCACGTAAAAGTGGTAGGGTGTAGAATGAACTCCCTCAATAAGCATTTGATAGTGGAAGTTGTTAGCTCCGAGCTCAATTCGTGCTTCCAATACCCTTCATACATGCTCAACAAAACCATTAGCTCAACAATTTCATTAAAAATATGGACTATCATGCACTTCAACACGACCAATCATACCAAAATCAAACCAATGCTCATGAGAAAAATTCAAAATTAGCCCAAAAACACGAAAAGTATATGGCTTCAAAACAAAGTATGTCACACCATGCCATATCCCCCCAAACTTAAATTGAAACAAGAGTTTCGAGGTAAGTTTGCAAAAAGTGGTGTGACTTACTTTCACACTTCAAATCAAGCACTTATCGTTTCTCCAATACACATTCTCCTCATGAACACAATCAATCTACATGCCAAAAATGCAAACAAACAAATCCATCAACCTTATTGAAAGCATTAAATAAAGCAATAAAAGGTAATGATGGGTTGTCTCCCATCTAGCGCTAAGTTTAACGTCTTCATGCCGGACGGGATATGGAGAACTCATCAAAATGGCCACGGATATCTTTCGTCCTTGCCATCGAATTTTAACCGTTGTGCTTCTTCCTCTATTAGGCATTTGTGGCAAGTGACGACCTCAGTCGCATCCTTCAAGCATGGCTTCAAAAATTGCGAATTCAGGTCCCACCACACTTCCTTGTCAGAGTTCTCTGTCATATCGCCGGTTCGCTCTAGATCTACCGCTACCACACGATGTTGCCACCACCGCGCACTGCAGCCCAGTCGAGCGCCATTCGCTGCTGTCGAAAAATGCAATGCTTAGGTCATCTCCAGCAGTTGACTATATTTTGCAGCACATTCATCCCTAAAATGCAGTCAACTAAGTAAATCATCTCCAGCAGCTTCCTCCATTTTTCACTCCAAAACTTAAAATAATAATATATTCATTTTATTAATAATATTTTTATTTAATTTTACATTTAATTTATTATTTATTATTATTTTTATTTTTAATACAAAAAATAATATAATAAAGATATCAATATGTCTAAAATTAAAATAATATCATCATTAAAATTACGTCATAATTTATTTAAACATGAATTAAGACAACAATTAAAATTAAAATTACATTACAAAATATATAAACATAAAATTACAAAATATATAAACATAAAATTAAAATTAACAATCATAATATTTTTTCACTTATTTAAATTAATTATTATAAATAAGTAAAAAATATTTTTTTAAAAAATACAGAAAAGTGAACACTAATATATGCAACATACATATTAATTTATCATTAACTATTAAAATATTTTTTGTTATTTAAATTATATAATTGAAAATAAGTAAAAAAAAAATTGGATGCAAACTTTACTGTAGCGTTTGGATTTCCAAACGCTATAGTGGTTTTCTCCAATTTGCAGCCTAATATGTTGATCTGCTGGAGGGAGTATATGACTTTATTTTGCAGCTCCAGCCACTTTTGCATCCTTGCTGGAGAGAAAAGAAGGGCTTCAGGGGAGAGCATGAGAGAGAAGAAGGGGGCGACGGGTTTCGGGGAGAAAATTTAATTTGGGATCCGCCAGCATCAGCAAACCCGCGAGATTATAATTTGGAATCCGGTTCCATGAATTTTTCATGGGACCGGTTCCACCCTAATCCCTCTCTTATCTATTATTTAGTGGTTAGAATTAAATATAAATATGATTTAATAGTTTAGGTTATTCAGGTGCACCGATACACCCGGTGCAGTTCGACTCTAAAAACATACAAGTATTAATGGTTATGAGCCCGCCCACTAACTTGACTTCTTGATCCAAGCATAGGCCCATATGTATTGAGGCCCATGAAATGTTGCGACAGGGTTCACCTGCCACCACAATCCGGTGGCGCAACCAATTCCGCCCATCTCCCGGCGGAGCATTCGCTCCTGGAAGAAAGTGGCCCCAAGTAATCAATTATCCCGTCGGCCTACTTGTCTCCTCCTCCTCCGACCCCAACGATTATCCAATAGAAGCTCAACGTGAATTTGTTTCTCCCTCACGATTCCATTTTATCCGCCAAAGAGGTACTTACATACAATGAGAATGAATTTGTAATGTGAAATTCTTGACCTTATTTCCGGTGAGATGAGTTAATGATCATTTTGGTTGTGCAGTGAATTTGTTGTTATATTTGGAACTGAGCTTCAGTCTAATTATGCCTACGATTTTTTTACATTCTCTCTCTGTCTCTCTGTTTGCTTGTTTGAGAATGTTATTTTTAATTAGTTTCTGAACTGTTAGCAGTAATTTATGCTCTTCTCAATCAGGTAACCATTATTATCTTTTCTAACAAAACTATCATCATCTTTTACTACAATTGTCAAATCATTCCCATAGATTTAGCAAAAGAGTTTGATCATCCATGCACCATTGTCGCTGTTGAATTATTTTGTTGTTACTGGTGTGGTACTTTTGGTCATCAATTATTTGATAGTTATTGATTTTGATTTGCCGGTTTATTACTTTGAAGGTGCTTGGTTTATAATGGGAAATGTCATTGAATGGGAATGAAAATGTTTAGGAATGTAAATGATATAGCCATTAAAATCAGGTTGTCAGTTGATGATGAGAATGGACATCATTGTTATTAAGAGTGATTAGTTTTTACTAAAAAGGGAGATTTTAAAAATGAAACCTTTTTTTAACCAAGGAATGAACGTCATTCCCCCGAAATAGTGTGGATTGGTGCATTTCCAAGTTTTGGGATATGAATCCATTATTTATGGAATCATCAATCATTTTATTATTTTATTTTTACATTAGTTTTTGTTCCTTACTTCCTTTGATAGATATGACTCTTTTATTACTATTTACTCAGCAATATGTAAAGGGTGCATATAGTTTTGTTAACATTTGTTGTTATTATATTCATTAAGGTTTCAGCAACTCTATCATCATTAATTCTTTATACATTGAATACTGTAGGGATAAAAATTAAAAGGAAAGAAAAAGCATTTTCAGAGGTGATTAACTATTACTCTGGTATTTTTGGTTCTTTAAAATTATGATCAATTTACTGAGTAAACTGTAGACGCCTGCATAACATATTCAGTTTCAATCAGAAATTTGCTAAGTAATACTACTACTTAACCCTAACATGTAAAGAAATAGACCGTCTAAAATTTTTCTATTGTAAGAGTATTTTGTTTTCATTCACTTATCAATGAATTAAAATTCTTTCTCTTCTTGCTCTGACTTAATTTCGATAACTTATCAAAAACTTATTTATTCAGAAAATATTAAGAATTTTCCATCCTCGTTCAGGATGCTTAATTCTCAGATGCAACTTTATAACCTCTATAGTTTTTTGGCTCTTATAACTACTAATTCCTAGATCATCTAAATTTGTGTAATTTCACTTTTGAGTTCTTGAGATCAAATGCTTAGATGCCTTTATAGCTTACTCACTGGTGTGTATCTGGGGGTTCCTTTTTCATAATGGATTTTCAAGTTCTTCCAACTTTTTCTTAGGCTTGATCAATGTGTATCCTTTTTCAGGTTAATATGGTTATTGTGCCAGCAACTACTGGATGGATGGGTGTGTTTTTCAGGAATTAGCTTCTACAACCATGAGGTGGCATTGCCTATTTTCGCACAACCTCCTGGCGGGGACCGCCAGGGACTTCAACTTCATTGTCCCGTTCTCTTTAAACAAGTCGAAATCATCTATGGATATCAAAATTCATTTCTGCATTTCTAACATCTCATATTCTACCTCACCCTTTCCTTCCAATCTTAAACATTTATTTTCCAAACCATCCACCTTAACTATCTCCTCCACCGCAGAAACCATCCAAAATGAAGCAACCGCTCAGGTTCAAAAAGTAAATCGCAACAACAGCAAGAAAGGCCGAACCATGGCTGGAATTATTAACAACAACCCATGGTCAGCCCAGCTTGAAGCCCGCCTCTCCACCCTCACCCCCCTCTCCAAAACAACCTTCTTTCAAACTCTGCGCCGCATCAGAACCCCATCTAATGCCCTCCGCTTCTTCAACTGGGCGCAAGACTCAGGCTTTACCCACAGCCAACAATCTTACTTCATTATGCTTGAAATTTTGGGCCGGGCCCGACATCTCAACTCGGCTCGAAATTTCCTGTTTTCCATCCCCCAGAATTCAAACCATTCTGTTCCACTCACTGACAAATTTTTCAACAGCTTAATTCGGAGCTATGGTGATGCAGGGCTTTTTCAAGAATCTATAAAGGTATTCAAGGCTATGAAATCAATGGGAATTTCTCCTTCCACTGTCACATTCAATTGTTTGTTCTTGATTTTGTTTAAAAAGGGTCGAGTGGGAATGGTTTTTGAGTTGTATGATGAAATGCTCAAGACATTCGGAGCAAAGCCAGATTTGTTTACTTTTAACATTTTGATTAGAGGGTTTTGTATGAACTCAAAGGTTGATGAAGCGTTCAGAATATTTAGGGAGATGGAGAAATTTGAATGTGAACCAGATTTGATGACCTATAATACCATTGTTGATGGGTTGTGTAGAGCTGGAAAGGAGAATATTGCACGTAATGTGGTACATGGTATGCTGAAGAAGTGTGAGAATTTGTGGCCAAATGTTGTTACTTACACCACTTTGATTAGAGGGTACTGTGGGAAGCACAAGATTAAGGAGGCATTGGAGGTGCTTAGGGAGATGGTTGGTAAAGGGATTAAACCAAATCAAATTACTTGCAATACAATCATACAAGGCCTTTGTGATTCTCACAAGTTGGATTTTTTGAAAGAGATTTTAGGGGAGTGTCATAGAGTGGGTGAAGGATTTGTTCCGGATACTTGTACTTTTAACACGGTTATAAGTGCTCATTGCAATCGTGGAAATTTGGGTGAGGCATTGAAGGTTTTTGAGAAGATGAAGGAGCTGAATGTTGAACAGGATTCAGCCACATACAGTATATTTATAAGAGCTTTGTGCAAACAGGGGGATTTTGAAAAGGCAGAAGCCTTGCTTGATGAGATATCTGAGAAGGAGATTTTGTTGTGCGATGATAGTTGCACACCTCTTGCTGCATCATACAATCCCATTTTTAAGCATTTATGTGCAAATGGGGAAACTAAGAAAGCGGAAAGGGTGTTGAGGCAGCTAATGAAACTAGGTAAACAGGATCCTGTTGCATTTGAGACTTTGATATCTGGGCATTGTAAAGAAGGGAGTTTCAGGGATGGATATAAGCTACTAATTTTGATGCTGAGGAGAGATTTTTTGCCCTCGGTCAAGATATATGAGTCTCTAATTGAAGGGCTTTTAAAAAATCGGGAAGCAAAACTCGCCCACGACACTTTGGAAAGGATGGTAAGAAGTTCCTATCTGCCAAGGACCTCATTATTCCACCGAGTCCTAATGGAACTTGTGGAACAGGGTTCTGCTCATGAGTCTGTGAACTTGATGATGCTAATGTTGGAAAATGAGATAAGACAAAACATCAATCTCTCAACTGATGCAGTTCGGGTGATGTTCAAAAGCAGTATGAAGGAAAAGGCATTTCAGCTAGTTAAAGTCCTTTATGAAAAGGGTTACTTTGTAAACATTGAAGAACTGGTTCACTTCCTTTGTGAGAACAGGAAACTATTGGAGGCATCCGAGTTGGTGATGTTTAGTCTGAAAAAAGATCAGAGTATCAGCAATGGTGTGTGCAGTACAGTTTTAACTGGCCTCTGTAAGGCTCATAAGGTATCAGAAGCATTTGACCTTTACTATGAATTGCTAGAGAAGGATATGGAGATGCCTTTGAGCTCCATTGAGGGCTTGAAAAACATGCTCGAAGCTCAAGGCAAACTAAAGGAAGCTGAATTTGTTGGTAAGAGGATGCTCAGCTCTAGAAGTTGAATCTGTACCTTATTCACAACTTGGGCTCTGTTCAGCCTGGCTGATAACTCAGGATATTGTAATTTTATCGGTCATTTACCTTTCTGGATCAAGATGTTTTGATATCCTGTCTATCATCCCATTGTAAATTCGAATTCATGGGACAGATAAGCTGATAGTAATATGGGTAAATGGGCTTAACCCCTCTGAGAAAGTAGTTAAAAATGTGAGTGCTAAGTGAAGTTACAAATTCATCCTCACTGCTATTATGTGACATCACTAACTTTTCCCTGGGAGGTAATTTTGATATACTTTTCCATAAGGAATTCAGATGCGACACAGCCCTGTGAATTGACCCAAGAAACTTCGTTGCTGGATAAAGGCCCAACCCGGGTTAGAAAGCCTCCTACATGGATGAAGGATTATGTCTAAGAGATGAGAGAACAGAGTATAACAGAGGAGCCTTTCTTACCCAGGTTGGGCCTTTATCCAGCAATGTAGTATCTTGGGTGAATTCACTGGGCTGTGTCGTATCAAATTCACCATGGACCCTGGAGAGCGTCCAGCTGCAAAGGCTCATTGCTCTTCTTCCATAAAGAAAGGTTAGGAATCCGGTCCCCAATTGCTGCAATCCTGCAGACATATCTTTTTCAATTTTATACTGATTTTTAGCTATCTCATTTGGTATCACAGCCAGCTGAAAGAATATCCAGATGAGAGAAATTGGATCTGAGCAGAATTGGCAACACAATCTGGAAGTGCTGTCATCTTCCAACTTCATACTCCAGATTCCGTCTCTAGTCTGAGTAAGTTTCTCTTTGCTGTCAATTTTAGTGTTTCTCAATTATATGCTTTTTTTAAGGAACCATATATGCTTCATTCATGCTAGTTACTAAACCTTGATCATTTGGATATGTGGGTTTTCTATCTCCATGGTTCTGACTGAAACTTCTGTTTTTTATTTGGCATATGCTTTAGGAATTTCTCATTCTAATTCTAGAATTGGGTTTGTGTGAATTTTGGAAGTTGGTTTTCCATATGTATATATAGCCCCACTTCTGATTCAACTTCAGTAGCAAATCCAGGTTACTCAAATAAGTGCACTCAGTTTATGATCTATCTCAGGAAGACTAAAATCAAGAAAACTTTCAATATTCATTTGTATGATTACAAATGAAAGAGTAGACATGATGCATAAATCAGTATTCCAATGAGATTAAATTAAAAAAAAAAAAAGAATAGTGAATTCTTGAAAAGAAAATACTGAATTATTGTATATGAATAGTACTGTATGATATGGTTTGTAAAGAATTGTATTCATGCTACATTGCTACTTTTGAGCTTTGTATGTGTTGGATGACAGTGTTTTGAGCAATATTTAACTTAATAGTTGTTCAATGAAAGCAGGGTTGCTTGATCATGTGGACGTATAATTTGGGATGATAAATACTTGAGAAAGATCTGGTAATGGTTCATTTGCTAATTCCTTTAGTTTTGTTAAATTAGGTGATAAATCTGAATTATATTATTCAATGAATTTGAATTAGTACAGCCTTAGTTTTGGGCATCCCTAGGTTAAGACGTAAGAAGCAATAGGACCAACATTTCACTGGATTACATTGATTTCGACATTGCACTGGCCTAAAACAGCTTATATTTCAAATGAAGCTTATTCTTTTAGAGTGAAATTCTCTAATATCTTAATTTCAAAATCCTCAGATGTGATCAATAACTGTAGGGTCAGTTCTTACAAAGTGCAAATCTCTATCTCGAAATGAGGATTTCCGATAGTGGACGGTGAATTATGACCTCTTCCAGAGTAGTTGGTCTACGGATCAGATACTGGTGCACCCAAAAAAAGAAGCTTATTGCAATTTATTCTTGCTGAATCTGTATTGTTTTCTTAGAACTTCTGAACACACCAATGAAGTCAGCATTATAGTTCTTGTATTTTAGAGAGTGAAGCCATATTCTGAATATATCTTTATTGTAATACTTTATTTTCCATGGTTACATGTGTTCACTTGCAAGAGGTCTTTTTCCATAGCGAATTGAACCTCCACTCTACGGTTGTCAACACAAATGGAAGGCATTTTTTCACCCTTCACTGTTCACTCGACCACGTACAACAATATACAATGCCATTTTTGTGATTGAATAATTTTTAAGCCACCAACAATATTGAGACAAAGATTGGAGCATGCAAAAATAAAAATAAAAATTGGGCTTTATGATCCTAAGAAGTGAATACTACACAAAACTCGTGATACTAAGGAAAACAGGAGAGTTGCCAAAACATCCGACTGAAGCGAATCATTACGTGACAATTACATTTCCCAACAGAAATGATGAAACATTACCAGAACCATTCATGTCTTCCGTCCACAGCTTTCACATTGGTTGATACCAAAGGCATTGTTCCATACAATGAAGTAAAATCATCGAGGCATTTATTTCTCTTGTCGTTGTGCCCCTTGAGGCTGCTAATTCCCGATGAACCAATCTCATATATCTTCCCTAAGAATTCAAAGAGGATTACTTTAGGCAGTTAGCGTGCATCTTAGAACACCGAATCTGATTTGCGGCAATACACTCAACATGATCACCAATGGTATATGATGCACTAGCTCATAAAGTTACAAGAATAGAAAAGATTAAATATTTATAAGCATATGCTCTAAAAGAAATACTTCAAAACAGTACTTTTGCATAAACACATATCTGGTGCATCACCTCTGCTCTATTGATATAAATAAGCTTAGCTCGTATCTAACTAGGAAATGGAATGCAAACTCATATACATTGCTTTTCTCAGAGCTCAATTTATCTTGAATACGCAGTGATATTGTTCTTTTCATAAAATGAATTCTTTCCAATGAAAACACGAAGCAAGCCTGGTCCATCCTACTTGACACATGCTAGGTATAAGAAACAAATAAGATCTGGTACCACTTTGGATACAGATAAAAGAATTCATGGTGAAACTTTGTATGTTTTCCATGAATGGAACTTAACCTACACTGTTAATACTTCATTCAAAAAAAAAAAGGAAATTAATAGAGCAGCAAGAGAAAAACTCAGAAACTTGACATTCAGCTTGTATAAGAAAGTTCATACTTCATAGTATATTGCTGAAGCTATATTCTTACAACTGACTTGAAATTTACTGCAAAAATTATCGTAGTATATATCAACAAAATTTAATTCTATGACTAGCAAGGAATCACTCAGATTCAGCTTCACTGTTCTTCCATTCATTTTGATGCTAAGGTTCATTATCACAATTTTACAGCCCCAGTGGTTCAAAAATCAATCTATCTTCATCAAGATTTGTTCCGTCATTGTCGACAGTTTCTACCAAAATCTAGTCTTCTTCTAGTTCATATGTATATTAGTCTATGTTTCTAGGGACTTTCTTGGAGTCATGCTATGAATACAGACTTCACTTTTAAAAAAATGAAAATGCTATTTGTTTCTAGTTTTTTCTTCATGCGAGTTCCATGTTACATCAGAATTTCATGTTGTCAACTTGAATTAGTTTTATTAGAGGCAGAATGCTTGCATGGATATCTATAAGAGAGCCCTAACTCAAAAGATTCTAATTTATTTTCCAGAAGAATGAAATCATCTATGGCCAAAACCCAATTCAGACACAGAATTGCCAGAGGCACAAAGTGGAAGGAGCACCCAGGACAATGCCCCCGCACCAAGATGAGGAAGACGTGTGTACCTTGATGCACCGTTTTAAAATCGAGGTGCACAGTAAGCACCTTCGTACAGGCTGTTTTCCTTTTCTCAAACCCAGAAACTATTTTTAGACAGTTGCTGCACACTCATGTAAAAATTCTAAATTTTAAAATAATAAGGGATGCTACAGTTTTTCATAATGAAGAAAAGAACTTATAGGCATAGTCTAGATAAACATCTAAATGTGATCCAAATAAGAGGTGGTCCTAGATGATTATACATGTTGATAATGATAATAATATAATAAAGCATTTTGACATATTAAATTCAGTATACAAAGTGGGTGTGTGTGTGTGTGTGCGCACAGTGTATACCTAAGTTATATAGAAGTGGGTTATTCATGAAAAGTGATACAAGAATTTTTCATGCAGTTCTAAAACCTCCAAGTAAAACAAAATAGTAGTACCTTTAACCCATATTGGAGGAGCTCCAGTGGCATTAGCAACTAGAAAAGACATTGCTATGTCTTCACAGTTCCTGAAGACAGGTATACACGGTAGGTTATATAATACCATAATTTTAAGGCAAAGACTTGTGTAAGATCGTCTCATCGAATGACTTCCGTGAGACGGATAAAAAGAGACAATATTTTCAAAGAAAAATGAAACAAAATCAATGAAAAGTGATAATGGTGCAATGAATTATTTCATGAACAATTTATAGTACAAATGAAAAGTGATAACATATAAAAGAAAATGATAACATTTTAAATAAAAAGTAATAACTAATTACGAATGCATAAATTGGTTTCACCGTGAGACAGTCTCACCCAAGACAGCACCTAATTTTTAATAGAATGGACAGAAAATGGCATGAAACTGTATGTACCTTTCCCTAGTTACATAATTGTGAATAGATGATGGCATTTTATTGGTGTAGAAGTCCAAGTACTTCTGATGAAAGAATGCAGCTTTTGTAAGTACCATACTGTAACTGCCCATCCACCACACTGACCACCACCCTCCATATCCATAATGAGCTACACCACTTTTCTAAAATCCACATAGAATGAATTATATAAAGGTAGTATATTCATAGTAAAAACACCAGGTTCATACAACTATTGGATAAACTTGCATCAAAGTTATCACACAGAGCCCATATACGGGTATACCCATGGTGACCACTACATGCAAACTTTATTGAAAAAAATATGTGTGTGTGTGTGAGTGTGTTTAGCACATCAAATTCAAAATAAATTCTTCCAAGTATCAACTTACATGGATATTGATCACAAAAATATCAATGAACGGGTAACCACACATGCTTATTATTATCACAAGCACAGCACTACCACATTAGGTAGAATAATTTATTGACCTCTTTGATTAAATACATGAGCCATAATTGCTTAAACATAAACATATACTCTGGGAGTAAATAAACGAAAAGCACAATCAAGCAGATGGAGGTGATCAAACAAGGCAAAAAACACTAGCTTGACAATATTTGCATTTAGTCAAAAGTTATGTAAAACTAAAATCAGATTTATTTTCAAATGGGTAATACTAGTAAGAGTAAACCAAAAAAGTTGGATATATGGATGCTGTTTATAAATAGTTTAGGCCATATTCCTCAGGAATCTCCAGACCATCGTGAAGGAACTTATCTAATGTTTGGGCACACTGAGATTCCACTCTCCAAGTCAAGCACATTAGTCAATCAAGTAGAAGCACATTACATAATAAAAATTACAAGAAAATAGTATGTAGGATAAATCTTAACATAGCTGAAGGTGCGGGTAAATATTAGTATTGGCTTGAAGTATCATTTATATGTGCAATACGTTCTAGGGGTCAATCATGATGCAACTCTGAACAGAAGTTAAATTCAATTGCAATGAAATTTTCCAAAATAAAAAGAAAAAGGAAAAGGGAAGAAATGGCTAAAGTTTAACCATGGCCCATAGGCATCTAGCATAGGCTACTCCGTGATATCAAGCATGACCCAGAACTTAGTACTACACAAGCAGCTTACCTCCTCCTTCAGCCAATGCACCCGAGGAACAAATCCGACCAATGTCAGTGGAGCAGTTTGCCACACAGTGAATGCGAAGTCCAGAGTCCGACATGGAACAATGACATCGTCATCTACTGAGAATATAGCATCAGTTTTAAGATCCTTGATCGGTTTGAATCTGTTGTTCAGGTTATCTTCCTTGTTTAGGTCAAATCTAAAGTTAGGCTTATGAGCCATTTGTGACTTCTGCAGTACCACCTGTTCCAGATATTCCCTCAGCTTGTTTGAAGGTGGAATGGTTTCACGCCAAACCACATGTATCGCATCTGTTCCTGGGCAAGATGCATAGTGAGCAACAGACTGCTTAAGTAAAGATTTGCTCTTCCAAGTGTTAATAAGAACTGTGTATCCTCCCCTGGATATACAAATTAAACAATATGCATTCAGCAAGACACCCTACATTATGTAGGTTTACAAGGTAAACTCAAATTAAAAAAAAAAAAAAGACTCCAATCACACAAATACACATTACCAGCTTCATTGCACCCCCAAATGCCAATTTTCTACCAGTCTACTAGAATAAATCCTAGGCCTATAATAAGAAGGAAAACTACCCAAAAAAAAAAAATTCCTCCACTAACCATTTTGACAGCTCACTGCTTCTAATTATATAAACCCAAGATAAAAGGTCAAGCTTCTAGACTTTGGCTAATCAAGACGCAAACTTAGGCCAATTTCTTTCAGATTCACACACACATCTAACCAAAATGAATAATTTATGATAATACCAAAAACAAGAAGATGAAAAATCACCAAATTGAAAGCAGCAAGCCAGATTTCATATTCAGGCCAAGCAAAAAAGATCAGTTTTTCAACATTTCAAAAAAATAAAAAAGGATAACCAACCTAGAAGGGGAAGAAACGGAAGAAGCGTAATCAGGGTTCCATCCCATGAAAGTGGAGATCCTTGAGCTGAGGAAAGAAAGAGAAATTAAGAGGCAGAGAAGAAGCAGGAGGTTGTACTTGGCAGTGCCGAGCAACAAGCGGAGACGGCGGGGAAGTGGCAAACGAGCACTGTAGACCCCGCGATTGGACGCTTTCTCCTTGGCGGGAGAGTAATCACCGCCATTTCCGTTCAAAGAGGCCTCTCGGATTGTGATGAGGGTCGACATTTTCAGAATCCCATCCAACGGTCAGCCCTGATTTAGTCTTGCTCCTGATCGGAAAACACCACTACTTCGTTATTCTCTTCCACGGCTCAAAACCGTCCAAACTGTCGAGACACACCGAGTTGAATTTGAAAACCCATTCAATTTCACATTTTCATACAAGTCATAATTTCCTAGACATTTAACTTTTATTACTTTGATTTTAAAATTGTCAATTCTTTATTTATTACCATCTTCCATATTTTTTTACACCTTATTCATCAATTCCAACAATTTTTTTTACACTCTATTCATCATTTTCAATAACTTTAATTTCTTTTTCCTTCAAAATTACAAATTTATTCATACTTTTCATACATTATATTATATATTAAAAAAATAATACTTTATAATTTTTGTGCTTGTATAAACATGTAAAAATACAAAAATGATTTATATACTACGAGAAAACTGCACTACCTGGTGCAAGTTCGATTTAAAAAAAAAAAAACAAACAAACATCGCGTTGCACCGTCTATAATTTCAATTTATTTTATTTAGATGCATTACGACCACCCTTGAGGCTATTCCCATCAACAAATAACAACCCAACTCAATTCTCTTGTGAAATGGGTTCTTTGTGAAATGGATGTGAGACGGATCGATCCATCACTATAGTATGTTTATTGTATAGATAAAATATGTTTATTTGCAATTAAAGTATGCCATTAATAAATTAAATTATAACACACTAAAATCATACATTAATGCATAATCCAAAGTACTTTAGAAAATATATTTTAACAACTATTAAACATACTTTATCTAAATAATAGACATAATTTAACACGTCTCACAAATCGTCTCATATAAATAACGTCTCACAAGAGACTTTGTCCAACCGAATAATATAATATTAATTTCTCACTCATCTACATATACAACCTACAACCCAACCCAACCTACTTTTTTAATAAAATATTCATTTCTCTCACACACACACATATATATATATATTACTGTAGGCACCTGAATTTTATTGCCTATTAAATAAAATATGTGGCAAATTAATGCAATAATTATCAATTAATTATTTATTTATTAAGGAATTTAAATAAATTAATTCCTAAAATAAATGAGTAAATAATTGATAATTAAGCCTTATCCAGTCCAGCAGGCTTAATTAAAGGAAAAAAGCCCAACATATCTTTTAAAGGAGAAAATATCTCTCAAGTGGTTATTTTCTCTACATATAAATAAGGGCCTTCAGTCCTCATTCCAGACACACCAAAAACATCTGAAGACGCGCTTCTGAAGAGATCAAGAATACGAGCAGTGCTCCCTTGAGATCTTCAAGCATCTTCAAGTCAAGACTTAAGATCTTCAAGCATCTTCAAGTCAAGAACGGTCTGCGATCAGAGATCAAGGTTCTAAGCCCCTCCGATCTGGCGTTCTTCCATCCAACCGCCTCCAATCAGAGATCAAGGTTCTAAGCCCCTCCGATCCGGCGTTCTTCCATCCAACCGCCTGCGATCAGAGATCAAGGTTCTAAGCCCCTCCGATCCGGCGTTCTTCTATCCGACCGCCTCCGATCAGAGATCAAGATTCTAAGCCCCTCCGATCCGGCGTTCTTCCATCCAACCGCCTCCGATCAGAGATCAAGGTTCTAAGCCCCTCCGATCCGGTATTTTTCCATCCAATCGCCTCCGATCAGAGATCAAGATTCTAAGCCCCTCCGATCCGGCATTCTTCATATCAAATTCATCCAGCAGTCTCCGTGAAGTCAACGTTCTACCAAATTGAACAACATTCTTCACAACAAATCTTCAAGTCAACGTTTTATCCGAACAAAGGCTCGACGCCTCCGGATAAATATTTTAAAGCTTCAAGTCAACCCCGAGCACGGACAAGCTTCATCCGAAGATCCGACTCAGAAAGTTGATAAAGTCAAAGAAGTCAACTCAAGAGAGGATAGCTAGAAACTGTTTACTTAAATTCTCAAGTTTAATCCATCTCGGATTATCATTGTAATATCTTTTGTGTTTATTATTTTAATAAATACAAATTTTGTTGTTACAAATTTTGGCACGCCCAGTGGGACAGTTTCTACCTCTCATCTCCTCTCTTCGAAAGTTTGAAAGTACAAAGAACAACTCCACTCAGGATTGCGATACGAAGGTCTACTGCCTCAAAACCTTCAGAGTTGCAAACTAAAGATGTTGAAGTAGTTATAAGGAGTATGTCTGAAGTCTCCTTAGAGACAAACCACGTAGTGGGGATTGTTCTCGATAAGCCAATGCACGACGTCAAATATGGTGAAGAGGACTCTATCTGCCCAACTCCTCGATCCATAGAAAGTTTGGCGTATGACTCATTCATAGCCTGCGCCATGGCAATAAATGCTTCGTCTGTCGAAGAATAACTGGCAAGCTTGACTCAATCTGTTGATGCACTCACCAAACAGAGCCAAGAACAAGGTCTGTTGATATCCAAACTGATGAAAAAGATGGAGATAGCACAGATAAGTCATGTAAATGAGAAACGAGTTGAGGATAAAGACGAGGAGGAGGACTCCGCGAATCACCATCTATATGAAATAAATCCAGTTGAGGAAGTGATACAAATTTCAGCTGACGGAATGCTCTCTATGAATTAACTGAAGAATATCGTACTAGAGACGATAAAAGACAAGTTTAAAGGGAGCTCTAAATCTTCTGTTGCTTACAATAAGCCATATACGAAGAGAATTGACAACTTGAAGATGCCAGTTGACTACCAGCCTCCTAAATTTCAACAATTCGATGGTAAAGGCAACCCAAGACAACACATAGCGCACTTTTTCGAGACATGCAATGATGCTGGAACCTTTGATGATCACATGCTCAAACAATTTGTCCGCTCGCTGAAAGGAAATGCTTTTGATTGGTATATCGACCTGGAAGCTAACTCCATCGACAACTGGGGGCAAATGGAAAACGAGTTTCTCAATCGCTTCTACAGCGCTCGAAGGACTGTTAGTATGATCGAATTGACTAACACTTGCCAGTGGAAAGAAGAGCCAGCACTCGATTATATTAATCGATGGAGAAATCTAAGCTTGAATTGCAAAGATCAATTGTCTGAAGTCTCTGCCATCAATATTTGCATTCAAGGGATGCAATGGAGTCTGCGATACATCCTTCAAGGGATTCAACCAAAGACTTTTGAAGAACTAGCTACAAGAGCTCATGATATGGAGTTAAGTATGACATCAAGTCATTTCGAATTGCCAAGCAACAACTCTTATGAATTTGAAGACATTTCACTTGATGAACCTCTCGAGGAGGAATCACATTCAAAGAAGCCGGTGTCAATAAAGATTCAAAGAAATGAAGTTAAAGTAAGAGAAAGTAATGCACCCGATGATTGGGGGCAATGAACTATTAACAAAGTCAATGCTCCTTGACACGAGCATAAACTGTCCACATGTTATACTCCTTGATACGAGTTAAAACTATCTAAAATTTCTCAAGCAATGCTCCTCGACACGAGCATAAACTGTCCACATGTTATACTCCTTGATACGAGTTAAAACTATCTAAAATTTCTCAAGCAATGCTTCCCGACACGAGCAAAAACTGTCCACATTATGCTCCTTGATATGAGTTAAAACTATCTAACTTAAATCAAATCTCCTTGAGAAGAGACGAAACTCTCTGCATGTTATGCTCTTTTGATACGAGCCTAAACTATCAAACTCAAATCAAATCTCCTTGAGAAGAGACGAAACTCTCTATATTTTACGCTCCTTGATACGAGTCTAAACTATCAAACTCAAATCAAATCTCCTTGAGAAGAGACGAAACTCTCTATATGTTATGCTCCTTGATACGAGCTTAAACTATCCCACTTAAATCAAATTTTCTTGAGAAGATATGGAACTCTCTACATGTTACACTCATTGATACGAGATTAAACTTTCCAACTCAAGTTCAAGACTCCTTGAGAAGAGTATAAACTGTCTACAAATCAAATTGAAGACTCATTGACACGAGTATAAATTGTCAGCAAATTCAAGTTCAAAGCTCTTTAACGCACGAGCATAAACTGCATGTTACTCCTGGCCCGCACGAGTATAAACTGTGTACGGCACCCCCTATTCAAACCAAATCATGTCCTTTTGAACTACGTTATGACTTGATTCTCTGTGAAGAGGTACGTAGCCGCTTAGCACTTCACTAAGTTCAGTCATAATTCAGGCTATTCGTATCAAGTTGCTGAGACAAGCAATAAAATTCAGTCATGTTGATCAATAATGGAGTGTCGCAATTTGTTCACTTCAACACAAAGGCGTCCGTGAACAAAGTGCGAGGGGGCATTTGTAGGCACCTGAATTTTATTGCCTATTAAATAAAATATGTGGCAAATTAATGCAATAATTATCAATTAATTATTTATTTATTAAGGAATTTAAATAAATTAATTCCTAAAATAAATGAGTAAATAATTGATAATTAAGCCTTATCCAGTCCAGCAGGCTTAATTAAAGGAAAAAAGCCCAACATATCTTTTAAAGGAGAAAATATCTCTCAAGTGGTTATTTTCTCTACATATAAATAAGGGCCTTCAGTCCTCATTCCAGACACACCAAAAATATCTGAAGACGCGCTTCTGAAGAGATCAAGAATACGAGCAGTGCTCCCTTGAGATCTTCAAGCATCTTCAAGTCAAGACTTAAGATCTTCAAGCATCTTCAAGTCAAGAACGGTCTGCGATCAGAGATCAAGGTTATAAGCCCCTCTGATCTGGCGTTCTTCCATCCAACCGCCTCCGATCAGAGATCAAGGTTCTAAGCCCCTCCGATCCGGCGTTCTTCATATCAAATTCATCCAGCAGTCTCCGTGAAGTCAACGTTCTACCAAATTGAACAACATTCTTCACAACAAATCTTCAAGTCAACGTTTTATCCGAACAAAGGCTCGACGCCTCCGGATAAATATTTTAAAGCTTCAAGTCAACCCCGAGCACGGACAAGCTTCATCCGAAGATCCGGCTCAGAAAGTTGATAAAGTCAAAGAAGTCAACTCAAGAGAGGAATCAGAGGATAGCTAGAAACTGTTTACTTAAATTCTCAAGTTTAATCCATCTCGGATTATCATTGTAATATCTTTTGTGTTTATTATTTTAATAAATACAAATTTGTTTGTATTTATTAAAATAATAAACACAAAAGATATTACAATGATAATCCGAGATGGATTAAACTTGAGAATTTAAGTAAACAGTTTCTAGCTATCCTCTGATTCCTCTCTTGAGTTGACTTCTTTGACTTTATCAACTTTCTGAGCCGGATCTTCGGATGAAGCTTGTCCGTGCTCGGGGTTGACTTGAAGCTTTAAAATATTTATCCGGAGGCGTCGAGCCTTTGTTCGGATAAAACGTTGACTTGAAGATTTGTTGTGAAGAATGTTGTTCAATTTGGTAGAACGTTGACTTCACGGAGACTGCTGGATGAATTTGATATGAAGAACGCCGGATCGGAGGGGCTTAGAATCTTGATCTCTGATCGGAGGCGGTTGGATGGAAAAATACCGGATCGGAGGGGCTTAGAACCTTGATCTCTGATCGGAGACGGTTGGATGGAAGAACGCCGGATCGGAGGGGCTTAGAATCTTGATCTCTGATCGGAGGCGGTTGGATAGAAGAACGCCGGATCGGAGGGGCTTAGAACCTTGATCTCTGATCGCAGGCGGTTGGATGGAAGAACGCCGGATCGGAGGGACTTAGAACCTTGATCTCTGATCGGAGGCGGTTGGATGGAAGAACGCCAAATCGGAGGGGCTTAGAACCTTGATCTCTGATCGCAGACCGTTCTTGACTTGAAGATGCTTGAAGATCTTAAGTCTTGACTTGAAGATGCTTGAAGATCTCAAGGGAGCACTGCTCGTATTCTTGATCTCTTCAGAAGCGCGTCTTCAGATGTTTTTGGTGTGTCTGGAATGAGGACTGAAGGCTCTTATTTATATGTAGAGAAAATAACCACTTGAGAGATATTTTCTCCTTTAAAAGATATGTTGGGCTTTTTTCCTTTAATTAAGCCTGCTGGACTGGATAAGGCTTAATTATCAATTATTTACTCATTTATTTTAGGAATTAATTTATTTAAATTCCTTAATAAATAAATAATTAATTGATAATTATTGCATTAATTTGCCACATATTTTATTTAATAGGCAATAAAATTCAGGTGCCTACAATTACTATACATTATTTTGAAAATTTTAATAATTATATTTAAAAATTAAAATAATCATATATATTAAAAAATATTTAATTCAGTAATTATAATTTAAAAAAAATAAAAAAACAAAAAAATGATATTATTTGAGATTGATAGGAAAAAATGATTTTTTTTCAATTCAAAATATGTCAATATTATTCTCTATTTGTAGAGGAAAAAAATTTAAGAATTTTGATTATTTTATTTATTTTTTTAAATAATTAAAATATCATTTATTAAAAATTTAAATTATATTTATAAAAGTAAATTACAACCAATTATATTGTGACATTTTTCACATTATTGAAATAAAGTGAAAGGTGAGTTGTAGGATGAAAGTCTGCTCAACCGATTGCTCAATTTATTTTTGTAATTTTTTTTATTTTCCCTTTCTTTGTCTTATATGAACGACCGGCCCATTTTGTCATCAATGGGGATGATTTGAGATATGAGGATTGGATCTTCCATGCCACATTGATGTGATATTTTTTGTGTTAATTTAGGATGGAGTTACACGTGAAAGAAAGAAGAGATATTATACTCTAAATCAACTAATTAAACCCTTTGTGATATTTCTTGTGTTAATTTAGGATGGAGTTACACGTGAAAGAAAGAAGAGATATTATACTCTAAATCATCTAATTAAACCATTGGTCAAAGAATTAGATTTATTCACCCTAATAGTTATGTTTATTCGCATTACTATTGGAAGTAGAAAGCAGCCACCACAAGCTTCTTTGATGTGCGTGAGCCGTCACTCTCTCGTCAGATAAAATATTGAAATATTCTTTTCAAAATTGATTTTTGAACACAACTTCAGACTTGCTGCTTAAGAGTTTTTTTTTTTTCCTTTAATTATTATTATTATTTTCTTCATTTTATTGTTGTTTTTGCTATGTTGAGTACTAGAATTCAATGTAAACCAAATATACCCTCTTGATATAAAACCATTATATATATCAGTAGCTTAATAGCAACTAATATTACTGACCATTGAGATAATTTGGAGACAGCAGCAACTAACTACACAATAGAGTATTTCACATACATCTCATGGAAACAAAGCTGTAAGCAGCAGCAATGTCGAAAATTTAACTCAACTTACGAACATTTGCAAAAATGGCAGCTTGGGGTCGAAAGTCTGATCAGATACTAAAGCCGTGGCACCAAAAAGACAAACAAACAAGCAAGAACAAGGAACAAATAGAAACCCGTTTATTCATATCCACGCAGATTTGGTCTCCCTGGCAGCATCGTCTTTGATTAACTTCTGAATTGGTTTGATGATGAATAAGTACTGCAATAAGAGACGGAGAAAGGGTATCAGATCTGCTATTGATATTCGTTTATGTACAAAATAGAGAGAATCATAGAGAATGTGAAGCTTACTTGGAATGCTAGAATAAAAGGGATGAATATCTTTCCCCTGTCATTAGCATTTGGCCCTTCGATCAACTTCTTGTCGATCAGAATACCCTTTTTTCCATTCAGGGTGACATCGGTGATAGTGCTGACCAGATTAGGAATCCATGCCACACCATTTGCAAGGATCTGGAAAGTAATCATAGGAACTTCATCGTCTCTCTCCAAAACGAATTAAAGAAAAGGAAGGTGATGATGTGAGTTCACTGGAAATAGTTTTACCTTCTCATCATGTTCGTTCTTGTTACATCTGCCACTGTTCTCAACCAAAGTAACTGGAATTATGAACTTCTATAACAATGAGAGCATCATATGGTTAGTGGTTGAAGGCCAAAAATGGTCTCTATGTACATGATGCAAAAGAATAAAGAGTGAATAAAATAAAACTGCAGAGATTGCAAAAAATAATAAAATGACAATTTATAACCAAGCATATTAGTGAGATACCATGCTTTCAGTAATCTAATAGCATAGACTATCTTTAGTGGAACGAAACGACCAAAGCCTAATGTAGCTCTGTATAAAAATGCCAACTAGAGGAACTCAACATATGACCACTTGGAAATAAATACTGAGAAGATAAATGATAGTATTCAGATATGTATAAGTGCACCCTTGACAACTTTCTGCCTCAAGGGATTTACCATAGAATCCCTGCTTCCCCAAATCGCTTTACTGAACCCAAAAGAATGCCACCATACCATATATTGTTGTATTGATCTGCCCATAAACAAAGAATTCTTCCAGCTATCCGAAATTCAAGACTCAAAACACATTGGGTGTCTCTACTTTCTGTGAGATGTTTATTGTAAGTATCTTTGTTTAAGAATTGACGTGATAAGGAATGTCCTAAAAGGCACTTGTGAGCATGCCCGAGGAGAGTTCAAAAAATGCCTCGAGAACACATGGGAAGACACTTCGCTTGTAGGGACATTGGAAACAACTATTTTTCTTTCCTCACCCTCAAATCCACCCAGCCTTGTTTCAATCACCATATATATCAAAAGCATAGGAAATCATAGATAAGTCTAAAAATTTATAGAAATAAGGGAGTTCCAAGTCAGTAAATTAGTAAATTAAGGACTTCATAAAAACCATGGCTTTAAGAAAAGAGAAAATGAATTTTTTATAAACCCAGAGACTACCTGGATTTCGTTTTTGCTAATCCGAGCTCCTTGTCGAACACACTTCAAAAGAGACTCTGATCTCTTGGAAAAGAACTCCTCATAACTCAATGCATCTGGAGGAGATAGCTGAGCATGAGTAAGGACAACCATTGCCTTGTGCCATATTTCTTTCCCAAAACTATCAGTTATGGCTTTTACAACCTGTTTGTCCAAATTATCCACTCTATATGCATCCAGACGGTCCACATAAAGCAAAACATCTATTGTTTTCGTCATAAGGAACCTACCCAGAAAACTACACAAGAAAACAATTATAGTAATTAACAAACAAGGTATTGATCAGAATGATAGAAAAAATCTGCAACCACAATTTTAGTTGGAAAGGGTGCTCACCTTTTAATAGTATCCAGCACTTGGTCATTGACACATCCTCCTTCGATGAGCCCAGGGGTGTCAATAACATTCAATGTAAAGCCAGATCGTGATCGTGAAACCATCACTGGCCTTGGAGTTTCTGACTGAATAAAATGCAAATGATTTAGCTGAAGAACTGGATGAAATATAAATATATATCCATAGCCAGAGGATACACACCTGAAAAGCACTAACAGCGACCACTCGTTCCCCTATAACAGAATTAATGGTGGAAGATTTACCAACTCCAGCCTTCCCCATTACAAGGATTGTTAATGTATTGACTTCCTAAAAAAATCAATATCTACATAAAACATCTCGATATGGCATGAAGCTGTAAGGACAATCGATATAAAACTATTTGAGCTTTCAGAATTCAGCAAATTTCATACAAATTACAATCAAGTGCTCCCTCCATCCCGCGTATTTCTTCACACTTCTATTTTGGTTTTTCCCTTCTATTATGCACACTTCTAGTAATGCCAATATTAACACCATCACAATACAGGATACCAAAACACAATGTCACTTACTTTTTACAACTTTTAACCAAACCCAATAACTTTATTCGTTTTTTCTTATTATAGTACTAAAATTACCCTTAATTTATCATACATCGTATACCCAAAAGTAAACTTTCTAAATCTCCTCACTCCCATACGTGAAGAAATTCAGTAATTGCCTAGCTTCCCTGAATCAAAAAGTAAATAAGTAAAGCTCAGAGCAAGAATGTGGAACCTTGTTCTTTAATTTTTCCAATGAGTCAACCAATTTCTCCCGAGTTGCTGCAGGAAACTGCTGAATTGTAGTCCATTCTTTGACCAACTGTACCGCCATTGCTGCCTATCATCAAAAGGAAGCCTCATAATAAGAATTTGCAGAAGAAAAAATATCATCTAAGCCGTAATTGTGAAGAGAAGTTTGTAAGTAATGCTAATCCTAAACAAAACCCTCTAAAACCTATCTAAACCTGAAACAAATTACAGTCCTTTTCTACAGCAAACAAACTTGGAAGAATTTGATAAACATAAACCTTCAAAATCATATATGGAATTTAGTGAAATTCATCAAATTTAAAGAGTACCTGTGAAAGTTTCTGGACAACAATAGTCACAAGAGAGAGCGACCAGCGATAAAACTGAGAGAAGAGAGATGGCCCGACCACAATTTACTTATTAGGACCTCAACACCTTCTTTCATTTTATCTTATATACTCCGTATTTTTATTTTTCTTATGAGAAATTTGGAGTCTTAATATCCAATCCCGATATTATACTCATTCATCCCATTTCAATATTTGCATTTGATTTTTCTCCACGTTGATTAAGTAATACGTTTGATTTTTCTTCACATTAATTAAAGAATAGGAGTGTTTTAATGGATAGGCGATTGAAAGATACTCCTTTTATTAGAAATTTTTATTTTGGGCATCCCATAAAAAGATTTACATTTCCCTTTATAGTAAATGTGTCACACACACAACATTTAAATATTATGGGGCCCAACGACACTACACTAGTACAACTATTCAACATACATTAAAATATTATTTATCTCACCTCAATACATATTAAAATAAGATACTACTATATTCCTTAATTCTCGTGCAAAAAATAAACGTAAACCTTTATAGGGACGGAGGGAGTATAAAAAAATAAAATAAATAAATAATATGTAAAGATTAAAATAGGATGGATGAATTACTATATTTAAAATAGGAACACAGTGATTCTATATTTGATATTTTTTAAAGTTAGTATCATTTAATATTAATATTATAACTTTTAATAGAAATTAAACTTTTGCTTTTAAAAAAAAAAAATTAATTTGATTTTTTATCAAACATTTATATTCTTCTTATTTCAACCGACTTTACAACTTGGGCCCGCCCGCAAGGCCCAATAATTAGATTAGATTGGGTTGTACCGTAAAATCTAAAGCCTGCAAAGAACCGAGCTTATTAGGCCTGGCCCAACAAGCCAATAGACTTGGGCCGTTTCAGCCCGATAAACCTGGGCTTTTTTGAATTGATCCCAACTCTCGAATTGATCGACTAAAAGCAATTTCTTGAAAGTGGGATTTGATCATTTCACAGACTTGAGAAATCAAGTCAATAATACGGGTCAATCCATAGTCAAGAGGGAAAGGATGTGTGAACGTGCGGATCGGGATTCGGTATGGATTTTTTTAAAAAATAATTCGATATTGAATCCGTAAAGAAAAATCCGATATTGAATCCGTACTGAAATTCGATGCGGTTGGAAATGGATTTTCGGAAAAATGGATTTTGACGGTACGGAGCGGATCAGAACGGATTTCTCATGAGAAATGGAGTTTTGCACATATAAATACTTAGAAAAATATCAATTAAATAAAAAAAACTAAACTTCTCATAAACAATTCATATTATAAATAAAGAATGATAAGCTTTTAATGAAAAGTGATAATATATTCAATAAAATTTTATAATTATTTAAAAAATATAAAATAGTCTTACATAAGACGACCTCATGTGTTGCCCTAAAAAATAATAGTACTAAAATAAAGAAAATTAATAATTAGATTTTTTTTAAACCTTTAACTTAAAATTTAAGGTGTATTTCAATTAAAGTCTATCTAATAATATTTTAGACACAAATATGGATTATTATATAATTTTTACATTTTATCTTTATTAAATAAATATAAAATATAATAATTATTTATTAAGTTTACGACTGAATTTAGACAAAAAACACAATATTGTGTGGTCTTTGGGGTGGCGGACATATATTCTGAATCAACAAGGGACCATGATTTTCCATAGTTTCGTTATGTTTAGGAGTAGGTTTAGTAATGTTAGGGAATGTTAAGTTATATATAATGAGTAGGTTTAATTATTTTTTTGGATATTTAACAATATATATTTTATAAGAATATTTAAGTCACATACTTAATTAAGAATATTTTAATTTTAATTTTTGGGTATGTTCAACTGTGCGTACATTTTTAATTTTACGTTGGATTCTCATCAATCCTTCACGTCTCCATCCTTCGTTTTGGTCTGACATAAGGGCGAAGACCGAAGGAATAAGGCCCAATAATAATAGCGAAGAAGGGCCCTATTTCTTTACCGGCCTGCCCATCAGAGGCCCAATAAAGAATTTGCTTGTTCCCCATTTCACAATTAGTAATGTGAAATTTCCTCTCTACCTCCAAAAGTTACTCACGTCATGTTCATATTTATATTTAGAGGGGGAATAGGGTACAACCGGTTGGTACAACCTTGGTCTCTACCCTTTTTAATTAATTTATGCTCCTTCATTAATGTTGTTTTTTATTTTATTTTTAAATTTATTTTATTTAAATGACTATTATACCCTAAACTCTAGGGATAAATTATACCCTAAACCACAAGACTAAAAATACAATTAAACCCTAAACCCTAGAGATAAATTATACCCTAAACCACAAAGGTAAAATTACAATTATACCATAAACTCTAGGAATAAATTATACCCTAAACCACAAGGGTAAAATTACAATTATACCTTAGACCCTAAACACTAGGGGATAAATTATACCCTAAACCACAAGGGTAAAATTACAATTATATTTCTCAAATTAAATTTAAAAAAAGTAATAGCAACAGTTTAAAAAAAATGAAAAGAAAAAAACACAGATTGAAAGTAAAGGAAGGAGGTTATACCGGGGGTTGTATCAATTTGAGGTTGTACACAAGTCTTTTTCTTATATTTATATTCTTATACCCTTATGAGGGTTTAGGGGCATTTGGTTTATTGAAGGGAATCGAAATAAGAATAATAGTGATAGTAATAAAGAATGGTTATTGATTTGTCTTTTATAATTACTAGTACAGTGCCCGCGTGCAACACGGATAATCGTATTTTGTTATTTATTTATTATTTTATTTTTTTTTAAGTAGAATCAATCAAATTAAAAGTATGATTTTTTCTTTTTTATTTTTTTGGTATAAAAACATTTATGTAGAGCTTCTATTATTCATAACTTATAGTAGTAATTAGATGCATAAAACTCTTAATTGAGTATTTTAATTTACTATACTAATTAAATAAATGAATAAGAATAATTGTACACCATTTAAATAATAATAATAATTAAATAAATCTTTTTTTTGTTGATGCAACGAAATATTGATCTCTTTTTTAAATCTAATTTTGTTGTTCTATGTTACAGTAATTTGTAGTTTTGTATTTAGAAAGCTTTAATTACCAAATTTTTTATATATAATTATAACTAAAACTAATGGTTTATATGAAAAGAAAATTGAAAATTAAGGCCCAATTATCAATTCACCAATTATTATTTAAAAAGATTTAAAAATTTGAATACTGTTATTCTTTCAAATTAAATTAATGATTTATATGGAAGAGAAAAAAATTTATAGAACTAATTATTTAATAATTTATATGGAAGAGAAAGAAAATTATAGAACTAATTAAGTAAATGATAAATAAAAAATAAAGGCACTCAAAACTGGTATATATAAAATGGATTATGAGACGGGTCAACTTACTATTAATGTAAAATGTATTGTGAGACGGATCGATTCATTATTAAAGTATGATTATTATATAAGTATATTTATTAGTAGTTAAAGTATGTTTGTATAATCATATTTAAATGTTATAATTTAGAAAAATATGTATACTTTACTTATATAATATCATATAATCAATTTTATTAATATATAGAGTATTCATTATTATTAGACTCATGACTTCTCATTATTAGGTTTATTGAGTAATCCTAATGTATTGCACTAATTAAATAAATGAGAATAATTTAAGAATTATCACTCACCATCTTAAATTATAATACAAATAAAATAAAATATCAATCAAGTAATTTATATTTGGACCACTTAGATTATCAACTTTTTTATATATATTTGAAACTAAAATACTAATTTATACGAAAATAAAAGCCAAAAATTAATTAATTCACCGATTAACAGTTTAAAGACTTAGAAATTCTAAAAATGTATACTATTACAAATACAAAAAATAATTTGAATACACTCATTCATTGATTCAAATGAAAATGATTTAGAATTACACCAAGTTGCACCAATCATAATTTAATATAAAACAATAGCATTTAAAATACAAATAATATAAATTAAGTGCATAGAATATAAATATTGTGATCTATATGAAATTAAAAAATATATATATTTCCATACCCAATAATATATTAATTAATAATCATCACCTTATTATGAAATAGCAAGATAGTAGTACTGATACACTTGAAATATTTTTAGTGTTCATTTTTATAAAATCATATTTATAGAAGGAATAAAAAATATAAATTTAAAAAATATAAAAAAAATTGACCCAATCATTGCAATTATCATTATTAACATTAAATATTTTAAAATAAATGAATAGAATAGAGAAATTCAATTAAAGTTTTTATATGATTGAAATTGTGTTTAAATTATAGGGTTTTATAATATCAAATTTATACATAGTTATTTAAAATTAGTTAATTCATTATTAATATGCAATTATGATATTATTAATTGGATAAAATATTTTTAAATTGGTATTTTTAAGACAATCTAAAAGTAAAATAAAATAACTTATATTATACTTAAATTATTTGAAATATTTTTTAATATTATTTAAAAATATTGTGAGACAATTGATTTGAAAATGGAAATAAATTTGAAAAATTAAAATAAAATAATATTTTTAAATAAATATGTAAAAATTATATATTTATTTTAACAAATAAATAAATAAATAATCGCGCCAATGAAAAATTGGGGATACAATAAATTAAAAAAAAAATCAATTACATTTTTTAATAATTCAATAAAAACAAACCAAAATAATAAAAATTTAGATGAGTGCATCTATAGATGTTTGAACCCAAGATCTCCTAATAATTAGTAAACTAATCAAATTTTGACATCTCACATATTTAAAAAAATCATAAATAGTAGAATGATAATATGATGACACTTCACACTTTGCAAATCTAAATTAAAAAACTTATTTTCTTTTAATATATAGAAAGATGTTGTTTGATTGATAGTAAGTAATGACTATCATAATTATTTATTCTATTTGGTATGATCAAATTTTATAAGAATCGATTTATAATTTTTACAAATTAATTTTTATTTGAAAGAAATTTTACTATTTATAAGAGAAAATGATTATTTCATTATTTATAATTTATAATAAAAATTTTATATTATTAAAAAGGTTAATTGCAAAAAAAAATCCAACTTTTCATTTTATTGCAAATAAATCCCAACTTTTGAGAAATTGCAAAAAAAATCTCGACATTTAAGTTTCGTGCAAAACGCACCTAACTGGCAGGAGAGGACTGTCCGACGTCTGACATGACGTTGACCTTTACCACGTCAGCTTTGAGTTTATTGCAAAAAAAAACCTCAACATTTACTTCTATTGCAAATAAATCCCAACCTTTGAGATTTTGGCAAAAATAATTATCAATTTTTTTTAAATCACATCAATCTAATAAAAATATTATATTTTATAATAAAATTATTTGCTAAAAAATTATTATGTAGTAATATTTAAAACTTACATTTCAATGATTACGTTTATTTTTTGCACGTTGATTAAGGAATATAGTATTTTAATGGATAATGAGTTTAAAGATATATTATTTAATGCAAGTGGGTAAGTGTATTATTATTGTATGTGGGTCCCATGGTAATATATTAATTGTTTAGGTGGGTCATATGCTAAAAAAAGAAACGTAAAGATTGCAATGAGACGCCAAAAATAAAAAATGTAAAGATTGAAATGGGCGGAGGGAGTACATGAAAATTTGGTTTGTATAAATTAAAACTTAACTAATACTATTTTTTATCCATATAAAACTACGAGTTTATAAATGAAGTCTGTAAATTATAAACTATTTTTTGTATAAATTTTTTGTCATATATATATATATATTGTCATATTAGATATAACATAAAATTACGAAAAAAACTTAAGACATGTTCAAGAATACTTTGATTTTATAAATTATAAAAAAATTTTAATGCATAAAATATTTTAGAAAATAAAATAAATTTATTATTTTATTTAATAATTTTTTAGAATTTAAATTTAAAAAATAAAATATAATGGGTGCAATTTAAAATAAAAAATAAAAATTTGATGGTCTTTTTTGCCAAAATCTCAAATGTTGGGATTAAATAGCAATTTAAGTAAAAATTGAGGTTTTTTTGTAATAAACTCAAAGCTGACGTGGCAAAGGTCAACGCCACGTCAAACGTCTGGCAGCCCTCTCCTGCTCTTTGGGTGCGTTTTGCATGAAACTTAAATGTTGAGGTTTTTTTTGTAATTTCTCAAAAGTTGAGATTTATTTGCAATAAAATAAAAGGTTTGAATTTTTTTTTTGCAATTAACCCTATCAAAAATATAAATAACATGTATAGAGACTACTATGAAAGTCATAATTCCCAAAATGGGAAAAATGGCCCATTCCTTGATTTCGAGAACCAAATTTAATGTGTTATTCCATTTTCATTCCTTTTCACCACACCCATCAACCAAACACTCCCTTAGTTTTGAGAGTTTTTAGGACGATTTCACATAAATTTTTACTTTTTAAAGTGGGAAGATGAACTAGGAACAAATATTGGGATGCTAACTTTAAATTAGAAAACATTGTCCTATACATATTAATGTGTAAAATTTCAGTTATTGGTTTTTTTTTTTGGGGGGTGGGGCCCGTAGGATATGAATCTCCAATTTTCATCCTCTTCAAGTTATCAATAGTGAAAGATGTTAAAAAGACATGAACATGATGAATAGTCTTTATCTTGACGATTTTCCAACTTTACCTCTCTGCTTCTAAGCTAAGACACAACACTCTCCCTCTTTTCAAATTTTGTAATTCATATAATTCACAATTTTTCTTTTTCAAACACAAAACTTATAGCTTAAGGAAAATAAACGCCCATATATACTTAGAATATCATAGCAATATATTTTTATTGAATTTTACATAAATAGATTATAACTAGCTAGGCTCGTGTTTGGGTGGCTCGTATTTTCTATATCATTTTGGTACATTATCTCCTGTGTTACACTATTGAATGGATAACACAAATGAGAGAGGAGTACATCCAAAAAAAAAGAAAAATCGAGCTTAAACCCTAAGGGCAATGATTGAATTTATTTCTCCTTTTACATGTCAATCATATGTCAATCATATTACGCTTGCCATTTTTTTTTATCAATAAAAATCAATATCATTAATAAACATAGGTACAATATATACCATACAAATATAATTTACAATTAACTTTTAAGGAGTATTTTTGGTTTCATAATCCACTCACTAAAAGAGTATTTAAGACCATCTCAAATCTTTCACTACCAACCAACTCCATAATTTATATTTTAACTCTTCAACCATCTTTCTAATTGATAGAACGGTTCCTTCGAATATGATAGAGTTTCTATGTTTCTGCAGACAATGAATTGTCAAAATGTTATAACTTTCTGTTTGTCTTTCTTTCTAAACAGATTACACATAGCAGTAAAATTAGCTCTTGTATTTGAATGCAAACAGTCGAAATCCCCATCCAACGGATTGCCAAAATATAATGTTTTTTACAAACTATGGATGGAATGCTTTCATTGAATGAGGTTTATGCATTGTACATAACATGATGTACGAAAATGACATAAAAATTCCGATGTCGTATTTGGGTGTTTGTACCCTTGATCGTTTTTAACCCCTAGTTCGTCTTTTTAGCTGATATTTGGCAGATCATTTTCTTGATAATTCTTTGAAAGGAGAAATTGGATGTGTGTAGACTTGTGAGTTATAAGTTCGGGTGCAAACATCTTGTGAGACTGTTTTTACTTTTTACTATTAAATATTTGTTATTTTTTATTAAATATATTTTATTCTTTTTGTCGACTGCACAATTGTTTTTATACGTAGATTAAATAATATACTTTAATATTTTAATGTGTAATGAGTTGAATAATATAACATTTTATGTATAGTAGGTACACTTTTAATATTGTATTTGAGGTAATAAAGAGATACTAATTAATTTGTGTATATCCATTTATCAAAAAGAGAAATGCACACTTTATATTGAGATTGATCTAAATGACAAACTTATAGTACATTATAGTGAAACGAAGGAAATATAATTTTTTATTTATATACTAAGAACGGTACATAAGATAATTTACTACACTACTATATTTTTTTATTAATTTGAGTATAACTCTTTATTATAATATTACTGAGATTGCCTCACAATTTTTTTTGCCTAAGCTAGAAGGAAAATTTAAGAGTGTATAATGTGATTTGTGAATTGGGCCCAAATGAATAGGTATCATTGTGAGTTTAGCAAATTCGTTTTACATAATTAAAGGTGGGCCATACATTGTTACATTTATTTAATTATTCATTATTTGATCTTTTCTAATGATTGACCACTTAATTTATCATTAAGATCTCAATTATACCATAATCTTACTTTCAATGTACCATGATGATTTCACCTAATACACACTTCATTAGCGCTAGTGTCCAATTTAGTCTTCCCCTAATAAATTTGAAATAATTTTTTTCACTTTCCAAAAGGATTTATTGTAATTTTTTTTTTTAAATTTAATTGTAAATTCAAATTATAAGATTGACTTTAAATTAAAAGTCCATGTAATGCCGGTGCATTTGGGACGACTAAATCAAGTTATATTAGGGGAAGACTAAATCATGTAATATAACCATTAATTTAAGTTTTAAATTAATCTCTCCGCCACTAAATCAAATAAAAATAATAAAATAAAATAAAATAACTATCTATAATCACCCTTAAATTAGTGATGAAATGCGAAATTTTTTCAAAATTCAGCAAATAAATTATTATGCCAACGGAAAAGTCCACATTTTATCTCATCACTGTATATATCATTATTAATGGATTGGTCCGTTCAACAACTTATTTTAATTTTTAATTTAATTAGTAACACAAATTCAGAATTGCAAAATTATGAAATTGCAATTAAAAATAAAAAATAAATCGTAGAATAAGAATTAAATTATACTCCTAATACTAATACTACTAGAATACTTTGTAAAGTTAAGAAGGGGTGAACTAAACTATTGTCGCTGTGTAATGGCTAACGTGAGACAGTCTCGTACAAATCTTTGCCTAAAAAATAATTGTAGTAGTGTAATGAAGGGTCTCTTTAAATACATACTCATTTTTATTGAATACACACCCTTTTGTAATATAATTAAAAAATATATTTTCAAAAAGTTTAAAATATCCTTATTTATTAAAAAATACACACCCTTTAAAATTAAATTATATATTTTATACACACTTATATATCTTATAAACACTAATATAATACCATGAAAGATCTTCAAGCTTCATGAAAGATCTTCAAGCTTATTTATTTAAAATTCATCAGAATATAGAGGCGGTGCCTTGCACGGTAGTTTCCATCGTCAGCGGCAGAGTGTGATCCCAGAAATGGAATCTTCTATCCTCAATTCTTTCGGACAGTGGAGCTACTCCAACCTTCATTCACTGAATTCACTAATATGCACCAATTTTGTCAATTATTTCTTGCAGACCTGCTACAGAGGAATTCTAGTTCATTTCTATTTGCTGTCATTTTTTTAATGGCGGCTGGAATATATGGTTATCAGATCATCCTACCCCCCTTCCTTCTACTAGTGTTCGCAAAAATTACCACACCAGAACGGGATTCTGCAGAAACAAGTGTTGTTAACGGATTGCTTGCAAATCTCAGTCACCAGAGAACTCCCATTGTCAGTTATTGAAGCCCGTTTTCTAAGAACTACTGCTACCCATACCGCAGTTGTTTGGAACGTACGCCACCACACATAGCCAAAACTTGGCACCACCCCGCGTTGTAAGTTGCAAGGAGAGGCATCTAGATGTGCAAAATCATGTCGGAAACCTCGAACGTCTGAGATCAGCCGCAAATCTAGCGCTGTTCCAGCCTCAAATGCAATTTTTTCGATAAGGTAGTAGAGTGGATTAGGAATTTTATGGGGGTGTGTATGATTTTAAATTTAGAAGGGTATTTTTGAAATTTTAGGGGTGTGTATATAATAAATTTAAGAAATTAAAAATTAAAAAGGAGTGTGTACTCAATAAAAAGGTATGTGTATTTAACATCACTCTTCTAATAATATTAATGTTTTAAACTTTCAACTCTAATATATATTAATAAAAGCAAGAAACTATAAACCAAATAAATATTATAGAAATAGACAAAAACTTGTGTCTCTCCCGGGCACACCGTGCATTCATACTCTTTAATACTAATATTAAAGAGTATGGACGTACAGTATGTACCCAAGAACACAAAATACCAACTTACATAGAAATATACTAGGAATCAATACCAACCATTTTAATGTGGAAATTCGTTCAACTTAAGGTAAAAATCCCAGGATTTCATTCAAGTAACAATATACCAATCAAATAAAAGTATACCGTTCAAATTTTCTGTTATAAATGAAGAATTGTCCCAATATCACCAAAATATTATTAAAAGAATTACTCTTAGAATATACAATAACAATTTAAAAAAACGAATATCAAAATAGTACACAGAAATACGAGTCACTCGACTCGTTGCACCTTTTGAAGATACTTCAAATAATCCACATCAGATCTTCTGCGCTATTTTCGTGCATCATCTCCTATGCCACGCGTTAAGAGATTGACACATAAGAGGGGGATTAAATCCAATCGTTACCCCTAGAGTTTAAGGATTAGGGTATAGTTTCTTCTCTCCTACGTATCGTCCATCGAACGGTTTGACACAGGAGATTATGTACCAAAATGACACAAAGAATCCGAATCGCAAATAATCCACCCCAATTAATGTGCGAAGGACGTCGTAAAAACTTCCCCTTAAAATTTAAAAAGAAAAGGTGGGAAAAAAATCTAATATTAATTTAATTTTTTTAAATCCATTTTCCCACTTGGAATATAAATTAGTACATCACCTCAAAGAAAAAACATAAAATAATAAAATAAAATGTGCGGCTATTTGCACCCCAATTCTACTAAATAAACCCCAAATACTAAACAAACCCTATTAAAATTAGAAGGTAAATACATAAATCGCTAAGCACACCCATTTTAGACGATTTTACCCGTTTCATTAACAAAATCTACTAAACATTTTAATCAGTATAATCTTGCACAACCACACAATCGAAAAAGATGAAATATCAGGGCATGTCTCTCCACCAAGCAACTTTTGGAGTTATTTGGCGAAATCAAATTCTGATGATCATTTGATACCAACATGGGCGGTGGAGGAGGCGGAAGAGGGCCCTTTAATCCCGCCACTACCGTCAGGTAATCACACGTCGACTGAGAGATCTGCAGCATCTGGAAAAGAAATTAGGTTTTTTCATCATGTGATCATCGTCAACACCACTACTGTTGCTAAAATTCATGTTACTTCCACCGCCAAACCCTCCACTTTCGCCGGAGCCGCCGTCTTGGGCTTGGAAGAACGTTGACACGGGGTTTTCGATATCGTGAAGCAGTGGATCTCTAAATTGGGTAACGGGATGCCGAAGTACTCTGCCAGACACGACGATTAGTTCGTCGGGAACTGCCACTCGGGTAAGGAGGCGACGCCGTCTGGCTCGGCGGCTGGATTATCGCCGGTGGCCCTAATTATATCGGTTAAATCTTCCTTAAAATTGTCCATCCTCTTCAAGAATTGACTGCACATAGTTGAGACAAACCCTGTCTTATTTGACCCTAATTAATTCCACCTCCTGTAACAATTTTAATAATTTTGTTTGAATAGTATATGAATTGATTAACACATGTTATTTTTTCTTTGTTTGATTGTGTATTATGGGTTGTGTAATCCCTTTAAAATGTTTAATTAATATGTTTTTTTTGAATGAGAGCTTGTTCATAATTGATGTATGTTTTGATTTTTCACTGCTATTAAAACTCCACCAGGGATGTCATGATTTGATTCTGCAAATGAGTGAAGAAGAGCAACATGTTGAGTTTAAGTATCCAAAAACCCAAATATTGTTCGGCTGATCTCCCCGAACACTTAATGTCACTTCGGTTATGGGGAGGGTGAAGAATGAAGAAGAAAACGAGTGATCTTAAATTAATTGCAGAAGAAATAATTAAAGGGTATTTATGTCTATATTAATTTAGATTAATTTAATTTAATGATCTATGGGGTATGTTTAGTATAGTTGAGAATGCGACGCCTCTAAAATAAATACTCCCTCCGTCCCATAGAAGTTGGTATAATTTATTTTGGGCACGGAGATTAAGGAGTATAATAATTTAATGTAAAGTGGAGTAAAGTGAAGTGAGAGAAATAATATTTAATGTGTAGTGAATAGTTGTATTAGAGGTGATATATGGGCCCATGAGAATAGATTAATTGTTTTTGTGTGGGTCTCATGTATTAAAAAGGAAATATGTCAACTTTAGTGGGACAAACCAAAAAGGAAAGTGTGTCAACTTATATGGGACGGAGGGAGTACATGAAAAATAAAAATAAAAAATCTAAGCGGTGTGGTTTTTTTCTATCTACACTCAAACAAAAGGCTCCCTTGCTTTTATCTCTCTAGCGCCTACTCTCACTCAAATAAGAAAAAGGACTTGATTACAAACGCCTCACTCCTTTTCTCTCTCTCTCTCTCAAGCTAAGTTCCTGGCTCACTTCCAGTGAGTATTCTCTCTCTATCTTTCTCTCTCTTTACTTGCATATTCCATTGAAAATTTTGGACATGTATAACGCGCCTCTATTTCTTTTATCTGTAATGCCATGGATTTGAACTCAACAGCTTGGTTAAGATGCTGCTCTGCTAATTTTCCTTTTATTAATTCACTTATTTCAGATTTTTGTTTTTTTGGTCGGTGGCTTTAGAAGCATTCTGGTTTTGGTAGCTAGATCTGATCTCGAGCGGTAGGTGTGATGTTTTCTCTCTCTGTTTCATATTTTCTTAATTATACAGATTTTCTCTCGGCTTGATGTTGATTGAGTGTGACATTGCTAAATTTTCTGCTGATTAAAATTTTAAAACGTAGTTAGGTTTATCTGGTTCTGCGTTTTCAAGTCTGCCAAAAATTTCTGCAAATTTTTGTTCATTTTAGCTCAATGCTGTGGTTGCAGAAAATAACATTCATACTCTTCTGAGCTTTGTGTGTGTTGGATGGCAGTAAGTTAAGCGACGATTTGTTCACGAAAAGTGGATTTGCTTGTTGCTGTGGAAGTGGTGTTTGGGATGGTGAAAGCTTAAAAAAGATTTGGTAATCATTCGTTGTTACTTATTCGATGTTTGTTAAATTGGGTGATAAATTTGAAGTATTGTAAGTTTTGCTTTCAGAAAAGACGTAGGTGAAGATGGAAGCAGCTAGAGGTGCAAACATTACACTGGATTACATTGAGTTTGACATTTCACCAAGCCAAAACAGGTTATATTTCTAACTATTTCCATCACGTCTTACACTTTAGTGATTGATGTTCCCAGTTTCTTACTGTAATGCTTGCACTCTTTGTTTATTTTTCATCATGTTTTGTGTGGTTACAGATGTTAGAAGGCCATTATTTGGTTATCTGATTTTTTTTTTGTTTATTACTTTTATTTGTCCAGTGTGTTAATTGATATTTGGTGCTTTAAAAAGGTATGAGGCATGTGTATGCCACGAGGACAAGAAAGAAAAACTGACCTCCGGACCTTTGGATCATTTGCTGCTGCATTCAGATGACATCAAAGCTTTGCAGTTGAAAGGATCCAACACTACATATAAACTTTATCCTCCGAAAAGTCAACATGACAACAAATGGTTCACAAAATCCACATTGTTAAGGTTCGGCAGACATTCTTGATTTATATTTTCTTTTGTTTGAGCTAGAGTATGGTCCTTGAATTTCCTTTATCTGCTAACTTAATTTTCACAAAATAGGTTTCTCCAAATAATTGGGTCTGCAGACGTATTGGATATTACCAGTTCCTTGAAAAGTGAGATATCTCAATTGGAGGAAGCCCGACGGTTTCATCTTTCTCTATATGCAAAGGTAAAGTCAGTTAATATGCACCTTAATTGATATCTAATGACAAAATTCAGTCTATTTAATTTTTTCTTGCCACTTTTCTCAGGGTCGAGAATATCAGCTCCAGGGTGTTGTTGATTCTGGTTAGTGTGATCATATGTTTGTTGGATTTTGATTTAAAGAACTTGACACAATTTTCATGTGGTGATTTTTAATTGTATGCAACCATTAGAATAGTTTTCTGGCCTCATTTCAGTAATCATTCTCTTTGTGGGCTCTTGCTTAAATGTAATGAAAAAATAGAAAAAAATAGTTCTCCTGAATCTCTATATATTGGAAGATACCAAGCGTACAATCAATTTATTACAAACATCCATCTAACTTTCTTGTTTTTTCTCTATCAGATGACAGCAACGCTAGTGGCCCGAGATCTACTACAAAAGTGAGTTTTGTTCCAGTCGTTTGTTTTTGTTGCTTTGTTCAATCTACATTTGATATCATTCACTATGTATATTTTTGAATGCATATTCTGGTAATGGGAGCACCTACAGGCTGAAGACTCAGATGCTTCTAAGTATGTTTGCTATTTCATCATTTGCTACTACTCAATATGCCAGCATATTCTGTACTGTGACTATTGGTTGCTTACAGGAATGAATTACTGCGGGCCATGGATTTAAGGCTTACTGCATTGAGAGAAGAGCTTAGGGCTGCTTTTGATCAGGCTGCCAGTTCTATATCTTCTGTGGAGGAGATGATCGATCTAGATAAGTTTTCTCAACATTTTGGATCAAGAGACTTGAGGTAGATATTACTATTCGACAGAAAGAAATGTCCACTTTATAGCATTATCAGTTTTTCTTTGTTGAAAATTCTTCAGCTAGTCTTATTGTCTTAATGAATGACTATAATAATGTATTACATTGCAGTGATTCATTACAGAAACATATAGAACTGAGACGTGGTGCTCAGGTTGTTGAAAATTCAAGCAGTAAGCATTTCTCAGAGAGTGATGGAGTCAAATTAAAAGAAGGGAATAATCATAGAAGTCAGTCAAATGTTTCAGAGACGACAGTGAAATATGGTGTCTCACCTGCAAAAGCTGCCCAAGTAGAGAGGCAAAGCTCTACAGAGAGTGACGAATCTTCAATATCGAGCGAGGGAGAGCAACCATCTGTTGAAAGAAGTCGTCCTATTGTACGATCCGCTTCACCTAGAAGGTCAGCATCTCCAATGCGGAGGGTACAAATTGGACGTTCGGGATCTCGAAGGTCTACTCCAATAACTATTAAAAGTCTTAATTTTTATCCTGCCCGAGACAGAATGTTTGCACGTAAAGATTCGGCTGGAAATGATAGCGGTGAAGAACCAGAGCAAACATCTAAAAGACCTGACAATAATGTAAGGAGAATGAGTGTGCAAGATGCAATAAATCTTTTTGAAGGAAAACAGAAGGATCAAACAGTAGATCAGAAGGCGAGGTCATTGCTGAATGCATCTATTGGAGCAAATAAGTCTGTGTTGAGAAGATGGAGTAGTGGAATGGGTGAAGATTCTTCACGAGGTCCCCAAGATACGTCTACTGAGGAGGCTTCTACTGAGATTCGAAATAATGTAGAAAGTAGGGAAGATGCATACAGCTCATCAGAAGCTGAAGCCGAGCCAGGTGCCGCTCCAGAAGACTATCCTGTGGTGCCTCATGGACCTGAAGTAACTTTGAACTCACCTGAAAAAGGTACTACACCTGAGAGTCGTCCAACTGACTCAACTGAAGCAAATGAAAGATTAGTTGCTTCAGCTGAGTGGAGCCGTCAAAAGGAAGCAGAGCTAAACGAGTTGCTGATGAAGATGATGGAAACAAAGCCTGTGAAAACCCAAACTGTCTTGCCTCCAGGCAGCAAAAGACAAAGCTTGCCATCTGAGCAGAGAGGCGGTTTTTACGATCACTACAAGGAGAAAAGGGATGAAAAACTTCGAGGAGAAGCTTCTAGGAAAAAAGTAGAAAAAGATAAACAATTTAGAGCGATGCAACTAGTTCTTGATGCAAAAAAATCATCGGCAAAGGCAAGTGATGCTGGTAAAAAGCCTAACGTGAAGAAGCTCCAGAGACCACAAAATAGTGCGTCACCAGCAATTCCCAAGGCTGAAAGCCCGAGACTTGGTGTTGTTAAGAAAGCCTCCCCAAAAGCATCTTCTCTTCCTCCCACACGTAAATCATGGCCATCAATGCCATCACCAGGAACTAGAGGGCCATCACCTGCTAAAACCCCTGTATCATCTGCTGGTGTAACCCCAACTCGTAGAAGATCACAACCAACGCCACCAGTTTCTCAACCTAGTCCCAAAGTAGAGAAAATTCAAATGCGAGCGAAGACTGTAAAATTGAAGGAGAGTGACAGCAAGAAAATGCCAAAACAGGCTACTGATAAAAAGCAGCAATCTGCGACAAAGCCTAGGAAAATTGCAAAAAGCAAAGTTGAAACAGCCTCTGAAGATCTTGTTTCCTCAGCAAAACCTAGCAAGATGACCAAGAAAAGCAGTGTTGTTCCTGTGGAATCAAAGCCTTTTCTTCGCAAAGGGTCTAAAACTACAACTGTCGTTAACTCAGCTGTGAAGAAAAAAACATTTCTTCCTCAGGAACCATTGACAAAATGTGAAGATCGAACATCGGCTGATGATAACTCAACAGTTGTTAACTCTTCTGATTTAGTAGTTCAGCATGAAAAGATGGAAAGCGGAGATCTAAAAATTCACACTGGTATGGAGTCCTTGACCACCGCAAGGAGCCCACAACAATCCGAAGAGAAGGAGGAGGGCTTAAGTGAAATTGACCCCGCTATTGGTAATGACTCATACATAGTAGAAGAACCAAAATTAAAAGCAGAGGCTGAAGAAGAATCCACCATCTCACCTGCAGCTTGGGTTGAAATAGAGGAGCATGAAGATCATTCCATTACCTCTGGTGTCCCTAGTTGTCCATTGGTGGATTCACCATCCTATAAAGTGCCAGTTAAAATCTCAAGTCCTCGAATTCGTCATTCTCTATCACAAATGCTTCTTGAGGAGAGCAGTGAACCTGATGTTATTGACTGGGGGAATGCTGAAAATCCTCCGGCAATGGTCTATCATAAAGATGCTCCCAAAGGATTAAAGAGGCTATTGAAATTTGCTCGGAAGAGTAAAACTGAGGCTAATTCGACTGGATGGTCCAGCCCATCTGTATTTTCTGAAGGAGAGGATGATGCTGAGGATTCTAAGTTTTTGAGCAAGAGAAGTTCTGAAAATCTACTGAGGATAGCAACCCTACAATCAAAGAACAATGGGCACCAGAAAAATTCCACCGACCATGAACACCCTGGTACTTGTGCTATTCTTAAGTATTTATGTCTGGATATATCTCTTAGATTGGTTTATGAGAATACAGCTCTCACCCCGTTGAAATCCGAAACAAAATTATGTCCTGAAAATTTAACTGAGCTCCTCCATGAAAAAGTAAATTCTTTCTAGGATTTTATAGCATGTATCTTGTTTGATCATTGCGATTTTTAATTGAGGAAACAAATTGTGTTTCAGCTCAAGCAAATATTAGAAAAATCAATGCTCAGAGTTTATCTCAGCAGCTCCAGGAGGGCAACGTTTCGTCTTCCATGACGACTAAAGGTGAATTGTGTTTTTTGTTATCCATTATACATTTTAAATTATCGTTTCTTGTCCAACTGTTTCATCCTATCTGTGTTTCAGCAACAAGGTCGTTCTTCTCCCTTTCAGCATTCAAAGGCAGCAAATAGGACATGGAAATATAAGGTATGCTGCTTTATTTTTCGAACTAGGCGTTTTCATAATCCTAGACGAATTACTCCATGGATGGGTGATGCACATGCATGTTTTTTCTTGATTTAGCATCTCGTTCTTTTATGGTGTATCAATTGATTATAGCATGTAACAGGAAAATCAAGGTTAGAGGAAATCTTTATTTTTATTATCTTTTTTTTCTTCTTTGGGCTGGTGATCCATCATTGTGTTGTATTTTGTGTCTGTGGCTGGGAATTTTTTTGTATCGATTGAATTTTCTCGCCTACTGATTCATTTATTCTGTGGCTATGTAAATGTTACATAAGAATTATGTACTGCATCTCAGTGACAAATTATTAGTTGGTTGCATTTGGGTAGAAGGATTTGAAATTTAGAAAAGTAAATCCATCTATAGTTGTGTAGATTATTGATTTGAAATCCATCTCTTTATGTTTCATGTTGTGTAATTTGAGTGGATTGGGAATTCACTCCAATTCCACTGATTTCAAATTCTTACAACAATTGATATGGTAATAATATCTTCGAGTGATTATTGAGCTGGACAATGTTATTCAGGACAGTTTTAGAAGTCAGAATTATGGGTTAAGTAATTTGATTTGTTTTACATTTGGCATGAAAATTCCGATTGGAGACAAGATCGAATGACTTTCATTACATTAAGTGGATTTTAAGTCAACCAATTGATATGGAGTATGGATCTCAAAAATTTCATATTAATAAATTCAGTCAAGCTTTGATTAGGCTGGAAGCCAATGGATCACGTGCTTTGGACCAAATAAATGGTGCAAGGGTATTCAACGACATTTAGTATGTATAATGCTTTTCACAAGGACATTAGTATAATGATATGCACCTTTTGTTTGACTCACTTTCATGAAAATTATTTAAAAAAAAAAAAAAAAAAAAAAAAAAAAAAAAAGAGAAGGTGGGACGGGTGAGTGGGTGCTCGAACCAGCTTAGAAGGAAAAACATACCAATACAAAATGAATGCATTTAAATAGAATGTGTTGCAAAATAATTTACCCAAATTTTTTTTTTTTTAAGAATCTTCCTAAGCATTACATTTTGATACATAAGCTATTCAATACAACTGTGTCATCTTTTTCAGATGCTGATTTAACATGTACTTCTCAATTCCAGTTGATAAATAAGCTATTCAATACAACTGTGTCATCTTTTTGAGATGCTGATTTAACATATATTTCTTAATTCCACAATAAACACAAACTCGATATTCAGGCTTTGCTCTTAAGGTATCGAAAATAAGGAAATATGATCTCTGCATGATATCCGTAGTACCGTGAAAATATTGCGACTATTCGGTTTATGGTTCGTGTAGGAATGTTTTGACCCATGGATACCTGAATCGATGCTTCTTTAATCAACTCGTTTCCAATGACGATATGGTTTTCACCGTACAACGTTTCCAGAATCTGTTAGTAAAATATTAATTGAAACATTAGTAGTTGGAATATTGGGCTGTAATTCAACTATTCTTGATGAACAAAATCCTTGGTTTCCATAAACCTCATTCAAGTAATTAGAAATAATATCTTAAGAATTATGCTGCTTTCCTACTATCATTATTTCTAATGTACAGAATATTGTTTATTAGCCTGGGAGGACATGGAAACTGCGTGCTACTTTTGGTACAAATTGAAATTTTAACAATCTAACCTCAAGTTTCTATGAATGGGATCTAGAGCCCATTTCTAAAACGGATATCACAAGTGTATAGATAGCTGTTCGAGCTTCAATTTTTTGTTTAACAGGAAGCATACCATAATGGAAGCCCGACAATGGTCCATTGCTGATTTTAGTTCTCCAGTTAAACAAAATGCTTGCGCCATATGATCCTCCACCTGAGAACATCAAACGAGTCGTGCGTAGATTAGTCTACACAAGGTATACTTCAGATAGATGAACTGGGATGAAAATATGGAGATAAAACCAATCGAAAGTCATCAACTACCTCAGCAATTCTCTTGTTGAATGGATGTAATACACCCCTTAAAATGTCAAGACATCTCAAAGCATCCATAATGAAATTAGTTGTAATTGCACCAGAGGCCACCAACTCATGCATCCTGACCAGCGAAGTGGATAAACAAATGCAAAGCAACCAGATGATGTAATGAAAACTCAAGAACTTAATGTGACAGGGATGGCAACAGGAGAGATGCACGGGGGTCTTGACATCAATGGAAGATCGTTTGGAGAATATATATTTTGCATCATGTCTAAGATTTTTTTCTTTAAAAAATAAAATAAAAATTGAACCCAGATTACCTTCCGATTTGAATCTCAGCTTTAGCTATTGTATTTTTTAAAGCTTGTAAGTCGCTTGAAGTGCCGCAACTCAAACAATGTCCTGGCTCAAAGCAATGCCTAAAATCAGTTTGCTCAAACAAGTGATGAGCAACCTTGCTGATGTTAACATGATTGAGCGTATTCACCTTCAATATACCACGTAAAACAAAATATCAAGAGAAAAATTAAATTTGTTCACTACAGGAGTCGTATCTGCCGATACCCTATCAACTATCATCCTGCAAAGGCAATTCGATTCCTTTTTTCGAAAGCTTATCAATTTAAAATAATCAATTTAAGTGACATGAAGATCACACAAGAAAGTTCAAGTTGTGTGAATTTTAAATGCTGCAAATTTGCTGGGAGTAAATGATGATCAGTGTGGTGCCTTTTCATCTGAAGTGCAGAATCTGCTAATTTATGCTTGGTGGATGACATATTTAATTGTGAAAATTGGTTCAAGTCGTAAAAAATTAAACAGAAAGCATTTTACCTGTAAAGAGTCAGGTCCTTCAAAGAGTTTGGCTTTGTCTTTCTCGTATTCAGCAACACTACTGTCCAGGACAACTCCAAAACAGCTGGGTTTAGCACACCGATAACCATTATGGACAAGATCAGATAGATTCACTTGTGCACAACATCTGCACTGACATATAAAGAAATATTTATCTTCCAAATATTTGCGACGCTTACTGCAATCCCACTGCCCAACCTGCTAACAATAATTGATCAGAATAAATCTATCTTTGTTGACTATCATTGCTTAAAATGAGTATGATAAATGCATGCTCTTAGTATGCTGTATTGCTCATTAACTCATTTCCTATAAATTACAAGGAGTTTTGAACATTTAAAATAAAGAGGGTTTTAGACTCACTGCTACGATTGAGCAATCATTCTCTGAACAGATTATTATAAAGATAGTTACTTTTTTAATAAATAGTAAGCAGTTAATATGCAAAGAACTTACTACCTGAGGGCCATAACAGAGTTCCAGTTCAGATCCTGCTGTGACATTTTCTGTTGCTCGTACATAGAGCGTACGTGAAAGGAAATATGCATGGACATTTGGTTGGCAAGAATGGTTAAATAAGCTGGCGCCTGAATATACAGCTTGAGCCACTTGAACCTATAAGGATATCATTCGACAAACTCAGGAATTTAATAATTTCAGCATTCGACCAAATTGAAATTAAACCACAGAGAATTTGAGTGCACATGATGTTGCCATGATTTTTTTTCCCCTCAAAATTTCACGTTATTGCATTATTAAAATAAATCAAGAATTCAGATTGGAACCCAAGCAGAAGTCTCAATATAATTCAAGCCTTAAGTCTAGACAACATAAAAGAACTCTTTTTTGCATCTAAGCTGTTTATCCAGTCTAACAATGCAACTATTAATAGCTCCCATGAATAGACTGAAAGTTTGATTTGAATGGGATCTGATCCACTTTAACCAGAGACGTTGGGTTTCATTTCAAAGATTATGCTTCCATGTTTAGTCAATTTATGTTTAATAGGTAGAACTTTATTTTTGTAGTTAGTCTTTGCTTCTTTCATTCTTGGTTATAACACTAGATCTATTACTCCCTCTATAATACGGGAGTCTTCTACTTTAAAATATCCTTGAGCCTTCTCTCTTTTTAATATACATATCTTCAATACATAAGTCAAGAGCTGTCACCACAAGGAAAACCCTAACCTATCCATTGCTGCCCCACCCAAAAATAAAAAATGCAATCTGCCCTTGGCATTGTTACAGCTAACTGCTTAAATTGTGCTGCAAATCTGCACACAAGCCATCTACCATTGCCATCTACACTGCGTCCTCGTGCACTACTCTTGCCCTATACGACACCTACTGGGGATTTTGTGTCATTTACTGCTATTTCACTTTTCAGCACGACCTTATCTACTGTTGCAGCACTTTTTTTGCACGAAATCTCCTACAATCGTAATATGCTTCAATGACTTCTCTACTATACTGCATTTTTTAAGCGACCTCTATAATGACTTAGAACTCTAGCGTTGCTTCAACTTGTCCTCACGGCACGCAGAAGTTCAAAAACTTTATGGCAAGATGCACATATTATGATATGCTCCCGATTGAGGGGGACTGTTGAGGATTATGCTTCCATGTTTAGTTGATATATTTCTTCATTTAGTCAATTAATGTTTAAGTATTGAGATCTTTGTTTTTTTGGTATTACTTCGTCCTTACTTCTTTCCTTGTTTTGGTTATAACCCTACACCTACACTCCCTCTATAAATATGGTAGTCAAGTTCAATATACATACGGTAACACACCCTCTCTCTTTCACGGATACTATATTCAAACAGGAGTATGGAATCCTAATATACAATCGGTCAATCCTCAAACACAGGGCAATGCATACATGCCTCAAGTTAGAAGCACGCCTCTTAGTTCACTAAGGAAAGAAGAGAGGAAGTATTGGAATTGTTGGGCTAAGCCATCGACTATAACCTTTCTGAAATCTCAATTTCCTAGCATCCCCATGTCAAGGAAAAGCTAAAAGCATTGATGCATGACCCATCCAATAAACTTGGTCTAAATTTGGGATATTTGTCAATAGCACTCTGACTAAAATACGCTTCTGTTTTCTCCCTGATGTAATTTGCTTATTAGCAGAAGACATAATAAGCAACTCAACAAAACATTCAAATTGAAAATCAAAAGTATCCAACCCAAACATAGTAAAAACAAAAGGAAGAAGCCTAAGAAAATCCTTCACGACAGTAAATATTTTTTGTCCTACAAACCTCAAACCCCAAGCATCAAATTTTCTTATTTTTTAGCGAGAAACTTGCATGTTTTCTGATTTACTCATGATAATTGACACTATAAGGATAGCTCGACTTGGATGATTAAATATTCCATAGCAATGAGTACCTGTTCCATGGAACTTGTTGCATCATATTGTAGAGGCTGCTTTACATCCGAACATTTCATTTGAACAATTGCCATAGAGTTGACCCTGATTTTAGATAGGAGAATGATAATCTGCATTATAGAATATAAAATAAAATAAGTACAGATTGCAAGTGCAAGGATAACCGACGTCAACAAAATCAATGTCTAATAAATTGAATTGTCAACAAAGGCATTCTACTGCGTTGTAGATCCAAGACTTGTATCATTTAATGATGCCATGTGAATCACTAGAAAAATGTAAAGTAGTTTTTTGCAATTCAAAACGACTGACATTTAGTTTCAGAAGTGCAGTTTTTCAACCTAATCAAGGAGCAGGATCCACCTCTGATGTTATCGCTGAGTTCACAGGAAGTTCAGAAGCATAAAGTTGCTGAAGACAATACAGCAAAATTACAGAATAAACATGAAACTCCAATTTGGTTTCAGACGGAAGTTGTTCATAATTCTGACAAAGATCCTAGACATAAGAAGGCGATGTGAGATAATTCACCAGTAAGTAGGTAACATACACTTAAAAATTTAAGAAACCCAAGTACCAGAATCCCATGAATATGAGGATCAAGACCACTGGAACTCTGTTCTTCTATGTGCTTCACAAGGATACGGCCTACCAGCACGACATCAGATGGCAAAACTGCAGACCAGTGCAAACCTTGACACTCATGCTTATGTTCAGAAGCAGGTTTAATTCCTGAGCTTGAATCGTCCAATGAGGTCACATTTCTAAAATATCTTCCTATATCTTCAGATAAGTCTTTTGGAAATCCATATTTATTCAAATACTTCGAGAAGTCCTGCCCTCCAGCAAGAACTTGACATTTCATAGAACAGTATAATGGAATTGAACATGACACACATGGAACTGTATCCGCTGGTAGTTCATTGAAGCAGAATGCACAATGAGTTTCTCTACAATGCTTCAAAATAATCTGCAACATTACATCACATGAGAATTAAAAATTTATGGAAATCCAAAGCCAAGAAGGTTCTTTGCCTATCATAGTCAAAATTCTATCTACCCCATGCTATTGTCTATTTTGGTTCAAGGCACTTGGGCTCCATAACGCGATCGGCCAATATATTTTATATTCACCAAGAATATGAAGTGTAACCATGAATTATCATCCGGGAGAAAACAACAAAAATATAAATAAGGAGAAAGATATAGCAACTATCCATGCCTAGGAAGTAGGAGGTAGGAAGCCATAGATAGGTGAACTGAAAAAATGGTATTTCAAGTGATAAAAAGACTAGAAAAAATCCCCTTGCTGAGGTTTTTTCTTTTATATTCATACCGCAGCATAAGGATCCTCCTTATGAATTAAAGAAGCCAGAGGAATGTTAGTGGACGAAGCCATTCCCCTTCCCTTAGTTATTGTGGAGATACATTGGAGTTCTGCTTGAAGTGGGTCATCAGTCACACAAGACCTATCATATAAGAAACCATGAAAGTAAAACATAGGCTTAATATCAAAAGACATAGCAAAGTATCAAATATGAGATGATTAAAGAAGATGTATGGCCAAAAATTAATCCAAGGGTTTGAATTTTGATAGAAGATTCTGAACAAGACTATCATTGATTGATCAACTAAAGACAGGAGTAACGTCTATCATTGACTAAACAGATGCAGTAGTTATTTAACCTTATATGAGAGAGAAAGCGCTTCTACAGAGGAATTTTTTATTTTTTTTGGAGTGGGAATCATCATATCAAGTAATAGTCCTTCCTTCTTTTTCTAAACATTTTGTACTACATTTTATTGAGTCTATAAAAAAGATTGTGGATCAATCAATCAAATTCACTGATTATGTAGTTTCTGTGAAAACATATAAACAAAAATGGGAAAACAAACTACTGCAAGCCAATGATGAAATCCATATCAGTAAACAAGCAATCCTGTTAATTTTATTTGACAAAAATTAAGCTGTGTGAACAGCAAGTAATGTCAGTTGTTTGGTTGAATCCACAAGTATGATTGATCAACTAAACAGATCTCTTGCATTAACATGAAATTATTTTTTCACATTTAACGTTTAATTTGAGCAAAAAATAAAATTTTGGTTCATTGACAAATGCCATTTCCCATTTGACAACCTGACACACTTCCTTCCAAGAGATCCAATCGCCAGTTTGGTTAACATAATTCAATAACAAGAAAATCCTTGGCAAATACACATAAATTTATTAGTCACAGTATAATGGTCATCCAGAATTATGCACAGAGCACACAAGGAAAACAAATTTAGTAACTAAAATCAATCTACAACATCATTTCCATGGATCACCACAAAAAGGATTCTGTTTCCAATCCTAAGCAACAAATAGAAGAACAAGAAGAAGCTACTTCTTATATACATATGCAGAAGAAGAGATGTTAAGGTGAAGGTGGTACCGAGAACCTGTGCTGCTGCCATTTGATTTCTCTACAGCACCGCTTCTCACTCTGGATTGGTCCAATAAATTTTTTAGTTCACTTTCTATCTGTCTTTTTCCACTCGAGGAGGTCTCAATCTTCAAAGAAACAATCAAATCATTTCTAGCATCTTCATAATTTCCCAAAGAAGAATTTGCCTTAGCTCTCCTGAACCATGCCTGCAGTAATGTGTAAGTTCAGAATTTGAGTTAGCATAAAGAATGGTAGATACAGAAAATATACAAATGGGACACATTTTCCTCATCTTAGGTTATTTTGAAATCACTTCTAGATGTTGTGAAGGAGAGTTGGGACACTCTAGTTCTGGATAGTTTATAGAAGTTTATAGTTAAATGGCACTGTTGCCAGTTCTGCCTTCTGATGTTAAATAAAACATTTTTTCTTTTTCTTTTAGTGGACATATGGCTTGCGACCTTGTGAGCTTTAATGCACTATTTCAATAACCAGCGTGCTGTATCTTCCCTAATTGTTAGTAATGCTTTATCTTATCTTCTTGTTCATGAAAACGACAACGCCAGATTGATTGAGGTTTATTTTGACTCACATACCAAGGGAGGAATTGAGAGAGTGTTAATTGTCATGGTAATCAAAATATGTTCTGACCATATAATAGCTCATAAACTATTATTCGAGTATAGTCCATTACTTACTTTCAGGATTGGTTGATTGACAAAGCCCATCAACAAGATAGTCCAAAAGCATTACAAGATATAGGAGAAGATCTCACTTGAAGATTGAGTAGAGCAGCTTGCAATTGAAAAGATAAAAGAATAGAAGAGTTGCCCCAAGCATAAATTTCTGCAAAATTGGCGAACATAAGAACTCACTTTTGCATAGGCAGGTGATAGTATGAGAGCTCGACTGGAGTCTCGCAGACTTTCGAGAAAGAATCCCAATTTCTGATAATGGATGTTTGAAATATGTAAGTATAAATTGATTGCATCAAACACATCAGTACCTTTACTAAATTACACACATATATACATAATTATGTGTGCGTGTGTAGTAGCCTTATCAACATGTTAATGAGCTAGTAGAATGCCTATTTTATAGTTGCCGATATTCAAATGGAAAAGAAAGCATTTCTCGCATCAGCTGTAATATAATTCTGCAACATTATTTTAATTAGAAACACACATAGCCCGAGAATGAACATGAATTACACTCACATGTAATGAGGAAGCACGATTAACATACAATGTTGCGACAAGATTTTTCCCCTGATCTTCAACATATATTGGAGCACTGCGCAATGCCTGTTCCATCCATTTTAAAATGAGGAACATGATCCACTTAAAAAATTTATAAGTACAAGAAACAATAGAATTGACACCAAATCTTTGACTGATTCCTCATTTCACAAAGCATAAAAGATGGAACACTCTAAAAGCCTTTGGTCACTGATTAAGGCATCATCTAACAGAACTATTGTGAATTATGCAAACTCTGATGAGAAATACACAAACATTCTCATACGATCATGAAGCTGAAATTGAGGCACTGCCATTTTTCGTCATTCTGCCTCCATACAAAATAGTACCAAGTTTTTCTATTATAGCCCTTGGAAAGAGTGAGATACAGTATGAGAGAGTTATGACTAATTATTATCACAAATTCATCAGAACATTTTCACATAAACAGCAGCATCAAATAGAAGACTTTTCTCAAATTCACAAAACATTATACTAAATAAGAGTGAGGTAGGAAATCAAATAAGCAAGGGCCATGCGTTTCCTTCTTTTCGAAAATTTTAATCAGAAAAAATCGTTGAACCTGAGAGTAGAAACTCAAAGCACTTGTGTAGTCCCCTTTGGAAAAGCATTGGTTGCCTTTAACCTTGGCTTCCATAGCAGCTTCCTCATTCTTTCCACACAGCGCCATTTCTGGGTCCGTCAAATCTCTAATCATCTATGAATACTCAACCAGAAAACAGAAAATGAAAAAAATAATAGAAGCAGGGCAGGAGTTGAGTGTCCGTCCAGTTAGCATGTGAGCGAACCTGATGAAAGTGGGGCAACGTTTGGAAGAAATCAAGCAAGGAAGAGCATGTGGAATGGAGTCCACTGGTTGTGCTGTCTGAGATTTCGTATTTCAGCGCTTCGGGAATCACAGATTTCAGCTTCTCCATTGGAGGAATGGAGTGTTCAAGCGCTGGGGTTTCTGAATTGTGACGAGTACAAAGTAAACTGAGGCGGATATTAACACATGCACTATTAAGTAATACTAACACCCAAATAATTTCGATTAACTAATGGAGGATTTTAACAAAGAATCAACCAAATATTGTACTCCCCAGTCCCACATATAACCTATTTAGTTTTATGTATTTTTACACGTGTTTATTAATAATAAAAATATACTATACTATTTACGCTAGGGATTTATTTGGTTCACTAAGATTAATAAGTGGGTTAATAAAGTTTGAAAATGTAATAAACAATGGATAGATAATATAATTCCCTTAAATCCATATTAGTTTCATGGGATATTGTAACACACCTTCCCTCAAGGTTGTATTTCACTGGGCCCCTTGCTTTTTATTAATGGGTTTACGCCCGCATAAGTCCAATTAGTATATAAATTCTCTAATTTTTAGAAAATTTTAAGGCCAATGAATATTATTAATTCAAAGTGAACCAAACACACCCCTATGAGTACTATTTACACACTATACTATTTACACTTTATTCATAGATCAAAATAATTTTATGGCAAAAACTTGTGTTTCTGGGCACACGGTGCGTCCGTGTATGGTCGCACGATGTGTCCCAGGGGCACAAGAGACTAACTCTAATTTTACTCCCTCCGTCTCATACTTATCTTCATACTTCCTTTGTAAATACAAAGGAAGTGTATGGGTTACAAAAGAAGTGTGAAGATAAGTATCCAACAACTTTATTTGTTTTTTATTTCAAAGTTATCAATTTATCCATATTTTTTCTTATATTATTATATATTAAAAAAATACTTATTACTCTTCGTATCATGTCCTTATAAACAAGTAAAAATACCAAGAACGGATGAAGTATTTCTAAAATTATACTCCCTCCCACCACTTGAAAGGTAATCGTTTGCTTTATGCACGTGGATTAAGAAGTATTATTGTTATATGAAAAAGTAGGTAGTAGTATTAGAGGGAAGTGATGGGACGTATGATGTATTTTTTTTACTAAATAAATGAAATGAATACCTTTGAAGTGGACGCCCAAAATAGTAAAATAGATACTCCCTCCGTCCCGTTTCAAATTTTACGTTTATTTTTTGCACGTAGATTAAGGAATATAGTATTTTAATGTGTAGTGAGGTGAGAGAAAAAATATTTTAATGTAAAGTGGGTATGTGTATTAGTGTAATGTGTGATACTCCCTCCATCCCGTTTCAAACTTTACGTTTGTTTTTTGCACGTAGATTAATGAATGTAATATTTTAATGTGTAGTGAGGTGAGAGAAAAAAATATTTTAATATAAAATGGGTATGTGTATTAGTGTGATGTGTGGGCTATGAAGAGAGAAATAATTAAATTGTGTGAGTCTCATTTACTAAAAAGAGAAATGTAAATATTGAAATGAGACGCCCAAATTGAAAATATGTAAAGATTGAAATGAAACGGAGTTTGTAAGTGGCCGGGAGAAGTATTTCAGTACTTGGCCTTATTTGCCAAAGTCTCTTATGAGACGTTACTTACCATTTGTAAGAAGTGTTAAAGTATGTCTATTATATATTAGATAAAATATGTTTAATTATTGTTAAAATATATTTTCTAAAATAATATAATTTTAACTTGTTATAATATGATTCATTATTAAATATTTTAACTACAAATAATAATACATTACCGAACATATTTTAGTGATGATTGATTCGTCTCAAGTCTAAAAAAATTCCGGCACACAATAGGGTGACCAGCCTTATTTTAGTTACTCCTATCTTTTTTATAACGAATTAATTACACAGTTCAAATCGCACGTGCCACCAAGCAATATCAGTCTAGAGAGAGACAGAGATAAGGTTGCTATCGAGGGTTTTTTTAAACCCTTCTCTTTCACTTTTCTGTTCTTCCCCCAAGGATTTCCCCCATTGGACTCATTGTACAAGGGTACTGAAGGAGATTTCTCCTTGTAAAATTCCTGAATTCTTTTCCCATCTCTCATTCTTTTATTCCTCTGTTGGGCTTGAACGTACATATCGCATGTGTTGCGTTTTTCAAATTCAATTTTGGTTGTTTTGCGGTTGAAAAATGTTGTTGTTAATCTAATTGTTTCTGATTAAGTTAGTGTTTATACGTTCTGCTTAGAATTAGCTTTAATTTTTATTTATAATGTTTTGTTCCTTTACTTTTCTACTCTCATACTATTCGCTTCTTAATTGTTGTTGATAAATTTGAGGTTTCCTTTTGATGGTAGGCGGCAATGGCGGCACAATTAGTTAGAGAATGGACTACAATTCAGCAGTTTCCTTCTGCAACCCAGGAAAAACTGGTTAACTTGTTGGGAAAATTAAAGAGCGAGGTTCAACATTCTTGCCCTGATCCATAATTATTGAATTCGCATTGTGTTTATGAAAAAGTAGATAGTGATTTAATTCTATGAAATGAAAAAAATTTCTGAATTCTGATGTCTTCATCTGGGTTTGTGGCTTCATTATTGGTTTAATTAGTTTTAATGTTATCTTTAATGATTTGTAGGATGTCAAAACATTAACTATCCTTGTGATGGGGAAAGGTGGTGTTGGTAAATCTTCCACCGTTAATTCTATTATAGGGGAACGAGTGGTCACTGTTGGTGCTTTTCAGCCTCAGGTATATGCATTATCTGGCTGTGACATTTTGATGAAAAAAATTCTTTATGGAATATAGATTATGTGACATGTGGTTCTTAAGTTAAATGAGCTGCATTATTTCAGTCAGACACCCCAAGGCCTGTGATGGTTTCACGATCACGATCAGGTTTTACTTTGAATATTATCGACACCCCCAGGCTCGTTGAAGGAGGATGTATAGATGACCAAGTGCTGGACACCATAAAAAGGTGAGCTAGAAAGTAATTGGTTTACTTGTTCCAGTTTAAACTTATGGTTACAGATCTTTTCTTTTATTTTGATTGATGATACTTGGTTAGTTACTACTATAATTTTTCTTGGTTAGCTTTCTGGGCAGGTTCCTTATGACGAAGACGATAGACATTTTGCTTTATGTGGACCGTTTGGATGCATATAGAGTGGATAATTTGGACAAAATGGCTGTGAAAGCCATTACTAACAGTTTTGGCAAAGAAATATGGCATAAAGCAGTGTTTGTCCTTACTTATGCTCAGTTCTTGCCTCCCGATGGATTGAGTTATGAGGAGTTTTTTTCCAAGAGATCAGAGTCTCTTTTGACGTGTGTTCGACAAGGAGCTCGGATTAGCAAAAAGGAAGCCGAGGTAGATTCTAGTCTTGAATCAGTTTTTTCTTTTTTCTCTAAGTCATGATTTCTCTGATGTCCTTAGTATTCTATTCCATGCACTTGCAGAATCTTTAGTCCATGAGTTTAAGCATATTTATGATTTCCTGTGCTTTTGATAAATATGGTGATTGGGAATGTGTCAGGGTAGATTTGATGGCTGGGGCTAGAGAAACAATTTTTTTTTGAGTTCCTCGAGATGCCATTTTTACAGAACTAGAATAGGATAAGTTTACCACTATTGCCTACCTGTTTCGACCTTCCAGTCAAATACTCTGTCTGATAAATCTCCGAAAGCATTGTGTACCATAGTTTTGGGCTTTTGTTCACATTCTTTATTCTTGTTTATTTAGAGTTCATGTTTCCCTTGACTTCAATGGTCTTGCTCTAACATTAATGTCATTCTATCCCAGAATTTTGCTATTCCCGTTGCATTGGTTGAGAACAGTGGGAGGTGTAACAAGAATGATCAAGATGAGAAGGTAAAATTCTAACTAGAGAAGTTCAAGTTCTCACCCTCCTTTTTTGGGGCTTTGATTCGTTTTGCGTAGTGAGTTTGACGCTGACAATGAAGTTGCTGCAATGGTATTTCAGATCCTTGCAACTGGCGTGGCATGGATTCCTAATCTGGTTAGCACCATCACTGATGTGGCCCTAAATGGAAAAAAGGGTATTCTGGTTGACAAGAAGTTGATTGAAGGGCCAAATGCTAATTCCAGGGGAAAGATATTCATCCCTTTCATTGCTGTATTGCAAGTAAGCTTTAAAGTTTGTACATCACCAGTCCTGTTACATGAATCTCAGGAGCATAATCTGATGCCTTCTCTCCATGTGTTATAACAGTACTTCTTCATTGTGAGACCAATTCAGAAGTTAATCAAGGACGACGCTGCCAGGGAGACTATAACTGCATGGTCATGAATAAACGGTCTCTATTTCTTGCTTAATTAGTTTTTCTAATTCATGCCAGAGGAGTTTCTAGTTTTCTGCTGTTTTGTGATATTCAGGATTAAAAATGAATGAAATTGCTAATGAAAGATGTCTTCAGAAAGACGAGAAAATGTTTGAGATTGTTAGGATATTAGTCTGAAGATCTTTTAAGTCATCTTAAGACAGAATTATAATAGTCTCTAGCACGATTTGAATTAGTAAGTCCTAATGATTACAAGGATAAAAAAAAGTAACATTGCACCTTCATGTATTCGGGTTGAATTATAATCATATCAACTTTGAATATTTTACTATAATTTTCTCGCGGTTAAATAACACAATGAAACTTTCGACATTATTAATAGGTTTTTTTTGTTAAATTTAATACGTACAATGATTAACAAAAGATTTGGTTAAGAAAACATGTTTGATTTTCGCAAAGATGTTGCATAAAAATGGTGACATCTAAAAACTTAAAAAGCATGTTTATCCATTCAAATCTTAATGATTCTTTTTTTCTTTTCCTTTTTTAAATGACGAATTTTTATTTTCTAATCGTACATACTTCGAGTGATCAAATACTTCATGTTACACATTTTATTTTAATATCCAATACAATAATATGATGAGCGGCGCTATTGTCACCCGAAACTCTACTTAGGGCACCCGAATTTTGAAAAATAATACAATAAAAATACTAAAATACCCACCGCCCAAATAACATATGCATAATATTCAATTCTTTAATTAAAATGCAATTTGCTAAACCCACCCCAAATCTCATGCTCTGGCAACCCATTTGTTCGGCAACCACTATATCCCCTTTCTTCATCGTCACTTTGCTGGTAACTCTGATCAATCCTTATTTTTCCCAATTGATAATGAGTGTTGAAACTCCTGTACTACCCACAAATTTGCAGATTTAATTCTCTCCATCTTAGCAGCTCATTGCTTGATTTTCAGGGGCGAGGAGGAGGATTTACTGCTCATTAATAATCCTTGTGCTTGATAGTGCTTGTTTGATCTCATTCTTCTCTTTCGATTTTGGTGGGGTTTAAAGATTGAATCTTGATTTTTTTTTAAAAAATTATTATTACTCAGGTATATTATTCACTGATGGGGTAGATGATTACTTATCAGAAAACAATGAATCTGTTTTGAAGATTGAAATCAATCCGTCGTCATCTTCAATGTTCTACTGCATTAATAATTTCAAAATATATTCGGGTGGAGAAAGTAAAAATATAAGATTCTATATTTTGCTGATAAATTAAATATAAGGGTATTTTAATACTTTCATTGCATTATTTTCTGAAGTTCGGGTGCCATAAGTAGAGTTTCGGGTGACAATAGCGCCGGCCTAACATTTTATTGTTAAAAAGAAACATGAACACAAAACAAAACAACTAAGTGCATATTCAGCATTCCCGAACACAGTTCGATTCCTTCGTCACTCCGTTCATGTGACGAAATTACGACGTTTGAATCTGGACGTAGGGAGTAAGTAAAAAGATTCGGTACATATAAACACCTGTTTGGGTGTTGGGATTACTAGAATAAGTAGTGGCTAACACTTTCCCTCTAGCCAAACGGAACGCACCCGTACCTCCGATAACGGATAAAACCCGCACTTCCTCGAAAACGGGTTGCCTTCCCAGTATGCTGAGGGTACTGCCATTGTATTCGGATCCTCCAGAGAAGACAATATTCATGATCATAGTAGCGGATGCTTGGTTGAAGTCGGAGTAAGCATTAATGCCCTGATACTGCCCGAGCACACGTGACCCGGGATCCGGACCCGTTGTGAACGGGTTGTCAATGACTAGGATCCGCCCGAAGTAGCTGGGTGATTGGGGAGTGATTTCGGCTGAGGCGACTTGGAAGACTGTTTGGTTGGGTGAAGCTGTGTTGAACACTGCATGGATGTAGATTTGGAGTTTGGTGAGGGTGTCCGACGCTGACGCTGACGCTGCCGCTGCCTTCTGGTGGCGTGAGTTCTCGAACCAGTCCTCTAGAGAGTGTGTCTGTTCGTCGAGGATGCCGGTGGATGGCTCTGCTGCCGACGCCACCATTAGCAGGGCTAAAGTGGTTGAGTAGAGCATGAAAATAGTCATGTTTGTTGGATTTGATCTCTTTTAAGGATGTGGTGTGTGGGGTGGTTCAAAAATTAGTGCTTATTTATAGCTACGCTGTTCGCTGGTTCAATAATTTATGGAGTATATTTTCTCCCTCGTGCGTCACGATTGTGTAAAAAACGATACATCAAGTGTGCTAGATTTTACTCCCTTTCATTTTTATTAAGACTTTTTTTGAGATAGTCTCGTAAAATGATTTTTATGAATTTCATTAGATTTTTTTGAGATCATTTCATAAAATGATTTTTGTAATATGAATAAGAAGTGATAGCATCCATAGTGAAAAGTGATACTCAGTTCAAGATAAATGGTGTTGTGAATGAACAATTTATAATATAAATGAAAAGTGATAACATTTAAAAAATAATACTAATAATATTTTTAATAAAAAGTGATAATAAATTAAAAAATATAAAATAGGGTCGTACTGAGATGATATTACCCTTCCTTATTTGTTACTTTTCATCTTTATAAAATACAAATGAGATTCCTTGTCATGTGAAAAGTATAAGAAAAAAATTCATAACAAATAATCTCTCGATACAATACTCTTGGAGTGAGGTTTTCTTGTGCCTTGGGACACCGTGCCTCTTTGCAATTTAAACTCCTAGCAATACATAGTGTTAAATAGAATATGGAGGGGGAGGATTGTGTTTCCATGGGGGCACGGTGTGTCTACGGGGGCATACAAGTTTTTGCCATACACTTGAAAGTGATAAAATTATTAAAAATAATACTTCTTCTGTCCATCCTTAATTTATCCATTTTAATATTTTGGGCTGTCGACTTTTAATATATTCATTTCACCTTTTACACATAATCCTCACTAATACAATAAAAAAAATGGAACTCACACCCTCCATTAATACAACTATCCACTACACATAAAATAATAATACTCCTCGGTGGAAAATAATAAATAGATACATTAACAATGAAGGGAGGGAGTTTTTTTTCTAAAACTCGATCCATATTTACATCACAGGTGAAGAGTTACCCTGTGTAGGGAGGGAGCCCGTGTTACTCACGAATCGCGTGTGTGTTTAATGAGTAGTCATGGAAGATGGATAACAAAAGTCCTCGCGAACCTCGCTAGGAAATAAAATTAAAAAAGAACACCTAAAAGAGTCGCTGCATTTTCCTTGTATAAATACACTAGTGACAATTGAACCATGCATCATCATCCACAGAGTGCTAGTTAAATGGCAAACACAGTAATGCAAACATTAATTCTCTTCACAGCAATGATGGCCACTCTAGGCGTCTCCGCCGGTGGCCGCCACATCATCGGCCTGCCGGAAGAGAAGCTGACAAAGCTCCATTTCTACATCCACGACTTCGTCTCCGGCGACAACCAGAGCGTCTACAACGTCGCCGAATCATCCATCACTTCTCTCTCGTCCTCCTACTTCGGCCGGGTCCAAGTCGTCGACCATCTCATAACCGCCGGTCGAGAAATCGGCTCCGATAAGGTGGGTCGGGTCCAGGGGATCCACGTCCTGTCGGATCTCCAGGAGCCAGCAATAAGCGTGAATTGGAACTTCCTTTTTAACGACGGAAGCACGATTACTGTGTTGGGAAGACTAGTCGCGTTTGCTGAGTTGGGTGAGCTGGCAATTGTTGGTGGGACCGGCCAGTATTTGATGGCGCGTGGGATCGCGTTCAAGCGATGCTTGGTTATGGATCCGGACACGTGGAATAGCATCATGGAGTATACTATGTACGTGTACACGTCGGATCAAAGTGGAATCTTACGTGGCTTCTAATTTGGTTTTCTATGGTATTTTATAAATAAATAAATTAACCATTTTATCTTGTCTCCCCTGAGTGATTAGGGAGAGTAAAGGGAGATTTGGGTTTGCATTTTTACTTTATAAACTCTTGAAATAATAGAGTTGTAATATTTTATGTGATAATTATGCCAACTTTTGTGTGATTTTACCATTTGAATTGTTCATAATAAGATTATATTGTATTATTTTTGAGTTGTTTATAGTTAAGGGGATCAGCATATTTGGTTAACATTACTTGAAACAAAAAGTATTTGCGAAAGATTCGTTTGAGATCTCAGGAAGAGTCACCCCTAGTGATAATTTTTATAATAAAAAGTAATTTCATGAAGAATGATAATAATTTTATAAATTATTTCATTAACAATTTATAATATAAATAAAAAGTGATATATAATAACATTTTTAATAAAAAGTGATAACCAATTATAAATACATAAGTCCCACACAAATCAGCCCCAAAGTATTTAGTATAATCATTTTATTTATGAAACATTTTTCTTTTCTTTTCTTTTCCTTATTTTGTCTTCTATAACTCATAATTTATTATACTTTCAGAATTTAATATTTATATTTAATTATTGAGGAAAAATGATGGAGACTTAAATGTAGACATGCACGGCGGTTCGGAACAGTCGGTTCCGATTTTTAATTTTTTTTAGCCTTGAAACATAAAAAAATAAAAAACAAAAAATTATCTGTTTGGAATCGGAACCGGCGGTTCCGATTTCACGAAATGAGGAACCGGAACCGAACCGAAATATATCCGGTTTCAATTCCGTTTTGGCTGGTGCCAAAACCGCTAATTCCGGTTTCGATTGGAACCTTCCGAATGTGATTAAATTGTGCATGTCTACTTAAATGTTACGTACTATAGCAAATTGATGCTACACGATAAGCTCTTAATTTAAATACTTATTTTTTTCATTGTGAATAACGATTGTGCAACAAAATATAAATCAGCTGTGCTAAATTTTATTATGTTACTCAGGAACTCATGATGAGAAAGGAAAGGGGGAGATAAGTCTGTTCAGTGTTCACCGATTATTATTACTCAATCCATTCCGCTTTACACTTTTTTTTTTCTTTTAACGTCCATTCCAAAGAGATCAATTTTTCTCTTTCACATAGGATCCATACCATACACATTATTAATATAATTAAAATGTGGAATTTATACACTTATTAATAAAATTACCCACTACACATTAAATAATTACTTATACTCATTAATCCACGTGCAAAAAGTAAAAGAAACTCATTCACCGTGATGGAGAGTATTTTTTTTAATAAAAAATATTACTCATCTTAATAAAAATATAAAATTCATAGCATATAAGAATTTAAGAGTTTTATTTTTTACATATTTTATTCCTATATCAGCTAACATTTATTCAATAAAAACATTATACTTTTATTAATTAAAATATATATTATGTATAACAAAATGTTATATGTTGTACATATGTGATACAAGAGATCAATTCTGCTTATAAATCGATTCAAAAATATTTATTAAAAAAAAAACGATCGCATGAATCACGAGTGCGCTTAATCACTCATGGAAGAGTAACATTTTACTGGAATAAAACAAAACGGCCTCGCGAAACTCATTCGAAAATTAGTGCTCTTACGGAATCTAGAATTAAATTTTTTTCTGTTTTATAACTTCTTACAGTTTTAAGGTGGGTTCATGTAAATCGGGTTTACATATAAATCGGATTTATATGTAAACCTTATTTTTTAAAATTATTTTTAGTATAAACCTTATTTTAAGTGGCAAAAGCTCCCGTGCGCCCGGGGACACGGAAAGATGCTCCGTGTCCCCATGTGAACACAACTCTCCCCTCCAATCCTATTTAAACCTATGTATTGCTAGGGGTTTAAATTGTAAAGGGGCATGAAAATTGTAAAGGCGCACGAAATATGCTTCGTGCGCCCGGGTGCACAAGAGACTCACTCATTTTAAGTAGGTTCATCATTCATGTAATTTTTTTTTTAAAAAAAATTACTTTTTAGTGTCTAAAATTACTTTTTGAAGAGTAATAATTTTTATACAAAGGAGTAATAATTCATGTTTCTAAAATGTAACTTTTCATGTACTAAATAGTACTATCTCCGTCCGCCGGAAAGGTATACTACATTTTGCTATTTTGAGCGTCGATACCAAAGGTATACATTTTCCTTTTTAAACACATGGGACCCACACATCAATAATATATTTAATATATGAGTCTCATACACCTCACTAATACAACTACCTACTACACATTAAATAATAATACTCCTTAATCTACTTGCAAAATGCAAATGTATACCTATTGGACGGACGGAGGGACTAATTGAAAAATCGGGGTTTACAAGAATTTGAAGAATAATTTTTTAAATTTTAAAGAGTGATAATTTATGTGCCTAAGAGTGATTTTTTATGTACTAAAGAGTAACAAAATTTTACAATTTAATTAATAAAATGGAGTAAAGAATAAAAAAATGCCAACTTACCTGGACACCTAAATCATGTACTCCATTCATCCCACCACAAGAGTTATATTTTACTAATTAGGGCGTCCCGCTATAAGAGTTACATTTCATTTTTTAGTACATGGAACTAACATAAATCAATCACTTTATCTTTATAGGACCTACATCTATATACATATTGTTCTTAGTCGCATTTTTAGTAAAATATTTAAAAGTAAGAGACTCTATCGTCGAGTAAACGCGTGACCAAGTACAAAATTTATAATAATGTCGTCCTAAGGGAAAGTAAACTCATGCTTGTATCCGAATTTTTCATTGATTTATGCTTTGTAAGGATGATAGTTTAAAAGTTTTGTTACTTAAAATTATTACTTACGATTCTACTCAATTAACTAGAATTAAGACTAACAAAGTAAATGTTCAAACAACAAACAAATCATGAATGAAATGGATGTAGAATTCACTTGAGAAGAGAGTAAGGCTAATCATACTCATAGTTAAGACTTGAGCTAGATATGCAAAACTCTTGATAGTAATTTTCATTAACTTGTGGATTAAAAGCAGTCACAATTTTACCCCTAATCCCTATGGCCAAGGCAATTAGGTTCTTGACCCTTTTACAAGTCTAAATCTCCTAAAATTGATCTTAATCTCAATTCCCTTAAGGTACTATGATCATAAGTTGGTTCTTTTCACTCAATTTCTTAAGTGTCCCTCTATGAATGTTCCAAGCCTAAGGAGGGTATGACTTACCTCCCCTTATACTAACATGCACGCACATTTCAATATATGATTCAATTAAACATCCACTCACAATATTGGAATGACCATCCTAATACTATGAATAGAGAATTTAATCACACAAATATTGAAATGAAACATGATTGTTATATCATAAAAGAAAATCCACAAATCAATTCAAATCACTACTCAAGTTCTACATATCTAACTCTTCAACTCAACCATTCATATGATTAGCCCTACTATAGGACTAGCCACTAAACATGATGTTTAGTTCAATACAAATCAAGCTTTGCTCCATTTGAGCCAAAATAAGAAGAAAATTAACAAATAAAAAGTAGATTAGCTTCCCTTGCATGGAGAAACCTTCATCCTCTTCAATTTATCAACTCATCCTCTCTTTGATGCTTCACTCTTCTCAAATGATGGATGGATGGATTGAATGTGGAGATCAAATGGAAATTGGATGGATACAATGGATAGAGATGGGATATGGATCTAGTGTGTGAGAAAATGTGGTGTGGAGTGTGTGTAACTGCTATGAATCTGATCTCCCCTCAAAATTTCGCACAAGTCATCTTTTTATATCACTAATGGACCTTCTAGAAGCTTCCGGAACTTTCTCAAAACTGCACATATTTTTGCACCTACACGGCCCGTGTAGCAGCACATGGCCCGTGTAGGGTACACCTACTTCGGCGTATTGTGCGTGCTTCCGGACATGGCTCGAGTTGTAGTACACGGCCTTGGTAATGGCCTTGGCATGTTTCCTAATTGATGAGCGACACATGCTCTAACCAACTGAGCTATTCCAGCTTATATCTTCCTTCATCTTCAGGCCTCGGCTTTTATAACTGTTTTCTTTCCCACCTCTTTTTCCTCTTCTTACTTTTCCATGTGGGTTCATTTCTTAAAGTTGAACCTCGGCATCCGAAGTAAACCATCGACACCCTCTCTTAGTCTCGGTATCTTTTCTTATTTTCTTATTATTTCTTCCTTTTTCTTATGGGTCTTACCCCAACATGTACACGCTCTAATCGACAGAGCTATACAACACGTCTTAATTGATGCTGAATCCCAAACCCAAAGCTTTCTCCATTTCAAGCTTAGCATTAATTAAACATGAAGAACACATAAAATATTCTCTCTTCTCCAAATTTATCATAAAGCATACGTAAAGTACGCTTTAACCAATTGAGCATAACACAGTAAGAAAATACGTAGAACATGCCATATTATTCTTATTTTATTTTTCCACATTTTTTTATTTTGCAAATTTAATGTTGGAGATGTTACCTCCGAGTCATCTCTAAAGATGAGTCCTTCCTCTTCTTCACGTGAAGGACTTCGGCCTCTCCATAATGAGCAACCCACTCTCTAACCAATCGAGCTATACCTGCCTTCTTTTTCTTTCCGCACTGCGACACGCCCTCTTCTTCTTTCTTCTTTGGTTTGAGCGATACATGATCTTCTCTGTCTCAGGATCTCCCTTTTTGTGATTTCTTTCTTATTTTGGCGACCAGCGACACATGTTTGTCTTGTTCCAGATCTCGGATCTCATTTTCTTATTTGAGAAATAGGGGATACGACGCACTAGCCAAACGCAACACCAAGTTTTCTCTTCCTTCTTCATCCGTAAGCTCCAAGTCATCTCTTAAGATGAGTACATTCTCTTCTTCATGTAGAGAATCTCGGCCTCTTATCTGGAGGGATGTGCTGAACACCCTCGGCCTCCTTCTTTCGATTACGAGCAACCCACGCTCTAACCAATTGAGCTATACCCTGTATTTTTCTTCTTTCCACAACGATACTGATTAGAGCTATTTTTACCTAAATTTTAGTGTCTTTTTATATGTGTTTTAGTATTATTTTATTCGTATTTTATGTGTTATTTGGTTGTGTTTTGTGTTTTTATTGAAATGTATGTGAATGAACTTAAACTTAATATTTTCACTTTTTATTGGATGCTAAACATGATAAGAAAGATGTAGGAAAAAGCGGATCTCAATTCGGAGTTGAAACGAGGGAGAACGAGCCAAAACATTGAAGAAATACAGGAGCCAGCATCAACACGGGCCGTGTAGCCAACACGGCCCTGTAAGAAGTGGCCATGTGCCGACATCAGAAGAGCCAACACGACCACCCTGTGCTCGTGTTGCAACACACGACTCGTGTTGCAGCACACGAGCCGTGTTGCGTAACACGACCCTGTAAGGAGAGGCCGTGCGGCAGCATCAGAAGACACAACACGACCACCTCGTGGACGTGTTGCAGAGCACGACTCGTGCCGTGTACATTCCTGCTGAAATTTCCAGATCCTTCTAGAAGCCTCCATAGGGGTATAAATACCCCTTTATTCAACAATTGGGATGAGATCCGAAATTCCCATCCTCTACACACACAATACACACCATTTCTTCCATTTTCCACCATCATCTTCATCCACCTTCATCCATCTTGATCCATCTTCATCATCTCCATTAATTCTCCATCAAAACTTCATCCCTTCCATTGGGTGTGAGAGATCTCAAGAAATCAAGAGCTAGAGTTGGAGATCCATGAGTGTTGAAGATTTCCTATAAGAAATTGTTGGGGAAGATTTACATCTCTCTTGATTTTCTTTTGGATTTAGACTATGGATATTTGTAATGAATCATTTATTTATTTTGTTACTTTTATCATGATAGGCTAATCCCTCTAGTGGGATTAGGAGCATGAAGAGCATATTAGATTTATATTGTCATGTGGATTAAATTGATTTTTGGTTTAATTAATGTTGATTTCTATTCATGGAGTTTAATTGTCTTGATGTTGTGATGGCATGGTTTGTTATTCATAAATGTTTATTGGTTTAATGGATTGTTGATCAATGGATTATTTGTGGTAATTAAATGCTATCATGATATTCATGTATGTATTGCTTGGAGTAAGACGGAAACGACCCTCTATAGTATTAGGAAGCCATGAATAGACATTGAGTTTGAGTTTGACCGAAAGAATATTTGAATTCAATGAGGGGAACCAATCCATTTGTTAGCCTTAGTACACAAAAGGGAGAGTTTAATCTAACTAGTACCTAGATGGAAGGGGTTAATGTTGGGCTTTGATCTTAAGTGCTTTTGGGAGTCTAAAATGGATCAACAACCTTTGTAACCCGAAAGGGAGCTTAGGATACAATCGTGATCACCCTTAGTCTACATCAATTAAGTTGGATTCCTTTTGCATGATAATATGAATTGAGTATGCTTGGATGTTTCTAATCCCATGTTTTTCACACTTGAACTTTAGCACCCATTTTCTTTACTTGTCATTTCTCTTATTTTCTATTCTTATTTACTTGCTCCTTGCATTAGTTGTTAATCATCTCAAAACCCCCCGGTCATCTTTACAAAAACAACATGAACATGAGCTCACGTGTTTTGCTAGTCCGAACATAACTCCTTTGTGGATTGATAATTTTTCTTGGGATATACTACTACAACGATCGAGTATTCTTGCTTGTGAGTGCTACAAAAATAGGCAAACAAATACACATTTTTCTCCTTTCTTTCTTTTTTTATCTCAAATACCGGTGCAGCCACTCCACGAATACAGTCGAAGCTCAACCTTATCTGCTGAACCAGGAGAGCTGAGGCATGTTCGTGGATAATGGTCCCTCTTATTTCATCAGGAGGATTTCGGCCACTCTACGAACAACGTCGAAGCTCAACCTTGTCGGCTGAACTGGGGGAGCTGAGGCATGTTCATGGATAATGGTCCCTCTTCTTCCATGGGATCGACTTCCAGCATTTTTTCAGATCTTTTCCGAACAAGAAAAGAACAGAGTATGAAAACTAAAAACAGAAGTTTACTTTCTTGCTGTGAAGAATTTGTGGATGATTACTTTCTTTGGGTGTGGCACACACTGTAACAAACCGAGCTACCTCAGTCGTCTTCTTTCTTAACGGTACACGCTGCACCAATAGTTTCTTCCAGATCCGCTTCTATTTTCTGTCTTCTTCACGGGATTCCCTTTCCCCTTCGGGTAACAGGGATTACGCGTGCTAACCAACTGCACCACCGAGTCTTCTTCTGCTTCTTCTCCATGCCGAAGTAGAAGGCCTTGTAGAAATCCACATAGAAAGATGCCTCATAGCTTCTAGATCTCCTCCACAAAGGAAAAGATTATTGAGAGTAGATGGTAGGATGTTTCAAACAAAATAGTTTTGCAACTAGATCTTCTTTTGTGTTCTAGAAAGAGAAATAAGAGAGAGTTTTGGGTTTTTTTGGGTTTTTTTGGTAGCAGAAAGAACAAGAATGGTGAAAATAAATTAACTCATGTTGGTGATGGCGGCAGCGATGGAGAAAACCACAAGAACTGGACAGATTGATTTCCCACAGACGGCTCCAGATGTTGATGGTCGTTTTTAGCGGGTTAGATTAAGATAAAACAAGTTTGGAGTAGAGATTAACCGACACTAAAATGGACACATCAAACACAATAGTTTCCTCCGTTGCCCCGTAAATTGAGAGTCCTTTCCATTATTATTGATGTTGGTATTCTAAGTTTCATGAAGGAACATTACACAGTAGAGAGAGAAATACAAGTGGGTTTTAGAGAGATGAAGTAGAATGGAGAAGATGATGTTGAAGTGGAGTGCCAACCAAGTCTTGTGAACCCCAGTATCGTGTCTTTGTATGCTGCAGATCCCTTGTCTTATAGTGGAGATATTTTGTGAATGGTCCCCCTTTGGTTTGCCAAACGTTGCCACGTGTGTTGTCTGTAAGAAGGTACGATGCGGTCCTAACAAGTTGTCTCCACGTAGAACGCGTGTCTTCTTACGGTCTGAACATAATGTCGGGCTGATAGCCGATAGTCGATGGGCTGAGAGTATACACTGAGGGGTAGCAGGCCGACGGTAAGAGACCGATAGCTGATGCCGACCTCACCCTCGGTATTGATATGTAATTTTGCCTTCTGCTTTCTGCCCAGTCAGCCGAGGCCTTATCCTCGGTGTCGGCTTCTTCTGCCTTTTGCCCCGTCAGCGTGTGTTCAAATCTCACTCTTTCCTTAATCTCGCTTATCTTTCGGGTCGTACTGCGCGTATAAGCCACACCTTATATAGGGGTATAAACACCCATAACACACAATTATGTTGCACATGATGGAGGATGGCAATGTGGGTAATAACAACGAATCTGCCACCCTGCTTCCCAATATGTACATTTGTGCAAATCACTTTTGATTGATGTAATAACTACTTTCATGATCAACTGCGATGGCTTGTGTAACGAAACAAAGGAACCTACCGTGGCCGGATGCACCCTGAAGGTTTATGAACATCTGAAAAGCAAGTGTACTTGAGAGCATTTATACCACAAACAATGACATGGGGTGAGCTTTATGGATACATTCTACGATATTCACACCTATATAAAGAGTTATAGTGGCAAGTTTACGGGGTTGGTCAGCTGAAAATTGTTGAGATGAACTGTCTTTCGAGTTGTACCGTAATCCAGCTTTGAAGAAGACATGTCTAGCAGACAAAGCAAAGGTAGCAGAGTGAATATTGAGATGAAACAACAAAATCATTCTCAGCCAATTTTAGTCTCTGCAGAAGAAAATAAAAACATGTGTCATGATCACTGTTGTGTACTATATATGTATTAGGATGTGTTAATGACTTAATGTTGATATTTGCTTGCTTCAAATAAACTGTGTCCTACTGATGAGATGTCACTTAGCTCTTTTTTTTTCTCTCTTTTTTAAAGTTCTTTTGGTGGTTGAAGTTTGGATTTTGGGTTGGCTAAGCATTTAGGGCAACCCCATTGGGGTTTGTTACCCAAATCACCCAATTTTTGGTGATTTGGTGCATATCACCCCAATGGTTTTTATCCAAAATTTGGTGTAAAAGGAAATATTCTATAGAATCTTATTAAAAATATTATTTTATTAAATTTAAATAAATATAATATTCTAAATTGATTATTTATCCCTCTAATTTTAAATTATTAATTAAATAATATATTTTTATTTTGTATTAATTAATTTATATTTAAATTTTAAATTTAATTTCTAAATTTTAATGTTGTATAAATTTTACAAATTATATCAAAATAAATATCAAGATGAAATTAAAGAAATATATAAACAACATATTTTATTGATAATTGCATAATACAACACATACAAATAAAAGACATAAACTTTTAAATTTAAATCCTCAGATGAATACAGTTCCCAAATATGATCAATTAATGCATCTCGAAGTTCATAGTGAGCATCACGATTTTTTATTTTTCTAAATCGAATCAGAAATTCCTGGAATTGAGAATCGTCATCATCCTTCATTTCAATATTTATAGCTGGTGATTCTACGTGGTCAATAATAAGTGCATCAAGATCACGTTTTAATAGTGAGAATAAATATTAGTATGTTGTTTTATTTTTTAAGTATTTGTGTTTGTATTTGTATTTTTATTTATTGTAATAGTGTTTAAGTTTTAGAATATTTATTCATATGTCTAGTGTCAAATGTATTTGTATGTTTATCTTTTTTAATTTTCAATGTAATTTTTTTTATGTAATATGTAATTTTAATTGTGCATGAAGTAATTTTTTAAATTATTTTAATGTCACATAATTTATTATATATTAATTATATAAATATATATTTAACAATTAAAATAATTATTAAGAATGATTAAATATATATATATATATATTATATTTAAATTGAGCATTAAAAATAATTGTATAAGAAAAAAAATATTTGGGTAACAAATTTGGGTAACACCCAAATTTGTCCAATTTTGGGTAAGGTTTCCCTTTTATCCAAAAAAATTGGTAAAAATGATAGTCATTGAAGGACATTGTACCCTTTTACCCAAATTTCTGGGTAAAAGGATAATGGATTGGAGATGACCTTAGGAAAAATGAACCCGCAAAAGTAGTGTTGTTGAAACTTGAAAGTGTTGTGTGAGAGACCAGATGTTAGTAAAAAAATAAATAAATAAAATAAAATATAAAGAATATAACAAGAAAATGATAAACACTTGTATGAGGTCGTCTCATGAAACTCTTCTCGAAAAAATAATAAAATGTGATAACATATATAAGTAATTGTATTGATTAATTGATGAGAAGTAATAACATATAAAAAATTATTATAATATAAGTAAAATATGTTTAATAAAAAATAAATAAAAATATTTTAAAATAATCATTAGAAAATAAAATACTTTTAAGTTTTAAGTTGGAAATGGCTAATTAGATAAGGATAATAAAGGAATTTTGTGTTCAATACATTTTGATTATTTTCTTTAATTAAAAATGAAAATACAGAAATTAAATTCAAATAAATATAAGCATCGTTAGGATTCTCGCTCCCTGCTCTGCTCTACAGCTTCTCTCCAATCTCTCTCACTTCATGGCTTCACCGCGAGTCTGAATCGAACTCCCTCCATCAATGCTCGACAACGAAATCCTATAATTTCTGTATCTGCTTAATCTGATCTGAAAACGCCTCACCTTAAATCTTTCTCTTCGCCTCGCACAGCATTTTAATATATTGATCATGAATCTCTTCTCTTGTGGCTGAGGATAAATCCAGTGTTCTCTGATTCTCTATCAATTCAACGGCTGCACGCAAATATCTACAGTTTTCCTGCTTGATTGAGCCCGGAGAGTCCCAGTTTTCCAATTTCTTAAAGGATGCCTAAATTTACACGAGATAGGTCCTATAGGTTTGTTAAGTTGCTGATCCCTTCATTCAGATTAACACATTGAGTCGAGTGGGCAACATTATGACCTGCAACTGAGTCAATTTTGTGGACAAATAGGTGACAGAGGCTCTGCAGATGTGATGTTTCTTGTGGAAGCTCGGTGACATCAGTTTCTTTTAGATCTATGGTTTCAAGATAAGAAAGGTTCGTTTTGGAACTGGGAATCATGTTTACTTTGTTCTTTCTTAAATTCAATTACCTTAGACGGGTGATGTCATTGGGAAATTCTTGGAGATGTGCGCCTTTAATGTCCCAACACTCTAAACCATATGCATTTTGAATTTTATGGTCTTCTGTGAATGCTAGGGTATAGCCAATAAGATACGAAGATCATTTTTGCAGTAATTTCTTACATGTTAAGGATTTTTGCCTTTTACTGATTATTACTCTTTGGAAAAGTGGTTTGGTAAGAGCTAACAAACACCAAGCCTGTTTAATGTGCACTCTATTGAGAGTATTGATGTACTCCTATTTCATTGGTGAATGAAAAAATGGATTGTCATTAATATTGTGTTGTCGTAAACTATATTCTTAAACATTCGGAAATTGGTGATTGTTATTTATTCTTAAAATTTACATAATTCTTTTGCTTCTTATATGTATTAAGTCCTAAAAGTAACATCTACTTCCACACGTGTTATTGCCAATTTCTCGGTTTCCCATTACAGTATTACCTTCACTGCATGATATGATATATATGCTGTAAAGACTTTTTACCCTTTCACTAACTAATTATGAAAATATTCTACCCTCTTCATTTTCCAACTTTTGAGATTATAAAGAGTTCCTCTGAAAGAATTTTGGAATTGAAACTAGAGACAGTGGATCGATAGATTGTTTAGTGATACAGGTGTATGGGAGACATCTGCCACGCTTTGACCTTTCTTAGTTGGAAAATCAAGCTTCATATTCTTATGGAATAGCCAAGAGTTCCTATTATTTTAGTCATGATTTTTAACCAGCTTTGATGCTCCTGAACTGTGCATATGGTGGGCATAATTTTTGCCCGCTTTATTACTGAATGATTGATCTTTTAACAATCTGCTTTCTTACTTAATTCTTGTTTAATATATACTACATGTTTCAACATGAACAAAATGCTACTTGTGTCTTTAGAATGAAAAATTTACAAAAAGACCTGGTTTTTAATGTTAATTTGGAAAATTTGCACAGAGCCGGAAAAGACCACAAAGAGAAATGAAGACCCAGTATTGTAGCAAAGAGAAGCCTAGGACCATTTGAAGGTTAAAAAGACAGAATTGTATTAGAATTTTGTCATTTTAGTTATTGCTGTCTAAATATGGGCTCTGAAATACGAATATGTGTCCTATGTGATCATTGAAAGAGTATTTTGTACATGCAATATGGTTTATTTTGCCAAATAATCTCGACTACAAGAAAATCTTACATTGAGACAAGAACACATTTTATTTAAAGAATTAACAGCAGCCTAGGTTCAATATCATTTCCTAAGTCGCTAGGAAAATAATTTATTACTCTATTTAGTAATAGCTCACCTTCTCAGCACACAACAATTAATTAAAGTATGCATCTTTACTTGTTAATCAATTTAGTTTATATGAACACATGTTCACAACGTGAACTCATTAAATCTCTTATGTTCAACTTATTTCTTAAGCATCAAATCAAAACTCCTAATTATATCACTAACAATTTTATTTTTAGGTTGACCTCAGTTCTCTTACCAACATGTCCACTATTAATTAGAGAAGAAATAGCATATTTTTATGAGATACTGAATTAGATCACTTATACTGTAAATTAGTATGAAAAACAGTTGGAAACACGGGTAACCACCTTAAGAATTGTGTTGGGCCACAAATAGTGTCACTTTAATAGGGTATGTTATTGCAGTTATTTTTGGAGTCTTATACCTAGTTGGTGCAATGATTGAATGGAGTTTTTCTTTATTTCCATCTGCGTAGTAGTCCTCCATCCTATTCTAGAATAATTTTGCTGGAGGCTTATAGTGATGTGTTACTAATATGTTTTGGTTTTATATGCATTAAGATTAACCCTGCTATACTTTCTTGTTTTAACATTATTATTCCAGTCTTTTCTTGTATGCTTGATCACAGTTGAATATTGAACTTGTTTCCAGGTCATTTACTCATTGTCTGGATCGTGTGGTGCCATGGAAACCCATAATTGTTCTGCAGTATGTTGTTCTTCCTTTGCAGAAATGGATGATATTTTTTCACGTCTTTTAAGCTTAACTTCCTGCATAACCCGTCGAGTAATTGAATTTATTGGTGAGCTCTTTGTTTCCTTTTCCCACTCAATAGTTTCATTAAGATCAACTCTTTAACTAATATTTGCTTTCGTCAAACTCTTCTCTCTCTGACCTCTTTTTTCCCTTTGAACACTATGTTCTTGCAGAAGATATCTTGTTGAGGGATCTGGTTCGATTGTTAAGAGATTCAGGCATTAATTCCTGTGGCCCACAACTTACTTTTTCAATCTTTAATGATCACAAATTTTCTTCTGTGGATTATGCATCTTCCTCAAGAGATTGTAACTCCAGCACAAGCTTACAACTTCTTGAAAGAGATGCCTCAGACATGGAGCACCAATCATTCATAAATTCAGGATTAGAAATTGTGAATAGAAATTATAATAGGGGTGTCCGCTTCATTTTTAAAGGGTAAAGCTAAAACTCTGGTGCTTTTTTTTATGCATTTCTTGCGAACTAGTGTTTTAATTTCCGGACCAATACATGGTTTAATTAATCCTGGGTCAGATTATTCTCTAATTTATAACACCCCATTGATTATCATGTTGTTTGTAGGTTGACACTCCCTATATTGTTTTTTGAGTTTGCTTGGAGGTCAGCTATGGCATCTTATCGATGTTTTTGTTATCATATGAGATGCGCGCAAGCTCACGTCCAAAGGTGAAAGGGTTATGCTTTGATTATGAAATATGCTTTTCACAAGTACAAAAGTATCCATTAACTAGTTCACGCAATATCAAACATTGTATGTGTTAGTAACATTCATCCTGGAATTTGCAGTGTTGTATCTCGAGTTCTGAAAACTTTGCATGGGTCTTCCGATGACATTGGGTGGTTGCAGAATGCTCCTGGAATGGCTCCAGTGGAGGATGGTTCAGCTAGATTCCTTGAACTGTTAGAAGGCATTAGGTACACCATCTCGATTACAGAATTAGTGAATTACTCAGTTACTTTAACACAATATGTTTATACGGTCTGTATATACAAGTTTATCGATTGTTTATTCTTTATTCGTTTTCTTTGTATGTCTCAAACTGCTCGCCCTAAAGGTTAATTGTTGAATGCTGCCAAATTTGTAATTTTTCTTCCCAGATACGTTGCGCCTTTGTATTATTATTTACATTGAGTTGCTCTAGGTCTAATCCATCACAATATATTCATTGTATAAAATGGTGTTTTCAGGCCAGTTAGAACATGATAATGTATATAGGTCACTCATCCTCAAGATCTGTATAACTTGAATTCCAAAATTTTATCACTCTTAAACTGATCGAAAATTAGAAATTTCTTATTACCATTCGCACTCTAAGCTTCCTCCTAAATTATATCATGTATGTTTTCTATCTTGTTTTAAGAAGTAGTGTCCTTGTAAATCTCGAGTTCACATATAACAATTAGATCTCATGTTTTGTTCAATAATTATTCAGGAATGGGGTGCATAAACTACCTGATTCTTTTGTTTACCTCCTTATTCCAGGTTTCCCCTATCTTGCATTCTCAATTTGAATTTAAACTAGATGGATTCATTTATTGTGATCTTATACATCACCATGTGGATGTAATGAAAAAATCAGGACTATTCAGCAATCATGGCCCCTTATACTTTGTAAGTACAAAGAGGTTTTTCTCAAAGATGGGATTGGCTTGCCATATTGCTAAAATCCATAGTGAGGTACTTCAGTTTGTTTGCATTATATGATCTGTAAAACTTAAATTTAAGTAGTTGTCCTTGCCGCAACGCTCCAACCTCCCTTTCAAAAATCAAATTATTAAAATTTCTTGTCATTCCTTTGATATATTGCTAAGGCATCCGTGGAACACAATGCTTGGGAACTTAAGCAATATATAGAGGAATTATACTGGGGGTCTGGCAAACGTGTGATGTTGCTTGGTCACAGCAAGGGTGGTGTTGATGCTGCTGCTGCTTTGTCCATTTACTCTCAAGAACTGAGAGATAAAATTGCGGGATTGGCATTAGTCCAAAGTCCGTATGGTGGAACACCTATAGCTTCTGATATTCTTCGTGAAGGCCAGGTTGCTGATAAGGAAACCCGGCGCATCATGGAGTTTCTGATTTGCAAACTGATTAAGGTAACTTTCTCTGTTTCCATTATTCCCACCTGAATATGTGTATCTTTGATGTGTTGGAGAGAATAAAAAATATGATCTGGAGATAACAATTGTCAATTGGAGCTTAAGGAGTAGTATATTATATGAACCAAGTTTACTTCAAGATTTTTGCAGGGGCTGTTTGGTTTGTTACAAGAAATGGGAATAGTAATGGTATGATAGTAGTGAGAAATGGGAAAGTATATGATTTTTATAAATTATAATAGGCCATTTGAATGGTTTAGTTTAGTTTGCGAAACTTTATTAGGAAAGGAATCAGTTTTAATGGAACGGTACTGATCTTTAGTTACTTGGAATAGTAGAGTTCCATCATTAAGCCGTATGATGTGCTCGCTTTGTTTTTTGAGCTACTCTGTGAATCGAAAGCACTAAGATCTTAGTTTCTAATTCTGAAAAGAGAAGTATTTGCATCAGAGAATGTCTAGTACTTTTAAAATTCCAGGTATAACAATATAACATACCATTGCATATATGTTCTTTGCTATATTCTTGTCCTTGCGACTTTGTTTTATTCTACTTTAATTTAGTGATGCTGTTTCCTGTATGCCTTTTAACAGGGTGACATAAGATCACTCGAGGATCTCACGTACGACAAACGGAAAGAATTCATCCGCAACCACAAACTTCCTGATAATATACCTCTCATCTCCTTCCACTCCGAGGCAAGTGTAGCACCAGGAGTCATTGCCACTATGTCACACATTGCGCATGCGGAACTTCCTTGGTTACCTCAAATGTTAAGCGAGGAGGATAGAGAAGATGTGGTTGTCGCAGCGCGGAAGGTGCCTGTTATAGTCCCCGTCTCTGCTGCTATGGCTCTCACTGCGCTCCACCTCCAACTAAGGTACGGGGAGAAGAGCGACGGCCTTGTGACATGCCGTGATGCTGAAGTTCCGGGTTCTGTTGTCGTGAAGCCCGGTAGGAAACTCGATCATTCGTGGATGGTGTACTCTTCTTGGAAGAAAGAGCCCGGCGAGCCCGATGCCTGTGAAATGTGTGAAGCTTTATTCACCATGCTCGATGAGCTTGGGAGAAAAGCTTTGTAGGGTTGTTATCTTGCAACCTAATGAATCACAAGGAATAACTATACTTGTCTACTTAATCTACTGACTACTTAGTTCAAGAATCAATTGTTGTGTCTGTTGTCTATTTTATGTATGCTGATATAGTCTAATTACCTTATATGTAAGGAGATTTTTAAATACGATAGATTGGTGGGATCAAATCGCTAATTTTCTTGCAAATCATTTTGGTCCTGATAAAGATGCTGTTTTATTTTAATGTTTTTACTTGATCCTTGCTACTCTATAATATAGATTTAGTTTTTATGTTACATTTTGTTTTGTTACACCCTCCTATTCCCTTTGCGAACCTTTTGATGAATTATATGTAGGTGAGAGATAAAATCTATACTCGAAAATATTAATTCAAAGAGAAGAGCTTGAGATTTTCATATCACACGTGTCACTTATTTAATTAATGCTAGGTGCAGTGTAACAACCTTTTTTAAGATGCATAACATATATTCTTCTCAAGTTTCACATTTTTTTACATCTATTCATAATATATTTATCACTTAAAAAAATGAAAAACCATATCAATTCTCAACCTCTATTACATTTTAATTTTAAATTTATTAATATTACCAAACACACATAATATATATAATCAAACAAGACAATATTACCCTCTAAAAATCTATAAAAATTAGTAAAAAAAAAGTTAAACTACGGTGCATCTAAACGATCTTATTCGCTAGATTATTTTTAATTTAATCTCAACTTTTAAATAAATTAATATAGTTAATATTTTTTACAAAATTATAAATATTGTGGGTGCACCCAAAATCATCCTTAAAAAAAAAATATTTCTTAAAACCCATACAATACCGATATAATGTGGGATTGAGGAATAATAAAGGCAAAAATTCCTGTGCATCCAGAGCACGAACTATATTCCGTGCGCCTTTAGAATTTTGTGTTAAATTGTATACTCTTTAGTATAAAAATGTGTACACTTTATTTTATAAAAAAAATTAATGAAAAGTGGATACCCTTTAAAACAAAATAGTGTACCTTTTATTAATTAAAATGTATACCCTTTAGACCAAAGCAATGTACCCTTACCTATAATACTAAATTTCTAAAAATCGCACGGAATGTGTTCCCGTGTGCTGGACGCAAGCAAGCCTCACTCATAACTAAATTTTTTTTTTCTCTTTTTAAGAGCATGAAGCCGTGTAATATTCTTTTTTTTATTGTAATATTTGTGATATTCCCTATTAGTATAGCTTTTGTGTTACTTTCTAATTATATTATTCCCTACTCCATTTTTAGGAGTATTAAACATTTGCCAATTGTTGGGAAAAAAAAAGTGGTTTAATTTGCAAATTTTCCCATAAAAATTCCAACGGCTACTTCTGGGCGCGGCGCGAAATTACAGTCGATACGACGATCTCAAAGGTGGTTTGTTTCAACAGGGAACCAGAATATATGATCCTCTTCATTCTCCCCAATTCAAATCAACAGTTTAGGGTTTTGAATTAACAATGGATTGGAGACTTCTATCTGATTGGTACTCTCCCACTCGTCTCCACGATGCTCCCGTCGTCTATGATTTTCCGGTATGGTTTCCGAAAGAATTTCATCATTCTCTTCGACAATATCTTGTGTGATTTCGACAATTTCTTGTATTTTATTTTTTATTTTTTAATTATATTAGGGGGATAGGTTTATTCCGAATCGGAGTTTGATGGATATTGATCAAGCCCGGGGTGAATTGACGAACAGGGCAACCGGAGGACTCTGCAAGTCCAAGTTCAAAGTTAGTTCTCTTTTATCCTTTTTGATTCTTTTGTTTCTTTTATTGATGATTTAGGGTTAAGTTGTTCTTGAATTAAATTTTGAGAAAAATTTGACATTCTTCGAAAATTTCTTGCTGCAACTCAAAGAGATATTCGGAATTATGCGTCATTTATGGCTTTCTGTTCTCACTTCTAATGATGAAGAAGAGTTCTGGAAAATTTAAAAACGTCACTAAATTTATTAGAGTTGTGAAATGGTTCTATTGATTGTTAGGTTAGTGATCTTATTTCATTTCATCAGTCTGAATATAGGTTGAATTTGCAAAAACTGACCCTCCGTGCTGAAGGAAGGCCATTTCAAATGCTGGTTTTCAGGGGTAGCCCCAAATCAAGAAGAAAAATCAGTCCTCAGATAGAGGAGATGCGACGTAGCGATGAGAAGAGTCCTACATATAGACCATTGCGAGAGTTTCCTAACCGTGAATCACGTGTTCTGGATGCACCTAATATCAAGTGCGATTACTATCTTAACATTATGGATTGGGGAAAAACGAATGTTCTAGCAGTTGGGTTGGGTGCAGCAGTGTACTTGTGGAATTCGGAGAATCATAAAGTTGAGTTGTTATGTGAAGTGTTTGAGAATGATTATCCTGCTAGTGTATCTTGGTCTGAAGATGGGAAAACAATAGCAACAGGATACGCTGGCTCTAGCATACGTCTCTTTGATGCCGAGTCTCTCAAGCCTGTAAGGGAACCTTTCATTGATCAACCAATTATTTATACAAACTGTGATGAATGTTGATGTGTATATTTAATGATCACTGTTTATTGCATGCGTTTTAAACAGATCAGATGGCTTTACCGTCATCAGGGAAGGGTGGAATCTATTGCATGGAACGGTCAGCTGTTAACATCTGGAAGCTCTGATAGAACCATCATTAATCATGACGGTAATCAAGCTTGATGATCACATTAGTTTAGATTGAATTTAATCACTGACGAAGCTGATGTAATAAACCTCTCATGTTTGCTTCAGTAAGAGCAAAGAATAGTCTAGTATGCAACATTAAAGTGCACAAGCGTGAAGTTTGTGGTTTGAAATGGTCAAGCACAGGGATGAAATTAGCAAGTGGCGGAAATGACAATCTACTCTTTCTATGGGATGCGCGAAAAATGAGCTCAGATCATCACCTGTTCCGATTCAATCAACATCGCGCAGCAGTGAAGGCGCTGGCATGGTGCCCCACTGATTACAATGTGTTGGCCTCCGGAGGTGGCACATCCGATGGATCTATCAAGTTATGGAACATTCAGAAAGGAACCTGCACTAGTAGCACTGAAACTAAAGCACAGGTGAGCTACTTGTTACATATATAACATTTAGTCAATCAAGGTTGATCCATTGTATCTTAATCACAGTGATTACAAGCATCGTAATTTTGACAGATAACAGGGCTGCAATGGAACAGGCATCATAAAGAACTATTGAGTGGCCATGGCTTTGGCACTGAAACTGAATGTAATAGCAGGATGTGTATGTGGAGTTACCCTTCCATGTCCAAATTAGGAGAATCTGAAAATTTGGGATCTAGAATTCTACATCTAACACAGGTATATGATCTATGATGTCTTCTGCAGCTTTTAGTTTGGAACCAACTACAATTGACTCTATTTTCGTACTATATAGATAGTATACTGATGGGATTTTGTTGTTGACAGAGCCCCAATGGCACAACAGTGGTCTCAGCTGGAGAGGATGCACGACTTCGTTTTTGGGAAGTGTTTGGTCCCTCGACGGATGACAGTTCAAAAGTGTCATATTTGGAAGGTCCTTTATCTCTTAATACGTCACCTATTAGGTGAAAAAATAGGTGGCCATCTTTTTAGAAGGTTTCTGGTGCACAGTTTGTTCATTAGTCTTTCACTCTTATGAAGTATAATTTTTGGATGAGCAATAGTATTAAATGAAGATTGAATGTATAAGTTTTGTCCTCATGAATTATTACACAAACTGTTCTTGAAGCTGACATGTTATTCTATTCAACTGGAGATTAAACAACAAATGAAATATTCTACACCAGAAAGAAAATCAAAAGCTTCAAGGCATTATCATTTATCGTCATAATCGACGCGTCAAAAGCATCAAACTTGCGAGGGTAATGAAATTTATTCAAGAAACCCTTCCCATAGCAGAGATCACCATATATAGTTTTAAAAAGAGCTTCCGCTAATGGGTACAAAAAGATTCAACTCAAAACACAAATGATGGGTGGACAAGAAACTACAAGCTGTTTTCAATTGCCCCTGTAGTAATGTTAGCCTGTAAGAGCAGCATTGAGAGCACTGTGGACCTCTACCCCGATTTGTGCTTCAGCTTTCTCCACATCGGTCGATGCTGTGTTTTGCTTTTGTTGAAACTCAGCGAGGCCCTTCTGAACCAAACTCGGGTCTATACGGTCCACTGGAATTACCTCAACAGCAATTATATCTGCAATTGAGTTTGCATGAACAAAAGCAAAGCCACCGCTAAGAAAATATTTGGTCACGTCATTGCCTTCATGAACTGATAAAACCCCAGGTTTTAGCTCCGCAATTGAAGCTACATGTCCAGGTAAAACACCCATCTGTCCTGTAGATGCTGGGATTATGACCATATCAACCTGAAAATGAAACAGACGTACACCAATCAGTATTTGATTTCAAGAACTAAAGTCTAGCGAAAATGGCACTATATAGGTGTATCTGAAAACTTAAGCCTCCTGAACAAGGAAATGCTTTTAAAAGCTTTGCTATTGTTCGCATTATCATAAAGAATAAGTTTTGGATAAGTGTATCGAAAAGGAATTAGAAAAGGAAGAGAAAAGTGATCCTTATGTAATATTAATGTATTCAATAAATCAACCAAAATTTTAAAGAAGCAATATTCAGCACATCCAAAGTATATTAAATACCAAAATGGGAAAGGAATTTAATTGGTTCTCCTGAATATTGGACCGATATCCCAAAGCTTGTAAATGCACTGTTCCACACTATTCTGGAGGGAATGATTATCATTCCTTGGTTAAAAAAAAGTCATCTCGTCTTTAGTGAACCAATCACTCTTAACCAACATTGACAGGCATTCCTCATCATTAACCATACAACCTAATTATATAATGAACATACCAATTACTTTCATCTCTAGTGACATTCCATATCACAAACCTAGCGCCGGCGGACCCGCTGAGTAATCAACTTAACCGGAAATAAAAATAATAATTTCTGAACTATGTAATAGTCGATAATTTTGAAGTACCAAAGTAGAAGTAGGAACTAAAAAGAATTCAACAAAAATAAATTGTACAGATGATCAAACTATTTGTTAAATCTATGAGAATATTCTGATTACAATAATTACAATTGACAATAATTTTGTCAGAAAAGATACTGGTACATCCTAAGCTGATTAAGAATAACAAAAACCATGGAGTCTAAAACTAAGCGCATTCTTGGGAAAACATGAATTCCTCGTAATGAGATTATTCCTTTTACTTTACGTATTAAATACACCATCAACATCAATTAATAAAGGCATTCTTATATTCCAATTATTTCTTGTGTTTATTTAAAGGTTTAAAGTAAGTAACAATCCTTTAAAATATAGGATAAATTGTGATAATGTGAAGATCCAAATTCTCTACCAGAAACAAGACTGTCTCTTAATTCAAACAACTATGAAATCATTGACTCCACCAGTTCTACTAACAAGACATGAAACAACAACATCCACATATATCCCTCGATTTACAAAACTTTTCTCTATTAATTCCACTTTGTCAGATCAGAAAAACACACATTTGTACCACTCAACATTCCCAAGGTATCTTCTTTACTATCAAATGAATATCTTCATACCTTAGCATCTAGTCTATAAATGCATTAAAATTTCTGCTTGCACATTCTAAAAGATTTGAGACAATTGTCCATTTCATAATTAGAGCTTTGGGGAAATAAAGTATTGAGGTTATGGTTGGATTCCCAACAAGTTGGCATATTTGAAATTAAGAACGATTTTAAAACAAAAATTTTAGAAAAAGAATATTAACTCAGCACAAAATCACACAAAACACAAGAAATCCACATGTTCAAAAAAAAAAAAAAAAAAAAAAAAAAGAAAGAAGCTTTAAGCAACAGTGTTGAAAAGGATGAAATAGAGCTAACTGAATTCGTCTAGCCAGAGCAGTAAAGAAGATAGACTCCACCAGTAGGAAATATGGAGTGATAGTGAGAGCAGAAGTGCAGAACGGCGCCTATTGCTTCTTAAAACTAGGGTTGAAATAGGGATGGAGAATCATGTATTGGATTTAACTCAAAATAACAGACAAATGGTCTAAACCTGAGAGATAAAAAATAAAGCGGAAGAGATTGAGGAGATTTTTTAAACCAAGTGAACAGTAGTTTTTTAAAAATAATCACAGGCTTGAATGATTAACCCTCCAAATTTTAGACTGAAAGTAAACATGAATTTTGGAAGGATAACCACACTAAACCTGGGTTACCAACCAAAGCAAACGTATCCTAGGGAATTACAGCAGTACAATAATACCAAAAAAAGTGGTTTACGAACTTAGAAACGACAACTCAACTCTAATTCATTTTAACACATTGTCAACCCATAAAAATCTTAAATGTCAGGTGACAGCATCCTAGTACTTTGGATATCAGTCTGAAAGTAGAGGTCAATAATTTTCCTAATAAATCAATGATGCTTGTGTTTTAATGATCAAGCCAAACAACCTTCAGTTCATCCTCTTGAGCAGCTTATCAAGCCATGTAGACTGCTTAACGAGGATTTATTAAGTCTCTACGTTAAGTGGAATGTCAACAATTTCACATACCTACATTTTCACCAACAGCTAACTTCCTTAGCCCTAGCTATAGATTTTATTTGAAGTCCAGAACTTAGAAATACTGTTCAAGGAGTTGTAGTTTAATGTGGAAAAAGAATATAAGTTCAAAAAGGAAAATACAGTGGAGAACATACATGCCTGAGTTATGAAATTATATGGTCAAAAGTATTCAAGCTGGTTGAATTATAATATGATTTTCATGGAAGCAAATAAAGAGAAGAACAGAGCTAAGAATACAGAACATCGAGTATTATTCATTCAAAATTAAATCAATGTGGAACCCTAAAGTGGAACGCAGAAGGCCCAACCTGTGTCACAATAAAAATAGTCATTGCTTCCTCAGTCAATCATACTTAAGTACATGTATGCAGGAATGTGAATTAAGAAAAGTTAATTTTAGATGTATAATGTAAAATAAATAAGGGATACATAGGGTTATTTAATTTAATAAGAAAAAGTGATAAAGTTGTTTGGTTTTGATTAATACGGGTAAAAAATAGGTGACATTTTTGTAATTTATGGTGTTGTGAGGATTTTAGAGGTGGTGTTTCTATTTTAGTATTATAAAAAACGTGCATAAATAGTGGGACAAACGGAAACAATAAGTGCGGATAAATAAGAGGGGTGGAGGTAGTATCATCGTTGTTAGAGGTGCGTCTCTGAGGAGGCTCAAGCTCAAGCACCCCTTTTTTTCTGATTTCATGTCATGAGTTGTTCAAGAGGAAGGCGTCTCCCCACACCCTTTTCTATATCCTAAGGCACACCGCTTGTATACGTGTGTATATTGCTTATTATTTTGGGTATTTTAAGAGTTGTTAAAAGCTTTTTTAATTTATTAAGTTAAAAAAAAAAAGACGGTGGCTTTATTTAAATTACAGTTAGCGTCTCATAAACCAGGCATAAGCTAAATCTGGAATAAAATCAGTCACTCACTCCAGCTTAGATGATAACAATCATGATGATCAGTGATAAGTTTGCTAATCATTTGAAACTTGATAACTTTTTGAAGCTTGAAAACTTCGTACTATTATTATTATGTGATTCTTCACTTTATTTGGTTGTGTAATTATGCGTTAAGTAGGTGTACTTGTGTATAAAATACACACAAGTACGGAGGAACACAAGTGCTCGACTCCAAGGACTCCAACCTGGTCTTTTGCCCTCTTACGCCTCTAAAAACTATGACTATTATGCAAACACACATCTACCATTTCTACATTCTAGTGTATCAAAGATAATGCTTAAGCATTAAAAGATATAACCACAGAAGATCAAGAATCCAGAATAAAAAAATCAAGCCTCTTTTAGCCCTATGAAAACCTGCATACAATTGGCAACGGTGTACAAAGTGATCCAAAATACTCCTTACAAATAATGAGGCTACGAAATTCAGCTATTCATACAACAACAAATTCACTTCAGAACCAATGTTCAGAAACCCATCAGGAAAAACCGATCGAGGATGTCTGTTAGGAAATTTTCTTATTTTACCCTTTTGAAAAAGCAGCGAACAAACATATATGCTTAATGTACGGAAGTACCTCTTTGCCGGATAAAATGGAATCGTAAGGCAGAACTAAATTGACGGTGAGTTTCGAGGGGATTGTGGATGGAACCGCCGGACGAGGAGTCATGTAGGCCGACGGCGTTTTGGGTGGATCCATATTTGGGGCCACTTTCTTCCATGAGTCAATGAACTTGGAGTCTCCGGCTGTCTCCGCAGGGAGATCGGAGGAAAATTGCCGGCACCACTTCACGGAGGTGGCAGAAGCTCGGCTCCAGAAGAATCGTGAACCCTGTCGCAGCATTTTGAGGAGCTAATCGCGTTTCTGCGTGTACGTGTGCGTGAGAGAGAGAGAGAGAGAGCATTTTAAATGAAACGAGGAAGAGAAGAATGGTGAGATTTCCGATCGAAACCTAGAATGGGTAAATGGGCCTCATGAAATATGGGCCGGATTCGTTAAGGATTGATGGGCCTTAATAAAGATGTATGGGCTGGATGTTTTAGCCACATGGGCCAAATTTCTAAAATGAAGCCTATAAAAAAATGGATCATTGCGACCAATAGTAATCGGACTGTTTTCTGTAAGATCTAATCTTAAAGTGTCACTCTCTTTACATGATAATTGCTACCTAGATTTTTTTTTTTCAACTAATAAAAAGTCATTTTATTCAATAAAAATGAGTGAGATAAAAGAATTATGGTACACTCCAAATATAATACAATTAGATTAGGAAAGAATTTCAATGTGACAGTATCTAAAACACATTTACTTAGACTTTCTCACTTTTCTTTAGACAACTCCTGGAAATTTTTAATAGTTCTAGATGAATTTATTAGTTAAAATAATCGGTTTAACTAATTTTAGGTTTACATTAATACTCCCTTTCTCAGATTTATATATTTGATCATTTCATTTAAAGATTTATATTTTTCTTTTTTATAAATGTAAGTTTCAAAAAAAAAAATAACCTACAATTTTTATAATATTATACCATTTCGAATAATTTTAAGGTGTACTCGGTGCACCCTAGAATTGATCTGGTTCATGTGAAAAACATCATTGGTATTTTGAATTTTACTTAACATGAAATATTCTAAAATATTTCAAAATACAAAAAAATGAATATCAATTTATGCCTTATAATTTAAGTTTTACAAAAATATTGTGAAATATTATTAGTTATTGTAAAAAAAAAAGTCATTCATTCGTACTATATTATTCTTTCCGTTACAATAAATATGGGGTTTTAAAAAAAATATTTTTTTACCAATTTTATTAATTTTTGGGGATAATGTTTAAGTAATAAATAATCCCTCTGTTCCATTTCAATATTTTATTTTTTTCACGTTGATTAAAAAATATACTATTATTTTATTATGTAGGGGATTAAAAAATATACTCTATCCGGCCCAACTTAAACTATACACTTTTCATTTTCCTCACTCCAGTATAAAACTTCTCCACAAAGAAAAAAAAATCACATCAATTCCCACCTAATATACATAATATATTTTATAATTTATTTATTGCCTAAAAATACTATATTACTCTCGAAAAACAAAAAAAAAATCTTTAACTTCGTACAATAAGGGTAAAAAATACGGAGGGAAACTATATTTAATGTAAAATTAGTAGATGTATTAGTATTATGTGTGGGTCCCATAAAAATATATTAATTGTTTTGTGTGTGTCTCATTTACTGAAAATGAAAATTTAAAAATTAAAATGAGACACTCAAATTGAAAATATATATAAAAATTATAATGTGATGGAGAGAATAAATTATAAAATATACGTATATTAGGTGCTAATAATAAAAAAAGTAAATTATGAAATATAACTTGAGAGCAATATTATTGGTTTTTCACCATGTATTATATTTTATCACAATAGTCGATTTATATGAAAGTCATAAAATTGGTTAAGTGGTTCCCTAATTAAGTATCCAATTTTCTCATAAAAAATGTTAATATTAATAAACATAAAGTATAATTTTTTCTATTTCTTGTGGTTAAAATATGAATAATATTAATGTTTAATTAAAAAAAATTAAGTTTTTTTTTTTCAAAGATATTAGAGTTCTAAATTTAAAAAATGTGGAATTTTGAGTCAGCGAGAACATGCAAATTTTAGCCAAAAAGAAATCAATAGAATTTTGGTTCTTATTACTACCATTTAATTCTCCCCAGGATCCATCTCATTTTTTATGGGGTTATTTTTATTTCTTGTAATAACTGATTCATCCTCCACGTTGTATTGTACGTTTTTTTTTTTTTTAAGAATAATCACGTCTGTTTATAATAACTTACAACATTTTTTATTTTTGATATATTTTTACAAAAATCAAATCCAAGTAATTATTATCAGTTAGTTTATTTTCTCGGACATCACAAACCGTTAGCATATCTCATTTAAACTTAGGGATATCGAAGCGACGTAGTTTTAGACAATGGATCATCGTCTCCGCTCTCCGAACAGTGGTCTCCGTTCAGTGCCACCGTTTCACTGTCTTTATATCAACTCTCTCCATCCCATCCCATGTCGCTACCCATCTGCAACAATCCTCGTTTCTTTTCCCTCTTACGTGTCAATTCACGATGCATACCGGAGGATCAATCCCCAATAAGTCCGACACTGGGAAAAGAAAGATTACTGCAGAATCATCATCACTAAATCATGTGTATGCCCAACCCTTTGCTCCCCCCACCCTCCCTCCCAACGCCCATTTCTCACAAGTGCAGAGGATACTCAACAATGCTGCTCCAACGAGGCCCTTCTCCTACATGTCCCTCTTAACGGCACCGGACGACGACGAAAACGACGTCGTACCACCCTCTAGAAACATTAATGATCAGCAGCAACAACAACAAATTGATCATATAATCTCCCTTCACGTAATTACCATTCCAAACTCTACTCTAATTACTCTAATCATCAATCATTTATCTAACAATTTTGTTTCATGTAGACTGAAAAGCTGAAGCAGGCATTGGAGAAGCACTTCCAGGAGGTAAACCATGGGGCGGAAGAGCGACTGAAGGAACTAACTGCGCGAAACGCTGAACTGGAGAGGATGGTGGAGCATTACAAGGGTGAGGCAGAGAGGATGCTGATCAGGGTGAGGACTCTGGAGAGGGCAACAAGGGGGCTCACAGAGCGACTAGACGAGGCGAATGCAGCTCGTTTCTATGCTGATGCAGCGCAGGAGGAGGCACAGTCGTCGTTCGCAGACCCGAACAGGGTGACTCCCATAACGCTGGAATGCAAGGTGTGTGAGAGGAAGATGGCTACCGTGATGCTGTGGCCGTGCCGCCATGTCTGTGTGTGCACACACTGTGATGCTACCACCAATTACTGCCCTGTTTGCAGATTGGTGAAGACTAACAGTGTTGAAGTCCACCTTCCCCTCAACTAGAAACACCCCCTTTTACTTTTACTATCAATGTAATAAGTGTAATATGCACAACACACATATTCTGAACTCAAAACATCATTTTTATACTTAAATCAGTTGTAATAGTAAACAGCATCAAAATTTTGATATTGATTGAATTTTCCTTACAAAGAGATGTTGATTACGCCCAAACTCTGAGTCTAGGTTGTAAATCAGCTACTTTAATCTCATCTATTTTAGCAGCAACAATGAAGTCATTGATGCTCAATCCTCCTGCATAACCATCAAATAATTTATACAACACACATACAAATCAATAAACATAAACATAGTACTAAAGCAGATATGAATTCTAATTACCAATAGATGAAGTCCGGAGTTGGGCTCTGACTTGATTAGGTGCCTCAAATTGTAACTCCGGAATGTGCCCAGTTGATTCTATCTTATTTTTAATCCTGTTTATCAATGCTTCGCCACATTCTTCATTCCTAACTTTCCACAATCCTTCAAGCTTTCCATCCACAATTTTCCATCCAACAACCTAATTTTGCAATCAAACACATTAGTTAATTCGATTATTGAGTAAATAGGAGAGAGAGAACAAAAAAAAAAAAAAAAAAAACCTAAACCTTGAACATCAAGTTTTTGATTTCTTCTTCGGGGAGAGGTTGAAGCTGAGAAAGGGGAAAGCATTCGAGCTGTGCTAGTGAGAGGACGTTAGCATTGGGAATCAAAATCTTGTGCTCTGTGCTAACATTTCCGAGTACTTTTTCACCAAATTTGCTCTCGATTTCAGCAGGAAAAGGGTCCCTAGCTCCAAAATCGCCCAACAAATCGATGGGGCCACCGGATGCTCGGATTACCAGTGGGGTGGATCTGGTTGCGATGGGAGGGAGGGTGGCATGACGGTTTCGAATCGGAGTTTTAGAGAGAGAAAGGAGAGGAGAGAAGGTTAAGTGTGGTGTAGAGGAGGCCATGAGTGAAGGCTGTGTTGTTCTGTGGTAGTGATAGGATTTTCTCTGTATTTATTACTACGTACTCCCTCCTTCCCATATTTGTCTTCACAGTTACTGTAGACACAAAGTTTAAAAAAAACAGGTATTATGATATTTTTAAGTAATAAATAAATTATAAAGTATGTTATGTGTGTTAGGTGAGAGTGATATTTTTAAAATTAAGGTAATTTTTGAGGTTGTTAGTTAATGTGAAGTTTCATTTTTTGAGTGATGAAAATAACTGTGGGACGGACAAAAACAAAAAGTGTGAAGATAAATGTGGGACGGAGGGAGTATATAAGAGGCCAAGGGGACCATAAGGTAATTACTCAATATATGGCTTGGCCGTGGCTGATAAATGATAGTAGTGGTTTGAAATGCCGGTTATATCACAACTGTATATATTGATCAATTAATAACAATAATTAATTTAGGTTAACGCCAATTATATGATTGTATTGCTTTACTTCTAATATCATATTCGTAAATTTCGAAGAATATATTTATCTAATCTAATCTAAAATAATATAATAGTAAAATAAAAAAGTTAAAATTGAGCAAATTTTTAATTTACACCCTTGAATTTGATTATTATACTCCCTCCGTCCCGGAGAAATTGACACATTTTTTTTGGGCACGGAGATTAAGAAGTATAATAAATTAATGTAAAGTGAAGTGAGAAAAATAATATTTAATGTGTAGTAGGTAGTTGTATTAGTGGTGAGTGTGATGTTTGTGTGGACCCATGTAAATAAATAAATAGTTTTTGTGTGGGTCCCATATTCTTAAAAAGGAAATATGTCAATTTCTGTGGGACAACCCAAAAAGGAAAGTGTGTCAATATCTTTGGGACGGAGGGAGTAAATCATTTTGAATATCATGCATTCATCACATTATTGAATCTCATCAATTCATTACAATTATAAGATTAGATCTTGGCCATTGATTTGATACCTTATTTAAAATATACCTTATTTAATTTTTGTGATAATGATACTATTTAATTAATTTTAATTTTAAGATTTTAAATTTCCCTCTTATTTATTTCAGCAAAATTTAATTTATTATTTATGGTACTAACAATTAAGTTTATAGTACTATGATTTATTTTTATAATAATTATAATGTATTTTTTGAAACTATAATGTAGTTTTAACAATTAATTCATTATTAAATTATTTTCTTCTTTATTAATAATTTTGAATTAATATTATTGATCCTAACATCTTAATAATTTTAAATGGGTATGTGTAATCAATGAATGTTGATAAATGGGTTTGGAATGGTATTAAATTATTTTCTTCACTATTAATAATTTTAAATTAATATTATTAGTCCTAACATCTTAATAATTTTAAATGGATATATATGTGTAATCAACGGGTATTGATAAACAGGTTTAGAACGAAATTAAATTATTTTATATTTTTTTAATGAAACATGTACGAATATGAGTTGTTGAGTATTGATAAACGGGTTTGTGACGAGTATGAATATCATAATATATTCTTTTAATGAAATGATTTAAAAATATTAATTTTTAAATGATATTTATTTATACATGAGCACGAGTATTATGAAATAAGCAAGTATCTTACATAATTAATAAACATAATTATTTATTATGTTCAAAAAATATAATAATTTTATAAAAACACTAAATATTATCACTGCTTAATGGTAAGAGTCTATAGCATGTATCTTGATTATTAAATTATTAATAATTAATATTATTAATCCTAACATCTTAATAATTTTAAATGTTATATGTAATCAATGTGTATTGATAAACGGGTTTGAAATTATTTATTTATACATGAGTACGAGTATTACGAAATAAGCAAGTATCTTACATAATTAATAAACATCATTATTTATTACGTTCAAAAAAATATAATTATTTTATAAAAACGCTCAATATTTACCATTACTTTCTTTCAGTTATATATTGAAAATAAATTTTTCTTAATATTTTTACTGCTAAAAATGAATATATTAACATGAATTGAGGGATTGTATTACATAAAATTTTCAATTATGATAAATTCTATGCGAAAATATACTTATATTTTATAAAATGTAGAGATATAATGATTTATCTAAAAGACAAAAGCTCCTGCGCCCCCGAGGACACGGTATGTGTCTCATGTGAACACAACCCTTCCCATCCCTATTCTATTTAAATCAAGTGTCTTTAAAATTTAGTATTATAGATAAGGGTATATTATTTTGTTCTAAAGAGTATACACTTTAATTAATAAAGGGACACTATTTTGTTCTAAAGGATATACACATTTCATAAATATTTTTTATTTTTCTTCAGAAAATAAAGGGTACACATCTTCATACTAAATGATAATTTAGTATTATAGATAAGGTATATTATTTTGTTCTAAAGGGTATACACTTTAATTAATAAAGTGACACTATTTTGTTCTAAAGGGTATACACTTTTCATAAATATTTTTTATCTTTCTTCAGAAAATAAAGGGTACACATCTTTATACTAAAGGGTATACAATTTAACACAAAATTCTAAAGGCACACGGAGTGTGCTTCCGTGAGCCCAGGCGCACACAAGTTTTTGCTTAAACCTATGCATTGCTAGGGTGTTTAAATTGTAAAGAGGCACGGAAATTGCAAAGGGGCACGGATTTAAATTCATGTGCCCGGACGCACAAGAGACCCACTCTATGTAAAATGCATGATTTAAGCTTCTCCTTATATGGTTTAAATTTAAATAATATCAGAACATTTTAGTGTGTCGTGCAACACAGGTTCAAAAGCTAGTTGTATTTAAAATGCATAATTTATTTGCTTCAAGTTCATCAAACAATGGCAAAGTTTAAGATTATAATTATTTCGATAGATTGGTTTTAAAGTTAAAATGAAACCTTTCCATTTATTTTTTATTTTGATTTTGTACTAATAAACTGATCGGAACTCCTTTCAAATGTGTTTGGAGTAAATGATATAAACACACACACTGTTTGAAAATTCCTAATCTTGCTGCTACTATTGTATGTCAACTTAAGCTCATCCCTTGCGACGTCGTATCGGTTAGGTGGATTCATGGTGTCTCAAACTCCCAGAAGAAAAGCAAGTCGAGTTAGGGTGGACCAAAAAGAGACAACGTGTTCGACAAAATGCTTAGCAGAATCCTGATGAAGAATTGGGGTTTAGGGAAGTGTCCAAACGAGCAAGAGGTTGGTGCAAACTCTCTTATGACATGAAGAAGGTATTTTTGTCTTCTGTTGTATTTTTCCATTAATGAAGATGAATTATTGCATATCTCAACTAACTCTGGTAAATGTTTGATTATAATAGCAGTAGCAGTACGAGGAAATGTGACTGAAGGATAATGCGAGTCAATGTGTGTTGCTAAGGAGAGACGATGAGCAACGAACAACCTCAGATTTAATGGGTCAAGGTTATCAGTTTTGTACAAGCTAAGTAAACAGTATAATCTTTAATTTATAATAATCACAACTCTTTGTTCAATAAGTATCTATGTTACAGCGCGCCACAAGAATTATACATGTCAATTCCAAGCAAGAAAAACAATACAAAATAAGGAAATAAAAAGATTGAAAAAAAATCCTCACTGAAAGGTAATACCTGAAAACTGCCAATGAATAAAGAAAATTGAAAAGGATTGGTTGGTGCTTTCTTTATTTACTTGTTGCAATTAGGTGTAGCTCCGTCAATCACAGTGAAAATGGCTTTGTGTAGACATCGAACGGTTCGTTTGCGCTGAGCTGTGGTTCCTGCGATTAAGATAAACAAAAGGGCTTCATCGGTCATTTTTTCAAATAACATCCGGATTTAGATGGTAACCTCCCAATATGTTGGATACATCATACTTGTTAGATAAAGTAGGCAATGGTTGAATCACGAATTGGATGGTTTGTTAATCATGTTTACTTTTATAATCTTGTGAAGCTGAGGTTAACATAGTGTGAAACTTACCTGTGTCAGTCCAACACCAGCACTTCCCCCTGTCAAAAGCATTGTGATAAGTGTCGTCACAACACCTCCTCCCGCTCCCCCTCCTAGTTCATCGTCAGTCTTGCGGATAGTGGACCTCATTGCATTTAAAATGCTCCCATATGTCATTCCCTGACCTTTTTCTATAGCCTGTATGAACGCGAAGGTCATTGCGCCAGTTGAAGTCACCTTAGATAGAGCCTGTTGAGTTTTTCCTTTCCTGTCAATTTGCTGCCTAATTTATGTCAATTGAGATGTCAACAGAGTCACAAAACTTACAGATGTATCAGCAGAGGTTTGATCATCATCACATCCACTGAAGGATATGGCCTCTCCCCCTCTTGTGCCTTTCCATGTGCCTGTTCGTGGACGATGGTCCTCCCATGTATACCTCCCGGTTCTGCATCAACACACAAACAATGAGAAACTGAGACTGGTAGAGTATATTTAACCAAAAGAGGTGGCTATGTTGTCCACCAAACACTACTTATAGACAGAGATGGAGGGAGGGACCTGTCCATTCTACAAAGAAAAGGCAAATCAAGCATGGTGCCACTGTGACATGCGTCTATTATCGCGTGAAGCTTGACACCAGGGGTAAGAGGGTTGACAAGTGTCGCGTTAATTTCATTGTCCACTATCATTCCCTGCGTCTCAAAGTCCACAGGGCAAAGTGTTTCGTCAAACCCATCAATCTCGTCTCCGGTGTAGTTCCTTTGCTGTGACCCGTGTCCGGAGAAATGAAACACCAGCGAGTCCCCTGACTGACAGCCTTGTACAAGCCAAAACATCGCCATCCTGATGTTGTGCTTTGTTGGAATTTTGTATGGATCAGTTTCCTCTTCTGAAAATATACTTACACAGAAGTATTTAGATTAGAATGGAACAGTGTCAAGTGAAAACTCATTTCATTATACATTTGTTTTTAACTCTTGATGTTATATCAATGCCTACAGTTGTAAGATCCCTTTAAACTGCAAATTTTCAATTTTTTTGTCAAAAGTTCAATCATTTCAGCATATACACTGCTTGTGGTTTGATTATTGTCAAAACTCTTATTCAAATGAAATAGAGATGAGCATAATATCAAAAAAAAAAGAGATCCATTCCAGTTTCTTCTGAATATTAACCATCTTTTTCTCCTTTCTTTTTCAGTAATCAGATTTTATGACAGCAGAGTAGAGGATTTTCCCCATTAAAGGTAAGATGCTATATGCCAACCACTGTTTGACAAGTGTTGTACTTCATTGCGCAATTAATATTGAATATGCATCCTTCTAACACAATGCTTCTTACAGATAAACTCATCTATTGATTTCACACTTATTAATTAGCCATTGACCAATCATAACTTAGAATTACATGCACCCCTTAATTAATGGAATTCCAACACATCCAACTTGCCAAGTTGAGATCAAGAGTCAAACCTCACCAAAAGATATCCCACATGAATCATAATCAAGATCCATGTAATAAAAACTTAAATCACAAGAAACATGTCTAGAGAGAGAGAGAGAGAGAGAGACTGATTACCTGTAAGCATAAGGATTGAAGACTCTGGGAATTTAAACTTGTTGATGAGCATGTACTTCATGCACTTGGCATCATTGATGCATCCTTTCAGCTCATTCCTGGAGTTCCTATAGGAGATCCCCACGATCACAGCCTTCTTCCGGCCGTGGGCGGAGGGAGGTGGGCCCGGCGGCGCGTGGTTGTAGGGGGACGGAGCCGGTGGCGGAGGAGGGTAGTAGTTGTTGTATCCGTTGAAGGAAGAAGTGGAAGGTTGCTGGTAGGGAGGCGGCGGCGCGGCGCGGGGGTCAGCTATGTGGGTGATGGCTTGACAAATGGCGCAGCGGATGGAGGTGGCGCCGGGCGGCAGCTGCAGCGGCGTACGGCAGTTGGAGCAGTTAACGAGCATCAACATTTTGTGGTACGATGGAGGAGGAGAAGAATTTGGTAAAACGTGTGTATTGTGTATATATATATATATATATATATATATATATATATGAGCAAATTTAGAGACTAGAGAGTAGAGAGGAAGACTTTTGATTTATTTTTATTTATTTTTGGAGGAAGGTGGAAATGGTCAAATAAATGTGCTTACTAGGAATTGGAGTTGTTGGCATGCAGGGAAATATTATTTATTTATTTTATGGAAATTTGTATGGAATCTTCTTCCTTCTTATTCAGTATTGGCTCTCTAGCCTTCCCCCACTTTTTCCCTCCTAAACCTTATTGGTCCATTCATGGTTTCTTGAAAGTAGATTAAGAATTAATCCCTACATCCTAAGTTAATGATTATTATTGTCTTTTTTATGTAGATTAAAATTAAAAGATGTTAAATGTATAGCAAATTTAGATGTATAATATTTTAATTTCATGCATGTGATTGTACTAATGTAGTGTGTAAACTTATAGAATATTCTTATGTGAAATATTAATTATGTTGTGTTGATCTTATTTATAAAACGGGAAATTTTGGGATGTAAAATGTAAATATTATCTTTAAGATAGAGAGAGTATAATGTGTACTATTGGCTAAGTTAAGTATGATTAAAATAATAAAATGTAAAATTTATTTTGAAATTGAGAGAATATAATGTGTATTGGGTAATTTAATAATCAATTTCATTAGAGTATATTATTTTAATAATAAATATATTAGTATAAATATTCTAAAATAGATATAGAACTGAGAATGGAAAGAAAAAGACATAATTGGAGTTAGGTCTCTGACGTTGACTTTCTAAACAATAACTGCAATTGGGCTGCTCTCCATCAAATAATTTAATTAAATGTTTGTTTATTAATTTAATTAATTTAATTAAATATTAACAAAAATTGATGTGAAATCGTTTCACGTAAGCCCTTATTTGAGACGGATAAAAAGTGATATTGAATTAATAAAAAGTGATAACGCTATTTTATGAACAATTTATAATATAAATAAAAAATAATAATATTTTATAGCGAGAGTGATAATTATTTTAAAAAATATAAAATAATTTTACGTGAGACGGTTTCACACAAGAATTACCTCTTAAATATTACTCGTTCAATTAATTTCTTACATAATATCCCAAATCCACTTACTTTGCTACTATAAGTACTCACACATTTCCTTTAAAAATTTTATTTTAATTCAATTTAATTTATAGAGGAATTCGCAACTAACAAAAAGTCTGCAAAAGTAGAGTATATACACCTAGCAAACAAAGTTTCTCCTAAATTTCAAGGATTCCCATTATAATTTATGTGTTCATTAAGAAACATAAACATCATATATTGTAAAATTGTGTGGCAACATATATTCCATATTCCACTCCTCTTGCAAATTAGTTTGCCCTAATCTTGCCACCAAATCACTTTTTTCTAAAGTTTGGCCCAACAAGTATTCCTCAAGCTTTTCATGTCTTTTCATTTTTATTTATTTTTATTTTATAAGGCTTGAAATTCTAAAGAAAAATCTTTTCATAGATTACATTCTATGAGATAGGTCTATAAATCATCCATCACTACAACAAAAAATATTAAGACTACATATATAATCAGTTGTCTATTAACTTATTTTTGGAAAAATGCTATGTAGTCTAAGCATCTGTTGTCTTAGGATTTATTTACGACTACACATTATATGTGTAGTCATTGTGCGTATTTTTAGAAAAAGAGAAGCACAAAGACTACACATATATTATGTAGTCTTTGAGCGCCTCTTTTCAAAATAATTATGCACAAAGACAACAGATTATACGTGTAGTCTTTGTGCATCTTTTTATCAAACTCTTTTTTAAATGACAACAAATTATATATATAGTTTTTATACATCTATATTACAAAATTTTCATTTAAACCACCATCTACCATCTAAAAAAATTATAAAAAATAAAAATCCTAAAAAAGAAAAAATAAAATAAAAAATTATAAAAAATAAAAATCTTAAAACAAACCACCATCTAATATAAAATTTTCATTTAATATAACATTGGAACTGTACATAATTTCAAATATTACAATTGTGGTTCAAAAATCTCTACATAAAAATCTGAAAATATACAATTGGAAACCTCATCTAGTAATCTTCGGATAGATAATTGAACTGCCCTTTACCACTTGGATACAAAAAATACTAGGTAATGAGCATACAGAACCTGCAGCCAATTAAAGCCCAAAATGTAAGAAGAATAAAAAGTATAGAAATAAAATGCATAACACACTTTTGATCAAATTAAAACAATTAGGGAAAATAAATTATTTGAATGCCAAGAAATAAGCACCATTGTTCAAACAGAAATATTTCTTGATTTCTTGATGAATGTTGAGTTCCTTATACACCCAGCATAACTATGGCGAAGAAAACATCACATTTGCCATCATATAACCACAATTATGTCAATTCATTTGCCATCGCATTTGTAAGAACCATTTCCTAACAGTTGGGGATGTTTAGGTTTGACAATTAGAGATGCCATTCAGAGTAGGAAGTTTTAATTCAATGAAGAAAGGGCATGTCATTCCTCTTAAAATAGCAGCAAATTAATCCAACAAATAGTTATCAGTGAGGTTACTACTTCTATTCCTTTTGTTAGTAGTAAACATAGTGTATTTATATAGCAGTATAACAAAAAACATAACTTGAAAAGGCATCATCCATTAATATTAACTTACACCACTTTATGACCTAATATTTTCCTATCTAAATCTTCAAAACCTGCTAGGTGTTAAATTCTTAGATGGAACTAATAAATATTTCAAGAATAGAATAATTCTTAGAAGATGATTTACAATTTTAATACACAGGAGATGTGTCAATGAACTAGAAACTCGTGCCTCAAATTCGCTTGAACTCCAAAAATCTCTCGAAGGAAAAAAGATATTAAAGAGAAGGGCCATTAAATGATCTCCAAATGAACTCCATACCATAAGTTGCATTTACTTATATGACAAGTAGCTCTCACTTTTAAGTGATTTCCTATGCAATTCTACTAGCCAAATAAGCAGTCAATCGATGGATTCACATCAAAATATGCAAGTGTTATTAATGATCAATTGAGTATTAATTCATTTTTACATACTCTATTTAAGAACTAATGATGCAAAGTAATTACTTTAACAAATAGAAAAAATATGTGTACCAAAAATATTTAGATCCAGCCAGTATAGTCGTCAATGACAGCATATTTCCCACACAGCTTTGGAGTCACTAGAGTCAAATGCTTAGCAGCTGCATATGCATCATACAAGCGGACTCCCTATGGCATTATTAAGATAATTAAACATCAGACGAAGTGTAAACTATAACATAATAGAGTAAATCTGAAAAAAATAAAAAACATTACCAAAAGCAAATTATAGAGTGGAACTCACATTTTTATCAAGCCCATCAAGGACGAGAGGATCACATTCTATGACGCCATACCTTTTCACAAGGGTCTGCTTGAAACAGAGTAACAACAACCATTAAGATAAGATAGCCAGGATAATTGACAAAATAAAAGAAGTGTTCAATTTTCCTAGAAGCAATGCATATACTGCAACCACCGTTGACCACATCAAATGATACATATTAAATAAATAAATTGAATTATTGATAAGTCATAATTTAGCATAATTATTTGGTTGAAATTCATGTTTATTTGATTAACTTATGTGCTTATTAGGGTGCTAAATTGACTTATCTTGTCTATGGTTATTTGAGGCCTTTATGTAGTAAAATTGATGAGAAACGGGCTGTTTTGTGCAGGAAATTCGTGCTGCCAGATTGACTGACACTGACCCCCTCAGTGTCAGAAGGGACCTGCGAAAATTCAGGATAATTAAGGAAAGTCCAGATGGAAAATTCCTACGTATTTCTCATGTATTCCAGCGATTTGAATCACTAAAAAAATCAGGCCAAATCTGATTTAGAGAATAAAAGATATGAAAAGGATCTTGGAGATATTTATGGAAGAAGAGATAAGGAAAGAAATCAAGATTACTTGGAGATCAAGACAAGATATTTATGGGATATATTTTATTTTGGGGCATCAGAATTCACGTTAATATCCAGAAGATTGGCGTGAAAGAGCAGAACACGAGATTGGTAGCAGATTAGGCGTGAAGTGAAATCGAAGAACAATCAAGACTCATCGGTTCTTTATTTTTAATTGTATTTTATATTTTGCTATGAACATGAGGGGCTAATCCCCTTCTCTAGTTTAGGATTCGTGAACCTCCCGTTGAATTATTAATTTAATTATTTAGGATTTTTATGTTGAATCTTGTGTGCGAGTTTATTTTATTACATGCTTTGATGTTCCCTATAGTAATTTAATAATTATTTTGGTTTGATCAACTAGATTAATTATTTAATTACTTACTGTTATTCTATGAACTACAATCCGTAATTGTTGTAGGAATTGAATTAAGTAACAAATAGAGATAATTCCCTCTAGGTGTAATAAAATCTAGGTTGTATGATACCTAGCCGGATTTCGTAGCCTAGTAATCCTATATTTAGAGTTTTAATGCGTTTATGAGTTTGAATCCATAGGGTCACTCATAGATAGTTCAATTTAGAGGTCGTACCCTAATTGATGAACATAAGAACATTCGGGTTGATTGGTCGTACCGTCAATCTAGGGATTTGAGTTTGCGCACTAGGCTAGATGTTTAATTCTTGTAGTTAATTAATTTAGTAAACGGGAGGGGATCGACATCCTAAACTAGGCTTTAATCACTTGGTTAATTTTATAATTAATTTTTATCTGCTTTGTCACTTAAGAATTTAATTAATTCTACTTTTGTTATTTTCAATTTATCACAATCAAAATTCCCCTTTTATTTATTTTGTATGTTAGAAACATTTTAATTTAATTAGAATTCATAATACTCTCTTGGGTTCGACCCTACTTGCTACTATACTACGTAATAGTGTGAGTTGGAAATAAATTATATTTTGGTAAGCCGGCGACTGCATATCAAATTTGGCGCCGTTGCGGGGGAGTAAAATTGAATTTTATTAATTTTTTTTTTGTGTTTCTGACATTATTTTGCATTGTTACAGGTTCTGGAGTTTTTTCGAATTTTTCTGGAATTTTCGAAATTTTCAGTTACACTGACACTGACCCCATCAGTGTCAGAAGGCCCTGTTTTCGAAATTTCTTTTTCTGTGGATGATTACTCGATCTTCAGGTAAAAAACAGCTTGAATACATATCTGAAATTGAGAGAACTGCCCGGAGGTTGAGAAAGGAGTCCCAGAAGAAGAAGGAAACAAGTTCGTCCATTGGCGAAACCGCAGAAAACCTTACTGAGTCTGAACTTGCAGCTGGTCCACTTCATCTTGAAGAGGAGAATTCTGATTTTTCTGATCTAGAGGAGGAGGATACTGTAGGATCTGAGTCAGGAGAGGAAAATATGGCTGAAAATAATGAGGAAAAAACCTTGAATGAATTGGCAAATCCAGACATAGTCAATCAGCCGTTATGCATTAACTTTCCAGCGATCACTGATAATACGGTATTTGAATTGAAATCAGGATTGATTCACTTACTTCCTGCTTTCCATGGTCTTTCAGGTGAAAATCCTCACAAGTTCTTGAAGGAGTTCTCGGTTGTATGCATGAGCATGAAACCAACCGGAGTGACGGAGAAAATGGTCAAGCTTAGGGCATTCCCCTTTGCAGTGAAGGACATAGCGAAGGATTGGTTGTATTATCTCCCTCCCCGGATCGATTAATACATGAGCCGAAATGGAGAAGCTTTTTCTCCAAACGTACTTCCCAGCCACTAGAGTTGTTGTATTGCCTAAGGAGATATCTGGAGCTCATCAGATGCATGGGGAAAGTTTGCATGAGTATTAGGAGAGGTTTAAACGTCTCACATCAGCATGCCCCCAGCATCAGATAAGCGATCAGTTGCTGTTGCAGTACTTCTATGAGGGGTTGTCGATCATGGATCGAAACATGCTTGATGCGGCTAGCGGTGGAGCTTTCATGATGAAAACACCTACTGCTGCTAGAGACTTGATTGCTAGCATGGCTGCCAACACTCAACAGTTTGGCACACGTGATCCCTCGGTTAGAGAAGTAAAGGAGGTCCATGATTCTAAGTTGGAAGAAACTTTGAATAAGTTGACACTTGATGTGGAGAATCTTGCTAAAGGAAAAGAGGTAAACCCACCATCCTGTCAATATTGTTTAACTAACGACCACTCTACTCTTGATTGCAGGGTTACACCTAGTGATGACAAGTAAACGCCATGGGGTGATATGATCCCTTTTCTCAAACCTACAATCAGGGTTGGAGAGATCATCTCAATCTGAGGTATGGAAGTGGACAAGGAGGAAATAGGGGGCCACAACAGTTTCAAGAGCAGAAAGTTGTGAATATGCCACAAAATTACCCGCAAGATGGTGAAAATCGCCAACAAGGTTGTTCAAGTCCGGAGCTTCATTTGAGGAGATGATGAAAGAGATGGCTGCAAACAATCTTAAATTCCAAGAGGTGACACAGTCATCCATTCAGGACTTGAAGATGACAACTCAATCGTCAATCCGGAACTTGGAAAATCAAGTAACCCAATTGGCTACAACTGTAGGCCAAATGCAGGCTCACAACAGTGGAAAGTTGCCCTCACAAACGGAGGTTAATCCTAAGAATGTGAGTGCTATTACACTGCGGAGTGGGAAACAGTTGAAGGAGGTTGCACCGCCCAAAAAGCCTGACCAAAACATGCAAAAGATGATGAAAAACCTGCTGGAACAGTGGAGGATCAGACTGATCAGTTTGGGGCTGAAAAATCTGAAGTGCAGAAACGAAACACTGACACTGACCCCATCAGTGTCAGAAGATCGAAAAAAAATCAGGATAAAAATTTTGACCCTATTCCTTTTGATATTAACCATTTACCTTTTCCAAGCAGAATAAGGAAACCGGACACTACAGAGAAGGATAAGCAGTTACTTGAAGTGTTTCAGAAAGTGCAGATCAATTTACCTCTCCTTGAGGCAATTAAGCAGATTCCGAGATACGCAAAGTTCTTGAAGAATTTGTGCACCAATAAGAAGAAGTTGAAAGTAGATGAAAAAGTGGTGATGGGAGAAAACGTTTCAGCTGTCTTCCAGCAAACGTTACCTCAGAAGCGCAAGGATCCTGGCATGTTTGTGGTTCCTTGTAAGATTGGGAGTTGTAATGTAGAGAGAGCCATGTTGGACCTTGGAGCTTCCATCAATGTGATGCCTCGATCAGTGTTCGAGAAGCTGGGTGTGGGAGAATTGAAGAAGACTGGAGTTGTCATCCAACTTGCTAATCAAAGCCAGGCATACCCAGATGGAGTCATTGAGGATGTTCTTGTTCAGGTAGATAAACTCATATTCCCTGCTGATTTTTATGTGTTAGAAATGAATGACCACCCATCAAATTTCACTCCTATTCTGTTAGGGAGACCATTCCTCAACACGTCATGCACTAAGATAGATGTGAGTGAAGGTACTCTAACGATGGAATTTGATTGGGTAGATCATCAAATTTAACATATATGAAATATCCTGATGATGCTAACCTGCTTTCTGTTGTGAGCACTATTGACCCTATTGTCCAGGAACACTTTGAACTCACCAGTAGGGATGCATTAGACACAGTAATTGATCATGGAATCATGAAGGAGGATGCTGAAAGATGTGATCATGAAGAGCTGAATCACTATGTCAACGCTTTGCATAGTTCTTCACGGAGACCAAGCACCTTAGATGTAGCTTCTGTTAAATTGCCTGTGAAGTCTCCTAAAGACATTAATTCAGTTTTTGCTATGAATGTTGTTGAGCCTTTGGTGCAGGATTGTTTTAAACTAACTCGCAGGGATAACTTTGGCACCATCATTGCAAATGGAAGCATGATAGTGCATGAAAATAAATTGAAGAAAGAAAAGCTTGGTGAAGTGCCTAAGCTAGAGTTGAAAGTGTTCCCCGAACACTTGAAGTCCTCGTTCTTGAGGCCGAACCATGAACTCAAGGAATATCATAAGGGGTTTTGCACTGTTGAGGTCGATAGGATGGAGTGGAACGAAATTTCACATACTTGAAAGATATACCTTACCTAAGTCGAGCCAACGACAATAAACAAAGGCGCTGATTGGGAGGCAACCCAATTTTCTCGCTTTATTTTTATTATGTTATTTTATTTCATTTTTCAATACGGTGTCTGATTGTTTAATATTAATTTCTGGGGGTTGCAAGTATGTTAGGTGAATTAAACTGCTGCATAATTTGGAATTTTAATTCCAAGATTGAAATACTAAAATTGGGCCAGGAAATAATGTTCCTGCCTTGATTTGAGTTTCACTAATGGCCCAACTAATTTTCATTATTTTTTTTTACAGGAAATAGGCTCAATTATGTTAGCCCATGAAGAATTGGAGTAGCAATTAAAGGCCCAGATCAAATCACTCAGAGAATTTGGAGAGAAGCCCCAATTGCACCTGCAATTCGAGAGAACACTACCCCTAAATTTTCACTCAATCCACTTTGAGAGTTCACGGCAGAGGACTCCGACTTCCACTTTTCCGAATTGCACAGCGAATAGCCTCCAATCATGGTGAAATTGTGCTCCAGTAAGCGAGCGAAGAAGAAGCCACGGAGAGAGGATGAGGAGGACATATCGCGGGCAATCGTCTTCTACCGCGACCTTAACCCCGCCGCTGCAAGCTCCGATTCCGGCACGCAATTGCCCGTTCCAACTGCTCCGTCGCCCATCCGCCGTCCCAATATGATGAATCGGGCTGCAGTCCCAGTCTGGCGCCGGACCGGCAAACGGCCAGCTGCCTCTTCCCGATCGGAGGATGTAACGCCGGCTTTGCTGGCGACAGAAGCTTCCATCCTACCCACTTTCGGCGGAGCACTTCCAACCCGTCGGAGAAACCCCAGCCTGATACTCATTCGACTCCGCCACACCCCCCACGCCGCTGCAAGGTGAGGGCCGCCACTGCCCGGTCGACTTCCAGTGGGCAACCACCCGCTCAGACGGCAACTACGGCCACCGTCGCTGCCGCAGTCGACCATCCAAAGTGCAGCAAACAACCAGCGAAACTGACCTGGCATTCCGTCCCTACCGCTCTCGCTCAACAGGCCCTGCTGGTTCTGTTTCCGGCGAGCCTTCTGCCGCCATGGCTGGTAATGATGATGAAGCAGGCCCGTCCGTCAATGTGGAAGAGGCTGCACTCGACGATACTGATCCGATTACGGGATCGTGATTGGAATGCAACTCAGCAATAAATCAGGTGTACTTATCCCAATTTCATATTCAGTTTCTCCTTTATACTTGTTTGCTTGGGGACAAGCATTTGTCTAGGTGTGGGGGGGATTTTATATGAAATTGTGGGTAGAGTTGTTTTGTGAATATGATTTCTGATTTGATGCTTTGATGTAGTTTTAGTGGCTGTATATTGTTGATTTGGCGGAAAATCTTCTCTGTGAATACTGAATTTTGGGTAACTTTTGCATAGCTTGGTGAATATTTGTTGAAAGGTGGAATTAGAAAGCATGATTTGGGGTGTGTGGGTGTGCTTTTAATGCTGAAATTTGATTTTTGAATTTGCTGAATTTTTGGGTTGCTTTGTTGTTCTTTTAATTTTATATTGATATGGAGTTGGATAATTGAGGATTTAAATCTTTTGAGGTGATGAGGGTGATGCATGATTGAGGGGGTAGCTATGATGTTTAGGAGCTGTTGAAATCTGATTTTCTTTGCAAAATTTTTGTGATTGTAGTAGCTGATTTTCTTTCAGAATTTCATGGCAAATATACCCAATTTTTGTGAGCTTTTGAGCCATAACGAGCTATCATCTATAAGCTACATTGAGCTTCTTTCTTGAGTGCATTGAATTTGAATTGTTCATTCTAGAACTTGCTCTTTTGAATGCATTTCAAGACCATGTGATTGATTGTGTGTGATAAAATGATAAGGACACTTAGGTTTAACCCTCTTGGCTTAAATTGTCCCACCTGATTGTGAAAAACTTTAGGGAAGCCACGTTGAGCCTAAGCCTTTTCTTTGGATTATGAGCACATAAATGAACCTTAAATTCCCATTTCTTTCTTAAACTTCTCCATTTGAACCCTTCATCACTTTGCTATATGTGAGTCTTGTGAAAGTACTTTGTGGTTGGATTGATGATGAAGGAGGAGTTGAAAAAAAAAATTTGGAGAAGGAGAAAAAGAAAAAAAAAGAAAAAAAAGGAGAGAAAAGGAAGGAAGGTTGGATAAAAGGAAAAATAAAGAAAGGGACAAAGGAAACTGTTTGTTTTCGAGTTGCTGAAATTGTTTAGAAAACAGTGATATTTTCAAGTGTGACACCTGCTGTTCAGAATCTTGAAAAGGAGCATGTGTGTGGAGATTTAAAAGTGTACGAAAAAATTCTTTTGTGAAAAAAGAGAAGTTGGGGTGATAATGGATGTTTTGATTTGTAAAGATCACATGTTGTGAAGTGATGCATTTAGCCATTTTTATCTCTCTCTTTTAACCTTACCCTGACCTAAAGCCCCATTACAACCCTATCAAAGACCCTTTGATTATTGCACATGATTCATCCAAAATTGGTGGAGAATTGATTTGGGAGCAAGCCTATGGTAATGACTGTTCTTGTTCAATTTTTGAGTGAACTTGCTACCTAGATCATACATATGAGTGTTATTGAGTGAATCTGTGTGAGGCCATGGAATTTTGAAAAATTTGAAGCCATGAAAGTTGCAAGTTTTAAGTGAAGAGTCACGTTTCATTTAGTTCCAAATGCTCATTGGTTGCTTGTCTTTTGAAGTGTGTAATTTTCATTTACCTTGGTAGATAGAGTTTCTTGGTTTTCTTTTCTCTATGGTTTTGATTTGCTTGAGGACAAGCAAAGTTTAGGTGAGGGGAGATTTGATAAGTCATAATTTAGCATAATTATTTGGTTGAAATTCATGTTTATTTGATTAACTTATGTGCTTATTAGGGTGCTAAATTGACTTATCTTGTCTATGGTTATTTGAGGCCTTTATGTTGTAAAATTGATGAGAAACAGGTTGTTTTGTGCAGGAAATTCGTGCTGCCAGATTGACTGACACTGACCCCCTCAGTGTCAGAAGGGACCTGCGAAAATTCAGGATAATTAAGGAAAGTCCAGATGGAAAATTCCTACGTATTTCTCATGTATTCCAGCGATTTGAATCACTAAAAAAATCAGGCCAAATCTGATTTAGAGAATAAAAGATATGAAAAGGATCTTGGAGATATTTATGGAAGAAGAGATAAGGAAAGAAATCAAGATTACTTGGAGATCAAGACAAGATATTTATGGGATATATTTTATTTTGGGGCATCAGAATTCACATTAATATCCAGAAGATTGGCGTGAAAGAGCAGAACACGAGATTGGTAGCAGATTAGGCGTGAAGTGAAATCGAAGAACAATCAAGACTCATCGGTTCTTTATTTTTAATTGTATTTTATATTTTGCTATGAACATGAGGGGCTAATCCCCTTCTCTAGTTTAGGATTCGTGAACCTCCCGTTGAATTATTAATTTAATTATTTAGGATTTTTATGTTGAATCTTGTGTGCAAGTTTATTTTATTACATGCTTTGATGTTCCCTATAGTAATTTAATAATTATTTTGGCCTGATCAACTAGATTAATTATTTAATTACTTACTGTTATTCTATGAACTACAATCCGTAATTGTTGTAGGAATTGGATTAAGTAACAAATAGAGATAATTCCCTCTAGGTGTAATAAAATCTAGGTTGTATGATACCTAGCCGGATTTCGTAACCTAGTAATCCTATGTTTAGAGTTTTAATGCGTTTATGAGTTTGAATCCATAGGGTCACTCGTAGATAGTTCAATTTAGAGGTTGTACCCTAATTGATGAACATAAGAACATTCGGGTTGATTGGTCGTACCGTCAATCTAGGGATTTGAGTTTGCGCACTAGGCTAGATGTTTAATTCTTGTAGTTAATTAATTTAGTAAACGGGAGGGGATCGACATCCTAAACTAGGCTTTAATCACTTGGTTAATTTTATAATTAATTTTTATCTGCTTTGTCACTTAAGAATTTAATTAATTCTACTTTTGTTATTTTCAATTTATCACAATCAAAATCCCCCTTTTATTTATTTTGTATGTTAGAAACATTTTAATTTAATTAGAATTCATAATACTCTCTTGGGTTCGACCCTACTTGCTACTATACTACGTAATAGTGTGAGTTGGATTTATATTTATTTTGGTAAGTCTGCGACAGCATATCAATTATACTACTACTTTTTTTTTGGGTTGGGTGGGGGGGTATCCGGACCCTCTATTCTCACTCTGGTTCTCTAGCTGTGATCTTGAAGATGTGCTTAAAGGCGGGGCGAACATCAGGTGGACAGTCAACTGACTGACTGACTGGAGGTTGCACATAAGCACTTTGCATTAGCAATTCTAATAGGCAACATCCTAACTGTAGAACATATAATATAAATGATGCATAAGAATAACCAAAATTGATGTAATAACTTTATTTTTACTTAAAACATAACATCTGCACCTTAACTTGTTGTCTTGATTCCATGACTTATGTTCTTCACTTCTCACCAGCTTTCACACTTCTATGATGGACCTTATTATGTCTTTCGCACCTTAGCTTATCATCATTACACACTTACAGAAACTGTTCCACCAGCAACAAATTTATAAAAAATTATGTCTCTACTTGTGCTATGGAAAATGAATCTAATAACATATTCACACTAAAACATAGAACGAGATATTGTGTTTTCTACATATATCGGTTGCATGTGTCATAAGAGAATTTATACCTGACAGAAAACACCACTAACTCGAGTTTTCCTTGAAAGCCCTACAAGTGCCCATGAACATTTACATACATGCCATCTCTAGTTAAGTATTATGAAACAAGTTAGAACAATAATGAACAATTTAAACCATCAAAGGAAGTCATGTATGTCTTGAGAAAAGAATTACCTAAATTGCTCCATTTCATTTGAATCAACGAATTCATTTACCCTACAATGGGCATGGATGCACGAATAAGTTATAGGATCACCATGTTCGACTTACAGCTGAATCGTGTCCAAGACTTTTGGATCACTGCTAAGACATATAACCCAATCAGTAAGAAAACGTGTCATTAAACTACATGCTTACTTAACTTGCATTTCAAAACAATGACAAATAGGTTTAATGATTAGTTTCATAGGCAGGCCATCACTTAATAAAGATGCAGAAAAGATGCAATTGTACACATTAATATGATGGCTGGATAATTAGAGTCCAGGATCATATTATGCTAACATAGAACCACAAGCATTACGAGGCCTACAGCTCTAATATGTAAGAAGAAAACCAGCCAAACGACCATTAAAAATGATTTTCTAGAGAAAGTTTATTACAGTGAAGACAGAATTGGAAACACACAGGTATTTCATTCTATTTCCCTTTTGTTTCATTCTTTTATGTGGACTTCTAAAGCGAAAAAATAAACCTTCAAATAATTACAGCAATAACATTAGGAATTGAAACTCTTAAATAATTGATGCAAACAAACCCTGTCCACTCAAGAATAGAATAAAAATTAGAAAATTAAACCTTCATACACAAATAGAATAAACCCTGTCCAACAGAGAGATCACACGAGATAACTTTGACCTACTCATCCATCTAATATAACAATTGGAAATAAAAAAATGTCATCAGTGGAGCAAAGTTATGCTTTGATAATGCAATACAATGCAATATTATAAAGGGTTTGAAATCGCGGAACATTACCAGAGAAATCGCCACCCAATGGAGCAACAGACGCAGCTCGAGCAAGGTGTCTTTGAAAGCGGGCAAAGGGAAGGTCGTGAAGAAAACCGGCGGCTGAAGACGAGGAGTGGAGCACTTGGAGGCCATTCCCAATTCGAGTTCTTGACTACGTCGTCGTACGATTCCCCACTCGAGCAACGGAGTCGTATCCTGACGTATGCCGGCATGGATGCAACTCGAGAAAATCATATCTGAACACATCTTCAAATAAAATTTCGTAACAGAGGAATTATAACTCATCATTGATTGACTAAATTATACTCCTCCATCTCAATTTTGCTTGCATAGGTAGATTAAAAAAAATACTTCCTCCGTCCCGGGTATTTTCGCTCATTTGTACAGACACGGAGATTAAGACGTGATATTTCTTTAATACTCCCTCTGTCCCATACTTATATTCACACTTTCCGTTTTCGTCCGTCCCACACTTATGTTCACCACCCAAAAAAGGAAACTTTACATTAACTAACAACCTCAAAAGTTATCTTAATTTCAAAAATACCACTATCACCTAACACACATAACATACTTTATAATTTATTTATTACCTAAAAATACCACAATACCCCTCAAAAGTCAATAAAGTTGGTCAAAAAGCAACTTTTCTTAAACTCCGTATCTACAGTGTCGGTGAACTTAACTCCGGGACGGAGGGAGTATATAATGTTAGAAAAAGTAGGGATAAATTAGTAATTAAAAAAAAATAAATAAAGTTGTTTGGAATGATGAATAAAGTGTAAAAACAATTTAAAAAGAAAAGAAAATAAAGTTGTTGGGAATTATGAATAAAGTGTAAAAAAATAATTAAAGTTGTTGGGATTGTAAAAGTAGGTGTTTAGTGTGAAAATCTGCGTATTTTAGATCCGATTTAGCATCGTTTTGTGGAATTTATGTTCGTATTTTAACACTAAATGATTAATTTTTATATATTTAAGATATTGGTTCATTTGAGGTGTTATTTCGTATTTTTAGGTGGAAAACGGATTAAAAGTACAAAGTTGGAATGAATACTGAAATCGTGAAAGAATGCTGAAAACGCATATCCAATTTACATAATTTTTTTATATTTATGTAGAAGTTCAAATTGATCATGTGATATATGGGGTTAGAAAGCTATAGAAGAGAATGTCATTTTGACTCAAGAAACACTTCAATTAGAGGTCAAATGAGATAGTTATGATCAAAACGGAGAAGACGCGCAAGCTATGCCGACCAGCATGACTCATGCCACTTTTGCACGACTCGTGCCCTTCAAATGTTTGACTTTTTGTGAGTTCTTTATATGGATAGAAAGTTGAGGAAGAGAGAATCGCGTGAGCGTAAAAATCACCTCAATTGGAGTTCGAATGAAGAAGTTATAAGCAAAATCGTAAGATCGCGCAGTCTGCTGACGAGTGGCATGACCCGGCGGCCCAGTTATCGGCCCGTACGTGTTTTTGACGTGAAAAAGCCCTGTTTTGAGGTAGAATACAAATTTTATCACCCTTCAACTATGAAAGGAGCCCTTGGGGTGTTCCAAACCCCAACTCTCCATAACTCTCCACAACCCTACATACTTTTCCATACCCTTTCCCTGCCACCATATCGAAATCAAGATTCACCATCCTATCCACTCATTCCGGAGAGTTCATCAGTGTTGCTTACTTGAGAAGGAGAATAAGAAGGTTCAAAATCAAGGAAGAGAGAACAGAGAATCACGCCACATCTAGGGTTTTTCTTATTCTTTCTTTTAAGCTTTTGAATAAGAAGGTTCAGAATCACGGAAGAGAGAACGGAGAATCACGCCATATCTAGGGTTTTTCTTATTCTTTCTTTTAAGCTTTTGAATTATAGATTTATGGCTATGCCTTCATACTTAACCATGTGTGTTGCATGTAACACCATGAGCTACTACTTTTTGGATAGTGCTAGGTTTTGAAGGTTGAATTGTTTTGAATTGATAATCTAGAATAGGTTGGATACCTGCAGTATATTTATTCCCTTATTAATGCTTTGAATTTAGACTTACATTTTTGTCTTATATGATCTATCCTCATGCATGTATATGTCATTGTCTTATGCATATTTATTGTTGCTTGTGTTATATAATAATTATATTTGTCAACCTGTTATGGGTAAATGGGATCTAACCATATAACATTTATTCATTAGAATAATTAATATTGGACACTTAATATATCTATTAATTATCATTCTATAGGATTTGGTTCTTAGATTATTAGGTGAGAATTGAGGATTAATTCTTAAATACCTATAAAGGGAAGTTTAGTGTTATAGCCTATTAAGGATTTTGCATGAAGTACCTAGAAAGGGATTAAGAATTATTATTCTGCATTCGAGGGTTTAAACCAGGTTTATGTGTTAAGTTTACTTTAAAAGATGGATTTAACATAATTAAATGATTGTTTTCATAAGAACTGCAGGGATTCTAACTGATTATCTAGTGATGGAATTATTATTCTGTATCTGAGGGTTTAAACCAGGTTTATATGTTAAGTTTACTTTAAAAGAGGGATTTAACATAATTAAATGAAGACTAGGGGTGTAAACGGGTAGGGTAGGGTACGGGTACGCCTACTCCACATACTACTCGCAATCATATTTTCATACCTTTACCCTACCCTATTACCCTAAAATATATCATTGGGTAGGGTGCGGATATTGCCCATCGGGTACGCAGATAATTCGCGGGTAAACGGTTATCCGCAATTTAAAAAAAATCGAATAGTCTATTTTGTCATACTCTACTTGTAAAAGCTCGATTTATCCAATACCACATATGACCCGAATCTGACATTTTTTAAAGAAATAAATAAAAATAAATCATTATCAATACAACATATTATGAGATTCAATAATTTTAAAATATAATCGATTAACTTTTACCTTACACAATATTGTAACACAATTAAAACCTAAAATAAATAAAAATACAAACTAATGCAATAATGCTTAACAAATTAACTACAAATGCATGGAATCAAGTTTATATATGTAATAAATAAACGGGTAATCGGGTATTTTACAAAATTCATACCCTACCATTACCCTTTCATGCGGGTGCGGGTACTATCCTACTATAAACTCGAAAATACCCTACCCTACTCTCACCCGATAGGGTATTATCCAGCATATACCCGTATCCGCGGGTAAAATTGACACCTCTAATGAAGACTTTCATAAGAACTGCATGGATTCTAACCGATTGTCTACTGATTTGATTTGACCAGTTTAATTGGATTTCCTAGTGCTATCTATCTTCTCTCTTGAACACTTCCATATTTAGTTTATCTGCTATTTTATAATTTTAGTAATTATTTCCTGTAGTCTTAGATTTAATTAATTCACCCTTAAAATACCCAAATTTGTCTTATTTTAGAATAGTCATAATTAAATTAAATAATTAGTCTAAAATTATCTTGTGGTTCGATATTTTTACTTGGTCACACGCAAAGCTACAATTGATTCCCTACACTTGGGGACACATGCAAAAAGGTTAACAAGCACTATGTAATATAATATTATGTATTTTTACCATTAATGGAATTGATAAAAATATGTGGGACAACCCAAAATGAAAAGTGGGTAAAAATACGTGGGACGGAAGGAGTATTACTTTTTTAAGTAATCTAGTATTTTTATAATAAATATATAATAAAATGTGTTAGTTATTTGATTTCACGCATATGGAGGGGTAGGGATTTTAAACTTGTGCATTCGAATTTAATTGATAAAGTTAATTAGTATTAAGTGTATATTATATTTATACGAAAATTTTGTTATTTTAATTAATAAGAAAATTATTTCTATTATAATTGTATTAGATTGAAATGTACAAAATAATAATAAATTCTCACTGGCTAAGAAAATTATTTTTTAATAGTATTAAATAGTGCAAAGATTTTCATTTGATAATAAGTTTTATGTGTAATCATCTAAACATAAAACTACTTTAGTTTTTCTTGATTGTATATAGTATCTCCTCCGCCCGAATTTATATTTATGGGTACTGTAAATACAAAGTTTAAGAAAAGTAGTTTTTAATTAATTTTATTAACTTTTTAGGGGTAATGTGATATTTTTAGGTAATAAATAAATTATAAAGTATGTTATGTGATAGTTGTATTTTTGAAATTAAGAGAACTTTTGAGGTTGTTGGTTCATGTGATTTTTTTTTTGTTTGAAGTGAAGATAAGTATGTGACGGACGAAAACGGAAAGTGTGAACATAAGTATGGAATAGAGAAAGTATTACTTTTGTTTAAAAAGTTACTTCCTCAATCCCAAGAATACTTAGACACTTTTTATTTGGATCCGTCTCAAGAATATTTGTACACCCTAAAAACAAAAACAATACAAAATATCAATAATCTTACAATATTATAATATTAAAAAATATCACTTTCTTTTGACACATAAATAAATCTAATCAAAGTCAATTATATCACAAACTTTATTATATTCAATTACCCAAAATACTCCTTCTCTTATATACATCATTACAATAAAAAGTTACTTTTCTTAAGCGTCGTGCCATCAAATACGTACATGTATTCTTGTGACGAATATAGTATCATATTTTCATCTGTAATACAAATTATTCATGAAATAATTTAATTAGACAGTAATGATTTTTTATCAATCTATATAAAATTTTATTATAAAATATTAATCCTTTATCCAATTCATGAATCGGTCTTACATGAATATTTTTTCCTTTCATTGCAGGTCTAATTTTGGATAATTATGGAGTGCACGGGTCCATTCTAGAGCTTATAAACTAAAAAAGAAAGTATAGCCACTATTAGTATTAGAGGAGGATAAAATATATTTTTTTTAAAAATTTGACCATTTACAATTTTTGCCAAAAAAAAAAAGATAAGATTTGACATTTGTACCAATATCATTATAATTGTGCCAATAGTACCCGTTTTTGCCGAAACCTGACCAACAGATTTGGCATTTCCCGGCGGGGTAAAATATTTTTTTGCCCAGTAAGTTTGGCCATGTACAATTTTTGCTCAAAAAATATAAGATTTGGGCATTTATTCCATTATCTTTATTATTACGCTTATGTTGCCCCGTTTTCGTCGGAATTTGATATTTTCGCAAAAATGAATTAGGTGCATGTCACGTGACCAACAAATTTGGCATTTCCCGACTAATTTACTGACTTGACGATACAGTGGCATCCCCGTCCACAACAATAATAATATTTTAATGATAATTTAATAAAAAATACCCTCCATCAATGAACTCAGTTCTCACGTGTCCTCCGCGTGCTTCCACATATTCGCAAACTTCCTCTTCTTATCAATCAAGGGATCCCTCGTGATTCCATGTGATTCACAAAACGATGTCGTACCTTAAATTATTACATTTTAATTTGTGGATTTATAGTTGGGTACAAAATGACGTCGTTTTAAATGTGTGGGAGGGGACGTGGAAGAAACAATGACACGATAGCTACTGGGCAAGCCTCCATCTACATCTGGTTTGATTTGAAAAACGAATTTAAGATCAAATATTTATTTCTAAATATTCAAAAATTTAAAATAAACCGAAATCGGAAAAAAAGTTCAGACTTAATTAACTTTTGGAAAATCTTACATGAAGTTAATTAATGAATTAAAATGCATTACTTAAGAATATCAAATTAAGATTTTTTTTTTTCGAACTACTCCCAAGCAATAGGTAAATGATTTTTCTCCTTACAGGATTCCAAGACAGGTGCTTGGGGCATTGAGTACCCGATTCCCATTATTTGCGCCACCACAGCTCCTCCCGCAGCCCCACCGCCCTACCACCGAAATCCGCTTCTCCCGCTGGAACAACGCCAACGCCCAAAAATTCATCCGCCGCGAGACATCCCGAAAGGAAATTGAAGACCAACTCCGTTTCGAGAAGCGCTTCGATTCCGCCCATACAATCGCGCATAAATACAATCACAATCACAATCCTGCTCCTCCCCACCCCACCACTTTCAAATCCACCGGCACCCCTTCTGCCCCCTCCTCCCCTTCGACTCCTGGAAAAGCTTCCAAATACTCCAAGAAACCTCCCCAGAAAACCCTCCATCCTGCCTTTAAACCCATTCCGAAACCCCCCAAGATCACCGTGGATGAAGACGAAGCCCTAAACCCTGAATCTCCCAATTTCAGAATCGATGATAATGGGGTTTCGTATGAATTGCCAGATGCTCCTTTTCTGTATCAGTACAGCTACACTGAGACTCCTAAGGCGAAGCCATTGAAGTTTCGTGAGCCTCTGGTGTCGCCGTTTGGGCCTGAAACGATGGAGAAGCCGTGGCTGGGCCGTAAGCCGCTTCCGCCGAGCAAGAAGAAGCTGCCGGAATTTGATTCATTTAAGCTGCCGCCGCCTCATTAAAAGGGCGTGAAGTGGGTTCAGGCACCGGGTCCTTTTCTTCCTGGTTCAGGGCCAAAGCATGTGAGGTCTCGAGAAGAAATCCTTGGGGAGCCCTTGAGTAAAGAGGAAATCGAGGAGCTCATACTAGGGTGTAAAAAATCCAGCAGACAGTTGAATATGGTATGTGTGATGACTTTGGTGTTGCTCTGTAATTTTAGAGATTTGATAGCTGATGGGTTATACTTAATATGCATGTTTAAACTTATACTACCATGTGCTTTTTGCTGATTGATTGTTTGGGAGTCTCTTTTTAGCTAATGTGAAAGCATTCGTTTGGCTGAAGAGAATTGATTTTAGCTTTAGGACATCATTTTACTTGGGTGGTATGCTAGTTTTGAATATGGTTTACGTGATGGAGTTCAAGTCCTGATTTTACATTTCCCTTCTTCCAAAAATTCTGGGAGTCTTGTTGTGATCTGTGTTGTGACCTTGCTTCAGGTTGAACCTGATGCATGGAATTCATGGAAAATATTATCTTGAAAATTTAATGTTGATTCCCCATTTTTATTTTCAGGACCTTGTACCTTGTGTTCTAGTATCATTTGAATGTGAGAACATACTCATATGGAGAGGACGTGACTGGAAATCCTCAATTAAACCTAATGAGAATCTGAATGGATCTCAAGAAGGTGTAGCTTCAGGGCTATCATCAATGGCATCATTAAATGCTTCACATTTGAGCAGCTTGGGGCCAGCATGTGATGATCATGAATCAACATTGTTATCAACTGACGGCAATGAGGAATCCCCAGGATCTAGTGCTTTGACTGAAGTTGGGATTGAACCTGCTGCCTCATCTGAAGATTCTGATGAAGCTACTTCTGAGGAGATTATAGATGAATCTGAGAGATCTTCTGTTTCTAATGTCTCATGTGGTAATCATCCAAAAGGACTCAGTCGCACCATTGAAAGTAACATAGTGTTGGATGGTTTAGTGGAATCATGGATGACACTGGTAAACACGGAAAGTGTTGCGACTCTGTTAAACAACACTAGTGGCTGTGATGAACATGTGAGTTTAGGTGAGCCCTGCACAGAGGGAATTCTGCAACTTAGGAATGAAGCAGTTGAATCTGGGATGGCAACGGTGTTAGATGATGATAGCATAGATAGCGACATCGTTTTCAAAAAGGCAGTTGCTTTTGGGAAGAGAGCTCCAGTTGGCCCTGTCTTCAGACATCACCGACCCAGGCAATTAGGGGTTGAGAAAGGCAAGGAAAAAGAACAGGATGGTTCATATTCAGGGGAGAAGGAAGATTTAGTGGTTATAGGGACAGACGCCGTTTCTAGTGGTAGAGATGAAAAAAAGTCACGTAAAAGCAAGAAACTGGAAGGAATTAAAGGAGATTTTCTCAATGTCGTTCCACCGGGAAACCTGAGAGTTGATGAACTCGCTAAGTTGCTAGCTTAGTCAACTCAATGAACGAGCTGCTGCTGGATTTTCTCTCTTTAATCTTCACATTCTGTTTATATGTGATCGAGATTTATTGCATATAGGAACAACTTCAGAATCTATTTTTCTTGGTTCACCTTTTAAGGTTGTATGAGAGGGTGAGGCTCAGTAAAAATGATACTTTGAGATGTGATGTCATTTAGTTATTAAGTCAAATGATATGCATGCTATGGCTAAGGTTCAATGTTCAGATTATACAGTTTGATTCTCCCTCCCTGGTGGTTAGATCTTTTAGGATGAAGACAATCATTGTTGTGGCAATTTTGGCTTATTATGTAAAATAATACCACCATCCTATTTTCTTCAAAATGTCATCTGTGCTTATAAATTATTCAAATGTATCAATGCATTATTCGCCACAGTCTGTAACATCTAACATTCTCACTAATTATTGCTTGTCATGTTTTTGTGCATATCATGGTGGCATTATTACAAGCTATATATAGTCTTGCTTCAAAATTTGATTGTTGATGCCCTTGAAAACTGAAAAGTGAGAATCTACCGTTCTTGGTGAATCACAACAGAAGCCAAAGGCAGTTTTGGGCTATAAAAAGAAACAGCAGCTGCCAGGGTTCCTACCTAAGATTTCAACTTGTACCTGTTTAGTCATATACTTAAACTCCCTCTAACAGAATGGAGTCTTCACCCTCTATAAATTCAAGCTTGAGATTTTTTTTTTTTTTATGTTTAATAAAATTGACTTTTGAAGGTAGTATATTCTAAAATTTTTTACATTAAGAAATTAGTTGTTTTAAAATTTTACTACTATTGAAGTAGGAATGAGAACATGAGATAAGTAAATGAGAAAACTTCGGAGAATGTAATGGGATGATGAATATTATTGATGAAATTTATAAAGTTGCTTTGTCAGTTAAACAAGACCCACTCAGCCACTCCCCCAAAAGGGATTTTTTATTTATTTATTTTTATTTTTTATTTTTAGTATGTGATTTAGAAACTTTCAATATAAAAAGGGGTCAATTTCTTTGATACAAAGGGGGGAGCAGTTCAACTTCAGTGTCTCCCATTTTTCATGTTCACATTCCCTCTTCATGTTATTCTTTAGACTATCAAGTGTTTCATAAAACCTCTACCCTATTTTTGAACTCAACCCAAGTGCATCCAGGGACCTTCATCACTCCTTTCTCCCTCATCACTACCCTAACACCTGCTGCTTTTTCATTAAGCCCTGCTTCCACATACATGTTCAGCAGTTGCACGTAGTTGTTACCTCTCTGTGGCTCCATTTCTTCGAGCTCCACGTTTCCATGAACCCTACACGCGGATAATAAAGAGAGCCAAACGCCTCGACCCGGTGAAATGGCCATGTTCTCTATGAACTCACTAGGTGTCCACCGCGGCCCAGAAGATCCACCATGTTCACGTAGTGCTGCATAGTCAGCTCCACACCGTATCCCCTCATTGATCGGAAGAATTCTAGACCTTCATCGACAAGGCCTCCATGATTACAAGAGGACAGAAGGGAGAGGAAAGTGATCTCATCAGGTTCTGTTCCAGAGTTTCTCATCTCATGGAACAGTTCAATGGCTTTATGACATTCACTGTTGGATCCGAACCCCCCTATCATAGAATTCCACGCCACAAGGTCCCTTTTCGACATGTTAAGAAACAACCTGTTCGAGTATGTTAAGCAACCGCACTAGATGTACATGTCGAGTAATGTGTTCTCCACTTGAGTTTCATCTTGAAGCAGGGATCTCACGTAGTAACTGTGTATGGTCTTTCCGAGGAGCAATGCTGCCATCTGTGAAACCGCACCAAGAACTGTTATAATCGACACTGAATCCGGTCGAAGGCCACATTGTAAAACCTGTGGAAGAAGACTGATGGACACATCTGGAAGGTAATTCTGGGAGTAGCATGACATTAAAGAATTCCAAACCACCATATTCTTCTGCAACACACTTGAAAATGCTTTTCTAGCCATGTTAGGCTTTCCACATTTTGAATAGAAGTCTATTATAGAGCTACCAGTAAAAGCATCCAAGTCTAATCCATCCTTAAACTGCCAATCCATGAAAACAACCACCTAGTTTTATCAGTCTTCCATCACCATGTCCATTACAAGCAATCATCGCGCTTGCTATGATGTTAGGATCCAGTTTCACACCATCGAATATCATTCTTTTGTATAAACATACGACCTCCTCGAATTCCCTGTTATCACAACTGCCTCCAAATTAGCTTGACCCAATCGTACAACAAGCGATATGGTGAAAGAATCAGGTGAAACCTCCCTGCTACGCATCCAAGTGTACATATCCAAAGCATCATAGCCAAGGCCACAACGAACATAAGCTGATATCATGCTGTTCCATGTTCCAACTTCTCTTTTCCCGGTTAAACGAAAAACTCATAATCAACAACTCCACACTTGGAATAAAACGTTAAGAGAGAAGTAGTAGCATAAGTACAATCCTCAAAACCTGTCTTAACCACATCACAGTGTATTAGAGAGCCAAAATCCAAAGACTCCCCCTGTGAACAAGCTGTTAGAAAACTAGAAAACATTGTGGAACCCAATTCAAGACCATGAAACTTAGCTAATGAATACATCTCCAAGCAATTTCTCCAAAGCCCATTTTCACAGAAGCCACTCGAATCGAGCCGTATAAGCGGCTTCTCTTTGCATACCATAATGTGCATGATACAAGAATGTCCTTGGCTGCAATAACAATCATATGTCAACTAAAATAACTAAACAAGGTGTGAGTTTAATACATCAATTAGTATAATAGTATGTAGAGGTAGAAAAAACTTACTCTATCCACCACAAACTTGTACACAAAAGTGTCACCAGGGAGAATTGGGAATTGGGTCACCCCTTCAGTTCCATCCATCCAAGGTGTGCCAATCTACAACGCCCAATCAAATAATTAATCTTCTCATCTAAAAATTTAATCAGAAAGTTTAAGCTGATTAATGATAATTATAAAGTTGAATAGTTATGTACCTGTCTAATGCCGTGCCAATGGATTGCTACATTTTCAGTCAACAAGCTGTTCTTGAGTTCGACGACGATGCTTGGGCCAGGAGACCTACCGTTAAAGACTCTTAACTCTTGCCTCGACTATAGATGGAACAATAGCACAACAAACTAACAACAACAGAGTCAAAAATCTTGTCAAATCAATTTTCTTCAAAAGATTTGCCATTATATATAGGCAGAGCTATATGTTATATATGTATATATGTGGAGAGAAGGTTCTTCAGTTAATGATGATGGAGTTCCAAAGGGCGATGTCATGAATACGAACTTCCCAGTGGGACATTTTATCGAACAGTGAGAGTGCACTGCAGAAAGATCCGCATTTAACGCAAATTCGTACGAGAAGTGGCGATGTAAGAATCAAAGTGAACATACATTATTAGTTTGATAGAGGAACATACATTATTACTATTAATCAAACAAACAAACATATGTAATACTACAAGTTTTTCAACATAACTAAAAAACCCTAACTAAAGCAAAACATCCGTATGATTAAATTGTTCCTAACTTAAGGACTTGCTTTTCCCTAAAAGTTCCAATTCATTAGCCTTGATACCCACGTTCATAAGCAGCTCCTGCAATGCCGCCCTGAATTGCTCCAATTCCTCCAGTCCCATCTCCTCCTCCGCCTTCTCCCACCACGGCGTCCCTACGGCGGCGGCATTCCGAACCTTGTCCAGCTCCGCACACATATCGGAGTAATTCTCACCAAAATCCCTAATTAGGGTTTCACAGTTATCATCACGACTGGGGTCGTGAATCCCGGAGAGGAAGCGATTGAGAACGGCGTCGTTTGGGGGGTGGCTGAAGGACAGGACGCGATTGCTGTTGGGCTTCATGAGAATGGCGACGTGAGCTCCGGTGAGAATGCAGAGCTCACTCGCCTTATTGAACAGTCCATGGCGCCGTTTAGTAAACGTAACTTGACGATTCGATTTATCTTCAATTTTCTTGATTTCAATCTTCTTTCTTCCTCTGCCTCTCTTCATGCCACTCATCGTAATTACGATTAAAGACGCGTATTCTTGATCAAGGGTTTATTAGTATTTTTCAAGTCGGCTTATTTATTAGTTTTATTAATTCCGTATCTTCCAATATTGTAATTAATTAATTAAACGCGCCTTAAAATTACCTAAAATAAATTGGTAATTGATCTAGTATCATCCAATATTGTAATTAATTAATTAAACACGCCTTAAAATTACCTTAAATAAATTGATAATCGATCTATGTGGTGTTTTATAGGGTTTTTTAAGTTTGCATAAACTAACATAGAATCGGAATTAAAAATTTTATTAAAAAAAATTATTAAAATTCCACCAATACTGAGAAGAAGCTCATTTAGATTCTTATATTCTCTAATATTTTTATTTTAAAAATCTAAATTTTCAATGGAATACTTCCTCCTTCCCACCCTCCATCCAACCGAAAGGTCTCAATTTTATTATATTTGGCGTTAATTTTATTCAAAGGTCTCATTTTCCATTCAATGTAATTAATCTTTCATTTTCATACAATACTTTTTAATTTTATAATAATAATATTAATAATAACAATAATAATAATAAATTTTTATTAATAATGAATCTACATTTCCATAGGAATCATGTATTATTAGGAGTGATTTATTTATTATAAATAAATTTATTAATTTGATTTTCACTAAATATTCAAAATTAATTTCTAATCAATTAATCTCTTCATCTTAGTACAACCTTTAAACTTCTTCCATCTTTATATATTAACCTGATTAATGTCATGAGCAAGGCAACTCAAAAGAAATTAAAAATAGCATAAAACAATTCTTCATTATTTGATTCTTAATTTTTATGCATATGAATCTGCTGAACCTACACATGGGAATGATGCTCAAATGTATTGTAATCGGGCTTTGTCACCTTAATTGGATGTTCATTATATTAGACCATGTTTTTTGGTAATGATGAACTTTTATGTGGTATGTTTTTTTTTTTTTTTTTTTTTCTTTCTGTTTAGGTGTGTGTATTATTTGAAAATGAATGTTAGTCTTATATCGTATGACAATGTGATGTAGAAAGAATATATGGAATGTTATGGTACATATTTTGATCGATATTATTATTATTATTATTATTATTTTCTTGGATGGGTGTGCGATACATTTTTACTTTATTAATTAATTTAACTCATTGATTTTTAAAATTATAATCTAGATTTTGACTATGAATAAATAAAAAACTCTTATTTTGTATTACCATTTAATAAGTTTGAAATGTCACACTAAATTTGATTTTTGCCTTAAATGAAAGGAAATTTAAAAAAAAAGAATAAAGCTTAATTTCTATGGAAAAATAAAAGCAGAGAATGTATTAACAAAACGAATGATATATGACTGGAGAGCACATTAATTAGAGTGAGGCTTGCGTGCGTCCAGCGCATGGGAACACATTCCGTGTGCCTTTAAAAATTTAGTATTATGGCCTTTAGAAATTTAGTATTATGGATAAGGGTACATTGCTTTGGTCTAAAGTGTATACACTTTAATTAACTAGTTTTTGAGACGTGCGATGCACGTCACATGCACATCATATTTTGTAATATAATTTTTTTGGTGATTTTTTTAGTCCATTCTTATTCTAAAAATTTTAATTTTAAAAACAATGCTTCTACTATTAAATTAAAATTAAAAATCTTTAAATAAAGCTTATAAATGTGATGAGTGATAATTATAAAGCCCACAATAAATGATTTAATTTATTAATGATTAAATTATTTGTAATTTGGCATAGGAGATTAAAAAATGTGAAGGGTATAATTAGACATTTATAAAAGATTTAAAATGTAAAGTGATATGTACTTTTGATGTTAATTTAAAAAATTTCACTCTATAAACATTTATTTTTTTATTTTTATATTGAATTTAAAATATTAAAATTTAAAACTAATCAAATTAATTTCAATTTTTTAATAAATTTTGGTTTAGAAATTTATTTCATTATTTTCTTCTCTAATATGAGATTATGTGTAATATATCAAAATTTTAAATGCATTTTTACACTTCATATTTTGATTCTAGTTAAAATAAATGGTAAATTCAGAAATACCATTATGTAGAGTATAAACTTAGTAATACAAAATTTAAAATATCAAAATATAATACGTACTTTTTTTAATTTTTTTTTTCAAATTAATGAACCTAATTCTTTCAAATTCAAAACCATTGAATTATTACATAGTTTTATCATGTAATTGGTTTATAGTTAATTAGGAGTATCTCCGCTAATTTACATTAATGGAATATTTAGATACTCCTAATTGCCTTCAATGGAGTATTTTCGACTGTTATCGTGCCAAGTCCTCACCAAGTCGAGTCTCTTCTAGTCTTCGTTCTTCAAGAGCACGCCACTGGATCATTAAAACTCAAAGCTTGTTTTAAACAATAACAGTAGATAAGAGTTTCTGATTATTGGTTCAAATCACACTGCATGTATTCCTAATTACATGATACCACATGACCTTTGAATTCTTACTTTTAATTTGTTTTGGAGATTGAGCATCTAGTATGCAACCGTGTCCCTGAAAGGAAGTAAAGAGGCTTGAAGAACAACATTATAAGATCTCACCCTTTCAATGTTGACTTACAACATATGGCAGAAATATTAAAAATTAGCTAATAAATTTAGATTGGATAATTAATAAAATTTAGAAATGAAAAAAAAATATGTGTTCCAGGTGAATCAAAATGGGATCACAGCATTGGACATTTTGATCCAAACAAAGAAGAGCCGTTAGAAACTTGGAATGGAGGAATCCCTCAAACAAGCATGCACCATTGGATACTATTCCAATTTCCAACTTATCACAACCATATTTCTGCTGCATCACGCAGATCACCACGCACACATGCACCTCATTCAAGAACACCCAAAAATCTTAAAAGAAACCTATATTCACAAATGCAACAGAAAGTCACAGTACATTTTATAACTATTGAATTGCCTCTTCAGCTCACCCACTTTATAAATTGAAGTTAAAAGATTAATGTATTAATTAAATATAATATATTAAATCATAAATACTATTAATAAATTAACAATTAACACATAAACAATCTATTTATATTTCTATTACTATTTAATATAAATGAAGTAATATTTTATGTGATACTAACGTCATGATAATTATTAAAAAAACAGCTCTTTCTACTTGTATATATTATGTATAATTATTATGATTAAATAATTAATTAAAAAATTTTAAGTAATTAATTATTATGAAAATGAAAAGGTTCATCTATTTAATGTTTAATTACTGTGGTCTAACCAACAACGTATAATTATTATGTATTGGGAAGCATTATGTATTGAGAAGCTAGAAGTTGAAGAGTGAATAATAAGTAAATGATAAATTAGAATTAATTATAAAATAAACAAATTATAATAGGATAAATAAAGGGTAAAAGTGTAGTAAAAAAATAGGTAAGGATAAAATGGGAAAAAAATGTTAACACCTACTAAGCCACTTTTAATATAATTTTAAGACGTGCGTTGCACGTCGCAAACACGCCATACTCTATAAATAGATCTTTATGTGATTTTATTTAAATTTAAAAAAATCATGATTTTCAATAGAATCTTCTACGCATACTATCGAATTTAAAGAAGAAAAAGGTGGGGAAGAACTCAATATTTGGCTAATTTGGCTTATAAGAAATAAAAATTAAAAATTTGAAGTGTTAATATTTGGTTAATTTGACATTTATAAGTGATTAAAAATGTGAGGTAGCGTAATTTGATCTTTTCGAATAAAGTCCCTTTTACCAATACGTAATTTGATTTTTTCGAAGAAAGTCTCGTTCGTATTTACGAATATCCAACTACGCGTTTCACTCAAGTTTTAGAAACTATTGCATATATAATTGAGTAATACAAATACATGAAAAATATAAGTCACTTTCCTTGAGATCTTTCTAAGGAGTTCCATCATCATGGCGACGTGATCCTGAAAAATAAATCTATGAATATGGCAAATTGATTGAACTACTTCAAGCAAATTACTAATAAAATAAAGATGGGAAATATTTGTGTAAACCGAATTCATGGTGTAAACCCTGTGATCCCTCTTCTAATTCTTTTATGCCCTATGTATTAATTCTATTATACCCTACGTATTGCTAGATTTTAAATTAAAGGAGAAATATAGGGTTCACACCGTAAACCCGATTTATAGAAGACTAACTCAATAACGAAAGCAAAACAAAAAAGGTCCCAAAGATGCTAATCACCGACTCTCTTCTACAATAATGGATGATGAGACGTTGGAGGTTTCATGAATTGCAAGCTTTATAAACCAAATGATCATGAGGTAAATAAATTAATATGACGTACATAATGGAGTAAATGTATCAATTAATTAAGACTAAAGATGAGACGGTTCAGTTAATTGCAAAGACTTTCAGACTCCATATAACATGAATGTAAATTACACAAAGAATCTATTAATTAATTAATAAGGTTAAATGATGTAAAAGGAATAAATAATTGAAGATAAAATAGGAAGAAATATTTTTACATGGAAAAAAAATAAAAAAATTTCACAACTCATGAATTACAATCACTATCATACTTTGTAAGTAATTTTTTGGTGATTTTTTTAGCCAATTCTTATTCTAAAAATTTTAATTTTCAAAACAATGCTTCTACTATTAAATTAAAATTAAAATCTTTAAATAAAGCTTAGAAATGTGATGACTAATAATTATAAGGCCCATAATAAATGATTTAATTTATTAATGATTAAATTATTAGTAATTTGGCATATATAGGAGATTAAAAAATGTGAAGGGTATAGTTAGACATTTATAAAAGATTAAAAATGTGAAGTGATATGAGTACTTTTGATGTTAATTTAAAAAATTTCACTCTATAAACATTTTTTTTATTTTTATATTGAATTTAAAATATTAAAATTTAAAACTAATCAAATTAATTTCAATTGTTTAATGAATTTTGGTTTAGAAATTTATTTCATTATTTTCTTCTCTAATATGAGATTATGTGTAATATATCAAAATCTTTAAATGCGTTTTTACACTTCATATTTTGATTCTAGTTAAAATAAATGGTAAATTCAGAAATAACATTATGTAGAGTATAAACTTAGTAATACAAAATTTAAAATTTCAAAATATAATACGTACTTTTTTTAATATTTATTTTTCAAATTAATGAACCTAATTCTTTTAAATTCAAAACCATTGAATTATTACATAGTTTTATCATGTAATTGGTTTAGAGTTAATTAGGAGTATCTACGCTAATTTACATTAACAGAATATTTAGATACTCCTAATTACCTTCAATGGAGTATTTTCAACTGTTATCGTGTCAAGTCCTCAACAAGTCGAGTCTCTTCTAGTCTTCGTTCTTCAAGAGCACGCCATTGGATCATTAAAACTCAAAGTCTGTTTTAAACAATAACAGTAGATAAGAATTTCTGATTATTGGTTCAAATCACACTGCATGTATTCCTAATTACATGATATCACATGACCTATGAATTCTTACTTTTAATTTGTTTTGGAGATTGAGTATTTAGTATGCAGTTGTGTCCCTGAAAGGAAGTAAAAAGGTTTGAATGACAACATTATAAGATCTCACCCTTTTCAATGTTGACTTACAACATATGACAGAAATATTAAAAATTAGCTAATAAGTTTAGATTGGAAAATTAATAAAATTTAGAAATGAAAAAAAAAGTGTTCCAGGAATGGAGACAAATGCAGTGAATCAAAATGAGATCACAATATTGGATATTTTGATCCAAACGAAGAAGAGTCGTTAGAAATTTGGAATAGAGGGATACCTCAAGCAAGCATGCCCCACTTGAGACTATTCTAATTTCCAACTCATCACAACCATATTTCTGCTGCATCACGCAGATCACTCGTTTCCTCCTTCAATGTCTCATCTTACTTTGTTGTTGTATCCCTCTCATTTAATCAAATATTTGAGAAGCTTTACCATTGAGGACCCGTACAGCCGTACATGGACTTTGATTTTGGTGTCTGCATCACCTCTGCATACTTTCCACACATTTTATAATGTTGAATTTGTCTCTTCATATTACTCATTAATCACTTAATTTATTTTTGATGTATAGAGGTTGTTCACATTTGTCGTTTGGACTTTAAAACTTCCTTAAGAATATGAATGAGTTAAATAATAAATAACTATTATTAATTAATTATACATATCAATAATTTAGGTTAAGAATGTAAAAAGAAAAAATAAGGATAAAATGAGGAAAAATATTTTTCGAGTACTTTTAGTAAATTATGATTATAATTATTATAAGAGATAAAAATAAAATTTATGAGTCAAAATTAATTATTGAAATAAATAATGTGAAAAATAAAAAGACATCACATTTATATTTATTTTGCAATTAATAATTTCACTTTTTAAATAGTATGAATAATAATATGATAAAGGGTAAAAATGTAGTAAAGAAAAATAGTTGAGGATAAAATGGGAAAAAATGTTAACACTTGCTAAGCCACTTTTAATATATTATGATTATGATAAAAGGTACACCATTTTGTTTTAAAGAGTATACATTTTTCATTAATATTTTTTCTTTAGAAATTAAAGGGTACACATTTTTATACTAAATGATATACAATTTAACACAAAATTCTAAAGGCGCACGGAGTGTTGTCCATGCGTTCGGATACATACAATAATTTTCTTTAGAAAATAAATGGTATACATCTTTATACTAAAGAGTATACAATTTAACACAAAATTCTAAAGGTGTACAGAATGTGGTCCGTGCGCCTGGGTGCACATAAGTTTTGTGCCCATTAATTATTATAAAAACAATCATTATCATTATATATTAAAAATGACACGTTTTTTAAAATAATTGACTTGGCGGATTCATTGGCTAAAATAAGTCAAAATTGTCACGTCGAATTGATCAGAGCCGGAAATATTGATGGAATACAATATTCCTTAGCTTGAATTATCAAGTATTTTCTGTATTTTCTAAGGGGGAGTATTAAATAATAAATTATTATTATAGGTAAAATTATAAATAACAAATTATGTAACGTACTATATAATAATCTCGACCTATTTTTCAAATCCTTTTTAATTATATATATAATATATACTCCTGTAATATATTATATTATTGAAGAGCTGAAAGCATTGAAATGGAAATGATTACGACGATGAATGTATAAACGTTGAGGACTACAGATATAAAAAATGAATTTTCCAAGTCTAAAACGAAAAAGATGAAAACATTGAGCCTAAATGAATTCTTCAGTTCCAAAATCACTATTTTTAAGGCCAGGGCAGAACCGACCTTAATAACTAATTTATAAATTGCTAGCACGACTCGATGGTTGTTGTTGCTCAGAACGCAGGTAAACTACAATAGAACGAAGGTAAAATACAATATACTTAACAAACATTATATTTTGACTCTTCTAAAATTTATATCTTGAGGCTTTTTATTTTTTAATAGTTATTAATTTTATTTGTATGTAGAGTACTATTGTGCTTGCTTTAAAGTTAATTTGTATTCATAGAGGGTGGGAGTGGGATCTACTGTTTATGATTGCTCAAGGTGATCCATTGGAGTAAACTTATAGAAACCTTATTTCGAATATTGAGGTATGTAATTATTTAATTTAATATTTTCTGTATAATATTTTAAGTTATTTGTATTTGTATTGAAATGTACAGGGCTTTTTCTCTGATTCTGATAGGGGCCGTTTCTCCGAGTTTGATGCTGGGCCTTTTTATATAGGCCCTAGGTTTTATTCACTCAACCACTTTATCTTTTATTCCAATATAGAGTTTATTGTTAAACAGAAAAAATAAATAAATAATATATCAGTATATTACGCCTATGAGATATTGTAGTTCTACTTGGTCGACTAACATTGCTATCTGCTATTCAGACGGACTTGAAATTTTGATTAATGTTTTATTTTAAGATAAAAAATAAAGTTCTAATATAATTAAATTAAAATTTATAATTAATCTATATTTATATCTATATCTATATATATATATATATATATATATATATATATATAAACACATAGCGTCAACTAAAGTTTCCCGCTCAAAAATTTAGTCAAAATCTCTTATCAATATATCATCAATTTCTCATTAATTTCTCGATTCTCTCTTCTCATATTTTCCTCCCTTTATGTTGTTTAATTTTAGAGGCAGCGGCTAATCAATCATGTGTTTATATGTGCGCGACATTTAAGTATATAAGTACGTTGACTATTAAAATAAATATATTAATATAATTCAATTTTTTAAAACATATTCCCGTACAACACACGGGTTAAAATGCTTGTTAATTTAATGTAAATTTTTTTCTAAATTATATTCTTATATATATTGTGTACCTTAAAAATAAACATAATTGAATCCATGTCATAGAGTATATGATTCACATAAATAATTATACGAAACACAAATGGGTAGCTCCAACAGCACAATAAACACAAATGGGCTTCTCAGCCTAGCCTAGTCTAACTGAAGTGTTAGGTCATGTGGCTTGTCTAGATGATGAAGACCCAATAGATTTGGTATTGCCTCCCAACTAGCAATCCTAACAGCATACATCAATAACAAATTACTCTCGCCTCCCATAAAAGTTGTGATATTTATTTTTCTTTTTGAGTTGTCTCATACAAATTATTATATTTCATTTTAAAGTATATAGATCCACACAAAAAATATTAACATATTCACATTGATCCACACACACTACTAATACAACTACACATTAAATATTATTTTCCTCACTTCACTTTACATTAAAATATTATATTCTTTAATCTCCGTGCAAAAAAAAATGTAACTTTAATAGGACGGAGGGAGTACTGAGCAATCCTGACAGCATACTCCGGAGATAGGGAGCTTGGACAAGACGCATTCACGATCATGTTCATCCCTTCGAATCCGAGGTACTAACTTGGATCTCTCTTTGGGGGGAATATCGAACCTCAAGATCGGCCATTTTATGCTTCCTTCATTATCTTATATAATCATTTAATCAATAAAAATGGGTTAATACATACTCCTTTTGACCCACTCGAAGAATCTCTTTTTTTCTATTTTGGGCGTTCCACCCAAAGGATTCCCTTTCCTTTTTAATACACATGGATCCATACACACCCTCTAATACAATTAAAATATTGGGCTCACACTCCCACTAATACAACTACCCACTACACATTAAATAAGTAGTGGAAAAAGTAAAATGCACCATTTGAATGGGACGGAGGAAGTACTTAATTTAATGAAATTGAAAATCTGAAAATTTAATTTTAAAAAAGATTACTGACGTCCAAATATATGTTGAGGTCTGTCATTTCTCGCAGACGAACCTCGTGTAATACGTGAATGCCTTTCAATAGGACTTTAACTCGTCTGGCCTCCACACTCTCCCACGCGTTCGTGTTGATATTTAATGTGGGGATTTTTGTTGGTTCCCCCACCTTATGAACATAGTCCACCAACATATTCATCTCGAAAGGCTCTGCAAAAGTATAATTTTAATCTATGATAAAGATGGATAGTTAGAAATCAAAATTACATAAATTACCTTTGTGCCATAAGTGGTTCTCTTCGTGTTTAGCTTTCTCAATTTCATCCGGAGTAAGCTTCTTACTGAAGCTATCCTGTAGGAGATAATAATTTACAAAAAAAAATTGATGCATAAATATGATAACACACAAAGACCATGATAAACCACATTCCTACAAGCATCAATCAATCTCACTCGGAATGGAATGCATAATATGATCTTCCTATTAACTATAATATACTAGATTGTGCATTTTGCTGCTTTGCATGCTAGCGAGTAGTGACAAATTTACTTCAGTACATCTAATTGAAAATATGATCCTAAACTTCTCATGCAGTCATGTCTATGTAAGTCCACTATTTATATATTTATGAATAATAAATAATTGACCAAATAGAGTACTATTCATTACCTGGCTTAAACCTACTTTCTTTTGTTGAGAATTTAATCCTCTCGCAAAAGGATAACGTATTCTGCCCGTGATTCTTATAATAATTTTAAAAATAAATATATATATATATATATAAAGAAAACATACAAAATAAAATACAAATTTAAAGTACGTTCATTTACACATGGAGTAGAAACTAAATTACCTTTGAGTTTTAGAAGTTTCTCTAGATATGTAGTTACGTAGTACGCTTTCTTTGGTTAAGAATTTAATCCTCTCGCAAAAGGATAACGTATTCTGCCTCATGATTCCTATAGTAATTTTAAAAATATATATATATAAACAACAAGTTTAATATTACAATTAAATAAACAAATGTAATTTAATTGGCATAAGAAATCACCCCTTCCTCCTCGTCCGTCTATAATCCTAGGTGTAGCTGTTCTAATAAATTAATGCCTCTTGGCAACACAATTGGAAAGATTTTACTAACCAACACAAACTGATTCGATGTGCTAATTTTAAGATTGTCTGCAATTCGCCTTTCTCTGAGCACGCATGCAGACGGTGGCAAAGAGAGAGAACTCATAAAAAGGACATAAATTGGGCCAAATTTTTAATTTTAAAACAAATAATTTAGTTGGGCCTGTAAACTTGTATATATGGGCTTGCTCACCTGCATTACTTAAGTTACCCTATCATTCTTAGAAAAATACATCTACCTTTTTAAAAATTGAGGGGGCAAGTGCCCCCCTTTGGACACTGCTTTATAGACTTTCAGAAACTCATCTAGTAGCTTCAAAATACTATTCCCTCCGCCCCATTAATAAATTCACAATTTCTATTTTTGTTTGTCTTATAAACAAGTTCACACCCCCAAATAAGAAAACACACACAAATCAATAACCACACAACACACTTTAATTTTAAAATAACTTACTTTATAATTTATTTATTACCTAAAAATAACAAACTACCATAAAAGTAAATCAAAAAAACTTTTTTTAAAAATTCGTATCTACAGTAACCGGTAACTTCTCTCTGGGACAGAGGGAGTATATTTCACAAGGTTAATGTACAATTAAGCTGGTTGCAATTCTATTTGACATGAATTTTAGCAAATCTTATCAACAATCCACCCCCAAATCATACAAGAGAGATGTAGGCAATAAACGAAATACAGAACACCTGCCTTCAAGTTTTTGATATGTAAAGTGGAAACTAATGTTTTTTTATAAATGAAGAGAGAGTGAAGACAATCCCAAATAAAAAACTATAAAGATGAAGAACAAATAGCCATGAGCACATACAGATGATAATGTTGGATCTTAGTTTCACTCCAGGCAATAGAACAATATAAGGATGAAGAACAAATACAATATTACGAAGATGAAGAACAAATACAACCATAGTCACGAGCACTTATGAAAAACCTAAAGTCTACTGTATAACTGGACAAATACAGAAATGCACATATCCAATACAAAGAGATTTAAATGGGTAAATTAAGGATCCATCTCACAATAGAGGATCCGTACGAACGGTTTGATCTACCCTTGATCTTTTTAGGGTAATATATTATTTTAACTTTTAAGTAATAAATAAATTATAAAGTATGTTATATTCGTTAAATGAGAATGGTAAATTTTTAACTAATATATACTTTTAAGATTAGGAATCAATGTAATGTTCTTTTAAAGGTGTAAAATTTAATATGGGATGAACGTTAATAAAAAAATGATGAAAGGCTAAACCTTGTGTGCTCCCGAGGAAGTTACCGGAGAAGCAACAAAGATGGCGAAGGACTTGTTGTATTCCAATTGCTCCTCAATATCGAGTAGCACGCACTTGTACTCGCGCCCACTCGATCCCACTAAATCTAGCACTACCCTTCACCCTCCTAACATAAAATGTGATTCATTTGAATAAATTTAATAAGAAAATGTAAAAATAATTATGGACTTACGGTTAAGAAAGTCTAAGAAAGTAGATGGTATTTTTATAATATGGCTAAAAATTGTGTGTCTGGGACATCCGCCCAGATACTTTTTAATATTAAATGATATACTCTTTAATACAAGGACGTGTACGATTTTTTTTTTGAAAAAATAAAAATAAATTTAATGTTGGATCTTAGTTTTACTCAAGACAATATAACAATATAAGGATAAAGAACAAATACAATATTATGAAGATGAAGAACAAATACAACCATAGTCACGGGCACTTATGAAAAATCTAAATTCTACCGTATAACCGGACAAATACAGAAATGTGAATAACCAATACAAAGAGACAACCAGCATGAGCTCAAAAAAAGATTAAATGACCGAACATTTAAAGGAAGTTGCTTGATCAATAATAATGTACGCACCTACGTGGTATTGATATATTGGGCATTTGTAGTATTTCCTATACCTCCCATACTAACTGATCTGGTGATTTGAAACATCAGATCTATATTTTTGTGAATTGAACTCATCCTACGAAGCTCTCTTAGCCAGATCTGAATTTATTTTTGTGAATTGAACTCATCCTACGAAGCTCTCTTAGCCAGATCTGAATTTCTTGGCTCTGGAACTGCTTCATCGCACCAAAAACCAGCCCAATCTCTCTCTCTCTGGATTGGATTGTTCAGGAGGAAGAAACCTATTGTGTGAGAAATTTAAAATTTCGTCAACCGAATTTGAAGGAATGCTGGCGTCAACCAGTAGAAGCTTTGCAAATCGAGAAAGAAAATGCGATGGATGCACTTTAGAACTTCTCCTGCAACCCTTATCTCTCTCTACTTTCCGTGTCTTCATGCAATTGGCTAAACGTGTAGATATCTTCCTAAGATAGATTGGATGCTCTCAATCCTTTAATTTTAAGATAGATATTTAATTTATGATTTATTATATGGTGCACTTATTTTACCCGTGCATTATTATAGAGTAAATGGGTAGTTAGTGGGTGGTTATTTTTTTTTAATTTTAATTTATTTATTTTATTTAGTGGTTAGGATTAAATATATTATGATTTAATGGCTTAGATTATTTAGGTACACAGGTGTATCCAGTGCACTGAAGTTTGACTCTTAATTTATTTATAAATATTTAAACGTGTTATTTTTTTAATATATAATGAAAGAAAAAAGTAGGGATAAATTAGTAATTTAAAAAGAAAAAGTAAATAAAATTGTTGAAAATGATAAATAAAGTGTAAAAAAGTACTCCCTCCGTCCCATTTTCATCTTCATATTTACTGCATACACGCAAATTAAGAAAAGTCACTTTTTGTGTAGCTTTTGAGGGTAGTTTGGTATTTTTGGGTAATAAATAAATGATAAAGTATGTTATGTGTGTTAAAAAAGTGATGAAAATTTTGAAATTAAAGTGTGTTAAAGGGATATTAGTTATGTATTCCCTTCGTCCTCTTGAAAGGTATTCATTTACTTTTTACACGTGGATTAAGGAGTATAATAATTTAATGTATAGTAAGGTGAGAGATATAATATTTTAATGTGTAGTGGGTAGTTGTATTAGTGTTAAGTGTGGGGCCATGTGTAGTGGTTGTGTTTCCATCAGTCCAAAAAGGGAAATGAATACTTTATAATGGGACGGAGCAAAATGAAAAAATTTATACGTATCAAGGGGACAGAGGGAGTACCTTTTTCTTTTATGGAAGTGTGAAGTTGAAATTGGGACGGACCAAAACAAAAAGTGTGAAGTTAAAGTTGGGACGAATGAGTAATTAAAGTTATTGGAATTGTAAAAAGTAGGTAATAAAATATTATGTATTTTTACCATTAATGGAATGAGTAAAAATACGTGGGACAAGCCAAAATGGAAAGTGGGTAAAAATACGCGGGACGGAGAGAGTAATAAAAATGGCAGAATTAAATACTCCCTCCGTCCGGTTCTTAGGTGTCCGTTTGTTTTTTGCACGTGAATTAAAGAATATTATTATTATATGTAAAGTGGGTTGTTGTATTAGAGGGAAGTTGATACCTTTGAACCAGACGCCAAAAATAGTAAAATGAATACCTTAGAAAGTAACGGAGGGAGTAGTAATTAACTGTGAGTGTTTTTTATTGTACTAATATTATTAAACATTAGATACTCCCTGCATCCCGCCGAAAGTTCTCATTTTATTATATTGAACGTCTTATTCAAATGTTCTCATTTTTTTATTTTTAGTAAAAAAAATCCATCAGTAATACAACTTTTTTTATGGATGCATCGGTATTCGATCGATATCCCTCTAATACAACTACTCAATACACATAAAATAATAATACTCATTAATCCACACAAATGCATAAATAGTAATTTATTATAATTGATTCCACAAAAATACAAATTCAATTAATAGAACCAATATGACTGCATTTTGTAATATGCACTCACCTTTGACAAAATATTTTTGAATTATTGCAGCAAGCTTTTATTTTTTTCTTATTTGTTTGTCTTAATATTCTCTCCTCCGCCTTCTCCCACGACGGCATCGCGCCAACTTCTCCAACAACGGCATTCTGCTCCACTATCCGAGCCTTGTCCACCTCCGCACAAATATCGGAGTAATTATCACCAAAATCCCTAATTAGGGTTTCACAGTTGTCATGGGTCGTGAACCCCAGTGAGGAAACGGTGGAGGACGGCGTCGTTTGGGGGTGGCTGAAAGAGAGGACACGGTTGCTCTGAGGAATGAGAATGGCGACGTGAGCTCCGGCGAGAATGCAGAGCTCACTCGCCTTATTGAACAATCCATGGCGCCGTTTGGCAAACGTAACTTGACGACTTGAAATCTCTTCAATTTTCTTAATTTCAATCTTCTTTCTTCCTCTGCCTCTCTTCTTCCCCAACATGCCATTCGTCATTATGATTATCAACTACACACACAAATCTTGATCAACAACTGCAAACACAAATCTTGATCAACAACTGCAAACACAAATCTTGATCAACAACTGCAGACACAAATCTTGAAATATGGTATTCCATCGGAGAATGTAGTAGGGCTATAATTTTATTACATAAACGAGGGTTTATTTATAGTTTTAATTGCGTGTTTTCCACAATAAAACACGCGTTTAAAATTTTGTTTAGTCACATTACTATTCCAATATTTTGTTGTATGTTTAATTTGTAATTGGGCTAAAGTCCACTTTAAAATGTAATAGTTAATTCTTAACCATGGCCCATTAATTAAAATTTGAACCCGTATCCATATGCTACTTTGCCTATATGAATTGAACGGTGTAAATGTAACTTTAATTTTGTGATCGATAATATTTTATCTTTATGGTTACTGATATATTTTATGTTTCTATTTTCTATTAATAAAACAATGCTATTCATATGCTATTTTGTCTTCAAAGTTCCATATCAATATTAAGGGCATAATTATAATTGTTCATATAATTCTTGATTAAGATTGAGGATAAAAAATATAATCTATGGGGGTTAATAGTATTCATTCATATGGTATGATTAAGAAGATTGAGGATAAAAAGATATAATCCCTCCGTCTCATAATAGATTACATCTCTCCTTTGTATTTTACAAAAGAGAGGTGTAAATTGAAGTGGGACGGAGAGTATAGACATCTTCCCGTTGTTTTACAGAACCCTTCAAACATTATTTATTTATTTATTCCAAAAAATAAAAAAATTCAAAAAATAAATATTATTTTATTCAATAATTTCAAAAATTATTTTAATTTTAAATTTATTACTTTTTTCACATACATATATTAATACTTTATATTTTTTTATTATTTAAAAATAAGACAATTTTCTCTTGAGTAAATAATATTGATAAAAAAAAATAACAAAGATGGAAAACGTTTCTGTTTTAGGAGGACTCTAGAGAAAAATGTCCACAATTTTTTTTAACATTAAATGTCCACAATTTTTGGGGATTTTTGTTTTGGGTTTAAATTGATTTATTAAATTAAGGGGCGGTTATTTGCACCCGAAATTACTATATGTACCCCAAAAATATATAAATTAACATAATTATCCTTATAAATCTTATATTTATTAGGTTGCAATAACCGAATAGATAAGAATCAGAATTAATCTATCTTATTTGTTCGGCTGCAACAACCGAACATAATCAGAATTACAATTATGTAATTCTGATCTTGTCACAGTGGCGACCGAACAGAATCATCCTCCCAATTTTTCGACCTTTCCCTCGGCCCCTTTTTCGGTCACCTAATTCTCGTCAGAATGATGTAACCGTCAGAATGATCATCGCTTTCTTGATCTTCTTCACATCTCCATCCTGCGCGTAGTTCTGAATCCCAAAGATCATCGCCCCCGGCTTCCCGAAGGCGGCACTGATCGCGCGGCAGATCGACCTCACCCTCGTAGGAAACAGCTCTGCCGGCAGGACGAAGGTGGTGCTGTTGGGCTCAAAGTTGGCAAAGAAGAAGGTGAGATCGTAGAGCGCTGCGAATGTCCATTTGTGGTCTTTGTTTTTGAGGTAATCATATTGGATTCCGATTATGAACATGAAATTGGACATCATGAGAAAGCCCACCAACTGTATGTAATAACGATCAATTTTTTTCATGAACTCCACCGTAAACCACTCGTTACTTCATCCCTTAAGTTAAGTTCCCTCTTTAATTAGAATCAGAATTACAATTCATGTTATCCAATGTTGCGAGATAATCTCTTATTGGTTGAGGATCTTGACTTCTTATAATTATTTATGTGAATCATATTGATTTATGTTATAGGATATGGATTCAATGTTTATTTTTAAGGTGCACAATATATAAGAATATAATTGTATTTATAATTTTTTAATAGAAATTTTTTACAAGAAATCTATTAATTAATTAAAATTTAATTTCTTATTTTATTAAAACTTTATTTTTTATCTTAAAAAATTAATTAATCAAAAGTTGAAGTCTTAATCCACAAAGTAGAAATGCAATCTCCCATGTGCGGTATATACTGATCATTTTTATTATTATTTTTTTCTGTTTAACAATAACTTCCTTTTGAAACGCATACAGTATTTATTAAAAATTACAACCCATAATAGACAAAAGAAAAAAAATTAAAACAATATTCCAGTCAAAAAAGAGAGAAAAAAAGCCATTAAAGTTAAACAGTAGTATTCTTTATTGGAATAAAAGATAAAGTGATTGAGTGAGTAAAACTCACTGCCTAGCCTTTAGAAAAGGCCCAACATCAAATCCGGAGAAGCGGCCCGTATCAGAATTTAGAATCAGAGAGAAAGCCCTAAAAATTTCAATACAAATACAAATAACTTAAAAATATTATACAGAAAATATTAAATAAAATAATTGTATACCCCAATAATCAAAATAAGGTTTCTATAGTTTTACTTCAATGGACCACCTTGAGCAATCATAAACAGTCAGAGATCCCACTACCACCGGCCACCTTCTATGAATACAAATTGACTTTAAAGCAAGTACAAAGTTCACTACATACAAATAAAATTAATATAATTATTAAAAAATAAAAAGCCTCAAGATATAAATTTTAGAAGAGTCAAAATATAATGTCTTCAAGTATATTGGATTTTACCTGCGTTTTGAGCAACGTTCTGAACAACCATCGAGTCCTCCTCGCAATTTATAGATTGGTTATTAAGGTCGATTCTGCCTTAAACTACAAAAATAGTGATTTTGGAACTGAAGAATTCATTATGTATTTTTCTTAATGCTTTCATCTTTTTCTACAGAAAAAGTGGTTTTAGAACATGAGAATTCATTTCAGTATCTATAGTCCTAAACTATATTATATTCATCGTCGTAATCATTTACATTCCAGTAATATAGTATAAAATTTCACCTCTTCAATAATATAATATATTACAGGAGTAAATATTACTCCTACTGTCCCATTAATTGGGACGGGAAGTATATATAAAATTAAAAAGGATTTGAAAAATAGGTCGAGATTTTAACTATAATAATAATTTATTATTTAATACTCCCCCTTAGAAAATACAGAAAATACTTGAGAATTCAAGCTAAGGAACATGCATTCACATGGCCGCAAAACCCCTCAGAATTCTTAGACAAATTCATCAGTCATCATCCTCCCATAACTCCCAGATCATAATCTTAGTTCAAAACGGAAAATACGAAGAAGCCTTGGAATCATACTCCAATCACCTCCTCAATTTTCCAACTAATTCTTCAACATTCACTTTCCCTTCTCTGCTCAAAGCTTGCGCTTCCCTTTCACATTTCCACTATGGCGCCTCACTCCACTCCACAATCATCAAAACGGGTCTTCACTTTGATTCTTACATCGCCACTTCTCTCTTACGAATGTGAGTTAAATGTGGATGTTTCTGCAGTGCACTCTCACTGTTCGATAAAATGTCCCACTGGGAAGACGTCGCCCTTTGGAACATGGGTATTCCAAAAACGGTTTATTTGAGGAGGGTATGGCTCAGTTTCGCAGAATTCAAGCGTTGAATATCAACCCTGATGGTTATACTCTCTGCATATTTCTGGGAATGTGTAGATTCTTGAGTAGTGTTGTTTATGGGAAGGAAATCCATGGGTATGCTGTTAGGAACACACTTGGTGATGATCCATTTGTAACTACTGCAATGATTGATATGTATTCGAGTTTTGGTAGGCCAATGGACGGTTGGAGTGTTTTCCAAGAATCTGGAAACAAGTACAGCATTGCTATCTGGAATGCAATGATCAATGGCTTCTGTGAAAATGGACTTTGGAGAAATTGCTTGGAGTTGTCTCATTGGCTAAGTTTCATGGTCTTGAATTGGGTTCTACAATGTTTTCCAGTGTTCTAACAGCTTGTTCACAGGGGGAGGCTTTGGATTTTGGCTCTCAGATACACTGTGATGTTGTTAAGACAGGTTTTGAGGATGATACTTATGCTACTACTTCTCTGTTAACGTTTTATTCCAGGTGTGGAGTTGTTGAGTACGCGGAGAGAGTTTTTCGTTTAACCGGAAAAAGAGAAGTTGGAATATGGAACAGCATGATATCAGCTTATGTTCATTGTGGCCTTGGCTATGATGCTTTGGACATGTACACTCGGATGCGTAGCAGGGAGATTTTGCCTGATTCTTTCACCATATCGAATGTTTTGACAGCGTGTAGTACGATTGGGTCGAGCTATTTTGGAGGAATGGTAAATGGAGAACTGATAAAGAGGCCAATAAAACATAATATTGCTATGGAGAGCGCTCTTCTGACAATGTACTCAAAGCTGGGCAAAGTAAACGGTGCACGTAGTGTTTTCGATCAAATGAAGGAAAAGGATGTGATAGCTTGGGGTTCTATCATATCAGGCAGTTGTGATAACAGGGAATTCGAGGAGGTTGTACGTTTATTCAAAAGAATGATATCCGATAGTGTGAAACCGGATCCTAACATCATAGCAAGCGCGATGATTGCTTGTAATGGGTATGGTGATGGAAGGCTGATAAAACTAGGTGGTTGTTTTCATGGATTGGCAGTTAAGGATGGATTAGACTTGGATGTTTTTACTGGTAGCTCTATAATAGACTTCTATTCAAAATGTGGACAGCCAAACATGGCTAGAAAAGCATTTTCAAGTGTGTGGCAAAAGAATATGGTGGTTTGGAATTCTTTAATGTCATGGTACTCCCAGAATCACCTTCCTGATGTGTCTGTCAGTCTTCTCCCACAGGTTTTGCAATATGGCCTTCGACCGGATTCAGTGTCGATTATCACAGTTCTTGGTGCGGTTTCACAGATGGCAGCATTGCTCCTTGGAAAGACAACACACGGTTACTACGTGAGATCGCTTCAAGATGAAACTCAAGTGGAGAACACATTACTCGACATGTACATCAAATGCGGTTGCTTAACATATGCGAACATGGTGTTTCTCAACATGTCGAAAAGAGACCGTGTGGCGTGGAATTCTATGATAGGGGAGTTCATAGAGAACATGGTCGAGGCGTTTGGCTCTCTTTATTATCCGCTTGTAGAGTTCATGGAAACGTGTGGCTGCTCGTAACCTGATCGAAATGGAGCCACAGAGAGGTAGCAACTGCTGAACATGTATGTGGAAGCTGGGCTCAAGGAAGAAGCAGCAGGTGTTGGGTCAGTGATGAGGGAGAAAGGAGTGATGAAGGTCCCTGGATACAGTTGGGTTGAGTTAAAAAATAAGGTAGAGGTTTTCTACTCAGACAAAGAAGATTTATGAAACACTTAATAGTCTAAAGAATAACATAAAGAGGAGGGAATGCGAACATGACTATAGAGCAGAGAGCCATCTACATAGTGAAGCATATAATAACAAACTTGACTAGGATGTACTGAGGAGTGGATAAGCTGCTTGGTCTTGTCGGTCCTCTTGATGAATAAGTCTTATGTCACGCATCACGATTACATGTTTGCAATCCCCTGGAGAAACAACAACAAACACTAGCATAAAACTTGTGCTCTCTCTCTCTCTCTCTCTTCATGCCAAAATAGATAAATAGTTGATCACAAAAAACATGTGCTTTAGAAGGAAGTGAAGAGAATAAAGAACAGGGATGTCATTCGTACGAATCATCAAATCGTTAATGCAGTTTGAATTTCAAGCAGCAATAGAAAATAACCAAGTCCATAATTTTATAACACAACTTTCTTTATTTCATACTTGTCTTTTCCCTACTTGCTCCCCAGGATACCCATCAGATTATGCTATTCAATATAATTCAACACCAAGTTTCACAGCGCAACTCCCATACAACTAGATTAATTGCTGCAACGTGATCAACGAGCAAGCCATCACCAACTTTAATCTTTATTATAACTTTAATAAAAAAAGGGATATTTCATTTTTCACTATTTTCAAAAAACATGTATGCATATAATATAACCCACCCAAAACCCAAGATCCGTTCGCTAATTGTCACAAAATTTTGAGGACCAGATGCACATCGGATTTAAGGAGCCGAGACTCCATGAGAAAACTTAAAGCAGAATCTTTCGAATTGACTAGAGGTAACTAAGTAGGTTTTATATAGCACAAGAAATGGTTTATTCAACATGTCACAAGCCAATATCAATTTTGTAATAATCTTGATAAAATGAGATATCAAACATACCTGATGAAAGTACCAAGTTGAAATCTTAGGTAGGAACCCTGGCAGCTGCTGCTTCTTTTTATACCCCAAAACTGCCTTTGGCTTCTGTTGTAATTCACCGAGAACAGTAGATTCCCACTTTTCAAGCAATAATTAGTGAGAATGTTAGATGTTACAGACTGAAGACTGCGGCAAATAATGCATTGATACATTTGAATAATTTATAAGCACAGATGACATTTGGTAGTAAATAGGATGGTGGTATTATTGTACATAATAAGCCAAAATTGCCACAACAATGATTGTCTTCATCCCAACAGATCTAACCACCAGGGAGAACCAAACTGTATAATCTGAACTTTGAAGCCTAGGCATATAGCATGCATATGATTCTAAACTGGATATGATTGACTTAATAACTAAATGACATCACATCTCAAAGTATCATTTTTACAGAGCCTCACCCTCTCATACAACCTAAAAAAGTGAACCAAGAAAAATAGATTCTAAAGTTGTTCCTATATGCAATAAATCTGGATCACATATAAACAGAATGTGAAGATTTAAGGGAGAAAATCCAGCAACAGCTCGTTCATTTGAGTTGACTAAGCTAGTAACTTAGCAAGTTCATCAACTCTCAGGTTTCCCGGTGGAACGACATTGAGAAAATCTCCTTTAATTCCTTCCAGTTTCTTGCTTTTACGTGACTTTTTTTCATCTCTACCACTAGAAACGGCGTCTGTCCCTATAACCACTAAATCTTCCTTCTCCCCTGAATATGAACCATCCTGTTCTTTTTCCTTGCCTTTCTTCTCCTCCCCCGAATATGAACCATCCTGTTCTCTTTCCTTGCCTTTCTCAACCCCTAATTGCCTGGATCGGTGATGTCGGAAGACAGGCCCAATTGGAGCTCTCTTCCCAAAAGCAACTGCCTTTTTGAAAACAATGTCACTATCTAAGCTATCATCATCCAACACCGTTGCCATCCCAGATTCAACTGCTTCATTCCTAAGTTGCAGAATTCCCTCTGTGCAGGGCTCACCTAAACTCACCTGTTCATCACCACCAGTGTTGTTTAACAGAGTCGCAACACTTTCAGTGTTTACCAGTGTCATCCGTGATTCCACTAAACCATTCAACACTACGTTACTTTCAATGGTGCAACTGAGTTCTTGTGGATGATTATCACATGAGTCAGTAGAAACAGAAGATCTCAAAGATTCATCTATAATCTTCTCATAAGTAGCTTCATGAGAATCTTCAAATGAGGCAGCAGGTTCAATCCCAACTTCAGTCAAAGCGCTAGTTCCTGGGGATTCCTCATTGCCGTTAGTAGATAACAATGTTGATTCATGATCATCAAATGCTGCCCCCAAGCTGCTCAAATGTGAAACATTTAATGATGCCATTGATGATAGCCCTGAAGCTACACCTTCTTGAGATCCATTCAGATTCTCATTGGGTTTAATTGAGGATTTCCAGTCACGTCCTCTCCATATGAGTATGTTCTCACATTCAAATGATACTAGAACACAAGGGACAAGGTCCTACAAGTAAAAATGGGGAATCAACATTAAATTTTCAAGATAATATTTTCCATGAATTCCATACGTCAGGTTCAACCTGAAGCAAGGTCACAATGATCATATGTGGCTAATCTGCTTATCTACACAATAAGGGAGTGTTTGGTTTAGAGGTATGGAGAAGGGAATCCTGGAATGGAATCTATTAATTTTAATGAGGAATGTGTAGGGAATAGAACTTTGATTTCCTACTTTGTTGGAATGAACAAAACTCCCACGTCGAGAGGAATAAAAGTCATTCTGTTCTAAGATCAAAGCAATACCCTTTACCATTCCACATTTTAACCAAACACCCCCTACATGTCTTCAGTTGCACTTGATGCATACCTTGAGTTTGGCACCTATTTTCTTGTAGTCGCTTGGATTCAGTCCTTGACAATTTATTCGCACTAGCTCACAAGCTTCAAATGCTTCTCTGACATTTTTTACAAGGTCACAATAAACACCATTCTTAGCTGCAAAACACAAGCATATGTAGATGGTATATTACCATGGCACAACCTCTAGCAGTATTCATTTTCATTCATCAAAAGGAAATATCAGCATATAAAATTACATACCAAGCTTGCATATAGGAATCAGATCACGCCCCTTTTTCCGCATATCACTTGCTTCTTCTAAAGTCAAACCCTCAGGAACCTTTCGAATCAATCTTGGGTACACTGGAGCAACAGGTTTCCATAACATGAGAGGAAAACGAGGTCGATATTTGTAGTTATAGTTTCTCCCCCGGAAAAGGTATATTACGCCACCCATACTGAATATAATTTTCCCTCCAGTTTTTTCCTGCCAGTAGCAATACAATCTCAGAAATAGCAACTAAAATCAAAATGTATGTGCCAGAGAAATTATACTGATGCACTAACGGGAACTTACTCCACATGTTTTATAATATTAAAAAATGGGCCTTTTCATTCTTATTTTGAGTCAGGAACTGATCAAAAGATAATTCAACAGGTATCTGATACATCGACGTCATGCATATTTGCAGAACACTTATCACAGATTCACGCTCATAGTTACTCTCTCCATATCAAACAAGATTAATTCTGAACAAAGAAAATATCGATCACAAGATCACACAGTTCACTAATCTCCTTAAAGCCAATACAGTTTCAAAGTATAATTTGATTTGAGAATCATGTCAGTGGCCTGCGATAAACTAATTATTAATTTAGTTGAAAAGGAAATTACACTCCTGGATACTAATGACTAATAACCACCGTGGACAAAACAATCAACAGAAATGCTTCAAGTTTACTTAAGAGTTCAATTTTGTTAAAGTTTTAGAGGAACACAAAAGATGAATGCCATCCTTCCTTTCAAGGCTTCTAAAAGATTGTTTGGTACTTCAAGTCAGTGTTCGTGTGTGAGAGAAGAAAGCCCAAGATCATTGCAATTCTTCATAAAATTCCCTTCATTATTATTGTGCTAGATAACTGTGTCAAGAGTATAGAACTCAATTTTGGAAGGTACTTCTTTAACACATTACCAATCTCCTCTCACATTGTTGTTAACACGAAATTTAATCATAATCCTAACTAACCCACCAAAAATCAAAACAAACATACATTGTTACTGTTCATCTGGATGTCAACCTATTACTAGCCAAGAAAATTACAGCAGAAGTTTATCACTACAATATGAAGAACAACTTCTTGAAGGCAATCTTATCCTTTTTCCAAACGTCATACCATACCATCAATATTACTCCACATTAGTTGCAAATTGCAGCCATTGGGTTTTAAATGGCTGTCCCATGATTTTCTGATTGGTAATATATTTTCACCAGGAGCAAGCTCCTATTCTTGATTTAAGAACTGATTGTACCTGTTTCCAAAGAAAGACGAAATGGCTTTCAACCTATGAATCAGTTTCTACATTATTCTGTGAAATTACATATTATTAAGCACATGGAGAAATTTCCGAGCCAGAAGCAACAATAGAATGAAACATCAATGGCGGAATCAGGAAGTTTCCTCTACAAAAAGAGAAAAGGAGCATTTCCCACCAAAGCAGGGATAGAATCACCAAAAAAAGGAATTTTGGAATACAAGACATGAAGATATTTTTCAAATTTCCTATATTATTGTGAATCATTTTCTAAATTTAAAATTACAAGGGTTGATTTGATGAAAAATAAATAAAAGCTGCATAAGAAATTTATACAATTAAAATTAAACAAACTAAAATTACACGTACCCAGAGAAAGTACAATAACAATTTCCGAGGATTATTAAAACTCTAAATAAGATCACTTGATACAGCACTTGGTCACAATCAAGAATCGAATAGGCAAGCAACAAGATTTTTCTTGAATGAAAGAAATTGTTAATTATAAAATTGTGCATTTTAATTTGTACAGAAAAAAATACCCTACAAGAATATCTAGAAAGTAAAATCATCTTCTTTGTGGAGAAAGAAGAACAAGGAAAACATACCAACCTCCAACTGTTCGCGAACATTGTCCATATCTACGGTGCAAACACCCTTGCATTTTATTTTGCACACTCTTCTTCGCTTCCACAGTGCGTGTATATTGTCCAACATGTTGTGCGTTAGACCATCCCTCCCTGAAGCGAATAATAGAGAAGTTACAAATACTGTATTAAGGAAGCATTCAAAAACTGATATACTATGAATTCCCAACACAAATTCACAACAAGACTCCCAGAATTTTTGGAAGAAGGGAAATGTAAAAATAAGGACTTGAACTCTTATCATGTAAACCATATTCAATGATCCAAGTTAAAACTGCAAAATACTAGACAAGCGACAACATAATACCCAAGTCAAACGATGCCCTAAAGCTAAAATCAATTCTCTTCAGCCAAAAGTATGATTTCACTTTAGCTAAAAAGAGACCCCCAAACAACCAAATCAGCAAAAAGCACATGGTGGTATAAGTTAAAACATGCATATTACGTATAACCCATCAGCTATCAAATCTCTAGAATCAGAGCAACACCATAGTCATCCACCATACCCATATTCAGCTGTCTGCTAGATTTTTTACACCCTAATATGAGCTCCTCGATTTCCTCTTTACTCAAGGGCTCCCCAAGGATTTCTTCTCGGGACTTCACATGCTTTGGCCCTGAACCAGGAAGAAAAGGACCCGGTGCCTGAACCGACTTCACGCCCTTTTTATGAGGCGGTGGCAGCTTAAAAGAATCAAATTCCGGCAGCTTCTTCTTGCTCGGTGGAAGCGGCTTACGGCCCAGCCACGGCTTCGCCATTGTTTCAGGCCCAAACGGCGACACCAGAGGCTCACGCAACTTCAATGGCTTCGCCTTAGGCGTCTCGGTGTAGCTGTACTGATACAGAAAAGGAGCATCTGGCAATTCATACGAAACCCCATTTTCATCGATTCTGAAATTGGGAGATTCAGGGTTTAGGGCTTCGTCTACATCCACAGGGATTTTGGGGGGTTTCGGGATGGGTTTAAATGCAGGATGAAGGGTTTTCTGGGGAGGTTTCTTGGAGTATTTTGAAGCTTTTCCAGGAATCGAAGGAGAGGAAGGGGCAGAAGGGGTGCCGGTGGATTTGAAAGTGGTGGGATGGGGAGGAGCAGGGTTGTGATTGTATTTATGCGCGATTGTATTGGCGGAATCGAAGCGCTTCTCGAAACGGAGTTGGTCTTCAATTTCCTTTTGGGTTGTCTCGCGGCGGATGAATTTTTGGGCGTTGGCGTTGTTCCAGCGGGAGAAGCGGATTTCGGTGGCAGGGCGGTGGGGCTGCGGGAGGAGCTGCGGTGGCGCAAAGAATGGGAATGGGGCACTCACTGCCATGGTTTCCAGCCAGGTAACTGTGTTGGAATCCTGAGAAGAGAAAAATCTTAATTCGATACTCCCTCGTTCTTCGTTATAGTTTTACCTTTGTGTATTAACCTTTGTGTATTAGTTAAATGGGTAGGTTCATAAAGATAATTAATTAATTTATGTGGGTCTTATATGTTAAAAAAAATATAACAATTAGAATGAGACGCTCAAAATGAAAATATGCTCAAAATGAAAATATGTAATCATTAGAATGAGACGGAGAGAGTATTCTTAGGTGAATGAGTTTCGGGCACATGGATTTAGATCCGTATCCTTCTGTGTCCCTTTACAATTTAAAATCTCTAACAACACATAGGTTTAAATAGAATTGAGAGGGGAAGGGTTGTGTTCATATGTGATACAGATCCTTTGCAATTTAAACTCCCTAACAATACATAAGTTTAAATAAAATAGAGAGAGATGAAGTGTTATGTTCACATGGGATACAGATCGAATTCCCAGGAGCGCAGGGCTTTTACCTTCTTTAAGTAATTATTACAATATACTCGAAAAATAAATAATGATATTTATAAAAAAAATTCTTTATATTCTTCCTATTTTGATGCAACATGAAATTAGTAGATTTACAAATTTATTTATGGTTTTAAATTAATAAATTTAAGATTATAAATTTCAAAATCTGGATTTTTAGTTGATTTCAAAAGATTTTAAAATCCATAATCAATGTGTCATTTGAAATTAACATAATACTATAAAATAAAATTTAAAAAAAATTTAAAATAAAAAATAAATTATCAATTTATAAAATAATTAGATATTCTATAAAAAAAAGTTAATTAAAGCGTTCCTCTTATGTAAATAATATATCAATGTATCTTATCTTAATCTTAATATATATCTTATCTTAATATCTTAAAGTGACTTGGATTTGAGAAATTTTTTTTACCAAAATTATCCCTACAAAATTATATTATAAATATAAGAGAAATAAATTTGTATTAATGATAACTCTTTATATTCTATCATTATTATTTTAAAAGTGTCTTGAATTTGAGAAACTTTTTTTTTACCAAAATTATCCCTACAAAGTTTTCTTTTCTACAATTTTACCCCTCTATTTAATTAATAGTATAATATTTATTACTTTACAATAATTAATATAATGTTCTTATATTTTATTTTATAAATATAAGAGAAATAAATTTGTATTAATGATAACTCTTTATATTCTATCATTATTACTTTTGGAGTAATATGTATTCATGATATACTATTTATTAGTTATTTATTCGTATCCTTAAATTTGGATGTACTTATTCATATCCAAGATTGAATGAAAGTTGAAGGGTCTCGAGTCTTTAATTACATACATGCTTATCCAACAATTATGTAATATATAAATTACATGTGACATCTCGAATATAATTATCAGATTGTTTTATAAAAGTCCCAGACATTTCAAAACTGTGATTTTCATGAGGATTTGAATGGAAATTTTCCTCCAATTAGTACTAGCATTATAGTAAAACAATTACTTCATCAATTATTGATTAAATTTGGATTGTATTCACATGTTTATTGCCTGGGATTTAGATTTGAAATTTGGAGTGATGAGTTCTACCAGTAATTTTCATTTTGTTTAGTTTTCAGGGCTTGAATTAATCTTTAGATGATTTATTTTGTAGGTCATGGAAAATATCTTCATGAGGAGACTATCACCACTGTTTCCTTCAAGACATTAAAGAGGTACGTAAACATCCTACGTCAATAAATGACTTTTGTTTATAGTAATTTGAAAATAATATGATGCACCATTGCATGCAAAGTAGGTGTGCGATTGCATTTTGGGAGGTGTCTGGTTCTTGCTCAACTAAAGAGATATTTATGGAGGTAGTTTAATATTTTTGTTTTTATAGTCATCATTTGACTGGATTTCTTTGTGTATAAATTCTAAAATGCAATATTCAATGTGTTTGATCCGGATAGAGATATTGTAAAACTTGATATTGTAAATTATTAGTTTTTCTCTCGGATTATCTTTCGTTTACATGATTGTAAAAATGTAAATTCTAATATGAACTTTTTTTTAGTTGGTAGGAAAGTTTAATTCGTTTACATGATTGTAAATATGAACTTTCTTTCACATTAATCAACACTCATTATATTTAGGGACGATAGGATGTTGTTGACATGTGTCCACCCCTTCCATACAAACTAAAGGCATTTTTTTTATAGGATATGTAAATTTACATTAAATAGTATTCCCTCCGTTCTATAATACTTTTCTACTTTCCTCATTTGTTTGTCCCACAAAACCTTTCACCCCCAAAAAAGGAAACATCACTTTATCCAACAACCTCAAAAGTTACTTTAATTTCAAATTTGTCACTCCTTTTTCACACACATATCATTTCTTTATACTTTTTAATTACCTAAAAATACTACAATACTCTCCAAAGTCAATAAAGTTGGTCAAAAAGTGCAATTTTTCTTAAACAACGTGGAACAGTAAACGTGAAAGGTTTTTCGGGACGGAGGGAGTATTTATTTCTATTTTTATGCATTTGTATGGATATATTCAAATTCTGTGTAAATAGAGTAGGGTAGTTTGGTGTAATTTATTTATAGACTATTTTATGATTTTGTATATCAATTTACCAATTGATGCAAATCATGTTGTAAAAACAAATTTTGTATTTATTAAAATAATAAACACAAAAGATATTATAATGATAATCCGAGATGGATTAAACTTGAGAATTTAAGTAAACAGTTTCTAGCTATCCTCTGATTCCTCTCTTGAGTTGACTTCTTTGACTTTATCAACTTTCTGAGCCGGATCTTCGGATGAAGCTTGTCCGTGCTCGGGGTTGACTTGAAGCTTTAAAATATTTATCCGGAGGCGTCGAGCCTTTGTTCGGATAAAACGTTGACTTGAAGATTTGTTGTGAAGAATGCTGTTCAATTTGGTAGAACGTTGACTTCACGGAGACTGCTGGATGAATTTGATATGAAGAACGCCGGATCGGAAGGGCTTAGAATCTTGATCTCTGATCGGAGGCGGTTGGATGGAAAAACGCCGGATCGGAGGGGCTTAGAACCTTGATCTCTGATCGGAGGCGGTTGGATGGAAGAACGCCGGATCGGATGGGCTTAGAATCTTGATCTCTGATCGGAGGTGGTTGGATGGAAGAACGCCGGATCGGAGGGGCTTAGAACCTTGATCTCTGATCGGAGGTGGTTGGATGGAAGAACGCCGGATCGGAGGGGCTTAGAACCTTGATCTCTGATCGCAGATCGTTCTTGACTTGAAGATGCTTGAAGATCTTAAGTCTTGACTTGAAGATGCTTGAAGATCTTAAGTCTTGACTTGAAGATGCTTGAAGATCTCAAGGGAGCACTGCTCGTATTCTTGATCTCTTCAGAAGCGCGTCTTCAGATTTTTTGGTGTGTCTGGAATGAGGACTGAAGGCCCTTATTTATATGTAGAGAAAATAATCACTTGAGAGATATTTTCTCCTTTAAAAGATATATTGGGCTTTTTTCCTTTAATTAAGCCTGCTGGACTGGATAAGACTTAATTATCAATTATTTACTCATTTATTTTAGGAATTAATTTATTTAAATTCCTTAATAAATAAATAATTAATTGATAATTATTGCATTAATTTGCCACATATTTTATTTAATAGGCAATAAAATTCAGGTGCCTACAAATGCCCCCTCGCACTTTGTTCACGGACGCCTTTGTGTTGAAGTGAACAAATTGCGACATTCCATTATTGATCAACATGACTGAATTTTATTGCTTGTCTCAGCAACTTGATACGAATATCCTGAATTATGACTGAACTTAGTGAAGTGCTAAGCGGCTACGTACCTCTTCACAGAGAATCAAGTCATAACGTAGTTCAAAAGGACATGATTTGGTTTGAATAGGGGGTGCCGTACACAGTTTATACTCGTGCGGGCCAGGAGTAACATGCAGTTTATGCTCGTGCGTTAAAGAGCTTTGAACTTGAATTTGCTGACAATTTATACTCGTGTCAATGAGTCTTCAATTTGATTTGTAGACAGTTTATACTCTTCTCAAGGAGTCTTGAACTTGAGTTGGAAAGTTTAATCTCGTATCAAGGAGTGTAACATGTAGAGAGTTCCATCTCTTCTCAAGAAAATTGGATTTAAGTGGGATAGTTTAAGCTAGTATCAAGGAGCATAACATATAGAGAGTTTCATCTCTTCTCAAGGAGATTTGATTTGAGTTTGATAGTTTAGACTCGTATCAAGGAGCATAAAATATAGAGAGATTCGTCTCTTCTCAAGGAGATTTGATTTGAGTTTGATAGTTTAGGCTCGTATCAAAAGAGCATAACATGCAGAGAGTTTCGTCTCTTCTCAAGGAAATTTGATTTAAGTTAGATAGTTTTAACTCATATCAAGGAGCATAATGTGGACAGTTTTTGCTCGTGTCGGGAAGCATTGCTTAAGAAATTTTAGATAGTTTTAACTCGTATCAAGGAGTATAACATGTGGACAGTTTATGCTCGTGTCGAGGAGCATTGCTTGAGAAATTTTAGATAGTTTTAACTCGTATCAAGGAGTATAATATGTGGACAGTTTATGCTCGTGTTGAGGAGCATTGCTTGAGAAATTTTAGATAGTTTTAACTCGTATCAAGGAGTATAACATGTGGACAGTTTATGCTCGTGTCGAGGAGCATTGACTTTGTTAATAGTTCATTGCCCCCAATCATCGGGTGCATTACTTTCTCTTACTTTAACTTCATTTCTTTGAATCTTTATTGACACCGGCTTCTTTGAATGTGATTCCTCCTCGAGAGATTCATCAAGTGAAATGTCTTCAAATTCATAAAAGTTGTTGCTTGGCAATTCGAAATGACTTGATGTCATACTTAACTCCATATCATGAGCTCTTGTAGCTAGTTCTTCAAAAGTCTTTGGTTGAATCCCTTGAAGGATGTATCGCAGACTCCATTGCATCCCTTGAATGCAAATATTGATGGCAGAGACTTCAGACAATTGATCTTTGCAATTCAAGCTTAGATTTCTCCATCGATTAATATAATCGAGTGCTGGCTCTTCTTTCCACTGGCAAGTGTTAGTCAATTCGATCATACTAACAGTCCTTCGAGTGCTGTAGAAGCGATTGAGAAACTCATTTTTCATTTGCCCCCAGTTGTCGATGGAGTTAGCTTCCAAGTCGATATACCAATCAAAAGCATTTCCTTTCAGCGAGCGGACAAATTGTTTGATCATGTGATCATCAAAGGTTCCAGCATCATTGCATGTCTCGACAAAGTGCGCTATGTGTTGTCTTGGGTTGCCTTTACCATCGAATTGTTGAAATTTAGGAGGCTGGTAGTCAACTGGCATCTTCAAGTTGTCAATTCTCTTCGTATATGGCTTATTGTAAGCAACAGAAGATTTGGAGCTCCCTTTAAACTTGTCTTTTATCGTCTCTAGTACGATATTCTTCAGTTGATTCATAGAGAGCATTCCGTCAGCTGAAATTTGTATCACTTCCTCAACTGGATTTATTTCATATGGATGGTGATTCGCGGAGTCCTCATCCTCGTCTTTATCCTCAACTCGTTTCTCATTTACATGACTTGTCTGTGCTATCTCCATCTTTTTCATCAGTTTGGATATCAACAGACCTTGTTCTTGGCTCTGTTTGGTGAGTGCAGCAACATATTGAGTCAAGCTTGCCAGTTGTTCTTCGACAGACGAAGCATTTGTTGCCATGGTGCAGGCTATGAATGAGTCATACGCCAAACTTTCTATGGATCGAGGAGTTGGGCAGATAGAGTCCTCTTCACCATCTTTGACGTCGTGCATTGGCTTATCGAGAACAGTTCCCACTACGTGGTTTGCCTCTAAGGAGACTTCAGACATACTCCTTATAACTACTTCAACATCTTTAGTTTGCAACTCTGAAGGTTTTGAGGCAGTAGACCTTCGTATCGCAATCCTGAGTGGAGTTGTTCTTTGAATCTTTTCAGTCTGCAGCTCTGAAGGCTTCAAGGTAGAAAATATTCTTATGGCAATCCTGAGAGGAGCCATACTTTGTACTTTCAAACTTTCGAAGAGAGGAGATGAGAGGTAGAAACTGTCCCACCGGGCGTGCCAAAATTTGTAACAACAAATTTTGTATTTATTAAAATAATAAACACAAAAGATATTATAATGATAATCCGAGATGGATTAAACTTGAGAATTTAAGTAAACAGTTTCTAGCTATCCTCTGATTCCTCTCTTGAGTTGACTTCTTTGACTTTATCAACTTTCTGAGCCGGATCTTCGGATGAAGCTTGTCCGTGCTCGGGGTTGACTTGAAGCTTTAAAATATTTATCCGGAGGCGTCGAGCCTTTGTTCGGATAAAACGTTGACTTGAAGATTTGTTGTGAAGAATGCTGTTCAATTTGGTAGAACGTTGACTTCACGGAGACTGCTGGATGAATTTGATATGAAGAACGCCGGATCGGAGGGGCTTAGAATCTTGATCTCTGATCGGAGGCGGTTGGATAGAAAAACGCCGGATCGGAGGGGCTTAGAACCTTGATCTCTGATCGGAGGCGGTTGGATGGAAGAACGCTGGATCGGATGGGCTTAGAATCTTGATCTCTGATCGGAGGCGGTTGGATGGAAGAACGCCGGATCGGAGGGGCTTAGAACCTTGATCTCTGATCGGAGGCGGTTGGATGGAAGAACGCCGGATCAGAGGGGCTTAGAACCTTGATCTCTGATCGCAGACCGTTCTTGACTTGAAGATGCTTGAAGATCTTAAGTCTTGACTTGAAGATGCTTGAAGATCTTAAGTCTTGACTTGAAGATGCTTGAAGATCTTAAGTCTTGACTTGAAGATGCTTGAAGATCTCAAGGGAGCACTGCTCGTATTCTTGATCTCTTCAGAAGCGCATCTTCAGATTTTTTGGTGTGTCTGGAATGAGGACTGAAGGCCCTTATTTATATGTAGAGAAAATAACCACTTGAGAGATATTTTCTCCTATAAAAGATGTGTTGGGCTTTTTTCCTTTAATTAAGCCTGCTGGATTGGATAAGGCTTAATTATCAATTATTTACTCATTTATTTTAGGAATTAATTTATTTAAATTCCTTAATAAATAAATAATTAATTGATAATTATTGCATTAATTTGCCACATATTTTATTTAATAGGCAATAAAATTCAGGTGCCTACACATGTATTTGATTTTGCGCATTAGTGATGAACTCTTACCACTAGATAAAGCACTAAAATTGTCTAAAATCTTTTTCCTCAATTCTAATTTTAATACTTTTGAAAACTTTTGAATTCTAAGATTAACCATTAATTGTTTAAGAATTCATTTCCACAATTGTTTATTTTAATTAAAAAATTCGGTGTATTTTTACTATTTTTAAAAAAAAATTAAGAACTTCTTTATAATTATATAAACTTTATGAACAAAATCCATTTTCAAACCCTAATTTCAATTTTATTTCCACCACGCTTTTTTTTACCGCAACGCTAATCCTCAATTCAATTTTTTTTTCTCTTTCTATTATAATTAATACATTAATATGATTACAACTACATTTGAATCTATCATAATTCTATGTTCAACTACATACTCTTCCACCGATTAATAATTAAGTAATTTATAAAAAACGATTTTTTTTAAGATTGTTATGTTGTTCTTTGATGCCCAAATGAAATATATATTTTTAAGTGATACTTAAATTAAGTGTTTTTTAAACCTTGAAGTATACAAGCGATTTTGGAAGGGGTGGCCTCTTCATTGCTAAAATCCCAAAGAGAACACGGTTAAAAAAAAAAAAAAGTTGTTGTACCCAATTTTAATTAATTTACTTGTCTTTTAAAATCATGACAATTAGTAATAATAAAATTTTGAGTATAAAATCAAAATAGGTAAAATCAATATAAATTGAAAACAAGGAGTGACAATTTCTTATTTTTTTTAAGAATGTTTTATTTTAATACAAATATTTTTTCAATATACTTTTATATTAATATATTAAAAATGCTTTCCTATTGAGAATTATTTTTTCTCATTTTATGCCTCCTTTATTTTACTAATAACCATTTTAACATTATTAATTATATTTAAAAATTATTAATTTATTCTTCATGATTCAAATTTACTTAATCTTCATTTACATGCATGAATTAATTCATGCAACTCTTCATTTATAATTTAATACAATTGAAATTGAATTTAATGGAACCCTTGAATTTTCATATTATCACCTATATATATTAACGATTTTATAGTGTGGTGATATGGAAGGATCAAACGTTAAATTCATCCCTAAGAGTATCATTGTGGCTGTTGGAAAGAATGATCTTTCTCGATTACTTCGTGGTGGGATTGTAGTCATAGTAGCTATTCATGAGTCGAGAAATTTACAGCAACAGACCATTGCAGGAACTCAGTATTTGGGGTGAGGAAGTATAAAAGGCACAAATTTATGAGCATCAAAGAATGGTTGAAAGTAAAACTAAGAAGCGAGAGACAGCGGGGTGGTGGAGGATAAGAGACGGCGCGGAGGGCATGGAGAAGGCGGAATTCATAGTTGGAAATGAAAATCAAGCGTAGCCACTTCCTTCATACAGATTTGAAGGCCTTCTTACATATCTCACCATTAATTTATGTTACAGATCTTCTATTTCATAAACATGGCATTTGATTTGATGGCGATTTGTAAGGTGAATAAAACATGGGATTCCTATATGGAAAGATATTTTCATAAAACATTAGATGATCCGATCATGATTTGTAAGCTAAAGGTAGTTGGTTAGTTGGTCATGTGTTGTAAGATACATCTTGTGTAATCTGCAGTGTTATTGCTATGGGGATAAAACGAAAATTCTAAAAAGAAAATTAATTGTCTTGAGCCTTGAGATGCAATAAAATTCTAATGTATTTTCTTATTTATTTATTTCTTTATTTCCTTTTTATACATGTATTTTAGTCTTTTGATACTTATTTATATATGCATGATCAAGTTAAGTCAATTTTGATGAAGATTATATGTTACTTATATTTTATATTTATTGTGTGAAAGAGATTTTAATAAATAAACAAAAAATCCACACCAAAATTCACATTTACTACTTGAACTAATTTTAATAAAAATCACGCCTTTAAGATGATGTGATAATAATAAATAAATTATCATTTTTAAATTATATATATAGTGTATTTTGAGAATTTAAGTTAAGTGTATTTTCTTTTATGATAGTGTGAATTTGAAGTAAAATAAGATGGTAGTCATATTATTTTTAATAATAAGTATAAAAAGACTAATGGAATGAACATGGTATATAAAGAAGTTTTGATATAAAATCTAAAAAATTAGAATTTTCATAATATATATATATATATATATATATATATATATATATATATATATATATATATATATATATATAATAATTCACGTCTCTCAATAATTTTTATCTTTTTTTATTTGGATTGTCCTACAAAAGTTTTTACCTCCCTAAAAAGGCAAAAATTCAAAATAACCACCTACTCTCATAAACTTTAATTGCAAAAATCCCTACATAATAACACACCTAACATACTTTATCATTTATATTTTATTATAAGAAAAATATCATAATACTCAAACAAAAAAAAGTTATCACTTTTTCTTAATCTTTGTGTTGGAAAAGAGGTGAAAAATATTCAAAGACGACGAAAGTATCACAAAACATGAAGTTTCTAGTTAAATTAAAAGTGAGAAGAGAATGAGAAACTTTTTTTTCCCATTTTATCCCTACCTTATTTTAATATTTATATTTTTAACCTTAATAAATTATAATTAATTTTTTATTTCAAAACTTAATCATGGCCTTTTAAAATTCACATGGCTGTCCAACTTTGCACATATTTACTCCACACAATAAACAGTGCAATGTTTTGAAGATTTGATACAGCGAACTTACCTCTTGATTTAAGATTTTTTTTTTTCTTTATAATGAATTACAATAGAACCAAATCTGGAAACATTCATGAGATTCTCACAAAGAAATATTATATTATTTTTGCAGGAAGACAAGTTTTTCACACTCAATTTGTTGGAGATGAAAAATTCCATCGACTATGATTCAAATATCAAACCTTGGCAGCATTCATTCAACCTTAAAAAATCTAGAGTTGAAACGTCGGGTAATGTTAAACTGATCTTCCATTGTGCAACTTTCCAGGTTTTTTGCAAAGGAAGAAGATCAAGGTTGAGGGCAATACAAGTGGTTCCAAGATTACAAAAGTGAATATCTAAAGGTGGAATTTCAAAAACAAAAATTACTACTCTTTGTCCTTTAAGTTTTTCACCTTTACACAAGTGGCTGAGCGGCAGTCTTTGAGGATTTGACGGCACTACCTACGTCGTGGTTATGGTTTTTGTGGGATTTTAAAGGTGTTAAATTGAAGATCATATGCTTAAGCTCATAAATTGATTATGTTGATTTTTTTTGTTTTTATTATTAGAATTTTAATGTCTAAAATACTTTGAATGCACAATTGCTTTACAACTTGGTGTCCAAATTGTTTTATTTATTTAATAGGATTTTTTAAATGTTGTAATTTTGAGAGATCATCAGTAGTTTGTATTTAACATTTCTTCTTAATCAAAAGCAGTGAAGAATGAAACTATTAGTCAAAGATTAAAGAGTGATCTTTAGATTCTAGAAACACAGCACATATTTGCTTCCATAGAAATTGATTCTTACACCCTTTGTAAAATACATAGATTTTGTTTATGTGCATACAATTGAATGATGCACAATTTAATTTTTTAGTTTTGAAGGAGCAAAATGTGAAATCTGTAATTTTTATTATGGCTCAAGAACAAAATTCATTTGGAAGGTAACTATGTTTTGTATTTGAGTAATAATTTGGAGTTATATAACCTATCAACTAAATAAAGATTCATTTGTTTTCTTCTCAGAGAAATGGATCCTCAAAATAATTTTTTGTTGGTATAATTTATTCTTCCTTGGACTTGACTTGGATTTTAAAGCATTGTTATTCATTGCAGTTTATATGCATGAATAATTTTTTTTAAAAATTTTAATTTGTATATGGATGTGCATGTGAAATTGAGAGAGGATGTAGACTTGGAGATGAGCTTTTGGCGGGATGCTTTGCTTGGAAGTTGGAGTTTCACTTCAATCTCTATAAGCAATCTTGAAAAGAAACCCGTGTTGTTTGATTGGTAAAGCCTTAATTTTTTTGGGTAGACTAATAATGGCTCTAGCGATCCTTTTGTTCCTAAAATCTTTATGTAGAACCAGTCCTTTTGGTGTGCAGATTGGGAGTTCCAATTTCGGCGGCATGTCTACTGGAGTATTTGGTGATCAAATCTTTTTCTCCTTTAGCTTTCACTTTTGTTTTTGGTGCTTCATCATCACATGCTTTTGGAAATTCAACCCCAACATTTGGAGCTTGGTGGAGAGTATTGTTAGAGTAGTATGCCCAGCGCACCAATTAGATTGGATAATTGTACTCTTTATATTTTGAATGTAAACAATCTCATTGGAAATTATATTATTAAATGCTGTTTTAATTATAACATATGCTTATTAGATAAAGTCCCTAGACCAATTTAAGCTAAAATGTATGATTACGCATATGATGGTGATCATGGAATTTATACATAGAGCTTTGGTCTTAAACATGGTTCCGAGTCAAGAGTTTTTCTAGATGGGACAAAGAATAATTCAGTAAAGACTCGTACATATGATGAATACTCGTCGGACGAGAATATTGTATTCCATCAATATTAGTGTTGTGACACAAATTCATATATGTGGATACTTATTAGAGAATAAGTTTATCGAACATGATCCATAGGAAATTCTTATTGGATATGTCGAAATTAGAATTTTCAAATTACGATAGTACACGATTAGTCTTTAGACTTGAAGCACCCTGGTAGTCTTGTGTACTTCTTCTAATACTTAGATTTATCTTTTGATTGTTTAGCAATCATAAAGGGGGTATGTTGGGTATTATATTGATGTACATGGAGACTTGCTTGTGGCTAAGATAGAATCTGACACTTGTCTAAGACAAGAGAATCTACTGTGTATTTCATTGTTAATGATTCAAAGACCTTGGCAATGAGAATAAAGATTTACAATGAATCATTGTAACATGAAATAGAAAAACAGTTATTGAGTTAGTAGAGTTTCGACTAATATTCCTACTCTAGATTCAATCGGGAGATTATTTGTTAGAAAGACCGTACGTGTATGTCACTCGTTAATTTGCAGGTTTACTCGCTATTTCACCTAACACTAGAAAATCACGCTACTTGCTAGATGTTACCGTGATTAGTAGGTTCTTGAAATCAATTAGTTAATTTCAAGTGAATTAATTAATTGGATTAATTAATATAATAATTGTTATTTATAAGTTACAAGTGTTGTAAGCCTACTGCTAGAGTTAGTAGTGAACCTAAAGGATCACACATTAATTTGAATGAACGACTTTTATCAATTGGAACAATAGTTAAATTGTTAGCTATTTATTATAATTAAATAATTTGATTATTTAATTCGAATTATAATAAAAAATGATAGTGGTGAGTGCATTATGAATATTTAAAGATGATGAGATATATATGATATATTTCCATAGTGGTGAGTGCATTATAAATATTTAATGATGATGGGATATACTATATGATATACTTTCCATAGCGGTGAATGCATTGTGAATATTTAATGAGGATGGTATATATATATATATACACGGTGGAATGCAAAATATTTTGAGACAGAAATTACTACTCTCAATGTAATAGTTTGTCTTATAAATTGATTTCATATAAAAAATAAATTGATAAAGGGTGAATAATTATAAGAGATGGAGAGAATGTATTATGTATACACATTTATCACGATTTTTAACATGACAAAAAAAAATAGTTTTTCGAGAAGGGGTGGCTATTTGCACACCAAATCTACTAAATGAACCCCATTAATTTATAAATTTAAAATATAATTATTTGAAAAACGTAAATACCTTTTAAATTTCTAAGATTAGTTATAATTAAATTTCTAAAGAATGAGCATGTGGATTCCTTTAATTTTTTATTTGTTTAGTAGACAATTTGCTTTTAATTAACCGGTTTAATTAGTGTATAAATTCTTTTTTATTTTTAATAAATTCTTAAGATTTATAAAATATTAGTATAACGTAACCAAGCAATCCCTTACCCACAAAATATCCTAACTTAAATCACCATTGACACTTTAAGTTGCTAAATATAATCCCTAAAATTGATTTTCATGTGAATGCATTATGAATATTTTAAAGATAATGGGATATACATATAATACATCTTTCTTTCTTTTTTTCAAAATGTCGATACTTCATGTTATTGATGCTTTCTTTTTTTCAAAATGTCGATACTTCATGCTATTGATGAAGAGAGGAAATAGTTTCCTTTTAAGTTAGAAATCATCTACATTATTCATTTTTGTGAACAATCTTTGAAGAATAATTTAATTGATAATTATTCTTAATTTGTTTTCTCTTATCACAAGTTGATACTGGAAACGTTTATTGATATCAACAGTTTTACACTACTAGCGAAGTGTAACATCTGTGTTGTTTATTCAATTGGTGGATTACTTTAGAGACTTGTATCCCTTTTTGAGAAGAACGGAGTTTTAGCCACAATCCGGGAATCGATTGCCTCACTCCTTTCATCAACTGGAAGAAAGTCTACGAGGGTAAGAATAATCTTTACGTAGATTTCTTTCAATATATTTTAACACCGGATCCGATGATCGTTTTCGAGCATCCGAGGTGAAATATTTTCATGTATTTAATAAATATGATTTATTAATTTTAAAATTTTAAATTCCACTGCATTCACCCGAATCGCTATAACGAAGGTATCAGAGCCTAGGTTCATGGTGTTAAAATATTTTATGTGTATATTTTTGTGATACTAAAATAGTTTTAGTAAATATTTAACGGTTAAATATGAAGGAGAAACTGTTTCTCAGAAAAAAATATGATTAGATAATCTTTAATTTAATATAATTATCAATAATTTGTTATTGATGATTATTTAAAATAAAGATTGATATTTTGATTGGATATGATAGTGTTTTCATAAATAATTTTGGAATGAACATAATTGGCTTACTATTGTTTGATTAGCAATTGTTGGTTATTAACATATTAGTCAGAGCCGATTTTTATGGAAAAAAAAAGTGAATGAATTTATTGGCAATTTATAGTGTGCACCCGGGTGCACCTAAAGATAGTGTACACGCATATATAAATATAAACAAAAATATATACAATTAAGAGTAAAAATGTATACAATTTAATTGTTAATTTTTTTAATGAAAATTTGTATATAATATTCAATAAAAAGTTATACACATATGGATGTTAGTTTTTTTAATGAAAACTTAATGTGAAAAAAGTATACAATTATTACAAAGCACGTATACAAAATAGAATAATATGTATATAAAATAGAATAAAAAGACATACACATATGGGTGCACCCTTGCACCCGGGTGTACCCAATATACACTTGAATTTATTTGTTATGAAAAATTATAGGGTAATTCTTGGGTGACCCGTGATCACCCATGACCCTCTCACATGAAGGGGTGGGGGCCCACTCCCTGACATGTGGGACCCACCCCCTCATGTGAGAGGGTCATGGGTGACCACGGGTCACCCAAGTGATCTCAAAATTATTTTCAAATTTATAAATTTGAAAACAATGAATGTTGGCTGTAATCATTGTGATTGGCAGTAAATTGATTGGATTTCTAAAAGCAGAGGTGCTTGTTCCAACAATCCAACATTTTAAGATACTTTCTGAAAGTGTAAATATTATTAATGATATGTTATTGATTTAACATTAATTAATGATAAATCTGTTTTGAAATAAACCATAATAATATTGATTAATGGTTAGTCAATCCGTGAATAAGTTTAAGGAATAATTGTTATTCTTTTACTCGTTCGGAATTATTTATTAGTGATGAATATAAATAAATTTAATGTGCTTTAATTTATTTGATGAATATTATTTGCATATTTATTTATTTAGGGGTGATCATGAGCCTTAAACTTTATGCAATGATTTTATTTATTTGGGTTTTATGGGACTGTGAGCCTCTTATTTATATTTGTAATTTCTTTAAATTTATACAATGAGAGTAGATTAGTCCGTGAGGATTTAATTTTATTCATCGTAAATTGGAAGACTTAAAAGAAGCCCAAAAAAGAAGATCCAATTGATGATGGGTAATTAATTAAATGTAATAGAATAGATATTCAAGGCCCATAAGTATACGAGTTTTACATTATGATGTAAAAGTTGTAAAAGTTCAAGGCCCATAAGTCAGGTTTGGTTGTTTCGAATCTATGTTTCTTCTTCACATTTTTTCCGCCATTGCCGTGAAGTACAAATCAACACCCAATTTTCAGAAGCAATGAAAGTGCATGCAAAGTGTTCGACAGAATGCCCGATCTAAATGCTGGCATTTTAACATATGATCATGCGTCACATGATTTTATTTACCACTTCTGCTTATTTGCTAGTCTTCTTTGCTATATGGAGTATTTGTTAGAAATTGTGTGATTGACTTGAGATCTTGTTTGTTTATTGTTTTTGCGTTGTCGACTACTACTAGTGTCAACAGGAACAGGAACCATGATTGTCCGCCTCAACTTCAGACGCTTAAACAAATTATCAGTTAGTCAGTTTCAATTTTGAGCTAAAGAAAGGAAACTGCCATTCTTGGATTGAACTTCTGTTTCAATATATCAATCCCTATCTCTTTACTTTCATACTAATTGATTTATTTGCCTAAGTGGGTCTTTATGACCCTATTGTGAAAGCTAGCCAATAATCTGGTATGGATAGGGTACAAGAGCGGAATAATAAATATTGATTAATAATGCATGTTTCCCTTTAAATTGGGTAACTCATGGCATTTTCTACATTTGGATCTGTTTAAATCTTGTATATCATGTAGTGGGAGTTTGGTGTGAGCCATAACACCCTTGTTGTCGATTGGGAACTCTCTGGCGTTTTGAGTGTTTTGGAATATGGACAAAGTATGCACCATTGCCTTATCAAAAATTCTCTGAGAACATGTACATCAGTCTTTTTTTATAAATGCATCTTGAGAATTAATGAATAGCATGAAAATGATATGAAGTATGATTTTAACTCCTTTCAATTACATGGAGTTTATTAATAATCAGCTTATTGGAGCACTCTGCAATGGAAATTATGATTTATTTGAAACATTATTGGAAGTATGATTGTATACAAATGAGTTCTGGAAACGCTGATTTATTTTGTCCTTTGTCAAGCTCATTGACAGCTTGTTTGCGATTTTTGTGAAAGATACTTGAGATTCTGCCTTGGATTATCATATACATGAATTGGATTTTCAGAATGTGAGAACGAAATCAATGCTTATATTTGATTCTATAAAATACGTGACAAAAAAATTTGTACAGATCTAATGATGAGATATCCATTTGATGTGTCGTACACGTGCATTTACCTGGCATGGCTCATGCTAATTTTTTGAGACTTCAAAATAATCTGTTACTTGATGATTTTGCATCATGGCTCCTGCGTATGAGGTATTATGCTTAATTTTACCTTGTCATATTAAGGATTTATTACTTGATCAATTGTGAGAGCTCAATATGAGTGAATACTCAATATTCTCATTCTGAATTTTGAGTTTGAGGAAGGGCAAGTGGTGGTATTACCATCTATAACTTTAAGACAAGAATGAAACACTAAAAAGTGATGAACATACAATCTCAAATTTCTGAAATCATGCTTTACACACCACTGAGGTTTGTTGTACAGACGTATGACTAATTTGAATACTTGTGAGGTATTATCCTATCTTGCATAAATTTTACAACTCAAACCTCAATGTTTTTATCAATCTTGTGGTTGTTGATCTGTAAAAAGCTTTGTATACTTACAGGCTGAATTTACATGGAAATTGGTATGTAGTTTACACCTATCGGATTGAGAGGAAGTTACTCATGCATATGAGATTATGAAGCAAATTATTTGAGATGTTCTAATACTTCTATTTTTAGTATAGTGGAACAATAAAACATACATACAAGATGGGCCCGAGCCTGAAGAATGAGGAGACTGAAGTGTGAGCCCTATCCTTGAATGTGATCAAGGCTACGAAGCAATGATGAGATAATTGAGGCTAGGACCACGAGGTCCGATGCCTGGCTGTAAAGCCCGGTATTAAGGCTAGGACCACGAGGTCCATTGCCTGGCTGTGAAGCCCGGTATTAAGGCTAGGACCACGAGGTCCGATGCCTGGCTGTGATGCCCTGTATTGAGGCTAGGACCACGAGATCCGATGCCTGGCTGTGAAGCCCGGTATTAAGGCTAGGACCACGAGGTCCGATGCCTGGCTGTGAAGCCGGTATTGAGGCTAGGATCACGAGGTCCGATGCCTGGCTGTGATGCCCGGTATTGAGGCTAGGACCACGAGGTCCGATGCCTGGCTACCCATGATGAGATAATTGAGGCTAGGACCACAAGGTCCGATGCCTGGCTGCGAAGCCGCGTTGAGGCTAGGACCACGAGGTCTGATGCCTGGTTGCAAAGCCTATCACCTCTTGATGATGAGATAATTGAAGTTAAGACCTCGAGGTCTGATGCTTGTTTACAAAGCCTTAACATGTCCTGATGATGAGATAACTGATGAATGGGAATCCTTTTTGACTTACCAGTTGCCTAAGGAACATCATAGAAGAACTTCATAAGTTTTGGTATGCCTTATTATTCATGTCTTTTCATTACAAAGTTGCAATGATGGATGCTGTTGTTATGACTTGCCCGTGGCAATTAGTGTGTAATCATGCATTACATAATGATTTAAAGTTTATAGTGCATTTGGAAGTAACGAGAAGATAACATCTACACACTGAAAGATTAATGAACTCTTCTTATATGGTGTTTGATTTAATGCCTGATAGAAGCTTTATGTGAGTACATGGTCATCTTGATCACAGAGACTAACGAGAGTGGTTTAAAGGAGAATTAAACTATTAAGGGAGATATTGCCTGAAATTATTCATATGAGTTGAAAGGATTAATATGCAGACTTGATACAACACGTTTTATCTAATGGACAAACAAACTTGTCCTATCGTGAAATATGATTGGAACAAAAATGTGGGCTCTGTTTTTCTGCTATACTTACTTGAGTTACTCACTTGTAGCAACTTTAATCATATGTAGAAGTGATATTTTAATTTGCTGATAAAAACCTGAAAATTCTGGTATTTGGTGGTATGCATTATTTTGTAATGTAAAATTTTTGCTTGAAGGTGAAATTATCAATATGAAATCATCATTAATTAGTGTTTTCTATAAGCTGTTTACCAACACAGTTGTGATGAATTAAAAGTGGTGAATTGTTTTCTCTGTACCATGATCCTTTATCCGCCTAATCTACAGGAAGTTGCAAGTTGATATTTTAATAATGTTGTTCTTCCACAGTTCAGCAATAAGATAAACTATTCATTGCTATCAATCTTCCTTGATAACAAGGCATCAGCACCCGATTATGTTTTCTGGAATAGCTCTACGTTTATCTTTTCTTGACAATATAATGATACTTGCCTACTCTGAATAATTCCACGGAAATAATCATAGTAGGGGGGAGTAGTTGATGTGGATAAATATATTAATTATATTTATTAATTAGATTAAGGCTTTACGGTTAAGCCTACGACACCCACGACAACAGAGAACGTGGGTTATTTGGTATAATAATCTCAGAAACTACCTAGAGAAGATAATTAGAATGATTATAATTTTATCTTGAGATAATACATATGATACTGACTTGAGCGTTAAGAGGATCTACGCCGGCTCTCCGGCGTACTTTTGCAGGTTATGTACGGAGATTATTGAAGACAGGTGAGGATTCTTGAAGAACACTGGACTGAAGAAGAATTGAATAATCAAGCTAAATTTGTATCTTCTTAATCTTTCATATTACTGTTTAATTAATTAATTTATTATTTGATGATTTAACCTCATCAGGCATGTAGCATTGTCAACACTCATCCCAAATTGTTGCAGTCTATTCAACACTGCACCTATGATGAGTAATACGGTAAAGCATAAGACAATTCATTGAAGTTATTATTAACATCAAGCAGCATAATTTCATATGTTCCAAATAAGAGGGAAGGGGGCTTCATTTACACAAGCTATTTAAAATCTATTCAGAACTGCAACTATTGTGCTCAAATCTCAATTTGGTATGACATAAAAGGCATCATTGCAAGCATCATTTCATGTGTTTCAATGAAGAGGGAAAGTATCTTTAATTATAACTAATTTAGCAATCTTTTCAGCTTCACATTTGATGCTCAATATGAAAGCTACAAAAATTATCAGCAGCTAATCAAACACATCCTAAATCTTTTAATCTTAATAGTTTAGGATAAAAATATCCGCAAAATTTTATTTAAACAGTTACGTATTTACTGGAAAATATGAACAGGGAATAAATCTGTTATTCCAAGTTTTGCATTATTATTTTTCAAAAAGGAAAATACTTGATGCATTTGTGTATTTTCCTTATTTTTATGATATAAAGTATTAGGAGCAAATGGATGCTTACGAAATATCTTCATCGCACATTTCTCTAGAGTCCTCACATAGCTCTTCTTTCAGACTCTGCATGAATGGGCAGCATTGATTTTCACAAACATTATATTAAGAGCCATCTCATGAGACACTTAGAATAGAAGAAAAGAGAATAACATATTTTTAGGCATATAAATAGCATACCTGAAGTTCTTGACAAAACATAAGTTTCAAAGTCAGGGACTCTTGTAAGCGGACCAACAAGATCTGGGACATATATCGGACCACCAAGTGTAATGACCCAGATAATTGCAATATATCTACTGAAGAAGCAGGAATTCACAAAATCCATTCATATAGTTTCAAACATGGCTAAGCACAAATTGGATGAGATCAGAAACCCTAGGCATACGACCAATTGATTTTATCAATAACTATTCACTCATTGGTGATCAAACATTACCATCTTACCTCTTACTAAAAACCTCCAAAAGAAGGTAGAGTCTAAGATTCGTTTGGTTTCACCAATGAAAGCGAATTTTACTTTGTAAACCAGTTGGCTTTAAAATCCATTGAATGTTATGGTATAATTATACACACCACCACTCGCGCATCCCTACATAACTATTGATTCAATAATTCAACTAGATTTTCCATGGCTTTTTCTCTCACATTATTCATCTTTCTCTTTTGTATTTCTCTACTCCATATGATACTACACAATCCAATAATTCATCGTTGTCATGATATTTGGCCAAACAGTATAATATTTTTCACTGTAATAACTAATATGGAGTAATTTTTAACCATCCTATTCCATTAAAATCAAACATTCATTCTCGTACACATATTCACCGGTTTCCAAGCAAAATTTTCATGGCAAAAACAAGAAACTGAAAAGACGCCGTTGCAGTAATTCAATGGCGATTACCTAAATTCAGTCGCATGTGTGAGCCCCTGGATAGAAATATGAAATTGAGAATGCAGTTGATCACCTTATAATTATATACTCCAATGATCAGTAGTATAAATACAGCTACCTTAATTAATTACGCCCAACTTCACTTCAGTCTAATCTTATTCAGCGCTAAACAAGATGACTACCTTCTCCACCAGTTAGCAAAAGGTAAGTTGAGTAGTGTTATCGTTTATATTGATTATTAATTATGATATTCATGAATCTAATGATTCCTTTAGTAACATGAGCAAGTGTATTACTATAATAAATTCCAATTATTTGTGTGTTAACGTATGTATATTATAGGCTTGAAGGAAAAGTTGGGTTTATAACTGGAATTGGTGGATGCTTTGCTTAGCCAGATACTTGGTAACATATTTAAAACAAGTTTTTCAACATAACTAAAGCATGTATTATTAACTAACTAAAGCAAAAGATTAAATTGTTAAGAGTAAACCCTAAAAATCCTAACTAAACTACAAACAGGGGCACCTGTCAGCCGATGAGGAAGACGCCGCCTCAGTGTTGCGCACGGTGGCCAGAGCAAAGCTCCAATTCATTAGCCTTCACATCCACGTTCATAAGAAGCTCCTGCAAAGCCGCCCTGAATTGCTCCAATTCCTCCAGTCCCATCTCCTCCTCCGCCTTCTCCCACCACGGCGGCGGCATTCCGAGCCTTGTCCACCTCCACACACATATCGGAGTAATTCTCACCAAAATCCCTAATTAGGGTTTCACAGTTATCATCAGGAGACGAAGCGATTGAGAACGGCGTCGTTTGGGGGGTGGCGGTTGCTGTTGGGCTTGACTAGAATGGCGACGTGAGCTCCGGTGAGAATGCAGAGCTCACTCGCGAACAGTCCATGGCGCCTTTTGGCGAACGTAACTTGACGATTCGATTTCTCTTCGATTTTCTTGATTTCAGTCTTCTTTCTTCCTCTGCCTCTCTCCTTCCCTAACGTCATTATGATTATCAACTGATCAATTCGGCGATCGCTAAGTGAAATAATGCTTGGGAGAGAAGGTGTGTGTAAATATATAGAGAGAGAGACAGGAGGGGGGAGAGGGGTGTGGGGCTAGCTGTGTAACAATTAAAATGGCGCGGGATTGTTTTTTATTAAAAAAATAGAAAAGAAAAAGATCAAATATTCAAAGTTACTAGCTAAAAGTATTTAGGAGCATAGAAATAAGGTAAATTATTTTTTACACTAATATATACATCTAAATTTTATTTTTTAATATACTCAAAAAATTACTTTAGAAAGTATTTTGAATAGAAAATATTACACATCTTCAAATTATGTTATATTGTAATGTAAATTACTTTACAATGTAACAAATTAGTATACCCCTTTATAGTAGTTATATCTGTTTATAAGAGTACAGAGATTAAGAAATATTGTCTTGAGTTATTAACAAAAAGTATTGATAAATGGATAATTTAAGAATAAAAATAAATAAGATTGTTGAAAATTATAAATAAAATGTTAAAATTGTTGGAATTTATATGAATAATATGTTAAAAAAATGCATAATGTATTTTTACAATTAATGGTTCATACATAAAATTTTGGGACACCTTAAAATGAAAAATATACATAAATACGTGGAGGGAGGATATATTATTTTAATTGAAAATTATTACACATCTTCAAATTTTTGTATTTTTTTTATATATTTACCTAAACTAAAATATAGGAAACGTTAATGAAGTGTAATTATGTTCAATTTTTTTTTAATTCAAGTGTAAGTAAAGTATAATCCACATTTAGAATTCCCTTTATTATTGACTCATTTTGGTTAAACTCACTTTATTATTTATTATACACAGTTAAGGTTAAATGCTCGAGGGTTAATTCTTTATATACGTAATCCTTCACTTGTTGAAATTGTTAATAGATAAATCATTTTACTATTCTACCCTTTTATCAAAGAAAGAGGAGATATTCTACCATTTTTTATTTTACGAAAGAAAGAGAAGGAGACATTCTACCCTTTTATTTATTTTTTTTCAATATATCTTAATCTTAACATATTTAAAAGCATACCTTTTTTTTCAAATTAGAAAATAATTTAGTTCAAATTCGGATCATTTATTTCTCAAACAAATTTTAGTCACCCATTAAAATATTAAGCATACAACATGTCTTACGATTTAATTAACAAATATAAAATTATGTTATGTCAAAAAAAAATACCTTAAACCTTTAAAGATAGTAAATTATATCTTAAACCACAAGGGTATATAATTATATTCTAAAACCCTAAACCCTATGAGTAAAATATACCCTAAACTTCAAAGAATAAAATTACATTTATACCTTAAACCCTAAGATTAAATTAATACCCTATATCACAAGAATAAAATTACAATTATACCATAAACCTAAACTCTAGGGATAAATTTTACCCTAAACTACAAAGGTAAAATTACAATTATTATACCCTAAACATTAAACCTTAAGAATAAATTATACCCCAAACTACGGATGAAATTATAATTATATCAAAATTTTAAGGGTAAAATATATTTTAAACTCTAAAATTAATTTTAAAAAAAAAGAAAAAGAAAAAAAAGACATATACTCTGGTACCCTGGTACATAAGCGAGAATTTGGACTGAGAATGGGATGAGTCCAGCGGTCTTATGAAATGAAAAAAAAAAATACATACACTAATCATTGCCTTTAATAAAAAAATAATAAAATTTTAAAGATGAAATGAAGGGGAGTATTGGGTGATACTCTCTCCGTTCCATAATACTTTTCACGGTTTACTGTTCCACGCAGTGGCGGATCCAGAAAACCGCGATGGGGTGGGCTAAGTTTATTGAAGAAAATAAAAAATATTAATAATAATTAAAAAATAATATATATATATATATATAATTTAAGAAGATATATTTATTTTTTAGCTTCATTTCGGTGGGCTTAAAATATTTTTGGGTTGGGCTAAACTTAAAAATACAAAGAAGAAAGAAGATATATTTATTTTTTAGCTTTATTTGGGTGGGCTGAAAATATTTTTGGGGTGGGCTAAACTTAAAAATACAAATTATTTATAAATTATTTACATATGATATAATGGGCTTTTGGGGGACAGCTCTGGGCTTGAGCCCGGGGCTGCCCCCACATACATCCGCCACTGGTTCCACGTTATTTAAGAAAATATGCACTTTTTGATCAACTTTATTGACTTTGGAGGGTATTGTGGTATTTTTAGAGAATAAAAAAGAATAAAGTAATGATATGCCTGTGAAAAAAGGAGTGAAAATTTGAAATTAAAGGAACTTTTGAGGTTGTTAGATAAAGTGATGTTTCCTTTTTTGGGGTGTGAAAGATTTTTTGGGACAAACAAATGAGAAAAGTGTAAAATATTTTATGGGACGAACGGAGTATTTGAGTAATTTAGTGGGGAAGGTCGCTTGTAATATAACGGTGGTAGGACCATTCTTATATGTAAGTTTGTATCATATATATTTTGGTTTATTACGCCAAAAGTTCCAATCTTTTCACGAATTTTAAATTCGTCAAAATTTTTCAATATTTACGACAAAGTTCTCAACCTTATACTTATATTGCAAATTAAGCTACGCGGCAGCTCCACCTGCACGGTGGTTGATGTTTCATTTATTCATGCAGGTTACATGCCACGTGTATAACCCCCTATGGAAAGTCAAAAATTGATTATAATCATCAAATCTCTCTTCGAAATTTCCTTGTTTCTAAAGGAAATTGAAACCTGCCTCCCTTTGCCATTCAAACGTCGGCCGTCGCAGACCACCAGCCTCGTCAACCGCGACGCCGACGGACCACCGCGAGCCACCACCTGCTGCTCTCCAGTCGAGCACGCCAGGACCACCGCGATCCACCACCTGCTCCTCTACAGTGAATCCAACATTCGAGGGATTCACCAAAACCATACTCCAGAGACCGTAATGGCGACCACCGACGATCCAACATTAAAAAAATGCTTCTTTCCTCGATTCTTCACCTGCCCACAAGTTTAATGTTTCGAAGAAAGCACCAGGTAGGTTTTAAACACTTTCAATTCTTGAATTTTTGCTTACATGTTTGTGGGATTTGCCAATTCTGCCCGTAATTGTTTTGGGGGGTTTTGGGTTTTTGTAAATTTTGAGTTGTCTGCACTGCTTGAGAGCTAATAAGCAAATCAATAGTTATGTCTTTACAGTATACTTGTTTGGTGGATATAATATTGTTGTTGTTTTGGATTTGAATGTTGTATTAGCCTCTGTACTTTCTTGAAACTAGTTGCTTTGATTGGAGAGCAGCAGGTGGTGGCTCGCTGTGGTCTGTCGGCTGCGCGGTTGACGAGGCTCGGCGACGGCCGACGTTTGAATGGCAAAGGAGGCAGGTTTCAATTTCCTTTTAGAAAGAAGGATATTTTGGAGAGAGATTTGATTGATTAAAATCAATTTTGACTTTGCAAAAGGGTTTATACACGTGACATGTAACCGGCATGAACAATTGACACATTAGTCACCGGGCATGCCTCTAGCTTCCCGGTGGCTTTATTTGCAAAACGAGTATAAGGTTGAGAATTTATATGTAAATATTAAAAAGTTTGAATTAATTTAAAATTCGCAAAAAGGTTGAGACTTTTGGCGTAATTAACCTTATATATTTATACTAGTTTTTTTCCCTCATACTACACAGATTAATTAGTATTTATCGTAATATTCAAAGATTTTTTTTTCTATTTTGATCGTCTCATTCAAATATCTCCTTTCTTTTTTTACACATGGGACATACACACCCTTTTTAATACAATTAAAATATAGGGCTCACACTCCCACTAATACAACTACCCACTACACATTGAATAATAATATTTTCTTAATCTATGTGCAAAAATGCAAAATCCCCTCTTACGCCGAGACGGATGGAGTATATCTTATTTTAAATTAATAAAATAAATTAATTTAAATATGTTTTATTATTATTTTGAACAAAATATTTATGTTAATTACGTGTTACATTATATTCTTTATTTTATTATTTTAGATATATTTATATACTAAATAATGTTGTATATATAATTATAAATAGTATAATATTTATATTAAATAAATATTTTATCCATATTATTTTTTCGGTTGAAGCTTTATGGTAGTTAAATAAAAAAAACTAGAATAATTAATTTTTAAATGTCTTGTAGTAAAATGAAAGGAGAGTAATGAAATTTAAAAAAAATGGTGGATCTATTTTTTATTCAATATATTAAAATATTTAGATAATTATTTTCTTAAAATAATTAGTTAAATAATGACTTATTTAAATATACTATTTATCAATATGTGAGTCAAAAGGGTATTTAAGTCATTTAGTTAAAATATTTTTATTTAATTCTTTTTTGAATATAAATAGTATTTTCGGGGTGTAAATAGCCATCCCGTATAAATCTTGACAAATTAATATGAGAAGGTATTAAATTAGCATGGAATTTGTTTCATATGGAATTAAATTCTTAGAGTTGGTATCTCATTCGGGTCCACGTGAAGCAAATTTGTATTAGCTATATTTAGAAGTAATTTATAGTGTGTGTTTCATAGATAGCAACTGCTAAATATATACTCCATGTAGAATAGGCTCAAGGAACAAATTGTGAGAGACAAAACCTAGATTAATAGCATGACTGAATCTGGATCAACACTTTCATTAATTTCAACTACTAATTCAAATCACATTCAATACTTGTTAGTTTCAACAACTGGATAATTAGTCTGTTACTTATTTCTTTTCCTTTTTTTTTTTCTCTCTCTCTCCCTCTCTAGTGACAAAGTAAAGCTGGACTAATATATCAAAAAAAAAAAAAAAATAGAGCATTACCAGATAAACACAAAACTTTACTCATGATAATAATCATAGACTTTGAAGTCACTGTAGAGCAGAGCGCCATCTGCATAGTGAAGCATATAATAACAAGCTTCACAGAAATGACACGGATTCAACGGCGCCCATTTGTCATCCACCGTCACCTTTTCTGCTCTGTAAATTTTGCAAACTGAACATTTCTTGTAACGAAGCTTATACTGATATGTCACCAGGGGATAAGATGCTCGGTTTTGTAGGTCCTCCGGATGAATAAGTCTCATATCACGTATCACGATTACATGTTTGCAATCCCCCTGGTGAAACAACAACAAACACTAGTATAAAACATAAGCTCCCTCACTCTCCCTCTCTTCATGCCAAAATAGATAATAAGGTGATGAAATAAACATGAGCATTAGATATGCCGTTTGAATTTCAAACAGTATTGGAATATAGCTATTTAACAATTCTATATTTCTATCACACAGTTTTCTACATTTCTTCCAGGATATCCATTAGATTAACACTATCGACTTGTTACCAATTTCAATATAATTCATTACAGAGTTGCACACCCTAAACCCATCAGATAATATGTAACTTCAATAAAGAAACGGAATATATTTCATTTTTACTGTTTCAGAAAACAAGAATGCACCTAATATACCACACCCTAAACCCGAGGTCCAGTACTAGTAGCTGATTGTCAGTTGTCAGCCAGATGTGCATCAGATTTAAGGAGTTTTGACTCCATAAGCTGATAATTTACAGCATAATATTTCTAGTTTACTAGAGGTAAGTAGGTTTTAACAAAACAATTTAATCATGTCATAAGACAAATAACAATTTTGTGATAATTATGAAAAAAAAAAAGGAGATATCAAACATACCTGATGACAATAAAGATATCCGGCACCAAGTCGAAATTTTAGGTCACAGAACCTTGTAGTCTGCATTTGGACAGATTTGAACCTCGGCAACTGCTGCTTAACTTTACCACCCAAAACTGCCTTTTGCTTCTGTTGTAATTCACCAGAAACAATAAATTCCCATTTTTCAAGGGCATCGTCCTTAGAGTTTTGAAGCCAATCTAGAATGGTCTTGCTGTAGTCCACAGTGGAAGGCTCCCTCATGTCATTACAAAAGACATCCTACAAACACATTTGTTGAGGTGTCAGTAACTTATAGCATTACTTTTATGCATGAGAATACAAGTTAGATCTCTTAGTCAAGTCATAATACTTACTTCTATTAAGAAATAACCTGAAGGATCATACTGCCCTGCCTTCTTCATTACCTCATCTGTCAAACAATATATTTTGTCTCTTACTTCAGTCAAAAGTTGCCGTCCTATGACCAGGAATTCTTGACTCTAAACATGATTGTGGGAGATGATTAGTCCAGAACAACCATAGAAAAAGGAAAGGTCGATCAAACAAAACAAATGTTACATTCCATAACTACTTAAGCAACATGTCTCAAATATTAAATGGTACTCCGCAAAAGCTTGAATAATAACCACACAAGTAATGCAAAATAAATAAAAAGCACCTTTTCTTCTATACTACGGCAAAATTTATTATCTCAGAACCTGACAACAGCTGAGATGCTTTAATCAGAAAGAGGCAGTCTCCAACCAGTAGAAAAGCCACATGTAATATCATGGAACTTATTAGAAAAATGATCAACATATCAAAAGCAAATCATACCTTCAGCCATGTTTTCCTGTTATGGTAAACCTCAAAACTCAAGACAGCTTCAGGGAACTGCACTGGCACATAATCACCAGTATTTGAGGTTCTCACCTGCCATGCATTAGAAATTCCTTCAAACACTACAAATCACTTAAGAAAATGTGCCAATAAAAAACAACAGGTAGAGACACACAAATTCATTAAATTGACAAACAGGAGTGGAGGAGACTATGAGCTAGCTCTCTTAATTGAGTATAGCTATTTTTGATTTCAGAGGGAATCTAAAATATAATGCTAAAAATATGTACCTCATCAGTTATGGAGCATTACTATCGGGTTTTCTCATTGAAATCATTTATTCTCGAAGTTTTTCCTACAATGCATTTTACACATTGAAGGCCTAAGCAATGTCAGCATAATATTAAATTTGCTCTGTGGCCAGGTAATCCCGTCATCACAACATTCACTAAAACATCGCAAACATTAATTAGTGAGATTCCATAGACTCTATGCACAGTAATGAAGATAGCAGCGTATGCCAAGACCTCAAATAACGAATTGATACATTCAGATAATTTATAAGCACAGAGGATAATTTGAAGACAAACATGATGGTTGCAGAATTCTGCGCAAATATACGTGAAAAGTAGAAAAAAAATGACAGCCAAAGGCAGTCGCAAAACGTTTGTCTTCATCCTAACAGATCTTAGCACCAAGGAAGATCAAACTGTATAACCTGAACTTTGAAATCTAGGAAAAGCATGCATATGATTAACTTAATTTGATTACTAAATCACTTCACATCTCAGAATATCGTTTCGATTTCGCAGAGCCTCACCCTCTCATACAACAAAAAAAGTGGACTGGATAAGATACTGAATCCCACAAGAAGAGCAGTGAATAATATGGTAACATGTAAAACAAGGAAAAATAGATTCTAAAGTTTTTCTTATATGCAATGAAAAAAACTCAATTACGTATGAACAGAATGTGAAGATGGAAGGGAGAAAATGATAAACCTTTGTTGTCACACTGCCAGATTTCAAAGACTTGATCTTATCAGCTTTTTTTATTGCTCCAGATTCAAGGACCCTGAAATTACTATGGGCGAGTTTAAAAAGTATATATTTATATAAATGTACATGCAGCCATCAATAAGAAAGATAAAATGCAGTCCACAAATTGTTCGAAGGCTTACTTGAATGAATGCAATCTCACACCTGCTTTATCTTCTTCTTGCTTTTGTTTAACTCTAGCTAATTCCTCCACCTTTGCAATATAGCTTTCCTGGGAGAAAGCCAAATAGTTAACGCAAAATTACAAAAAGAGGACAAAGATAACCTAGTCATCCATGCTTACATCAAGCGAAGGATTCTTCCTCTTGTTGCGCTTCTTCTTCCCTGAACGGTTCTTGTTTTGTTTTAAAACATTTGAGGGTCCACTTGACACGATTGCCTTCATGTCCTCATCCCCATTTCGCAAAGAACCATGCTCAGTACAAGATGCACTATTATTATCTGTTCTCATGAAGAAATTCACATTAGAACCTATTCATATAAAGACAATATATTATCAAATAAAAGTGGAAAAGAAACAGTAGTAAATGACATTTTTCGATAGATAGTAGATCTCCAAAAGGTGAACTATGCTAAACTTAAAAACAACAAAAAAAATCCTGCTGCAATAAATACAAATACTACAACCCATGAGAAATTTAAAAAACACTTGTGATCATTGCATGTTTATAAGTGATTATAAATAATGAGAAGTGCTTTTGGAAAGTAAAAGCTGTGAGGGAAAGCTTTAAAAAAAAGTGATTCTGCCTGATCAAACTAAGTTGCAAACATGCCCTTAGTTAGAAAACCTCTTAGACCTTAACTTATAATGGCACTTGACTCGAGAGTGAGAATAAAAACTTGTATGTTCTCAGCGAGTTTTCCCAGGCAAATCATTACCATAAGCACCATAGGATAATACAAAGATCACACACACCAAAAAAAAAAAAAGAAGAAGAAGAAATAGAATATGACATTAGTCAGTAGTCACATTATATCACGCACATGCGAGATAGCATTCATACTATCTTATTCAAAAGAGCATCACTAGTCATCTTTGTGAAAAATTCAATACGTAATAATTGCAACAAGTATCTTCTTAAAGAGAAAACAAGACTGCATACATATGTAAAATTTTTGAGAAACATTCAGCATCCCTTGGGTGCTTGCATTTCGTGCCATGTGAAAAAACGAGCTTGTCAAGTGGGATGGTAAGATGCTTTGACCGCAACGACTAAAATCTAATTAACTATATGTCACATGATCAATAATCTACTCATAATATGATTGAATTATCGCTGAAGGCACAGTATGTAATAACATCCCTAGTTATTCCAGGTGCACCAGAGGGTGTGAGGCACAAGGAGCACTAAGGTCAGCACTTCTCTGTGCCCCTACCCTGCACCTCTGTTCCATTATTTTGGCAGTAGATCCCACCTCCAAAACATCTTTTGAAGTATGTTTTTAAGTTGTTTATACATTTATTGAATAGTTTTTGATTAAATTTATAAACTTTATTAATTTATTTAGTTTGAAAGTAATACCCGTTTCCATTTATAAGTAATAAAAAGTTATGAATAAACACAGTGTTCTCTCTAGTCATCTTCAAAATGACACAAACCTACCAAACCATGACACTCACAGGCCACAGACAAAGCTGAATACTTTAGCCAAAAATCGCCATCAGTAGTATGTTTAAGTTTTAACCAAGTAAAATAACCATTGAGCCCATCAATGTATAACTCCTCCAATACAAACCTACCAAACCATGCCTGAACCCAGAGCTGGCATACCAAAATGCTCCACCTACAAAAAGTATGGTTATGATGATTTGGCCTAGCATGCTGATTCTATATACTAGAAACTGATTATCTAGATCAGATTGTGGAAAAATGTGAAAACTGAAGATAAAACACTTCTAGGCAATTTTTAACAAATAAAGTTGGATTTGCTGAGCCAAAAAAACGCTCTGTACCATTGCGCTTGAGAGTTGTTTTACTCTATGTATGCAGCCAAAGCAGCAACCATCCAAATGGACAGAGCAAGACATGAGGAAAGAAAGCAACCACATCTACACATAAGCAGGGAAGAAATCGCAAGTTCATCCTAATATAGGCATATTTTAATTCAATTTTATCACGAAAAGGAATTTGCAGGAATCATATCTTTTTACCTGACCTGGGGCTTAGATGGTCTTCTCTAACTTGTGAAGCATCTATAGCAAGCTCAACATCCTGTCGTCACAATGATAAGAGGTTTTCAGATACAGCAAGGTAAATTAAGCACTAGTTCATTCAAATTTTGATATCATAAGAAGTACCTTAAAAGCTTCTTCAAGTGCTTTATTTACTAACTCATCCTCCTGAATTATTTTGAGTTCATCAACCCTTTTAAATTTAAAAATGCACAAGTGTAGTTAGGACATAAATCAGTGAATAGCGCTCAACACTGGGCAAAAGTGATTAAAAGAAGGAGAAGTGGAAGTTTCTTCCCAAAGCATATTTAAAGAAACTGAATAAATTATTAAGGTATTAGGGAAAAAAAAAGCAAAAAACTGAAACCATGTGTGATTCCTTTGCAAAGCTAGTCAAACAAATTGGCGGGTCATTTTATAGCAGTAACTGGGAGGTAATTTATAATTTTTTTACGAGACACATCCTTAATAACTCAAAATTCAGAAATCTTACTGATAATATAAACTACAAAAATGGTTTATGACCACAATAACCTTCATGGTAAACTAAAACTCACAATAAAAACTAGAATTCATGAATTGAAAATATCTAAAAAAGTGATAATGGCATGTAATGTAAACACTGATCCCAAATTGTTGCAGTCTATTCAACACTGCACCTATGATGATTAATATGGTAAGCATAAGACAATTCATTGAATTCAAGCTGCATAATTTCATATGTTCCAAAGAAGAGGGAAGGGGGCTTCATTTACACAAGCTATTAAAATCTATTCAGAACTGCAACTATTGTGCTCAAATCTCAATTTGGTATGACATAAAAGGCATCATTGCACCTACAAGAAAACATCAAGCATCATTTCATGTGCTTCAATGAAGAGGGAACGTATCTTTAATTATAACTAATTTAGCAATCTTTTCAGCTTCACATTTAATGCTCAATATGAAAGCTACCAAAATTATCAGCAGCTAATCAAACACATCCTAAATCTTTTAATCTTAATAGTTTAGGATAAATATATCCGCAAAATTTTATTTAAACAGTTATGTATTTAGAGGAAAATATGATCAAGGGATAAATCTGTTATCCCAAGTTTTGCATTTTTTTTTAAAAAGGAAAATACTTGATGCATTTGTATATTTTCCTTATTTTTATGATATAAAGTATTAGGAACAAATGGATGCTTACGAAATATCTTCATCGCACATCTCTGTAGAGTCCTCACATAGCTCATCTTTCAGACTCTGCATGAATTGACAGCATTGATTTTCAGAAACATTATATAAAGAGCCACCTTATGAAACACTTAGATTAGAACAAAAGAGAATAACATATTTTTAGGCATATAACTAGCATACCTGAAGTTCTTGACAAACATAAGTTTCAAAGTCAGGGACTCTTGTAAGCGGACCAACAAGATCTGGGACATATATCGGACCACCAAGTGGAATTGTAACGTAGAGGTCTTCTCCACTCACCATGACCCAGATAATTGCAATATATCTACTGAAGAAGCATGAATTCACAAAATCCATTCATATAGTTTCAAACATGGCTAAGCACAAATTGGATGACATCAGAAACCCTAAGGATACGACCAAAATTGATTTTATCAATAATTATTACCTCATTGGTGATCAAACATTACCATCTTACCTCTTACTAAAAATCTCCAAAAGAAGTAGTCTAAGGTTGGTTTCACCAATGAAAGCGAATTTTACTTTGAGAATCAGATGGCTTTAAAATCCATTGATGTAATGGTATAATTATACACAACACCTACATAACTATTGATTCAATAAATCAACTAGATTTTCCATGGCTTTTTCTCTCACATTATTCATCTTTCTATTTCGTATTTCTCTACTCCATCTCATACTACACGATGCAATAATTCATCGTTGTCATGATATTTTGCCTAACAGTATAATATTTTTCACCGTAATAACTAATTGGAGTAATTTTTAGCCATCCTATTCCATTAAAATCAAACATTCATTCTCGTACAAATTCATCGGTTTCTAAGCAAAAATTTCATGGAAAAAAACAAGAAACTGAAAAGAGATAAACTGCTATACGTACGAGCTTACCTCCTTCACCACACGCCGTTGCAGTAATTCAATGGCGATTACCTAAATTCAGTCGTATGAGTGAGCCCCTGGATAGAAAATACGAAATTGAGAATGGAGTGGGCGCCAAATGCATCGGATTGGGATACGCTTGCAAGGGAGAGTTTTTTGATCGGTTTAAAACAGGAGTAACTTATTATACCTGAGCAGCACAGCGGGCTCTGACCTGAATTTATTGGGCCCGGCCCATTTCCCTAGGCCCAACTACAGGTCCGTAGCATATACTCGTGGCCTGGCATCCACCCGAACCATAAGATATACTTCCGTGGTTTCATTTCTGTTTGTAGTTTTTTTTTTTTCAATATAAAACCCCAAAAAACTATCAATTAGGAACTCAATTTTTTTAATCTTTTCAAGATCCAATAGATATGAAACTATCAACATAGAATTAAAATCATAAAATCTTTAATCATAAAATCTTCTTTTTATATTAAAGCAAAATAAGTTTCAAAATTAAAATGTTAGAATATGAGATGGCATGATTAGGTTAATTAAGTATTTATGATTATTATAAATTTGTGAAGTGATGAAATATTATTGATTATTAAGCTGATTTAAGAAAGTATTTATTTTAATTTTATTTAAAGTTCCTTTAAATAATTTTTTTTAAAATGGGTTCAGTTGGAATTTGAACCAAAGTAAATTTTTTATCTACTAATAATTAATAACTATCACCAAATTTTTCTTTGTTTAATTAAATCATCATCCAAAACACTTCTTATCTTCATACACCATTACACTAAAAAATCAACTTTTCTTGACCACATGTAACAAAAAAGTGTGAAATTTTAATAAATAGTAGTATTTTTGAATGTGTATAGACATAAATAATTAGGGGTGCAAATAATTAGGGGTGTGCATAGGTGCAAAATCAAATCAAACCAAACCAATTTTATAAAATCGAACACCGAAATTCTAAGAAAATGTAAAACCTAAACTGAATAATTGAAAATTTCTAACAAAATTGAACCGAAATCAGATTTCGGTACGGTTTTAAAACCGATTTAACCGAAATAGCTAAACAATAAATTAATTAAATATACCATCAGACATCCACTATCTAAAAATTCACAATCCATCCACCGTCTTATCTCACAAATTCACAATCCATGTACTGCATGATTAGCCCCTCTCCATCTTTTGACAATTGGTTTGAGCATAACTATTGACTTCCAGAAATGGAAAGAAGCAGCTGCATAGTGAGCATTATCTCTAATTGGATTTGATTTGTTCTTCATGATATAGATTTAAGGATATATTGTCAGAATAATATATCAATGGAGTAAATTCAAATTCTTTGAGAAGAAGGAAACAAAAATTTCGAAGAACGTAGATGGACAGATTTGGCACACGATTTTTCTAATAACGAGAGAAAGAAAAAGAAGAAAGTTTTCTGATAATGAGAGAAAAAGAAAGAAGAAAGAAAGAGGGGGAGAGAGAACATGGGAATTACCAGGAAGAGAGGCTTTTGGTATGGGCGCCGGACGACAAAGAAGAGAGGTGCTCCGCCGTGGAGAGTTGACGCCTGCGGAGGAGACGAGCTTGTGTGGCAATGGCCGGCGGAGGGCAGGTCTTGACCGCGACTGGATGGGGGTGGTGGGCTGGCTCAAAGTGAAATGAAAATGTGGATTGTGAAGGGTTAGGCAGGGTTTTGAAGTTATATATTAATAGGGAAAAAGGTCACGTAAGCCCCTATTCTTATATCCATAGATAAACTAGGCCCCTCATATTTCATTTTGTACATCCACACCCTTTTCCTTTCTAAATTAAATCAGAATGGCCCTTAATTTCTTATAATTTATACAAAATGACATTTCACAAATTAAAAATAATAACTCCATTAATAAGTGGGTCCTAGTGCTGTTGTTATTCATTTGGGATCCCCGTTCCATGACATATCACCCATTTAAAAAATGGATGATGTAAGAAATGGGTGATGTGTGATTCATTGAGTTGGGTGGAATAGAGGATGAAACATAGAGTAGAATAGGGGATTTGTGTTGGTTATTATTACCATGTTTAGCAATTCAAGTTATTCAACAACTGCATTTTTATTTCTTATTCTTATATACGTATGAAGCAAAAGCTTGGATGTGGAAGACTGTAGCTTACATCGGTGGAAAGAGCAATTGGAGTTGGGACACTGTTGAATCTGCCCTTGTTTATCTCTGATGTCGGGCAGTCAATACTCGACGGTGAGACTCGGACTGAGTTTGCTCTTGACGTGATTCTTGAAATCAACAATCTCCCGGTGGAACCAGTAGCCTTGTCGAGTTCAGCAAATCGTGGCAAGCATTAACGAGAGGTAATCAAATATGTCGTTGAAAGAAGCCATAAGTGCTACATTTCAAGAGGAAAGCTAGTCTGCCAAGCATCCATGTCGCAAATCCTTCATGGGTCGAAATGGCAGTTTTGGCAAAAAGAACATTCACCAACTCATGGCGGACGTCGGAGCTCTTCGGCGTCCATCTCGACCTAACATTATTACATCTCCATTTGATTAAAATTGGCATGCGAAGTTGCACGTGTAGCGCAGTGTGACACGTCCCATTTAGACTGGACGTGGCGAAGCAGCAGGTCTCCACTTCGTCTTCATATCTCACCTCCTTCCGACAGGTTTCACCCACAACCAACAATGGCTGGAAATGAAGACTGGAGAAAAAACGCAAAGATCCTCCAAAGAAATCAAGAGAGCCGGCGTTGAGGCTTCAAAGCGTCCACCGGCGAGATCCTCCACCAACGGCGGGCCTTGCCCTATAGCCCCCTCACCATCACCGTCGTCGGCTCCGCCATCTGTAGACTGGTCCTTCACCTTGTATGCCAAGAAAAAACCTGAAGCTACCACCATTGATGTCGCCAGAGTTTCCGCCGGAGTTGCCGATCCCGAGAATACACGGCCACCATGTTCATCCTCGCCACCGTGTTCTGGAAACTCGACGACTCACCCAGAGGAATCCAAGAACGAATCGGCTTCTTCGCCTTCTCTATGACCACTACCTACTACACCTGCACCGACGCATTTCCGGTGTTCCTCCAAGAAATTAGTCAACAACGCTCATCGTAAGTTCTGTCCCATGCCTTGGTTTCCTGCTGTTCCTCACTTTTGTGTCCGTCGTCATCAATTTCTGGCCGGCGAATGAATCAATTGGAAATTAATTTGATGCTGTTGAATTGGTAAAGATGGTGATAATAAGAATAGTAGGACCCACTTATTAATGAAGTTATTATTTTTAATTAATGAAATGTCATTTTGTATACATTATAAGAAATGAAGGGCGGATCTGATTTAATTTAGGAAGGAAAAGGGTGTGGATGCACAAAGTGAAAGATAAGGGGCCAGTTGATCCATGGATATAAGGCCGTCTCCAGCAAGGCCGCATATGGCCTTGCAATCGCATTATCCAGTCAGCGAGGCCCTCCAGCAACGCCGTAAAAGTGGCTGCAAAATGAAGAATTCCACAGTAGCATTTGGAAAATCCAAATGCTACAGTAATGTCCGCAAACAATTTTTTTTCTTTTTTTTTTCCTTTTTTTATATATTTCAATTATTAATTACTGTAAATAATTTATTTTTCATATTTTAATTATTAATTCAAAAACATAGAATATTAATTTAATTGGTTAATTTAAATTCTTTTTTTTTACTTATTTATAATAATTAATTTAAATAAGTAAAAAAAATATTATGATTGTTAGTTTTAATGTTAAATTTATATATATATATATATATATATATATATATATATATATATATATATATTGTGTATGTGAAAAAAATTTTACATTCTGAAATAAATTTTAAAAAAATATTTACTTAAATAATAGAATATATTAAAAATTAAAGTTACATTACATATTAAAATCCTAAATGCTCCAATTGAGGAAGCAAGAGAAGTGCCACTTCCGGATGTTGAATTTGCGGATAGTGATCCTGCTCAATTCCAAAACTTCCTTACTCGATATGCACAAATTAGAGATACAGATGCACATTTCAACCTTCGAAATGCTTTAATTGATCATTTATGGATGGAGCATTCCAACTCGGAGGAGTAGAAATAATCATTCTTAATTTTAAGTGTTGTAGTTTTAATTATTGTGTTGTAATTTTAATTTGATGTTTATGTATTTTTTAATGTAATTTTAATTTTAATTATTGTCTTAATTTCATGTTTAAATAAATTATAACGTAATTTTAATAATTATATTATTTTAATTTTAGACATATTAATATTTTATTATATTATTTTTTGTATTCAAAAATAAATATAACAATGAAAAATGAATTAAAATGTAAAAAATTAATAAAAATAGTATTAATAAAATGGATGTGCTGCAAAATGGAGTCAACTGCTGGAGATGATTTATTGAGTTGTCTGCATTTTTGAGATGAATGTGCTGCAAAATTGGGCTAACTGCTGGAGATGGCCTAAGGGTTTATGTGACCTTTTTCCCTATATTAATATATTGGTTTTTTTCGATTATTGAGTTTTTTTCTTCCTAAACCGAAACCAAACCGAAAAATCATATTTCTTAATTTTAAAAACCTTTCTTAATTTTAAAAACCGAAATCGAACGGAATTGATCCATTCGGTTTGGTTCGATGGGTTTTTAGATTTTATCTGAATATTGCTCACCCCTATACATAATGTTTCAAAACTCAGAAAATGTCGATTAAAGTTATTAAACTACTCACTCAATCCCAACAAAATTTTGACATATTTATTTTAGACAAAGACTTTAATACAACAGGTTTTTTTTCTTCAAAATATACAATCGAATCTAATAGTACGCGAGTCAAAGTCAGTATCCATTTTCTCACTTTCTCTTTCTTAATGATATTCCTTGCAGTGAGTTCTCAAGCGGCAACGGCAGAATTTTGAGAATTTTTTATTCACGCGCCGTCGGGGTCGTGGAGTTTTCGGTGTCGCCGCAGTCGTCGTCCCTGACCTTGAACGATATCTGCTTCAACGGCGCTCGGGTTGCGATTCTGGAAATCACCCACTTTTTACTGTCCGGCTCCTCATTTGGCTGATGTGCTCCCTTACTCCATTATCTGGATTTGATTGCTAATTTAGTCCCACAGTTTTAATATTGCACCAAGTTCAAATTTCTCAAAAGTCGAATGCAAGTTGTTGTTCTTCCGATGGCTGTTCTTCACCTGCAAAATTCAGAGCATTATCAGTTACTTAGGTAATAGTGTCTCCTCCTACTGTTTATTTCACCTAACCATGGAGTGTTGTTTTTTAGATGCAAACTTTACACTACTGCCCTCGCTGTGTTCGATGAAATGCGTCAACTGGATGGCCCTTAAATGAATACACCTTTACCTTAATCACCATTGCCTTCTGATTGGGATAAACTTTGATTTTTCTCTTTTGGAGATCTTCTTCAGCACTCTCATGAATGGAAATTATCGGATAAAAAGGTTGCTGATCAGTGTAAGTTTTCAAACACTCATTTTCTTGGTTAAAAAAAATTTATGAAAGAATATGTGGATGAATAAGGTATGCAAACTCATAAATTGCAGGAGAAAGCTACTAGGATTCAATTGATAATCGATAATTATTTAGAACTCTGCATGTTTCCCACTATCACATAACTGACATGAGATATCTCTGATTTTTCCTTCTCAAGTTGTTCTTCCAACTATGGACATCCACTGATGAAATTTTAAAGTGAGGGCAATTCCTAACTAGCAACTTCCAAAGGCTAGCATTGAAGGAAGTTATTTCTGCAACCGATTCTAGTTTAGAACAGTCTTCAATGACCAATTCCATTAGAGTGAACTTCTCAGAAATCAAATCTTGGCAATCGACAATGTTCAGCTTCTGAAGACATTGGGGACGAGACAACCTCAGAGTTTCGATCTTGAGACAATGTAGGATTTTGAGATGTGCTAAAGCATTGAACTTCTCCATATTGTTGGATGTTAGAGGATCTAGATTCCTGCAGTTGACTACCACGAGCTTCTTGACTCGACTCGATGGTTTCAAGACTGCAAAAGAGTCTCCAACCTCCACGTCATTTATAAGAAGGGATGAGAGAGATTTGATTCTTGTCAATAATGGCAGAATCTTACTGTGGCTACTCCATACCAACTCTTTAACAGAGGGAAGTGATGGCAAGTTTTGAAGCTGAGGACACCCCTGTATCGACAGTGTCTTTAGCTTCCGAAATGCACGAGGGGTAGTGCTTGTCTACCAGCTCTGCAGTTCAGGTATGTCACAAAGCTTGAGCTTCCCAATGATGGAAAGGGATTAGCCTGGCCAGAGCCGTGGAATTCCGGACCAATCGATTTGATGTTCACTAGGCCTTGTAGGAGCAGTTCGTCTCGCTTCGAATCATACCCTAGAGCAGATCGATGCTGAACAAAATCAGCCCCATACGACTCGAACGGCTTCAACTGCGGCAACTTGTTAACTACCCTGATCGCAGGATTCCACAGAGCAATGCCGTCCTCTTCCTCTTCGGACACAACGAGAACGAGCCCATTGCAGGAGCATATAACAGAGTGGGTCTCGAATCGGGTTCTACCGACGTCCAATAAATTCAAGGAATAGAGGTCCACGCAATATAGTCGATTGGTATCCACAAGGCACGAAATCGAAGAGAGGCCAAAGAGGTACTCCCGGAGAATAGCAGTGGTGTTGAGGAGAACATTAGATCAAGAACAACACAAAATTAACCTGGAAAATATGGTGGAAACCAGCAAATTAAAATCAATAGAGGAGAAGAGAGACAAAGAAATATGGTCTGACGCCGGTGGGAGTAGGGAAAGAAAGGTGTTGTCACTACTCGTGAAATTTGATTGACGAAGAGACGTGATAAGGTGAAGGCGGGGGATAAGGTGAGGCCGGCGGGGACAACAATTGTGGATTCCGGCGAAGAAGACGACTTTAATTTTGGTGTCGACGTTAGGGATATGGAAGTTTGAAGAAAGGAATTCAATTGGGGTGTTGTCTGTAGCTTCTCAAATTTAATCCATTTGGAAAAGAGGATCTGGTTCTATCAAATAATTGGTAGGATTGGTGGTACCCAAGTCATACTCTTTATTTTATTTGTGATTTGTCCCACATAAATTAATACTCCCTCCTCTTAACATGTAACTGTAAGTAGAGGTGGCAATTCTCGACACGACACGATAGCACGACACGATAATTGTGGGTTAGTGTTTGACCTTATTGGGTTCGTGTCGTTATCGTGTCAGCCCAATAAGAACATGAAAATTTTGTATCGTGTTCGTATCGGATTCGTGTCAACCCGTTAAGCACGATTAATATTAACAGATGACCCATTAACCCGTTAACAACCCATTAACCCGTTAACAACTCATTAACCTGTTAACAACTCAATATAAATATAAAGTTAGGTAAATATATAATAAAATACTTATTAATAATTATAAAATATATTTATTTAAATTTTTTTTAATATTTTTAATTAATATTTTTTTATTTTTAATTTTCTTATCGTGTTGTTATCATGTCGTGTCGTATCAACCCATTATTTTTCGTGTTCGTGTCGTGTCGGAACGAATTCTTATTGTGTCGTGTTCGGATTTGCCCTTATCATGTCGTGTCACTATCGTGTCAACACGAAACTCAACCCATTAGCACGAATTGCCACCCCTAACTGTAAGGTCTCTATTTTTTTCACATTAATATAACGAGTACTCCCTCCGTCCCCCAAAGTATTTCACACTTTCCTTTTTCATCCGTCCTTCAAAGTATTTCACACTTTACTTTTACTAAATTTGGTAAAAATACATTATACTAATACTCACTTTTTACACATATCCCAATATAATACTTGCTTTTTCACATCTCCCAAAAACTTTACACACTTTTTTCACATCTCTCAATAATTTTACACATCTTTTTCATTAAATCAACTAAAATATATATTCTCTTTCTTACTTTATACATAAAAATACAAAATTTTCTTAAACTCCGCGCACACCAATACGTGAAATACTTCCCGGGACGGAGGGAGTATTATTATTTTAGTTAACCATTGTATATAATGAGTGGTAAGTAATACGTATGAACCTAATTAAAGAGGAAAAATGAATACAATTGGAGTGAATATCCAAAATAATAAAATGGGGACGTTTAAGGTGAACGAAAGGAGTACTACATTTTATAAGTGGAAGTAGATCTTATAGTACTAAACCTTTCAAACATTTTATTTTAGGTAAGGACATGTGTGAGACAGTCTCACGTAAGACGAATAAAAAGTGATACTCAATTAATGAAAAGTGATAATGATGTTTCATTATCAATTTATAGTACAAATGAAAAGTGATAATATTTTATAACTAAAGTGATAATTAATTAAAAAGTATAAAATAATCTCACGTAAAACGTTTTCATACAATACTTGTCCTTATTTATATAATAGTCATACTTCAAGGACATTACATTAAAGGGTGGGATATGTTATGGAAGGAAAATAACTCTAATTTAAGGTTAATCCACATTATCCCTTTTCTCATGATGTTTACATTGGTGGTTATCTATAAGCCATTTTTACAAAATTACACTTAAAAATAAACAAAACTTCATTGTTTTTTATGTTCCTCTTCATCCATCCATCCCCATAAAACGAGACTTATACCGAAGTAGATTATAATATTGGTGGTCGTTAAGCACTCTTTCGTTCATATGTCCGGAGACTTTCAAGATCCGGTCCAGTTTACAAATTGGATTTTTCATCTTCTCGTTAACCTTGATAACAAATTGGGTTCTTCATCAGTAAAGATAAGGATGATTTTGTAATTTTGGTCGATTAACCTTTGTCATGAGAACCATTCGCCCATATTTGTGGTTCACTTAATCTATGATACGTATGATTTAGGTCCGGAACAACATAAGCACGTGTTATTCTTATTATCTTGATATGTAAACAAAGAGATAAAGATATTATGAAGTGGATGAAATAGAAATATAATTGGAATTATTAAATCTCGAAATAGAAATGAGGGGAAAACAAAAGCTTTTACGATAATTGATCGAGAATACGTGACTGATAGTTTGCATTTGGAAGAACGTGGGTGGTTTAGTGATTGTAGTTATTGAGTATTTCCCCCATCAAATTCTAACAATTCTCATTTTTTATAAGTTTATCACTTTATTTTCGATCATATTTATTTCACTATTAAACATTCTTTGTCGTGTTGACCTATTCGGACCCACGAATGCATGTCCATGAAATTACCAAAATACCCCTTCGTACTATCAAAAATAGAATGGCGATTGACGACAGACCACATTAGTAGGTCCACCAAGGGCATGCAAGAATTCTAACAACCGAATTACCTCCCATTTTTTCTCCAATTCTTCCGTAATATTCCCCCACATTAATTCGTATATAAGTAGTAAATAGAAGCCAAATAATCTACTAATTATTATTTATTAAATGAGAAAAAAAACGTCACAAAATAATATCGCCATGAAAGCTCTCTTACTTACAGTTCTTCTCTTACTCCCAATCATAGTTCATTCAGAAGATCTGATTCCCGCCGACAAATCAAAGGTGGACAGCTGGCTGAACTCGAAGCTCGCCGCCTCCGCCCAACCTGCCTCGGCTGGGAAGCCGAAGACGATCAGAGTCAAGGCGGACGGGAGCGGCGATTTCAAGACGGTGAGCGACGCCGTCAAGAGCGTTCCCGACGGCAACAAGGAGCGCGTGGTGATCACGATCGGGCCAGGGAACTACACGGAGAAGATAACGATAACATCGAATAAACCGTACATCACGTTGTACGGCGATCCGAACAACATGCCGGTGCTGGTGTTCGGCGGCACCGCCCTCAAGTACGGGACGGTGTACAGCGCCACCTTGACGGCCGACGCCGATCATTTCAACGCCTATAATTTGAAAGTGGTGGTTAGTATATATCTATAATATATTCTCCCTCCATCGGAAAGAAAAGAAAAACACAAAAAATGGAGTATTATTTTTTATTAATTCCGTTGACTCAGGATATTGTAGTATTTTAAGGTAATAAAATTATGTTCACCGATAGTGTAGATATGTAATTTAAGAAAAAATATTTTTTGACTAATTTTATTGACTTTTTAGGAGAATATTGTGGTATTTTTTTTATAATAAATAAATTATAAAGTATATTATGTGTGTTAGTTGGGGGTGGTATTTTTAAATTAAGATAATTTTTGAAGTTGGTGGTTGATGTTAAGTTTTCTCTTTTGAGTGGTGAAAATAAGTTTGGGACGAATGAAAAAAGAAAATTTGAAAATAAGTGTGGGTATGTGTTAAAAAAAAAGAATGACAAATTTAAAATTAGAGTAACATTTTAGATTGTTGAATAAAGTGAGGAACGTGTGAAGGATTTTGTAGAACAAAGAGAGTATGTTGTTACATTTATGATGAATTAATTTCGAATAATCTGATGAAATTACACGTACATGCAGAATTCAGCACCGAGGCCGGATGGAAAGATGAAACTAGCTCAAGCGGTAGCAGTGAGGGCGGGAGGAAACTTTCAATCATACTTCAACTGCAGATTCTATGGATATCAAGATACTCTTTGTGACATCAGGGGGAATCATTTGTTTAAAGATTGCTACATTGAGGGCACTGTTGATTTCATCTTTGGAAGTGGCACGTCCCTCTATTTGGTAAGTAATACTCCATTAACAAAGTAACGATTTTTTTGTTCTAATGAATTTATTACTCCCCCGACCTGTCTGAATAGTTACGTTTGTTTTTTATACGGGGATTAAGGAATATAGTATTTTAATGTGTATTGAGGTGAAAGAAATAATATTTTAATGTAAAGTGGGTAGGTGTATTATTGTGATGTGTGTGTCTATGGAGAGAGAAGTAATTAATTTGTGTGGGTCTCATATACCAAAAAGGGTAATGTAACCATTAGGATGAGACACCCAAAAATAAAATATTTAATATTAGGATGGGGAGTATATATGAGTCTTGTTTGTTGTACAAGATTCTATGTGCCAATAATTACACGTAGAAAGAGTAAAATCCAATTAAGCTTCGTATAATTTTCTATTTTCTTATATAACCATTAATTCAAAACATAAGAGATATACTCCCTCCGTCCACTGTCAATATATATATTTTATTATTTTTGGTCGTCCACTCTTAATCTATTCATTTTCACTTTTAGATACATGGGACCTACTCACCTACTAATACAATTAAAATATGAGATCTACACACCCCACTAATACAACTACCCACTACACATTAAATAATAATATTCCTTAATCCACGCGCAAAAAATAAACAGATAGATTGGGGATGGACGGAGGGAGTATATTATAGTAAAGGTAAAAGTGTTAACTTTTATAATGAAAGGTGATACTCCATCGGTCCCGTTTCAATGTTTACATTTATTTTTTGCACGTTGATTAAGGAGTATAATATTTTAATAAGTAGTGGGTGGAAAGATAATATTTAATGTAAAATGGGTATGTGTATTAATGTTGGATGTGGGATCCATGATGATATGTTAATTATTTTAGGTGGGTCCCATATTCCAAAAAGAGAAACGTAAACATTGAAATTGTATGCCCAAAATAGAAATATGTAAACATTAAAATAAGATAGAAGGAGTACTCAATTAATAAAAAGTAATAAAATCAGGTGGGCTCACCTGCCCACCTGAATGACCAAGATCCAATTCTCATTGAGAATAAATTCTTACATGGTCACGTACAAGTTTTTATCCAAATAATTTATGCCAAATTCAATCATAAATCTCAAAAGAAACTTTATTTTACCGGATCTGGTCCTTAAAATTTAATTTAAAGGTATATAATATTAAAAAAGAAAACACTTGCAAGACATATATTTAATACAAATCACTCATAATATACTTTATAGACATGACACTGTCTTGTGAGATGCTTATAATAATCATACTTTGATGACTTGTCTCACAATTTGTTTCAAACTGGTTCGTCTTATAAAAGAGTTTGTAGATAAATGATAAAGAAAGAGTCTTTAGGGTAATATAACAGAAAAGAAAAATTGAATTAGTATTGATATTTTTTTAAGTGTAAAAAGTGGATGAAAATTTTGTAATGTCGCAAATATTAAAAAGATGATTATGTTGTGTAGTGTTATCAAGAGTTAGATACATAAATATTGAGAATGATGAAAATGTAAAGTTTGAAAAAATATTTGGATGAAGAAAGTACACATTTTAGGAGCACTATATAAGAAGCCAAAATTGGAATTAGACAAGTTTCAATTCAGATTCATTTGGTATAAATCTTCTGCGCTGCACAAAAAAACAGGACGCCAAACACAAATCCTTAAATATATATATATTTTTTTTAAAGTTAGATTTTCGTCTCTTGTGAAATAATAACTATAAAATAGAAGAGATTGTACACACATTGATTAATTGTTTGTGTTTTTAACGTAGTAGAGCTCTGAGATACATGTTATTCCGGGTGATCCCATGGCACTGATCACAGCACAGGCAAGGGAAAATGACGACGCCACCGGATTCATTTTCGTACACTGCTCCGTCACGGGAACGGGAGGAACGGCCTACCTAGGTAGGTCTTGGTTCGATCGACCACGTGTCGTCTTCGCCTACTCTGACCTCAGCGACGTTGTTCACTCTGAAGGATGGTCTAACAATGGGAACCCCAAAACTAACAGGTATGTAAAATTTGACTCTATAAATGATAAACACTTGGGTGAATCGAGTTCATTTATATTTTATTATACTCTTAAGTGGATGTCTGTTTTGGGTGTAAGTAAGAACAAGAAAGATAAATTTAAAATTAGGCGGATTAAGTAAATGCAAGTAATAGTGTTATCTACGTTTGTTTTGTGGATTTAAGTATGGTAGATTTTATATTTTATGTCAAAAGTATGGTAACGTCTGTGAGAGCGTATGATGTGACGTTTATAAGAGATTGGTGAGAATTTATACAATCTGATTTTATTAAACTCGAACTAGAACAAGGAATTAATGAATTACATAATGTTAAACCTTCGCTAAAAAACCGAATACAAACATAGTCAAGGTTGGTCTATTTCTAAGATTTAGAACATTTAAAAGTATAATTATCTTTAAAAATTTTAAATAGAAATAATTCTTAAAGATGACTCACAAGAGATTCTATAAAATAATTAGTGAAATACACCATTTGTCTGCTCATAAAAATATAATTTGTTTTTCACATAAATTATGAAGTATTATTATTTTATGTGTAATGAACAATTGTATGAGTTGAAAGTTGTGGGTTATAGGTGGGTTATTTTATCTAATAAAAAGGGAGAATGATACCCTTTGAACCTAATATTTAAAATAAAAAAATAATACCCTTACAAACGAATGGAGGTAATATATATTTATTGTTTTGATAAGTAGCAAAATACTTCATCCGTCTCGGGTAAAGGTGGTCGTTTGTTTTTTGCACGTGGATTAAGGAATATTATTATTTTATATGTATTGGATAGTTGTATTAAAGGGATGTGATGAATAGTTGTTTGCCCTTTTTATTAAAAGAGAAAAATGAGGACTTTTGAATGGAATACCCAATATAGTAAAATGAGGACCTTTCGACGGGATGGAGGGAGTAATTAGTTTTTTATATATAGAGCTAGGCAACATTCGTCATATTTTGGTGATATATTTCATGTTAAATGAGTGACACGTGCACAATAAAAAAAATCTCAATATATTTTTTTAAATTTGATATTTTTCTTTTAAAGTATCTCTCATATCTCCCTCCATCCGCTTCTAAGGTGTCAATTTTACTATTTTTGGCGTTCGGTTCAAAGGTATCAATTTTCCTTATTTAGTAAAAAAATATTCAATATGGTCCACCACTTCTCTTTAATACAATTATCCACTTTACATATAATAATACTAATAATACTTCTTAAGCCACGTATAAAAAATAAACGAATATCTTAGCACTAGATGTAGGGAGTATGTGTTATTCATCGCATGAAATTTAAAACGTGTATTGATATGATTAATCCCTAAAAAAAGCACACCATAAATCATGGGATAAAGTTGGTGGGCTCCATAAAACAAGTCAAATCATTATCACATTTCTACATAGTACTCCTCCGTCCTCTCTTTTAAGGACCTCTTGAAAGAGTTTTTTATTTTTATTTTTCGAATCTCCCCTAAGATTTTATTTTAAATATTTTATTTTATTTAGTAAATTATACTACTCCCTCTGTCCCACGTATTTTTACCCACTTTCTATTTTGGGGTGTCCCACGTATTTTTACTCATTCCAATTTTGGCAAAAATACATAATATTTTATTACCTACTTTTTACAATCCCAACAACTTTAATTACTTTTTTACACTTTATTCATCATTCCCAATAACTTTATTCACTTTTTCTTTTTAAATTACTAATTTATTCCTACTTTCTCTTACATTATATATTAAAAAAATAAAACGTTTTAATCTCCGTGCCCGTACAAATGGGTAAAAATACCCGGGACGGAGGGAGTAATATATTTATATATTTATAATTAAATATATTGAATGGAACATACAAAATAAATTTTGTAAACAAAAACTTTTTTTAAGAATAAATAATTATTATTACCAATTTTTTAATATTTGATTTCATTAATTCAATATTAATTTTAATTTTATGGTGATTAATACAATAGATATTAAATTACGAACATTTATATATTTTTTAGAAAATACATTACTCAATATTTATTGTAGAATTAAATAAAAATTAGAAAAATTACTAATAGATACACATTTTGTACCCCTAATTACTACTCCCTCTGTCACAGTCAAACTGCATTGTTTGACTGTATAAAACTCTCACAAAAGTTACAGTAAATGTAGCAATATGGGCGGGATGGAGGGAGTACTAGATAGATTGATTTAAAATAATTATTATCACATGCAAAATATTTAAGTAAAATACCAAATATAACTCTAAACTCATATATTTTTAAACCACAAACCCTAACCCCCACCCACCGCCGCCGGCCGGTCGCTGGACCACCGTCGGACCACCGGAAAAGTTTTCGGACCACCGCCGGAGCTCTGCCGGATTACCACACTTTTTTGCTGCACACACTTTTTTTTACTGCACACACTTTGCTGCACACGAATTTTTGCTGCACACAACATTTATGTGCAGCACATTGTAGGGGTAATATTGAAATATCACTATATATTTTGTAGTTAATAATAATATTTTTGTATGTTTGTATCTCATAGTAATTAAGAATTTTTTTTGTGCCTAGTAGTAATCCTCCCTAAAAATTAACTCACATATCTTCATATAATATTTAATTAATTTTAGGGTTAAATAGATATTAGATTCATTTTAATAAAAAAAATATTATATTAAAATTTCATAAATGTTCGTAATAAAAAGAAAATCCCATAATCATAAATAATAATAATACTTTTTAATTTACATGGAAAAAATAAATAATTATTTTTTAATTAATAGGAGGGAGTATATTTTTAAAAAATTATAAATGATAAAAGTTATAAGAAGAATTATAATGTCTTCACATATTTTGAAAAATTTTATAAGGGCAAACACTAGCGTAAGCAAGCAGGGATCACGATGCAAATTCTATGATCCCCTTTCAATTATATTGTACCACATATATTATTCGTAATAGGGTTTAAATACAAGGAGAATCATAGAGTTTACACGTAAACCTGATTTCTAAGAGACTAATTCTTTTTTAAATGACAACTACACTTCAATTATATGTACTCCCTCCGTCCCAGTTAAAGAGGATCTTTTTTTCATTTTGGTTGTCTCATCCAAAGGTCCTCTTTCTTTTTTTACATACATGGGACCCACACACCCTCTAATACAATTAAAATATAGGACCCACATTCTCACTAAAATAACTACCAACTACACATCAAATAATAATACTCCTTAATCTACGTGAAAAAAAAGCAAAAGACTTTTTGAGAGGACGGAGGAAGTATTAAGATTGACAAAAGCTCATGCGCCCCCGGGATACTCCGTGTCTCCATATGAACACAACTCTCCCCTTCTATATTCTATTTAAACATATGTATTGGTAGGGGTTTAAATTGCAAATGACACAGAAATTGCAAAGACGCACGGAATGTGATTCGTGCGCACGGGTGCACAAGAGTCTCACTCGTTAAGATTTTAATAATTGGTGTCGGAGTGCAGTACTGTGTATTTTGGGGAGTACAACAACAAAGGAGCAGGAGCGGTGTTTGATAGGAGAGCTAAATTTGCAAGAAAGTTGACAGAACCGGAAGTGAAGCCATTCCTCAGTCTTGATTTTATTGGAGTTGGACAAACCGCCTGGCTGCAACCTCCTTTGAAACTCTAGACAATTTTCTCTCTCTCTTTTTTTTTTTTGGCAATTTAATGTATTTATCTTTCAAAATAAAGTGTTCGCGGCCACACTGTATTAATAAAGGATTTTGATCGGTTGAGATATAGGTTGTTAAGTAATAGGCTTATAAATATAGTTAGTAATTGCTTAAATTTTATTTTTACTTAAATAGTGTGAAGTTTACCGTGTTCCTTCCGTTAATTAATTTATTTATATTCTTTCACAATTTTTTTTATTTATTTGTCTAGTTATATTTATATTTTTCTTATTTATTTGCTAATTATATTTACATTTAAAAATAGTAAAACTTTCAAAATGAATAACTTTTCAATACATTATAAATTGAATATTTGTGTGAAACCATTTCATAAAACTTAAAATGAAAAAGTGGTTATTAAAGGTTTGTTTTAAAATTTGAAATAAAAATTTATCGCGTTTTTTTTGAAAAATAAAATAAAATTCTGACATAAATATTCTTGATATTTCAATTCGTATTTTTAATTAAAAAATAATACTCTTAAAGCATATATACTTTTAAATTTAATGTTTATAACCTATTAACACCTTCTACACCCAATGCAGAAGAGACAAGCTCATTTAAAAATTGAAAATATTTTTAGATTTTATTTAGGGAAATACCACAATTTGCCCTATATGGGAAGTCAACATCTTTTTTGCCCTACCTTTTCTAATACATCTAAATTGCCCTAAAAATACATGCATTGCCATGAATACCCTCAAGGATGGTCCACCTTTTGTATTGGGAATGAGTTGACAAGTACAGTTGCAGGCAAAATAGATGTGTCAGGAAATATGTTGATTATTTAGGTTTGACACATTAATTAAAGAAGAAATAAATAAATAAGTCTACTAAAATATAACCCCTAATTCGGCGGACAAGCTGAATGAAATTTTTAAATTCCTTAAATTGTTATATTATAATAGGCTTTTTATTAATAAACACATGCAGTAGTATTTAGGTGATTAAACACATGCAACTACCTACCACTCCACTGAAAAACACTTCATTTAATGGGGTGAAAAGGCCCTGTTTTCACAATCAGTTCATTTATGTAAATTCTTGTCACATTAAACTCTCAACTATCCCCACCAACCAAATAACTTCACCACCAACAAACATAAAAGTTGGGCACAGTGGATTCAAACTTTATTCATCTGTATCCACAAATTATTGGAACATAAAAAGGTTATCGACTCCCGCATTTACCCACCGGTTTTGTTGACGGATCCATAGTTAGAGCCAAAGGTAAGATACGAACGCTGTTTGCATTGTATTTTATTTATTACCTTCTTTGAATGTTTTAGGGTTTTTAGGGCTTTAGGGTTTCAAAAACGCATGTCCGCTGAGTAAAATGGTTATATATATCCATGTCCACCAAAGAAAATGGTGAAGTAGATCATGTCCGCCGAAAATTTAGCCTGTCCGCCGAATATTGAGCCTGTCCGCCGATGTTTTCCCCATATTTGCGCATGTCCGCCGAAGCTGTACCATATATGAGCTTGTCGGCCGATGTTTTCACCCTATTTGAGCATGTCCGCCGATTTTCTCACCCTAAATTATCATGTCCGCCGTTTATTTCACACTATATGAGCATGTCCGCCGTTTATTTCACACTATATGAGCATGTCCGCCGTTTATTTCACACTATATGAGCATGTCCGCCAATTTTCTCACCCTAAATTATCATGTCCGCCGTTTTTTTACCCTATATGAGCATGTCAGCCGATTTTCTCAGCCTAATTTATCATGTCCGCCGATTTTTTCACCCGTAATGGTCTTGTCCGCCGAATTTTCCTTCCTAAGTGAACATGTCCGCCATATTTTCATCCTAATTGAGCATGTCCGCCGATTATTTGGTGGTTTTTGAACATCTCTGCCGATTTGTAATGCATTATTGAGCATGTTTGACTATTTTTTAAGCATATTATATGATGTCTTTCGATTATAATAGACCTGTTCGTGGATTTATGAACTTAATTGAGCTTGTCCACGTACGTACGACTTAATGTTTAACTTTCGTGTGTGCTTGATAATTTAATGCTTAATTTGTGTGTACCTACTAAATTGGCGTATTATTTTTTATGAATTCTGTGTAAATATAACAATTAATTGTCGTTTTGTTGAAAGATTTAGGCGTTGGATTTGAAATGAGAAATTTTTGTATATGGTGGGGTGGCTGGTGGCAAGGTTTAGAGTATGTACGTGGCCAACAGACGAGCTTAGTTTTAGATTCAGATCAGCTGACGTTGGATTTTATTATCGGGCATGTGCACAGTTTAGTTTGCATCGATTTGAATCATTTCAAATATGTTATACACACACTTGTGGACATCGGTGGTTGTATAACAAAACATAAGGTGAATGATGATATGGATATAAGGGGGTTGTATCAGCAGGTTGATGAGCCGATGCTGTTTGTCACAGTTAAGGCCATACCACAGCAATCAGTTGATAATCGGTCACAAATTCCATCTGTCGATATTCATTGTCCCGAACATTTAGCCGGACCGAGCACGAGTATAGGTGTGGGCGTGGGCGTGTCGAGTCGTACGACAAATATTGATTTAAACATTGAGTATGCTAGCGAACAGCAGGACGAAGAAGAGGTGGAGAATGGAGATGAGATGTGCTCATCTGCTGGGTTTGAGGGTTCAGAGGGTGATGGGTTTGATGGTTTTGCTGGTTCTCAAGACTATAGGTCCGATGGATCGCAAGTCCATGGGAATGATTCATTTGAGGGTCCACATCGTCAGGATTTTGAGGGTGCTGATGCTTCGCAAGATGAGGAACGCGATGCTGATCAACCCAATGCTGCAGATGAGGATCCTGAAACAGCTATGTTCGAAAGGTTCTGTTCCTACATCAGAGCCAAAGGAGGAATGAGCTTCCTGGAACCCGTTACCACACACATGCAGATGCCCACACCGGTACGTCCTAGTCAAGACAGAGATAGGTCTTGCAGCCGTCCATGGAGCATTCCAGGTATGTGTTGAATATAGTACCCGGTAATTTACTGCACCTTATTATATTCTAATACCAATTGAATAATAACTAATCCTTCGTTGCAGGTTTCTTGGAACAGTGTAATGTGTACAATGAAGTTGAAGACAACAACAACATTGATACATCAGTGGAGATTCATGAAAAAAGTGTCTTCGATAATAAAGGTGATTGCCAGTATGCGTTGGGTATGTACAACTTGCGGAATCAAGTGGAGACACGTGTCAAGAAATCTGACACGTACAGGCTCAACGTCGCGTGCAAGTACCGAGCGGAGCAGCGTTGTATGTTTGAGATACATTCTAGTGGCCTAGGTGGAGTATGGAGGGTAATCAAGTTCGGACCTCCACATGTATGTCGTTTGAACCCAGACACTAATGCGCCAAGGCAAGTTGGTTCGAAAACTGTTGGAAGATACTACGCAGCTCGACAGTTCAATAAAACTACGTCATTGTGTCCTGCTGGAATGGCAGATGAGATACGTAAAGAATTTGGTTTCGACATCTCCTATAATTTGGCCCTCAAGTCAAAACATATTGCTGTAGGACACACTTATGTAAAACATATTGCCCAAGCCTGTGACCAAACATCAATGTAAGTTCATGTCAACATATATCTTTTTAAATGCATTTAGTTTAAGAATAAAAATTGGTGCAATAAAATCAGTATCACTTACTGCTAGGGCAAATGAGCATCCATAAAAGTTGATCCGCTGCTGTTTGCCTAACTCTTGTACCGTAGTTTTTACAGAGTCCATATGGTGCAGTAGGGTTAGGTATGTGTACTTACCCCATGGGAAAGAGTTCCACAGGTCATCATTTTCAGCTAAGTACCATACCCAGGGCTCTATGTATGCTTTTGACGTATCCCGGCCTAGCAAAAAGTAGTACAGCAGTAGAATGTTGGCCGCTTTCACCGCATTGTGGCCCTTATACTTATTTTCACTGAATCTTCGCATAAGTTCATCAACCAGGACCCTCTTCGTACGAAACGTAGCAAACAAACTGTGTGCAGGTGGCAGATATGAATCATTCGGGTCAATATCTCCACGGTCCTCAAACCCTAGTCCCATGACACGCATAAACTCCATGGGTGTGAAGCTAATAATTGTATCAGACACCCTGAAGTACCTGGAGTACATATCTGAACCCGGGATTACAACCTCCTGAGCCATCAGCTGAAATAAAGCTTTAGGAGACCCGTAATCTGAATCCAAATCCCAGAAATGCCCGAAACAAGATCTTCGGAACCTCCGCACTGTTTGATCGCCGCTCTTTGTAAGCACCTCGCGTATGCAATTAAGAGCTTTGGAAGGCCTACAATAACCTTTAATCCCTACTTTTCGAGTTTGAAGTCCACTGCGTTTCCAGATCCACTACAGTGCATGCCATCTCGATTAGATATAAGACGTGACTACATTTTATACATAAAAACATCGGCGGACAAGCACAGTAAAGGCACAAAAATTGGCGGACAAGCTATTTGTACTACAAATATTGACGGATGACGACACTTTACATACAATTATCGGCGGACAAGTTCAAATAAACTAAACATATCGGCGGACAGGCACATTAAAGGCACAAATTTGGCGGACAAGCTATTTTATGAAGAAATAATGGCAAAATAATGCTGACTAATGGTCAGAAACTCGGCGGACAGGCTCAAATAACTCGTAAAATTGGCGGACAAGCACAAACAGGGGCAAAACATTGGCGGACAAGATATGTTGTACTACAAATATTCGGCGGACAAGTTCAAAAAATCGGCGGACAAGCACATCAAAGGCACAAAAATGGCGGACAAGATATTTTATGCAGAAATAATGGTAAAATAATGCTAACTAATGGTCAGAAACTCGGCGGACAGGCTCAAACATGGCCAAAAAATTAGCGAACAGGATATTTGTACTACAAATCTTGACGGACGAGGTCACTTTATGTACTATTATAGGCGGACATGTTCAAATACACTAGAGAAATCGGCGGACAAGCACATTAAAAGCGCAAAAACGGCGGACAGGCTCAAAATAATGCTAACTAATGGTCAGAAACTCGGCGGACAGGCTTAAAAAACTCATAATTTCGGCGGACAAGCTCAAACAGTGACAAACAATTGGCGGACATGCTTTATTGTACTATAATTTTCGGCGGACAAGTTAAACTACGCTATAAAAAGCGGCGGACAAGCACAGTAAAGGCACATCAACGGCGGACAAGCTATTTTAAGCACAAATAATGGCAAAATAATGCTCAGAAACTCGGCGGACATGCTAAAAAACTCATAAAATCGGCGGACAAGCTCAAACTGGCCCAAAAAATTGGCCGCCAAGCTAAAAAATATTAGAACAAATATGCCGACAAATTCAATTACACTACAAATTACAATGAAATTTCCAATTATACTCAACGGCAAATTCATACGGTGCAGACTCTACTTCCTCGGGGGACAAGAACAGTTACCATTAAATCGCAAAAACCCTAAAACTCTAAAATCCTAAAGACGGAATACCTGGTTATCCATATTTGCTACTGCTAATTTTCGACGTGGGGATGACGATGGATTGAACGACACGCCGGAGGCCCGGACGGAGAGCTGTGTTCGACAGAAAAATCGAGTTTGAGAGAGAGAGAAAGGGAGAGTATACAGGGAGTTTGAGAATGGTGCCGATGAAAAGAGAGAGAGAGTGAGAGATACAGAGAGTAAATAACAAAAAAAATTTGAGATAAGGGGGTCAAAGATTCTCTCCCCAAATTCAATGCCATTAAAAGCGGTACTTTTAACCGCTGGGCAGTAATCACGAGATTTAAAAAAAAGGGAAAGATATGACATGTGTCAGGGGGGTAAATTAGGAATACACACAAAAAACAGGGCAAATTAGATGTTTTAAAAAGTATAGGGCAAAAAAGATGTTGCATTTGTCATATAGGGCAGAAAAAGTGCTATCTCATTTATTTATTTGCAATAGGCAATTGTTTATTTAAATATGAATTTTTTATTAATTTGTGTTGGAATAATTATTTTCAATAACTAATTTGTGGGAATATTATACACATGTTGATTAAATTCTTGATATTTTTATATCGATAAGAAAAGTATTTTCTATTTGAATTTGAATTGATAATTGACCCATGTAAGCCTGAAAAAATACCTTGGGTTTACAAATCGATAAATAAAGAAAAAAATAATAAAATAAAATACAGATTTTTAATCACTTTTTATCTAGACGCTATATCTCACACACAAGACTTGTCTTATTATATTTCAGATGCAAAATGTATATATTTAATTATTTTAAATATATTTTATAATAATAAATTTTATTTTTAAAAATAAATATTATTAAAAAATAAGAAAACATTAAATATTTTGTTGAATATTAAGAATTAAACGCATCAATCTTCTTTAATTGAATAAGGCAAACTTATAAATGAGGTGAAGTTTAATTAATTGAGATTTCATAATACAACCATTAAATGTCACATTTAAACGCATAAAATATGTTAGCGTTGCGATGCTCTTACAAAACATCCGTGTAACGATGAAACAAGAATAACGAATAAGAGGCACCTAGAAAGACTAAAATACCCCTCATACTATCAAAAATAGAATTACGATATATCCGTGTAAGTAGATTATTACGGACATGCAAGAATTCAGCTAACACCGAAATTCTCTCTGGTCCCAATTTTTCCAGATGAGATCACTTATTACACTCTCATTCTCATGTTTCATCTAATATTTTATATATTAAAATCTTGACACGTATTACAATCAATGGTCAAAATTCAATACTTGCTCCAAGAGTTTAATGGTAAATTGTAGGGTATAATTTTATTACTTTATGGAATACCAATAGATCATGGAAAATGTAACAAGGGATTCAAGTTGTAATTTTTCTCCTCCCCATCCAAAAATTTCCCAACAAATGCATATAAATACACCCAAATAAAACATAAAATCCATTTATTAATTAATTTATTTAACATTCTTACAGAAAAAATGAGGTCACACATGGCCATGGAAGCTCTCGTAGTTGCCGTTCTCCTCTTACTCCCAAGCATGGTTCGTGGAGACGATAATCTGATTCCCGCGGACAAATCACAGCTCGACAGCTGGCTGGAGGCGAAGACGAAGGACTCCCCGGCCCTAGGGAAAATGGGACCGGACGGGAATCCGAAGATGATCACCGTGAAGAAGGACGGCAGCGGCGATTTCAAGACCGTGACGGATGCCATCGACAGCGTCCCCGACGGCAACACCGTGCAAACATTGATATGGATCGGGCCGGGTAACTACACGGAGAAGATCGTCATCACGAGGCACAAAACGTACCTCACGTTGTACGGAGACCCGAAAGACAATGCCATTTTGGTGTACGACGGTACTGCCCTTAAGTATGGGACGGTCTTTAGCGGCACCCTCACCGCCGACAACGATTATTTTTCGGCCTATAATTTGAAAGTTGTGGTAAGAATATATTATTCATGTCATTGAAAAGACAATTATATCCTTAAATATTTTAAAGTGCAGAAGTTCTTGTAATGAATATTTTGGCTTTGACTAATCACGCATGTCGATGAAATGTTAGAATTCAGCGCCGATGCCGGATGGGAAGAGGGAGCTAGCTCAAGCGGTGGCGATGAGAGCAGGTGGGGAGTTTCAAGCTTATTACAACTGCAGATTCTATGGATTTCAGGACACCCTTTGTGACATTAGGGGGAAACATTTGTTTAAAGATTGCTACGTTGAGGGCACTGTTGATTACATCTTTGGAAGTGGCACATCTCTCTATTTGGTAACTAATATTACTTCATACTCTTTCGCTCTCATTTCAATCTTTATTTATTTTACATTAGTACGACTTTTTATTTTATATTAAAATATTATATCTTACCCGCTACACAGAGTTTAAAATCAAAATTGATTCATATAAATTTACTTTATTCAAAATAATTCCAGGAAACTTAATTTTTTGAGGAGTTAAAATCATTTTTGGTCTCATAATTATAAGGAATTTTTGATTCTGTCCCAAAAAAGATAAAAAATTTCAATTTCGTCCCGTAACTTTTAAAATTGGTCAATTTTTATCCCAAAGTCGCCGGAACCCCATTTTTTGGCCGAAAATTGGAGCTTTCCGGCAAGGTAATCCGATGCAATGGCGGATGAGGTATATGAGGGGAATGAAGGTGTACATTTACGAACTGCCGTCGAAGTACAACTCCGATTGGCTACCGAACGACCGTTGCAGCTGCCATTTATTAGCATCCGAGGTGGCCCTGATCGATGGAGAGTGATGTTAGAACATTGGACCCATGGGAAGCTGACTTTTTCTTCGTTGGTGTTTACGTTTCCTGCAACTTCAGCACCCTTAATGGCTTCCCGGGCTGATGAAATATATGGGATCACCGTACACCATGCGACATGTGATTACTGCTCACACTTATCCTACATGGAACTTTACAGCTGTTTTCTCATTGTCTTTATCATTCTGTTTGGAGAGAGTTTTATTTGGGAGTTTGTTTTGGAGTTGCACAATGTTCTCCATCCTCTCTATAAATACTCTGTGTACGTTCATTCTTGAATAATAGATATATGAGATAATACACCTATTGCTATTTTTATCTCATGGAGTTTTACTCATTCTTCATGGTATCAGAGCGATATTTTATCTAGTTTTTTTGTTATTGTGTTACATCTTACATTATGGGTACTAGATCTACTTCATGGCCATCGCTGACCGCTTCACCTCACCTTCCTTTGACGTTGAAGCGGTCAGCGATGGCCATGAAGTAGATCTAGTACCCATAATGTAAGATGTAACACAATAACAAAAAAACTAGATAAAATATCGCTCTGATACCATGAAGAATGAGTAAAACTCCATGAGATAAAAATAGCAATAGGTGTATTATCTCATATATCTATTATTCAAGAATGAACGTACACAGAGTATTTATAGAGAGGATGGAGAACATTGTGCAACTCCAAAACAAACTCCCAAATAAAACTCTCTCCAAACAGAATGATAAAGACAATGAGAAAACAGCTGTAAAGTTCCATGTAGGATAAGTGTGAGCAGTAATCACATGTCGCATGGTGTACGGTGATCCCATATATTTCATCACGGGCACGCTCGTACACTCATCGCCGCTGCCGTCCGCCGACTTTCCCATCACTTCCCGTTTTGGAACCGTAGCCTCAGCGCTGGCCACGTTTTCGAGGCGTCCCATGATTTTGGTTCTTGCTTTCACACATTGGTACGCAATCTTTAAAAATTTGTTACTCTAATTAGGATTTTGATTAATTGACGATGATTGATGTGTATTGTTGTAGGAGGATGTAGCCATTGCAGATGGAGTTCCTGAATTGCTGAAAAATTCCATAATTGATAATTCTGCAAACTTTTGTGAGAAAGGAGAGAGAGAGAGGAGGGTAGTTATGTGAGGAACTGAGGATGAGGGTTTTGCATGGAGCAAGAAACAGCAGAAATCCAGAGAAAGGATTCTGTTCAAGTTACTTCAAATGGATTCTCTGGTTTTCCAATATTTCTTTCTATTTCTTCTCATCTTTCATCAAACCCCAATTTCCTTCAAATTTGATGTCGGTTAGGAGGAGCAGCTTGGCTATATTCAGGTGGCCTTCTCTACCCGTGACGCCAGTGGATTACCTTGCCGTAAAGCTCCAATTTCCGGCCAAAAAATGGGGTTCCGGTGACTTTGGGACCAAAATTGGCCAATTTCAGGAATTACGGGACGAAATTGAAGAATTTATCTTTTTTGTGACAGAATCAAAAATTTCTTATAGTTATGGGACCAAAAATTGTTTTAACTCATTTTTTGAGATAGTCTCATAACTTTTAAAATCTCACCAAATGTTCAATTTTTACTTAAAATTATCAGTTTTTTTAATTTCATGGAATGAGAATGAATCAATGTTTTTGCAATATTATAGGACGGAATTGGTAAAAAGATATTATTTTTAGATGAAATCGGAGCAAAACTGTTATATTTCGATGTTGACAACTAATTGTTGCGCTTTGAGCGAACATACTAGAACACGGAGGTACACGTTGTTCCGAGCGATCGAAAGTCGTCACTGATCACAGCACAAGCAAGGGAGAAAGAGGACTCAACCGGGTTCGTTTTCGTGCATTGCTCGGTGACGGGAACGGGCGGAGGGGCGTACCTAGGAAGGGCTTGGTTCGACCGGCCCCGTGTCGTCTTCGCCTACTCCGACCTCAGCGACGCCGTCCACCCCGAAGGATGGTCCAACAACCGCAACCCCAATGCTAACTCGTTCGTTATAAACTCATACTACCGTTTACCTAGTACTGTAGTAGTATATTATTACAAGCTGTGATGACGTGGATACACACGTGTGCATGCAGGACGGTGTTTTTCAGAGAGTACAACAACAAGGGACCCGGAGCAGCGCTTGACAAGAGAGCTCCATTTACGAAGAAGTTGAGTGACGTGGAAGTGAAGCCATTCCTCAGCCTCGATTTCATTGGAGCCGCCACGTGGCTGCAGCCTCGCTTGAAGCTTTAAACGCCACGTGGATTGCCGCAATTGGTTCAACGTTTCAAGATATATCTATGCTTTGTTGTAATTAAAAATACTTGAGTTTGTAAATAAAGTGTCGTTGGTCGACGGATAGATATTTAGTGGATAGGTAATGATATGATATTAGATATAATGAAGATGGATATTAGTTGGTTAGATTTTTAGAATTCCGGTTCAAGGCGAGGTACTTTAGTTTCACGGGCGAAACTATTTAAAGATATTTTATTTTTATAAAAAAAAATTATTGTAATATTTCCTTCTTCCTAAATTATACTCCATCCGTTCCAGGCTAAGAGTCTCATTTGTTTTTGGGCACGTGGATTAAGTAGTATTATTATTTAATGTATAGTGGGTAGTTGTATTAGTGGGTGTGGGGACCCCATGTTTTAAATGTATTAGTGTGTGTGAATGGGTCCCATGTGTCCAAAAAAAGAAATGAGACTCTTTGGGTGGGACAACCAAAATGGTAAAATGACCCTCTTAGCTGGGGACGGAGGGAGTATTATATTCTTAAGTAAAGATTTGTGTGATACCGTCTCGCGTAAGTTCTTATGTGAGACGGATAAAAATGATAATATTATTAACGAAAAGTGATATTCAATCGATGAAAATGTGATAATGGTGCATTGAACTATTTTATGAACAATTTATAGTATAAATAAAGAGTGATAATATTTTATAGCGAAAGTGATGACAATATATAACGAAAGTGATAATAATATTATTATTTTTTATCCGTCTCATGTAAGAGATTATGTGTACGTGAGACCGTCTCACACAAGACCTACCCACATTCTTAATTAATATAGACAAAGAGTTTAATAAATGTTATTTTTTAAATAATTTTATTAATTAACTTTTAAGCGTGAATGTACTTTTTTTAAACAATAATATTATGTGTGTTAGGTGAGAATAATAATTTTGAAATTAGAATATATGTTGAGGTTATATGATAGATGTGATGTTTTTATTTTATTGGTGAAGTTTATTTTGAGATGGATAGAAATAAAAAGCATAAAATTTATTATATAATAAAAGTAATAAAATCGAAACATGAATATATAATATAATTATAGTTGTTAAACACGTAAAATAAGGCCTATCATAATGAAAATAGTCTCATTATATGTGATTTAAAAAAAAAAATATCAATATTTATTACTCCCCCGGTTATATATTAGATGTGTATGTACATTGTCACATGAGTATAAATTATTCCCTCTATTCGCTGGAAAGATATACGTTTTGCTATTTTTTATGTTCGTATCAAAGATATACATTTCATTTTTTAAACATATGGGGCACACACATCACTAATACTTTTATATGGGTCTCACACTCCTCACTAATACAACTACCTACTACATATTAAATAATAATATTCCTTAATGTACATGCAAAAAATAAATGTATACCTATTGGGCGGACAAAAAGAGTAATTGTTTTTTAGTAGGTCTCATGTACAAAAAAGTAAATGTGTCAACTTCTATGTGACAAACAAAAAAGAAAATGTGTCAATTTCTATGGGATTGAGGAACTATAAGTTTCACCTATAAAACTAGGTAAAAATTTGTGTGAGATTGTTTCATGTAAGCCCTTACGTGGAATGGATAAAAAAATTATAACATCATTATCACTTTCACTATAAAATATTATCATTTTTTTTATTTATAGTGGAGTATTAAATTATTCATAAAATAGTTCATAGTTCACTAACTATCAATCATCATTTTTCATTGATTGAATATTAATAAAAAATTTTTATTAGTAATATTATCATTTTTTTAAATGATATACATAAAGTTAATTGTAGAAGGCAAAGACTTGTGTGAGACCGTCTCATGTAAGTGCTTACGTGAGACGGTCAGAAAATGATAACTTTTACATAAGAAAGTGATAATAAACTAATGAAAAGTGATAATGATATTTCATGAACAGTTTATAGTATAAACAAAAAGTAATAATATTTTATAGCGAAAGTGATAACTATTTTAAAAAGTGAAAAATAGTCTGACGTGAGAGGGTCTCACGCAAGACCTACTCTTGTAGAAAATAGATGTTGCGTTTAAGCTCAACAAATTTAATTGATAAGAAAACTAAAATAAAAAACCTTGTATAGGCTGACGAGCTAATTAATATCGAAACCGAATTGGTAGATTATTGCGAGCATTACAAATTTGCCAACAGGGTTTGATTACAATTCAACTATATTTTGTTAAGGGGAGATAAATCGTTTAATACTAAATCAAGTTACTCTAAAATATATCGCTTTAAGTCGCATCATTTAATACTTAATCAAATCACTATAACACACCCCTCACATACAAGCGGGGTTAACTTTTGTCTCAATCCTTGCATGTGAAATACTGAAATGAAAATACAAGAAATAGAGAGAGTAGAAGCAGATGATCTTCTATCTCTTCTTGGAGATTTAGGGTCATGAATCTTAGATCTTGAACGTTTTGAGGAATGAACGAAGTCGAGTCGAGTAGAACTACTCCCGCAAGAAGAAACACGCCTCGGTAGTGCCGGTCTTGGCGGATCTTCCCCAAAGATGAAACGACTTCTCGTTTCCAGCAAAGCAGCACCGCTATCATAGGAACTTCGGCACACTAACTTCTCGTTTCCGACAAAGGAGCACCACTATTACTGAAACTCTGGATCGAACTAGAATGCAAATGCTTGTGATGTGCAGATGCTTTGGATGTGGTGTTTGGAAGGATCATAATGACCATATTTATAGACTTCAGGGACCACTTTCATATGGCATGATTGCTTGATATGTTACACTGTGTTCACACACAGAATTGTCATTGATTTCATTCACACATAACATTTAACCGTTCAGATACAATGTACCACATGTATCTGCGTGAGATAATCAAAGCCCAAAATACCCAATTTAATATTTAATTCTCTTTCATGTGAAATTAATTTTCTCACTTTAATTATTATTTAGTTAATAATTAATGTATTAATTAATTTTTACTAACCAACTAAATTCACTGACCATCAAAATATACATATAATTAATTAATTAAAAAATTTCAGGACCTCGAGGCGTTATAAAGTGTCACCTGAGTACAGTCCCAGGGCACCTCTACTTAGTTGCTAACTAACCTTTTACTGTTGGAAATTAATCAATGAAACATTAACCCTATTATGATTAACGAGATTTAAACCGTAAAGCGGAAGCGTACCTGATCCAATAAGTCCTTGAGGCTGAATACGAACTCGGAATCCGTGGTTTTATGGCCTTCCTCAACTAAGCCTCCTTATTCCTTATGGGGACCGTAGTAATCTCTCCCGATGGGGAGAAGGAAAGACCATGTGCGGCTTAGTATATTGGGGATCATAACCGGGTAACCTTTATATACTACTTGACTAGACCACCCATAATCACCTAATCACGTAGTATTGGGTATCTACTCAATAAGCCCATATTAATTATTATTATAGCCCATGGACCTTTAACCTTAATTGGATCACTTAATTAAGTCCATAATATATTATTATGCAATTATATTAGCTATTCAATTATATTATGGACTTAATTAAGTGATCCAATTAAGGTTAAAGGTCCATGGACTATAATAATAATTAATATGGGCTTATTGAGTAGATACCCAATACTACGTGATTAGGTGATTATGGGTGGTCTAGTCAAGTAGTATATAAAGGTTACCCAGTTATGGTCCCCAATATACTAAGCCGCACATGGTCTTCCCTTCTCCCCATCGGGAGGGATTACTACGGTCCCCATAAGGAATAAGGAGGCTTAGTTGAGGAAGGCCATAAAACCACGGATTCCGAGTTCGTGTTCAGCCTCAAGGACTTATTGGATCAGGTACGCTTCCGCTTTACGGTTTAAATCTCGTTAATCATAATAAAGAGGACACTATGGAATTAATGGTAGAACATACAAACAATGTCAATTCGGATAATTATGTAGTTTTCTCCTAAATAAAGAGGACACTATGGAATTAATGGTAGAACATTCAAATAATGTTCATCAAACCATGCAAGGTCCAAATACTCGAAAGTGGGTTAATGCCATAAGTTATGAGTATAAATCAATACAAGATTATTAGGTTTGCATCTTGATAAAGGATTATACTCTAAAGGGAAGGAAGGCATTGTTTTGAGATAATCGTGATATTATTAGTACATTTTAATCTTGAATCATTTAGATGGATGTAAAGATAAAGTTCCTTGATGGCAACATGATACGATATTATAAGTTTAAGAACCAAAAGGAAATCCATCTATGCATTCAAGAAAGCTTTTCCGTAAAGGAATCACAAGTATCATCATGAATTAATTGTCTCATTTGGTTTTGAGACAAATGTAGATAATTATGTGATTCAGTGGGAGAATGTTTAAACTAAGGAAGACAAGTGGAGTCTCAATAAGGTGCCCTAAAGTTAAATTAAAGATTTAAGAAATGTATAAACATTCTATATGTTTTGATTGTTGGAAGTTATTGTATGATGAGGTCTCTACAAGACTTAATTTGGCTTCTGTTGTTGGTGTATTAAGTAGACATTTAAGTAACTCTAGTATGGATCTTTACAGAGAACTAAGGATAACATGCTTTAACATTAGAGATAATCAGATTAGTAAGAGATCATAAAGTAGTCTGATTATGAGTTTGTTGGATGCCAATACGATATAAGATCCACTTCAGGCTATATCTTCTGTTGGTCTGGAGAGCTATACAAGTAAAAGTATTAAGCAAACACTTTAGCTCATTAACCATGACAACAGAATCAGTAGCACACTAAGGGGCATTCAAACATGAAATAAAGGTTGCGAAGTTTAGTCACATAAAGTTGATTTTGACAGTTAGTTCGCAGTAAAGTATTAGCAATAAGAGTTCTTATAAGTCAAGCATATTGACATAGAATTCTTGGTTGTTAAAGAAAGTGTTCTTATGGATAAATTTTGGTAGAGCATACTATGATAGACTCTAAATACGGATCCACCAATCATGTATTCAACGCCCTGTAATTTTATGAGCTAGCTACTCATGTGGGTGTTATATGATTTTAGAATACATTAGTTCAGTGGGAGTCTATATTTATTGCTCTTTAAAGTTTTAAGACACTTTGATTTTAGATAATTCGGTTTTTTGCAGAATTGAGTTGATGGATTTGAATTCATTGTGAATTCACTTAAGTTAATTTTTTATTTTGTAATATTTTACATTATGAATTGATCTCACTAAGGATTAAAGTAGGACCAGTTGGAAATAGACATGATGTTGATCATATTTTTCATGTAATTTCTATGCTACTCACCATATTTGATCTATGTCATTGAGTATATTGATATGTTGATTGTCGGGGTTTAATCACGATTTATAATGTGGTGAATATCGCGGTAGTTCCATATTAGTATATGAGATGGACCAGATTGTTAAGTATAGCCTGAAGAGGAATAGCATAAAGTTGCGCAATTAAGGACTCTTGATATAATTGCTTTGGGAAAATATATAGCCCAAGTGGGAGATTGTTGGAAATTTATTAATTTTCATTATAATCTAATTGCGGGCAATATATTATTATGCAATTATATTGGCTATTCAATTATTTTATGGACTTAATAAGTGATCCAATTAAAGTTAAAAGTTCATGGGCTATAATAATATTTGATATGTGCCAATTGAGTAGATACCCAATACTACATAATTAGGTGATAATGGGTGGCCTAATTATAGTAGTATATAAGGTTACCCGGTTATGGTCCCCAATATACTAAGTCTCCCACTTGGGCTATATATTTTCCCAAAGCAATTATATCAAGAGTCCTTAGTTGCGCAACTTTATGCTATTCCTCTTCAGGCTATACTTAACAATCTGGTCCATCTCACATACTAATATGGAACTACCGCGGCCTTCACCACATTATAAATCGTGATTAAACCCCGACAATCACCAATATCAATATACTCAATGACATAGATCAAATATGGTGAGTAGTATGGAAATTACATGTCAAATGTGATCAACATCATGCCTATTTCCAACTGGTCCTACTTTAATCCTTAGTGAGATCAATTCATAATGTAAAATATTACAAAATGAAAAATTAACTTAAGTGAATTCACGATGAATTCAAATCCATCAACTCAATTCTGCAGAAAATCGAATTATCTAAAATCAAAGTGTCTTAAAACTTTAAAGAGCAATAAATATAGACTCTCACTGAACCAATGTATTCTAAAACCATATAACACCCACATGAGTAGCTAGCTTATAAAAATTACAGGGCGTTGAATACATAATTGGTGGATCCATATTTAGAGTCTATCATAATATGATCTACTAAAATTTTATCTACACAAAATACTTTCTTTAACAACCAAGAATTCTATGTCAATATGCTTGACTCATTGTACTCTTGTCGTTAATACTTTACTGCGAACTAACTGTCACAATATACTTTAAGTGACAAAACTTCGCAACCTTTATTTCATGTTTGAATGCCCCTTAGTGTGCTACTGATTTTGTTGTCATGGTTAATGAGCTAGAGCGTTTGCTTAATATTTTTACTTGTATAGCTCTCCAGACCAACAGAAAATGTAGCCTGAAGTGGATCTCATACTATATTGGCATCCAACAAACTCAGAATCAGAATTCCTCATGATCTCTAACAAATCTGATACCTGATGTGCAAGTATGTTATCATTAATTCTCTGTAAATACTTTATAAAGATCCATACTAGAGTTACTTAAATGTCTGCTTAATACACCAAAAACAGAAACCAAATTAGGTCTTGTATAGACCTCATCATACAACAACTTCCAATAGCCAAAACATATAGAATATTTCTACATTTCTTAAATCTTTAGTTTAACTTTAGGGCACCTTATTGAGACTTCACTTGTCTCCCTTAGTTTAATTTAAACATTCTCCCACTGAATCACATAATCATCTACATTTGTATCAAAGCCCAAAATACCCAATTTAATATTTAATTCTCTTTCATGTGAAATTAATTTTCTCACTTTAATTATTATTTAATTAATAATTAATGTATTAATTAATTTTTACTAACCAACTAAATTCACTGACCATCAAAATATACATATAATTAATTAATTAAAAAATTTCAGGACCTAGAGGCGTTATAAAGCGTCACCTGAGCACAGTCCCAGGGCACCTCTACTTAGTTGCTAACTAACCTTTTACTGAAATACTGAAATGAAAATCGGATCACATATTTCAATTACATTTTTTGTTTATATTCCACCTATTAGATATCTAGCATGTGTCAGAAACTATCAAATAAACTATATGATTTGAAAAATTACCATTTTTTTTAATTTGAATATTGATAAAAATATATTTTCAGATAAAGTCATCTCAAATTGTGTAATTAGTAGTTTTTCAAATGGTAGGATTTATTTAATAATTTGAACAAATTTTGAGAGTGTTTGTTATTTACCCAATTATTTTTATGCGTGCAGAGATTTATTAATAATTAATTAGACACTTAGAGTAAAAGTTATGAAATTACACCAAGCGAAACACGGAATTCGAACCAAATAAAATTTGCATGGTATTGGGTTAGACTTGTGTGTAAATTTGGACATTGTACTATATATCGGTGTAATCTTATCTTTATCTTATCGAATCCTATCTTAATTTTAATCCCATCTTAATATGTTAAAATAATTTAGGGCTGTAAAACATATTTAACTTCTGTTCTTACTTACTTTTTTTACTATATTTTTTCCTTACGTATTAATATTTTATATCCCATTAATGGTTAGAATACCACTTGAGCTTCTACCATATTCAATTATAAGCTGTCGCAGGCCTACCAAAATAAAATATATATTCGACTCACACTAATACTTAGTATAGCGACGAGTACGGGTCGAACCCAAAGAAGTATATTGGAATTTTAAATAAATTTAAGTGTTGCAAACATTTAAATAAATAGGTGGGGTTTTGTTGGAGAAAATTCGAAAATAACACAAGTAGTTAATCAATTCAATTTTATGTAACAACCAAGTAGATGTAAATTAATATTTAAATTAACCAAGTGATGAAAACCTAGTTTAGGATGACAGTCCCCTCCCATTTACTAAATTAATTAATTATACGAATTAAATATCTAGCCTAGTGTGCAAACTCAAATCCCTAGATTGATGGTACGACCAATCAACTCGAATGTTCTTATGTTCATCAATTAGGGTACGACTACTAAGTTGAACTATTTACGAGTGACCCTATGGATTTTGAATATTTTATATTCACGAGCAAGATTACTCGATCGTTGTAGAAGTATATCCCAATAAATAAAATTATCGAAACACAAAGGAGTTAAGTTTGGATTAATAAAATACGTGAGCTCATGTTTATGTCACTTTTGTAATGATGATAGGGGTTTTGAGTTTGATTTTGAAATTACCAACTAAAGCAAATTAACAAGTAAATAAAATAGCAAATAAGAGAATTGACAAGTAAAGATGAATAAAAATAAAAGAGAATAGGTGCTAAAGTTCAAATAGGGGAAAACATGGGATTAGAAACATCCAAGCACACTCAATTCATATTATCATGCAAAAGGGATTCAACTCAATTGATGTAGATTAAGGGTGATCATAAATATATCCAAAGCTCCCTTTCGGGTTACAAAGGTTGTTGATCCACTAAAGACTCCCAAAAGCACTTAAGATCAAAGCCCAACATTAACCTCTTCCATCTAGGTACTAATTAAGTTTCAATTCTCCCTTAGAAGGTACTAATTAGAATTAATTCTCCCTTTTTGTGTACTAAAGCTAACGAATGGATTAGTTTCCCTCATCGAATTCAAATATCCTCTCGGTCAAACCCAAACTCGATGTCTATTCATGCATTTCTAATATTTAAGAGGGTCGTTTCCGTCTCACTCCAAGCAATATACACATGAACATCATGATAGCATTTAATTACCATAAATCATCCATTGATCAACAATCCATCCAACCAATAATCATTCATGAATAATAAACCATGCCATCACAACATCAAAATAATTAAAGCCCATGAATAGAAACCAACATCAATTAAGTCAAAAATTAATTTAATCCACATGATAATATAAACCTAATGTGCTCTTCATATCCCTAATCCCACTAGAGGGATTAGCCTAACATGATTTTAGTAACAAAACACATAAATGATTCATTACATATAATTATAGTTTCAAATCCAAAAGAAATACAAAATGAATAAATTATTCCCTATCAATTTCTTGAAGAGAATCTTCTATTCTTCTTGATCTCCACCTCTAGCTCTTGAATTCTTGAGGACTTTAACACCAAAGATGAAAGGGATGAAGTGTAGATGGGTGGATGAAGAATGGATGGAGATGATGGCGTAAAATAAAGGAATTGGTGTGTGATGTGTGTGTAACAGTGAAAATCCTTGAAAAATATGTGGGAATATTGAAATTGGGGGTATTTATACCCCTTGGAAAACATAAAATTTGCGTTTTGATAGCTGGGTTTTGTCCCAAAAATTCGACCGAGTTTTTATAAACTCGATCGAGTTTTCATGCATATCACGTTTCTTCAAGCTAGAGCACATTTTCATCCGCCAAAATTCTCAAAAATTCAACTGAATTTCAGGAAATTCGGCCGAGTTTTCATGCTCTCCCCTGTTTCCAAATATTTCTGTAAGAGAAACTCGACCGAGTTTTTATACAAAATTTTTCAACTCATTCTGTAAGAGAAATTCGACCGAGTTTCTGTGCTCTTTTTTGGATCTTCAATTTCATCTCGCTTTTTGTTCCGTTTTCACCTATTTTTCATACGTTTAAGCTCATTCTCACACATTTCCATAAAATCACATAACACAACCAAAGTACACACAAATACGAATAAAATAATACGAAAATATATACAAAAAGGCACTAAAATTTAGGTGAAAATAGCGAAGATTAGGATTCGAACTCGTAAATGCATTAAAACTCTAAACATAAAATTACTAGGCTACGAAATCCGGCTAGGAATCATACAACCTAGATTTTATTACACCTAGAGGGAATTATCTCTATTTGTTACTTAATCCAATTCTTACATCAATTACGGATTGTAGATCATGGAATAATAGTAAACAATAAAATAATTAAACTAGTTGGCCAGACTAAAATAATTATCAAAATGTTATAAAGAACATCAAAGTATGAAATAAAATAAACTTGCACACAAGATTCAATGAAAAATTATTAATAATTAAATTAATATTCTACGGGAGGTTCACAAAATACTAAACTAAAAAAGGGGATTAGCCCTGCATGTTCATAACAAAATATAAATAAAATTAAAGAACCGATGATGTATGATTGCTCTTGAATTCACGCTCTAGAAATCTGCCTTGGAGAACTATCGCTGCTTCTTCTCTCCTCCCCCAATTCACGTCCTTCTGTCTTGGAGAGTATATCGTGTATATCTCCTTTGAAGCAGCCTCCTAGAATAAATAAAATATCTTCCATATATATCTGTGTCTTGATCCCTAAGTAATTCTACTTATCTCTTTTCTTATTTCTCTCTTCCAAAAATATCTCCAGGATCTCTTTCTTATCTCTCTTTTTTTTCTTTTGATCAATCACGCCACCGATTTGGAGAGATCCGATCCTAAAAATATGCTGGCTGATTTATTTCCTTATTTGCTCCTTTAATAACCTGTTTCCACATCAATTCAAATAATTAAGGCAAAAACTCCTGTGCACCCGGGCGCACGGACCACATTCCCTGCGCCTTTAGAATTTTGTGTTAAATTGTATACCTTTTAGTATACAGATATGTAACTTTATTTTATAAAGAAAATTATTGTGTGTATCTGGGCGCATGGACAACACTCCGTGCGCCTTTAGAGTTTTGTGTTAAATTGTATACCCTTTAGTATAAAAATGTGTACCCTTTATTTTCTAAAGAAAAAAATATTAATGAAAAATGTATACCCTTTAGAACAAAATGGTGTACCTTTTATTAATTAAAGTGTATACCATTTATACCAAAGCAATGTACCCTTACCCTTAATACTAAATTTCTAAAGGCGCACAGAATGTGTTCCGTGCGCCCGAACGCGCACAAGCCTCACTCAATAATTAAAGCAATTATCTCCCAAAAATAATATAAGTCAATATTAGCACATAAATATCATATAATTAAATCAATAGACTTGAATTTTCACTAAATAAACATGCTAATATGACTTATCAAATTATATTCTCATTTAATATTTAAATACTTAATTTTTTACTTATGATGTATATTCATCTCCTTCAATTATTAACTTTGATGCATTTTAATCTTTAGACTTTTGGTTTTTTAAGTATACATCTTCCTAACTTCAATCACATTATGTCATTTATATATTTTAACATTTACAACTACAAATATAATAATTATATTTTTATTTATTTATATTAGTTTGTGATTTAAAAGATTACATATGCTTACAATTATTTTATTATAATTTATAATTTAAAACATACAATATTTAATTTTAACATAAGACATATGATTTTTTAACTTCAAATCAATAAATTCATAAAAGTAATTTAATAAATAAATTGAAAAGGCTCATCAATTATTGTGCATGTTGGCATGGTGGCCGGGTTAATGGATACCGTTTCAAGAAATATCTCACTAGAATAGAGCGAGCTTTATATAATTATTATGTGCACATTGGGTAAAATTTATTTTCGTTAACACTGGTTTAAAGAAAAAATTAATTACGTACTCAAACAAAAATACTATTACTAAAAAATAAAAATGATAATTCGAAATAATATGTTAAAAAAGAAAAAGATATGCATCACCCATTCACTATATTATTAAAAATTAAATAAAATCGACTCAATACATATATTTTTAAAAATTTTAAGATTAATAAAATAAAATAATCCCACGAATTCAATAGAAAGCAAATTATAATATACAAATGCATCAATATACTCCGTTTGAATGTATAAACATGTGGCAAAGATTTGTGCGATGGTGGTTAAGAGTTTATTTGAGATGAGAAAAAGTGATAACTTTTATATTGAAAAGTAATATTCAATTTATGAAAATTAATAATGTTATTTCATGAACAATTCATAATATAAATAAAAAGTAACAATATTTTTATAGCAAAAATAATAATTATTTTAAAAAAAAGAAGTGTAAAATAGTCTTAGACGACTCACGCAAGACCTTCTTATTCATTCCACGCCCCAAGCACAAATAAACCTCGCCTTGCCAATTCTTTGTTAACTATTATATCATGGAGTACTCTATTTTTTTGTTTTGTTTTTTTTCTCCCTTTTTCTGTCAAATTCTTTGTATTATAATCTTAGAATAATAACCCCTCCATACTATTTCAACATTGTCTAAAAATAAGTTACACATATTTGTTAACTTTATTGATCTTTTAAGAAATAATTTGATATTATTTTTAATAATAAATAAAGATTAATTACATATTTTATGAAATTAAAGTATACTAGTATAAAGAACAAAGTGTGCCGTGGTGATGTCCGAATTTTCACCTATTTTGATCTATTTGTGATCAGTTCTCTAATTTCTTTGATCCCACTCGGTGAAACCTAGCGCCATTCTCGACCTTCCTTCCACTTCAAGCCAACGAACTGTGGTGCTTAAGCGAGTGCCGCGCATTCCTTCGATCGAGCGTTTTCCAGACGTCGATCAATCTATCACTCAATCACAGGCTGTTCCGTCATTGTCTGTTTTTTGTTCTCTCGATAGTGAAGATGTTATTGACTGTGAACCAGTTTGGGCTTAGACGTTGATACCCGTGCCTACTTCACCGCAGCTACCATGATTATAGTTGTCCCCATTGGAATCAAAATCTTTAGTTGGATCGCTACCATGTATTTTGGGGTCACTGCTACCCCCTTTGTGAGGAGGCCCCTGACAATAGAGACCATGAGAGGGCTAGACCCGGGTCTTCTTTTCGCACTATTTCGGATATGAAAATAATGGTCAAAATCGGATTCAATTGTCAACTGCGCGCCTAGGAGGGCAGCACGCTTTGGGATGTGGAGGAGCTATTCTAGTCCTCGTATGTGGACAGGTCAGAAATCCATCCGTTCTGGTGTTAGGAGGTTTGCTCGATACCGGTTATTGTAGTGTGTTTGTGTTACAATTAGGGGAAAATAGGCATCAACAAAGTAGTGCAATCTCCCAAATGAAATCCTACACCAAACAAACCTCCTCTTTCCCTACACCCACTAAACCCAAAAACAAAAACAGAATCTCATCTTGCATATATATCTTCAAACCTAAAAATCTTTGAACCTTTGAAAATAATTTTTGACAAGGAAAACTCTAGAAGAACCCCAAAAAAATCAGAAAACGAGAAAACAATGGAACTTGCTCATCAAAATTTTCCCAGTAATATCCTTCAAGTATGTTTTGATTCATATACCTAATATATAGATTAATGAACTTATAAAAATGCTAAAACAAAATGTGCTTTGCACTAATTAGAGTCACAAATTCCGAAGATGACAGAATTCAGCAGAAATAATTCATCAAGAACACAGAGCTTACATCTTGTCATATAGAACCATACAAAGGATCTGGACTTGCCGAAGACATTCTACAAAACAAAACCTCAACGTGATTCCCAATCCTTCAACTTTTTGCTCCCTTTAGGTCTTGTGATCGGTGCATTCATTCCTGCCATTTTCTGATTGTACTTGGCTCGAAGTGGATCATTGTACGTCCACCTATATCACCAACAACCAATGGTTAATGAAACAAAATACCAGCTATTCTACTTCAATCCCGTGATTGATGATTACAAAATTGAAAATCAATTAACAAATAACAAATGCCTAAATTTATCGTTGAATAGTGCTTCATTAAAAGCAGTAGCACTTTATGCTCAAAACTATGTTAATATGGAAACAGTTCATGAATGCTTCAACTTTCGATACATGCTTACAGTGGTTTCTTCCTACGTATAAAAGCCAAAATTTAAAACCTATCAAGTGTTAACCAGTGATCTATAGATAATGCCATTCTAAATACGGCATGATACTGTACCCTCAATAGCACGAGGCAGCATCAAAATCTCTCAGAAGAAGACAGCAAGTGCCTTTGAACTAAACTGACGAAGACTAACCCAAAGAAACAATTCAAAACAAAAAATGGGATGCTGGAGAAGTCAACCACCTAACCCCAAAAGGCATACATAAATGAGTAGGTTCATTAGTGGCAAGCCCAAAAAGATAAAGTGATCCACAATATCATTTATTTTAGATGAGGTAGAACTCAAATATAAGTGATTTGTTTAGTCTGATAGAAGAAGTAACACATCAGGTGTTTTTTATATATGCAATTTATAATTAAAATTAGTGGATTGCAACAGTGAATGTATTAATAAGTTGTTAATTTTACATCATAGCATAGACATCACAACCATGTCAACCCGGACTCTTGCGGATACGTACTTCACAATGCCTGTTTTCAAGTATATCTAGAGTTCTTGAAGTAGATATTGCATCCCATGAGCATATCATAGCAACATCTAGATATATAACTTAACGTTTTACATTGATGGAATCTAAAAATCTTACTTCTCTTTGCCAATTCGACAAATAAAAGACTCGACAACCACATAGTGCGTAATAGCATACTTTACGGAATTTCTACTATTCCAGGCCTTTACTGCTACCTTTATCCAGCACTACACACTCTTATTCGTTCATAATGAAAATGCTTGATTAATTTTTAAGGAAATAAATTGTTCCTCGTACTTCCAGAGTTCTTGAGCTATTGAGCCAATTAACCATGACCATAATCTTAATACTTCCAGCTTCGTCTAATTAAATTTGAACCACAACCACAATAATATGGAACTGACATAAAATTACACCCTCAGCTAGTTTTTTTTAACAGGTATACTACTAATTTAGTATGTTGTCAAATATGTCACGGCAATTGTCTGATGAATGAACTAATCCCATATATATGTATATACATATACATATACATATATAAAAAAGGCAGCTACTCTGTTATCACCAAGATTTCAAATAACTCAACCAAACAATTTTATTCTTGTAACTGAAAAGATATGCCATCCCTATGTTTCATTTTTATGTTCATGAGAACCAATCTTCTAAAGGGTGTAAATGAAGCAGTACAAGAGTTTCTACATATCAGAATGATTTTAATGAATTATGAACAATGTGGTGTGCGAGTGAAATTCATGACAGCTAATCCTTAGATATCCACATAATCATTAGCATTATTAGTTTAAGCATTATTTATATTGTGATGAAAAAATTTCATAAACTCCAAATTGAATAGGATGCTGTGCAAGAAAAAATGTACTTACGGAGTATTCCAATCAGTTGTGTCCTCGTTGACAAGATGGGTCCATTTGGTCCTCCCACTCCGACCAAAGTGCTTAACTTGCATGACTTTAGGCAATATGGTCTTGTCCATCTTATCCTCTCCGGTGGGTGATGAGAAATCACGGGTAAAGATACCATCAGCACCAGCAGTTCCAGCAAGGTCATCAGGATCTGACTGGAAGAAAGCACCTTTATGATAGTATTTCTGCATGAACCTCCACTTTTGCTTGGGTGCTCCAGAAGGTTTAGGATTCTTCCTCTCCCACTCTCTCCGCTCTTCTTCCGTCATATTTCTCACCTTTTCAATCTCCTCCTTCTCCTTCAACATAGCCTCTCTATCCTCTCTATCCCTCTTGATCCTAGCAATCTCTCTAGCCTTCCAAGCCTCATATTCCTCTGCCTCATTTACATCATCATCAGTATCCACATCCGCGATATTTGCCTCCAACTCCACATTCCTCTGAATTTCCTGATCCTCCCTAATTTTCTCAATCACAATCTCCTTCGTCTCTTTCTTCCTCTCTTCCATCCTCCTCTTCACAGCTTCCTCAAGTGCCAGTTCTTCAGCCTCTAGCCTCTCACGCTCTGCAATTGTATCCCTCTCCGATTTCGGAACAAAAACAGGCTTTGCCATTGCAATACCGCCAGTCATTTCTTCTTCTGAATCAGTCTCATACTCGGATTCCTCCTCTTCATCTTCCTCAACTTCCTCCTCCTCCTCCTCCTCCGGCAGCAGTGCAGCCTCTTCTTGTTCCCTCTTCAATAGCTTCTCCTTAATCCTCCTCCTCCTTTCCTCCAGCGCATCTTCGTCCTCCTCCTCCATTTCCGACCCTTCCATCCTCCTTATCTCTTCCTCCTCTGTCGATACAATTTCTGCTTGTCTAATCCTCCTATGATCTTCCCTAATTTCATCACGATTATCAATCCTACTCTGAGCCAAACGCCGTAACCTAGGATCATCTTTACGCATAATACCACTGTCTTCATGACTTGGGAACGCTTTCTCAAGAGCCGCCGTTCTGGCTGTCCGAATGTCGCCACTTTCCTCATAGTCATCCGCCCATTCAGGAGCTTTCCCAGGCCAGTACCTCTTCACTTTCGTTTGCCCTATTTTACCCCTAAGCTTATCCCTAACCGCGATCACCGTATCGCTAACCCCCGCCGTCACCGACATGGCCACAGGCTAGTGAGAAAACTTCAATTCAACAAAACTGGCCCACAAAGCAATTCGCCTCCAGCTGAATACCTGAAGGAAGAAGAAGATGCTAAAGATGGATTTTTACGACTATGGGAAGTATATCGGTGCAAAAACCTAGTAACCCAAACAGAAATCGCGCATGTGCTGATAAATACAAAATAGTACAAAAATGAGAAAACTACGGAAGTATTAATGGAAATCAGAGACCAATTGCTTCACCAACTTTTAACGCGAAAACAGAAAATATGCAACGCAATGGCAATTGAAAACCGAAGTACGAATTAGGTTTACAATTTAGGGAAAAATTGGAGATTTTAAACAATAACCTTTCGAACTTGGGAAGCTACGCCGGCAGGTCTACTGGGATAAAAAAAATTTCCGGCATCGGAGGGCAAAGTGGCGTCGATGGAGTCGCCCAAGGTGCAAATTCGTTCTGAAGTTTGGAATAAGAGAAGATTGATGTAAAGAAAAGGGAATTTCCTGCAGTAAGGGTATTTTCGTAAAAGAATACTTATAATATACCAAACATTGTGAGGGGTAACCTTCACCCTATGCGTCTAAACCTAAAATTAACATGATTGAAATGTAAACATGGGCTATCCTTCTTTTTTTTTTTTTTTTTTTTTTTTTTTTTTTTTTTTTTTTTTTTTTTTTGAAACAGTAAACTTCATTTCATTAATATGAATCTGTGGGCTCATGCCCTACATCATTGATAACACAGTTCATAACTTGTGTTGGAAAGTTTTCAACCCACACAAACTTAAAGTCAGGTTTTGTACAGAAATGTGCTAACAAATGTGCTGCTTTGTTAGTCTCACGAGGGGAGAAGGAGAATTGAGAGCAATTGATCATCTTTGCCAACTGAAGGATATCCTCTAAAATCACTATTCCAAAAGAGTCATTCAATTCCCCACCATTCAGTGCATGAATTAGTGTTTGACAATCTCCTTCAACAATGATATTTCCAAGACCCTTCTCAATAGAGGTTTGTAGAGCTGATCGAAGTGCAAGAGCTTCAAGTAAGGTGCTCGTTCCAGCTGCCATGACTCTTTTTGCTCCAGCTAGAAGTACATCCCCATATTGATCCCGAACCAAAAAATCAAAACCGGCTGATCCATCCTTATAAACTGCCACATCCGAATTCAATTTGAGATGCCCAGGTGGAGGCTTCTCCCATTTATCTGGCACTATTGTCTTGTCCTCAGGTGTTGCTTGAATGGTGGAGGATTTGAATTCCCTACAGATATTGATAGCCCTTTCCACCACATGGAGAACATCAAAAGCCTTATTCTCCATATAGAATTGATTACGCATGCCCCACAAAAGCCATGTCAATGCTACCAGTAATTCTATCCCCTCTCTCGGTAATATCTTGCACATGCTCCAAAAAAAGTTTCGAAAGCTAGAACCATTAAGTTCAGTAAAATTTACACGAATAGGGCTAAGGTTCCATACGCACCTGGTCACCGGGCATCGAATCATGAGATGTGATAATGTTTCAGCTTCCTCGCCACAAAGTTCACATATAGGATCAATCTCCATCCCTCTTTGCAGTAGATTAGCTTTAGTTGGGAGTGCTTCCACACATGTTCTCCAGATGAAGTGACGAATCTTTGGCAGAGTTTGAATATTCCAAATTTGCTTCCAAGAGTTTCTTGTTTCACTTGTGCATGGCAACTTCTCATTGAGTTTAGAGAATTTTGAGATTGCTAGGTGATAGGCTGATTTGACACTAAACTTTTCTGATCTTGTATATTTCCAAATCACTTTGTCCGGCGGTAGGCGAAAGCTAAGTGGCATCTCAAGAACACGCAAAGCATCATCTTTTCCCATTACTCGACATACCTCGCTTCTGTCCCAGCAATGTAACTCATGGTCAATCAGGTTTGCTACACAAGTCTCGTCTGGTATTGAGATTAGACATGGGTCAGGTTTTCTCAATTCATTGCTACCAATCCAGCAATCAGTCTTCATATTGATTTGTTTACCATCACCCACTCTCCATGCTTTTCCATGAGTTATCAATTCCCTCGATTGCAAGATACTACGCCAAATAAAGCTTGGTTGATATCCAATTTTTGCATTTTCTATAGAACACCTGGGGAAATATCGAGCTTTGAGTATCTTTCCAATTAATGATTCTGCATTATTCAGATGGCGCCAATATTGTTTTCCCACCATTGCTAAGTTGAAGAAATAGAGTTCCCTGAATCCCAAACCACCTTTGTCCTTTGATCTTGCCATTTTCTCCCAACTAGCCCAATGTGTTTTCTGATGGTCCATGGAAGAACCCCAATAAAAACGTGCAATAGCTCGTTCGATATCCTTGCAAATTGAAACAGGAAAAAGAAAGCAACTCATTGCATAGCTTGGAATGGCTTGAATTAAAGTTTTCAACAAAATCTCTTTTCCTGCCTTTGATAGTGTTCTCTCTTTCCATCCTTTGAGCGTGTTAATACCCTCTCCACTATTGTGCTGAAAACCTGCTTTTTTGACCTCCCAATAAGTGTTGGGAGTCCAAGGTATTTTGAGTATTGTTCAACAGATTGGACTCCCAATTCATCACGGTAGTATCCCATTACACCTTCAGATATATTAGCACTTCCAGCCAGTTCAGATTTGTTTAAGTTGATGCGTTGTCTCTGATATCTTTCTACAAGCCTCCTTGGTTGCCACGAAGAACAAAATACTATCATCTGCGAAGAAGAGGTGTGTGATTGATGGTGCTCTCCGACTCACTTGTAAGCCTTAGATTTCACCTTCGCGTTCTGCAGTTTGTAATAGAGATGAAAATCCCTCTGCACAACACAAAAAGAGATAAGGTGATAGGGGATCTCCTTGTCTGAGTCCCCATTCTGGAACAAAAGAATCAGTTGGTACACCATTCAATAGAATAGAATATGAGACAGACTGAACACACCGCATAACAAGGTTTACCCAAGACTCATCAAACCCCATTTTTGTTAGCATAGCTCGAAGGAAAGACCATTCTACCCTATCATAGGCTTTACTCATATCAAGTTTGAGGGCTAAGTAACCACATTTTCCAGATTTCTTTTTTTTTAAGAAGTGAAAAGACTCAAATGCAATCATAGCATTATCAGAGATGAGGCGTCCCGGGATGAAAGCACTTTGAAAAGGAGAGATGATATGAGGTAAGATGACTTTTAGCCTGTTTGCAATTACTTTTGTAATTATTCTAAAGATAACATTGCATAGGCTAATGGGTCGAAAATCCTTGGGAGACTCAGGAGATTTTACTTTGGGAATTAGCACAATATATGTATGGTTTAAAGAAGATGGGTCCTGTGAGTTATTTAAAATATCAAGACAAGTAGAAATGACTTCAATGCCAACAATATGCCAATATTTTTGAAAGAATATGGGAGACATACCATCGGGACCGGGTGATTTTGTTGGATGCATTTGTTTGAGCGCTTTTTGAATTTCCACCTCTGTGAAGGGTTGAGTGAGTTTAGCATTCATATCATGTGTGACTCTATGTTCTACTGACTCAAGGACTCTAAGCATATCACACTGACCATCTGAGGTAAAAAGATGCATGAAGAAAAGTCGAAACTCCTTCTCAATTAGATGCTCCTCTTGAATCCACTCCCCATTAGAGCTCCTAATTTTCAAAATTCTATTTCGCTTCATTCGTTGTGTGGCTTTTGAGTGAAAGAAGGATGTATTCTGGTCCCCGTCTTTCATCCATAGTGCTCTTGAACGTTGGAACCACATAGTCTCTTCAGCTTTTTGGAAGTAGTTAAGCTCGACTTCACTACTATTTATTCTTGATATCACATTGGGAGACTGAGAAGTTTTTTGGAGTGATCCCAAGAGCTTTTCAAGTTTGTTTATTCTCTTTGCCACATTCCCAAACTCTTTAGAGTTCCACCTCTTATAGTTCGATGTGTGAAACTACTGATCCCTGCCTCTTGATTCCAGCCCACTTTAATAACTTCTTCACATTGCTTGTGGGAGGTCCACATCTTTTCAAATCGAAAAATTGGTCTTTTCTTTCTTCTTTTGTCTTGCCCTATCCTTACTTTATAGCAAGAAAGATTATTCATTGATAACTAATCCTTTCCTACAGAGTAAACTTGTACATTGAGGGAAAAAATTAAAAATGCCCATATGAAAAAAAACCTATGATTTATTATGCCCACCCAATTAAAAATCATAAAAAAATGCTCATATTTAAGTATTAAAATATGACAAAATATCTTGTGAGACGTTAAAAATATGAGACGATTTGTGAGATATGTTAAAGTATGTTTAATATATTGTGAAAATATGTTTAATGATGGTTAAAGTATGTTTTTAAAAGTATGATGAATAATAAATTAAAATATGATTTTATGGTGTTATCATACGATTCATTATTAACATATTTTAATGACAATTAAGCATACTTTACCTACTCCCTCCGTCCCGGGCAAAGAGGTGCATTTGCTTTTTGTATGTAGATTAAGTAGTATTATTATTTTATGTAAATTGGGTAGGTGTATTAAAGAGGTGTGGTTGGACAGTGGTGGGCCATTGGTGGGCCCTTTTTACTAAAAGATGAAATGATGCAATTTGGATGAGACGCCCAATATAGTAAAATTGTGTTATTTGGTTGGGACGGAGGGAGTATATGATAAACATACTTTAATATTGGATCGACCCGTCTCACAACCGTCTCATAAAAAATCCGTTTCACAAGAGAGTTTCTCTTAAAATATACTCCATCCGTCCCCCAAAATATTTTACACTTTCCTTTTTCATCTGTCCCTCAAAGTATTTCACATTTTACTTTTACTAAATTTGGTAAAAAAATACATTATAATAATACTCACTTTATACACACATCCCAATATAATACTTACTTTTTCACATCTCCCAACAACTTTACACACATTTTTCATTAAATCAACTAAAATATATAATTTCTTTCTTACTTTATACATAAAAATACAAAATTTTCTTAAACTCCGCGCACACCAATACGTGAAATACCTTCCGGAACGGAGAGAATATTGTCTAATAAATAAATAAATATATATAAGGTTTAACATATTCTTTTTAAAGACTTACCATATATAAATTTATTATGATATCCCCTCCCCTTTAATTATTTTATTGAAATTAAGTTAAGTAGTGAAAATTCTTAATTATACATTCGGATATATTATCTAATTTATTCACATTAATATAAATATATTTTACTCCTCTCAACCCAGAAGTCGTTTGCTTGTGGGTATGTGATATACAGGGATGGTGTATAATGAGATTTGTTTGACTTGTGATTAATTGTATTATTGTTTGGTATTATAGAAAAATGAGATTGTTGATAAGTATGTATTAATTATTTTAGGTTTGTTATTGAGTATTAACAAATGAGATAATAAGTAAATGACATATTTACCCCCTTATTATTATTATTATTACTCCTATTATTATTATTTATTATTTTTATTATGATTCATTATTATTATTATTAATATTAATATTAGTATTATTATTATTATTAAATAATGTTATTATTATTAATACTTATTGATTATTATTAATTGTTCATCATAAAATATCTTGTGTTAAACCATAACCATCAATAAATACATACCATACCCCCATGGCTCTGATACCATCTGGGAATAAGGATCGCATGATTATGTTATGTTAAGTATGACTCATAGGTACTATTACGAGACTAGAAGGAGTTTACTGAGGATCACATCGAATGTACTGGATTTAACAAAAGAACCCCATAATGCCAAACAGTGCCATTCATCGGCTAAATAGGCTTGAGGGCATAAAACATTAAATCCATATTATTCTTTGCAAGCTCAAGCCTTAGTCTCAACCTTGATCAAACTTAACATAATTAATCATGAATTCTTAACATCAAATAGATATAGAATCTATGGAAGGAGTATGTATCTATAGAGGCATGGTTTAACACAAAGAGATTAGCTGGCCATAATAGACGGCAATAAACAGTATTACAACAATAATAAAATAAATTATAATAAAATAAATTACTTACTTGCTTAAAGATGCTCCAAACAACTTCAACTTTTATTTAATACCACAATACTTTTACAAGGGAGATTGAGAGAAAAATGAAAACTTTTACAAACAAACTTCAAAGACTTGTTTCCTAATGAAGAAAACTAGTCCTTTTATAGGAGCAAAACTCCTAATGGGACAAAATACAATATTTTTTATATACATTATTATATATACTTTGGAAAATATTTTAAATATTTTCAAAAGTATAATAATGGTGAATAGTGGTCAATATTCCACTAATTCATTTATTCTACACATTCCACTTCAATTATTCTGCACATTTCGTTTCTTCTGGATGTCTTGTGTACTTCATTCGGATAATATTGAAACTTATTTTCTGTTCTCCATAGAGTAATCTTTAGCTTCACCATCTCTATCTTGAAAATTCTCAAATTTGGATCTTCTGGGTGATCTTGAATATATTCTTTAAGATCCTCTGAGTATGTTTTCAAGGCACTAATTTGATACTTGACTCGATGCTTTATATTTTTGAAGTTTCTAACTCTTCCTTCTCTAGATACAGATTCAATATGAATATATGGTTCGTCCCATATCATATTTAATTCATCCCATATTAGATTTGGGTCTCCATATTCTTGATAAGTTTCTTTTAGAATAGCTTATCTTTCTTCCATTATGCTGCTATTAATGAACTTAATTTTTGGAGCCTCCATAGAATGACTTTAATTCTAAATATTTCTATATTAATGCGCTCTCTGAATATTTCATCATCATATTCTTTGAGATCTTTCTGGAACGCTATTAGTGCTTCTTGTAAAGCTGGAATCTGCTCTCTGATCTAGGCTCTATGATTTTTGTATCTTTTTATTTCACAATCGCGAGTCCAAAATATGAACAGTTGCTAGTGGTCTTTCCCATATATCTTCCATACATAACCAGGCAAACTCATGGTATTCTTTATTCTGGATTTCTTCCATGGCCTGTAATATTATTTTCTTTTAGAAATATCTTTCAAAGACTCTTTTAAATATTCAAGAGCTGTAGATATATCTATTTCAGCAATATCTTCATCTGAATCTTGAGCATCTTGAAACATGCTATTTTTTACACTTGATCCAGACGCCATCGAGGAATCTGATTTATTGTCTTTCATATTAGAAGAAGACTTGCAAATATCATTTTTTATTTCTTCAATGTACATATCTATTATTTTATCTTTGGGTAGAGTTCAAGAATATCTTTGAGAAATTTTTCCGAATGACTTAAGAGAAATATTATTCTCTTTCGAAGCCTTTTCTTTTTTATAAATATCAATCTGATTTCTGATCTTATCTAGATCTTCCTGCAAATATATTTCTTTGTTTTCAGAATTTATTCTTGTTAATTTTTCTCAAAATCTGGTAGAAGATATTCTCCAGAGACATGGAGCACTATCTTCAGTATAACCAAATTCTGGTTTTCATTTCCATACCCAAGGTATACCAAATTCGATGAAAAAGTAATAGGCATATTTGCCTCTTATTTTATAGCTATCAGCTTTGGGTGATACAATAGACCACTCTTCCATAAGACTTCTTGCAATATCAAGAAGAATTTTCGTTGCTGGTGGTCCAAACATTTTCCACCAAGTGAAAAACCAATTAGGAATTGGTCTGTGAAAAATATTTTCACATATTTTTATGAGCCAAGTATGACTTTTCTTTTGATTTTGATAATAAAGGATTTTATAAAATCCCTCTAAATAATCCCAGTAATTTGCTTTTGCTTTCATAGGGGATTATTTGGATTAGCATTAGGAGATATAATCTCTTTTTCTGCCATTGGAGTAATACTCCATTCTTCTGCAGATATAATCTTTTTTATAACAAATTTGGAATAACTATAAATTCTTTTGGCCGCCATGGCCTCCTTGCTAGAAGTATGAGTGATTTCTATACTTCCTGTCTGTTTTAGTAATGCTTCGTAAAAGCCTCTGGGTTTATAAACGTCATTTTTAGAATATGTAGAAAGAAAATATCTTTCCATTATCATCCAGGGATTTTCAGCCCACTGTGTATCCTTTTCTTCTAATAGAATTATTAATTCTCTGTGTTCATTTTCATGATATAAATGAGAATAAGTTTCCTCTGTATCTGTAGCTATATCAGCATATGTTTCCATCTGAGGAGAAGTATTACTTTTTGTTAAAGAAATTTCTGATATTCTCCATATAATTGATGATTATTTTCTGGGATATTGCTTTCGGAAGAACTTTCAGAAATATTCTGATTAATAAGTTTTTTGCTTTTCAAATTATGAAATTATGATTGGAGGTCTTCCTCTTCCTCCTCGTCCTCTATAAGAGGACCTTCCTCGACCTAGCTCACTCATGTCTGCAAATATTCTCTGGTTAGAAAATTTGGAAGATGATTATCTTCTCATTTTTTTATAAATAATTTCAAAATCAAAAGGAGTTAAATGAGCTTTCCACCTAGCAAACATTTGTTTAGAAACATCATGCTTAAAATCTTTGGAAAACATATATTTAGCATATTTGCAATCAGTTTTAAAAATAAATTGTTGATTTAAAAGATCATCTTAAAATTTTAAAACACATTTAACAATAGCAAGGATTTCTTTTGCTACAGTAGAATAATTTCTTTGAGACTCATTCCACTTTCCTGAATAAAATCTAATTAAATATTCTTGTTTATTATCATCAACTTGTTTTAAAATCCCTCCAAAACCTATATCAGAAGCATCTGTTTTGACAATTTTCTTCCATTGTGAATTTGCTAATATAAGACATTGTAAATTTTTTACTTTTTCTTTAATATTTTTAACAGTTCGTGAATGTGAGTCTGACCAAGCTAAATGATTCTTTTTTAACCTATCATATAAAATAGCAGTATCTTTATTAAGATCTTTAATATAAATAGAAATATAATTTAAACTCCCAAGAAATCTTTGGAGTTGTGTTTTATATGTTATTACATCAGGAAATTTATTACTAAATTCTATACTTCTTTGAATAGGGACTATTTGTTGGATTGTATACTAAAAGTCTAGCTTTTTGTATAAATAATATTTTGATAATATTTGAATGATTGTATACTAAAAGTCTAGCTTTTTGTATAAACAATGTTTTGATAATATTTGAAATGAGATAATGTGATCAAACGTTTGTAATAATAATGTTGTTGCAAAAGTCCATTTACTTTATACTGTAGATAATGTAGTGTGCGGCGTCACACGAAAGATCATATTATCGGCTCCTTATAAAGTATAAACAGATGTTCACAATCGAGATAGATGGAGACTATCTATCGGTATGGTTGTAGTGTAATTTCGCATTAGTCTGTCTTGACTATAAAATTATACTAGTGCACTTTGAGTGTATTGAGCAGGACCACAGTTGAGATCGTTCAGTTTATACTGACTATATAATAGAACTTGATCTCTGTTATTATGGAAGTTCGTACTCTTAATCCCTATACAATAATCTCGATACGTAAGCCAGTATTTATTTCTTTAATTCATTAATGAGTGAGATTTAATAGTTAAATCAATATGCTTGGTGAATTGGGATATAGTGCTGTCTCTATGGTGTGCTGTTGATTGTAGAAGGAATTCGTGTCCTAACGGAATTGGTTGATGATGTCCCCTTGAGGACCTCATAAGGATTATCATGTAAACCTTACAGGTGAATTTATTCCGGCATGATAATAAGGTTGAGTGGTACTACTCTCGGTAAATATATTAATTAATGAAGTTGTCAGTAACTTAATTAATTAATAGGTATTGAATCTTAAACACGGGGAGATTAACGGGCTCATAATAAGAAGGAGTCCATAAACGTAATTTGAGATTAGGGTGGCAGTGCAATAATATTTCTTTAGTGGAATAATTTATTATTATTGGACTTAAGTATAAGTTTTGGGCTAAACTTGGATACGTAAGCCAATGGGAGGCCCAAACCCTAATTTCTCCTCCTGGTCCCTGTTGTAGTCTATATATAGCCACCCTCGGCAGCTTGTTCACTTACAAGATAACTCACAACTCACGACCAAAATCGTAAGAGTGTGACGAGCTATAGATAGAGTTCTCCTTGGTGATCGTTGCCCACACAACGTCAATGAGAGGTTTAGAAATACAACAGAAGACCGAAAGGTCGTTCACTGTTCATCCTCTATATCAAACCAGTTGAAAGGTAATTCTGCTCTTATACTTCTGCTGCAGTAGAATTATATGAAGTCCTAACGGTTCACGCTAGCCTAAAGATCCGAACGCCAACAATATTTTCCTTTTTTCTATAATATGACCAAGAAATCTTATACTAGTTTGAAATAATGATATTTTTGGTTTTGAAATAACAAGACCATTTTCTAAAACAATTTTCTTAAATATATTTAAATGTTTGATACCCGAGCTTCTCACTACTCATGTGCCAATATAATTTTAATTTGTGTTATGTACATTTTATAATTATGTGATAATTATGTGGCAACTATGTGAGTATTATGTGGCAATTATGTGACAATTATTTTTACATTTTATTTATTTTTATATTTTATTTAATACATCCGTGCTAAAAATTGTGACAATATGTGCATAAATATTTTCGTGCATTAATTAGGATATATATAATTAAATTCCTTTATGTGCATAAATATATTATTTCTTAATTATTAAGTATCACATATGGTCTCGTAATAATAATAGTGGCAAGAAAATGTACACGTAAGTATAATGTGGTTAAGTGTTAAATGTCTAGCTTTTATTCTAATAATATAATAATAATAATAATAATATAATAATAATAAGAATATAATATTAATAATAAAATAAATAAATATAAATAAACAAGTAGGTAAGTTGGTGCATGTGCATTGATTAGGGTGGTAGGTATATGGATAAATTGACAACCACAAATTCATTATTAAATAATAATAATAATAATAATAATAATAATAATAATAATAATTAATAAATAAATAAATAAATAAATAAATAAATAGATGGGAGAATAAGTTGTTGTCGTAACTAACTCATTTATTTGGCAACCAAGAATTATGACATTTGGGGTAGTTAGTGGTTACATGTGTATTGTGTATTAATTACATAAAAATAATAATAATAATAAATAAATAAATAAATAAATTAGTTGTCGGCAGCCTCCCCCTACCTTTGCCTATATAAATGGGTGCTTGGGGTGATGACCTTGCACCCAAATCAATCAAAAAAAAGAGGGAAGGGGTGTGCCAGAACGGAAAGGAAGGAATTAGTTACGGTTCTTCACGGGTCTATAGTGTTACTATAGTCGGAGTCCAGGTAAGTAGAAGTTCAACTACAATGCATAAACATGTTGTGTGTGAATTATTTGTAATCAATATGTGATAATTATTTATGAATTATTTGTGATTATTTTAATTACGTTATAAATTATTTGGGATTAATTTGTGGTACAAGTTGTGGATTTATGTGATTTGGGGAAAGTATGTTTCATATTCAATAATATTATTTGTAAATTATTTGTAATAAATTTGCGATACAAGTTTTGAATTTATTTGATTTGAAATAATAATATTATTGTTCTATATAGATCTATGTGATTAAAAACTGTTGAAAATATAATTGTATGGCTTGAGAAGATGTTGGTTATAAGGATCTGTGTGATTCGAGGTGAAGTTGATATAGCAAAAAGGGATTCGTGTGATCCAAGATGAAGTGGTTATTTTATAAATGGATTTATGTGATCAAAATAAAGTAGTTATTCTATAAATGGATCTATGTGACTGGGGTGGAGTTGTTATTCCAGAAGTGAATCCATATGAATTGAAGTTAAGTTATTGTTTTATTGTGATTAAATATTGATTATGATGTCGTAAATGGTTTATGAAGCATAATTAATTGCCCTGGTTGCATATCATGCATAATTATGAAAAGTGTTTTCCCCAAAATTAATAAAATACTAATGGTGTGTGCGGCCACTATATATGCATCTCTGTCTGGGTTCGAAAAAATCGTTCTCGATACTTTATTATGAGTTTGGAAAAATCATTCTCAGTACTTTATTCAGGGTTCAAAAAAATTGTTCCCACCACTCTGCCAGGGTTCGAAAAATCATTCTCGGCACTATTTTTGGAGTTCGGAAAAATCATCTCCATTGAGCTTTTTTGGGGTGCATATTATAAGTGTGTCGTGGGGATCCCGCAACGAGAACAGTTTTCAAGATAAAAGAGACCAACTAAAAAGATTAGAAAATAAATGCATTTTCATACACTAACATGCATGATTTCTATTTACTGAGATTTTTATCTCACTAGTTTATGCATTGTAGGTGAGTCTGGAGATGATTGAGTATGTGGTGTGTTGTGCAATTTGTGGAGCTCCTACAGGGTCTTGAGTAGATGTACATAGATGACGACCTATTGGACTAAGCCGTGGGCTTATTTTGTTTCCGCTGATATTTTGTTATATAATATAATAAGTATTGTGATAAGTTTGTGTGGTTTGAAGTAGTGTCAAAAACCAGTTACGTATGTTGAACTGGTATGACGGTTTGGTTAATAAATATATATTATAAAAAAAATATATGCAAATAATGATATTTATGTTAATTAGTATTTGAATTATAAGTTATATAAGGTGGGTCGTGTCAGAGTAGTATCAGAGCATGGTTTGGGTCCTGTAGACTGTCTATGTATATGAACTCATTCCTTGGGAGAGCAGCTTTGCATGTAAGTATTATTTTTCTTCTATGTTATTATGTGTTTTATAAATTATATTGGTTATGTGGTGTAGGACTCGTAGTTAATAGACAAAATGATAAGGACTACAGGTGAAAGTTCTGAAAGTGATAGAACTGCTAAGCAAGTAGCACCTACTGAAGAAAATAATCATGATGCGGTGATTACTTGACTGATGGAATTGGTAGAATGCCAGTCCCAGCAGATACAACAACTGTTCAGCAAAGAGACATGGGTGGACAACCAGAGGTTAATGCTAATCAAAATAGACGTCAAGTAGAACGTGTGGAAATGGTTTGTGAGAGGTTTCGAAAGTTGAGCCCTCCGATATTAGAGGATGCAGCAGACCCCACAGATGTAGAGGATTGGTTACGTACGATGGAGAACATATTTCAATACAGTAGATTCCCAGATGGTAATAGAGTGGTGTGTGCTTCTTTCATATTACGAGGAAGTACAGGCCACTGGTGGGATACAATTAAAAGTATTGAGAATGTCACGACCATGACATGGGAAAGATTTAAGGAGCTTTTCAGAAATAAGTACTTTACGGCATCAGTGAGGGTGATGAAGATGAATGAATTTATACAGTTGAAGCAGGGTGGTATGTCAGTCACAGATTACCTTCGTAAGTTTGAGCAGTTGTCGAGATGTGTGGAACACATGGTGAGTACGGAGGCATTGAAAACAGAAAGGTTCGTAGAAGGTTTAAGACCTGGGCTTTTCAGAGATGTGAGTATGGCAGGATTGCAAGGAGCAACATACTCACAAGTTGCAGAAAGGGCCCAAATTACTGAACAAGCGGAGATAAGGATCAGGCAAGAGCAGACTATCAGAAGCCAGTTTCAGCAGAAACCAGTGCAGCAGTTTAGGAGAGATAAGATGCCATTTCAGATGCCGAAATCAAATTTTTAAGTGGAGCAAGGACATGAACAAGGAGAACCAAACAAGCATCCCAAATTCGATCAGGGTAAAATGCTACTGGCAACTTCACTCCCAATATGTCCTAATTCTCTTAGACCACATGGTGGGGAGTGTCACATTTCTTCGAGAACGTATTACACATGCGGGGAGAAAGGACATGTGACTATTACATGTCCTAAGAAAGGGAAGCAAGGACAGCAAGGAAGAGCTCCAGCTAGGGTGTACACTTTGATGCAGAAGGAGGCAGATGCGAATCCCTCAGTTGTCACAGGTAAGTTTTCTATTTTTGGAACTTCTACATATGTGATATTTGATTCTGGAGCAACACATTCATTTGTATCCACTGAGTATGTGAGAAAGTTGGGTGGAACATCTAACTTGATAGAAGCTAATTATGAGGTGATGATACCTTCTGGTGAATCAGAACAAACTAATCAACTTCTTCTAGGTTGTATTATTCCAATTGAAGGAAGGCGACTCCTCGCTGACTTAATTGTGTTAAGTATGAATGATTATGATATCATATTGGGCATGAACTGGCTGTCAAAGTATGGTGCTACAATACATTGTCAGAAGAAGAGTATTACTTTTCAGCCATTGGGGGGAGAACCATTCTCTTTTGTTGGGGTCAAGAAGAACTTCAGATTTCCTGTGATATCAGCAGTAAAAGCACAGCGGTTGTTGGAAAGTGGCTGTGAGGGTTATCTGGTGAGCGTGATGAATGTTGAGGGACAGCAATGTCTAGTCCTTGATGATGTACCAGTAGTTCGGGAATACCCAAAGGTGTTTCCAGATGATCTTCCAAGGTTGCCACCAGACCGAAAAATAGAGTTTGTTATTGAGTTGCAACTGGGAACTGCTACTATATCTAAAGCACCATACAGAATAGCACCAGCTGAACTGAAAGAATTAAATATACAGTTGCAAGAGTTGCTAGACAAAGGATTCATCAAACCTAGTTTCTCACCTTGGGGAGCACCAGTACTTTTTGTTCGAAAGAAGGATGGCACATTGAGGATGTGCATTAATTACCAGAGCTCAATAAAGTTACAGTCAATAATAAGTATCCATTGCCTCACATTGATGATCTATTTGATCAACTACAGGGTGTAGCTATCTTTTTAAAGATTGATTTGCGGTCGCGGTATCATCAGTTGAAGATTAAGGAGGAGAATATTCCGAAGACTGTATTCAATACAAGGTATAGACATTATGAGTTTTTGGTGATGCCGTTCGGATTGACGAATGCTCCGGCAGCATTTAAAGATTTGATGAATAGAGTATTTTAGGAACTCCTCGATAAGTTTGTGATTGTGTTTATCGACGACTGTTCGGCGTTTTCTGCGCACCTCAATTAAAATCCCCAAGTGGAGGGATGTCAATTGTAATGGCAAGTACCCAAGTTAAAATATCGAACCCACGGGACGGTCAATTATCTATTTTCATTAAATTACTATTCAATTAGAATTGTTGTAACCAATTTTCCAAGATTTTTGAATTAAATAATAACTAAAGAATTTTAAATGACAAAATAATGAAATAAATAAAAGCAGGGAAGAAGTATTCAAGATTGAATCAAGAGAGAAATAACAGTTCTAAGGTATCAGGTATAGTGCAATTGATTTGGTCTCCTAGACGTCCTATTGTTCATTCATGCTATTTTATGAAAATACATCATAAGATGACGCGTGAATAGTTTTGAACCTCCTTTCTAATGGCCAACTCGACTAACATATATTCTCTGAAATTAATATTCAAACTTATTCACTTCCTACTTGATTTCCTAATTGCATTGTTCCACTAGGAAAATCAAGCATCTTGTTTACCGGCCCTTAGGATTATCGTGTTCACGGGCAAACTACTATAATCCTTAGCAAATAGACAATATTAATAATGCATGCACTCAAGCTAACACAATATTCAAGCATCACGGGCAATGTCAATAGCATATTATGAAGACGTTACACACGTATTAACAAGGTCTTATAGAATCAAATAAACAAGAATATTAATAGCATGAATTCAAATATTAATCTAGGTTTCCAAATCAACTACATTAACCTTCAAACCTTAGAACCATAAAAGTATTTAGCTCATGAACACAACACTCATGGCTAAACAATTCATAACAAAAATCAACAAGAAAAGATGAAAGAAAAGAATACGAAACCCTAGTGTCATGTGGCTTGCGTTCTTCTCCTTATCTCCCGTTGGATTGCTCTCTTAATCGCACTTGAATTCTTCTCCTCTCCTTGACGTTTTGCAGCTGCTTGCTGCCTTTACATCAGCTCTCACGTTGCAAGCTTGCTACCCTTGCAAAGGGCATCAAGCTTGCTGCACTTGCAGCCCCTTGTGGTGTGTTGGTGGTGTGTTGTGTGTGGAATTCAATTGTAGGATGATGTGAATTGTTGTGGGATGATTGAATTGTGTTGATGCAGCCCCTATTTATAGTTGTGGAAGGGGAACAACATCACATGCATCCATTCCTCTTTAATTGCAGCCCATGTTGCTCCATGCTTCCACTTCACTTTGTTCTTACTGCCCATGTTGCTCCACCTCACTTTGCTTGTTGCTTTTGCAGCTCATTCAAGCTTTCTTCCTTGTCTTCTTTGTTTTGAAGAATCTATGGCATGTTAGGTGCTTCATGTGTCCCATGTGGAGTGTATTTTCTTCACTTTTCCCATGAGTGCACTACTTTACAACTTGCATCATGTTTTGAGGTCGAAGTGATTTTTTTTCAGGTCGAATGGACTTGCACCTCCTCATCGTTTCGTGTATAACTTCCACTTCTGAGTTCCGAATTGAATAATTCTTACGCTCACGCGATCCTCTCTTCCTTGGATTTTAATCCATATAAAGATCTTTCATAAACACCAAGAGTTGAATGTGCAATAAGCTACGGAAAGTAGCCATCAGTTCTGTTCGGCTTTCCTCGCGCGTCGTCACCATTTTGCTCATAACTTCTTCGTTTGGAACTCGATTGGGGTGTTCTTTACGCCAAAACGACCCTCTCTTCAGTAGCTTTCCAATCATATAGCACACCAGCAGTTTTGATCTCCACATTTAACACAGAATAATTATGAAGTTGGACATGCATTTTTCATTATCCTTGCACAAATTGCACCTTTTCTCCAACCTTTCACTTTTTGGTCCTTTTTCCACCTAAAACACAATAAAACACCTCAAGTGCACCTTATTCTCATAAATAATGAATATAAGATATTTATGCTAATATATGACAACAATTCCGATCAAGAAGGTGTTAAATTGGATAGTAAAACACGCTTATTTTCACTCTCATCAATCCCCCAAACTTATCTGTTGCTCGTCCCGAGTAAACAAAATAAAAATAAAGAGCGAGAGAGTAAGAAAATTAGCGTGTAAACAAGGATTATGACCAATATTCATTCAAAATACAATTGTCCTCAACTTAGGACATGCAACTCTCATTACATGCAATAATCAATTCATAGCATATAAGTTAAGACAATCACCACCAATTCAAATGCTCTATTAACATGTTCTCACTGGAAGTATATATCACTTGTACTCAAGTGTAAAAGATGTACACTTATGGGTTAGGTGTTTATGCTCAGATTCAATTCAAGTGCATGCGTAACTATAAGCTTGCCAAAAGTCTCAAACTTTTTACCAATAAAAGTATGGTTCGATAATGGGATCAAAAATGACTTTTCTTTTGGATGTAATGTTGGCTCTTTGGTTAAGGAAGGAAGTATATGGACAATGTGACTCAAATAGGGGAGAACTAAGGCTGATTGATCACTTCAACTTTCATCCTCTTTTTCTTTTCAATGCAGATGATTTTCATTCCTTCTCCACCTTCAAGCACAACTATTTTTCTTTCTTCTTTCGAGGTACCAATTTTGGGTACTACCTCGCGCATCCTCCATAGGGTACTAGATTTAAGCACAAGTACTAGATTTAAGCACTACTCCATGATTTTCCTTATATGCATTTTCAAGCTAAATCACTATGTAAACACAAATTCATTCCTTCCGAATCTGTTATCAAACTCCATTAACACACTTTGAAAAGCCATTAATTCTCTTCTAGAAGGACAATCAAGGCTAAAAAAAAAATTCAGAAGCTCAAAGTGTTTATTTCTCGTAGGCTGCCAAAGAATGAGATTTTTAAGCTCAATAGGGCTAACTACGGATGAACAATCATATGGTAGGGAATTATTTGGCTAAGTGACTCATAATTCAAGGATGGCCTAAAATCATCTCCCATTATCTATCACAACATGTAGTTTCAAGTAAGACAAGAGGCAAGTTCTGGAATACACACACAAGAATGATACTCACCAGAAAGAAATATCATGTGTTTATATAACATGAATAAGGCTCAAAATCTCACATGCGTTTTCAACACGTAACAGAGCACTTTCCATGGTAAGCAATATCCCACAAGTACATAGAACTTCATATCACAATATAACTTAAGTACATTTCCTTCATTAATTTCAAGAGCATATGAATTTCAAAGACAATTTAAACAATATAAGCTCACATGGATCACCACCATAGACACAATCCATCACTTTATCAATTAAATTCAATCAAGTGCTTTAGAAAGATCCAACAATCATACTCAAGAATCCAAAAATAACCACACTAAACTAGGAAAAACACATAACAAAAATAAATAAACGACAAACACCTGGACAATCACAAAAAAATCGACCTCTCAATATAATCAAATGAATCAAAAATATCGAAAAATCTCAAAAAATTTAATCATCCAAACACACAACATAATGAATCAACTTTACTTTGGTGTAGCAAGACGCAGGTATACACGTATCCCCCCCAAACTTAGATCAAACGAAGTGAGAGCATAAGTTTGTAAAGAAGTGTATACCATAGTCAAGGAACACCTAATAAAATTTCTACATTGACACAGGCTCAATAAAGCAATTAAAACGGGAGGGTTGGCCCCCAACAGGCGTTCATGTTTAACGTCGAAGAGTCACGACGGAATACCTCAAGCTCATCGGAATGGCCATGGATATCTTTCATCCTTGCCATCGTATTCTAATCGTTATGCTTCTTCATCAATCCAATACTTATGGCAAGGGATGATCTCATTGGCATTCTTAAAATTTATCTTGACCTTGCCAACCATGTTAAGATAAAATTTCATCAACCTCTTCATTCTACTCCACCACTTATTCCTTCTTCCGATGAAAATTCCCAACTTCTCTTCTAACTCCTTTTTATTCCTAAAAATATGTGAGGAATCATTAGGTAAAACAAAGTCAATAAAAATAATATCATCAAATTCAATGCAACTTAAAGAGTTTAAAGGTTTAGAAATGCTCATTTCATTCTTCAAGTTCTCTTCGGTTGCTTCTTGACTTTGCTCTTCTTCTTTCTTTTCTTCCTCAACAATTGACTCCAGTTGATAGCTCAATTCAAGTGGAGCCACTTGACTTAATCGAGTGGACTCCTCTTCGACTTCTTCTTCTTCAAACTCTTCTTCATCCATTCTTTCCTCTCTTTGAAGTTGAACATTTAAATTTGAAGCGGTGATCGCAAGAAGATTGTTTATTTCTCTCATTCTTTCACGAAACTCCTGCGATGCAACTTCCCTCTCATGCGATTGAACGTTCATCTTTCTTTCTAGAGCTTCCAACCTTTCCATGGTCTCTTCATGCTCTTTAATGGAGGTATCAAATGCGTCTTGTAATCTTTGGGAAACTCCGGTTGATCCAGAATAAGTGTACTCTTGATAAGGTTGATATGAATTTTCATTGTAAGCATACGACCATTCATCTTTATATCTGACTTGATTGTAGTACTGAGATAGAACTTGATTTGCTGGAAAACCATAACCATAGTACCTCTCATCCATGTAATATGGAGAAAGAACCATAGCATTCTGATTTTCATAGCGTTTCAATATTTCGTCCATCTCAAGTACCTCAAAGATAATTAATAGTCAGAATATGTTTAAAAATATCCTAATTAAAGTAGCAATAAAATAAAAATAAATAATTAAGTCATCCCAGACAACGGCGCCATAAACTTGTTCGGCGTTTTCTGCGCACCTCAATTAAAATCCCCAAGTGGAGGGATGTCAATTGTAATGGCAAGTACCCAAGTTAAAATATCGAACTCACGGGACGGTCAATTATCTATTTTCATTAAATTACTATTCAATTAGAATTGTTGTAACCAATTTTCCAAGATTTTTGAATTAAATAATAACTAAAGAATTTTAAATGACAAAATAATGAAATAAATAAAAGCAGGGAAGAAGTATTCAAGATTGAATCAAGAGAGAAATAACAGTTTTAAGGTATCATGTATAGTGCAATTGATTTGGTCTCCTAGACGTCCTATTGTTCATTCATGCTATTTTATGAAAATACATCATAAGATGACGCGTGAATAGTTTTGAACCTCCTTTCTAGATACTAATAAGGCGAATTTAACAAACCTCTGAATGGCCAACTCGACTAACATATATTCTCTGAAATTAATATTCAAACTTATTCAATTCCTACTTGATTTCCTAATTGCATTGTTCCACTAGGAAAATCAAGCATCTTGTTTACCGGCCCTTAGGATTATCGTGTTCACGGGCAAACTACTATAATTCTTAGCAAATAGACAATATTAATAATGCATGCACTCAAGCTAACACAATATACCAAGCATCACGGGCAATGTCAATAGCATATTATGAAGACGTTACACACGTATTAACAAGGTCTTATAGAATCAAATAAACAAGAATATTAATAACATGAATTCAAATATTAATCTAGGTTTCCAAATCAACTACATTAACCTTCAAACCTTAGAACCATAAAAGTATTTAGCTCATGAACACAACACTCATGGCTAAGCAATACATAACAAAAATCAACAAGAAAAGATGAAAGAAAAGAATACGAAACCCTAGTGTCACGTGGCTTGTGTTCTTATCCTTATCTCCCATTGGATTGCTCTCTTAATCGCACTTGAATTCTCCTCCTCTCCTTGACGTTTTGCAGCTGCTTGCTGCCTTTACATCAGCTCTCACGTTGCAAGCTTGCTACCCTTGCAAAGGGCAGCAAGCTTGCTGCACTTGCAGCCCCTTGTGGTGTGTTGTGTGTGGAATTCAATTGTAGGATGATGTGAATTGTTGTGGGATGATTGAATTGTGTTGATGCAGCCCCTATTTATAGTTGTGGAAGGGGAACAACATCACATGCATCCATTCCTCTTTAATTGCAGCCCATGTTGCTCCATGCTTCCACTTCACTTTGTTCTTGCTGCCCATGTTGCTCCACCTCACTTTGCTTGTTGCTTTTGCAGCTCATTCAAGCTTTCTTCCTTGTCTTCTTTGTTTTGAAGAATCTATGGCATGTTAGGTGCTTCATGTGTCCCATGTGGAGTGTATTTTCTTCACTTTTCCCATGTGTGCACTACTTTACAACTTGCATCATGTTTTGAGGTCGAAGTGATGTTTTTTTAGGTCGAATGGACTTGCACCTCCTCATCGTTTCGTGTATAACTTCCACTTCCGAGTTCCGAATTGAATAATTCTTGCGCTCACGCGATCCTCTCTTCCTTGGATTTTAATCCATATAAAGATCTTTCATAAACACCAAGATTTGAATGTGCAATAAGCTACGGAAAGTAGCCATCATCCTTGCACAAATTGCACCTTTTCTCCAACCTTTCACTTTTTGGTCCTTTTTCCACCTAAAACACAATAAAACACCTCAAGTGCACCTTATTCTCATAAATAATGAATATAAGATATTTATGCTAATATATGACAACAATTCCGATCAAGAAGGTGTTAAATTGGATAGTAAAACACGCTTATTTTCACTCTCATCAACGACATTCTGATTTACTCTAAGAATAAGAAGGATCATACGCTGCACTTGAGAAAGGTGTTAGAGATTTTGAAGGAGAAACAGTTGTATGCGAAGTTTAAGAAGTATGAATTTTGGTTTGACCGAGTTGTTTTCTTGGGTCACATAGTATCGGGAGAAGGAATTTTGGTGGATCCAAGTAAAGTTAAAGCAATCCATGATTGGCCACAACCCTCAAATCCCACTGAGGTTCGTAGCTTTCTTGAATTGGCTGGATATTATCGAATGTTTATTGAAGGATTCTCCAAGATTGCTTCACCATTAACACAGGAAGAATATGAAGTTCACATGGACAGAGGCATGTGAACAGAGTTTTCAGGAATTGAAGAGACGCTTGACATCAGCACCTATCTTAACTATTCCTACGGAGACAGGAAATTTCAGGATTTATAGTGATGCTTCAAAGAATGATCTTGGATATGTATTGATGCAGAATGGGAAAGTAATAGCATATGCATCCAGACAATTAAGGGAGTACGAGAAGAACTACTCAACTCATGATTTGGAATTAGTTGCAGTGGTGTTTGCACTAAAAATTTGGAGGCATTACCTATATGGGGAACGTTGTGAAATCTATACTGATTATAAGAGTTTGAAGTACTTCTTCACTCAGAAAGAATTGAACATGAGGCAGAGAAGATGGTTGGAACTGGTGAATGACTACGACTGTGTTATCAATTATTATCCGGGTAATGACAATGTCGTTGCTGATGCATTGAATCGAAAGGCAATACAGTGTGGCAGCTACAAGCCTAAATCAGAAACCAGAGTTGCTTGACTTGCAAAGAATGTATGTAGAGATCATTCAGGAAGGATCGTTGGAAGCAAAGATGGCAGCTTTGACACTTCGACCAACTTTGATGGATAAGATTCGACAGGGACAAGAGGTGGATAAGTTGTTTGACAAGATAAAGAATAATATCAGCTCTGGAAAGTCTTCTGACTTTCAATTAAGAAATGATGGCGTGATTCATTATAGAGGTCGATTATGTCTACCTGAAGTGGACGACATTCGAAAGGAAGTGATGGCAGAAGCTCATTCAACACCGTACTCTGTACATCCAGGAGCTACAAAGATGTATAGAGATTTGAAGCCACATTATTGGTGGCCAAGGATGAAGAGAGATGTCGCTCAATATGTGGAGCAATGTTTGACTTGTCAGCAAGTCAAAGCCGAGCATCAAAGACCAGCAGGAACTTTGCAGCCTCTATTTATTCCAGAGTGAAAATGGGAGAACATCACCATGGATTTCGTTATTGGGCTACTGAAGACAGTGAAATGTCACGATTCCATTTAAGTTATCGTGGATCGATTGACTAAGTCAATTTATTTTCTTCCTATATGCTCTACGTATTCTATGGATCGCTATGCACAGCTGTATATTCAAGAGATTGTCAGACTCCATGGAGTATCACTTACCATTGTGTCAGATAGAGACACAAGATCTTTGTCTGCTTTCTGAAAGAGTTTACATAAGGCGTTTAGGACACAGTTATCTTTCAGCACAATATTTCATCCACAGACAGATGGTAAACAGAGCGTACAATACAAATCTTGGAGGATATGCTTAGAGCGTGTGTGTTGGATTCTCAAGGTCAGTGGAGTAAATTTTTGTCTTTGATAGAGTTCTCATACAACAATAGTTATCAGTCTACTATCGGGATGGCTCAATATGAAGCATTGTATGGGAGAAAGTGTAGATCTCCAGTACATTGGGATGAAGTTGGAGAAAAAAAACTTTTGGGTCCAGACTTGATTCGTGAAATGTCAGAAGTTGTTACCTGTATTCGAGAGAAGATGAAAGTTGCTCAGGATTGGCAGAAGATTTATGCAGACAAACGGAGAAGAGAGTTAGAATTTGAAGTGTATGATCAGGTATTCTTGAAAGTATCTCCAATGAAGGGGATAATGTTATTTGGAAAGAAAGAAAAATTCAGTCCAAGATATGTTGGTCCATTCACTATTATTGAAAGAATTGGAAGTGTTGCCTACAAGTTGGATTTACCAGCATCGATGTCTAGGGTACATGATGTATTTCATGTGTCTATGTTGAGGAAGTATGTTCCAAATCTATCTCATATTCTCCGGCAGGAACCAGCTGAATTGAAAGAAGATTTGAGTTATGAGGAAATACCAGTTGAGATCTTGCAGCGAGAAGTGAAGAAGCTCAGAAATAAAGAAATACCATTAGTGAAGATGTTATGGAAGAATCAATTAGTTGAGGAGGCTACTTGGGAAAGAGAGGATAAGATGATAGCTAAGTATCCAGAACTCTTCAGGTAAGTAAATTTCGAGGACGAAATTTTTATAAGGTGGGGAGAATGTGATACCCGAGCTTCTCACTACTCATGTGCCAATATAATTTTAATTTATGTTATGTATATTTTATAATTATGTGATAATTATGTGGCAACTATGTGATTATTATGTGGCAATTATGTGACAATTGTTTCTATATTTTATTTATCTTTACATTTTATTTGATACATCCGTGCTAAAAATTGTGACAATATGTACATAAATATTTACGTGCATTAATTTGGATATATATAATTAAATTCCTTTATGTGCATAAATATATTATTTCTTAATTATTAAGAATCACATATGGTCTCGTAATAATAATAGTGGCAAGAAAATGTACACGTAAGTATAATGTGGTTAAGTGTTAAATGTCTAGCTTTTATTCTAATAATAATATAATATTAATAATAAAATAAATAAATATAAATAAACAAGTAGGTAAGTTGGTGCATGTGCATTGATTGGGGTGGAGGGTTTATGGACAAATTGACAACCACAAATTTATTATTAAAAAATAATAATAATAATAATAAATAAATAAATAGATTGGAGAATAAGTAGTTGCCGTAACTAACTCATTTATTTGGCAACCAAGAATTATGACATTTGGGGTGGTTAGTGGGTACATGTGTATTGTGTATTAATTACATAAAAAAATAATAATATTAAAAAAATAAATAAAAATAAATAAATAAAAAAATTTAGCTGTCGGCAGCCTCCCCCTACCTTTGCCTATATAAATGGGTGCTTGGGGTGATGACCTTGCACCCAAATCAATCAAAAAAAAAGAGGGAAGGGGTGTGCCGGAATGGAAAGGAAAAAATTAGTTACGGTTCTTCACGGGTCTATAGTGTTACTATAGTCGGAGTCCAGGTAAGTAGAAATCCAACTACAATGCATAAACATGTTGTGTGTGAATTATTTGTAATCAATATGTGATAATTATTTATGAATTATTTATGATTATTTTAATTACGTTATAAATTATTTGGGATTAATTTATGGTACAAGTTGTGGATTTATGTGATTTGGGGAAAGTATGTTTCATATTCAATAATATTATTTGTAAATTATTTATAATAAATTTGAGATACAAGTTTTGGATTTATTTGATTTGAAATAATAATATTATTGTTCTATATAGATTTATGTGATTAGAAACTGTTGAAAATATAATTGTATGGCTTGAGAAGATGTTGGTTATAAGGATCTGTGTGATTCGAGGTGAAGTTGATATAGCAAAAGAAATCCGTGTGATCCAAGATGAAGTGGTTATTTTATAAATGGATTTATGTGATCAAAATAAAGTGGTTATTCAATAAATGGATCTATGTGACTCGGGTAGAGTTGTTATTCCAGAAGTGAATCTATGTGAATTGAAGTTAAGTTGTTGTTTTATTGTGATTAAATATTGATAATGATGTCGTAAATGGTTTATGAAGCATAATTAATTGTCCTGGTTGCATACCATGCATAATCATGAAAAGTGTTTTCCCCAAAATTAATAAAATACTAATGGTGTGTGCGGCCACTATATATACATCTCTGTCTGGGTTCGGAAAAATCGTTCCCGACACTTTATTCTGGGTTCGAAAAAATCGTACTCAGTACTTTATTTGAGGTTCGGAAAAATCATCCCCACCACTCTGCCAGGGTTCGAAAAAATCATTCTCGGCACTATTTTTGGAGTTCGGAAAAATCGTCTCCATTGAGCTCTTTTGGGGTGCATATCATGTGTCATGGGGATCCCGCAACGTGAACAGTTTTCAAGATAAAAGATACCAACTAAAAAGATTAGAAAATAAATGCATTTTCATACACTAACATGCATGATTTCTATTTACTGAGATTTTTGTCTCACTAGTTTATGTATTGTAGATGAGCTTGGTGATGATTGAGTATGTGGTGTATTGTGCAAGCTGTGGAGCTCCTACAGGGTCTTGAGCAGCTGTACATAGATGACGACCTGTTGGACTATGCCGTGGGCTTATTTTATTTCCGTTGATATTTTGTTATATAATATAATAAATATTGTGATAAGTTTGTGTGGTTTGAAGTAGTGTCAGAAACCAGTTATGTATATTGAACTGATGTGACGGTTTGATTAATAAATATATATTATAAAAAAAATATATGCAAATGATGATATTTATATTAATTAGTATTTGAATTATAAGTTATGTAAGGTAGGTCGTGTCAAAATGTTTAAAATGTATCTCAATATTATTCGAGAATACAAGTATATCATCAATATAAACAATAATGAAATTACTATAAGGACTGAATATGTCATTCATGATCTGTTGAAATTCAGAGGGAGCATTTTTTAGGCCAAATGACATAACATTCCACTCATAATGTCCTGTAGGAACATTAAAAGCAGTTTTGTATCTATCAGATTCTTTAATTTGAATTTGTCAAAATCCTGATTTTAAATCAAATTTAGAAAATATAAGAGCATGTACTAATCTATCTAATAAATCTTTTTTATTAGGAATAGGATGTCTTATCCATTTTAAAACTTTATTAAGAGGTTTATAATTTATGACTAACCTGGGAACTCCTCTTTCCTGTTCTGAATGTTTATTGACATAAAATGCAGTGCAAGACCATGGTGATTTTGAAAGTCTAATTAATCTTTTCTCAAGAAGTGATTGAATTTCTTTCTTACATAATTCTAAATATTCAGAATTCATTTGACAAGGTCTAGCTTTAGTGGGAATATTATTATCATTAAATCCATCTTCATATGGAAGAGAAACAATATATTTTTTCCGATCCCAAAATGCATTTGAAAGATCACTGTATATATCTAATGCAAAATTATTATAAATTAATTTTATTTTCTCTTGTAATTTAGGATTATTGATTTTTTCATCAATAGTTAGAGCATTGATCTCAGCTTTTAAAAAGTTTATTTGAGAGTTTTTTCTTCTTAAAGTATCATGTAATTCATTTAAAATTTTAGGAACAGGCTTAGTAACAAAATCAAAAAACATTTTTTTTCCTTCAAAAGTACCTGATAATCCTCTTGTGTTAATAGAGTTTATAGGATATATTTTGTTGATAAGTGGTAATCCAAGAATCAATTGGCTAGAAATATTTTTTGCTAATAAAAATTCTGTTGATATACATGAACCATTTTTGCAAATATATGGAACAGGTAATATATATATTTTATATCAAGTAGATCTCCTCCTGCAGTAGAAAGAGAGTGACTAGTTTTATAAAAGTATTACGTAGGGATTAATCCTTCTTGTATAACATTTAGGTCAGCCCCACTATCAATCATAGCAATAAAATTTTTTGTAAAAGATCTATCAATTTTTAGAGTAATTTTTGTATACCATTTTTGAGAAATGAATTTGTTAAAAATAGAAAGATAATTTTCTTGTTCTTCATTTGATTCTGTAAGAATATCTTTACCTGTTTCCAAATTAGAAAATTGATGTATATTTTCTTTATATTTTTCTATTTTAGAAAGTCTATTTTCAAAAATATAATTTTTGCTTTGTAAATCTTTAATTTCTTATTTCAAAATTTCTATTTCATTAATCAAATCTTTAACAGTAATCTGATTTTCATTAATGTAATTCTTTTTTAAAAGATCTTCTACTTCTTTCATAGAATATTGAGTCGGAGTATTTAATCTATGTTCCTTTTTAATATTTCTACTAGTCGAAGGTATATCAGTTAGTTGGTCTATAATATCAGACCTTAACTTTGAATCTTTTATCAATTTAAATAATTCTAAAATATTATCATTATCAAGAATATTTATATTTAGATTAAAATCTTGAAATTGTGACATAAGATTATAAATATCATCATCTTTCACATTTAGCTGATTAATACATCTATCTTTTATGCAGGGTTGTCCAATAGCACATCCATCACATTCACTTTTACACTCACTATTATCTTGAGAGTAAATAGATTCATTTTCTATATTATTAATATATTCTGAATTATAAGATGAATCATCAGAAGTAGTTATCTCATATTCACTATCACTGTTATGTAACACAATATTATAAAGTTTTTCTTTAAGATCTTCTTCTATGTTAAGATTTTTAATCTGTTCTTTAGCTCAACATTGATTAGCATATGACATATTTTACTATATGACAAATAATTTTTTTCTTTCGTTTATAAAAACTTTTCATTTTGCCCTTATCTTCTCTTCTTTGTTCATTTTTTTTGAATTTTTTATCTCTATATTTTTCAGAAGAATGTCTTTTCTTTTTATAAGGAATTTTCATTTCCTTTTCATAATTATTGTTTTTCTTCATAAATGGATTTTCCATACCAAATTGATCAAAAAATTGACCAAGTTGTTTCTTTTCAAGCAAAATTTGTTTCTTTTTTTGTCTTGTGAGTTTTAACTCATTGCAAATGGACAAACCTTCTTGTATACAAATATTTATAATATTACCATAAGTAAAAGCATTATAATCAATAGAAATATTATTTTCCCTCATAACCTTTTTAATTCTTTCAGCAAACAGATAAGGAATTCCATTAATAAATTTAGCCTTCCAGAACTCATTGTTGCAATCTTGTAGTTCATAGACTCTAGATAAAAATGTATCTTTATACCATCTAAAATCTGCAAGAGTTTTACAATTTAGGTTAGAAAGCAGTGTTCTAATTTTTCACTTTTATCAGTATATCTGCCAGTAAAATGTTCAATAATAGTACTTAATAAACAATGAACTACATTTTCACAAGGTTGTCCATCTTCTATTTTCACAGATCTAAGAATTTCTGCTTTATTTAATGAAGATAAATAATGATCTCACCAGCCTTTTAATTGGCCAGTAAAGCCAGCTATTATCATTTTTGCAATATTAGCATCACTATTTCCTGCATTTTTGCAGACTTGACTATACATAAGTATTTTATGTATAGTGCTATAGATCTGATTATCAGGAAATGCATCTATATTTCATTCATATATACTTTTTTCATTATAACTATTATTAATCAAATAATCAGTTTGTTCAATAATATCCATAGGGGTAGGTCTTCTATAATAAAACTTTCCTGTTATAGGTTTTCCATTCCATTTGATTTTATTTATCTCATCCTGATTATTATCAGTCTGATCTAGGGTAGAAATATTTATTTTTTCTTTTAAAAGGCTTCTCAACTCATCAACTTTAGATGAATATTTAAAATCTGTAACAACAGGTGGAAGTTGAAAAGATGCAGAAGCTATTTGTGAAGAAGAGGATCCTATTTCATCAGATGAGGAAGATGTTGGATCTATATTTTTCTCTTTTTCTATATTTTTTATTTTTTCGACTGTTTCTATTATTCTTTCAATTCTATTATGCAAAGAAGATATTTCTTCTCCAATAATAGTTAAATACAAATTTGTATAGTTTTGACTTTCCAAAAGTTGGTTTAGATGCTTGACAGTTAAATTAATATTGTCTTGTTCTATTAGTTTAAAAAACTCATTAAAACTTAAAAGTTTATTACCTATTTCCATATGAAATTTATCTTTAGGTGGATATATCCCTTTCAAAAGTTCTCCATTAGAAAGTGTATATTCTCTTTCAAGAGTATTTATTTCTTCAATAATGATTATTTTAACAATCCAAAAACAAAATATTTTTTTTCACAATATTCATAAAAGCTTTTTTCTGATATAATCGAGGTGTTCTTGAAAATGTTCAAAATACCATTTTCGAAAAAGAATCCATTCTGGTTTTTGAAATTCATCATTAATCTCCTTTCTGGCCGGAGAGCCTTTTGAAAAATTAATTTTTTCGTAATCCATAAAATTAAGAAAAACTCATATCTGACATAGTGTCATTTTCTTGAATTTTAATTTCTTGAAATCCATGAACAATATATTCTTTTTTAATTTTTACTTTATTAACCTCATTTGACCAATCATTATTAGAATCTCTTACTTGTGATGTAGAAGCTCTAGATGACTCAGATAATTCTACTTCATAATCAAATGGTGATATATAAGATCTTGTTGACTTATATGATGCACTATGTAAAAGTCTTGAAAATTCTACATCTACTTTTCCATTTATTTGCCTTATTTCTTTTAACTCATTATTAATGGGTTTATGGGTACAGCATTTTCTATAGTCCATTTTTCTGGAAATACTATTTCATCCCATTTTATAGGTCGTCTAGTAGTAATATTTGATTTTTCGAAATTTGATTATATAAGAATAGTTTCTTTATTATCCTTATTATCTCTCATTATGCACATAGGATTTAGTGTCTTTAACAGTTTATAACAAATTCGATAACACATGCAAATAATTTCAGATCCTGGAGTATAATTGTAACCATGTATTTTAACATTTAAAATAGCAGAATCTAATATATTTTGTTCTGTCAAATTTAAAGAAAGATTTGGATAAACATTAAAATAAACAGGGCCATGAGCCAAGCTAGATTGTATTATTCCCATTATAGAACTTTTCCAATTTAAATTTCTTCCATCACGAAGAGCAGCAAGAAAACTTACTGGTAAACCTTTTAGAGTTAAAGGTCTAAAAACAATTTGTATTAATCCAATATGTAGCCAATTATAATCTTTTCTATACGGTGCAATATCACTATTATTTAAAAGTCTAATAGCAATTTCTTTATCCTGTATAGGAATAGAAGATTCAGTAGTTTTAACTGTCTGCTTATGATTAAATATATCAAAAGTACCAATTTTATATATTTTCTTAGGCTCAATTCTAGGAATTGTCCAATTATTTAACTTATCTAAATTTCTTGAGGGGTATAATGGTAAAAGTAAGTATAATACATAGGTATTAAATTGTGGTATTGTGTAACCCACCCCTTGTGGTAGTATACACAATACCAATGAAAATATATTATTAATTTCGGGCTGTAATAATACCGGACTGAAAGTATTATAAATACATTGAAACAAATGTGGTATACTGCATCAATACTAGCTAATAACCTCAAGCAAACGACCCTAGTGTACTTGATGTGAGGGTAGTATAGGTAGTTTGTTATAATGCTGAGCATTTTTTATGATTTAAAAAGGTGTGAGCATAATAAATGTTGATCAGTTGAAAGTGGGTAGAAATCACGTAAAAGAAACATCAATGATCAAACTCAAATGAATGAATAAAAAAAGAGAAGGAATTGTTTTTCAAAATTAAGAATAACTGATCGGTGGCGCCTAATGGGCGGATGGCCGGTGGTGGGCAGCCGACCGGAAGCCATTGGCTGGTGGTTCAGTAGGAACATAGATTTGATGTTGTGGATGTGTTATGTGTATCCTTCAAACCCTAACTAAATTCCTAATTATATTTTGAGAAAAAAAATTGGGAAATAATACAAATTTATACATAGAATAACTTGCTACTCAATAGATAAGTTATTGTTCAACTAATAAAATTGTTATTTCAATCGTCCTAAACTTTACAAAAGCAAAAATGACATAACCTCAAGGCACCTGTCGAGACCCAAAAAGGCAAACCAAGACACACCCTCTAATATTAGGCTATTAGCTCCTCGGCACATGATTTTAAATTTTTAAGGCACACAGCTCGTAGCCCTGGTCGAGCCTTTAATAACTATGAATTTGACATTAAACGAAGGAAAAACAGACAAATAAAGAAATAAAAATATAAATCTGAGACTAACCCCAAGCATCAAAGGCTCAAATAAGCATTATTCAAATTTAAATGTACTCAAATAAACGGGAAAATTAATACTCCCATTATCCATCGCACGATTTTATTAAACCCGTTTCAAACAATATTATAAATTAAATTAAATTTTTTACAGCTGATCAATAAAGGAGTCACTTTTTAAAATGTAAAACAATAAACTTAACAGCAAAACCAAAGGGAGTAATTTTTCTGCACACAAGTTATCAACCTTTCATTGAGAAAACGCATCTGTATATTATCACCCTAGAATTTTGACACAGAAAGTATGATTTGATCCATCAACAGACAAAACTTGTAAAAATATATAGCAGTAATATGTTATGTACCTTAGTAAAATAGGAAAAAATTATCATTTCCTGAGAGGCAATTAGAAAAGTAGATGAAATAATTTCACATAGTATATGTGAGTGATCACCACACAGCTTAGAAAGTAACAATCACAAAATTGCGTCACTTTAACAATTACAAAAGGTTGTCATCAACTATAACTCATCAGTCCTGGTAATTATCCAAACCCTCAAAGAAAAAAAAAACTGACATAATTCTAACACGCTTATTTCTTTTTCCCGCCCTTGGCGGCATCTCCGGCTTTCGTCTGCACAATGAACGAAGAACAAAATCAAGGATCCAGTGAACGTCTATCCAAGTTTGTTGAAAGTTATTTGATAATAACTGTATTACCCAGACATGGTTGCAGGAAAAGAATTTAAACTTTATGGTGATTAGTTTTTCAAAGAGTGAATGGAATTACATAGTATGCGTTGTTTCGAGCTCATTTGATAATGGTTAGAAATTACTGTTGAACGCTGGGAAATAGAACCATACCTTCTTGACACCACGGATCTTCTTAGCACGGTTCTTCCTTTCTTTCATCTGTTTCCTGGACTTCTCAACCTTGGTAGCAAGACCATTCTGAATTCCAAGTTCGGATTAGTCAGTATAGGATAATTAACTTGCACCCAAGTTGTTGAATATATAAATTAGATACAAAATGATACTTTATTTCGTATGATCAACACAATTACAATCCAAACATAACTATAAAGCCTGTTCAGTGCACTATAGACCTTTCTTGTTTCCAACACCAAAAGCATATTTGGATCAATAAGCATTTCTTAAAAATATACAGATGTGAAGATGAACACCCATTATGTTTCATACATTCTTAAGAATAGCAGAGTACTATACTACTACTAGCAGTAGGCTTAAAACTCACAAAATTGCAACACGATAACAAAAGGCAACTAGAATACATCTCGACAAATACATACATGAAGAATGATGACTCATTTATAAAAACAGAGTCAATGGGACAGCTAAAAGAGACAGATTGTCAAAATTTTAAGAAGACAATATAAAATAAGGGTACCAGTGACTAAAATACCTAACTAACTAGGTAAAATGCATAAAATTTAGCCTAGCAATGCAAAAGGAATGCAGAATAAAGTTACAAATGAGTAATTGAATTACCCTGATAAGCCTGTATTTTGGCTCAAATTTCTTGGCATTCTCAACAGAGTCGTATATCAAACCAAACCCTGTGGATTTACCACCACCAAAGTGAGTCCTGAACTTGAATACAAAGATGGCATTTGCATCTTTAACCTCATACATCCTAGCCAATTTCTCCTTCAGTTCAGCCTTCAATAAAAATTACAGAGGAACATAAGCAATTAAGCATAAATCCCATCAGCTTTTCCCACAAATAAAGTAATTAAATCAGAAATACAGACCACCCTTTCTTCTCTCTCAATTCATGCAAGTTACAATTGTTGAAATGTTACTGCAACGAATGATAACATAAAAAAAAATGGGTAGAAGATATCATACCTTAGACACATTAGCCCTTCCAGGATGCAACACATCAATGATCTGAACAAAAAATAATTAAAAAAATTAATAAATTTGTAATGTTTAAATTAAAGAAGAAGAAGGGGAAGTAAAATGTGTTGATCGACATACAAATTGTTTTCTGGAAAGAAGACGATTGGTCATGAACTTCCTTGTTCTGATGGTTACTGCCTTGTCCGCCATTCCCTGTGAACATACAACGCAGCGGAGAATTTAGATCACCATTTCACATGTACGAGATATACTAAAACGTAAGAATAGAATGAACGGAGCTCATTACGGTGTCGTTTTAGCCGTGCGCCGCCTAACTCCGCTGCTATGTAGGAGCTGAGAGGGTTATCTGCTCGGTCGGTGCTTCAGCAAGGGGGTGACAGAAACCCTAGGGCTTTGCCTTATATTGAGGATCCTTCGTGGCTTTAATGGGCCAATTTGTTTGCCCAATTAAATTGCTAAGCCCAGACAAATATTGAATATACGGCCCAAATTATTGGTAGTTTTACCCTTCTTTTTTTTTTTTTCCTCCATACAAATTTTTTCCTTTAAAAAAAAAAATTTTTATATATTAAAGAAACAAATTCGAAAAAAAATTAATAAAAAAATGAAAAATGTAAGGTACACTCGTTTTTTTTTTTGCTAAAAATGGATGCATTGCATTAGTTTTTATTTTATTTTATTATTATTTCTTGAGAGTGAAAATAAGCGTGTTTTAATGTCAAATTTAATATTTTTTGATGAGAATTGTTGTCATATATTAGCACAAGTATCTTATATTCAATATATTTGAAAAAAATGTGCACTTGAGGTCTTTTATTATATTTTAGGTGAAAAAATGATCAAAAGTGCAAAGTTGGAGAAAATGTGCAATTTGTGCAATAATGCTGAAAAACGCATGTCCAACTTGTGTAAATTTTTTGTGTTCATGTGGAGCTCCAAATTGGAAGTGTGATACATGATTGGAAAGCCACAGAAGAGTGGGTCGTTTTGGCGTAAAGAACACCTCAATCGGATTCCAAACGAGATGATCAAATTGGTGACGTCGTGCAAGCTGTGCCGAACGGAACGGCTGTGTCACTTTACATAACTTGTTACATATTCAAATGTTGGAGTTTCTGTAAGTTCCTTATTTGGATAGAAGCCAAGGAAAATAGGATCGCGTGAGCACAAGAATTACTCAAATAGAAGGTCGGAAGAGGAAGTTATGTGCGAAACGGTGAGACTGCGCAAGTTTGCTCGACCACGGGAGTTCGCTCGACTAGAATCATCTTGGTCGAGCGGATGAAGTTTGGTCGAGTAAAATGACCAAATTCTTACAGAAGGTTTGCTCGACCATTGCTCAACCAGGAGGCTTTGCTCGACCAGTGGAGGTTTGGTCGAGCAGAATGTCGCTGGTGATATTTTTGGTAGTTTCGGGTTTCTTTTACCAAATTTGACGTATGTCTCAAGTAAAAGCCCATCCAAGGCCTATAAGGAGAGCTTACAAGTATAAAAGGGGTGTAGATCACATCATTATTTATCATATTGAATTGGAGAGAGGCCACAACAATACTACACCCACAAGGGGGGATCACCCCCCAACCATCATCCACATCCTTTCCTTCATCCATCCATCACTTTGAAGATTCGTCTGTTGAATCAAGAGGAGAACCAAGAGGAGGATTAAAGACGGAGAAGGACGCGACGACACCCACATCTAGAGATTATTTCGTTTCCTAATTTATCTTGTAATTTTCCAAACATCCAGGTAAGATCTATCCAACACCATGATTGTTCTCCGTAACATCATGGACTAGAGTCTTTCTGGTAGAACTAGGATTTTGAAGGTTTTTACGAATTAATTGAACTTTCGTGTGTAAACTCCATATAACACTACTTGTGGATTGATTTTAAGTATGATTGTGCTTTCTTAATTCATATTCACGGTCGTTTTGTGCAACTTCAATTGGTATATAGAGTCTGAATATATATCTTGGTTGTAGATTGAGTGTTCACCACTGAACAGGATTCCATGTTATGATTCTAAGCGAGGGGACTCCGAAGTTTCATTAGAACTATCATATATGAATTCTTATTAATTGAATTGAATTCGGGTTAATAAGTAGGATAAAGAGGGTAATTTTATAGTACCTATAAAGGGAGATCATATCGGGTTAGGGTACCAATTGGCCAGGGAAATAATTAATACTGATAGTACCTAGAAAGGTGGTAGAATTATATCTCTTGCTCCGAGGTTATTCACACGTGTTACACGCATGTTTACTTGTGTCTATAGAGTAGATATGCATGGTTTAGTAATGCGTCCATATTCCACAAGGTAGAGTCGGACATCAACACACGGAAGAGAAATTAATGAGTGAAACTTGATTATCCTAGAACTACATATTCTCATACTTGATCCACTTTCGTATACTTCTAGTGTTATTTATTTTAATTAATTGTCATTTAATATTTTTGTTAATATATAATCAAATATATAACCATTAGGATGAGATGGAGGGATTATGATTTTAAGGCGTTATAATATGATTCATTACAAATAATCATTAATAAAGATATTTTTCCTATATAATAAACATATTTTAATAATAAGTCTACTCATCTCACATCTCATAAGAGAGAATAATATGTTTAAATGTCAAATCAAAGAAAAATGTATCACTATAAATATGTAAATCTAATTTATAAATTGAGATAGTGAGATTTAAATATTACTCTTTCCCTCCCTAAAATACCTGCATGTATTTGATGACACGAAGTTTAAAAAAAAAGTTTTTTATTATAATGATTTAAGAAAGAGAGGGGGACATGAGGGAACTTAGAATCGGCTCAAAACATATGTAATCGGCTTTATATCATAAGCTCAGCATATTACACATTTTCACTGGACTGAGAATAGCTATACCAAAAGGCAAGATAATAAAATGGATATGAACAAGTCACTCTCCACATCTATGTAGAAAGGACAACATAAAAATAGCATGCCTCACTCTATCAACTAATGGAAATGCACTCAAGGACGGGACCACCTGCACACTTTACTTTTGGTGCAACAATGGTCTCCTCTCTAATAACAAATCTAATATCCTCCACTACACATGACTTTATTTGATTGATCAAGAGTTGGGCAAAGAAGGAACATGTGAGAGGAAAGAAGGAGTGCATGTATAAAGAAATAATACAAACTATAATAAAGAGGAAAGTGTATGTTCCATCCATCTTCTTGGATCTTGTTTGATGCGTTTATTTTTGTGTGATTTATTTGTTACTCCAATCTTAAGCCCAACCCATTAATAGATCTACTAGAAACAATCATCAACAATAGACTTTTTCAATAAATTAATATTTTATTATTAAAAAAATGGTGTGCCCCACCATTAAGGGCTCCATCGTCCCTATTCTGAGAATTAATAGAAGAGGTAAATCGTAAGATACACTTCAAGTAACTTATAGAGAGGGTTATCCATTTGCAAGCGGTTAAATCCATGATCCCCAGGTTTGAGTTTAGGTTCATATTAAAAAGATCCTATCTAAAGAAACCAATTAAACCACAACCGTGGTTTCTTTGTAGGACTGGGTTAGGGCAGCAGATTTAAAGTCTCTTAAATCTTTATTGACATTTCTTATGTGGGCTCGCTTGCGTAAACTAAATCCAGCAAAAAAATCCTTTTAAGCCCATATATTTTATGTCACGATTTGAGGCCACATATTTAATTTTAAGTCCAGGTAATTATGGGCCGATTTGGGCCCATGAGGGATACTTCCAAGTACAAAACCCTAGGGTTATAGCATTCTCCTCCTCCCATAGCAGGAACGCCTCACGAACCGAAGGAAAGAACTGAGCTTCTGAAGAGCAGCTTCAAACCCTGAAAATGGTGCCAATCTCAATTGATTCATTGTTATTGTTTGTTATTCTTACAGTTATAGTTCGATTCTCGTTTAATTTGTTCTAATTTGTGGACAATTTCGAGGTGTAGTCGCTGGTAGCAAATGAGGAGTTTCAGCACATTCTGCGTGTGCAGAATACGAACGTGGATGGCAAACAGAAGATCATGTTTGCCATGACCTCAATCAAGGGTATTGGCCGCCGTTTCGCCAACATTGTCTGTAAGAAAGCCGATATCGACATGAACAAGAGGTGCGCTTTGATGAACTCATTCCATTTCCTTGCTATTCTCATTAACTTGCTATGAACATTCCAAAGCAACTCCAATATGCGATTTTTTGACATTGGCAATAAATAAAACCTTGCGTTGTTTATTGTGAATTTCTTATAAGTAGTCGGCAAAATTTGTTCTTGTGTGTATATATATTACTATTGTTAATAAACTAAAGCAGTATTACAGTACAATGATCACCATGAATAGATTAGATTCAATCTCAAGTCATGGCTGATATCTTTGTACATCTTTAATTTATTTAGTTGAGTAGCATACATGCTTGATTGATTGGATTTTGTTTATGATTTTGTCATATCATGCTAAGTAGTAATACGAAAACTGACTGATACAGTTGGCAGTGATTTGTATCAAGTTGATTACATGATTTAGATCAACCATTATCATATTGCATATATTGTTGTCCTTGTTTTGTTTCGTATGCGTATAATCCTCTTGGAGGAAATTAGATGCGAAGGAACTACCTTATGTTTGTTTTGCTGTTATAACTGTGTGATATGTGCATTGTCTTACAATGTCTTTGATGTTGTTCATAACTTCAATTTCTCTCTCCCAAAATTCTTTTCCCACTTTACATCGTTTGAAGGTGTTTATCAATGATATGGTTTTTCATAGTGCCTATATTTCCAATGTCTTATATTTCTTGAATAGAGGTTTTCATTGTTAACAATTGACGAGTAACTTGGCTTCAGCTGTTGTCATGCTCCTATCGTTCGTGAAAATTTGTTCTTTCATTGTTGAATAGTTTAATTATTATATGAGTAATTCCAACTAAACATGTAATTGTTTGAATTGTTTTAAACAGGTTATTCAACAATCTTCTTCTTTTTTTTTAAATTCTATTCGTGTTTCAACTTGGGTTTAGGGTTTTACAATCCAGTCTCCACTAATACATATTGGATAAAGTAAATTTGCGTGCATCTGTGACAGGGCTGGTGAACTATCTAATGCTGAGATCGACAGCTTGATGACAATTGTTGCGAATCCCCGCCAGTTCAAGATCCCCGACTGGTTTTTGAACAGGAAGAAGGATTACAAGGACGGTAAGTTCTCCCAGGTGACATCCAATGCTCTGGACATGAAACTCAGGGACGACCTTGAGCGACTGAAGAAGATCAGGTTAATTTTTGCTCACCCCTGGACTCTTATCTGAATAGTCAAAGATGTCCTTTTACATATTTGTAATGTTTTGAATAACTCACAGAAACCACCGTGGGCTTCGTCACTACTGGGGCCTTCGCGTGCGTGGACAGCACACCAAGACTACTGGACGCAGGGGAAAGACTGTTGGTGTCTCCAAGAAGCGATAAGTGTCCCCCTTTTCTTCTATATTGTTGTCATGGATAATTTTTGTAGGCTGTCATACCTAAGAGGTTAATTGCATCAAGTCATTCTGTCTTTGTTTTGGATTTGAAATTTCAATTCTTACTGTTTCGAGGTGTTAAAGGAGTTGTTTGGTAAGAATTTATAGAGTTGTACGCTTGTTTGGCTGTCGTTTTTTATGTTTTCTGAGATGGCTTTTCTTTATCCCCTGCTGATAAACTATACGACTTGACTTTAGCTGCCATCTGGTAATTAAATTTCATCTGCAGCAATTTTATATGAATTATGAAGGATATACTACTTCTTTCGACCCATATAAAGAACCAGAATACGAAGATTGTGTTCTATCATGAGATGTAGAAGGCATATTTGTTTTTTCTTTTAAAGTATAATCAATTTTTTTTTCTCATTGCATGAAATGTTGTCCATCGCTAATAGGTGGGCATTGGATCAATTTTTCAACTATATTGAATTATGCAAAAGCTTGTGTGAGAGAGTAAGTAGTGATATCCTTTAAAACGAAAAGTGATACCTAATTGATGAAAAGTGAAAATGGTGTTGTGGAGTACTTTCTCTGTCCCTTCCTTATAGTTACGCTTTCTTTGTAATTTTACAAAGGAAGCGTAACTATAAGGATGAGACGGGGGAGTATTTCATTAAAAATTTGTAGTATAAATATTTTAAAATAAAAGTGATAACTAATTATGAAAGCATTAAATGCAGCCCTTGAATTAAGGGTTGTGCCAGGGCTACCTATATCTTTTACTATTAATGAAAATTATTAACGAAATGATGAAGTCAAATGTTAACTTGTGGATGTTCTTAATCACATTGTGAACAAACCATCAAAAAGTTTTGATGGTCAGCACCCCTTAAATGTAGGAGTAATGAGTTTTTGTATTTTTTTTTTTTTTTTTTTTTTAAGTGAAGGAAACAGTCCCGGCCCCTCAGAACTGCCTCCAAGTAAATCGCGGTAACCACACAATGGATCACATGTTCCTAATATCTTTAACTACTGCGCACAAGGAGTCGATCCCCAAGTGATTGCTCCATGCTGGTGATTGCTCCATGCTGAGCCTCCCCCTAGCTCAGCCGCAGGTTCCCACCGAGCCGCAGGTTCCCACTGAGTTTCAGCCTCCCACACTGCCGCTTGTAGCCCTCAATATTAATTGTTCCACCATTGCGCTCCGGGGGGCTAATTATTGGTCCAAAGTATTTTTGCGCAAGGCTAATTATTTCTTTTACCCATAATACACTGAATTACGAGTATATTTTATTGGTTCATTTCCTATTTTTATTTATAAAGTTTAATTTAACATTAATTTTTGAGTTGTAATTGTAACTCCACCTTAATGATTCTTATAATATTTTATTGTGATTCACTTTTCAGAGTTTAGTCTTGTACCTTTCAAAATTGAAATGAATTCTTAAAATATACTCCATGTCCCGCCACAATAGTTACATTTTACTAATTAGGGTGTTCTGCTAAAAGGGTTATATTTCTTTTTTTAATAAATGGAACCCACATAAATTAATCACTTTATCTTCATGGATTCACACACAACACTAATATAATTACCACACTTTATATTAAATTATTATATCTCTCAACCACTACACATTTAAATACTATATTTCTTAATCTCTATGAAATAGTAAATGTAAATCTTTTTGGAACGGATGGAGTATACATTTTGAATTTGCCCCTGAATTCATACAACAGAAGATCATTTATAAAATCAAAAGACAACACTATAAGAATTTTGTATTTCCACACCAACAATGTAACCTATATCCAAATCAAGCCTAGTGGGCCATGAACCAAAGGGCCAAAGATCCAATGCGAGAAAGTTCAAGCCCCCCCACCCCCAAGCTTAGCGGCTGCGTAGTAGTCAACATGTGGTACCAACTTTTGGAGTATCGATGGATCGAACTACACATCCCCTAAGCTTCATTCTGAAAATCGTAAATTTATTATTCAGGCTGCAGTTCAAATTACAAATCAAAAGCAATTCCAATCTCATTAAAAACAATCCCTAATAGTTGGGTAAACAACATCATGAATTAAAATAGCAACTCCAGTCTAGCCGTTTCAAGCATGATGGAATCCGCAATGTGAGTGGTAGATGCGTTGACTACTTTAAATAAGTGAGCGTTTCTCAAATCCCAAACCTTTGCTTACAAATCAAAAGCAATTCCAATCTCATTAAAAACAATCCCTAATAGTTGGGTAAACAACATCATGAATTAAAATAGCAACTCCAGTCTAGCCGTTTCAAGCATGATGGAATCCGCAATGTGAGTGGTAGATGCGTTGACTACTTTAAATAAGTGAGCGTTTCTCAAATCCCAAACCTTTGCTATGCAAACTGCTGGAGCTAAGGTTCTTCTCTTCATTTTCTTAGCGTTACACTTCTTTCCTTATATATATCCGTTTGAATCATGCTATATCCTCTAAGCTTCATTGGTCTACCATATCGTGGTTATTGGCTGATGAGCTCTTTGGCTGCCCCCAAAAAAAGAGTCAGTTATGCAAGATTAGATTATCAAAATAGTCATGTTTGATAGATTGAGATTTGCAATGATGAGTATGATCTCTTAAAAAGGGTATTGTCGGCCGAAAAGCCCATGCAACTACATTTCATTAGTCGAGATTTTCTTGGCTATCACATCAAGGATAGGCATGAGTGCAAGAAAATATTAAGGGGGATATTGGGTAGAGGAGTTTGGAGGGGCGACGAATGAAAATGAAATAAAAATTATTTATTGGTATAATGAAATTGTTCTTCTGCAGTAAATTTGATTCAAAACGTTTTTGAATGGAGTATTCCTCTTCTAATTAGATGATAAGCTACTTAAAGCATCTCAAGAGATGTGCTGCAACTCCATTTTGCACTACTCTCCCCTCCTCCAACACTAATTCATTTCGTGGTGTAAAATAAAGGAAATATTGTAGCAGCTGCAAAATACAACTGCTATCGTGGCTGTTGCTTTTTTAAAAAAAATAATATGTATGCGTGTGCTTTATTTAAAAAATGGGTATGTGTATATTTTATTTAAATAATTAAAAATAATATTAAATAAAGCAATATTATTTTACTTCTTTTAAAAGAAATAGAGCAAATTACTGAAAGTGATCTATTAAGTTAACTACATTTTGTACCCGAGTGTGTTTTAAATGGTGTTAACTGCTTCAAAAGATGGTCTTATTCCTGTAAACTATCAGACCAATCCTCATTATCATTTCTTACACTTTTCCATACACCCCTTGAATGTATGCGATGAATAATGAACGCTACTTAGATGCTGTAACAACAAATTTTGTATTTATAATAAAATAAATACAAGTTGAATTACAAAGATAATCCGGATGGATTGAACTTAATAATTTAGGAAATAATCTCTATCGATCCTCTGATTCTTCTCTCTCGAACCAACTTGGACTTTGACTGGTTGTGTTGACGGCGCTGACTGTGTTGACTGCGCTGACTTTGACTTTGTTGATTGGAGTGTACGCTGACTGTGTTGACAGCGTGTGTGGAGTGTATGCTGACTGTGTTGACAGCGTGTGTGGAGTCGGATCTTCAATTGAAGCTTGTCCGAGCTCGAATTTAGGACTTTGTAACGTTTATCCAGAGGTGTCGAGCCTTTGTTTGGATTAAACGTATTTGATGTGAAAACACTCGATCTGGGGGGCTCAGCACCTTAATCCCGAGTCGTATGCTGTTCTTGTCTCGAAGAACACTGAAGAACTTAACGTATGCAAAACACTCGATCTGGGGGCTTAGCACCTTAATCCCGGGTTGTTTGCCGTTCTTGTCTTGAAGATCCTGAGGAGCGTTGCTCGTGTTTCAACTTCTTCAGAGTGTCTGTGTCTTCAGATGCTTCAGTGTATGTGGAATGAATGGAGGAGACCCTTTTATATAGGTGAAAGGTGAAGACCCCTCATAAATGTCCTGCATTCTATTGGTCCAGAGTTATTTGGGCCATATCCTGCGGGCTTGGGCCTCCACTTGTTTGGGCTGTAATCAGGCCTATTTTATTTGGGTCTGATCTAATTTGTATGGGCTTGTTTGACTTCAGTCAGACCTCCTTTAATTTGGGGCTTATTTGACTTGGGTCAGGCCTCATTTAATTTAAGCTCCATTTAATTTGTTGGGCCCAAATTATTTATTAATTTACTTTAGGAATTAATTTATTTAAATTCCAAAATAAATTAATATTTAATTAATAAAATCCACATGTCGCCATTTAATTGGACCATAAATTTTAATTGCTTACAAATGCCCCCTTGCGATTTGTTTCACGGACGTCATGTCTTGTTGTGAAGGAATCGCAAAAGTTCCTTTTATTTTCAGCATTTATAATTTGAGCTTTTGCAATTGAAAAAATTTCTTTATCCAAGTAATAGTTTTCTTCTTGGCCCAACCTTTTATTTCTCAAGTGGGCTCATTTATTTATTTTCTCAAGTGGCCCAATTCATCTTCCTAGGCCCAAATCAACTTTTTTTTTTACTGCTTAATTTCAAGATTACGGGAGACAGGAATTAGTGAACAGATTTGATGATTTGCAAATCTCTGCTCAAAATAAAAGAGATCTCTTGAAATCTTGAGAGATTTCAATAATGCAAATTTCCATAATTTGCTGCAGCCTCTCTACTATATAAGAAGGCCCAAGGTCTTTGATTTTTTTCACCAATTGACTGTAAGACATTTACAGTTCTGATTTTCTTTTCTTTAATTTTTTTCGAAGAGCACCGATCTCCTTTGCCTTGCAGATTTCTTCATCAAGCATTGCCTACTATCGATGTAAGCCTCAATCTTTTTAAATATGCTTCTTTATTTCTTTATTATGTGAGCAATAAATCTACTTCTTTATTTCTTTATTATGTGAGCAATAAATCTGCTTCTTTATTTCTTTATTATGTGAGCAATTTAGCAATAATTACATCGTTTACTGTACTTTCACATCCTTGTTCTGTTTCTTATCACTGTACACTTTTTCTTTTCTTTTCTTTTCTTTTTTTTTTCGATTCCTTGTGTAAACCCCAAAGTGGAGCTATATATTTGCAATTTTTTTCTTTAACCTCGCCATTCTTCTCTTCGAAGAAATCGATGGCGAGCCTCGTCCTTGCCCATCTTCCTTTTCAAAGGAATTGACGGCGAGCCCTGTCCCTTAACGGTTGCCCCTTAGCATTTGTCCCTCGGTTGTCCCTCGATTGCCCCACGATTGCCCCTTTTTCGGAGTTAAACACTGTCCCTCGGCAACAGTTGTGTGACTAGCGATAGTCTGATGACAAAACTGAGGGGGAAACTTACTGGCGTGAGGCAGTGACCGGCTGCTACGACCACGAGCAAGGGCACATTGTGATACGTGGCTTTCAGCGGCAGCATCGTAGATGATCATGATTAATGAGTATTAATGGCGCGATCGACATTGGGGGTTTGCAACGGTGAACCATTATATGAACCGTTATGTGGCGGTATGCGGTGATTTGTTGAGGCCGAGTAACGATGTGCTCTTTGCAGCGGGAGGTGGATGCGTGGGCTCGCGGTTTCCAGAAAGGTGGTCGATGGTGCTTCACGGCAGCGAGCGGCGAGAGGCAGCAAACTGGCGGTGGATTTCAGGCGAGAGAGATGTCCTTGGCAGACAAGATTGACCGGTGTGGTGGAACTGGCGGCTGGGCTCGCGATTTCCGGCGGCAACGCACATCAGGGAATCGGCAGCTGATGGGCGCTAGTGGTGCTGGCGGCGCATGATCGATGGCAATGTGAGCGTCTGTCAGCGGTTACGGCTAGCGAGCAGATCTGGCGAGGGGTACGACGGCCGAGTGCAATGGTGGCGGCGAGAGTTCGATTGCTGCATCGCGATGGGGTTCTCGGTGATGCCGACGACTGATCGACGATTCCGGCAGACGACAGTCGACGAGAGACTGATCGACTCGGAGGCCCACGACCTGCTGTGGTTCCTCTTTGGCGATTGACGGCGCGGCTGGAGTCCGATTTTGGTGGAAGTGACGCACGACTCTTGATCGGGAGATCGCGGATGTCGTGTGCTGTCGGCTTCTGGATGAGCGGTCGAAGGACACGGCTGGCGCTGTTCCTGACGGCTGATGTCACGTTTCCGGTGGGCTTTTCGACTGTGCGTGAGGCTACGCACAGTGGTGGTGTTTGATGGGTGGCGACTCTCCGGCGATGGCTTTTCTGCAAAGGGGTCGCGATTTCGCAATCAGACCGGTAAGATCAGACGGTGACCGATGTGTACCTAGATGGCGCGCTCTTGGGCAGCGAGGTGTGTCGGTGTGAAGAGAAACTCCAACAAGTGATGATGGATTTTGGCTATGTTCACGACTGGCGGTAGGCAGCGAGGATGGTGTCGCGATTCCGGCAAAAGGGCACCCTTGGTTGCGGCGTGAGGGAATTAAGCGGCCGACTTCGCTTTTGATTTCTGCAGAAGTGGATACTGTATGCCCTTCTTCAAATGGGTGAATGGAGTTCACATAGAATGAGTTGATCAATTTTGACTTCCTAAGTCAATTTTGACCTTTTACCCCATTTAATCAATTTTTTTTTGGCTTCAGATTCACGTGATTCTGCATTATTATTATTATTATTTATTTTATTTTTTTTTGCAGTTCACGTGATCTTTAAAAGAAAGTGATTTTGATATAGCTGTCATTGATTCCTTTCCTTCATTTCTCAAAAGATGTGCTGCGATTTTTTTATTTTTATTTTTTTTTTCACGTGAGTGGAGAGAGAGGCTGCAGATTTGATTTGGCTGGAATGGTTCACGTGATTTTGCTTCAACTTTCCTTTAGGAGAGAAAACAAGTTCTCAGATTTTTCTTTGGAGGATTACTTCCTTATCCAACTTTAACTTTCCTTTTGGGTTGATTGAATTAAACAAGCTGATTTCTTGATTTGGATCACTACCAATTGGATTTGGACCAACAAGTATTTGGACTCATTAAATTAATTAAATGGGCCTTACCTACCAATATTTACTTAGGCCTATTCAATCACATTGACAAATATATTCCTTGATGCTCCTTGGAAAATGGCTCGGTCCAATTATTTGGGCTTCAAACCTACCACATAATTTGGGTCATTGGATCAATTATTTAGCAAATAAGCCATGTGGCCTTATGTTCATGCCTATTTGCTTTGGAATTGCCATTAATTCAGTCACTTTGAGCTCCATGCATTCAAACTTATATCAACAATTTGGGCCTCAACTCTTAAATTTAATTCATGTAATTTGGGCTTAGTTTATCAAGCTCAAACATGAATTAATTTAATTGCTCCTTTCAATATTTAGGCCCTTCCCATCATATGTTTAATTTATAATTTTGAATTTAATAATTAACTGACCCATGAATTTATTTTGGGTCTTTTAATTAATTAAATCAAAAAAGTATAAATTAATTTGAACCCCTTTTGATGATATATTCTCCCACATATTTTCTTGCAGTTAATTTAACTTCAAGATGGTTACTTCGCTGGTACGGTCATAGACTCCAATAAGCATCAATTGATGATTCTTGACAATAAGAACTCACCCTCTGATGGAGAAACTTATCTTCCGATTGAGAGACCCCTGATGGGTGCACCCATAGACAAAATTCCTCGCGAGAATAGCGAATCTGATCTAAAGACTTGGACTGAAGACCTGAACTTGGGTGAAACCGAAGTTGTAATTTTGAAGGCGATTAACCATACCGAAGATGAAAACCTTGACCCTTTGCCCACATTAGGGCGCCGAATAATTGATGATCATGCAACGTGGGGCAATTCGGTGAATTTTCCTGGAGAATTCCGTTATACTCCTGGCTATTGGGAATGGACTGAAGTTGTCCTAAGCAGATATCATGACGATCTTGCAAGAATAAATATTTATGACCCAATTTTTGCATCTTTATTCACATACGACTGCAACCAAGAGATCATCAAAGCTTTCTGTGAGGCGTGGTGCCCTGTTACCAACACTTTGCTCACTTCTTTTGGAGAAATATCAATTTCTCTATGGGATTTGTACAACTGGACGGGCTTGCCACTAGCCGGTCATTTATATGAAGAGGTTGTGCCCAATAAACCTGAACTCTTCAATGATCGTGACCTCAATGGCTTACGTATACCATCTAGTTGTCGGCACTTGCTGCACGCCTACCATAGACTTCGCAGTCTTGATGGTACTGACTCTGTTTCACTCACTCGATGGGTAAAATTTTGGTTTTGTCAGCCTATAACATACAAGAAACCTCATGTACGTGTGTACGTGTAGAGAAGAGTAGGAAGAACCGCCGCAAGAAAACACACAACCCAAATGGGATTATTGGTGATCATAAGAAATGGACCTCTGCAGAAACAGGACCCTTCAAAATGCTCGGTATTGATGTTATGCACCAAGATGAGACATATCTGGCTGCTTATCTGGCTTGCTGGCTTTGCTCTTTCGTACTCCCTACTGATGAAGTAGATTTAATACGTCCTGGAACCTTTAAGGTAGCGAGCTTGATGGCTACAGGAAGGTCAGTTGGACTTGTCGTCCCAGTCTTGACGAGTATCTATAGAGGCTTGAACAAAATTTCAAATGATCCTAGACCCTTTGAGCTGAAGTCAACATTTCCCGTACAATTTGTGTACACCTGGTTGGCTCATTATTTCAATACTCATTATCCAAATCCACATGAACTGAAGATCCCTTTAATGGTAACATATTCAGGTGAGAATGGAGCAAAGTTCTTTACTCCAACTAATGCTCGCAAAAGACTTCAAAATGGAAGTAATGCTTCCTTGCTTTGTAATGTTCGCCGAATAAATAATCCAAGGGAGTATATTGATATTGACCAAGCATCTTGGCGTGATTGGGGCTTCTTCATTGCTATTCGTATGAGTTATCTCACTCTACGACAGAATGAGAGATTTTTTATTGAACCTTACAGCCCACATCGATTCAGCCGTCAATTTGGCTTTTATCAAGAAGATACTCCAGGGAAACTGAGAACAGACCTTCGAGAGTCTACTTTAGAGCAAGGGCTTCAGCTTTGGAGGCGATGTATCTTACGCAATTCTCGCTCTAAAGCGACTTTTCCATGCACCCCCACAGAGTTCAGAAACTTCTGCTCACCAAAGTATGCTGAGTGGTCCTCTCAAATTCATGGGACTTATTTTATAGATCATATGGCATATCTAATCAGAATTGTCCCGAGCCACACCGTAGAGGAAGAAGTTGACATTATTGGCAATTCGGATAATGCCAAGATTGATGAAGCAGTTGTACCGTTAGAAGCCCCACCTCCTCAGAAGGTGATTGTTGGAACGTCAGGTGTAGCAGAAAAAAGAAAGAGTAGTCTCTCTTATTCAAATGAGAGTAGCACAGACCGAAACTTGAAGAGGACCAAAAGAGGCAAATCTCCTGTGCACGTCCTGATAACTCAAACCGAGGTTTTCAATCCCCTTTTTAATTATGAATTACATACTTCCATACATGTAACTATTTTCTAATATCCTTTTTTTGTAGCATCTGGATGTTGTATTTGGCTCTGATTATGACGAACTTGAGGAAGAAGGATCAGCTTCCGCTGCAGCCCTTAAAGGCTTAGTAGATGATGTATTTCCAGATCAAATTTCTCCTATTGTTCCCGAGTCTCATCCTCCAATTACTACATTGGAAGCTCCAGAAATTACAATATTTAACTTTGATGTCGAGATAACGGATGCTAGGAAACTAGTTAATATGAAAGTGTGGAAAAGCTTTCAAGATAAGTTGAAGAGGACTCCTGTCAGCTCCTTATCTTCTATGCGGAATGAGGGACTCAAAATGGTGAATAATTTCAAGAGCGCTCCAGAGATTGACGGATCTGCTTTAGAAGCATCATTTGACTTCTTATTTACTAAAGCTGATGCGTATGATGCGGTGAAGATAAAACTTGCTGATGGGCTGTCCAGGAGAGAAGTTAATAAGCGCCTGACCGATGCAAGAAAGCGTGCTGATGAACACAAAGGCAAAGAAGCTGTAGATATCAAGAAATTACAAGAATCCGAGACTAGGTTGAAGCAGATTGCGGAAAAAATTGAGACCCTGTTGAAGGAGAAGGAAACAGTATCTCGAAAGGTTGAACGTCTTCGTGAATCTGTTCAAAATGCAAAGCTTGGAGCCCAAACTGCTACCAGTGATATTGGTGTACTAAAGAAAACACCTATCCTAGAAGATTCCATTGCTGATGAATTAAGGACTGTTACACAAGCTTTGGAGGCCGCTCGAGATGAGTTATCCAGTATGAATATTTTTCATTAGTTTGTATTGAAACCATTTCATTTCAATGTCTTTTTTTTTAACTGTAATGATATTATCAATAAAATTCATATTCTCTCTTATCTTTTTTCCTCTTCTTATTCATCACTGCGTCTTTGGATTTGCTTTACTGCTTTTAGGATGTTTACCTGCTGCCTTTATATCTTAATTTGCTTCTTGCTTCACAAATTTGATACAAACAAACGAAAACATGACTGAACTTAACAAATGTTAAGCTGCCTACGTATCTTTTTAAAGAGAATCAAGTCATAACGTAGTTCAAAGGGACATGATTTTGATTTGGGGTGGTGCCGTGCACAGTTTATACTCATGCGGGCCAGGAGTGTGTCGTACACATTTTATACTCATGTGGACCAGGAGTTCATCGTACACAGTTTATACTCGTGCGGACCAGGAGTTCGTCGTACACAGTTTATACTCGTGCGGACCAGGAGTTCGTCATACACAGTTTATACTCGTGCGGACTAGGAGTTTGTCGTACACAGTTTATACTCGTGCGGACCAGGAGTAACATACAGTTTAGGCTCATGCGTCATAGAGCATTGTGTTTGAATTTTGCTGACAACTTATACTCATGTCAATGAGTTTTGAATTTGAACTTGTAGACAATTTATACTCGTGTCAAGGAGCCTTGCATTATTTGTGTCAGATAGTTTAAACTCATATCAAAGAGTATCATGTGGACAGTTTTAGCTCATATCAAGGAGCGTTGTATCTTGTAGTTGTTTTACGCGTAATAGCGTTTCAAGAATTTTCCATTTATGGGGCCAATGTTTACGACATCTTCTGATATCAACTTGTAGGCGCCATTTGTGTATACTTCCTTTAAAACATGAGGGCCATCCCATTTTTGGAGAAACTTATTTCCAACACGATGTGTGACCACAATAGGTCTTCTCACGGCAAGCACCAAGTCGCCAACTTGAAAAGAACGTATCTTTACCCTTTTGTTGAATGTTCTGGATAAGCGAGATTGATAACACTCAAGTCTTTGTTGTGCCTCTAACCTCTTCTCATCTAGAGCTTCTAACTCTTGAAGGCGCAACTTTGCATTTTCTTCTTCGGTTAAGCCTTCTTGTATGGCCATCCTTAAAGAAGGAATTTATTTCTCGAGAGGTACCAAAGCTTCAACACCATAAACCAAAGAATACGGAGTAGCCTGAGTAGGAGTTCTATAGGTGGTGCGGTACGCCCATAAAGCTTCACTTATTCTTTCATGCCAATCTCTTTTAGACTTGGAGACTACCTTCTTCAACAGACTGCACAGGGTTTTGTTGAATGCTTCAGCTAGACCATTGGCAGCTGCATTATACATTGACGACTTCCTTTGTTTGAAGTCGAACTTCTCACACAATTTATCGATCCAGCTGTTGCTGAATGGCTTTCCATTATCGGTGATGATATAGCGGGGAACACCATATCTGTAAATGATGTTGATCCGAATGAAATCAGCAACAGTTTCCTTCTTTACTTCCCTCAAATGCACAGCTTCAGCCCATTTCGAAAAGTAATCGGTAGCAGCAAGGATGTAGAGATGACCACCAGAAGATTTTGTGAGAGGCCCCACCACATCTAATCCCCAAGCATCAAAAGGCCATGAAGCAACTGTCGGGTGTAAAGGCTCCGGAGGTTGATGGATCAAGTTCCTATGAAATTGGCAAGCCTGACATTTTTGTGCATATTTCATGCAATCTTTCACCATTGTTGGCCAATAGTAGCCCATTCTTTTGATTCTGAAGTGTAGCTTCGGGCCAGACTGATGAGCACCGCAAATTCCGGAATGAGCTTCCTCCATTGCTTGAACAGACTCTTCTTTACTTAGGCATCTCAAGAAAATTCCATCGAATGATCTTCTATACATTGTGCCTTTGAAATAAATAAATCGAGGTGCCCGACGCCGAATATCAACCCTTTGACGTGGTTCATTTGGTAATTTATCATACTTGAGATAATCGATGAGTGGTTGACGCCAATTCTCTTCTTCAATTTCGAAGACTTCCACCAAATGATTTTCAACTTCTTCATAATCATCATCCTCGAAGATTGGTACAACCCACCTTTTGCACACTGAAATTTGAACTTGCGCCTCCGGCATAGCTATATTTGATGCTAGCTTGGCGAGGGCGTCAGCTTGCTTATTCTCTCTTCTGGGTAAATGCTCGATATCAACATCACCAAGCCAGCTCATCAGCTTTTGAGCATACTTGTGGTATGGGAACAACTCAAGCTTCCTTACTTCATACACCCCAAGTAGTTGGTTTATCATAAGTAACGAATCACCATACACTTTAAGGTGTAATTGCTTTATATCAACGACCATCTCTAAACCAAGTATGAGTGCTTGATACTCGGCTACATTGTTAGAGCAGTTTTCTGTTAAGAAAAATGATAATGGCAAAACTTCACCACTGGATGTTACGAATACGACTCCAGCACCGGCCCCTTCCCTATGAGATGCTCCATCAAAATACATTTTCCAAGGAGAAGCTATCTCCACAGTGAAAGCATCTTCATCAGGGAGTTCATCAGATAGTTCCCATTCTGCAGGCATTGGATGATCAGCTAGAAAATCTGCCAACACTTGTCCTTTTACGGCCTTCTGAGGGACATATACAATCTCAAACTGTTGAAGTTGGAGATACCACCTGGCAAGCCGATCTGAGAGTACTGGTTTTGACATGACGAACTTTAGTGGGTTAGCTTTTGAAACCAGCCGAACTGTATGAGCTTGGAAGTAATGTTTCAACTTCTGAATCACAAAGATAAGGGCCAAGCAGATCTTCTCAATTGGTGAATATTTCAATTCGTTTGGAGTCATGGTTCTACTCAAATAGTAAAGGGCAGTTTCTTTGCCATCATCATTCTCTTGTGCGAGTAAAGCTCCAACAGAACGTTCTTGAGCAGCTAGGTAGAGAATTAACGGACGTCCAGGTATTGGTGCACACAACACTGGTGCCTTCATCAAGTACTCTTTAATGCTATTGAAAGCATTATTGCAAGCTTCATCCCATTCAAATATACTGCATTTCTTCATGAGATGACTAAACGGTTGACATCGACCGGCCAAGTTTGATATGAATCTTCTCAAGTATGCCAATTTTCCTTGCAGACTTTTGAGTTCATGGATGTTCCGAGGCACATGCATCTTCATGATTGCATCAATCTTCGCTTTCTCAATCTCGATTCCTCGACGGCGAACAATAAATCCAAGAAATTTTCCGGATGTAACCCCAAATGCACACTTGAGTGGATTCATCTTGAGTTGATGCTCCCTTAAACGCTCAAACACCTGCCTTAAATCATGGAGATGATTTTTCTTTTTCTTTGATTTCACCACAATGTCATCAACGTAGCATTCGACGATCTTATGAAGCATGTCATCAAATATCTTCTGCATGGCTCGTTGATAAGTAGCACCAGCATTCTTTAAGCCAAATGGCATCACATTATAGCAATATATTCCTTTCGGAGTACGAAAGGTTGTTTTCTCTTGGTCTTCGGGAGCCAGACCAATCTGGTTGTAGCCAGATGATCCATCCATAAACGAAAGGACCTCATGCCCCATTGTTGCATCTATCATGAGCTCAGCAATTGGCAGTGGGAAGTCATCTTTCGGACACGCCATGTTCAAATCTCGAAAATCAACACATACTCTGATTTGCCCATTTTTCTTTCTCACTGGCACGATGTTAGAAATCCATGTAGGATACTTGACTTCTCTGATCTTGCCTGCTTCAAGAAGCTTATTAACTTCATCTTCAATTAATGGAATTAACTCTGGTCGAAATCGACGCTGCATTTGCTTAATTGGCCGAGTTCCTTTTTTGATGGACAAATGATGCACTGCGATCTTTGGATCCAAGCCTGGCATTTCTTTATGCGACCATGCAAAGATATCCCGAAATTCTCGTAAAAGGCTGATATATTGTTCTTCTTCCTCATTACTTAGCAGAGCACTTATGTAAGTAGGACGTGAGTCGCTTTCGTTACCTAAGTTGATTTCTTTCAACTCATCAACAGTGGCTTTCACACCCTCCTCAAATTGCGGAGGGGCATCCTCGGCATCCACTTCCTCCACTTGAGAATCCTCAAGAGCAGTGATATGGTTGGTGGAAGCTACACTTTCTTTATCATCATCATTGTCTTCTTTAGTAAAGATAATTATCTGCATCTTAGCCTTCAACTCTCTTCCACATGAGACTGTCAAGATATTTCGCCTCTTCATACGAGAAGGGATTCGACTTCGGAGTTTTGGGAAGCTGGGAGACTTGAAATTATTTTCCTTTCCAATCTTGTTCCCTTCACATGGTCCGAGCCTTTCGAAAACACTTCCAAGCCTTTCGAAGACAGAACTCCTCTTGATTTTCCTTCCACTTTCATCAAAAATGTCTTCTGTGGACGAAACTTCTCCTTCTGTGATATAATTTGTGCTTGCTCTTCTGATTGCTATGCGGACTGGCTTTTGAGGGACATATCCCAAACCTGGCTTAGCATTCTTGATAGTGTGGCCACTATTTTTCAATATTTTCTTAGTGGCATTGAGCCCATGTTCAGATGGGATGACAGTCTCTTGAGGCAACTTGCTCATCACTGGTTTCTCCTTTGGTTCATACCCAGCCTTCTTGAGGAGTTTGAAAGCTTGCGGGCCATATGACTTAGATATTTCTGCTTCAAATACTTCACCATGCTCGGTTTTTGCTCCTTCAATAGGACGTACGAATCCTTTGAGCGGTGGAGAAGAAGTCTTACCTTCATCAATTTTTGTTAAAGGCAATGTCAATTCTTCCAGGGCCTCAAGCTCTTTGCCTTTGTTCTTCTTGAGAGTGGTGGATGATGTGCTACCTTCCTCCTTTATTTGTTTACTGCCCCCATTATCTTGTGCTGGGGCTTCTTCTCGGTTCACTTCCTTTGTATTCTTGAAGAAGTATTTAGCATCAGCAAAGTAAGATTCAGCTTCAGTAAACGGCTTATCATCGCCGAATACCCTTTTCACATTGTTGCCTTTACTATACTTGAAACACTAGTGTAATGTAGAAGGGACCACACCATTCTCGTGCAGCCATGGGCGCCCCAAAAGCATGTTGTATGAAGTTTTTGCGTCTATGACATGGAAGAGCACCGTTGATCTCATCTCATCAATCATCAAATCAAGAACAATCGTGCCGAGAGTCCTTTGCCCTTCATGATTGAACCCTTGGATCATCAATCGGCTATGATTGAGTTCATCCACCGGTATCTCTAACTTCTTCAACATCCTTAAAGACAAGATGTTTACTGCTGAGCCTCCGTCAACAAGTATACGCTTTACTTGCAGCCCTTGCGTATAACCGGTTACAAATAGAGATCGGTTGTGAGGCTGTGAACCCAACAACATGTCTTTATCTGTGAAGGTCACCTTCATAGAATAAGCTTTTTTCTTGTTCTCAACTTGTTCATCTTCATTGCCCTCCTCACTCACCGCATGATAAGAGCCTTCATTATGAACTTCTTTTATGGAAGCGAAGTTTGCGGCCGCTTCATCCTCCAACACAATCTTTCCCTCCTTGGCCAACTGCATGATCTTTTCCTTGAAGATGAAGCAATCATGAATGGGATGGCCCACCAATCTATGGTACTTGCAATATTTTGGGTCATTGGTTCGATTCGCTTCCTCTGGACGTTTCATTTCGGGGAGTTCGATGAGTTTGTCTTTCATCAGATCATCAAATATGCCAGAAACATCAGAGTTCAGAAATGGATACTCCTTTTCTTGCATCTCCTTCAGGGTCAACCTTCTTTGCCCCCACTCTTGGGTAACTTGTTTTTCTTTATCTTTTTTTTCATCTCCATTCTTTCGAATCTTGACTGTAGCAGTGTTTATGGCCATTGATTCTTTATTGGAGTTTCTTACATAAGGCTTGCCCCCTTTCTTGGCTTCTTGTCTGTCTCTGGACTTGTAAGAATCCGACACTGGTGAGTGTTTGATTCCACTGGCTGCCATGCTCAATTCCATATCATGAGCTCTCGTAGCCAACTCCTCGAAAGTCTTTGGCTGAATCCCTTTGAGTATGTAAAGTAAATTCCACTCCATCCCTTGGATGCACATTTCGATAGCAGACTCTCCGGATAATCGGTCTTTACAATTTAAACTCAAGTTTCTCCATCGATTGATATAATCAATCACAGGCTCATCCTTCAATTGGTGAGTATTAGTTAGCTCAGTCATGCTAACGGTTCTCCTCGTGCTGTAGAAATGATTGAGGAATTCATGTTCCATTTGTGCCCAACTGTCGATGGACTCAGGCTGCAAGTCGATATACCAATCAAAGGCATTTCCTTTGAGAGAGCGGACGAATTGCCTCACCATATAGTCTTCATAAGTACCAGCATCATTGCACGTCTCAATGAAATGTGCCACATGCTGTCTGGGATTTCCTTTGCCATCAAATTGCTGGAATTTAGGCGGCTGATAACCAGGTGGTATCCTTAAGTTATTCACTCTTTTTGTGTATGGCTTAACATAAGTGACGGTAGGCTTGGCATTCTCTTCAAACCTTTCTTTTATTGTTCCAAGTATAATATCTTTGAGTTGATTCACTTGGAGCATTCCGTCAGCCGAAAGTTGCACTCCTCTTTCAGTTTGCTCTTTTTCAGTAGTTTGGCGTTTTGTGAACTCTTCCACCTCACTCTCGTCAACAACTCCTTTTCCGTTTGTACGGCTAGTCTCCGCAATGTCTCTTTTTTCCATCAATTGGGAGATCTTGGTGTCTTGAGCTTCTATATGTTTCGTGAGCCCTTCGATATCTTTCATCATATTTGTTAATTACTCTTCAATAGTTGTAGTGCCGGCCATCATTACCGGGGCTGCAATTGAGTCCGATGAAGAGCTTGAGGATGAACGAGGGTGTGAGCATGCAGAATCTTCATCACTATCCTCTTTCATGGGTAGCTGCTTTCTTGAAGCCATTTCAACCGAAAGGTTAGAGCCGGAGGAGGCCTCTGATTGAGCTTTCATTGACATACTCCTTGTAACAACAGCAACTTGTTCACTCAACGAGGCGGAGAGCTTGGAGACAGAAGTCCTTCCCACTGTGATCTTGATAGGAGTCATGTTGTATCTTTGTAGAGAGAAGAGATGAGAGGTAGAGATGGTCCCACTGGGCGTGCCAAAATTTGTAACAATAAATTTTTGTATTTATAATAAAATAAATACAAGTTGAATTACAAAGATAATCCGGATGGATTGAACTTAATAATTTAGGAAATAAACTCTATCGATCCTCTGATTCTTCTCTCTCGAACCAACTTGGACTTTGACTTTGACTGGTTGTGTTGACGGCGCAGACTGTGTTGACTGCGCTGACTTTGACTTTGTCGACTGGAGTGTACGCTGACTGTGTTGACAGCGTGTGTGGAGTGTACGCTGACTGTGTTGACAGCGTGTGTGGAGTCGGATCTTCAATTGAAGCTTATCCGAGCTCGAATTTAGGACTTTGTAACGTTATCCAGAGGCGTCGAGCCTTTGTTTGGATTAAACGTATTTGATGTGAAAACACTCGATCTGGGGGGCTCAGCACCTTAATCCCGGGTCGTATGCTGTTCTTGTCTCGAAGAACACTGAAGAACTTAACGTATGCAAAACACTCGATCTGGGGGGCTTAGCACCTTAATCCCGGGTCGTTTGCCGTTCTTGTCTTGAAGATCCTGAGGAGCGTTGCTCGTGTTTCAACTTCTTCAGAGTGTCTATGTCTTCAGATGCTTCAGTGTGTGTGGAATGAATGGAGGAGACCCCTTTATATAGGTGAAAGGTGAAGACACCTCATAAATGTCCTGCATTCTGATTGGTCCAGAGTTATTTGGGCCATATCCTGCGGGCTTAGGCCTCCACTTGTTTGGGCTGTAATCAGGCCTATTTTATTTGGGTCTGATCTAATTTGTATGGGCTTGTTTGACTTCAGTCAGACCTCCTTTAATTTGGGGCTTATTTGACTTGGGTCAGACATCATTTAATTTAAGCTCCATTTAATTTATTGGGCCCAAATTATTTATTAATTTACTTTAGGAATTAATTTATTTAAATTCCAAAATAAATTAATATTTAATTAATAAAATCCACATGTCGCCATTTAATTGGATCGTAAATTTTAATTGCTTACCGATGCAAAAGGTGGTATGGCCCACTCAAGGTGCCCCTACGCTGCTGCCCGATAAAATAATGGAGAGGTAATGAAATTTGCGGGAATAAATGATCAAAATCCTCTTATTTTTAGTGAAATGATCAAAATACCCTTGTTAGTACTTTGTGACACGTGTGAAATAGGACATTCATTCACATATTTATTCTCCGATCCTTTGTGTACATCTTTTGTAATTAATAATCAACCTATCCTTCGTATACATCTTTTGTCATTAATATAATCAACATTTATTGCTTTCATTTAGGTTTGTGCTACTCGGTTCTCATACCCCAACCATATCGAACACTTAAAAACGAACTTACAACAGCTAACAACATTATTTGAATTTTTAACAATCAAGGTCATCAAACCGAGTTGATCAGTCGAGGTAACAATTTGTAACTCATGAACAAAATAAAATGTCTATTTTTTTATCTACTAGTACATGACTAGGTACCCCACATAGACATTAATGAAATACTATCATCATAACTATAAGCTCAAAATATCATCTTAGTTATAAAAATAATTTATTAAGAGTTGATATTCCTGAGGTACGATATTAATTTTCTTACACTCAATCTATATTAGTTCTATTTAGTAATATATATGTTGAAAATTTAAGGTAAATGAAAAACTTAATTTAAAACATTGTCTATTAGGTTGAAGTGTGCTTATGAAGAGATATGACCAAATGGTATGATTAATAAATAAATTGTGTCTTTTTATGAAAAGACATTTGCTTTTGAATTTAAAAATCACTCCAATTGTTATAATCAATTCAAGTAAAAATACATTAAAAACTATAAGTAGACTCTCACTTTCCATAATTCCATACACGGAAAAAACACACTTGAACCACTCGAATACATAAAAACACATGATCAAAGACACATGTTGTAGGTGTTCAATAAAGTCAAATGAAGTTGAGTTGTCCAAACAATTTATAATGTACTCATAAATCGTCATACTCCTAAGATGAGTTTATAATATAGTTTGATTCGTTGTTTCTTGTGATTTGTAGTGTTACTATCATAATAAATGAGTCGTTATATTTTAGAGATGATTGTCATCAAATTGTAAGCACCAGAGTCGATCAATTTTATATTAAAGAGAAAGAGTTAAACTTTTCCCTCAACTCAAATCAATTCCTATAATTCTCTGTCATAAATTTTTTAATTAATATATTATATTGAATCCCAAATATACTCAATATTCAAAAGTATTATGGAGGGTGGTTATGCAACATTATCAAATGAAGGAAGATACACAAATATTTAATTATTTTTCTATAGTTATTATAATAATGTTAGTCTACATAGTGTAGATGTTCTAAATTGAATTTTAAAAATTATTTGAAAATGTATGTATGAAAAAAATAATAAAGTGACAAATAATTATGGAAAGATGTCTTTCTTAAGAATGATGTTTTTTAAGTGAAGAGTTGTGTCTTTTCATTAATTAATAGTCGTATCTCTTTGTAAGAGCTGTGACTTTTCATAAAGAGTCGTATTTTAGATATTAATTTGATATAAAGTTAAAATACATCTTACAAAAAATTCAAAACAAACATATACCACTATTCAATAATTTTCAAACCTTACTTAAAACCAGAATAATTACATAGCTTTATGGTCTATTAACATTACTTCGAAAAAATTCCAACAATTGAAAACTTAGTATAAAGCTATCCACCTAACTTCTTTGTAACTTGAGGCCTTCTGACCCAAATTACTGGATACGTTACTGACATCACATCAATATAATAATCTCAAAATAAATATTAATATTAAAATTTCAATTTTACCTAATATAACATACTATGTTAAATGATCATCCCATCTAAAAGCTTATAAAGAAAAGAGTCGTTTAATACTTAATCAAATCATTCTAACATGTCCCCTCATATGCAGGTGGGGTTAATTTTTGCCTTAAATATTGCATGTGAAATTTTCTTATAAATGGGTGACGGTGAGGTTCGAATTTTGAGCCTTTATTAGGTTCTGACTTTGATACCATGTTTAAATGACAACCTCATCTAAAATTTTAATTTTATCGAGAGGATAATCGTTTAATACATAATCAAATCACTCTAACGTACTATTTATTTAAATATATTAGACTACTCACAAAAATTAATAAAATTAATCTGACTCTGAATATCCGTATCTACAAGGTCGATGCAAATTAATATTTAATAAAGAATAAAGAATGAATTCAAAACTAAATTAGTTTGAAATAAAAAAAATAAAAATAAATAATGACATTGTATATTGTAAGAAGTTATTCTTTTTTGTTTTCAGCATAAAGGAGTACAATTTAATAAAAGTATAAAAAATATAATTAATAGTAAAATTTGAATCTCTTTTCCTTTTTTATCATAAAATATTATGTATAAAAATAAATTTAATAATATTATAATAAAAAAATAATGAACAACAAAAATAGTATACCATATTTTTCATAATTAAAAAAAATCAATACTTAACCAAATATTTGTTAATAAATAGTTTTAAATTGTCTACACTAAAAAAAATTAAGTCAAGATTCTAAAGAAGTTAAATTATATTCCCTCCGTCCTATAATAAACTTCACACTTTTCGTTTTCTTTCGTCTCATAATAATTTGCACCACCCAAAAAAGGAAACATCATATCAATTCCTAATTTTGAAAGTACATTTTAATTACAAGTTTATCACTCTCACTTAACACACATAACACACTTTATAATTTATTTATTACTTAAAAATACCATATTACCCTTCAAAAGTCAATAAAATTGGTCAAAAATAAACTTTTCTTAAAATCCATATTTACAATAATGGTACAAGTTATCGTGGGACGGAGGGAGTACTAACTTTTACGTATAATTTAGCTATATCTCATATTATCAAATATAAAAAAAATGCTCCTTCCGTCCCGGACAAAGAGTTGTTTTTGCTTTTTACACGTGGATTAAGAAATACTCCCTCCGTCCCAAAATTGATCGCACTGTTACTGTAGATACGGAGTTTAAGAAATATTACTTTATTGACTTTTCAACTCAACTTTGAGGGGTAAAATTGTCCATGCATTTTGGTTTATATTTTGGATTAACTTTATCATTAAGGTTAATCCAAATCATAATCACTGAAAATAATAAAATAATAAAATAATTCCAGAAAATTATAAAATTATAAAAAAAACTCTACAGTAAAAAAAAGGTGGTACAACAGCTGTTATACATTTTACAACATTACAAATTACACAAATTTAAATTAAGCCCTATTACAATTCATCTAGTACAAATTCCAAATATTACATGGAGTAATGTCTGAAATTACAGCAAGACTGTCTGTTCATCAAAATACATGATCTTCTAAAACAAAAAAAAATTACTGAGGTAGCTTTCTTGAGGGGGGTGGACATACACTTCAGAAAATTGCAAAGAATGAAACTACAATAGAAGTGAGATATTGTATGTATGATGTGAATGGATATGAAATTGAAAAAAACCATCAGATTGTAACATCAACATTGGGATTTGTTTTCCTCCCAAATAATTTGTGGGGTAAGTTTTTCTCACCATTTGTAGTTTTAATTGTCATTTCCCACCAAACTTAAAATTTCCCTCCACTTTTTTTCCTCTAATTTGTTCCAACTAAGATAGGCCAAAATTTTGAAATTTTCCCTCCAATGTCATCCATAAATAGGGGATTGTTAGCACACATTAATGCAATCACTCAACATTTAATGGCTGGCCTAAAACCACACCTCTCTCTTGAAAAGAAAAATCAGATTGGGCAGTATCTACTGGTAAACAGCCACGATGGAAAAGTTGTCCATGGGAAGGTATTAGAGGCAGTGCAGATCTTTGGTTGTTCTAAAAGAACAGTCCAAAACATTTGGAAAGAGGCTAGGAATCAGATTCAACAAGGGCTGCCAGTCAACTTAATTTCCAAGAAAAAGGGGGTGGCCAAGACAAAGAGAGTTCAACTAGATCCATAGGATGTGAAGAAGATAGCTTTTCAAAGTAGGGGTACAATTAGAGGGCTGACAGGGAAGTTAAAAGTCAGCAAATCATCAGTTGGAAGATGGATAAAAGATGGACAAATAAGAGCTTACACAAATGCTATAAAGCCTGGCCTAACTCCAAAAAACAAGCTACAAAGGCTCAACTATTGTTTGCATCAAATTCATCTTGATAGGGCTGTTAACAAGCTAATGTTTGATGGTATGTATCAAGTTGTTCATATTGATGAAAAATGGTTCTATATGACAAGGGAGAATGAGATGTATTACATGATCCAGGGGAGGCAGAACCATATAGGACATGCAAGTCAAAGAAGTTCATCACTAAGATAATGTTCGTGTGTGTTGTTTCTAGGCCAATATTTGGAAGTGATGGGGAAGTGTTATTTGATGGTAAAATAGGCTTATTTCCTTTCTCAAGGATGGAGACAGCAAAGAAGAACTCTAAGAATAGGGCTCGGGGGACAATGGTTACTAAACCATTTGATTCAGTGAACAAAGATGTTATCGGAGCATTAATAATCAATCAGGTATAACCATCTACTCCTATTTCAACTTTAAGATCAGTCTAGGGTTAATTTCTAGACAATTAGGCCTCCTAAGATACCTTTATATGCATCTATACACATGGTGACAGGTCATTCCAGCTATAAAATCTAAATGGCCACAGAATATGAGTAAGGAGATCATTATCCAGCAGGATAACGCGCCACCTCATATCAATGACACTGATTTGAAGTTTGGAACAACTGCAAGATCCGATGATTTCAATATCAGACTTGTTAATCAGCCTCCACGCTCTCCAGATCAAAATGTGAATTACCTTGGTTGGTTCAGGGCCCTACAGTCACTACAAGTGAATAGTGGAAGCTATAATGTTGATGAGATGATCAACAACGTGAACCAGTCCTTTGAAAACCTAACAGCTGCTACACTCAACAATGAGTTTCTTAGCCTACAATCCTGCCTAATTGAGTAATGAAGGTCGAGGGGGGGGAACAACTACAACATACCCCATATGGGGAAGGCAAATATGATTAGAGAATGAACTTTGCCCATCAATCTTGAGATTAATCCTGATTTGGTTAAAGGCTGCATAGACAAGTTGGTTGAAGAACATGCTCTATACCAGATGGTGTATGGCATTTCAGAGCTAGTGGAAGCATTAAGTGTTTGATTATTGGGTAATGGTGATCTCATTTTGGTTTATGGCTACTAAGAACAGTGTATGAGAAATGGTCATAGATATAAGGTGTCTTAGACTGATAGTTTAAGTTGTTTACAGAAGAAACAATGGATTATGTATTACATTTTGTTATGTGAGTGTTGTTTAAGCTGTAAACAAGATCATATTTAAATGACATTAGAGGGAATATTCGTTGTGCTCTCAGAATGTAATTTCATCATCGAACTTGGTCTCCTAAAAAGGTTTATAGTGCCTATTGGTTGCCAACAAAATATCCAAATATATTTGGGCCTCCTAAATAGGTCGATAAACCCTAATGGTGACACTGAACTTCATCATGAGGGACTAGAGATACCACTTAAAGGGAATAATGTGGAAAGATTAACCCTCGGAATAATATCCTCATTAGGTACAGGTCTCCTAATTAGGTTAAGAAACCTAATGGTGACACGTAAACAATAGGAACATGGGAAAATTAACCCTCGGAATAATATCCTCATTGGGTCAGCCTAAAAAGATCACCTGAGAATTAGCCCTCGGAATAGCATCCTTATGGGACTAATGTTTCCCTACAATAAACCAACAAGCTTGTGTGATCAATAATATGCCTCACAGGGCCAAGACAACATGGAATAAGCACTTACAGGACTCACAGGGCCAACACATAGCATGCATGATCAATAATATGCCTCACAGGGCCAACACATAGCATGAATAATCAAATAGAGGCCTCACAGGGCCAACATAAAACATGTGTAACCAATAATATGCCTCACATGGCCAAGACAACATGGAATAAGCACTTACAGGACTCACAGGGCCAACACATAGCATGCATAATCAATAATATGCCTCACAGGGGCAACACATAGTATGGATAATCAAATAGAGGCCTCACAGGGCCAACATAAGGCATGTGTGACCAATAATATGCCTCACAGGGCAAAGACAACATGGAATAAGTACTTACAGACCTCACAGGGTCAACACATAGCATGCATGATCAATATTATGCCTCACAGGGCCAACACAACATGGAATAAACACTTACAGGCCTCACAGGGCCAACACATAGCATGCATGATCAATAATATGCCTCATAGGGCCAATACATAGCATGGATAACCAATTAAAGCATGTAATGCCTCACAGGGCCAAGACACTTAACGAAAAAGCAATTAAAGGTAGGCCTCAAAGGATAGAAATGTACCCCCACACATGAATCAACATACACAGCCATCTGTATGTGAATTCCTCATCAGTCCCCATGTCCTCTTTATCCAACAGGCTAGACCTTCTGGCCGGAAGGGAGGCGGCAGAGTGCCTTCAGTTTCGCGGGAAAACACAGGGTCGGCGGGGGGGTCCGGCGGTCTCTTCCTCCAAGTTGGGGTCCTCCACTACCTCGGAAGACTCCACAGGTTCAGATAACTCGGTCTCCGGCACCACTGTGTCCTGGCTTCCTCCGATGCTCCCTCCGGCTAGACCCATACTATCATCGGCTGATTCGGGCCACAGACAGATCGAATCCACACTCGGGATCTCAGATCCGTGCATCTCCGACTCAGATCCGGCGGAGATCTCAAACACCTCGCCGTCAGAAAGAAGATCCCAGAAATTAAAGAGGTGGCTAGGGTTCGGGGTTGGAGGAGACAAAACGTCTGGCTGTGTATGCGGTGCAAAACACTCATCCGGATGATTCTAGCCCTCATCCGAATAGTGGCTTTCATCGACAAATCAAATTGGAGGCAAGAAGAGGAAAGAAACGAACAAACACAGAGGAGGGAGGCTAGAGTTTCATGGTGAGAAAAAGAAAGAGACGAACAGAGTGGAGGCTAGGGTTTCATGGTGAGAAGAAGAATGAGAGACTATGGTTTCATTAGAGAAGAACGAGAGAGAGCAGCATTAGTATAAGGTGTGAGAGTAATAGTATGATTTAGGTTTATAAGTGGGTTGGGTTTAGGGTTATAATTGGGTTTGGGTTAAGTTAATTGGGCTCAAACCCATTACTTATTTAATTGGGTTTATTTTGTTAATTAGAATGACATATTTATAAATGTTTAAAAAGTTGAGGATAAATTGATAATTTGTTTTTGCTATTTTTGGAAGGTGCAATCTATTTTGGGACGGATAAATGTGGAAAGTGTGCAATCAATTTTGGGACGGAGGGAGTATTATTATTTAATGTGTAGTGGGTAGTTGTATTAATGAGAGTGTAGACCCATATTTTAATTGTATTAGTGGGTGTATGTGGGTCCCATGTGTGTAAAAGATGAAAGAAGACTCTTTGGATGAAACACCCAAAATGACAAAAATATCCTCTTTGAATGAGACGGAGGGGTATAATTTATTACAAAATTATCTAATTATAAAGATATTTTCAATAATATATGTTGAATAATTATATAATACTCCCCTATTTATTCAATTACAAAAAAAAAAATATTAATAATTAAAGATTCGTTTCATACTAAGTACTCAAATATATATAGTTGCATGATAGTTAATGTATATATTTGCACACACGATATCAACACTAAATATATATACTCACACAAGAATTTGCCTTAATCAAGATAATAAAGTTGACCTTAAGAGAATAAAAAAAAAAAAAAAAAAAAAATATCAACGACAAGAGGCTAACGGCAGAAACCCTTAGCAAAAATTATGACCCAGAGGCCAGAGACGCCTGTGGTGAATGTAAAACCATAAAAACGACTGCTTCAATCTCTTCAGCCCCCCATTATTCATTATCATCCTCTTCTCAAATTCGAATCCCTTTTCAAGGAATCAGAAACCCTAGATTTCCATATTGGGAGCCGATTCTTTGAGCGTCGCCGACATACGAATACACTGTTCCATACACGCCCACAATTACTCAGACCTACGCCGTCTTCTGTTGAGAGGGATGGAGAATCAGGAGTTGCACGAACAGGACGACGACGTTTACGGCGGCGACGTGCCTGAGGAAGCTTACATGGAGTCTGATTTTGACCCTTCTGCCGATGCGGAAGCTGAATCCAAAGCCAAGGTATGTGAACATTGCACATATGTAGATATATGGGGTTTGTTTGTCTAAATATCAAGTAGGTCTATGTTGGTGTGTTTATTGCTTGTTTGAGTTTTATGAGTGGTGGGTCTCTGATTTTTTTTGTGTTTTGAAATTCTATAGGAGCTGGAGAGTATGAAAAAGAGATTGCAGGAGATTGAGGAAGAAGCAGGTGCACTTCGAGAAATGCAAGCCAAGGTTGTGAAAGAGATGGGTGCAACTGAAGGTTTTCCTCTAATTGGTTTCCTTTTAATAGTTGTTTTTGTTTTTGTTGCGTGGTTTGATTTTGTGATCTATGTTTCTCGGTCAGGTCTTTCATGGGTTCAACAACTGTGAAAAACTGCAAGATTTTAGATAATTAATGTTATTTTTACTGATGAAGTTTTTGGGATTGGTGTGGAGTACGTGATCAATGAACTTGATTGTTTGTTTTCTACTGTGTTCGATGTATTATTTTAAAGAACTTAAAAAATGATGCATTTACTAAATAAGGTTTTTGTGTTTAAGTAACTAGGTCTACCATGGTTACTGCTCCGTATCAAGTTTGGTGAAGTTAGGTTGCTAACTTAAATACTTAATACCTTCCCGGTGAGATGATTGATGAGAATGACTGCCAAGTTTGTTAGATTAACAAATGTTCAATGACCCTTGGTTTTGCATCATAAATTCATTGAGCCTCTGGGCTTCGAGACAGCTACCCTTACGCATGAGTTACGTGGAGTCCGTCTTTTCCTTCTTTTTCTTTCTTTAAATTATTCTATTTGGAACCAAAAGTAATAGCTTTTAAGATCATGCATACTTATACGTCATTCAGAGAGATACATGTAAGAAATCAAAACCACTCGCTGAAATGTATTGCAGCCATTAATTTATGTGCGTAGAGCAAGATTAAGAATAGAGAATCATAGATTTGTGATCTTCACAAGCTCTTCAGGCTCTTAGATCCATTTTCTTACATGCATTTGTCTTTGGCTTCAACTTAAATTTTCCTGATCTTTTTTGGCTTCTGTTCTCTACCTCTCTCACTTTTCAAACCACCATGTATATCCTCTCAATCCCCTTCTATCTTATCATCCTATATATTTTTACCCCCCCCTCTCTTCCCCTTCTCACTCTTGGGCTTTTTAGTCCCTCTAATTGTGTTCTTTTGATCATTATGTGGGGGCTTATAAACAATACAAGCTTAATAGTTGGAGGATGCGTTTGTAAGGTTTTTATTATTATCTTTTTAAGAATATAGTGGGTAATTTATTAATTAATACCTGGCATTTTTGTTCTGAAGCCTCCCTCTATGCCATTAAGGTGATTGACCGATGCTTGCTTTGTTAAAGATGAGTTGTTAAATATTTTGTCATTTTAGTAGTGGGGTTATATCTTGAAATGATTGAAGTAGTATTGTTTCAATTTCAAGGATTGAGGATATGTAGACATGCAAGAAAAGAGAACAGGTGTTAGGTTTATGTTATGGTGACAAAGTGGGTGCGAACTGCATGCCCATCTCCATTGATAAATGATAATACGATATGTGTATTTTGGAGTACATAAAATTACATATATACACCTAAAACTATCATTTTAGGTCATACATGTAAATATTTAATGAGTTGAGGAGAAATCGCTCTAGTAGCATTGAATAAACCCAGGTGTTGATGGGAACAGAAATGATTGGTGTTTAACTGTTTGCGAATTTTTTAAAAATGCAATTGGGGTGGCAGTTGCGTGTTTGAGATTATGACCGGCCTTTCGTTTAAGGTGAAGTTCAAATTTTCTTTTAATTATACCTTGTAATCTAGGTTGGATTTTTTTGGGATGCTTTCAATTTGTTAAATTACTGTTTGACTATTTGAACCAATGCCATTGTAATGCTTACCCATTTTCTTGGTGGATCGCAACAACTTTCTGTCTTTTTGCATTTACTTTAGTGTTGTCTCTTCTTTTGCCTAAATTTCTCTTCCCTCTTCAGATTTCTGATTCTCTCGGCCTCTCCGCTGTCATCTTTAAATAATCCATCTAATCTAATGGACAGTTTCAAATTTGATGTTAGGACGTATTTCTCTTATTCTGCTTAGATATTTGTCGGTGGATGGTTTCTTTATAAAACCAATCTCTGAATCAGTGAGGATTGAAACTAACAGATCATGAGGGGTCACAGTAGCTCACTTTCAATTTGCAGCAGAAGTGTGTAAAATGTCCATTGGTTTTTTACTCTTTAGCTTCTACCTTTAGATCAAATTAAGTAGAATTGCATGTGTATGGATTATGTTATTGTTATTTTTCCTCCCGATTTTGTTTTCCTCCTCTCCATGCGTAGATTAAATCTGTCTGAAAAGGTGCTCGAATTCCTTTCTTTCTTTGTATATGTTCGATGATTAGGGCATCAAGGCCTAAATGGTTAATAATTTCATAAGTAAACTTGTCTCTTTTTAGAAAAAAAGTGAAGTTGGCTTATTACGATGTAGTAATACGGAAAACATTTGTTTCAATAAAGTAAAACTTTGGGCATCATCAAGACATTAAGATTCAGGCATATATTGTTATTAGTTTCAATGTGTCAAGTTGACTTATTAAGATCCAATTACAGAGAGATTATTTATTTCAAGAATGTAGAAATGTTCATTGCCTTGTCTATTCCATATTGTTTCCTTATTTATTAGTATATCTGGCCCTTATAGAAATATTAATGTATTTTATTTTTTTACGCTGCTTATTCATTTATTAAACTCAGAATATTGACATGCTGTTGATCTCAGAATATGGAGTTTGTTGCAATTATCTCTTAAAAGTATTTTATGAATGAGCATCTGCAATTAGAAGCTCGTGTGTTTTAAATTCTATGTGAATGAACTTGTTTTCTTGCCTCTTTGAGCGGACTATTCTGAAAAAGAGAATTGGTGACTAAGTTTTTTGGGTGATGAGTCATAGATTGTGGTCTTAAAATAGTTGTCATTTAGCAAGTCTACTTTCATTGGAGCTTATAACTTCCTTCTATTTGCTTAATTTTTCTTATTAGTATTTCCATTACAAAAACCTTTCCACTCAGGTATTATGATATTACCTACTTTTTTTTTTTTACATATCAGTTATCACTACATGTGTCTATTTTTTTCTTTACACAAAGTACAGATACTTTAATTAAAATTGAGGGGGAAGCATGGGTTTGCTTATGAATTGCTTACTGATCTCTGTGCTCTTATCCTCAGATTAATTTTTAGGTTTGAGGCAACTATCTATTGCACTAACATCATATTGGTATGCCTGAATGATGTGCTAAGAGTTACACTGTTGAACTTGTGATTAACGATCCTCCTTTTTTTCTTTTTGGGTTTCTTAGAAGATCCCAATGGTGCATCTGCTAGCCAGGCTGAAAAGGAGGAGGTGGATTCTCGATCCATATATGTTGGTAACGTAAGTTTATTGGTCCTTTTCTGTGGTGAATTTTATAGATTGAGTTCCCATATACTGCAAATATCATTTTTCTCCTTGCATTTCCATCAGCTTGTGAAGAACAATGTGAATTAAGACATAAATTACCTGTTACACATACAGTGCCTCTTGTGCTGAGCCAATAGTTTAGGTTGGCTGTATCATTGTTTATGAACTAATGGGCCGAGTTAAATTCATGCCCTTCTCTCTGGTCAGTAATTTATTGGATAAAAACTTATTCCACCTCAGTACAGTCGGACAACAATCACAAATTACCTCTGAAAGTTGATTCTTCTGATCATGATATACCTTTTAGTGCTTGGTCTGGTTATGTGATTCCTTGTATCTTGAACTACTATTCTTTTCTTTTCGGTCATCATGAAAAACTCGCTGCATGTTTTGCAGCATGATGTCTTATGTAAAACTAGCATTCTTATATAGTGTATAGGTTGCATAGAAGGTATAACTCTATGCTACGTTAAATTAATTTCTATTTCGTGCAAGAAATGACTTTAAGATATTATAATATTATTTACTGGCCAATGAGTAAAATATCTGCAGACTCTGCTCTTCCATGTATACTTATAACTCCTATTTTTATTACTGCAATGTCTGCTAGTTTTTTTGCAATATTACCATTGCCATTGGCCCATTATGAATCTCCATGAACTGTACAAAACATGTTCCTAACACGAAAAAGGATCGCCTCTATTAATTGTTCCGTACATTTGAATCAAATTTGCATTCTTAAATTTTGCAAGTTTATGAGTGCCAGACAAACTTATATTATATGCACGTATGTATATGGTTTGTATTGTTGTTTAATCTTTCTCAGATTTCTCTCTGATTGCAGGTTGATTATGCTTGCACGCCTGAGGAGGTGCAACAACATTTTCAATCCTGTGGGACTGTAAACAGGGTTACTATATTAACAGACAAGTATGGTCAACCCAAAGGTTTTGCTTATGTAGAGTTTGTGGAAGTTGAGGCAGTTACAAATGCTCTGCTGCTAAATGAATCTGAGTTGCATTGCCGTCAACTGAAGGTTCTTTTACTTACCTTAATCTGACAGTGGTGAGAAATGTTTGATATACCTGACAGGAGTTGAATATTTTGTGATTGAGCAGGTATCTGCTAAGAGAACTAATGTTCCCGGGATGAAACAATATCGAGGAAGGCGCCCGAATCCGTATTTTGGTTCAAGAAGGCCTTTTATGCCTGGGCCACAGGTCTTCCCCCCCTACGGTTATGGGTGAGCAATCTTGTGCCTTATAACCTGAGAATAACATGTGATTATTATCTGCCTTAGATGAAGCCATTTGTTGAGGCATCCGATTCAGCGAATACTTTGCATTGTATTTACATCAGTATCTATTTAACATCGTACATTATCTAATAAGCATATTTCTTTTATCATTTTATGTGGTTTCCGTGTGTGGGTAAAGATTGATTAAATGGAAAAAAAACATATTTTGGTTTCATACATTATAGGAATTAGTAAGACATCTTCTCACTGATAACAATTCTGATGTTAAAAATGTTCTTTGCAGGAGAGTTCCAAGGTTTAGGCGCCCCATGCGTTACAGACCGTATTGACGAAGATAGTGCAGTTGGCCAGCTGTAAGATAGAGGGCATGAATTGGGACAAGCAAATTACTTCCAATTTATTGTGCTTTCACATATCATATGATTTTCAGATACTTCCATATTGCAAAGTTATGGGGGAAGCCAGATTTAGTTTGACATTCGAAGTCCAAACATGATTCAACTTCAAATTTCTGTTATTAACTGCAAGAATTATGACTGCATATAGGCAACAAAGATAGAGAAGCCAATACCCAATAGGGGGTTTTGTTGTTGTTCTCATTTTCTACCCTCTAATGTTTGTTCCTATAGTTCCAGCATGTGCCCAACCTCACATGTTGAATATGCGAATCTTCATATTGTTCTAGTTGTTTGCCGGAACATCTCTGTATCTCTCTCGCTCCAGATGTTTGTCTCTCTCGACTATTATGGTCGTTACAGTACGGTAATTGTTGCGGACTGCGTTGAAAATTTTATGATGATGGCTGTTGATACAATTGCACTTTGTTGCCTTGTGCACGATATGATCTATCTTCTCACTGAAAATTTTCATGACACTATGATATGATCTAATGTGCATCACTGAACTTGGGAATGATCTCATGAATAGCTGATTCTATCATCTGCATTCATCTTGTTACTTTTACTTAACTCTGCCATTCTTGTTTAATTTGGTACAAAGATTTTATGACAAGATGATTGATAGAAAATTTTGAAAGCTTAAAAAGGGCCTAGTAGAGATGGAATACTTATCTTGTGAGGCCATTATATTGGACAGGTGGTAGAATCTATTCCCTGTCATTGATTGGATAAAAAAGGGGTTTATGTGCACCCCTCTTTGTATCTAATACATCCCCCACCACCATTATATTAAAAAATATATTTTAAAAATGTCTAAATAGTCTTAATTTATTAAATACACATATATATTCAGTAAATATTGTTCTCCGTCATGAACCTTAATTATCAATTTTTTATTGCAAAATATTAATTACTCAAATTGTTAGTAAAATGGTAGGGCAGTAGATTGTAAAATATACCCAAATTGTAAGTAAATTGGTAGAGCAGTAGATTGTAAAAAAATACTTTGGAAGAGAATATGGACCTTCAAGGAAAAAAGAAAAGAAAAGTGGAATCCCAATGAGATAATTTCTTTTAGTAAGTAGTAGGAAATTACCGTACTTAACATTATTTTCACTCCATTTCTCAATGTTTCCATGGTTGGCTGCAATTGCAAGTAGGGTTGTTAAAGACAAACTTGAGTAGTGGATATTCGAGCTCAACTTGATTTGATAATGAACCTATAAGCTCGATCTCAACTCGAAAATTATTTAGTCCAGCTCGAGCTCGACTCGACTCATTAAGCAAAACGAGTTAAGCTTTTGAGCCTAATCGAGCTGGATTTTAATTAATATATTTAATAATTATTATATTAACATATATAATTATCATTATATAATATTTATTATTAATATTAATATTATTATCGAGCCGAGCTCGGCTCGATGACATAACAAGTATTTAAACAAGCTCGAACTCGAATAGTCACGAGTCGAGTCGAGCTCGAGCTTTATCGAGTCGAGTCGAACCGAGTTGAGCTATTGAGCAGCTCGTTTCTTGTATCAGCTCTAGCTGTAAGTCCTAAAAACACAAAGGCCCCAGCCCCAATGCTCCCACCCCAGCTTGTGTGTTGTCTCAGTTGTCACCTTCCCTGCTTCTTCATCCACATTATAATTCTCAATATTTTGTAATTTTAATTTTATGTGCAAAATAAATAAATAGATTAGTGTTATCCCCTTATACCAGGGGCTCACCCTTCGTGCTTGTTTAATTATTTTTGGATTGGGGAGAGATAAAATTAAAACTCAACAACTTTATATAATTTTTCTTATTAAATTACACAAAATAATCCCACTTTATCTTACATAATACACCTATACAACAAGTTTTCTCTTATGTTTGGAAAAATGCATGCAAAATATTTTTTTGATGAGTCGTGTGCAAAAATATTAATTACGAATGTATTAGTTTTTTCAATGTCAATTAAATTTGGTAAAAAAATGTCGAGCAGCTGAAAAACAATGACATCGCTAATTTTGTTGTGTATGAGTTGCAGTGCAACTGTGCTACCAACTTTTTTTGAAAATAAATAAATACACACTCTGATTGACTCGGTTCCATGCTTATCTTCAATTTTTATTTTTATTTTTTCCATCCACCCAACAATAAATTGTTCCATCCTAAATAAAACGCCATACTCCATCCGTCCCGTATACTCCATCCGTCCCGTTTCAATGTTTACGTTTCTATTTTGCGCGTCTCATTTCAATGTTTACGTTTTCCTTTTTGGAATATGGGACCCACCTAAAACAATTAATATATCATCCAACACTAATATACCTACCAATTTTGCATTAAATATTATATTTTTCCACCCACTACCTATTAAAATATTGTACTCCTTAATCGACGTGCAAAAAACAAACGTAAACATTGAAACAAGAAGGAGGAAGTATTATTTTTATAACTTTAAAGTATATTTTAATTTTAAAATTATTATTTCCACTCAATACAGATAATATACTATCTCTAGTCGGTCCAAAGGTATCATTTTGGATGGTCAATCTAAATATATTCGTTTTTCATTTTTAGTATAATTAAAGGCCTCGTATAAGATCCATTACCTCTCTCTAATACAAACTCCCTCCAATAATGACAAACGTATCCATTTGTCTTTTATGTGTAAATTAAGGAATATTTTTATTATATATGTGTAAGAGACAAATGGGGCCATATATGAAGCTCATTTATTAAAAAATAAAGAGTTGGTCTTTAGTAAATCAGGTTTACGTTATAAACCCTTGTAATCATATGGTTCCCTTAATTTAAACACCCTAACAATACATAGGGTATATATGTATTTAAGGGGGACCACAGGGTTTACACCGTGAACCCGATTTACACAAGTGTTTTGAAAAATAAATAGATACCTCTGGATTGACGGCCAAATAGGTAAATGGGATATCTTTGAATTGATAGGAAGGAGTATTTATTATTATAAGGTAAATTACCAAAACCCCCCTCGAAGTTTGTTCAAATTACCAAATAAACCTCGTGGTTTGAAAAATTACCAATTACCCCATTTAAAAAATATATTTTTAAAAAAACAGTGAAATTTAAAAATACAATGTTAAATATATGGGCCTTGATGTCATTTTCATCCTTCTTTATTTTAAGAAAAAAGTGTAGTTTTATTAATGTTCAAATAAAAAACAAGTTAAAGGGGATAATTGATAATTTTTCAAACTACGGGTTTATTTGATAGTTTGAGCAAACCTCAAGAGGGGTTTTTGGTAATTTACCCATTATTATATTATTGTAAGAATTAATAAAATTAGAGAAAAATAATTATTTAAATCTCTTTATTTACGCAATTAATACTATTTGGAGAAAGTTGGAAACGTGATTAAAAAATATTAAATGGAGGTTGGTCGGTGGCTGCTGCCTCATCTATTTCGCCAGCTCTTCGCCGCGTCCTCAGATCATTCTATTACATTATTACTTTTCTCTCTTTTAATACTTTTTTATTTATTATTTATAATATAATATAATATAATATATAGGTTACGTTACAATCTAATCTTCCAACTCGATCCATTCAAATATACTCCACTTAATTGTACACTATTTTATTAAAGTCTACTTGATAGACTTATTAATAAACCATATTTATTATATAAATAAAATATACTCTTTCTACACGTAAATTAAGAAATATTATTATTTAATATATAGTTGATTTCATGTGTGTAAAAAAAAGAAAGAGAGCTCTTTGAATGTGACGTCCTAACATGGAAAAAAAAGAGTCCTTTTAAATTAGATGGAAAGAGTATAAGGTACGTTAATAGTAAATCATATTATAATACCTTAAAATCATACTTTAAGGTATTATTCATGATTCATCATAATTGAAAAATATATTTTAACTATCGATAAGTATTTTCTATCAACATAATAATCATAATTTAACACTTCTTACAAATCGTTACTCTGTTTTTTATTAAACCCATGTATCACGCTACATGTCACGGCCAATTTGCAGAAAATAAGCGTTACGCAATTTTATTATGTATTTTAAATCAAGAAATCAATATATATTATCATTACTAGACATGATTCAGCAAAGAAAGGTTGGAAGAATTGACCAACATTGCAAAAGCCACGTCGTTTTGATTTACAAATCAAACGATCATCTCATTGAATAAAATACTGCGATTAAGAATTTAATCCATTTGCTAAGCATATCTTCTTCCTTTATCCATAGAGTGGTAATTACCTTTGGGAAGAGATTGCGATTTAGACAAAAATTCTCCGTGATATTGGAAATTTTGTTTTTTTTTTTTTTAAAGAAGTGATAGTTGATCAAATAAAAATTGAAAATTGTCCGATAATATAAATCATGAATAATTCTTAAAAAAAATAATATTTTTATTAAAAATGATAATTAATTAAAAAATAATCTAATAATAGGTACAAAACCTACACTATTTAGGGATTCACTTGCATGAAAACGATGTTACTTTTTTTTAAAAAAATTGTGTTAAATATATTATTATTTTTTAATTAAGAATGTTATTATTTTTAATTTATACTAGGAATTACCAGAAATAATAAAATACATCACTATTATTTTTTATTAATCTAGTTAGTTTTTATAATTAAGATATTATCCATCCTACGGTAAAATAGTCTCTCAGAGTGTCACTTCCTCGTTTTTTGTTTCTTCATCTTCAAATTATCAGATTATATTTTAATGAGCTACAGTACTTTCCTTATTTTTTTTTGGGATGTTATTGTTTATTTAGGGGAACAAATAAGAAAAAAGTGATAAATTTTTTCTTTAAAAGAAATGCTAATTCAAAATTTACTATGGTGGTTTTTCTGTATTTAATTTAAGACAAAGTCTCTTGTGAGACGTTATTTATATGAGACCATTCGTGAGACGTGTTAAAATATGTCTATTATTTAAATAAAGTATGTTTAATAATTATTACTTATTACTGTTTTTTATGAGATATTATTGGAAATGATTAAATAAATTTTAAAATATGAAAAATGAGAAGTGCATGTCCATGTGCAACACCAAGTTGTATATAGGATTAGTTTGAACATTTTATTTAGTTTATATTTTTAATTAGATAGCTTATTTGACCTAAGACATCATTAGATGGATTTTGTTGAACTTAAGTTTTCAGCCCTCCAATATTAGAAACTGTTATTCCGCATATGATTAATTAATTAACATAATTATACTATTTAGTGGTGTTTCACGTTGTAAAGACTATTATTTGAGGTGCCAAACCTTGAGTGGTGGTGCACTAGGTCATTATTTTTAGGAGAATTAGAAAATATGTGACTTCGTTTTTTTTTTTTTTTTATGTTGAAACAATATTTTTACACAATAGTTTTTTTTATTTTTAAAGTATCACTTTCACACTTAGAGATAGTTTCACCTCCTAGCCATTTATGTTATTGGATCTATATTTGTATTGACACAATAATAGTAATAATATAATATGATAAGAATATATCTTAACAAGACATGATAAAAAAACACGACAACAATACAATAAAAAATAATAATAATAATAAACTCTTTTAAAAAAAACTCCATATATTTTAAAATTATTAATGAGTACTGTTTTAATCATAAAATTACCAATTTTTCTTATCAAATAAGTATGTCTTTATATCAAATTGTTAATAGATTAACATATTATTAATATGTTACTTGGTCATATGACAATATTAAGGGTAAAACTGGCCTGTGTTCGGGATACCGTATCCTAAATCCCGCATTTTTAGAAAGCTATACATTTTAGTATAAGAACATATATTTTTTTTTATTTCCTGAAATGAAAAATAATTTTTTTAATCAAACATTTATGCTATTCATATTTCAAGTGATTTTTTCAATGAAAAACTTATACTCTTATTAATTAAAGTGTATACCATTTAAAACAAAATTTTATACCCCAAATCTCGCATTTTTCAAAAGTTATACCTTTTAGCATAAGAACATGTATTCTTTATTTCTTGAAATAAAAAATAAATTTTTTAATTAAACATTTATGCTATTCATATTTCAACTTATTTTTTCAATGAAAAACTTATACTCTTATTAATTAAAGTGTATATCATTTAAAATAAAATTTTATACCCTTAACACATATTGTGTAACCTGGAGACAGAAGAGACCAACTCTAATATTAATTGTATTTAATGGATAGACACAAACACAAAGCGAAAATTTTGTGTTCCTATCATATTGATACAACAAACACAATGAGATTAAACACTAATCCATAATCATCCCATAATTATCGTATGGTGTCTAGAACTTTCAATCCTATCTTCACCATATGCTTCGAATACCATTCTAATATTCTAAATCTTGAAAAAGTTTTTGCATAAAGGAAAATCGCTCCGCAATAAACCTAGCTTAAAGGTATAGCTCCATCCCGTCCAAATAGCACAATTTTATTATACTGAACGTCTCATCCAAATTGCACAATTTTCGTGTTTTAGTAATAAATATAATCCCCACCGGCATGAGACAAGCAGGAAGAGCGTATATGGCCCACTTACTACTTCCAGTCTTCAGATAGAGAGAGAGAGAGTTGTGCAAGTAACAGCGATTGACTGGATTTGGCTTTCCCTCTCAATCTACCCAACAAACAACAACCCCCAATCCAATCTACACATGCATACGCACTTTCCCTATAAATCCTCTCTCATCATCATCCAATCCCATTCACTCTCTTCTCTACATACTCTTAAACCTCCAATTCCTCATTTTATTCTCGCATAATGAATGCTCTAGCTGCCACCAGTCGCAATTTCCGCCAAGCGGCTCGCCTCCTCGGCCTCGATGCCAAGATTGAGAAGTCTCTTTTGATCCCATTTAGAGAGATCAAGGTTTGTCTTTTGCCCGATTCGGATTCTGAAAACATCTCTAATTTTTCAATCTTAATGAGAACTGGAAGCATCTGGAAAGTTTGATCGCCATTTTTTAATCCCTATTTAATGAGTTGTGATGTGATCAGGTGGAGTGCACACTGCCAAAAGATGATGGAACACTGGTGTCGTACATTGGTTTCAGAGTGCAGCATGATAATGCCCGCGGGCCCATGAAAGGAGGGATCAGATACCATCCTGAGGTCACATTTTACACCTTTTCTTATTTACTGCTATAATTATCTTTCCAGAAGTTATAACTCTTCTTTATTGTGGATATTTCATATTTGTTGTGGTTTGTGCTGGGCTGTGTTTGGATTTTTTAACCGTTACAGATACATGATTTAAATTATGTTTTGATATGGAACTATGAGCTACAAATTGGATGCTGGGTCTTCCTTTTACGGATTGTTTTGGGCTAAATATGACTTCAAAGTTTTGGACTAAAAACTTGAGACCTTAATGATGGGAAATTCGTTCTCTGCTTAAAAATTCTTAATTATCAGGGATGTTCGAATGAAAATGCTACAATTTTATTTTAGAAGTGTATAAAAAACAATCTAATCTGCAATGGTTTATGTTCTTGTGGATTAGAATGTTCAGTTCAGACTCAGAGAGGGCAAAACAAAAATCTCATATTGGTTATAAGTTAGATATGTTACATGTACATGCACATTGTGCTTGTGCCCTTCTTGATTCTGTGCTTGTGTTTGATTGTTTTATCATGTATCGTTAATTCACAGATATCGTATTCGCTCTTGATTGACCTTTTGTTTTCTTCTATATTGTGCTGAGATATTCTCAAATCTTTTCTTAAAGGTTGACCTAGATGAAGTGAATGCCCTTGCTCAATTGATGACCTGGAAGACTGCTGTAGCAGATATTCCCTATGGTGGAGCTAAAGGTGGAATTGGGTGCAACCCGAAAGATTTGAGTACAAGTGAGTTGGAACGTCTTACACGTGTCTTCACACAAAAAATTCATGACCTTATTGGAGTTAATACTGATGTCCCAGCACCCGATATGGGCACTAATGCTCAGGTTAATAATCTGTTCCTTTTCTGTCTAATCTCATTTTACATCTTTAATATCTCTTTGATGAGGACAAGTACTAAATTTTGGAATATTCAGACAATGGCTTGGATTTTGGATGAGTACTCAAAATTCCATGGTTACTCGCCTGCAATTGTTACAGGAAAACCAATTGTAAGTAAAATTTAAAAATTGAAAAAAAAAATCTTTTAATAATTGAGTAAGATTTAAAAAACCTGTTTGGATATAAACTCATTTTACCCTTTTAAGTAGCATTTTGTGTTTGCGATGTCAGGATTTAGGTGGTTCCCTAGGTAGGGAGGCTGCAACTGGGCGTGGTGTTGTGTTTGCTACTGAAGCATTACTTGCTGAGCATGGAAAAGAAATCAAGGGTTTAACATTTGCCATTCAGGTATTCTTTCTATTTAAATAAATTTATCCTTTTTAAAAAAAAAATCTTCACATTTTCTTAAAAATGAACATTAAATGGCATGCAGGGGTTTGGAAATGTAGGATCATGGGCTGCAAGGCTCTTACACGAAAGAGGCGGCAAGATTGTTGCAGTTAGTGACATAACTGGTGCAGTAAGGAATCCTAATGGAATTGATATACCGGCATTGCTTCAGCATAAAGACAAAACAGGGAAGCTTGCTGATTTCAGTGGTGCCGATTCAATGGACTCAAATGATTTGCTCGCTCATGAATGTGATGTTCTCATACCATGTGCTCTTGGTGGAGTTCTCAACAGGTATAAACAATCCTTTTAACAGAAATCAAATTCTCTGTGATGGTATTTAAACTTTTTGTGTTTTCCTGTCCTAAATGTTTTCCACACCCTGGTTCCAAATCTAGTCTCCTATATAATAATGATCAACACCGATGTAAATTTATCTGGGAATACATGTAGTTAATTTTCGCACCATGTTATGCTTGCTGTAAATGTATAAAGAGTATTTTTCATTGACAAGACTGTCAAGACACTGAAGATTGTGTAATTAGTTGATTACGAAAATATCCTTCGGTCGACCCTTTCTTTCACCTAGGAATTGTACTACAGGGTGCAACTGCATTGTAATCATATTTGAATGTATATTTACTGTTCTTATGTGTCATAGAATTTCTTGACTGAAACCTGTGCACGTAAGACACAGATACATATTATTGGAAAAGTAATACCCATATCAGGGCATTTCGTAGATCAATTTGTTCTTACTTTCCTCTCAGCAGCCACCTATGACCTATCTTTACACCTGCTTTTTCCATAACCCCTAAAGAATAAAGAGTCTTTAATATAATATGACTAAATGACCAGCCCTTCAGTACTTGAATGCATCTCATTGTACCAAAACTTGCTTTTCTATCATGATCCAAAGAGAAGCATTAATGCATAGATCTATGTAATTTTAATTTTTTTTAAAATTTTTTTAATCATAGGTAAATTTAAATCCGTTTTAAGATAGATGAGCACCAGGCTGCTCGCTCTTATATACTTGAAATTTTTGATATTTTCTTTGAAGAAATTGCAATAAAGTTTGCTTGCTACATGCTGGCCAACTCACTGTGTTTATTTTTGAATGAAGAGAAAATGCTGAAAATGTAAGAGCCAAATTCATCATAGAAGCTGCAAATCATCCCACCGATCCAGATGCTGATGAGGTGTGAAGCTTTGCTGTCTCTTTTTGGTGAAAAAAGACATTATTTAATGCCCCCCTGTTAATACATACAACATTTTTGTAACAGTCCTCTACTTACGCAGATTTTGTCAAAAAAGGGTGTTATAATACTCCCGGACATATATGCAAATGCAGGAGGCGTGACTGTTAGTTATTTCGAATGGGTTCAGGTAACATTTTTCTCTTCCAATTGTTAACAGAGAGTCTATTGCACCATATCTAAAGTTTCATATACCTTTTTTCTGTACCCTTTTTATGAGGCAAAGAAGCATTAGCTAATATGTTTTAACTGTGTCCACAATATTCGTTGTTTATATTGCTCTCCCACCCCACAAATATATTTAACTATTGAATTTAATGTGTTTATTCTTCTAAAAATTCATTTGACAAATACTGATTTGGCTTTGCAGAACATTCAAGGGTTTATGTGGGATGAAGAGAAGGTGAACCTGGAGCTTAACAGATACATGAAAAAAGCCTTCCAAAATATCAAAGGAATGTGTCAAACACACAATTGCAACCTTCGAATGGGCGCTTTCACATTGGGAGTGAACCGCGTTGCTCGTGCTACCCTTCTGAGGGGTTGGGAAGCCTAACATTCTTGTGATCACTATTGTCTGAGTCCAGAAGTCGGAAAACAGTTTTTCTTTCTTTGATAATTCATTCCTGATGACAATTGTAATCATTATGTTCATACAGGTAAAAAATTGGTTCTGATTCATGTGTAATTTCACAAGTGCAGCATTTGTTGATGAGTTTGTCTCTTGTGCTGCCTTTCCAACTATGTATGTGCCTACTTTACTGTCAAGGAAATAAATCCCATCACTTTGATGTAATATTATCAATTCCTGTCCAGTTCCTCACAGTTCTGAATGCTTTTCATTGTGCTGCAATCTAGTCGAGCAATCACACAACTATTGATCAGAAGTATCTCATTGATTCACACACTGTTAGCACTCAAAATAATCAAACGATAAACGTTTGCCAAATTAGCCAAAGCGGCTACCAAAATCCAATAATGTTCAATGATAAATCCAATAGGTACATCGCGGTATAAATATAGAGTAAACAATGAAACCCTAAGGCCTGCTATACCAGGCCAACTAATTAACAGCAATAATAAGTAATAGTTATATAAGGAAATCTCTAATTATGATCAATCCGTTCGTTTCCTGCGGCGATAGACCATCAAGGGTTTCGGCCCTTGTGGCTCGGCGATAGACCATCAAGGGTTTCGGCCCTTGTGGCTCCTCCACACACACACACTCGTGTATATGTCACTCTTGAGTCTTGACTGGATTTTGATTGCTAGTGTGTCATGGTATTCTTGAGTTGATTCTTCTTGAGATAATATCCAACTCCATTTTCGTGACTTGTTAAAGGTGATGATGGAACAGAATTTTAGCAGGTGCAGTTTCGGGTTTGTCTATTTTAGCATTAGATGATTCCAGCAGCAGGCACACACTGGCTTTGTATCTCTTGGCTAGGGTTGCCCAGGTACGTACCCACCTCGTCTTTAATTTTCCAAGTATCTTCATATGTACATATGAGGTAATATTTCTTTGTTTTTCCTTATAATCTAATTATATTTCATTATTTAACTAGTGTGCATATAACTCCGCTGAATCCAAAAACAAATTCCACAACTCTTTGCAATAGCTTGTGCGCATGTGATTTTAGTTACTGCCATTGCCATCATCAATAACCTTGTTGGATTGTGTAGTCTTTTGGTAGATTTAATGAGACTTAAATGACCCCTGGTTGCTGCACCTGTGTACAAAGCCTTGAGGGATTGTTGTAGAGGTTCTGCTGTAGATGTTGCTTCACTATCTGCCTACCTGTCCAGTAAAAAGTTTTCTAACACTCAAGTTGAACGAGGATGCAAGTCCTGCTTAGTTCACTACACAAATGCTGCCAAGACTACTTTCAAGAAAATATGCTTTGAGCTAAAACCCAGTTCCAACTCCTTCCCTAAACACCTAAAATATCTTTTATTCCTTATTTGTAATCAAGACTTGAGTGGATTAATTTTACTTATCTTTTTCCTTTTAAGTATTCCTTAGTTCATTGATCCTCCTGTTCGTAGCTTATAAGGGATTAATTATTTGTCACTTCAGTTGCAAGTTTTACATCTGAAATATTTGACATTAGTTATGAGGTTGAATAATTGAAGTATACCAAGGTTGCTCAAATGCAAATATCATATGACTATATGTTCCTGCCTGCAAATATACTTGCTGGCAAGTAGCAACCAAGATTGTGTGGCAGTAAATTTTGTCCGTATGTGTGTGCGTGTTAGAGAGAGAGAGAGAGAGATGGGTATGGCATGTAGCATGCCAATGCTATAAAGCCCAATATGGCAGAAGATAAGCTTTTGGTTTCAAGCAACATGGGCTCCTCTTGCCACTTACTTTATCATTTCTCCATCATCAAGAAAAGATTAAGTGTTGAGAACCAGATTTCTTTTTTCTTGATACCTCATGGCATCCATTAGCATTACTGCTACCATACATAGAGCTTGCACCTCTCAGCACCTCACCAAGGCACAGTCGACTCTATCTAGGTCTCCTCGATCTTCCATAGCGAATCAGGCGACCAACGTTGTGACTCCGAATGTTACATTACAAGAAAAACCTGACATGTCCCCGGTAGTCACTATTGGCTGCCCGAAGGATGAAGCTGAGAGCTCCGTGAACTCAGATGAGCCATCACGTCCAAGATTCTCCGATGAGAGATGGAAGAACGGGACATGGGATCTCAACATGTTTGTGAAACAGGGAAGAATGGACTGGGATTCTTGCAGGTAACATTTTATAACAACATCTTAGCTTAGATGATGTATGTAATGTATTGTGATACATCTTGAGTTTACAGAGGCTGGGAGAAGGAAATTTCTTGAAATGCATCCAGAGGCCTCGACCAATGAGGAGCCAGTGGTGTTCATGAGCTCCATCATACCATGGTGGGCATGGATCCTTCACTCTCATCTCCCCGAAGCAGAGCTTTTAAATGGTTGAACGTCTACTCGACTTGACTCACATTAATCAAACTACCATAATCAGCTCTTATTCAATTTTTGCAGGTAGAGCTGCAATGGTGGGATTCTTCATGGCTTACTTTGTGGATGCTCTAACGGGGCTTGATTTGGTGGGACAGACCGGAAACTTCGTCTGCAAGGCCGCCCTCCTCGTCACAATTGTTGGACTGCTCCTTTTCCGGAAGAAGGAAGACGTTGACAGGATACGAAAGCTTGCTGATGAGGCTACATTTCAGATGATGTGAGGGAGAGAAGTGGTAAGAATGATTGATCACTCAGAAAATGAGGAAGGAAAGAGATGAGCTGTATGTGCAATTGTATACACACAATGATTAAAACCACTAAGTAATGGATATTGTCTTTTGTTATTTTGCTTACATGCATGGATGAATCAGTTGGTTCCAATACCATTTATCCTTAATATTTGGTTGTATAAGCTTACTTTTTTTGATTGAGATGATGTTTTATATTGCATGAATCAATACAAATTTTGACTTGGAGATAATCTAGATCCCATAACTAATGAAAAAAAGATGAAAGAGTATTATTATCTCCTGTGAGAAAGAGACTTCCATTCAGGTGGTGTAGGCGACCCATTCGAAAAGTATGGAATACCTTTTTAAAGTGTATTATTCTTCACAAAAATTTATAATCAATCATACACTAATCTTTAATCTGAATTAACATAGAAAATAAAAAAACTAAGGAGTTGTTTGATTCAAATTTTGAAATGATAATAATAATAGGAATCATTCATAAGGATAATAGTAATAGGAATAAAGTTAGATTGAAGGGTGTGGGGTAGTCAATGGATCAACGAAAATGATCAAGGAATTTGAAATTAAGGATTCTCTTATAACAAGAATGAAATAGAATGCTCTTTCATTCACTTTACTCTCCCCCAATACCCCTACCAAACAAAAAGAAATTGGAAAAATGTAGAATCATTACATTCTTCCTATAATCCTAAGGCTCGAGGCATTTTCTCTACCCTTCTTACCCTGAAAAAGTAGGGGCACCTTACGTTCTTGAACCGATAACCATCTTTCGGCTAACCTAGCCTGCTCTGTCCCTCTGGACCAACAAGGGATAGTACAGGAATATTCACCTGTTGTCCATCGACTACGCCTTTCGGCCTGATCTTAGGCCCTGACTCACCCTCCGTGGACGAACCTTGCGGAGGAACCCTTAGGTTTTCGGGACATTGGATTCTCACCAATGTTTGCGTTACTACTATTCTACTGAAATTACTTCGACTTTAATTATTTATTAGCAATATAGAGAAAAAGCCTACCCACATTTTGAAAATGAAATCAATAACAAATTTCTTGAATAGTACATGCTCAGGAGTACGTGTAATTAAAAGTAATTAATTTTTTATTAAAAATAATTGTTTTTAAGAGTATACTTTCAAGATAAAGTAGGAAGTATTTTGAATAATTAACGGAAAACAGTGACCTAAGTTTAATTGTGCATCTATCTAACTATTAAAAATACACTAAAGATCAACCTCCATTGTTAAATAGTACATGATAATTAATCTGTCTCTGGTACAAAATAAAACTGTTAATTATCAGATGCAAGTCTTTAACAATGTTGCAATTTACTTGCACAAAAGTAAAAATATAGAATTATAATTGTTGGGTAAATTTCCAGTATGGAAAGAACCTTTACAAATATACTATTACTATATGCACAAATTAAGTAAAAGTTTAAACTAAATTTGATGATAACACTTAAAAATATAACATAATCATATGCACAAATTAAGTAAAAATTTAAACTATATTTGATGGGGTTTATTTCCAGAAAGGAAAGAACCCTCCAAAAAGAGGCGTATGCTGCTTGAATTGCAACGCTCACACGGTATTCTTTAGTAAAAGGCGAAAGAATAGTTCGCTATGTGCTCATTGCGCAGCTGCGTGAATTTTAAAGCAGAGTTGGGTTGTTTATTTGTATGCGAGGCTACCCATTACACTTGCACTGTTTAGTCGATGTGGGACAAAGATAAGACCACATATCTATATTTCTAACGACTCTTTCTCAAATTTTAAGAGAACTCTGCCAATTAAATTAATTCATTCATGAAATAAAAATAATGAAACTGAATCTAGGTTGCACATTTTTTAGGAGCAATATGTCTCATTTTAATATTTCTTAATTAATTACGTATTATTATTTTTTCCAATAATTTTTATTTAAATTATAAATTATTAGTGAAATGGAGTAGTTAATTTGAATGGTCATCCCTTTGAATTTATTACGTATTATTTATTTATTTATTTAAATATTATAATTTCTTATTTAAACTATAAATTATTTATGTAATAATTAATTTTGACGGTCATCATTTTAAATTAATTTTTTTTATTGATCTCAAAACTCATTCTGCAAGGTTTATAAGATGTTATTTCATTAAATTAAATAAATAAATAAAATTTTAAAAATGTTGAGCGAATCCAATTTCCTTTTTTAAAATTTTAATGAGACGTTTTGAGGATAAGTAATTGAAATGAAAAAGAAGTCATTATATTTTTAAATAAGAATATATCAGATGAAAAGTAATAGAGTAGTTATTTAATTAAATCATTTCATGAATAATTTATAGAAGTATATGAAAAGTAATATTCTCATGAGTCTCAATAGTTTTCACTTTCGACTATTCATGTAGATTAAGAAATGTGTAATTTTTTTTAAAATATTATTATAAATTTTAATAATAAAATACATTAGGTAAGTATGATGTTTTTTAAAAATAAAATAATATATGAAAGATTAGTTGTTTTGCATTTTTATTTTTTATTTTACTATTTTAAGAAGATAAAATTATTTATGGAATACATGAAAATGAAATAAGTGAAAAATTCAAAGTAATATTCTTAATAAAAATTAATAATTAATTAAGCGAAAGTACAATTATCTTGCCGTAAGAAAATGTTACACAAAATTCCTCATTTTTAAATAAATTTATACCTCAACTATTAGACTATTAAGTACTTTTTCCTACAATGGTTAAATAAAGTCACCTATTCAACGAACAACTTTCACTAGTATGTTCTATGTGACTATGTCATAGCTATAGGTGAAAATATTGATGCTTGTAATAAAACTCATTAAATGAGAAGTTCGAAGAAGTCAAAACTTGTGTCTGAGTTGTCATGCATAGGAGCATATTTTTAAGAGTGAAAATGACAAAAAGTAGCCACTTTTACTTAAAAGTAATTTTAAGTGGTCATAGATGTTATATATAATTTATTCTAGTCATTTTTTATGGGATAGATCAAAATACCCTTGAGGGGCCCCACTTTTTTACATGTTTGAGGAATCATATTCCTCACTTTTATGACCAAAAGTACGAAAAGTACATTAGGGGAATCCGATTCTTACTATTTCTGAAAAAGATGTCAAAGTACAACTATGTAGGCATGTGATCCCTCATGTTTGAGGAATCGGATTCCTCACTTTTATGACCAAAAGTACACTAGGGGAATTCGATTCTTCCTATTTCTGAAAAAGATGTCAAAGTACAACTATGTAGGCATGTGTTTCCTCATATGCTTACAAAAAATTAGGTATATATATAATAGCGGTCCAACCATGGTGCTGCATCATACACATATATTCATTTTCATTGTTCTAGTTTTTTTTTTGTTGAGCATTTGGGGAGCAACTATTTTAACTATATTTTTAGGGGCGTGAGAATTTGGGGAGCAGAATACAAGGTATGTTGTAAACTTGTTTTAACAGCTATGAATGCATTAATTTGATCATTTTTACATGCTGCATGAGTGTATTTTATGTATTTCAATATTTTTTAATAGAAATAATAGTATGCCGAATAGTGTATGTGAAGTGTAAAATGTATCCACATTAATTTTTTTTTTAAATTAGCAACTCGTAGGCCGAATAGAACAGGATTTGTAGGCCGAATAGAACAACTATGAAGGACGAATAGAAGAAACGTTGGCCGAAAAGGCCCAAAAAATATATCCTACGATAAAAAAATAAGTAGGCCGAATAGAACAAGTGTTGTAGGCCGAATAGAACAATCTTATGGGCCGAATACAAGAAACGCAGACCAAATAGAAAACTTAAATTTTCACATTTAATTTTCATTTTTTAAAAAAATATGTAGGCTGAATAGAAGAATTTTGGTTGGCCGAATAGAACAACCTTAAAGGCCGAATAAGAGAGACGTAGGCTGAATAGAAGAAAAACATATAGAATTTAAAAGACATCAGAAGGTAGGCCAAATAGTGAAACAATATAGGGTCGAATAAAATAATACATTGGCCGAATAGAGTACATTGTTGGCCGAATAGAATACTTGAAACTAATTATGATGTCGTCATTTATATTTTCTTAAAAAAATATGCAGATGAGCTATAAACAAGGTGGGATGTGTTGGGGAGGATAATGGGATGGGTTACTATACAAAGGTGGACAGGTTCACTGGTTATACTTGCGGGATGACAATCTGTACTATACTAGTTCGCTATTAGAAATTCATAACATAATACAAGCTGATTTGGATAATTGGGGTTATGAAGTTCATTCTTTCGTCGAGTACAGTGGCCGTATGTCTAAATATAAGATAAAGAATGATGCTCGTGTGGCAGAAGTTTTCAACTATGTTGATGTAGGAATAGTGTACGTGACACTCATTCCTGTCGCTGGCAATGCATTCGTTGAACCTCCTACACAAGGTTCAGGGCATAGTTTGGAGTTAGGGTTGGGTTATAATGACGGAAGTGGTGGTCCGAGCAATGATCCATGTTCGAGGGTACAGTCTAGTGCTAGGCCTGATTTTGATTTGAATGTGGCGTACAATCCGGCCTCAGAGATGCAGCGGTGTGGTTTTAGGGAATCTGTAGATGCTGAAGATGATGACAACTCTGGTGAGGGTGAGGATGATGTACATGCTTATAATGATGATGTTGAGCCCGGGAATAGGACTATCGAAGAAGAACATGAAAACAACGAAGATGACATACAGCATGATTGTAATCAGTCTTCTAGCGAAAGTGATGATGGTGCTGAGGAGAGAAGAATCCAATTGTATGAAGAAGTATGTAATTACATACGTCAGAGAGACGGCCCTAGCTTTCTTGAATCGATAGTCGCGACTTGTCCCGTCCTGAAATGCAGCCACAAGATTGTCAAAGTATTCGGCCCACCACCCGTCCATGCTTGATTCCAGGTATGAATACTATGTTTATTTAAAGGAGAACTAAAGTAAACTTGTATTTTGAACTAATGCACCTGATACGGTTATAGGCATTCCGGTTGTAGCTGACAGAGAAGATCAGATGACTATCTCTGACTTTGATGCGTCTGGCGTTCTTTACCAGAAAAGTGTATTTGATACAAAAAAGAAGATGCAAACTGCTGTAGGAATGTATAACTTGCGGAACGAAGTTGAGACCACTGTTGAAAGATCTAGCTCGACCAGATATAATGTGGAATGTAAGCTCAAAGGTAAAACCGGTTGTCAATTTGTGATGCACGCACGAATGAGCCTTGGGTTGTCGGGGTAGTTAAATTCGTTCAACATCACGAGTGTTTGAATGATCCAGACAGGCCCACTCCTACACAGGTGTCATCCAACGCCATCGGTCAATATTTTACTGCTAGGCAATTTGACAAGATTACTAGGCTCCGACCCCAGGCGATGAGACAGGAGATATTGAAGGATTTCGGGTTCGACATTAGCTATAACGTGGCGTTAAAGGCAAAACACCGGGCTGTTGGACATACGTACGGGGATCACGACAGCTCATTTCATATGCTCCCTGCATACATGTATCAGTTGGAGTTGGCAAATCCCGATACGCACACTTGTATCTCTGTTGATGAAGAGGACCATTTTCGGTTTTCATTTTATGCTCTTGGAGCATCTAGGTAGGGATTTCTAGAGTTTGGTCGTCCAGTCATTGTCATAGACGGGACTCATATGAAGGGAAAACACAAAGGCATTGTCTTCGTCGCAATTATGAATGATCCAAACCATCAGATATTTCCACTCGCCTTAGGGGTTGGCGACGTCGAGAGCAACATGTCGTGGACATGGTTTTTAGAAAGGGTTCGAGAGGCATACGGATGTCCACGAGATCTTTTGATAGTGTCAGACGGTCATCGCAGTATCGCACATGCTATTTCTACTGTCTATCCTGATGCACATCATGGTTTGTGTGGTTATCATTTAAAGAATAGGTTGGCAGGTTATGGAAAGAACGTTTTGTATAAATTTGGTTTGTGTGGTTATCATTTAAAGAATAGGTTGGCAGGTTATGGAAAGAACGTTTTGTATAAATTTCAGAGTGCGATGGATGCATACCTATCGAGGGACTTTGACAGGTTAGTCTTCCAAATCCACTTCGTCGTAATGTCACATTTACGAATCTCATCCATTCAATGGATTTTTACAAATGTTTACCTTTCCATATTTGTTATTTTCAGCTGCATGAACTCATTGAGTGGGCACCGGTCGTCGCATAGGTTAATGGAATTACTTGGGCTGTGGGGATATGAGAAATGGTCAAGGGTCCATTGTCCCGTGAAGCTGTACGAGTTTATGAAACTCAACGTCAGCTGAGTCGTATAACAATGCCATACTCTGGGCGCGCATACTACCTATATGCACGCTGTTAGAGATTGCACGCACAATCACTGAGAGGTGGTTTTACGAAAGGCGAACTCAAGCTGAGCAAGAGTGTACCATTCTCTGCAAGCGTGTGAATGACGAGCTCGTGGAACTTTCTTCTGCTGCCAAAAAGCTACCGATATCGAGACTCCTGGGTAATAAGTATGCAATCAGAGATGGTGATCAGCTATTCACAGTGGATTTGAACGACAGTAGCTGCACCTGTGAGAAATTCCAGAAAGAACTTATTCCATGTATTCATGCGATGAAGGCAATCGAGTACGTAGTCATACCTGCTATTTTGTTGGGTCGAACATCAGAGTTTGTGATTCTTATATTATACGTTCTTCAGTACTTGCAGGTTGCCAGCCAGTAGCTTCGTGTCGATCATTTTCCATCGCACCAGTGTATTAAGGATGTGGTCCGGTCCAGTGATGCTTGTACCGCATTACAGTCAATGGGACACACCTGACAGTGTCAAGTCACAGACTGTTAACCCCCCATTACCACACAGGCAGGCCGGCCGACCTCGAATGTCTCGGATAAGGTCAGGTGTGGAGTCATCCAGGAGACGTCACAAAGAGCATGTTTGCTCACACTGCCGACAGCCAGGTCACAATCGAGTAAATTGTACTGGAGCTTCATCATCACACAGCGGTCCACCTCCTCCTCCGACGGCTGCCCCGAATCCCCGTATACGTAGAGAAAAAAAATGTGGCATTTGTGGTGAAACTGGGCATACACGTCTAAGTTGTCCTTCTCAATTATATCAGTAATGTATAACTTGTAATTTTTATCAAATGTCGTCCTATCATCTCTGTACCGCCTCGTGTGCTCATTCCATACGGATTGAACTCGGACCTTAGAGAAAAATCATTGTATACGATTGGTCTCAAAATTACATGGAAAATTTATACATAGGTTGCTAATGTGGTTGTTACTTACAGTGAATTGCATGTTCAGAATGCAATAGTTCCCAACATCCTGATGGACGTGAACGCCTATGGCCGCCGGTCGCTCTGATAATATCCGGAGGTATGCATCTAGGTGCTGAAACATATAGAAGTTTATTACAGAATATTGTGAGTTAGTGAACATATTTACTTATTAAGTACACACATAAAGGCTCTCTCAATTACCTGGTCGTCAAACCAAGCACTGGGGTCCTCCATCGCAGTGAAAAAAGCACTGCCGACTCCATAGCCGAGTCCAACGTCGACCTTGAAATCAAAAATTCTTTAACAACAAGCACAAGTATGTAAAGTAACATATAAAAACGTCTAAAATAGTAGATTAGCACGTACAGATCGTTGCTTCTCTTAAATTGTAGGTACAGTTGCCAGCGGCGCTCGCGGTCAGTCGTTGTGAATGGTGACTGTAATGCTGCACTTGGGTTTCTTGGCCGCTTAGCACGCATCAAACCATCTTGAGCGATACCAGGTGTGGGAGCCATTGGACTCACAGAATCCACCACTGTAAGAGGGGTAGATCTAATCCCTGACCTTGAGCTAGACGGCTCATACTCAGACCCCCGACTCCGCAAAATATCAGCTCGAAGGCGTCTGAACTCCTGTGTAAGCGCAAGTCGAAATAAATGTTGTGTCTGATGCTCAGCCACCATCTGACATGCAAGATGGGATAACAACTCATCCTGCTGATTCAGCCTATGGAGGACCCTATCTTTGAAATCTTGATCATATATGTATTGGTCCTGCTCATATTCGTGATCCTGCTGACCATACCCGTGGTCGTCCTGATCATCATATCCGTGATCTTGCTGATCATATCCGTGGGCGTCTCCCATCCCACTCCCATGATGAGCAACGGCTCGAGCATGCCAGCTACGAGCGAAGGATGGAGGAACATCTATCTAACTATTAAAAATACTAAGATCAACCTCCATTGTTAAATACATGATAATTAATCTGTCTCTTAGTTAGACTTGGTACAAAATAAAACTCTCTCTTAGTTAAAAGACTTGGTACAAAATAAAATTGTTAATTATCAGATGCAAGTCTTTAACAATGTTGCAATTTACTTGCACAAAAGTAAAAATATAGAATTATAATTGTTGGGTATATTTCCAGTATGGAAAGAACCTTTACAAATATACTATAATCATATGCACAAACTAAGTAAAAGTTTAAACTAAATTTGATGAAAACCCTTACAAACATAATATAATTACATGCACAAATTAAGTAAAATTTAAACTAGATTTGATGGGGTTTTTTTCCAGAAAGAAAAAACCCTCCAAAAAGAGGCGTATGCTGCTTGAATTGCAACGCTCACATTGCAACGCTCACACGGTATTCTTTAGTAAAAGGCGAAAGAATAGTTCGCTATGTGCTCACTGCGCAGCTGCGTGAATCTTAGAGTAGAGTTGGGTTGTTTATTTGTATGCGAGGCTACCCATTACACTTGCACTGTTTAGTCGATGTGGGACAAAGATAAAGACCACATATCTATATTTCTAACGACTCTTTCTCAAATTTCAAGAGAACTCTGCCAATTAAATTAATCCATTCATGAAATAAAAATAATGAAACTGAATCTAGGTTGCACATTTTTTTAGGAGCAATATGTCTCATTTTAATATTTCTTAATTAATTACGTATTATTATTTTTTTCCAATAATTTTTTTTTAAATTATAAATTATTAGTGAAATGGAGTAGTTAATTTGAATGGTCATCCCTTTGAATTTATTACGTATTATTTATTTATTTAAATATTATAATTTCTTATTTAAACTTTAAATTATTTATGAAATAATTAATTTTGACGGTCATCATTTTAAATTAATTTTTTTTATTGATCTCAAAACTCATTCTGCAAGGTTTATAAGATGTTATTTCATTAAATTAAATAAATAAATAAAATTTTAAAAATGTTGAGCGAATCCAATTTCCTTTTTTAAAATTTTAATGAGACGTTTTGAGGATAAGTAATTGAAATGAATAAGAAGTCATTATATTTTTAAATAAGAATATATCAGATGAAAAGTAATAGAGTAGTTATTTAATTAAATCATTTCATGAATAATTTATAGTAGTATATGAAAAGTAATATTCTCATGAGTCTCAATAGTTTCACTTTCGACTATTCATGTAGATTAAGAAATGTGTAATTTTTTTTAAAATATTATTATAAATTTTAATAATAAAATACATTAGGTAAGTATGATGTTTTTTAAAATAAAATAATATATGAAAGGTTAGTTGTTTTGCATTTTTATTTTTTATTTTACTATTTTAAGAAGATAAAATTATTTATGGAATACATGAAAATGAAATAAGTGAAAAATTCAAAGTAATATTCTTAATAAAAATTAATAATTAATTAAGCGAAAGTACAATTATCTTGCCGTAAGAAAATGTTACACAAAATTCCTCATTTTTAAATAAATTTATATTACCTCAACTATTAGACTATTAAGTACTTTTTCCTACAATGGTTAAATAAAGTCACCTATTCAACGAACAACTTTCACTAGTATGTTCCATGTGACTATGTCATAGCTATAGGTGAAAATATTGATGCTTGTAATAAAACTCATTAAATGAGAAGTTCGAAGAAGTCAAAACTTGTGTCTAAGTTGTCATGAATAGGAGCATATTTTTAAGAAACTAGTTGTTATGCATTACACGTTGAATGTTACTTTATACTATTTAATATTGTTAAAGAAAATTTATTTTATTATTATTATTTTTTACAAAGTTTCTTATGAGACGATCATCATGTGAGACGAATTATAAAACATGTTAAAGTATGATTATTAATAATTATAGTATATTTTTCTAAAGTACAATTAATACATAAAAATATAATCTTTGAATGTTAAAATATAATTCACTACAAATATATTTTAATTATAAATAAACATATATATACTTTACCTATATATAATCAATGTCGAACCAAGAATTCGATTAAGGGGCTCAATTAATAAAGAAAATATTATTATAAAAAATCAAATAGAAACTTTTCTAAAATTATACCCCATTGTCTTGCTATGCTCTTCGCTCTTCCTTTGTAAATTACAAAGAAAGAGTGAAGAGCTAAGCGGGACGTTGTAAATTTGATAAAAATCAATATATTATATCATAGCAAGACAATTTCTAACCATAAATAATTAAAGTACATCCCAACATAACAATTGAAAAACCTAACAAAATCACAACATCTATCTTTTATTCATCACATTTTGAAATCGTTGCATGATTGCTTTGTTGCTAATACTTTGAAATATATATTTTTCAATGTATGTTATCAAACAATTACTATTTAATAGCCCATCACTCATTCGACAGCGAAGTAATTCTTAATTATGCCCATTGCCGAAAAAATTCTTTCCACCATGACAGTAACAATTGATAAGATCAATAACAACTTGATATAGCAGATAAACTAATGGAAAATAATATGCTTTCTTTTGGCGACCATCATTTGAGTAAGCTCTTCTATTTATTTTACTTTAAAAATTTTCCATCTAAGAGAACATCAAATATATAATTATCAAGTTCATATAGAGCAACATTAGAAAACTTAGATGGATAAAATTCTGCAAGGCGAAGTAGCTTGTTTTTTTATCAAACATAACATATGAATCTGGATCAAAGCACACCATACATAATAGGAACTTAGTGTTCACTTCACTCAAACTAAAGTCTATGTATGTAATATTTTGTGTTGCACTTGAGTTTGCAGAGCTGCAATGGTGGGATTCTTCATGGTTTACTTTGTGGATGCTTTAACGGGGCTTGATTTGGTGGGACAGACCGGGAACTTCGTCTGCAAGGCCGCCCTCCTCCTCACAATCGTTGGACTGCTCCTTTTCCGGAAGAAGGAAGACGTTGACAGGATACGAGATGAGGCTACATTCTACGACAAGCAATGGCAAGCGTCGTGGCGAAATTCAGATGATGTGAGGGAGAGAAGTGGTAAGAATGATTGATCACTCAGAAAATGAGGAAGGAAAGAGATGAGCTGTATGTGCAATTGTATACACACAATGATTAAAACCACCAAGTAATGGATATTGTCTTTTGTTATTTTGCTTACATGCATGGATGAATCAGTTGTTCTAATACCATTTAACCTTAATATTTGGTTGTACAAGCTTACTTTGATTGATTGATTGAGATGATGTTTTTTGCATTAATCAATCCAAATTATGACAAGAGATCATCTAGATCCCATAACTAACGAAAAAAAGGATGAAAGAACATTCTTATCTCCTGTAAGAAATAGACACTTCCATTCAGGGGTGTAGGTTACCCTTTCGAAAAGTATGGAATACTTTTTAAAATGTCTTGAGTATTATTCTTCACAAAAAAATTATAGTCAATCATACACTAATCTTTAAGCTGAAATTTAATGAGAATCATTAATAGATATAATAGTAATGGGCATGAAGTCGATTGAAGGATGTAGAGCGGGGAATTTGAAAACTCGTTATCTCACAGAAATGAAAATCAATATTCTTTTGTTCCATTTACTCTCCCCCCGTACCCCTTACCAAACACCCTTACCAAACACCCTTAAAAGAAATTGGAAAAATGCAGAATCATTACATTCTTGCTATACTCCTAATTTGCATGTTATACTACTATTTCAACTGAAATTACTTCGACTTTAATTATTAGCAATGTAGAGAAAAGTCTTAACCACATTTTGAAGATGAAATCAATAACAATTTTCTTAAACAGTGTACTTTCAGGAGTACGAGGGCATGTTATTAAGAAAAGTAATTTATTTTTTTATTAAAAATAATTGTTTTTAAGAGTATACTTTTAAGATAAAGTAGGAAGCATTTTGAATAATTAACGGAAAACAGGGACCTGAGTTTAAGCGTGCATCTATCAAACTATTAAAAAAACACTAACAATTAACCTACGTTGCGAAATCTATGATAATTAATCTCTATTATTTAAAGAATCAATATGAAATAAAACTACGAATTATCAGATGCCAGTCTTACCAATATTGCAATTTATTCGCACGAAAGTAAAAAGATAAAACTACGATCGTTGGCATATTTCCAGTAAGAAAAGAACCCTAACAACTTGCATTCACAAATTAAGCACAATTATTAAGCACAATTTTGAACTAGGTTTGATGGCTGCTTGAGTTGCAACACACACGGGGTATTCTTTAGTAAAAGGCGAAATGACAGTTCGCTGCATGCTCATTTCGCGGCAGCTCGGTTTATAAAGTAGAGTTGGGTTGTCTATTTGTGTGCGAAGCTACCCATTACACTTTCACTGTTTACTCGATGTGGGACGCAGATATGACTAAATTTCTAATGACTCTTTCTTAAAATTCGGAGAACTCTGCCAATTAAATTAATAATATATATGAAAATAAGAAAAGTGAGTCTGGGTTGCACATTTTTTAGGAGCAATGTGTCTCATTTTAATTTTTCATAATTCCTTACGTTTTTTTTTTTAATAATTTTTATTTAAATTATAAATTATTTATGAAATAGTTAACCTAGTTATTTCTTTGAATTAATTACATATCATTTTTAGTTAACTATTATCATTTTTATTCATCTCAAAACTTATTATTATCAGTAATTTATTATTAATTTGGACCATTTTATATTAATTACGCATTTTTTGTCATCTTAAAACTCATTCGGTAAAATTTATAAGATGCTATTTCATTAAATAAATTTTAAAACACGTTGAGTGCATCCAATTTTTTTTATTTCAAAAAATTAATGGAACGTCTTAAGAATAAGTCATTCAAATGAATAAAAAGTTATTATACTTTTAAATAAAAATGATATAATCGATTTCACGAATAATTTATAGAATTAATATAAAAAGTGACACTACTTTTTAATTTTTAATGTAAATTAAGAAATGTGTATTTTTATAAATTTTCATAATAATAAATGATAAAGTATTGAATTTTTTTTTTACAAAAATAAAGTATATATGAGAGATTAATTGTTTTAACTCTTTATTTTTATTTTATCATTTTAAGAATATGAAAATTAAAATAAAAAAGGAGAAAATTTTGAAGTAATGTCTTTAATATAAATTAATAATTATTAAGCAAAAGTACAATTATCTCGCCTTAAGTAAATGTTACACAAAATTCCTCTTTTTCTAAAAATTTTATATTTCCTCAACTATTAGTCTATTAAGTACTTTTTCCTACAATTATTAAATAATAAAATCACCTATTCAAAGGACAACTTTTATGTCATAGCTATTGGTGAAAATATTGATGCTTGCTATAAAATTTTCACAAATTTTATTTAATGGAAGTCAAAACTTGTGTCAAGTTGTTATATCTTTATTTAAGAAACTACTATTGTCATGCATTACACGTTTTTTTTTAATATAGTAAAGGTTAGTGGTTAGTATGGTTAGTAATTACACCAAGCACTCAACTCTACCTTTTTTCAAGCCTTTTTATAATTTCTCTCCTAATTCGTGTTTTTTTTTAATATAGTAAATGTTAGTTGTTAGTATTGTTAGTAATTACACCAAGCACTCAACTCTACCTTTTTTCAAGCCTTTTTATAATTTCTCTCCTAATTCGTTCCCAAAGATAATCGAATCTGTGTTACTCACTTTAGTGAGGAGTTCAATGGTCAAGTGAGCTAGCCCACCTGGTTATGTTATGCATTAAATAAATAATTATATATATATATATATTAGGGTTAAAATAAAAAAAATTAAGTATAAAAATACATAATTATAATATACTATTAATTTTTTCCGTGCAACACATAGATGGGTAATATCTATTTATATCATAATAACAAGACAATTTCCAAAAATAAATAATTAAATTACGTTCAACATAACCATTAAAAACCTAACAAAGGCAAAAAAAAAAAAATCATGTGCCCTCCCATGGGGCACACTGTGTCTCGGGGGTACATGAGACCAACTCTCTAACAAAATCATAACACCAATATTCTATTGTTCATACTTTGAATCATTGCATGATTACTTTGTTGCTAATACTTTCACATACATATGTTTCAATGTGTGTTATCAAATAATTATTCAAGAGCCCATCACTCATTCGATTGTGAAGTGAACTCTTAATGATATTGTCGAAAAAGGTCTTTCCACCATGACAATAACAACTAGTAAAATAAATGAAAATTTGATTATCTTTACTTAACTAAACGAAGGTTTCACTTTGCCAGGTGTCAACTCCACAAAAATTCATTTTGCCAGGTATCATCTCCATAGAACAATCTGCTGATTTGTCATTTTTTAAGATTTTTGGCTTTTTTTTTCAAATTCTCGATACATTTTTTGTTATTCAAACTTCTTTATGCGTTTTGCTTTAATTAAATTTATTATTACTGCATTTATGGCACTATTAACCAAACCATCTATCCGTTTTAGAACTTTGACCGGCGTTCCTATTCATCTATCGCCTATCATTGCCGATCAATATTTCATCTTTCTCATTAGACACTGTTGTCTAATATTTGGATAAATATTTTTCAACCCCTCCTCGATTTGCCAATCTTTCTTCCAAATCAAAATTATTTCATACACCTCGATGCATGATAATGATTTTCAAAGAATTTTCTGCATAAATTCCATTACTTGAATAGATTGTTGCTTTTATCGTTTCGACTCAAACTTCTGATCCCAGCTGAATCTAAATATTCTTATTTTTCAGATTTCATCATTGATTGGTTCATGAGTTCGCAACTGACGTTGCTTCCTATGATGGATACAGGATCTGGGTCTCCGATTGAGATGTGGTATGTTGTTCATCTATCCATAAATTTCAGAATCACTTCAGAGTTTCTTATTTTGAAATAATATGAGTTTATTATGTTTCTTGATTACTATGAAGTAGTATGTTTAGTTGTGGCCTGTTTTTGTCACGAAGACTCAAACGAGGTCCAACGGGAGGTAATCAATGGAAGAGAGAATAAGTAAAGAAGAATGCACTAGATTTGGCTATCGAGCCTTGATAATTTCTTATTGAACTTTTTAGTAAAGTGCGGCAACCTACTGAACTTAGTCTCAATTTTGGTACAAATTGATAAGAGTAAGCGTACTCTATCGTTGTGTGTAGACGTGGTGACCAAGTGCAAAATTTATAATATCGAACCCAAGGGAGAGAGTGATGTATCCGTATTCAAAAGATGTTTCACTCTAGAATGACTAATCAATAAAATGAGAGAGTGATTAACACTACAAACTACCTAAGAAAGCAATTAAAGGATAGAAAATGTACATATGAGATGGGTAATGGGTAATAGTGAGCAATCTAAGAAGTATGTAAGGCAAGCAATATAATGGAAAAGGCTCATGTAGATTCACACACACACATGCTTTGAAGGTCATCATGTTATGATATTAAGGGCAATCACTTATGTACCCCTAATCCCTATGGCTAAGGCAATTAGGTTCTCAACTCTTTTACAAGTTTAAATCTCCTAGGATTGTGTCTTACTCTCAATTCCCATGAAGGTACTATGATCATAAGTTGGGTTCCCCTCACTAGTTCCTCACTAATGTCCTATCATGAGGTTCTAAGCACAAGAAGGGTATGACTTACCTCCCCTCACACTAACTAAGTCATCTCGTGCAATCAACGATTCAATTAAATCACTAAGCATAATATTGGAATGACCATCCTAACACTATGAATAGAAAATTTAACCACACAAATCATACACGAAATGAGAATAAGCATTCATGATAGAAAATATTCATATAATCATTTCTTCGAACACGTGGCGTGCAAAATCTACATTATCCTTCACCAATCATATTACTAGCCTCACATGAGGACTAGCCACTATAAATCATTACAAAATCAATATTGTCCATGGAATGCTCCAAATGAGCTAAATAATGAAGAAAACAACAAATCAAAGGTTGATGAGCTTCCCTTTTGAAGTTGGTCTTCTCTTCCTTCAACATGCTCCAATCTTCACTCTTTGATGTTCTTCCCTTCTTAGATTGGTGGATTAGTGGAATGGATGGATGGATTTGAGGAAATCAAGAGGAATAGATGGATGGAATGAAGGATAGATGGATGAGATGGAAGATGGAAGATGGATGAAGATGGAGGTGTAAAATGGGTAGAATGGTGTGTGATGTGTGTGGGCACCAAAAACCCTTGATTTTCTGCCTTCAAGTGGTGATATTGGGGGTATTTATACCCCCTTGGCAAATCTGGAAATCGCACTTGAGTTTTGACACTTTTGCAGGAAAACACGCCCGTGTTTTCTTGCATATGCCCGTATTTTTATGCAAAATTTCAGCATTCTGTAAATTTGGTCCCTGCAGAAAAACACGGACACTACATTAAAACCGAGCGTGTTTTTTGTATTTTGGCCAATTTTCTATTTTCTTCAACTTTCTCCTTTCTTCATGCTTTTTATCATCATTTATCTTCATAATCACCTATTCAAAGACATGAAAATCATCATCATCAATTTCCCAAAATACAATATAAAAAGATACAAAAATACGAAATAAAAAGACGAAAACATACACAAAAAATTACACAAAATCTAGGTGAAAATAGCGATGATCAACCCCCCAAACTTAAAGTGTTGCTCGTCCCCGAGCAACGAAAATGATAAAACAAGAGGAGAAATTTTCACCTAGAAAAAGACCTAACGAACATAAGCAATAACATATCATAAGCAATAAGGACTACAAATCATATCAAGTCACCCTATAACATTAAACTCATAACATGAAAAATTAACATGTTCAATTCAAAGAGATTAAAGAGTAATATAGTCCCTTCCGATCCAAGCCTCACATCGGATATCAAATGTACTCAACACTCTATCAAAATAAGGTAAATCAACACTCATCAATCGATTGGCCCGATGCACCATAGGCTTACTCGTGGACTACATTCACAAACCACCATAGCTTCAATTAGTGATCAAATAGGACTTTACGTTTGGATGTAATGGTATGCTTTTTGGTAAAGGTAGGGAGAATTTGGGTAAGAGTGACTCATCGAGTATAAGTAATCGAAGAGATGATCAACTTCTTCACGTTTCTATCTTCCTTTCTTTTCTTTTCTAAACATAAGCACTTATCATTATCATTCCTTGTGTTTCTTGAGCTTCTTTTGATTTCATGCTTTCATCCTTTTGACTTTTTGCTTGCATGAGCATATTGTTGTTGATTTTGCTCCTTTTTCTTGCTTTGAAGTAGCATGTATATTTGCTTGAGCTCTTCTCATCCTTTTCTTGCTTGTTTACCATTTTTCTCTTTCTCTTGCACAATTCTCACATCAAACCGTGTAGACCACCATCTCCTCAATCACCCACACAAAAGGTATATATAAGGCTTAAGTGGGTAATCATGGCTTATAATGTGCTTAGTTCACAAGAAATATGCTTAAAGGCTCAAAGTGGCTAACTAGGGATGATGTATAAGGTAAGAAAATATATGGCAATGACTTTAAAGTACAAGGATGGCCTAAAATCATCTCACTAACCTCCACCAATCGGGTTCATTCCCGTAGTCCACTAGCAAGTTCTAGCTTATCAAGGATCAATCGATTCACTCATGAAGAAACAACCATGCATGCACGGTTGATGCTCAAATGCTCACAAGCTTTTGCTCGGACCATGAGGAACTTATTACACCTCTATCTATCTTAAAATTGAACAAGTTAAATAGAATATGTCACAATTTCAACTAGTAGAGATCCTTAACATAATTCGCCATCACTTATCACAAACAACACATCATCACTCATATTCAAGAAAACGACTCACAACACAAGAAAATAAGAACATCACAAAAATATAAAAACACCAGACACAAGACATAAGACACAAGGAAACTATGTGCGCCGATGCAAATGTTCATAAAATGAGATCTACGAGAGCATAAAAATTCAACCCCCCAAACTTATTTTTTTAGCTAACGCTATAATTAAGTTTGAGCCAAATAATAGGTACTCCCTTTGACGCATCCCTCGTAGCTCTTCTCGTAATCCAATATACTCCACATCCACACCAAGCACAACATAATTTCTACACAAAACACCAACAAACACAAAAATCAAACCAAAACACCAAAAATCAAATCCATCATCCTTATTGAAATCAATAAATAAAGCAATAAAGATAATGATGGGTTGCCTTCCATCTAGCGCTAAGTTTAACGTCTTCAAGCCGGACGGATCATGGAGAACTCATCGGAATGGCCAAGGATATCGTTCGTTCTTGCCATCAAATTTTAATCTTTGTGCTTCTTCCTCTATTAGGCATTTGTGGCAAGTAACGACCTCAGTAACGTCCTTTGAGATTGGCTTTAAAAATTCAACTTGTTTGAACTTGCATTCCATTGACCTCTCCTTTCGTGACCACCACTTATTCCTTCTTACCACATAAGCTCCCAACATCTCTTCAAGCTTTCTCTTTTCCCTAAGACATTGAGAAGAATCAATAGGTAAGACAAAGTCAATATAAACAACATTTTGAAATTCAATGCAACTTGAAGAGTTAAAAGGTTTAGAAATTCTCATTACACTCTCGAACTCTTCTTCAAGTGCTTTTAGACCTTGTTCCTTTTCATTGAATTCATACACCTCTTTCGATTCCTCATCTTCACTTGAATTCTCTTTGTCTTCCTTATCTTCAAATAGCTCTTCATCACTTGAGTCCTCATTCCTCGAACACTCTTCTACCTCAAACTCTTCTTCAAACTTTTCATCAAAATCCTCAATTTCTTGAAGAGTGTTCCGTTCACTTATCATTTGACTCATTTGACGTTCAAGGGCCTCAAATCTCCTCTCATTTTCCTCATCTTTTTTCTTTCTTTCTTCTCTTCTTTCTTCAATCATCTCATACATCATTTCCATAAGTTGTCCAACTCGATCTTCTACGGATGGCTTTATCTCTTCACTCGGTGGTTGCCAACTTTGTTCTTGGAGATAATTCCCTTGATTTTGGAAATTACTCCCTTGCATATAAAACATATCCTCTACTTGAGAACTTGGCATCATCCACTCTTGTTGCACCGTAGGATACGAAGTTGACATACTTTGAAGATCTTGAGTCCCATAACTAGGAAGACATATTTGAAAACTTTGCCTTGTATCACTTCCATTAGAATATCTTCTAAACAACTCCATTAAGGCATTATTTTTGGATAAAAATGTAACCGGAGGAACTTGGTTGTTGGAACTTGGTATGGAATAAGTGTATGCTTGTTGAGGTTGGAACGTATTTCCATTGTAAGCACTTTGCCATTCCTCATAACTCCCATTGTTGTAGCATTGAGAGCTTGCTTGACTCATTTGACAATTATACCCGTAGTTGCTCTCATTCATATAGCCAATTGATTGTTGTGGTGGAACCAAACCAAATAGATTTCCATAATTTTCTCCCAAGTATTTGTTCCAACCATCCATGTTCATACTCTTCTTTTCAAAGCTTACTACAATTTCCTTCACTTTCTATTTTTGGTTGCTCCTTCTTCTCTGCTATCAAGGTTGGTGTACCTATCAAGAAGAACAAGTTAGACTAAGATTTTCCAAAGTAAATATATAAGCAAAAATAAGAAAAAAAATGTCCTAAGTAAAGCTAACAAATCCAAACACGTTACACCGAAGCCTTTCTCCCCGGCAACGGCGCCATGAACTTAGTCTCAATTTTGGTACAAATTGATAAGAGTAAGCGTACTCTATCGTTGTGTGTAGACGTGGTGACCAAGTGCAAAATTTATAATATCGAACCCAAGGGAGAAAGTGATGTATCCGTATTCGAAAGATGTTTCACTCTAGAAGGACTAATCAATAAAATGAGAGAGTGATTAACACTACAAACTACCTAAGAAAGCAATTAAAGGATAGAAAATGTACATATGAGATGGGTAATGGGTGATGGTGAGCAATCTAAGAAGTATGTAAGGCAAGCAATATAATGGAAAAGGCTCATGTAGATTCACACACACACATGCTTTGAAGGTCATCATGTTATGATATTAAGGGCAATCACTTATGTACCCCTAATCCCTATGGCTAAGGCAATTAGGTTCTCAACTCTTTTACAAGTTTAAATCTCCTAGGATTGTGTCTTACTCTTAATTCCCATGAAGGTACTATGATCATAAGTTGGGTTCCCCTCACTAGTTCCTCACTAATGTCCTATCATGAGGTTCTAAGCACAAGAAGGGTATGACTTACCTCCCCTCACACTAACTAAGTCATCTCTTGCAATCAACGATTTAATTAAATCACTTAGCATAATATTGGAATGACCATCCTAACACTATGAATACAAAATTTAACCACACAAATCATATATGAAATGAGAATAAACATTCATGATAGAAAATATTCATACAATCATTTCTTCGAAAACGTGGCGTGCAAAATCTACATTATCCTTCACCAATCATATTACTAGCCTCACATGAGGACTAGCCACTATAAATCATTACAAAATCAATATTGTCCATGGAATGCTCCAAATGAGCTAAATAATGAAGAAAACAACAAATCAAAGGTTGATGGGCTTCCCTTTTGAAGTTGGCCTTCTATTCCTTCAACATGCTCCAATCTTCACTCTTTGATGTTCTTCCCTTCTTAGATTGGTGGATTAGTGGAATGGATGGATGGATTTGAGGAAATCAAGAGGAATAGATGGATGGAATGAAGGATAGATGGATGAGATGGAAGATGGAAGATGGAAGATGGATGAAGATGGAGATGTAAAATGGGTAGAATGGTGTGTGATGTGTGTGGGCACCCAAAACCCTTGATTTTCTGCCTTCAAGTGGTGATATTGGGGGTATTTATACCCCCTTGGCAAATCTGGAAATCGCACTTGAGTTTTGACACTTTTGCAGGAAAACACGCCCGTGTTTTCTTGCATCTGCCCGTGTTTTTATGCAAAATTTCAGCATTCTGTAAATTTGGTCCCTGCACAAAAACACGGGCACTACATTAAAACACGAGCGTGTTTTTTGTATTTTGGCCAATTTTCTATTTCTTCAACTTTCTCATTTCTTCATGCTTTTTATCATCATTTATCTTCATAATCACCTATTCAAAGACATGAAAATCATCATCATCAATTTCCCAAAATACAATATAAAAAGATACAAAAATACGAAATAAAAAGACGAAAACATACACAAAAATGACACAAAATCTAGGTGAAAATAGCGATGATCACCTACCTTTTTACTTGGATCTTTTCTATTTATACTTATTCTCCCCAATTTAGTGAGCCTAGATGTTATTATTTGCTTCTAGATTATTTTCTCAAATCATTGATTGCCACGTGTACTATTCTAGAATTATCCCATAACAAATTTGATATTTTTATATCTTCTTATTCCTTATTGGTTGGTGAGGAATCTAAGAATAACGGACATATGGACCACCATAGCCCTCTCTTTGCTTCATATTCTTCCTGCTATTTTTTTTACTTATCCTCGGGAGATCTGGTGTTATTTCCTGGGGTTAACTCTTGATTACCTGGGTTTATCCTTTTTGCTTATTCCCGGATTATTGAATGGTCTTACTTGGATTTATCTACCAGTTTTATCCTGCATCTAATGGGAGTTTCCTGCCTCTCTCCTTCTGGGCCTTTGTTATTGGGCTTGTCATCTGAATGGTTTGGGCCGTGTATTTTTCACCATAACATGTTTGTTTATATATAATTCTCGATTTTTTTTGTATTGATAAAGATTTAATTCTCTATTTGACCAGTCCTCTTCCTCTATGATGTTAATCTATTCTAAAAAATTTATTTGTTTCTTTTTTTTTCTTCTTTCTTATAATTCCAAAATTTATGTTACTCCTTTTACTAAAATTCTGTTTCAGATTTATATATTAATGGATATAAGTGGCTCCATTAAATTGCAAAAATTGGGAGCTTTGTCTACCTATACAGAGAGAGAGAGAGAGAGAGATACATAAATTGCTCAGTTAACCAGTCATCTCACTCCATGATCTTGCTTTGCAGGTGATCTTATATTCGACTTGACTCGATTTTCTTAAATATTATATGTTTTAATTCATTGTTTATACGTGAAAAAGATTACTATGATTTGGTTGCTACATTATGTTCTCTTGTAATCGTAAGATATGAGAGTCTAGGGTGGAGAGAAGACAGACCCTTTGTGAAAATGACTCTTAGAAAGAGTTTGCTCACAATTCCACCACTGATCACTTCCATTTTCCTATGCTTCACTCCACTGTGAAAAGTCTTTGTTTTGAATATGTTATGAAGATAAAACCCAACTAAGGTAAGTTTGATTCAAGTTCATTAATCAAGCTTTTCGAGTTCAATCACATCTAGAGTTATACATGTCTATTTTTTAATTAAAAATTGAAGTGCGTTTCATAAAGATAATTTCATGAGACCTGAATTGCAGTTATAATATGAATTAAACAACCAGATCTCAAACCCTAATCTCATTTGAGTTTTCTTCGATGGGTGGTGATGCAAATGCTTGATCAACTTTTCATCTGCAGCTTCTGCCGATGATAGGTGGGATGTGAATCTTTGTGAAAACCCTGACTGGTAGGACACAATTACTATGGGGTGGAAAGCTCTGATACTATTGAATTGATATGAAATAATCAGACATTACTATTTGTTTGGTATTGTTATTGTTTCTTTATTTGATCAGTTGATTTGTTAACCAAGTTCCGTGCAATTACTGATTTGGAAATTAGGTACTAGAAATTATATCTTTTACCTTTTTTTCATTTGAATTTGCCATTCCTATGAACTATATGCGTAAATTTAATGGTCTCGATGTTTCAACATCTTTACTTTTGTATTAGTTTATTTCTTTTTGTCACAGAAATGACAGGGCAAAAATTGATGTAATAGCCCTCCTTTCAAGAATGTTCTCTCTCCTCAAAAAACTTATGCTCTCTACATGTAGCGAATTTTTTGTGTGTAAGCGTGCATATATGAGATGCATACAATATCAGTTCTTTGATTTTTTGTTAAGAATTGTCTACTGGACTCTAGAGTGTATGAGTAGTTTTTAACCTTTCCACAATAAATAGAGAAAAGTAGGAATTAGTAGTATGCATTTGAAAGTTTGGTAACTTATAAAATGTAAACAAGACCTCAAAAATCCAAAAAAGGCAGTTTTGGTTCACCAATAATATATTTGTTTTGGTTTTATGTTGAGTTTGAAAATCATCAAATTTAAATTGACATGTAATATTTTGAGTTTTTGGCAGGTTATGTCTAACTTTATGTTAAATTAGTATGTAAGAAGTATGTGGTGATACGTGTAAAAGAGTATCATTTAATATTAGAAAGATATGCGAAAGGTGAGAGAAATAGTAAGAATATTGATTAAACAAAAAATATATATGTACAAAAGATGATTGGAGTTGGAATTAATAACATTTATAGGTAATAAGGTAACTGCAAAAATTTAGAATTTTAAAAATCAAATATAACCCAAAGAGTTCATAAATTATGATACTGATGAAATGCTGTAACTTCTATTTAAGCACGTTCATTCAACATTTTGGGATTGTTTTAGTCAATAATTGTGAAATAAAAATGATATTATCATTCCATGATGGATCCATTGCGTGTTGTTTTGTACTTTGTTTAGGTGTGTCCCCAGACTTGAGAATATTTGTCAAACGAGACAGGCACACTTACTTGCTCAGCACCATTTTGTAAGTATTTGATGATTACATTGATTGAATCATGTGCACATTGCTCTTTATAGAATGCTCTTTGTCGTACATCTCTAAATAATGCGTTTTACCTATGATTTTATAATTCTTACAGTTACGTTTTAGCATAAGAAATGGCCTTATCTTTTGGGCATGCATTGAGTAAGAAAGTAATCTTTACTTCTTAAATTAGCAATAGATTTTTGAGTTAAAATTAAGATATAATTTTTGTTTTTGTTAAATTATGCACCTAGAAAAGAACAATTTTGGATCCAAATACAACTACATAGTACTTAAAGAGATCCAACTATTTGTTTGACAATGATAATTACATCATGAAACTTTTTGCACGATTGTGTTTTAATAATTTTTTGGCATTGGCGATTATTCACTTACAAAACTAACTTTTTAAAAACTAAGTTTAACATAATAATCACAATCAAAATTATTGAGTCTTCTATTGAAATAAATACTTTGTCCCAAAATCTGTGTTTTATCTTTGATGCGTGAGAATTAAATTTAATTTTGTGAAATTATCAACCTTTTCAATCACATGAGAGTTTAGTTTTCTTTCCTATGTTTATGATTGTTGGTGTTTGGGTCTTTTGGTTCACGTGAACCATTAGGGTTCCATGCATTTTTATACCATCGGAAGCAATAAATCATAGAAATGTATTACCTTTCACCAGGGTTTGTTGAAGAAGAAGGATTCTCGTCGGCAGCCTGCGCAGTCGCACGGTTTTGGCCATAACTCCCTCATCCGATCTCCGATTGGAGTGATCTACATGCCAAAATGATCCTCTCTTCCGTGGATTTTTAACGGTATATCATATGTGTAGTTTAGACTTCCACACAATTTTAAAAAATCATGAAAGTTGATAGCTAGAAATAGCAAACGACCTTCTAGTCTTCTGTTGTATTCCTAAGCCACGTCTTGACGTTGTGTGGGCAACGATCTACAAGACGATCTCAGTCTACAACTCTAATCTGCCTTTCACGTATTTAGGCATATGATTCAGATATCTGGATTGATGAGATTGACTATTATATATAGGCTACAACAGGGACCAGGAGGAGAAATTATGGTTTGGGCCTCCATTGGGCTTAAGCATCCAAGTTTAGCCCAAAACTAATACTTAAGTCCAATAATAATAAATCATTCTACTAAAGAAATATTATTGCACTACACCCTAATCCTAAATTACGTTTATGAGCTCCTTCTTATTATGAGTCCGCTAGTCTCCCCGTGTTTAAAATTCAATGCCCATTAATTAATTAAGTTACTGGCAACTCTATTAATTAATATATTTACCAAGAGTAGTACCATTCAACCTTATTATCATGCTGGAATAAATCCACCTGCAGGGTTTACATGATAATCATTATGAGCTACTCAAGGGGACATCATCAACTAGTTCCGTTAGGACACAGATTCCTTCTACAATCAACAACACACCATAGAGACATCACCATCTCCCAACTCATAGAGCATATTAATTTAACTACTAAATCTCACCCATTGATGGATTAAAGAAATAAATACTGGCCTACGTGGCGAGGTTATTGTATAGGGATTAAGAGTACGAACTTCCATAATAACAGATATCAAGTTCTAATATATAATCAGTATAAACCGAATGATCTCAATGCGGTCATGTTCAATACACAAAGTGCACTGGTGCAATTTTATAGTCAAGACAGACTAATGCCAAATCACACTACAACCATACCGATAGATAGTCCCCGTCTATCTCGATTGTGAACATCTGTTTATACTTTATAAGAAGCCAATAATATGATCTTTCGTGTGACGCCGTACACCACATTATCTACAGTATAAAGTAAATGGACTTTTGCAATAACTTAATTGCAAACGTTTGATCACATGATTCTCATTTCAAATATTATCTAAACATTGTTCATACAAAAAGCTAGACTTTTAGTATACAATCCAACAATGATATGATCCATTAATTAAGAAAGTTTAGGATTTGGGTAATCTAATGAATTGAGTGTTCGGGTTTAAAAATTATTTAAACTTTGATTCTTAGTTTCAAATGTAGCAGGGTTATTTGGTAGTAAGTATTCGACTGTTTTAATTCAAGCAAATTACTTTCTTTGGCAGCGATTCTGAGCCTTTGTACTACTGTGGACTGATGTAGCCTTGTAGAGCTTGAAGAATACAACTAAGAGGCTGAAAATGCACATACTTTGTGCCTCGCCATTGGAGGAACTCTAATCTTAGGTACATTAATATATGTGATTATTTAGCTCCAAGCACACAATATTAATTTGCATTTAACAAACATTGATCAATTTATGAGTAAATTTCTTCTACTCATTCTTATGAGAACATATTTAAGAAGTATCAGTACACGTATTTTAAAAAAAAAAAACTTTAATTGCAGGTACTGTTACGAATAATTAAACATTTTTGTGACTTTAAATGTGAGTAACAGCATTCTTTGCTAAATTATGGTAAATCACATGGGTTTTTATTGTGAATTTGTAATATTTTACTTTCCCTTATATTAAATCTCTTTCAAATTAATAATCTAGATGTGTTGCTTCTTCTATTAAATCTCCTACAAATTAATAATCTAAATGTGTTTAGCAACATGCAAGCAAAGCATGAGAAAGATTGCTGAGAATCCTACAGGGAAGAGAATGAATGGAGTTCACATTACAGTTTACAGAGAGTTCATAGCATCAGACATTTCTAAATGGCTCTAACAGATACAGTTTGCATGGAGTTCATATTGGGCAAACAAGACAAGCAAAGTGCAAAGATTAAGAATCTTGAAATCAATAGTAGTTTTACCTATTCACAATGGGCTCTAGACAAATCTGTAGAATTATTTAATCCTATTTACTTAAGATTCTTTTGATATTATGTTATGTAGAATTAATTATAAAAGTGAAAGATGATCTCATGAGATGGTCTCATCTAAATTGCATCTTATAAAAATATTTTAACGATCCCGCGTAGCACGCGGGTTTCATACTAGTAGTAGATAAACTAATGGATAAGTAATATATTTTCTTGTAACGACCATCTTTTGAGCAAACTCTCATATTCCTTCACTTCAGAGATGTTCTCATCCAAGAGAACATAAAATATATAGTTATCAAGTTAATATAGAGCAATATTAGAAAATTTAGATGGATAATTTTTTGCAAAGTGAAGTAACTTATTTTTATCAAACATACCAAATAAATATGTTGGATCAAAGCATGTCATACATAATAACAACTTAGTGTTAACTTCATCAAAATGACTATTTAGTTTTTGAGCTTCAATATCTATCACAGTACTAATCTCAACTTGATAATAATGAAGATTTATTATTTTTTCAGTTCTTCATCTTGATCTTCCTCGATGTGAATAGAAATCCTCCATGATTAGTTAAGATATGTCATATAATTGCCACAAAAATTTGAAATATCATCTAACAAAGACATCCAACCATAATCTCTCATTGCTTGCAAGCGTGCTTTTGATACTTTCACAAGATTCATTGCATTAATTAACTATATCTTGATTATTTCTTTGTAAAACTTGTGACAATTCATGTGTGATTCACAAAACCTTTCTCATAAGATGTAAAAAAGATAAACTCAAATTGATTTACGATATCTAGCAAATATAAAGTTCTAGCAAATTTAAAGTTTTAACTCTTTGTGAATCATTATTTCCATTCTCCCCACTATACTCAAGAAATAACGACATCAAGTTTATGAAGATAAAATAAGAGTTAATCTCCTATAAATCGAGTTTACAGTATAGACATTATGATCCCTTTAATTTAAAAATTCCTATTATATTAATATATAGGGTATATGAGGATTGGAAGGGGGACCACAAAGTTTAGGGTGAGAAAAGACCGGTATTCATATAGCTATGTAAATCGGATTTATAAGAGTGTTTATCATAAAATAATGAAAACTCCAACGTGCATCTCTCAATCATTTCATGCAAAAATGAAAAATTTTAAAATTTTTATGGAACGAAAAGAAAAGAGTATATATATATATATATATATAATACATGACATTTTTCTCTTTTCTCAATTTAATAACGAACTTTTTTTCTTGTCGAAAAAATACATGATCTTTCCATTTTTTGTTAATTTAATCATGGATTTTAGTTCATCAATTAAATACATAATCTTTTTGTATTTTCTCAATTTAATCATTTTTTTCTTTTAAAATACATGATCTTCTATATTTTTGCAGAACTTCTTTTATTAATATAATATGACTATCTCAATTAGTAAAAATTAATACATTTTACATATTTAAAATATAATATATAAATTATATATTATAATTATAAAAAATATATAAATAATTTATAATCAGACTAAGTATAAAAAATTTAAACAAATTGTATTTAAATTCCCGTAATCCAGTCAGAAAAAAAAACACAGTGTGTTAGAAATTTGATTTTTATTATTAGAATTTATTTTCAAATTATTTAAAATTAAATTATTGATCTATGAACACATTGTGTTACCGTTAAGTGACGTAGAAATATTATTTTAAAATTAAAACAATTACATAATATGTAGACCCGTAGTAATTTTAAATTGGGAGGATTACTACTAGGTAAAAAAAACCCTTAATTACTATGAGATACAAACATACAAAAATATTACTACTAACTACAAAAATATATAGTGATATTCCAATATTACCCTAACAATGTGCTACACATAAATGTTGTGTACAACAAAAGTGTGTGCAGTAAAAAAGTGTGTGCACTAAAGAAAAGGGTGTGCAGCAAAAAAGTGGGATGGTCCGGCGAAGCTCCGGCGGAGGTCCGGCAGAATTCCGGGTGCCGGCCGGCGGTCGGGCGGAGCTCCGGCGATCGATCGCTCGGTCCGACGGTGGTCCGGCGACCAGCCGGTGGTGATTCGGCGGTGGGTGAGGGTTTAGGGTTTGTGGTTTAAAAATGTATTGGTTTAGTGTTATATTTGTTATTTTACTTTAATATTTTGTATATGAGAATAATTATTTTAAATCAATGTATCTTATAATAATTAGGGATACAAAGTGTGTACCTATTAGTAATTATTCCTTTTAAATTTAAATTTTTATGTTTTTACAATTTAATCAAAAAAAAATTATTAATAAAATATAGAGAGACTCTCTTGTGAGACGGCTTATTTGTGACTAAAGTATGCTTATTGTATAGATAAAATATGTTTATTTGCTGTTAATGTATGTCAATAATAAATCAAATTATAATATATTAAAATCATACTTTAATGCCTAATCCAACATACTTTAAAAAATATATTTTAACAACCATTAAACATATTTTATATAAATAATAGACATACTTTAACACGTCTCACAAATTGTCTCACGTAAATAGCGTCTCACAAGAGACATTGTCTAAAATATATAACTATTTTAATTAATAAAAATATCACATCTTACATCATTAAAATATAATATATTTATATGTAAATATTAAAAAATAATAAAATAATTCAAAAAAAATCATGACTAAATTATTATAAAAATTTTAAAAAAAATTCATGATTAAATTGAAAAAATACAAAAAGATTGTGTATTTAATTGATAATAAGATACTTTATAATTAAATGGAAAGAATATAGGAAGTTCATGTATTTTTTTTGATTAAAAAAACCTTCGTGATTAAATAAAATTGAAAAAAAAGGAATATGTGATGTATTTTAATGTAATTAAAAAAAAAAAGAAAAGAAAAGAGATGTATAAGAGAGCGAGTAGTATTTTTACAAGTTGTAGAGCATACTTTAGTTGAATATAAAAAACTCATTGATTACAAAATGAATCGCGAATTGATGGTGTCACGTAATGTACCGTATTTTGACCCAAAAACCCATAACTGTAGCTACATTTATTGCATTTATACTATGCAGTTATACTCCGTCCCGCACCAAGGGTGCATTTTATTTTTTTCACGTGTATTAAGGAGTATTATTATTTAATGTGTAGCAGGGAGGGGCTATTGTTATGATGTGGGGCTTGTCCCACATCGGTTCCTTATATGGGTGGGGAACTGTATTTAAGTTGGAGGTCAATCCTCCCCCTCTTGACCATGATTTTGAGGAGGAGTTAGGGCTTCTGACTTGAATACGTAACATTGGTATCAGAGCTGGAGGTCGGATCTCTACGAGAAAAGGGCTACCTCGTGAAGAGTCCGGAAAGAGCTACCCTATGGGAGTCCGGAAAGAGCTACCCTATGGGAGTGAAGCCGCTGGTGCTTGATAAGAGAGAGTCCGGAAAGAGCTAAGAGGGAGTCCGGAAAGAGCTACCCTATGGGAGTGAAGCCAAGAGCTAAGAGGGAGTCCGGAAAGAGCTACCCTATGGGAGTGAAGCCGCTGGTGCTTGATAAGAGAGGAAAGGGCTACCCTATGGGAGTGAAGCCGCTGGTGCTTGATAAGAGAGAGTCCGGAAAGAGCTAAGAGGGAGTCCGGAAAGAGCTACCCTATGGGAGTGAAGCCGCTGGTGCTTGATAAGAGAGGAAAGGGCTACCCTATGGGAGTGAAGCCGCTGGTGCTTGATAAGAGAGAGTCCGGAAAGAGCTAAGAGGGAGTCCGGAAAGAGCTACCCTATGGGAGTGAAGCCGCTGGTGCTTGATAAGAGAGGAAAGGGCTACCTTATGGGAGTGAAGCCGCTGGTGCTTGATAATAGAGTGCAGCCGTCCGTGGGCGTCCGGCTTTCCGGGGAGGGGCTATTGTTATGTCCCACATCGGTTCCTTACATGGGTGGGGAACTGTATTTAAGTTGGAGGGCTTTCCGGGGAGGGGCTATTGTTATGTCCCACATCGGTTCCTTACATGGTGGGGAACTGTATTTAAGTTGGAGGTCAATCCTCCCCTCTTGACCATGGTTTTGAGGAGGAGTTAGGACTTCTGGCTTGGATACGACCCCATATTTTAATTGTATTAGTGGGTGAGTATGAGACCCGTATAAAAAAAGAAAGAGGCCCCTTTGAGTGGGATGATCAAAATGGAAAAAAGAGACCCTTGGTGCGGAAAGGATGAATTATTATTTTAATTTTTATGATATGAATATGATTAAAAAGAAAAGTACTCCAAAAAAGATAGTAAAAAAATAATTTAATAATTCCACTCTGCACACAAAACCAGGAAAGGCGTTTCTGAATTCTCAGATGCTGAAGCCTCTCTATCCTGCACTAAAATGCGCACCTCTCCGCCGCTGCATCATCATCAATCCGACTCACCCTCCACCGCGGAAGCAGCGGAGCGCCGACTGAGAGAGGCTGAGCAGCGTCTCAAGGAGGCCATAGAGGAGCTACAGCGCCGCCAGAGGGATCCGCCTGAAAATCTTCACCCGCCTTGCGATCACGCCGACGAGTCCTGTGTCGCGAATGCCGTCGGGAACCTATGCCAGAGCTTTCTTCTTTCCTACGGAATTCGAGTCGGCGTCGGAATTCTCCTCCGCGCCTTTAAGCTGGCTCGTCTCAAGTCCTATTCCTCTCTCCTTGATATCAAGGTTTCACATTATTCTCTCTATTTGTTTGCGACTTTGAATTTGGACCTAAATCTGATCATATTGTCATTTGATCATTTGTTTTATATGTTTAAACCCTGGATTTAGTGGGTACCGTATGTGGAGGTGGCAGCCAAATTTTGACCTGAATTAATTACTTGAATCTAGTGAAATTGGACTAATTAGGTGTTTTCGGGCGTGTTTCTTTTGTTCATCAGTGTATTTGTGAAGGTATTGAGGTCCACTTATGGGATGATGAGCGGACAGATGAACTCGGGTGGTGGTGGAATTGCTGTACAATGATTGTTGCGTAGAAGATATGTTTTAGAGTTTAAGTTATAAGCTCAAATGTGCTAAGTTGAAATGATCAAATTTTCAGAATTTTTTAGGGTAGAGTGAATTTCTATCTTGCCATCCTAGGTCTTCATACTTGAGAAAAGATTTGAGTCCTATAAGATCTATCGATGTGCCTTTCTAAATTTTCCGAATCTGCAAAGCTTAGTAATTCAATTGGGTTTGTTTTGTGGCTGGCCTTATTCTTGTACTCTTCTCTGGAAGTGAAGCACTTTCATAGTCAGCTATAAAAATCTAATTGTGGGAGTACAAATTGAAGGATATGCTTATAGGAGTATTTAATTGTAATGCCTAGTGTTTCATTTCAACTTGGCTTCTAATTTAGCGTATACATTTTTTTGAAATATATATACGAGCAAATTGTGCGCTTTAGTATCTATGAACTACAAGGTGACAGCACAGTATTACAACTTAGCTTTTTTCGTCATAGAGTAAGAGTTGGATAAAAATGGAACAATAGATTTGATGATTGATATTCGGGCCGTAAGAATTACCGAGTAGTATTATACCCCTTTACTAGGCTGAACCCAATTCTGCTCATTTTGAATTATCGTCTTCTTATCTGCTCAAACATGTCTACTGTACTTCTATCCTCGGCACTTAGGATTGGTTCGTAGAAATTAATGTCAAGATCTCTGTTTGTAGTATTACATAATTTTCATCAAGGACGCCTTTTAATATGGTTACAATATTCCCAAATCCATTGTTTAAGTATCATTTAGCTTTACCTTTTATGTGTGCAGTCCTTTTGCAAGGGTAGGCAAATTTGAATATGGATTTGGTTTACGATAATATTATCATCAATTTCCTGGTCCAACATCTATTGCCTCCCAACTGCAACATATATAGCTCGTCTCTCAATACTATCTTTGTTTTATCCCTCTAACTGTTGTTTTATTTGCTATGTTCTTGTGGAAGCCTTCTTAACTAAAAGAGGTGTGAAATATTGTATTGTTCTACTTAAATGATTAGAGAGCCGCACAGACTCAAACAAATTCACTGAAACAAACAATTGAGTATTAACAACATCAGTTGATGTAGGCTAATGATGAACCTTCCCCTGCCTATGACCCTCTTCCCTATGAATCCATGTATGAGTGAAGTATTCAGGGACCTAATAGAAGATGAGTTGTAAGAGGTTTTTTGATCTGGTTGTCAACTTTGCAGCAACTTGTATCGGAGAAAGACCTCATAGTGAGAGAGGAAGCATGTCGAGTTGGATTGCTCTTTGGAGGATTCACTGGTTCCTACCATGCTTTGAGGTGTTTGCTTAGAAAGTTGAGAAAGAAAGAGACGCCAGTAAATGCGTGAGTTAACAATGAACAATAATTATTTATATTTTTTCTCTACTATAACTTAGTCTATTACCCATAACTTGGTTCTTTGTTCTTTCACACACACAACACACAAACACATGTATATGTCACTCTTGAGTCTTGACTGGATTTTGATTGTTAGTATGTCATGCTATTCTTGAATTGATTCTTCTTGAGAGAATATCCAACTCCATTTTCATGACTTGTTAAAGGTGATGATGGAACAGAATTTTAGCAGGTGCAGTTTCGGGTTTATCTATTTTAGCATTAGATGGTTCCAGCAGAAGGCGCACACTGGCTTTGTATCTCTTGGCTAGGGTTGCTCAGGTACGCACCCTGTCTTTAATTTTCCAAGTATATTCATATGTACGTATAAGGTAATATGTCTTCTTTGATTTTCCTTATAATCTAATTTTATTTCATTATTTAACCAGTGTGCATATAACTCCGCTAAATCCAAAAACAAATTCCACCTATGGGGAAGTCATTGGAATCATGGGGATACACTACTCTTTGCAATAGCCTGTGCTCAGGTAATTTAGTCTGACTCTCCATATCTGCCATTGCCATCATCAATAACCTTGTTAGATTGTAGTTTTTTGATAAATTTAATGAGACCTAAATGACCCCTGGTGTGGTATCTTATGAGATTAACTTAGAATTCTTAAATTCAAATATGTCTATACCTACTTTATGATCATGTCAGTTGCATTTTGCTTGTTTTACTTTATTCCAACTTTTGCCTTCAGTTTGAGTATATTTCTTAATTCCTCCATTATCTTATAATGAACATTTCTCAGGTTATGTATGCTTTTGTAATGCGTCCTGAGAGCTTGCCAAAATCATATCAAGACTTCATACAGAAAACAGGGCCAGTTGCTGCACCTGTGTACAAAGCTGTGAGGGATTGTTGTAGAGGTTCTGCTGTAGATGTTGCTTCACTATCTGCCTACTTGTCCAGTAAAAAGTTTTCTAACACTGTGAAGTTGGACGAGTTTCCTGATATTATTCCCTGCTCTATCATTCACCCTGATACAAAGTCCTGCTTGGTTCACAACACAAATGCTGCGAAGGCTACTTTCAAGAAAACATTTCCCCTGTACTTCTCTTTGACTTTTGTCCCATTTGTTGTCTTGCGTCTACAGAAGGTATACCCTTTCATAAGTTACAGGACAATATTGCCTACACAAATTTCAATGTTTCACTTTTAAAATTACAGTAGTGAAATAACATTGAGATATGCTTTGAGCTAAAAGCCAATTCCAACTCCTTTGCTTTTATGTGGACACCTAAAAATCTTTTATTCACGACTTTTCTTTAGTTTTATATATTATACCCTGTTAAAAAAATATTGATACCTATAAATAAGTGTATCTAAGTAAAAGATCCAGCTCAAGAATGCTGAAATCTTTATTTCAGTAGACATTCTTTGTAGCTTCTACCATGCTGATGCAGATACCAGAAGATATCATCTATCAGATTGTCATAACTAAAAATGACTTATTAAACCCATAGTTATCTTTCTGAGTACATAGATCATCCAGTCTCTAGTGTATATCTTTGATTTCTTGTAATAATAATGACCATAGTAAAAGAAGCGACTTGATAGTCTTACCTTCGGTGGTATGTTGTAACTTCAAATGCTATGTCACTGGTGTAAATGCTATTCAATAGTTGTAATCAAGATTCCAGTGGATTAATTTTACTTCTCTCTTTCCTTTACTTATTCCTTAGTTCATGGATGCTCCTGTTCGCACCTGCCGGCATGCTGTTACAGGTGCTGTTCGCTCTACTACATTCTTGTCTGCATTCGTTGGTATCTTTCAGGTAGTTTTCTGTCTATAACATCTAAATGCACTACATCCTTCAAAGATTTACTGAATTACTCCCCCTTTATTAAAAGGGAGTAATATGTTTCCATAGGAAAGTGGCACTGAAGGACCACAAGCTTGTGTATTGGCTTGCTGGAGGGTTGGCTGCTCTCTCTGTATTATTAGAGAAGAAAGCTAGACGCGGAGAACTGGCATTGTATGTTCTCCCACGTGCTGGAGAATCTTTATGGAATATTCTGGTGAATCGCCATTTGCTTCCAGATATCAAGAATGCTGAGGTACTGTCCTTAAGTGGAAGTATAAGAAAAATCAATGCACCATTCCTATTTATCTATTCTGTCAATCCCTTCTGCCCCCGTCTCGTAAAGAAAAAAAAAGGATCTTTTGTTTGTTAGGTTGTGGTTAAAGCAACTTACTTCTGATTTATAAAAAAAATACACATATTTATTGAAGTCCTTTTATATGAATGTTTTAGGTTAATAAAATGTTAAATGATCAACAGATACACACGTGAGTCAAACTCAACAGCATTCTACTAAATATTGGCCTTTACTCTATCTGAAAATTTCTAGGTGGCATTGTTTTGCGCTTGTATGGGTGGAATAATGTATTACCTGGAGCATGAACCGGATACTATGGCCCCTTTCTTGAGGGGCCTGATTCGTCGCTTCCTTGCGAGTAGAATTAGCAATCCAGGCCCTTCATCAAATCGAAATGCTTCGTACACATATCTACACACTCTTGATGCCATGAAAAAGCCAGAGATGGTGGATAGCCAAGAGAATGGGACTCCATCTTCTGAAATATACAATTTAGAATCGATACCAGGACTCTGAGCATCTTTTTTTCCATTGCGCAGTGGAGATAGGTATTGATATTCAGCCTTGACCAATCCAGTGGATGGACTGATGGAGATAACGTGTCCTTCCTCTGACAGAATCATAAGTCGGTCAGTATTTTTTAGCACTTGAAATTCTCGAATTGAGTATTACCTATATTAATTTATTATATAGCATGTGAATAATTGGAGCTCTCAAATCTTGTTGTGATTGAACTCTTAGCTCCAGTAGATTAGAGAAATCATAATTGACTTACAGATAAAATTTGTTCCGACTACCATTGGCAATTTAATGGTTAATTAGTAATATCTGTGATTGTTCTTATATGATACGCGATTATTTCATTTCATCTGTTAGACATAAAAGATACCATGTCATGTATGATGTATTAAGTCTACCTGTGTTCTTATGGATGCTTTGTTTTTCTTTATATGATTATATCACAATGGAAGTGTACGTGCGTTTCTCATGAACTCTCTCTCTTCTTTTCTTTACAGTGTTAGATCTTTTGCAAGGTTCATCCAAGTTTCCTAATGAAAACCTTCCCCTGATCCGTTTTTTCATGTAGAGAAAAGCATATTTTGATGTCTTTGAGGTCTCTCTAACACATGCATGCTTCGTATTGTTAAATTTTATTATCATCTTGCAGTGAATCTTTACTTTGAGAGCCATATTCTCATGTAGAGTAAAAGCCCCTAAAACTCTTTAGTTAGATGCATTTTGTTTTGAAATTTAACTAACATTTTATACTGCAAGCTTTAAGAGTATTACTAGATGAAATTATTTGCTTCTTTTCCCTTAAGAGTTATATTTTGTTGCAGAGGTGCCTTCTTTGTACTGCTTTAGATTTCACCAATTATGTTTAACGAGACAAGTATTTTCGGGTACCCCTCTCCTCCCAAATTCTATTAAGTGTAGGGTATGAGATGGATATAGGTAGTTTAGAAGAATCCCAATATATGGTGCGAGATATATGCTTAGTACCGGTTTGTATAATTATACGAAAATTTTACTCCCTCCGTCCCTTGTATATATTCACACTTTTTATTTTGAGATGTTCTAGGTGTTTATGTACGTTTCATTAATAATATAAATACATTATACTCCTATATATTATCTACTTTTTATAGTATTTTATTTATAATTAACCCCAATAATTTTATTTATTTTTTATACTCTATTTATCATTGTCAACAATTTATTTACCTTTCCTTTTTAAATTATCAACTTACACCCAACTTTTCTTACATTATTGTATATTAATTTTTTTAATCTACGTGCCCATATAAATGGGTATAACTAACCTAAGGATAAAAATATTTTTTAATTTACGTGCCCGTATAAATTAGTATAACCACGTATCTAAGGATGCTGCTGTTCATACCTCGCTTCTTTTGAGTATACTCCCCTAAACTAAATAAGCACCCTTAAATATTTTTAAATACAAATTTTTACTTAGCATAAGACCATTTTGTCCTTTCTTAGAGAGTGAATTTCCCCCACCACCATTTTACATTCTAATAGGCATTTGCTGATTTCTTAAAAATTGAACTTCGAGAGAGCATGTGCAAAGTTCTGTACAGACGAAAGGAGAGAATTGCAGAGAGATTTTGAATGCAACAAAAATTGAAAAATATTAGCAAATTGGTGGATAATTTAGCAGCGATAAAAGTTGAATTGATTGAAGTGCAGTTGAATTAATGATTTGAATATTTAACTCTAGATTCTGAGCCATGTACAATAAACCTTGATAATTTAATTACGAAAAAAACAATTTTGCTCTACTTGATTTCCTTTTTCTTTTAATTTTTGACACAGTTACAGTGATTAATAAAAAGTATTCTCTAATGATGTCCTCCTGATATTCTTGAATAAATGGGGCATTGACATTGATATTGAAGTGTTTATATGATTTCCTTGCTCTATTATTTTTATTTATATTTCTCTCAAAATTTATTTAGTTTTTACTTTAAAATATCAATGTAAGATTTTGTTTTGAAGTAATGAGGTTTATGAATTGACATAATTAAACAACTGTGATGACGAAGATGAACATTTATTAGAATACATTAGTCTTATTATATTTAAATATTAAAATTAAAAAAATTATGAGGTACATTTAGAGAAAAATAAGGTATGAATAGTTATATCCTATACTTAATACTCCTATATTAGATATTCTACATATTTAATCTCAAAAATTAGTGTGGAACAAAATTTCATTAGCGGAATAGAGAGTTACTTTTAAAAATAGAAGATATACAAAGAGTGATAATAAATAGATATACAAAGAGTGATAATAAATTCTTTCGAATATACTCCCTCCGGCCACTTACAAGGTATCCATTTTACCATTTTGGGCGTCCACTTCAAAGGTATTCATTTTCCTTTTTTGGTAAAAAAGTACATCTTGTGGCCCACCACTTCCCTCTAATACAACTACCAACTTTACATATAATAATAATACTCCTTGATGCACGCGCAAAAAGCAAACGAATACCTTGTAAGTGGCCGGAGGGAGTAGTAATTTTATGCTATATAAAGAGTGGCCCTACATATTTTAGAAAGTGATTTTTTCATAAAGGCGCACCTGCACCGTTTCTCATATTTAATCTATAGTAACAAGTATTCTGTTTCAATTAATTAAAAATAACTTATATATTTAATTAATGTTTTAGTGAATGATGGTATAATTTTCTTTAAATATCAATTTAAACATTTAACGGTATCATGGTACACCTTATAAACAAATTAAAAATTTTTAAACGACTCTCCACTAATATACACCCAAGGAAGTCCTAGTAAAACATTCAAATAGTAGATTGAAGGGCATAATATAATATAATGAACAAACACATTATATTTATACACGAGATGAGATGATTAATGACACCTCATTCATTCTTCCTGGAGTTTGCAAATTTCATAGGTTCTGTTTCCTATTTTACAAGAAACCCCACCAAATATGCAAGTAAACATGCGGTTGCTCGATCGCCTCTTCGATTCCTCAGCGACGACACTCTTCAAACCTTTGCTTATATCACCGGGTGCCCAAGCTACAGATATATGTGGCCGTGGATTCTGTGAACACCAAAAGTGACCCTCTCTGTTAACAGCTGCAATAGCTTCTTTAAAAATATTGCTACAGATGTACGTGGAACCAACCTGGTAGAATTCAGGAAGATTATGAAGCTTGTACACTCCATTCACGGCTTCAATTTGCTTCTTCATCTAAACCCAAAGAAAATTTGATTTCTCATCGGAATTAGCATAACATAGGGAAAATATCACATGTCAGTATACCTAATCTACATTTAAGTCTTTCAATTCTCACTTCAATTCATTTTCGTTCAATTTTTGTCATTTTAGGTCAGAAAATTTTAAATCTAGCCGGAATTCTCAATTTTGTTCCTTTACGTTCTCTAAAATTTGGGATTTTTGAGAAATCTGGCATTAAACTTTAGCAGGTAGCATTGAGAAACAGTGAAAACTGTCATATATGCTATAAGCTGTTGCTAAATATGCTGTTGAGCGTAATTTAGAAAAAAAATCCCCAAATTTTAAGGAATACAAGGGACCAAAATTAGATAAAGAGTGTCAAGTCGAGAAATGAAATCTTTAAAAAGGACCATATAAAAATTCATGCATACTTGCACAACGAAATGCGATACTAACATACAAGCATGTGGATCTGCATACGAAATACAGTTTAATTGCACACAACACAAACTGAAAAAAATTAAAATTGGATAACCTCCATTATACAGATGCTCCAGCTGTACAAAATAAACAGCAAACACTTGTGTGAGACCGCCTCATGGGAAGAATTCCGTGAGACGGATAAAAAGCGATAGCATTTAAATTAAATGTGAGACTCAAATTAATGAAAAGTAATAGTGATACAGTGAATTATTTCATTAACAAATTTGTAATATAATTAAAAAGTTATAACATTTTAACAAAAAATGATAATATCTTTAATAAAAAGTGATAACTATTTAAGAAAATGTAAAAGACTGTCTCACACAAGTGCTGCCCTAAATAAACTCTTTTCCCCCCCAACCCCATCTTGTATTCTTGTCACACTTCGTTCTCAACATTATGACTTATGAGAACCTGTGGATTTAAATACCTGATATTGAAAATATTGCAATTGCCATATTAATCTCTCTTTCATGGTTTTAATAGAAAATTTCTTCTCCAGTATTAGTGTCTCAGTCAATTCACAAGCCAATAACTGAAAAATCTACAATAATACGAGTAATTTATCTATAAAACCACGTTCTTAATTCTTAATTTAAATATATACACTATTATCATGCTGTGGTTTATCCCCAAGTCATTTTTATTGGACGTAGAAATGCATAATTGTTCACTACAGTATATTAAGCTATGCATTTTTAAAGAAAGATCAGAGAGACAAAGTTAATTTTAAATTCCCTCTTTTGGGTCCTTTCATTAATATTCCATGAACAATCCACACCCTTAACAGATAACCTGAATTTATAAGTAGAAGAACAATTATTTGAAAGTGCAAGATTATTAAGATATGAGTTATAACTTTTTGGCCAAATCATTGTGACAGTATAAACAAATTTATGCATATTTGTTTGCTGAAAGTAAACAAATTGCATTTAAATTTTCAAAAAATGCATGAAGGAGATGATGTTGATGCTAAGATCTACTCTATTTCCACATGAACTCCATTAGGCCAAAGTTGTCTCTCCTATCTATACAATACTCATTCAATTTCAAACCACAAATGTTATATATCCATTATCCTTGACTAACAAATAAGCTTAAATAATACAATAAAGATGGTGTACTATAAATTACTGAGGATAAGTAACAGAATTATTATAAACATAAGTTTCACGAAAAATAACCAAAAGCTAGTGTATCATTAAGATGACTCAAAGAGGCTGACATATCAATGTATTAGCTAGACTCTAGATAGTTCACATATTACAGTACTTGTACCCTAATATTTTGATATATATATCCATCAAAAGAAGAATTCAATTATAAGTTGCACTTGCATAGTTTGAAGATGTTCAGGAAGTGCTCACTGGTTCGTGAATTGGAGGTGAGGAAAAGTGCAGCACACTTTGAGTGTGTTTGGGTTATCAACTCGACAGCAAATGAAAATCTAGGGGCTTCTAAGATATCAATAGACAATATGTGTTTCCATGAATTATGTTCAACTGGCTGATTGGTTTTAGATAAAAATAGAGCCATATCAACTTCAACATATCTTGTTTGTTAACATATTTGAATCCCATCATTAACCCATATATTGGGATGATAAACCAAACACACTCTTTAAATTTTACCATAAACGAGACTAAGAAGTGCAGGCTACATTTTACTAGGGTTGGAATATAAAAAGACAATCACGCCATACCTCTGCTAAGCCTGCTGTTGTAACTTCCACTGAAAGAAATGTACGAGTACAATCGTCATTGACAAAAACTTCCCACTTATTAAAATCAATCCAATACCTGTTCAATTAAAAGAACACCAGTAACCAATTAACTTAAATCTCAAAAAAATACAAATGAACTCAAATTGCCTCAAGAAAGTGACCTCCTATAAGACTGCAGCTTCTGTCGAAGCATGGCCACCATTGAGTCCCGTTGGTGCACTCGAATTGGAACAGTCCTTCCCAAACTCACATGAAACTCCCTCCCTAACACAATGTGCTCGAATTTTTGCTCATCTTTAACTAAATCACGTAAAGGGATGTCTACATCCACCACGTGAAGCTCTTTCACTAAAGTTGCAACCTTTTTCAGGAACAGGGCTAGCTCCTTCCTTGGTGAAATTGGTATTGTTACTAAATTCCAGGAAAATAAGATCTCATATTTCAAGTGATAACTGATATTAAAGGGAAAAAAAAAACTGCAAAATTGTTTATCAAGTAGAATGAAAAAAGAAGTGAAGTTACCTGGGATGTAAACATGTAAAGCGAAATTGCCGTCAACATGAGGGAAGGTACGAACTCGATTGGGATTATTTGTTTGTGGAAAGAAATCAAAAGAACCTATCACAGGCAAAACATCAAACAGGTTGAGGTAGTAAGCATGATATGTGGAAAAAGTAGAAAATGGTTCACCTGCAGAGTGTTGGGGTTGGAGAAGAGCTAGTGGAGGAGGAGGAAGAGGGGACGGCGATTCAGAAACATGGGTCGGACCCGAATCCGAGTCGGAATCCGATGAAGTGTCTCCATATGATGCTATCAGGGCATCCATCCACGCACACCTTCGACACTGGATCGTCTACCCTTAATCAATTATTAGGAATTACTTCGTTATTATTATTAATTGAGGAAAAAAAAAAACTGAGTTGGGGGCTACGCTTAAGAATGCAGTGAGTGAATTTAGGGATTGCTGGTAATGGTTTAAGCAATTTTTCAAACACTCGCAGGTACTGTTTTAGCCAGATGTTCTAACACGTGTTTGTGGATATTTTTTTATTTTATTTTAGTCTTTTTAAGTACAGATTTAGTATATGTAATTTATTTATTATTTTAGTTTATATTTAATAAAATTGGATTATACTTCCTCCATTCTTAAAGGTTGTTTATTTTAAAAGATTGTTTTTTTTTATTCGTCCACATAATTGTTCAAATTCCAAAAAAAAAAAAAATCATTCTAAATTAATGCCCCAAAGACAAAGACTTTGTGAGATTATTGTCACTCTCACTATATTATCACTTTTTATTTATACTACTCTTTCCGTCCTGGGTATTTTTATCCGTTTGTACGGGCACGGAGATTAAGACGTTTTATTTTTTTAATATATAATGTAAGAGAAAGTTGAGATAAATTAGTAATTTAAAAAGAAAAAGTGAATAAAGTTATTGAGAATGATGAATAGATTGTAAAAAAGTAATTAAAGTTGTTGGGATTGTAAAAAATAGGTAATAAAATATTATGTATTTTTGCCAAAAATGAAATGGGTAAAAATACGTGGAACACCCCAAAATGAAAAGTGGGTAAAAATACGTGGGACGAAGGGAGTACTAATAAATTATTCATGAAATATTTCAATGCACCATTATCACTTTATAACAATTTCATTATTACTCCTATTAGATTGAGTTGACGTCCATGTTTTTTTTTTTGGCAAGTTTTGTGTGAGACTATTATAAAATATTATCTTTGTGTATTTATATTATAAATTATTAATGAAATATTATCTTTGTGTATTTATATTATAAATTATTAATGAAATAATTCACTGCACATTTATTACTTTTTATTTTTATCAATTGAGTGTCACTTTTCATTAATAATGTTATCCTTTTTATCCATCTCGCGCAAATGCTTATATGAGACAGTCTCACAGCTTTTTTTTTTTTTTATATTTTATTCTTTTTTCCAAGAGATGCTTCCATGGAATTAGAATGTGTATACTGTATATTGAGAATATTGCACCATAAAATGTCAGACAAAACATTTGAAGGATTACACCATAATGCAATATCCAAATATTTCCAGCATAGATTACGTAATATCAGTCTCAAAAAATTCATAAATTATTAATTTGCAGCAACTCAAACTCATTATGACACCTGGAAAAACTCCAAAGGATTAAAAGAGATCAATTTTATACAACAATTTTTCATCATAATGTAGATAATTTATACATTTGTTTACATTTTATCTTCATAATGTTAGTTAGAGAAACAAAGAGAAGCTTCACTCGACATAAAGAAATCCAGCGAGCAAATCAATCGAAAGGGTCAATTCTTGGATCGTGCTCGCTCGCCATAGCCATCCCCGTGCAAAGACACGTGGGGCACATGACCTGTATCGTTCAGAGGAGACCATGCTTAGAACTAATCAAACATATTCATTACCAAAAAAATCTTGTGTTATTCAAATGTTAGAGCAAGTTACTAAATGAAGAAAGGTGTTATATAGAACCATTTTATGAACATTATCTAAATGTGATCCATTGCTCTTGTTCACATTGTTGAGTTGTTAAAGAGAAGAAACAAGTTTGATTTTTTCTGGATAACGCACAAGAGTAATAAAAGACGAGGAGAATACAAGAGATGGATATATGGTGGTAGGCAAAAATAACGATAATGTAAAGCAGAACAGATGAACAATCATGGTGAAAGGAGGCGGGAAGAAAAATGAAAAGACAGTAATATAACAGTGATAATGATTTAGTCTTTTAATATCACACCTTATCAGGGCTGGACTATAAAGTTCAATCTTAAGATAAATAGAATGTAACTAAGGAGAAGTTCCAAATACGCAATAATAATGAGCATTGTGCAATCTGTAGATCACAAAATTGTCCTAAGAGAGCTCAGTGGGACAGTGTCAAATGACAGTATTGAAACTATGCATAGATCTCCTTTCACTCAACCCGGGTGGTTTTAAAGTAAATGGAAAGGGAAGACACAAGCAAGCAAGCTAAGGAGATAAATATACATGCATCAAACTTTATTTACAGTAAAACTGCAAAAGCAAATCACAATGCGTGTGCAGTGAGCTAATTAAGAATAGAACACGTCATATGCAATTTTACCAGAATAAATGGAATTGTATTCCAAAGCTAAATGAGCAAATAGAAATGCTCGTACAAGACGCCATAATGCTTAAAAGATGACAAGCCAAAAGGAAACAATTTTACAAAGTACAACAGTGAAATCAAACAATAAAAAATGGAACACATTAACTCCATTATCTGGTTCTTCAATAACACGTCAATTTTGGATGGTAGAAGAAAATTATGCTAAGATTTTGTACTAGGGACTGACTGTGAGATACTTTGTGTTATATCTTAATGAATAACTAGATGAAACAGTAGGGGACAGTTTCTCCTTGACTTCAATATGATCGGCATGACAATAAAAGCTTTCATATACTGGATTGGAAGGCAATAGAAACCTAGTGTTTTTAATGATTTTTTTTTTTTTGAATCAGTAAAGAAAATTTTTATTCTAAAATTGATAATGTTTTCAATGAAATTTGATTTCCTCCAATTCTAGTTTTCGTCTGGAAATCTATGCTGGAAATAGCATTCCACTTATGTTTTAATCTTCAAAGCATATTGCATGAATTTAAGGATGATTCAGTTATTGATCTTATAAGTTCAAAGTCTAGAAACAAAACCGGAGGGATTCACACATTTGGATCATCAATCATGAGGACCTAATGCTTTTTACAGAAATAAAGCAGAAAAACACTATTGAAGTTCTTAGGGCACATTTCATTTTTAATGGATTAACTGATGAGCTCTATCAAAACAATCAACTTATCGCAGGTAAAATAGAATCAGGTTTATCTCCCTGTTATAAGCTAGGGAACCCTAACTTAACCCAAAACCATGGTCAAAGGTAAAAAGTTGACCCCCACATGTCCTTTCACACTTTCCTGTAGAGTAGATGTGGGATATTCTGGAAGGTTGGACCAACTTGTTATGCATATGAATTAGGGCCCTAACTTAAACCAAGGTCAAAGGTAAGAAGTTGAACCTCAAATATATGCCCTTCCACATTTTCGTGCAGAATAGATGTGGGATATTGCAACAGTCCCCAACTGCATAAATCAATGATTCCTATACCCCTTATGCTCATAGATACAGGACATAAAAATAATAGCATGAGATAGAAGTGTACACGCAACTATAAGACCCTGGCTAAGTACCTTTCCAGACCCCGAACAATTAGAGCACCTCTCTGTCTTGGGTGGCGACAATGGCTGATCTCCACCATTTAATGTTGAGACTGGTTCAATAAGAACAAGAAATCCAGTGCTTGAACAGCGAGCACACGCAAGATAACCTGTAAGAGAACAGTTACATGAGCATAACTATTTTCTCTTCTCTGTATAAATTGGAGTCGGTATCAGTTTTAATAAAAAAAGGTCTGTCTGCCTTCAATAAGAGAAAAAGTCTTGCACAGAATTATGCAGCTAATTTATGAACGCCAATGGATTGATGGAAGGAAAGCTAACACAGACAGAGGTCAAGGAATAACAAAAAAAAAAGATTGTACCAGAGAAGGAATATCGAACAGCATTCCAGCTTTATATGTTTAGAAATCATATTCACTTGTTGGATGAAGTCACTCAAAGTCTGGTAAAAAATATAATAGGAAGTAATAAACTTGAAGAAACTCAACCATTAGCAAGGAAAAGTAAAGCTGGGCAACAATTGAATTTTACGTAGTCCTAAATACTAAACCAAAAGAATTTAAGCTGGATACTAGTAAGATGTCATATTGATGTATGAACAATAATGTGAATGGATGATAACATATCCATTACCTGTACCAAGACAATACTTGCATCTCTTATCTTCCTGCTGTTTCACATTGTTAATCTCCACAACCATCAAAGCAGATATCACTCCAACTGCTCCTCCCGAGAATGATGCCACAATTGGATCAACTAGACTGCAGAGTTCATTGACAGAGCTCTATCATAAAAGCCATCGGTACTTTCTGAATGTTCTCTTATCCATTCTCAATCTTAAAAGATTTAAACTTGATTTCTTAATTTTACATAAGAAATATTGCTTGCAATGATTAGTGTTTAGTTCAGCCAATTTTGCCCAATACAATCTTGGTCATCACCTTACAATATTTGCCAACCTTTGAGCATGAAATACACATTAACAGGTTCCAATCCTAGAAGTGATGTAGTACTCTTGTTGTGTGAGTGTGTGGGGTGGGGGGGAGCATACCTCAATTGCATTGGAAGATGCATACTACGGATAAAATCACTGTATGAAGTGCCTCCTAATCCAAGTTTTAACTCCAGCTGAAGCAGCAAGACAGCATTACAAAGATTATGTTTATCGCTTTCAAAGAACAATACATGAAAAATAAGAATCTAACAAGCAGAAAAATAAAATCAATCGGAATGTAAACGGTACTCAAAAAGCATGGTTACATCAATCTTGGGATTTTGACTTGTTCGATTCAAGGAATAAATAAATGGAGTAGTTTCTTTAGGTGTTTATTTGGATTGGTGCATTTGGCAATGGATTTGTAAATACTGTGTTGAAATCCTCAACACCTGTTTGAATAAAAATGTAAATGAATAGATTTTAAAATCCACTTTATAAAATCAGTAGATTTCGGACTTATTCATCTATCTACATGAAAGATACGTATGATAATCCATTTTATTATCTTTCTTCATTTCTTTGTGTTTTGTTCTTGTCTTTGAATATAATAAGAGTTTCTTACAAATTATCAAATTCTGGATTTAGAGTCCATGCATTTCTAGCTATTTTTGAGACATTTTAAAATTCATCTCAAATGGTGTCATTTACAAGTCCTTAAGTTATTTGATACATCAAATTCCCCGATTCAGTGGTTTCAATATCATCAAATGATATTGCCTTACTCATCTCCCAAAGAAAACATAACTGTGGGCTTCATACACAATAAAAGCATTCATACCTAACCATGTTATAGTAGTTTTATAATGTAACCCCTACAAGAGAACCTAAAATATGAGGATCCGATAAGGCAACAGTAAGTCCAGGAAAAAGTTAAATTATATTGGGATGTTGCAGTCTTGCAGATAATAGTTTTCCACTTTTCCAAGTAAAGAGTTGTGGCATTCCAGATGTCCACCATTTCACAGCACAAGTAAATCAGGCATCCAAACCTTTTGCCAGTTGCTTAATGGCAATTTGAACTAAACCAGCACGTGGTAAGTTATAGTATTTCCATTTGACATAGAAGTATCTGGACAAAGGACAAGCTCAAACTCAATAATACTACAGGCAGTTGAACCCAAATCATGCAGCAAAGTAATCCAAATTCCAAACAAATAAATATCGAGTCCAAATTGAAGTTATGAAGCCTAGTCTACAATGAAGAAGACCAAATGCAGTGAAAATATCATGACACTTAATTGGACATGTAATCACAGATGGATCAGTATTAAACCACGTAAGTAGGTTCCTCTGTCCACAATTCATCAACTGTATTATGAGGATGGACTTACAGTGGGTGCTAGAAGTCCACCAAAAAGCATGATTCCGGCAATAAGAGAGAAACAAGTAGCATAGTACTGTTTAAGATTTGAGGAGTTCTGGACAAAAAAAAACACTTGTCAAATGACGCTGTCTGAAGTAAGGTTGCAGTAGAATGTTATAGAAAGGCATTTACCAAAGGGGGCAAAAACGGAATGAATGAAGGGAAATCCGGAAGCTCATTTTCTCGCACTTCTTTTGTAAGTCCAAGCTCAGCACTTTTAAGTCTATGCTGTATTCTAAGCCGACGAACCTATTAAATATAAATTATGAAATACTCCAACAATTATCCAATCTTTTGTCTACTATATGCTTTAATGAGAAGAATAGTAACCTCCTCCATTTGCAAAAAAATCTTATTTCTTCGACTCTTAATATTATCCTGAATTTCCTGCAATTCCATCTTAGCAAAATCCTGGACCGTCTCAGGCCCTTCTATTATACAAAAACTGCAAAAATCAACACAACATCCATTATTAAATATACTAGTCATAATAATTAACAATAATTGGAAGCAATTGAAATTACAGAGGCAGTACGGTTCGGGAGTTTTATCATCGGATGAATCGGAAGCAAAAGATGCGGAGATAGGGGAGGCGGCGCCGTCTGAGGCCATGGAGCGCCATTTGAGATTGGACTTAAGCTTGGCATGGAGGTAGCATCTGGAGTGGGAGGAATAAAACGGCGTCGTGGAATGGGAAACGGTGAGGAGTCGAGGAGAGCATAGCATGTTTAGCGGAGAATTGATGAATCCAGAGGTCCGATGGACGATGAAGACAAAGAGCAGTGGAGGTGAATTAACCCTGAAATTGAATCTGATATTCGTTTAGAAGTTGGAGAACTGAAACCGCTTATAAAATTTCCCCCCACATTTGGCTGCTTGCACGTGTGCTACACTTCCCTTCCCCTTTTCCTCCCTGCACTCTCACTCCCGGAGTAAATCGCATTCTTAAATTTTAGTGTTAAAAAATAAATAAAAAACCAACAACAAATATGTTACCGCACCGATATAATAACCAACATAGATACTGTACCGACATAATCGACTGTTGGGTATATGGGTAGTATTTAAAACGGCTTATGGATTACTTTTGGTAAAGTCGAGTCAAGAGTTATACTCTTTCTCCTTAAGACGAAATTGCTCCGTACTTCATGTGCTTACGGACTATAGCAATCGCCTCCAAGATACAACGACTTTGAATTTTGGACTTGTAGCACAACTAGTCCAAAATTATCGGCGAACGAACTAATATTTTAGAACTTTCGGACTCGGGTAGGATAATTCTAGAACTAATGGACTAGAATGTAATATGCAAGTATTGAATGCAGGATTGGAATGATTTTGATTTTTACAAATGATTTTGGGGCATATTTATAATAGTTGAAGAGTTGTGAGGCTTTTTCAGAATGGATGCCTTGATTCATTCTGGACCCTTGGATCATGCCTTTTGATTAAAGGCTTGATCTAATGGTTAAGATTGCATCCCTTCAATTTGAATTTAAATTCAAATTCTTGGAGCCAAATCCTTTCCTCCACATTTTTGATTTGAACCACAAATGGGCCCGCGAATCAGGCCCGGCCCGGTCCGGTGACCCGAACCGAACCTTCAGCGACCCGGACGACCCGACCCGATCCGGTGCGTACGGTGCACCCTACGTGTACCCAAGTCTAACCCATCGGACCCTAGTTCGGGTCCAAAATGAGTGTAACTATGTACAAGCGTGGGTGCGGCTCGTGGCTTGGTTGGTTGCACCATGTGGTCCACACATTTAATTTAATTCAATAATGTGTGTAGGTAGTAATAAGGAGTTCAATTCTTCCATCTTTTTCCAATGTGGGATAACTTCTCACTTCAACATTTACTCTTTATTTTTCCTTATTTTTCTTGTAATTAATTGCAAACTTTATGTATTAATTACTCATTCACCCGGAATTGGATTTGAGCAAACGTATACACTAAATTCATCTACTCGAAACGTAGTTTCCAAATATGCAATTTGTTTTTATTTTTGACAAACGAAAATTACAAGAACATTGGTCAAAAATGGGCTTGACCCACTTCTACATTTAACCAATTCCAACAATCCCCCACATGAATGTAATTAATGCATGTAGACTCTATCGAAAGTTCCGACGAACTGCTATTGCATCAGGATAGGTAGCTTCCGGCTTTGAACCTTCCTTAGTAGAATGTCATCGGATTTACTTGCTGCTTAGTGAACATGATGTTTTGAACTAGTCAACATTTTATGTAAATCAAGTCAACGACACCCACACAATAACAATTCTAATATTCTTCGTTCTCACGTTGTGTCCAATTCAGCCCTGGACCATCTTGGATTCATAAGTGTTTTTTCTCATTCGAAGCGGCCAAACTTCATACTTATATAGGTGATCTCCTATGTAGAGTATCCTGCTATACTCCACTTTTAAGGTATATGAATCATTAAAAGCTTTTAAGGCTTACCCTCTACCACACTTCTGCAGGCTTGCACTTGATTTGAGAATGAGTTGAGATTATATTTCAAGTACTATTTCGGAACACTTATAACTTAGTTGTCTTATTGAACCATGTTCTTGGGATCTCCAATCATCATGGTTAAGTTACCGCTATAAACGTTCTTTAGTGCGTGGATTTTAAACACATTCCCATTACTGCACTTGTCATTAGATCTCTATTTATGCCTTTTGTCAACGGATCCGCGATATTTTTCTTAGACTTTACATAGTCGATGGAAATTATCCCACTAGAGATCAATTGCCTAACGGTATTATGTCTCCTCCTTATGTGTCGAGATTTACCGTTGTACATGTTGCTTTGTGCTCTCCCAATAGTTGCCATGCTATCGCAATGTATCATTATAGGAGGCACTGGTTTGCTCCAACAAGGAATATCCTCTAAGAAGTTTCTAAGCCATTCGGCTTCTTCACCAGCTTTGTCTAATGCAATGAACTCCGACTCCATTGTGGAACGAGCTATGCATGTTTGTTTAGAAGATTTCCATGATACTGCTCCACCACCTATGGTAAATACGTAACCACTTGTGGATTTGGAGTCTTTTGAATCAGATATCCAATTAGCATCCGTGAATCCTTCGACTACGGCTGGATATCTTGTATACAGTATCCCATAACTTAGAGTATGTTTCAAATATCTAAGTACTCTTGTCAATGCTATCCAATGTTCTTTATTAGGATTGCTTGTGAACCTACTAAGTTTATGAACATAGTATGCTATATCCGGACGTGTACAATTTGTTAAGTACATCAAACTTCCGATAATTCTTGCATATTTCTGTTGTGATATGGGTTCGCCTTTATTTTTGGCTAGATGTAAATTCACATCCACAGGAGTTTTAGCCGAGGGTAAGTCAAAGGCATCGAATTTCTTAAGTATATTCTCTACGTAGTGAGATTATGTTAAGACAATTCCATCAGGTGATCTAGAGATTCTTATCCCTAGTATGACATCAGCCTCACCCATATCCTTCATGTCAAAATTCCTTTTTAACATGTTCTTAGTATTCACAATCACTTTGTGATTACTTCCTATTATGAGCATGTCGTCTACGTATAGACATACAATTACATACTCATTAGGCGTGCCTTTTATGTAGACACACTTATCACATTCATTGATTTTGAATCCATTTGATAGCATAGTTTGATCAAACTTTTGATGCCATTGTTTAGGTGCTTGTTTTAATCCGTATAAGGACTTTATTAACTTGCACACTTTATTTTCTTGGCCAGGGGCAACAAACCCTTCAGGTTGTTCCATATATATTTTCTCTTCTAATTCACCATTTAAGAAAGCTGTTTTGACATCCATTTGGTGTATCTCAAGATTATGCAAAGCTGCAATTGCTATGAGAACTCTAATGGATGAAATTCTTGTCACAGGTGAATATGTGTCGAAGAAATCATATCCTTCCTTTTGTTTGAATCCTTTAGCTACTAAGCGAGCCTTGTATTTGTCGATTGAACCATCAGCCTTGTATTTCTTCTTTAGGATCCATTTGCATCCTAAAGGTTTGTTGTCCGGTGGGAGATCGACCACCTCCCAAGTATGGTTTTGCATAATGGATTCAATTTCACTGTTGATAGCCTCTTTCCAGAGAGGAGCATCTGGACTAGACAATGCTTTATGTATTGTCCTTGGTTCATTTTCTAGCATGTAGCTTATAAAATCAGAACCAAAGGACTTTTCCTTCTTGGTTCTTTTACTACGCCTTTGTTCTTCCTCCCTTTGAGGTGAACCTTTTTCTATAGCGTCATGAGTTCTTTTATGCGAGCTCACTTCTTGTTTTTCCTTCTTAGGAAAAATATTCTCAAAGAACACTGCATTTCTAAATTCAATAGTCATTCCCTCATTCATTTCAGGAACTTCTGACTTATGAACCAAGAAACGATATGCACTACTATTGTATGCATAACCAATAAAGATGCAATCAACTGTTTTGGGTCCTAGCTTTACTTGTTTTGGTTTAGGTACCTCAACTTTTGCTAGGCACCCCCACACTTTGAGGTAACCATATGACGGTTTCCTTCCTTTCCATAATTCATATGGAGTTTTATCTCTTTTCTTGTGTGGTAGTTTATTAAGAATGTGGTTTGCCGAAAGCACCGCTTCTCCCCACATGTTCTGGGATAGGCCCGAGCTAATCAACATAGCATTCATCATCTCTTTGAGAGTTCTATTTTTTCGTTCTGCAACGCCATTAGATTGTGGTGAGTATAGTGCTGTAGTTTGATGAATAATGCCATTTTGTAGACAAAATTCTTCAAATGGAGCCACATATTCTCCACCTCTATCACTTCGAATCATTTTGATTCTAATGCTTAGTTGATTTTCGACTTCATTCTTAAAGTTTATGAATGCATCTATTGCTTCATCTTTCCCTTTTAGAAGATATATATAACAATACCTTGTGCAATCATCGATAAATGTAATGAAGTAATTCTTACCCCCTCTTGTTGGTGCGAACTTTAAATCACATATATCAGTATGGATTAGTTCTAGAGGTGTAGTACTTCTTTCCACTGAATGAAATGGAGTTTTTGTCATTTTTGCTTCAACACAAATTTCACATTTCTTTTGTGGATCTAGTTCCATTATTGGCAACAAATTTAAGTTGACTAATTTTCTTAGTGAATTTAAACTTGCATGTCCTAATCTATCATGCCATATATTAGAACTCTCGGCCAAGTAAGAAATAACTTTTCCTTTATTTTTAATATCACGGTGTACAGTCATTACATTTAGTTTGAAAAGACCCTTTTCAAGGTAACCTTTTCCTACAAACATTCCACTTTTGGATAGTATATATTTGTCAGACTCATACACTTGTCTAAATCCAGCTTTACTAAGCAATGATCCAGACACTAAGTTCTTGCGGATGTCAGGGACATGCAACACATCCACAAGTTGGAGCTCTTTTCCCGATGTCATCTTCAACATAATTCTGCCTAGTCCAATGACTTCAGATGTTGAAGAATTTCCCATAAATAATTTTCTACCATTTATCGGGATGTAGGTAGAGAACATTTCCTTGTCCGAGCAGATGTGTCTTGTTGCTCCACTATCCACAAACCATTCTTGTGGATTATCCACAAGGTTTGCTTCAAAGACCACAGCCGCTAGGTTTAGTTCGGACAAGTTGGCGGATACCGACTTCTCTTCGACTAGGTTAGCTCGGCTGTTGTTTTCCTTCTTTGGTTGACGACAGTTTTTCGCCATATGTCCGGGCTTGTTACAGTTGTAGCAGTTGCCTTTAATCTTCTTTGCAGGCTTTTGCTTTTTGTCATTCCGCTTCCTCTTTTTGTTTTCCCCGGATTCAGCCAAATTAACTCTTGCCTCTTTGCTTGACTTGATTTCAGACTTTCGATTATCTTCTTCGATCCTTAGTCTCACAATCAAGTCTTCAAGCATCATTTCTTTTCTTTTATGCTTGAGATAGTTTTTAAAATCTTTCCACAGAGGCGGTAGCTTTTCAATTAAAGCAGCTACTTGAAAAGATTCACTCAATTCCATACCCTCGGCATGGATGCCATGTAAGATCAGTTGTAATTCTCTAACTTGATCCAATACAGTCTTGGAGTCCACCATTTTGTACTCGAGGAATCGTCCGACTATGAATTTCTTCATTCTGGCGTCATCCGCTTTGTACTTCTTTTCAAGTGACTCCCATAGTTCTTTAGAAGTTTTAAAATCTGTATAAACATTATAGAGTGAGTCATCTAACCCATTTAGAATGGAGTTACGACACATGAAGTCACTATGTTTCCAGATTTGAACGGCAACTTTCTTTTGATCATCAGTTTCATCTTCTTCAACCGTTGGAGCAACTTCCGTAAAAAAACGGGCGAGGTTGAGTGTTGTTAAGTAGAACAACATTTTCTGTTGCCAGCGCTTAAATTCCGTTCCATCGAACTTAGGTGGTCTCTCGGCGTGAACAGGTGCAGTAGTAACAGTAGCAGGTACCGGTGCAGTAGTAACATTAGCAGGTACATCAGTAGCCATCTTTAAATACAAAAAAATTTCGTCTTAAGATTGTTGGGTATATGGGGTAGTATTTAAAACGGCTTATGGATTACTTTTGGTAAAGTCGAGTCAAGAGTTATACTCTTTCTTCTTAAGACGAAATTGCTCCGTACTTCAGGTGCTTACGGACTATAGCAATCGCCTCCAAGATACAACGACTTTGAATTTTGGACTTGTAGCACAACTAGTCCAAAATTATCGGCGAACGAACTAATATTTTAGAACTTTCGGACTCGGGTAGGATAATTCTAGAACTAATGGACTAGAATGTAATATGCAAGTATTGAATGCAGGATTGGAATGATTTTTACAAATGATTTTGGGGCCTATTTATAATAGTTGAAGAGTTGTGAGGCTTTTTCAGAATGGATGCCTTGATTCATTCTGGACCCTTGGATCATGCCTTTTGATTAAAGGCTTGATCTAATGGTTAAGATTGCATCCCTTCAATTTGAATTTAAATTCAAATTCTTGGAGCCAAATCCTTCCCTCCACATTTTTGATTTGAACCACAAATGGGCCCGCGAATCAGGCTCGGCCCGGCAAGTGGTCCGACAGACCCGGCCCGGCAACCCGACCAGACCCGGCCCGGTGACCCGGACCTTCAGCGACCCGGACGACCCGACCTGATCCGGTGCGTACGGTGCACCCTACGTGTACCCAAGTCTAACCCATCGGACCCTAGTTCGGGTCCAAAATGAGTGTAACTATGTACAAGCGTGGGTGCGGCTCGTGGCTTGGTTGGTTGCACCATGTGGTCCACACATTTAATTTAATTCGATAATGTGTGTAGGTAGTAATAAGGAGTTCAATTCTTCCATCTTTTTCCAATGTGGGATAACTTCTCACTTCAACATTTACTCTTCATTTTTCCTTATTTTTCTTGTAATTAATTGCAAACTTTATGTATTAATTACTCATTCACCCGAAATTGGATTTGAGCAAACGTATACACTAAATTCATCTACTCGAAACGTAGTTTCCAAATATTCAATTTGTTTTCATTTTTGACAAACGAAAATTACAAGAACATTGGTAAAAAATGGGCTTGACCCACTTCTACATTTAACCAATTTCAACATCGACATCTGTACCGATATCGGAATCGACATACATCCCTATACATACACTCACATGTATAATTGGTTATTATAAGTTGAATAGTAGGGGTATTAAAGTACAAAAAGTGTAAATTTGGTAGATTTGATATATAAATTGATTATTGTAGTATTGATAATTGACTTAAGATAAAGATAGAAAACTTTGTAATCCCGTGTTCCTTTAATTGACATAGACTTTAGTCATCTAATAAAATGAAAATAGGATGCTACAATGGGGATGATCGGAATAGCTCAGTTGGTAGAGCAGAGGATTGAAAATCCTCGTGTCATTAGTTCAAATCTGGTTCCTAATGCATTTATCAAATTCAAAGTGGATTCTGCCTCAGAAACGTTCTGATGTGATCAATTTTTTGTAGGGGTATTGAATAGTTACAGGTAAACGATTCGTGTGGGTCAAAGTGATATGAAACCTTGACCATTGTACCTGGCAACTCGTATTGTTTGTTGACTAGAGTTCAAGAACTGAGTTAATATAGAGAACATATCTGAATATCTATAAATAATTTTACTTTTGTGTGAGACAGTCTCACGTAACAGCTTACGTGAAACAGATAAAATTGATAAATTGTATAATGAAAAGTGATACTCAATTAATAAAAAGTGATAATGCTATTTTATAAACAATTTATAGTATAAATAAAAAATAATATCATTTTATAGCGAAAATAATAATTAATTTTAAAAATACTCCTATAAAATTGTCAAATGATATTATACAAGACTTACCCTTAGTTAAACATATGGGTATTTTAATATTGCAACTAAATTTTATTTAACATAGATGCAATTGATTATACGTAAAAGTTCCTTTAATAAAATTTTAGGTCTATGCTATTAACTTAGTAAACATTAAATTCTAATAATAAAATTTTAGAAAAGCACACAGAAGCTTACTGTGAACTTGTCATACTTTCTCCTCCCCACTCTCTCAATGGGGGTATATATATTTGGTAACTTTAAAAAGTCTCATTTCTTTTTTATGAGTATATGGAATCCATACACATATTAATACAATTAAAATGTGTGGCCTATACACTTATATTAATAAAACTACCCATTAAAAATACTATTAATTAATATAATAATACTCCTTAATCTACGAGAAAAAGTAAAAAAACCCTTATAATTGGGCGAAAGGAATAATATTTATGCATTTAGAGAACAAAATAAAATACCATAAATAGTTCGCCAAAGTGATGATGAGGGTGATACAGAGTATTAAATAAAAAGTTCGATTTGCGCTTAGTGTTTGATAATTAGGTGCATTCGAATTTTCAAATTAACCTTAATGAACCTTTTTTTTTTTTAATTTATTTAAACTCGTTTTATAAAGCATTGAATTACTCATTTGCTTAGAATTCGTGAACAAACTTATTTAGTGTACATTTAGTATATATTCGAAAACAAGCTTGATAAAATTTTGTTCTCTTTTAATAAAACGTTACTTATTAGTCTAAATATAATTTATTATTATAACATAAATATAATATTATAAAATATACTAAATAGTAGTATAATTATCTTTCATTTTATAATTTTAGAATGAAGTTTGTTTGTTTATTATTCATGCAAACAAAATTACGTAGGAGTTACAAACATATTGTCAAATATGTTCATCAACGTGTTTGTGAATGAATAAAATAAACTTTTTACAAATAAAGTTGAGCCAAACTCGAACAAAATTTTTAATTTCTCAATAAACTCTAGCTCGAACTTAATTACTCCTTTAACAAACTGTACTCCAAAATGGTATGGTGGATCCACCCTTAATGGGTGGAGTTTAAATCACATGTAAACCAAGCTGTCTTGAGATGGTGGAATCATGGGCCAACATTAAATGGGCCACACAGCATGTTCAATAATGTATTCTTCATGTTATTGGGCTCAGAAAGTCCACTATACCACTTAAGGAGGAGCAGGAAGATATATATCATCATAATCTCAAAATAAATCATTAATATTTAATCTATTTCAAAATTATATCATCATAATCTCAAAATAAATCATTAATATTTAATCTATTTCAAAATTTTCTGCAAATAATCTACTTTCATTCCCTAAAATATATAATATGTTATAAGAGTGTTTGGTTCATTGTATTAATAAGACTTAAAATATTAAAGATAACGAATTATTATGAGAATTGTTTTAATATTTTATTGGTTTCATGAGATATTATAATTCATCTCCCAGATTGTGATTTCATGGGCCTCTTACTTTTAACTAATGGTCTTAGAAAGAAATTAACCTAAGTGCAGTTAGTGTATAAATTTTTTTATTTTTACTAAATTTTTAAAGTTGATGAAAAATTATTAACTCAGAAACAAACACCTCAACTACTATATATCATAATACTATAAATACCATAATTATATAAATATAACATCTATCATCATTAATACTATTAATTTATAAGTGCTTGCCAATTATTTTTTTAAATTGTAAGGTGCCGGCTCCATATTGCTCCTTGAAAAATTTTGTATATGTGTCGCTCCCACGTTGATCCCGCAATTAATGTATATTTAATTTAATTTAATTTAAAATAATTAATATTTTATAATCCTATCATTAATACATCTTAATTTAAATATTTAATAATCCTACCATTAATAAATAATATTTAATAATCCTACCATTAATAAATAATAATATTATTTTAAGTTTATATAAGTAATTTAATTTAATACTTTAAATATTTTTTTATTTAATCCATAAATTTTGTGTGAATTATAAATTATTTATTTTCATTGGATTTTAAATTATTATTTTCATATTTAGCATATCATTAATACTATTAATTTACAAGTGCTTGCCAAAAATATATTTTTTTAAATTGTGAGGTGACGGCTCCACGTTGCTCCTTGAAAAATTCTGTGTATGTGGCGCTCCCACGTTGATCCCGCAATTAATGTATATTTAATTTAATTTAATTTAAAATAATTAATATTTTATAATCCTACCATTAATACATCTTAATTTAAATATTTAATAATCCTACCATTAATACATAATAATATTATTTTAAATTTATATAAGAAATTTAATTTAATATTTTAAATATTTTTATTTAATCCATAAATTTTATGTGAATTTTAAATTATTTATTTTCATTGGATTTTAAATTATTTATTTTCATATAATGTATATTTAATTTAATTTAATTTAAAATAATTAATATTTTGTAATCCTACCATTAATACATCTTAATTTAAATATTTAATAATCCTACCATTAATACATAATAATATTATTTTAAGTTTATATAAGTAATTTAATTTAATACTTTAAATATTTTTTTATTTAATCCATAAATTTTGTGTGAATTTTAAATTATTTATTTTCATTGGATTTTAAATTATTTATTTTTATATTTAGCATATACATTTTAATTAAGGCCAAAAATATATATTTTTTAAATTGTGAGGTGGCGGCTCCACGTTGCTTCTTGAAAAATTTTGTGTATATGGCGCTCCCACGTTGATCCCGCAATTAATGTATATTTAATTTAATTTAATTTAAAATAATTAATATTTTGTAATCCTACAATTAATACATCATAATTTAAATATTTAATAATCATACCATTAATACATAATAATATTATTTTAAGTTTATATAAATAATTTAATTTAATACTTTAAATATTTTTTTATTTAATCCATAAATTTTGTGTAAATTTTAAATTATTTATTTTCATTAAATTTTAAATTATTTATTTTCATATTTAGCATATACATTTTAATTAAGATATGCACAATCGATTAATTATAAAGTTTTGGTAAATTATTTATTTTCATTGAATTTTAAATTATTTATTTTCATATTTAGCATATACATTTTAATTAAGGTATGATACAATCATTATAAAGTTTTGATAAATTTATAGTATTATATAATAATATTATTTTAATTAATTTTCTTAATATTATTTTAAGTAATTTTCTTATAAAAGTTTATGTAAGTAGTTAAATTTAATACTTTAAATATTTTTGATTTAATCTATAAATTTGGTGTGTATTTTAAATTATTTATTTCCATATTTAGCATATAAATTTTAATTAAGGCATAGTACAATCGAATCAATTAGTTATAAAGTTTTGGTAAATTTATAGTATTATGTAATAATATTATTTTAAGTAATTTTCTTAATATTATTTTAAGTAATTTTCTTATAAAAGTTTATGTAAGTAATTAAATTTAATATTTAAATATTTTTGATTTAATCTGTAAATTTTGTGTGTATTTTAAATTATTTATTTTCATTAGATTTTAAATTATTTATTTCCATATTTAGCATATAAATTTTAATTAAGGCATAATACAATCGATTAGTTATAAATTTTTGGTAAATTTATGAAGAAACAAAAAACTTTTGTTGTTGTTTGATTATTTAAATTAAGTTTTAATAATTTTAGGAAAGATGGAGCATATTATTAAAATTTAATATTTTTAAAGTAATTTTAGTGTTGATTTTAAATTATTTATTTCCATATTTATCATATAAATTCATTGTACATAAGTATATGACATAATACAATCGATCAATATTCATCTATAGTGAAATATTTTTTACCTCCATTGCAATCTTCATACGATTTTTTTTTCTTTTATTAAATCATGTCATCAATTTATGATCATGTGTCTGAAATTACTATGCAAAAGGAGACTTGACGAATTAAAGTTAAATGCTTGAGGCTTTGGATATCATACCTTGATAATACAGACAAAAAAATATACCTGGATATGATTATGATGGATGAAAGGTAAATTTTAGTTGATTATAATGATTAAATATTTTTTAAGTATACAATATATTTTATATTTCCACAACTTTTAGATTATTAACATGATAAGGTTTTTATTTAATTATTGTTATATTATATGTGTAGGGTTCGAAGATTCAAGCAATAATTCGCCATAATCACATCTCAAAATTTGAGAAATTGTTAAGTGAGAGGGCAACATATATTATATCGAATTTCCGTATTGCTGAAAATATTGGGTTGGTCCTTATTACAAATCATGAATTCAAGTTGAACATCCATAATTACACGTTGGTGCGATTGACTTCGCCATTGGAAACCAACAAAACTGGCTTGAATTTTATTGATTTTGATACAATCAATTCTCAAGACAACACTAGAGATACAATACTCATAGGTATGTTTTAAAAGTTTATTATTATTATTTTAATAGAAACTAATTATACTTTTAAAAAAATTGGTTATATTTTTTCTTACAATTACAATATCCACAGACATAATTGCTTTGGTTGTAAAAATATGAGATATAATTTGTGTTAGTGCAAGGGCAAGCCTTACATAATACTATAAATTTATCAAAACTTTATAAAGATTGTACCATACCTTAATTAAAATGTATATGCTAAATATGAAAATAAATAATTTAAAATCCAATTAAAATAAATAATTTACCAAAACTTTATAAATAATCGATTGCACATACCTTAATTAAAATGTATATGTCATGTCAATAATCTAAAAATTGTGGAAATATAAAATATAACGTATACTTAAAAAATATTTAATCATTATAATCAACTAAAATTTACCTTTTCATCCATCATAATCATATCTAGGTATTTTTTTTGTCTGTATTATCAAGGTATGATATCCAATTTTATTTAATATTTTTTTAATTAAAATTTTAACATCAATTTAAGACACACAATCATGAATTGTACATTGTGGGGAGAATATGTAAGACAATTGATGCAATACAAGATGAACAATCCAAACCAAATACTTATTATTGTTCTTGAGTATGCCAAAATCAACAATAACTATAGAGGTATATTTTTTTAAAACCCATTTTATTTATGTATAATTATTCTATATGTATTTAGATGTCATTAGATGTTTATTCTAATATATTTAGCCATTAATCATATATTATTTGTTCTCTAATTTCTTAGATATGTTTTAACAATAATAATAATTATTATTATATAAAAAATTAAATCATACTTTCTTTGAAATATGCTATAGGAAAAAAATATCAAATTCTTGGAATGCAACAAGGATAACAATTAATGAATATACAAAAGAAGTTCATGATTTTCGAAAGAGGTACGCGCTCAATCTATACATTACATTTAGTGATTTTTTCTTTTAAAAAAATATATATCTATAAATTTTAATATTTATGCATTTGGAAATGTAGCATGAGTTTAATAGGCCATGATAGATTGCCTGGGCAGTCTCATATAAATCATATTGGTAGAAGCTTCGTCTTTGAAGAATTTACACCAGATGTAGAAGTGATCTATCTTGCAGAAATTCAAGATATCAAGGATATAAATATTCCATTATAATTTTTTTGTTTTAAAATATTTTTGTTACAAAGATTAAAATACATTACAATTATTGTATAACTTATGTTAATTTATATTTTCATCATGGATTTTTAAGAAAGCTATTGCATTGTTGTTGCAAATGCTCAAAGGATCCAAATTCAATATGGATGGTATTATAATGGATGTAACAAATGCACCAAGAAAGTTATTGATAAATCTGGAGTCCTTTAATGTGAGAAGTGTAAGCAGGACATACCAGTGCCTGTGCCACAGTAAGTTTTATTTTTTCTTTGAAAGTTTAACATATTTTTTTAAAATTTACTATTTTCTTTTGAAAATGACAAATAAAATTTTATTAAGTTATTTTGCATTTCAAAAGATATAAAATTCATCTCAAGGTTGCCGATGAAACTGTGAGTACTTCCTTTATAGTATTTGATAGAGAAATTAGGCCAATCATTGGAAAAACAGCAGCCAAACTCATTGAAAATCTTGAGAAGATATTTTATAATTTTCATATACTGACATCTATAAAGAATAGAATTGCATTAATCAAATTTCACATATTACAAATTTTCACATGACTGAAAGATATGACATAAATTAGAATTTAGTTTGCAACATACAACATACCTGTTATACCTATCCTATGTTTTATTATAATTCTTTTTTGTTTTTTTAATTAGCTGGACTTGGTTGGATCATTTCCTAAAGAGCTTGACACTCTTATTGGTTCGAAGTTAATCTTTAGATTTCATATATCTGAAAGAAATATAAGTAGTCAATGGAATATATACACTGTGATAAAAGTATCTTCAGATCCTACTATGATCAAGACTATAACGAATAGATCAAAAGCGAAAAAGGTATTGAAGTTCAAAATTAAAAATGAATTTCTGGTGATTTGCTCCATCTTTTCTAACTGTTATATTATACTGTTATTTTTATATTTACATACAGCCTTTAGGATCCTCCATGAATGATGTTTTTTCAAATAAAATGAGTACTCCAAAAGGAAAGCGTAAATTGGTTGACTTTGAGACTATTGATGATGATGAAGATAATGCTCTGGATCAGACTCAAATGCTGACCATGAATAAAATGATGATTCAAGTAAAAGTTGAAGATGATTAATCTTAAGAAACAAAACCTATTACTTTATGAAATAGTTAGAATTTATCCATAAATTTTATTATAACTGCAGATTTATTAGATTATCATAATTTTTATGAAACTATGAATGATTATTTTAATTCTATTATCAATTTTATTCTTCAAACTTTTCTAGAATCAAGAATTGATGTTTATTTCAATACTATTATCAACTATGTTTTCCATATCAAGTAGACATGCGCCACCACAAGAATAAGAATTTAGAATCTAAATTGTCTCATACAAAATTAATTTATTCAAAATAGTCTAAAAAAATTTAATTTACCTACAAATAAAACCATAACTTTTAACTTTTCTCTAAAATGGTCATTTAAATCTAAAAATGATCAATTTTATTTATGAATTTTATAGAGATAAAAAGTAATATTTTTTGAGACAAAATTACAACAAGTAAAAATTAATAATTAAAATAAAAGTTATGAGACAACATTGATAAAAAAGGAGTATTGTATTGAAACAAATACTATATAGCAAAACTAAAAGGTTCCTGGTTTTGAACGAATATTAAGCTCTTAATTAATATTTTATTTAATCTTGCAATTAACATTAATTTTAAGTAATTTAATATAATATTTCAAATATTATTTTATTTAATATGTCCTATTTTAAGTAATTTATTATGACAACCACAATAAAATTTGTACATGTGGCAATCTCACATTAATCTTATAATTAATATTTTATTTTAAATAATTTATTATTTTAAATATTAATTTTTTATATTCTCTTATTTATTTATAATTTTAATAACATAACTAATATTTTATTTTAAATAATTTAATACGAATACCATAGTAAAAAAATCATATTGTATTATTTAATATTTATATAACCATAATTAAAATTTATTGGTGATACTATATATAGACAATATATTTTAAGATTAATATTTTATTAAATCTTGCAATTAATGTTTAATTTTAAGTAATTTAAATTTTATTTAATATGTCATATTATTTTAAGTATTTTATTATGACTACCACAATAAAATTTGTGTATGTGGCAATCTCAATCTCACATTAATCTTATAATTAATATTTTATTTAAATAATTTATTATTTTAAATATTAATTTTTATATTCTCTTATTTATTTATAATTTTAATAACATAACTAATATTTTATATTAAGTAATTTAATATGAATACCATAGTAAAAAAATCATACTGTATTATTTAATATTTATTTAACCATAATTAAAATTTATTGGTGATACTAAATATAGAAAATATATTTTAAGAAAAGATTCGATAAAATTATTTCTGGTATACAATCACTATTATTTTGGTAAAAGATATAATAATACTATAATAAAAGGTTTGTTTCGAAACTTAAAATATATGAGATTAGATACATTCAAATTTAACAGAATAATGATGAAGAATCACTCAAAAACTGACAGCGGACGCCATATGAGAAAAAAAATATTGATGAAAAAATGGAACCTTTCTTCATCCAAAGATAACACTTATTACAACAATCACACATTCACGTACTTACAAAATTTGAAGAAAATTAATTGTAACTTTGAAAACTATTTTGTAATTTATACTTTTTTTTTATACTTTCATACAAATCAGGTAAGAGCAACATCTATAGAGACAGTATTTTCAAAACTTAATAATTAAATTATGAAGTATTTACAATGAAAAGTGCTTCATGTTTGTAGGCACCTGAATTTTATTGCCTATTAAATAAAATATGTGGCAAATTAATGCAATAATTATCAATTAATTATTTATTTATTAAGGAATAAATTAATTCCTAAAATAAATGAGTAAATAATTGATAATTAAGCCTTATCCAGTCCAGCAGGCTTAATTAAAGGAAAAAAACCCAACATATCTTTTAAAGGAGAAAATATCTCTCAAGTGGTTATTTTCTCTACATATAAATAAGGGCCTTCAGTCCTCATTCCAGACACACCAAAAACATCTGAAGACGCGCTTCTAAAGAGATCAAGAATACGAGCAGTGCTCCCTTGAGATCTTCAAGCATCTTCAAGTCAAGACTTAAGATCTTCAAGCATCTTCAAGTCAAGAACGGTCTGCGATCAGAGATCAAGGTTCTAAGCCCCTCCGATCCGGAGTTCTTCCATCCAACCGCCTCCGATCAGAGATCAAGGTTCTAAGCCCCTCTGATCCGACATTCTTCCATCCAACCGCCTCCAATCAGAGATCAAGTTCTAAGCCCCTCCGATCCGGCGTTTTTCCATCCAACCGCCTCCGATCAGAGATCAAGATTCTAAGCCCCTCCGATCCGGCGTTCTTCATATCAAATTCATCCAGCAGTCTCCGTGAAGTCAACGTTCTACCAAATTGAACAGCATTCTTCACAACAAATCTTCAAGTCAACGTTTTATCCGAACAAAAGCTCGACGCCTCCGGATAAATATTTTAAAGCTTCAAGTCAACCCCGAGCACGGACAAGCTTCATCTAAAGATCCGGCTCAGAAAGTTGATAAAGTCAAAGAAGTCAACTCAAGAGAGCAACTCAAGAGAGGAATCAGAGGATAACTAGAAACTGTTTACTTAAATTCTCAAGTTTAATCCATCTCGGATTATCATTGTAATATCTTTTGTGTTTATTATTTTAATAAATACAAATTTTGTTGTTACAAATTTTGGCACGCCCAGTGGGACAGTTTCGACCTCTCATCTCTTCTCTTTAAAAGTTCAAAGATATAAAGTATGGCTCCTCTCAGAATTGCAATAAGAAGGTCTCCTGTCTTAAAGCCTTCAGAGCTGCAGACTGTGAAGATTCAAAGGACAACTCCAATCAAGATTGCAATAAAAAGATCCACTGCCTCAAAGCTTTCAGAGTTGCAGACTAAAGATGTCGAAGTCGTTACAAGAAGTATATCTGAAGGCTCCTCTATTACAAACCTTGTGGAGGAGATCTTTCTCGATAAGCCAATGCACAACGACAAAGATAGTGAAGGTGACTCTAACATCCAAACTCTTCAATCCATAGAAAATTCAGCGTATGACTCACCCATAGCCTCTGCCATGGCAACAAATGCTTCGTCTGTCGAAGAACAACTGGCAAGTTTGACTCAGTCCGTTGCTACACTCACTAAACAAAGCCAAGAACAAGGTCTGTTGATATCCAAACTGATGGAAAAGATGGAGATAGCACAGACAAGCCATGCAGATGATAAGCAAGTTGAAGGTAAAGACGAGGAGGAAGACTCTTCGAAACATCATCTTTCTGAAAAGAAGCCAGTTGAAGAACATATACAAATTTCTGCTGACGGAATGCTCCCTATGAACCAATTGAAGAGCATCGTACTAGAGACAATAAAAGACAAATTTAAAGAAAGCTCAAATTCTTCTGTTGCCTATAAAAAGCCATATACAAAGAGAGTTGACAGTTTGAAGATGTCAATTGACTACCAACCTCCTAACTTTCAACAATTCGATGGCAGAGGCAATCCAAGGCAACATATAGCGCATTTCGTCGAGACATGCAACGATGCTGGAACCTTTGATGATCATATGCTCAAACAATTTGTCCGCTCGCTGAAAGGAAATGCCTTTGATTGGTATATCGAATTGGAAGCTAACTCCATCGACAGTTGGGGGCAAATGGAAAAAGAGTTTCTCAATAGCTTCTACAGCACTCGAAGGATTGTTAGTATGATCGAATTGACTAACACTTGCCAGTGGAAAGAAGAGCCAGTAATCGATTATATTAATCGATGGAGAAATCTAAGCTTGAATTGCAAAGATCAATTTTCTGAAGTCTCTGCCATCAATATTTGCATTCAAGGGATGCAATGGAGTCTGCGATACATCCTTCAAGGGATTCAACCAAAGACTTTTTAAGAAATAGCTACAAGAGCTCATGATATGGAGTTAAGTATGACATCAAGTCATTTCGAATTGCCAAGCACAACTCTTATGAATTTGAAGACATTTCACTTGATGAACCTCTCGAGGAGGAATCACATTCAAAGAAGCCGGTGTCAATAAAGATTCAAAGAAATGAAGTTAAAGTAAGATAAAGTAATGCACCCGATGATTGGGGGCAATGAACTATTAACAAAGTCAATGCTCCTCGACACGAGCATAAACTGTCCACATGTTATACTCCTTGATACGAGTTAAAACTATCTAAAATTTCTCAAGCAATGCTCCTCGACACGAGCATAAACTGTTCACATGTTATACTCCTTGATACGAGTTAAAACTATCTAAAATTTCTCAAACAATGCTCCTCGACACGAGCATAAACTGTCCACATGTTATACTCCTTGATACGAGTTAAAACTATCTAAAATTTCTCAAGCAATGCTTCCCGACACGAGCAAAAACTGTCCACATTATGCTCCTTGATATGAGTTAAAACTATCTAACTTAAATCAAATCTCCTTGAGAAGAGACGAAACACTCTGCATGTTATGCTCTTTTGATACGAGCATAAACTATCAAACTCAAATCAAATCACCTTGAGAAGAGACGAAACTCTCTATATTTTACGCTCCTTGATACGAGTCTAAACTATCAAATTCAAATCAAATCTCCTTGAGAAGAGACGAAACTCTCTATATGTTATGCTCCTTGATACGAGCTTAAACTATCCCACTTAAATCAAATTTTCTTGAGAAGAGATGGAACTCTCTACATGTTACACTCCTTGATACGAGATTAAACTTTCCAACTCAAGTTCAAGACTCCTTGAGAAGAGTATAAACTGTCTACAAATCAAATTGAAGACTCATTGACACGAGTATAAATTGTCAGCAAATTCAAGTTCAAAGCTCTTTAACGCACGAGCATAAACTGCATGTTACTCCTGGCCCGCACGAGTATAAACTGTGTACGGCACCCCCTATTCAAACCAAATTATGTCCTTTTGAACTACGTTATGACTTGATTCTCTGTGAAGAGGTACGTAGCCGCTTAGTACTTCACTAAGTTCAGTCATAATTCAGGCTATTCGTATCAAGTTGCTAAGACAAGCAATAAAATTCAGTCATATTGATCAATAATGGAGTGTCGCAATTTGTTCACTTCAACACAAAGGCGTCCGTGAACAAAGTGCGAGGGGGCATTTGTAGGCACCTGAATTTTATTGCCTATTAAATAAAATATGTGGCAAATTAATGCAATAATTATCAATTAATTATTTATTTATTAAGGAATAAATTAATTCCTAAAATAAATGAGTAAATAATTGATAATTAAGCCTTATCCAGTCCAGCAGGCTTAATTAAAGGAAAAAAACCCAACATATCTTTTAAAGGAGAAAATATCTCTCAAGTGGTTATTTTCTCTACATATAAATAAGGGCCTTCAGTCCTCATTCCAGACACACCAAAAACATCTGAAGACGCGCTTCTGAAGAGATCAAGAATACGAGCAGTGCTCCCTTGAGATCTTCAAGCATCTTCAAGTCAAGACTTAAGATCTTCAAGCATCTTCAAGTCAAGAACGGTCTGCGATCAGAGATCAAGGTTCTAAGCCCCTCCGATCCGGAGTTCTTCTATCCAACCGCCTCCGATCAGAGATCAAGGTTCTAAGCCCCTCTGATCCGGCATTCTTCCATCCAACCGCCTCCAATCAGAGATCAAGTTCTAAGCCCCTCCGATCCGGCGTTTTTCCATCCAACCGCCTCCGATCAGAGATCAAGATTCTAAGCCCCTCCGATCCGGCGTTCTTCATATCAAATTCATCCAGCAGTCTCCGTGAAGTCAACGTTCTACCAAATTGAACAGCATTCTTCACAATAAATCTTCAAGTCAACGTTTTATCCGAACAAAGGCTCGACGCCTCCGGATAAATATTTTAAAGCTTCAAGTCAACCCCGAGCACGGACAAGCTTCATCTAAAGATCCGGCTCAGAAAGTTGATAAAGTCAAAGAAGTCAACTCAAGAGAGTAACTCAAGAGAGGAATCAGATGATAGCTAGAAACTGTTTACTTAAATTCTCAAGTTTAATCCATCTCGGATTATCATTGTAATATCTTTTGTGTTTATTATTTTAATAAATACAAATTTTGTTGTTACAATGTTCAACTGTGACAGAAGAATTTTGTATAGAAGGTACACATGCTACAACGTATATTTGTATTGTTATTAATATTAGGCAAAAGCAACAGTAAATATAAAGTTCTTAATTGCAGACTTCGAGGACGAAATGCTTGATGATTCAGGCAATCTTTATGAAAGCAAGGAAACAACAATAGCACGCTTAAACAGAAAAATCATTATCCAGGAGAAAAAAAGGTATATGGTCAATTCATTCTTATTAAAGTCCTTTTCTCATAATTTTTTTCTTTTTTAATAATACTTACATTACGAAAAGATTTAAAAAAATTGGTCAGGTAAGCGCAATATATCCGACGAGTTCACCTCTTCAAACAAACAATTGAGGTTTGAAGTAGCAGGAATGAGAGGTACTTCAAGTTTGAATGTCGCTGAAGGTATAAGATTGTGGTGATAAATCTAAATCTAAATCTAAATTAACTAATATTATTTAATTTTTATGAATAAGATCCTAAAATATTGATAAAAGTCAATATTGAATGAGAGGTACTTCAAGTTTGAATGTCGCTGAAGGTATAAGATTGTGGTGATAAATCTAAATCTAAATCTAAATTAACTAATATTATTTAATTTTTATGAATAAGATCCTAAAATATTGATAAAAGTCAATATTAGTCCTATAACTTTTAACTTTTTAAAATTTAGTAATACAAGATAAGTTTTAATCCTGTAAATTTTTATATTTGAATTCCGAACTGTAGACTTTGAGAACGAAATGTTGATTGATGAATCGAATGATCAAAATTTTGCGGCTAGAGAGAGCAGTGCATATGATACAGAAAAAATTGATTTGAACATAGAAGGTTTGTTAGTTTTGTCATACTTTTATTATTTATATTTCTTACATTTAAATTTTAATGCTATAAATTTGTGATTTACCTTGCGATAAATAACTTTTGATTTCTCAGACTTTGAAGACGACATGAATATTTATGATTTTGTTGATATGCATGATTCAGGTATTCTTATTTTTCAACCATATATATATTCTTTATCATATTCCTATGGAATTATAATTATTTATTAAATTGAAACAGAGATCGCTGAAGAAATAATAATGGATTGAGCCCAACGGACAACACACTACCAGTTATGTTTCAAAGGAGACAGTTTCCAGTGTTGGTGTATTTTGCGATGACTATAAACAAGAGTCAGGGACAATCATTATCGAGTATTGGGGTTTTCCTAACGAAACATATTTTTATACATGGTCCGTTATATGTAGCGCTCTCCAGAGTTAAGAATATGGCAGACCTAAAAATACTTTGTCTGGATGAAGAAGGGAAAGCAAGCAACAACACAGTTAATGTTGTGTTTGGTGAGGTTTTTAGAAATTTACAGTAATTAATGTTACAGATAATATAAATATGATTATATTTCACTTTTTATTTATTTCAATTCAGTTACATAATATATCATTTAAAGATAAACATCATAATTACAATAAATAAAGATAAATATATACGAACATGAAAAATAGAACGAAAATAACATTACATCAAAACATATCGAAATTAACATAATAAAGTAAAGATCATTTAAAAAAGTTATATTATAAAAAATATAACCCGTGTAATACACGGAGAAACATACTAGTTATATATTATTATCATAGAATAAAAGAGTAATGTTTTTGAAATAAAACACGTGTGTGACACAAGTATATCTTTAATAAAGGATATGACTTGATAATTTAGAAATTTAAAGCATTCAAATTAGAATAGTTTGATATTCAAAAGTAATTCGAACAATAGATCAACTTTTCTAAAAAAAAAATAATAATAAAGCAACCATTGAATAAAATTCAAATTGCAGATCAAGTTGTTGGAAGTGGATAGGATTATATGGGTCAAGTGAAGTGGATCCGGGGTGTCGGGTAGAAGCAAACAAGTGATGACCTAATTGGGGCCTTTCTCAGTTTGGGTACAAACAGGGAACTAGTGTTCTCTACGCGTTTATCCATTTTCCATAAATATTAATTTTATATACTTTATTAATTCCTATTTCGAAATTTAAATCAAGCTGATCTTTGATTAATTAATTTCATAAGAATAAGAATATTCCTACTGGAAAGTCTGTGTTTGATTAAAACATAAACAATTGTGATTTCCATTAAACCCTAAAATAAGCCTTTGATGAGTTAAGTCCAAAAAAGTTGGCCAAAAGCTGAATCTTTGGAGTAGCCAAACTCCACAAAATCTATATCATGCATACCTTCCAAAATATATATAATCATCATGCACATTAACATCCAAATAGTAAACGGTTCAAATCTATTATATTTTGAGTCTTGACATTATATATATATATATATATATATATATATATATATATATATATATATATATATATATATATATATTAATTAGATGAGTGAGATGCATGTATGTTAGGAGAAAATTATATATATATATATATATATATATATATATATATATATATATATATATATATATATATATATATATATATATATATATATATATATATATATATATATATATTAATTAGATGAGTGAGATGCATGTATGTTAGGAGAAAATTCTCAACTTTTAACCATTAGGTTGATATTCTTGTTAGGGTATAATATGTAATATTATATTTTACGTATCAATCATCTAATAATGTGCAACAAGAAATATAATACCAAAATGTAAGAGGAGATTCGAGCCATGAGAATAGAAGGGACTTTTTTTTTCTTTTAATTTTAGAGGTATCTATCAAATTTTATTTATTTATTATTATTTTAACATTTTATACTACATGAGTGAAACGATATTAACTAATTTTTTTGCTAAAATAAATCGTCACATCTCGCATATTGTATAACGGCCATCTCTGTCTAAGATAAGAACAAAAACCAACTACAAATAAACTAGAAATTCATCACTTCCCTAAATTTGGAAAATCCAAGATATTATTACTTAGGGGACCATATTATAGTTAAAGTTGTGGTTTTAACATTAATTTTGTGGTTTAGGCGGTGGTGCAAATCGTGTGTGGAGATCCACATCATATATATCGTGGGCTAAAATCTAGTAATTTTTCTTACAAGTGTCACCCTAACCCCACCCTACCCACTCCCCCCTTTGTCAAAACAAAAAATTGCATGTCCCAATTGCTATCATCCCACCCACACCACCACTATAAATAGTGTGCACCCCCCAATCAATTACACAACACAAGTCATATAAATCAAATGATTTTCCAACTTTCATAATTATTTTTCACTCTCAAATCAAAAACATATAACTAAATATCACTAAGATGATGATGCAATACAATAATTTCCACTTTATTCTCTCTCTCCTTTTCTTGATTTCCATCACTTGTGCTTACAGAACCGGCGTTGAAGGAGGTGGTCGGAAGACGACGGAGTCGTCCTCCGGCCCTAGCAGCATGTCCGAAACCCCCACCGGAGGTAGTGGCTCTGGCCACGGCCCCAACTGGGATTACAGTTGGGGCTGGGGCGCCAGCCCCACATCCGGGTGGGGTTACGGGTCGGGCTCGGGGAAGTCTCCCAACGGTTTTGGGAGGGGATCCGGGTTCGGATTTGGATCGGGCACCGGGTCGGGCTCTGGATTTGGCTATGGTTACGGTAGTGGCGGCGCTCACGGAGGCGGTCATGGAAGTGGCAACGGGGCCGGTGGAAATGGAGGCGGCGCTGGTGGTGGTGGTGGTGGTGGCTCTGAAGATGGTGGCAGCAAAAATAAACATGGCTGATTTGCATGGAGGGTTATGATCAATATTTGTGTATTAGGAGGAGTACGGTTTTAAGTATGAATGTGTGATATATGTGAACTTTAAATTAATTAGCAAGTGTGTGAGTGTGATGCTTTAATTATAGGGCTTGTCTAATTATCAGTTTTATCATATACTATATAGTGTTTTGTGAGAGTTTTTTATTTTGTAGTAATATATTATATACTCCTCAAATTGCATCGTTTGACTGCATAAAGCTCTCACAAAAGTTACAGTAAAATATGCACGGCACGGAGGGAGTATACAAGATAGAAATAACAAGTCAAACATATTTATAGTACAAGTAATATACATAGTATATATAGTGCTCTCTCTTTTCTTCATTTTCATTTGAATAAAGTACTCCATTGATTGTGTAATTAGTAGTCATTAGTGTTTAGATGATCACGACTTAAGGACATGAATTAACACTTCAGCACCTTCGTAATATACACTTTCCTTTCACCTAATCTGATTTTCGTGTGTCTAGCTAGCTAATTAAATTTGTTTCGAATTTGCTGTGATGATAGGTAGGAGAGAGGGGAAAATCTTAATATATCTAATTGATAGTTTTTTTATGATGACGTGGCATAGCTAGAATTGTTTGGTGATGACATGTATTTTTTAGGTTAATTTAATTTTTTTTTTATTTTAGTTATTCCATTAATGTATAGAATTTTGTTTTAAGTTTTTCCTTAATTGTAATTGAGATGATGATGTGTTATTTTCTTTTTATGAATTATATATAATTTATATATAACTATATTGTTTTAATTTTCTAAGTTATTTATTATCTTTTTAATTTAAATTTAATGTAAATTTTCTTCTAAATTATTAAATTTTAATATATGTTTCGTTATTTTACAAAAAAAATAAAATAAAATTATGACAAAAATCTTTTTTTTTTCCTCCATTAATAATATGCATTAACATTTTAAATATTTTTATTTTGAATTAGGTTACATTACTTTTAAAATAAAAACATATATTCTTTATCTAATCTTCTTTTCATAAGATAATTTTATTTTCTATTTTTATTATTTGGTAATTACATACTATAAATTTTAGATTATTTTAATTTTATTTATTTATTTATTTTAATTAATTCCATAAATGTGTTGATTTTATTTTACAATTTTGATTGAAATTATGAGGTCTAATCAAAATTCTTTTTAGGAATTATATATAATTTATATATAGCTATATTATTTTAATTTTCTATGTTATTTATTACCTTTTAAATTAAAATCTAATGTATATATTATTTACCATATATATATTTTTTAACTTATTAAATTTTAATATACCTTTCATTACTTTACTAAAAAAATTAAATATGATAAACACCTTTTTTTATTTTTTCTTCATTAATATGCAGTGATATTTAAAATAATTTCAATTTACATTAGATTACATTATTTAAAAAAAATTATACTCCCTCCGTCCCGGGTATTTTTACCCGTTTGTACGGGCACGGAGATTAAGACGTTTTATTTTTTTAATATATAATGTAAGAGAAAGTAGAGATAAATTAGTAATTTAAAAAGAAAAAGTAAATAAAGTTATTGGGAATGATGAATAAAGTGTAAAAAAGTAATTAAAGTTGTTGGGATTGTAAAAAGTAGGTAATAAAATATTATGTATTTTTGCCAAAAATGGAATGGGTAAAAATACGTGGGACACCCCAAAATGGAAAGTGGGTAAAAATACGTGGGACGGAGGGAGTATATTTTTTATACAAACTTAGTTGCATAAGATAATTTTATTTATTTTTTATATTAAATCTAAAGACATCTATTTGTCAATTTTCTTTTGCCTACTTGGCATGCTTATCTTTTCTCCTTGATGACATGACATCATGAGAGTGTTTTGAGCTCTTTTTATAATCTTATTTTAACTTCTCCATTCTCTCCCTCTCTGTTTTCATTCTCTCATCTCTTTCTTAAGTTTTCATTTTTTAATTTTCATATTAGAGTTGATATTAGGTGCACCCGGGTGCAAGGATGCACCCATACGTATATAACTTTTTATTTTATTTTGTATACATGTTATTCTATTTTGTATACACGTTTCTTAATAATTGTATACTTTTTCATAATAAGTTTTTCGTTAAAAAACTAGCGTCCATATGTGTACAACTTTTTATTAAATAGTGTATACATGTTTTTTAATAATTGTATATCTTTATACACTCAATTTTTCATTAAAAAAAAACCTAATAATTAAATTTTATATATTTTTATTCATAATTGTATATGTTTTTGTTTATATTTGTATATGTTTTTGGAAGTGGATGCACCCTATCTTAAAGTGCACCCGGGTGCACAGCATAATTAACCTTTACATTAATTTTTTTTTTACTTTCTATAATTAAACTTTTTTTTTGATAATTATATTAATTATTGAATTTAAATACTGATCAATGTGTACCTAATTTTAATACATTATAACTTAATTTTCATATAATATTTAAGGAAATAAATAATCACAATCAATTAATATTTATTATGATGTGTCTATATAAACACATGAGTATTGCATTGAAATAATTTTTGTTTATTTTATATGTTGTTTATATTAGTTTTTTTTTTAATTCTATAATTAAACTTTCTTTATTTTGTTTTCTATAATTATATTAATTATTGAATTTAAATACTAACCAATGTGTACCTAATTTTAATACATTATAACTTAATTTTCATATAATATTTAAGGAAATAAATAATCACAATCAATTAATATTTATTACGATGCGTCTATATAAACACATGAGTATTGCATTGAAATAATTTTTGTTTATTTTATATGCTGTTTTTATTAGTTTTTTTTAATGTTTCATATATATATATATATATATATATATATATATATATATATTATTGATTTTATACCTATATTTTTTAGTTTATGTTATAAATTATATTATTTCTTCTTATGTATATTCATATGAGAATTTATATATTATGTGATTTTAGGGTTATGTATTTAGTACATAATCTCATATTATTTTAGTATCTTTATTTTTGGATTTTTTGCTATTTTTTTATATTCTTTATTCTTTTCAATAGCCTCTTCTTCTTCATACGGATGATAGAGTGCCAACGATTGTGCCCCTCCCCCTCCCTTTTTTTAATAGTTTCAGATTTATCATTCTATCTATGTCAGCATTCTCCGATTAACAACGATGAATTTGATAATTTTTGTATAGATTTTTTGTTTAATTCTTGATTTTCACTCTTAATCCATTTCACATCGCTCATCCCATTTATTATTCTTCATGCAATTGAGAAGGACGAGAGTTGTATCAACGATATCCACGCGCTTTGTTTAGGGGGTGTTTGGTTTGTTTAAAGAAATGAGATTCGGAATAGGAATGATAGTATTGAGGAATATGAAAGGGTTTGTTCTTTAAAACTATATTGTTTGGTTATGATTGGGAATAACTATAATTACTATTGATTTTGTTTGAATTATTTCAATATTATTTAGGAATGGAATTAATATAATGTTTTTTTAAAGGATTTTTGAATAAAATTTAATTTTCTGTTAGAATAATTTATAAATTTAAAAAATAAAAAATAATTTTAAGAGAAAAAAGAAAAAGAAAAAATGAAAGTGGGTTGAGTAAGTGTTGGAATGATAGTCATTCCTCTCAAAATCGTGAGGAATGAGGATTCCCACCTTTTGAGAAATCAATTCAATGTACAATGGAATGATACCCATACTCCAAACATGAATTTCCATTCCATTACCCTTCCTCCCATTCTAAAGTACTTATCCAAATACTCCCTAGATCTTTATTCCCAATGATGACTAAATTTGTAAGAATCGAAGATAAATAGAGAATTTTAATTCGATGTTAATAGTGCTAAGAGAATTTGTAATAAATTTAGGATAAGCTAAAATTTTGTTGTATTATATATTATCCTAATAAAATTAATATTCGTGTTTCCATAATTATTAATGACTATTAGTTCTCAATCACCCTTATTTTATATTTATTAATTACAAAATTACTTATTTTATTATAAGTTAGTTTAAATGTTGATAGGGAAATAATAAATTAAATAACAGTGAAATGAAAAGTATCTCTACTAAAAAAAGCTTTTAGAATCGGTAATTTTATGATACTAAAAGCTAAGTAATTGACACTAACCATCTTTGGCATTAAAAATTTCCTCTGTTACCGTTCCAATACTTATACGAGCGTTGCTAAAGACATAGTAGGAAAAAATAATGATCAGATACCAAAGATATAGCCTTTAGTATCGAAACTTAGTTGATACCAAAGATATAGCCTTTAGTGTCTGAACTTGCTATAGTATCAAATTTTGTATCAAAAGTATTAGATAGTCATTACCACGCATTAGTATCAAATAACATTATAGATAACATTCACTTCTGGTATCAAATTATAAGTTTTTGATGCTATAAGATAGTCTTTGGTATCAATCAGATTTCGGATACCAAAACTCTGTATTCTATCCAGAGATATCCAACTTTCAGTTTCAAAGCCTAATTCCATCCATAGAAATCCTGCTTTCAATTTCAAACCTAATTCATGCATTTATAAATGAATATAATAAATATATTTAAAATATACAAAATTACAAATACAATAAATAAAAGATAATTTAAATCAGTTATTCATCAACAATACGAGATGACAGTGGCAAAAGCAAAAAAACATGAATTTCACAATGCTTGTCCACTGTACTGCTTCCAAAAACAAAATTGAACTGCTTATCATGTACTTTTCAAGTTTATCTCAAAACTCATGGTGCGTCATATTGATTGGTAAGAACCTTAGTTGGCATTCTCAGGGTCCCTTGTCCCTTAGCCTTTTGTCATTTGCTCCATGTACCAAATCAGCATAAACTATTCCAAAAAAAAAAAATCAAGTCAGCGATCTCTCACTATTCAACAATGAATCAACGTTCAACAGCTTGCCTCCACATGATAATTTAAAGAATATCCGATCCTTAAAATATATGGCAACAGTGAACTTGTCATGCGAAAAGCATTCGTTATCTGATAATTCCCAATCAATACAAAGCAACATAACAATACAATTTAGCAGGTGATAATACTATCCAATTTTGCAAAAGTAAAAGATAAACTATCAATGAAACTAAGTCACTCAAAATAGCAACAGAAATTTTGAAAAATGTAGTATAAGAAAATACAGAGTACACCATCGATGAAACAAGGACATTAAATCAGCAAACAATTCAAAATATAATCACTAACATATGCATTTAAAAACAATGAAGGTAGAATCAATGTCATCGTATTGTTCTCAACAAAAGAGCTTACTGAAATGTTAAGAAGTAACACTTGAATATATTCAATCAGACCAATTAGATAATGCCAATCAAATTAAAATGTGGAGAAGAAATTAGTCAAATTTTCCTCATTGCAAAAATTGATTAAGACTGATCATACATCATACTTTACGAAAATAATAGATCAGTACTTCCAAACCTTTTTTTGAGATTCTTCACATTCTGGAGGATAGAGTGATATAAATCTTATAAAAGATATGATTTAAAGCTCAAAAATATAAATTCAATTAACATAATATCCTGTAGAAATCAAGATTGATTGTTAAAAAAACTCAGTACAAGAATATAGCATCTGCCTTTTCAAGCATGTGCAACAAGTATGTCTTAAATTTCCTGACACCCCTTCCGCTTGATGTGGGGTCTGCTAGAATGCATGAAAACTACCTGATGAAAAGATACTTTAAGAAAGAGAGACATGAAGAAGAGCAACTAAACTCTTACACATATCCTCTTGGAAAATTTTCTGTATATTAACTGCTATTCATAAGAATATGAGTTTCCTTACAAAATCCAGCTTTCCACTTGTTAGAAAATTAAAATTTAAACATAAACAAGAAATCTGTAGAATATTAAAAGCAATGAAATGTACCATACATTCAAATATGATAGAAAGCTTGTTTTTTTCTTCGACAATCTCCAACAGCTTGATGATATTAGGATGGCTTAATTTACATAGGGACTGAACAAGAAAAGATCAAAGGACAGTTAGCTTCCCAATTAAAACAACTACCTAGGGGGTCAACCATTAATAACTTTCAACCATTTTTTTGGGTTAAATAGGCTCCCTAGCTTAAGCCTAACATTGTATTTATACAAGTAATGCATCCTTTGAACAAAAGTTCTTGGCAATATGTGAGGCACTCGACGTGGTATACTACCACTTAGAACTAACACTGACTTTTATCTGTCTTTTGCTAACACTTTAAATCTGAAATCTTTTTTTAATTTTGAGAATGTTGCTAGAACACCAGCATAGAATTGAAACAAAAAAATACAGAGAAAAAGTAGAGACCTTAGCCACCAAACCTAGGAGCTTGTTAGGAGGTGCTTCAATATTTAGAGGTGCCATTGTAGCTGATGCAACTGCACTTGCTGCCTGTGTGAGAGACAAACAATATCAGCAAATAAAAACTGAAAAAGGAAAATTTATAGAATAATACTTGAACTATTTTTTTACATCAGAGCAGTTAATGTCCAGAAATCTCAGCCCCCATAAAGATCTCATTTGGATTTCTACATCTTTATATAGGAAATCCAGATTCCAAATATGACCCCAACATATTACTTCTGAACAAGGAGTGAATCCTTGGATCAACTCGTACAAGTAAATATGAACAAACAATTATAATCTCATTATATTAAGAATGCACTATAAAAATCTTAAACAATATAGATGATTTGAAAACAGTAACCCATACCAGCACATAATTTTAGTACCAAACACCCCTCTTCCCCAAATATGAAAGTGAAAGTTATAACTATTTGAATGTAGAGTCTCCATTTTTAAGAAACTTAGAAATCGAAAAAAAAAATATTCAAGAAGTGTACCTTCTCCAAATTCAAAGCATTCATCTTGTTCTTTGATTCAACCTGTTGCCCAATCCAGATGTATATGTCGAAGCTGCAAAGAATGTATATAATATCAAACCTTAACAATATCCAGTTGTCTCTTGACTAGCTCCTGGTCTTCTGGTGTTCTTACATTATCTGCCCAGATAACGATAAAAAATCCCTGTGTAGAATGTTGCAATAGGCGAAATTTAATGAGGATTGACACCTAAATCAATTAGATAAAAGATAATATTCCCTATCTAAGGCATAGAAAAGTAAGTGTAGAGAAAAGAGCGCACGAAGAGAAGGCATGGCTTTATAGAAATATAGAACAGAGGACGTAAAACGCTTGATAAAACATTTCTATTGCTTTGTTGTTAGGCATTGGCAACCTCTAGGAAAGATGTGCAAAGCAGTCTAAAGAATCCATTGAAGTTAGCCTGAAGAATCCTTCAAGCATTCCATAAAATTGAAAATTCAGTAAAGAAATTCAGAGATTATACAGAAACGTTGAGTTTGTGCGTATTTTTGTTGAATATATACCTGAATAATAGAGTCTAAGTTCCCGAGAAACAAATTTTCCATAGAAGAATCGAAGCAAAGCACTCTAAAGAATCCATAGAAGCTAGCCTGAAGAATCCTTCAAGTATTCCATAAAATTGAAACATCAGCAAAAAAATTTAGAGATTATATAGAAACGTGGAGTTTGTGCATATTTTTTTGTTGATTATATACCTGAATAATGGAATCCAAATTCCCGAGAAACAAATTTTGCCGTAGAAGAATCGAAGAAAAGACGACAGTCGACTCCAATCTTAAAACTTAGATCTACAGATTCCGAATGATCTACTTATGTCAGAAGTTATTACATTTCTCGAGTTCGAAGAAAGAATGGAGAGGATTTGAAGCATTTATTAAAAATTAAGGAAATTAGGGCAAAAATTGGGCGTTTTACCCAATAATTCCATCAGATAGTGACGGTAGTGGGAAGAGTTGTTAGTTAGGGCTGCAAGGCACGCGGCGATAGGCAGTGGTGGCAGGCGGTGGTGGCAGGCGGTGGTGAAAGGCTATTGTTAATATTTTTGAGGAAATGAGCACTGAAAGTCTGATTAGGTGGCTGGGAGAAGAGAACTTAATTTAATACAGTGAAAGTCTTCAATTGGTATAAAAAAGGATTGATACTAATCTATATTCTAATTGGCAGCAGAAATAATTTGTTACTACACAAAAATAATAAATTGATCAATAATTTAAGTAGTACATTATTATCAGAAATAATGGACACCAAAATGAAATAAAAAAGAACCATATATTTAAGATCTTATAGTATCCGACAAAATTGATACAAATAACAGAATATGTATCAATTAAAACTTTTCGATATTAAACTTAAATTTGCGTAAGATAATAATTGATATTAAAAAATGAAACAGTATCATTTAAATAATATTACTAGTAAATATATAAATATAGTTTTATAATGTATAATTGACACCAATAACTAGATTTAGTATCACAAATTGTTCTGATAAAAAAAAATTCGATGCTATAAAGTATTTTTTTAGTAGTGTATATATTTTTTAATGCAATTACCGAATAATAAAAGTGAATGATTGAAGAATACAAGAAAATTTGAAGAAAGATTTTTAAAATGTATTTAATACTTTAACTTATTAAAGAAAAATTTAATCAAATTTGCAAAGAATTGAAGACAAATGGAGATTTATATGTTAATTTGAGGGATGTTATTAGTGCTAAGAGAATTTGGATTAAATTTAGAATAAACTAAAATTTTGTTACCCTAATAAAATAATATATATTCATGTTTCTATATTTGTTAATTTAGTTCTCAATCACCATAATTCTATATTTAATTTCAAAACTATTCATTATCGTTAATTAATGTTTAGCAAAGGATTTATTTTTAATTAATTTAAATGTTGATAGAGAAATAATAAATTATTGAATAAAGAATGTCAACTATCTTTTTTAATGCAATTTAATAAATTATAAAAGTAAATGGTTGATGAAATCCACACAATTCAAAGAAAGTTTTTCAATAGTACTTTAACCTGTTAAAGAAAAATTTAATCAATATTTTATTGATAAATTATTATAAGTTTATTTATATGTTGATAATGAAATAATAAATCAATAAATATTGAGATTTCAAATCTAATTATAACACAAATTAATATATTGAGTTAACGGCAAGAAAAACTACAAAATTTACCCATTTTGCGAATTAATAATCACCTTTAAGAAATTGCAAAAAGACTCTTATTTTTAAACGTTGCTGCAAAATGCACCCAATATGTGATATATTTCTCAAATGTGAGATTAAAAGTAGAATTTTTTTTTAAAAAATTGGTATGTTTTGTAACAATGTTTAAAGGTTGAAGTCTTTTTTTATATTTTTCAAATGTTGTGATTAATTTGCAATAAGAGTAAAATTTGTGGGTTTTCTAGCAATTAACCCTTTAACATTTTATAATTGAGAATGTTGATATAAAGAAAAAAAAATCCATGATTTGGGTAGTTAATAATATCCTAATTAAAATTCCGTTAAAATTATGTATGATTACTTGATTTTTAATTTTATAAACGAATAATGTATTAATAATAATTATAATTCAAAAATCAATATACTATAATAATACTTATTTACATATTTATTATCAAGTATTAATTATCGATCATCATCTATAAATATTCAATTATTTCAATTATTGAACTTCAAAAATCATCATACAATGCTTAATTAAATAATAGATTAATTTAAATTAATTTATATTTTTTTATTTTTCAAACAAATCATACAAATTAAATTAATTGATATTTTATTAATCAATAATTTAATTTTGATTAATTTAATTTTAATTAATAATTCAATGAATTAATTTAAGAATTGGATTATTTTACCCCAATCTTGAAGAAATTTCAATAATTTTTACTATATTCTTATTTATTTATGCATAATTATTTTCATTCAATACAGAAATTAATCAATAATCTAATTAATGAATTAATCTATTGCAAATGTTAAGGATATTGTGTTTATGATCATTAATTTATCATACTCATTGAAAGATTGTTATATTCTATGGCTCACGAAAAAATATAAAGTAATTATTGTGAGATTGTTCAACTTATATGGATTTGATTATTAATATTAGGAATTTCCATGATTGTGTTTAAAATTTAGAAATGGTAGATTGAGATTGTGATGAAAATACTACTGAAATCCTATAATCATATTTATTTTAGAGGTCGGGGATTCCATGAGAGTTATTGTAAGAGTTATTCATTTAAGAAATAAATTTGATTACACAACAAAGTAGTAAAGACAAATAGTGAATATATTTTATTAGTACTTCCTGAAATTATCCAAGAAATATTTGATTACAAAAAAAAGTAGAGACAAATATTAAATATATTTTATTATTACTTCCTAAAAAGAGAGGGAGTATTTGAGTTATGATAATTATTTGTAAATATAGGAAAAAAATCTGGCATTAATATAATTAGTTAGGGGCATTGAACTTTTAATTCATTAACCTAATATAAATATTGGCATTTCGACAATATTTTTAAAAAATATAGATTTTATATTAGCATTTCGACAATGTTTTTAAAAAATATAGATTAGAAGTCATAATTGTGTAATGATATGAAATTCATCATAACAAACTTGATGCCTATATAATTGATGTTTATATATTTTTTAGTATATTTAATTAAGAAATCATTATAAATATTTATTTTTATTTTTAAGATACTCGTATGTCTAATAAAACTATATACATTTAATTAGTTATTATTTTTCTTTATATATATTTTCGATATATTTATAAATTATCTTATATAAAAAAAATCCCGTGCGATCTATACTAGTTATATACTAAAAAAAGTTTAAATATTATAGAATAATGATTGTATTTTTTTTCTTTTACATGTCATGTAGAAAAATGACGTAGTGTGAGTTGAATTATATATGTCCGCATTTATTTATTATTACATAAAAGTTACATCTTTGTTATATGTATTAAATTATTATATAACACGCTTGTATCGAGGAAAATCTACCTCTTAGGTTGATGTATTTTTATGGGTTATGAAACACTAAAAATAACATGACTCGAATTTATTTTTACACGAAACGTGAATTTAAAAATTACTTTTTAAGGCTTATATAATGTAAATAGTATAAAGTATGATTACCTTGAAAAGTGGATTAAGTTATTTACTTTTGGTTCATGATGAAGTATATATGTACATAACATTTTTGTAATAATGTGATATTCTGATGACATTAAATATTGTATGTGTTTATTATTTAATAAAAATGCATAAATGATGACAAATAAAAATAAAAATGTCCAAAATACGAGTAAATTTATTATTCCTTGTCAATTAATTGAATATTTTAATTTATAATAAACATAAATTCTATCCCTTTTCATTCTTTCTTTACCTTTAATGTGTGTTTTGCTATTTCATCTATTTTTTTTTTACGGTTACTGCTGTTTGTATATTTTTTCATTTTTTTTCTGGTTTTTATTTAATTTTAGGAATTTAATTATAATTTTCACCCTTATGGTTTAGAGTATATTTAAATCTTAGAGTTTAGGGTTTATGGTATAATTGTAATTTTACCCTTGTTATTTAGAGTATAATTTATTCCTATGGTTTAGGGTTTAGGGTATAATTATAATTTTATCATTTTGGTTTAGGGTATAATTCATCCGTTGGGTTTAGGGTATAATTGTAATATTACCCTTGTGGTTTAGGGTATAATTTATCCCTAGGGTTTAGGGTATAATAGTAATTTAAATATAATAAATTTAAAAATAAAATAAAAAATAACATTAATGAAGGATGAGAAATTAATTAAAAATGGTGGGGACCCCGACTTCCACTAATTCATTTGGTGGAATTGGTTCCACCCAAATCAAACTCTAAAATAATTAATATATCTTCATTAACAAATACACATTACAAATATAATATACACAATTGTTAAATAATACAAATATAATATACACAATACATTAAAATATAGCAAAGATTTACGTGAGATCGTCTCACGGAAGGGCTTTCGTAAGACGGATAATGAGTAATAACATTTTTAATGAAAAGTGATACTTAATCGATGAAAAGTAATAAAGATGCAATGAACTATTTTATAAATAATTTTTATAGTATAAATAAAAAGGTGAGAATATTTTTTTTTCAAAGAAAATGATAACATCTTCAATAAAAAATACTCTCTCCGTCCCTCACTAAGAGAATCTTTTGCTTTTTGAAACGTAGATTAAGGAGTATTATTATTTAATGTATAATGGGTAGTTGTATTAGTGAGAGTGTGGGTCCCATATTTTAATTGTATTAGTGGGTGTGTGGGTCCCATGTGTGTAAAAAATAAAAAGGGACTCTTTAGGTGAGACGCCAAAATGGAAAAAAGACCCTCTTTAAAAGGGACGGAGGGAGTATTAATTAATTAAAAAAATATAAAATAATCTCACCGTAAGACGGTCTCATGCAAAATTCCCCCTTAAAATATTGGGCAATGTTTCGTTAGACCATCTCGCGTCAAACCGTCTCACATGAGACCGTTTTTATATTTTCTTAAATAGTCTTCACTTATATAAAAGATATTATAGCTTTTCATTAAGAATCTTATCACTTTTATTTATTGCTCATAAAATGATTCATTGTACGTCTGCACCACAGTTACTTTTAATTAATACGAGTATCACTTTTATTAAAATATTATAACTTTTCATCCGTCCTGTAAATTTTTTCGTAGGATAGTCTCAAGTAAGTGTTTAGCTTAAATTTTATATGTCCCATTCTACTTCACATTAAAATAATACTCTCACTCTTCCACATTAAACTTCATGTTTTCCATTTTTGTCTGTTGCATATTAAACTCCACTATCTTAAAAATGAAGAGTTAATTGTGAGAAAAACTACTAACTTTATTTTTATTGTAAATTAATCATCACCTTTGATAAATTGTAAAAAAAAACCATACATTTAAACATTATTGCAAGATGCACCCAATGATTCAATTAAGAAAATTATTATATATATATATATATATATATATATATATATTTTTTTTTTTTTTTCTGGAAAGTTAACAGTATAAGTACTTATGTTAAAATGTATAGCATAAAATCAGATTTGACTGCACGAACTAGGTCGACGTGCCCGAGAACACACAAATCTTAAGATAATATTAAATATTCAATAATTAAATTAAATTATTGTAGGGGAATCATTTTTCTCTGCAATGCATAGTTATGGAGCCACCCAACATCAAAGCAATCCCAAGTGGGATTTAACAAGGCCCAGTGGATCTGTGAGAATTCAAAGCCCATCAATATTATGGGCTTCTCATCACATGAAAAAATGCAAATGTTCCGGCCCATCTATCTCCAACTTGCGTTAAATATCTGAGTCCTGTTAAATAGCTTAGAAAAAGGCCTAAGCCTCGGCCCATATAGCTTTCCTCTTTTTTTAATTTTTTTTAAATAGAAATTTCTTAACAAAAAAAAAGAAAAAAAAAAGAAAAGAGAAAAAAAGAAGCAATATTTGTATGAGACCGTCTGACGATTAGACCATATTACTTTTGGCTAGAAGAATTTTTCCATCCGTCTCATAGAAATTCAGAGTTACTTTTCTGTAGATGTGAAGTTTCACAAAAGTTGTTTTTTTTTTACTTGCTTGGTTGAGTATTTTTATGTTTAATTAAGTTATAAAGTAAAATATGATTTGTAAAGGGTAGTTTTAATTTTGAAATTAAAGTATACTGTGATGTTGTTGGATTATGTGCTATTTCCTTATTTAGGGTGTGAACTTATTTATGTAACGGACAAAAATAGTAAGTGTGAATTTGTTTATGGGACGGGAAAAAAAACTTTTTATTAAAAATATTACCACTTTTAATTAAAAGTGTTATCACTTTTTATTTATACTACAAATTGTTCATGAAATAATTCACTAACTATCACTTTTCATCAATTCGCATATAAATTTTTATTAAAATGTTATTACTTCTTATACACCGGTCAAATACTTTGAATTTAAAATATATACTGATTCCCTCAAAATAATATAAAATAAATTCACCAACACCTCAAGCACCGTGAATTTGTATGCACTGATAGTGTTGACGTATATAAACTCTAACATTTGCCAAAAAAAGTTTACCCGTTAATTCAATTTGTCAATTTATTTAACTTTATGATAAATACTAATTAATAGTTGGTTCATCTTTAGTTATGCAAATAATAATAAGAGTGACTCGGATGGGGAGTATACTTATTAATTGCACTTAAATGTATACCATTATTGGATATTAAATCCATTACCTATTGTATCCCTTCATTTGGAGAAGATCACACGCGCCTAAATAATTTTCTACAGTAGTCATTAAGATATGTACTAGTTATCCACAAATAAACTCATCCGATTGGAAAGAAAGCATTAAAGTTAGGAACGTGCATTAGTTAAAAACTGAACCAAACACTAAGGTAATGTTTGGTTTAGGATTATGTGGGGTTTAAAAACCATGAATAGTGTGTTATATGTTTGTTTTGGGTTTTGAGTAGGGTAGTTTTAATTTTATGTCAAATCAATGTATTAATTTATTTAAAAAGTTAAATGAGAGAAGAAAGATAAAAAGAGAAAGTGTATTAATTGAGGAGAGAGGATGTAGTAGATATATATAGGGGAAGTTTTAAAATTTTGGATGTGGGTTTTAACAAAAACCTGGATTTGAAATCCGAAAACGAACATTGCCTAAGTTTCTTAAAAAAGTAAAACCAAAATTGAATAATCGAAAAACCCGAACACAATCGAACCCAAATCATTGGTTTGGTTCAATTTTAAAATCGATTTAACCTTTTTTCAATGAAAATTTCTTAAGTGAAAACAGAACTTTGTGAGGAAAAAAAAAAAGAAAAAAAGTTGTAATTCACGGCATAATCTCATTTTCCATAACAACAAAATATCCATTAATCATAAATAACCAACAATTACACATCTGTACAAAAGCAACAGAGGAAAAAAAAAAAAAGGAAATAAAAAAAATAGTTATACAGTGCACCCACTTTAAAAAAACGTTTACAAATACTCCTTTCGTCCCATTCAAGTATTTTTTTTATTTTGGTCGTCCCACCCAAAGGGGGACTTTTTCTTTTTTACATACATGGGACCCACACACCCCCTCTAATACCATTAAAATATGGGGCCCATACTCCCACTAATACAACTACCTACTACACATTAAATAATAATACTCCTTAATTTACATGCAAAAAAATAAAAGCCCCTCTTACGCCAGGAGGAGGGAGTATAAACAAAAACATATACAATTATGGATAAAAATGTATACAATTTAATTATTAGTTTTTTAATGAAAAATTGAGTGTAAAAAGATATACAATTATTAAAAAATACTATATACTATTGAATAAAAAATTATACACATATGGATGCTAGTTTTTTTTAACGAAAAACTTAGTGTGAAAAAAATATATAATTATTAAGAAATACGTATACAAAATAGAATAACGTGTATACAAAACATAATAAAAAGTTATACAGGGTGTACCTAATATCAACTCAAAAAAAATTAATACCACTCACTTCATCTTATAACAGCTTTTACACTTTCCTTATTTGTTACATACTCAAAAGTTACTTACTCATTTTTCATATTTATAACTTTACTTTACACTTTATTTATTAATTAGAAATACTAAAATATTCTTAAAAGTTAATAAAATTAGTAAAAAAAATAATTTTCTTAAACAACGTGGAACAATAACTGTGAAGACTGTTATAGATGGGGAGTACAAATAAGTCACCTTAATATTTACCAACAAGGCAACAAAGCAGAAAATTCATTGGCCACAACTAATTTTTTTGGAAAAAAAAACATAAGATAAATTAGGAATAGGGACGAGCATCAAGTGCTTAAAATATAACAGAATAGCTGAAAAATTGAGGAATGATTTATCGCCCAAGAACACACTATCTATCTCCCAATTGATTTTTCCCAAAATTTTGTTGGTTGGGTGTCAATCAAAGTCCCACATCGGTTAGAAGTGGGGTTGGCGAGGGGTTTATAAATTAGGGATGAACTCTCCCTAGCATGAGGTCTTTTGGGTGTGAAGCCCAGAGTGGTAAAACCGTGCGGGCCAGTGGGCGGCCCAAAGCGGACAATATCATGCTAGTGGATTGAGCGGGCCCGGCTCCGCTGGGCTGGATAAACCCAACAAAGTGATATCAGAGCGGGTTTCTGCTCTGTGCATTGTGGTGAATCATATAAACCCTAAATTACGCAACATCTTGATCAGGTACATTTGGGATGTGAATTCCAGATATTGTCTTGATAAATTGCATAGGGAATATTTTATAATTTCTTGGATTCATACCATCTTCATAAAAAGGAAAGTTCAATTGGTTATGAAATATGTATACTAAGAGAAAATTAAGTTTCTCTGCTATCTTGATCAGGTACATTTGGGATGTGAATTCCAGATATTGTCTTGATAAATTGCATAGGGAATATTTTATAATTTCTTGGATTCATACCATCTTCATCTTCATAAAAAGGAAAGTTCAATTGGTTATGAAATATGTATACTAAGAGAAAATTAAGTTTCTCTGCTATAGGGTACAATTTGTCCTAGGCACGAGATGTTTGTTGAATTGATTATGAGAATTATTTTCTCATTTTCAGCTTTGTGAAAACTTGTACAAATTACCATTGATTATGAGAATTATTTTTTTCATTTTCAGCTTTGTGAAAACTTGTACAAATTACCATATAACAAAAATTACAACAAATATAAATTACCATATAACAAAAATTACAATAAATATCCAAGAAGGGGTGAGACTAGACTAGAGTAATGTGATAGATATATAGAAGAAATAAATGTGTAATGGATAGTTGTATTACTAGGATATTACTTTATTGATAGATGGAGATGGATAGAGGGAGTACGTAGACACTGGGTTTGATCATAAATCATGTCGAGTTCGAGACAAACTGTATTCTCTCGCAATGAGTAATCAGGATGATAAAAAAAATACTCATCCAGATTTAGTAGTCAAATATAAGAACATATCATTTCACCAAACATTAAACATTTAAATCCTCACATATAAGCATTAATGTTAATAATTCAACAGGCCATACAAATATAGAAGATACATATCATAGCCATAAACATTTAAATCCTCCCTATGCAAACATTAATATTATAATAATTAATTAACAGGTCATATAGATTTAGAAGATGCATATCATAGCTATAAACATTTAAATTTTCCATATCTACGAAAATTGAAAAATCTCCAAATCTGCGCAAAATTCTCATTGAAATTGCTGGAGAAATATACCATTGATAATGGAAGTAACGTTGTGGCAATCGGGACCCTGTGTTTGGGAAAAACGCTGATGAGTTTCATGCGTACATCTTGAAAGGTTGGTATACATTTGAAAATAGACTTGGAAGCATCTATAGATCTAACGTGCTCCTCTTAGTACGATGATAAAAAAATACTCATAAACTGATTAAAATACAAGAAAATATCATTTCAACAAATATCAATATTAATAATTCGCCAGAGGAGCACGATGATAAAAAAAAATATATCATTTCTCTTATGAATCTTAAGCAAACACTTGATGAAGATCACTCAAGAACTTGCACTCACTCAAAATGTTTGATTACTCTTCACTTACGAATCGATTGATGAACGAAGAATAAAATGAAAGAGATCAACACGAAGATGTATAGTGGTTCGGCGTAAGCCTACATCCACTTTGAAGGAACAATCACTCACTAGGATGATTACAATATACACTTAAGGAAGATGATGATGATCTTACGCATATACAAACCTTAATGTGCTTCTAAAATCTGTAAACTGATATGCAGCTTCTTGTTATGCTCTAAACTGCCATCGATCATGCTTATATATCCATCAGCAAGCTAACTGATGTTGCTGCAAGTTGAAACTCACGTGGGAAGTACCAGCTGGCTCAACAACCTAACTAACTAACTAACCACCTAACTAACTTGATTCCATCTTCAATGTATGGTTGAGATGAATCTGATCCAACGGCTTCTTGAACATACTCCAACCACTGCAGCTTCTTAATTGTTGATCCCCATCAACCTTTCAACATCAATCATCATCCTCCACCTGTCTTGGCTGCACAACAACACACATACACACAAGAGCATGCATGCATGTCTATCATACAACAATACTCCACCTTAGACTGCATCATCACTAGCTTGTAATTTCCTCCACCTTGCTGCTATTTAAGGCTGCAGCCACCTATCTTCCCTTACTTAATTCAGATGAATCAAGTGCTTACACAGTTCAAATTTCTGAACTGGTAAGACTTTAGTAAACATATCAGCTGGATTATCATCTGTTTTGATCTTCTTGACACTTACTACTCCCTTTTCTATCATGTCCTTTATGAAATATAACCTTACATCAATGTGCTTGGTCCTTTCATGGTACCATTGATGCTTGGAGAGATGTACTGCACTCTGATTATCACAATGTACTTCAACTGAATCTTGCTCAATCCCAAACTCACTCAGTATACCTGTCAGCCATACACCCTCCTTGATTGCTTCTGTAAGTGTAACAAATTCTGCCTCTGTAGTTGATAGAGCCACTATATGTTGATGAGTTGCTTTCCAACTTACTGAAATTCTAAACAAGTTGAACACATAACCAGTAAGTGACTTCCTAGTGTCAAGATTTGCTGCATAATCAGCATCAACATATCTAACCACTGCCTTATCCCATGTTGCCATTTTCTGAAACTTCAAGCCTGCTGTGATGGTTCTTTTTACATACCTGAGAGCCCACTTTACTGAACTCCAATGTAGCAGACCTGGATTACTCATAAACCTACTAATCATGCTCATCATATAAGCTAAGTCTGGCCTGCAACATACCATTGCATACATCAAACTGCCAACAGCACTAGCATAAGGAATATTGCTCATTTCAACCTTCTCTTGATCTGTCTGAGGAGCTTGGAGTAGTGACAGACTCACTCCTTGCTTTGCTGGTGTAGTTACTGTTTTGCTGAGATTCATATTGTATCTCTTTAACACTTTGTCTAAGTATGATTCTTGGAACAACTTTAGCTCACCAGCTGACCTATTTCTCCCAATCTGCATACCAAGAATCACCTTTGCTTCTCCTAGATCCTTCATATCAAACTTCTGCTTAAGTATCACCTTTACTTCCTCTATACCAGCTTGATCCTTACAAGCTATAAGGATATCATCTACATACAAAAGTAAGTATGTATAAACCCCTTCCTTGAACCTAACATAAACACAACTGTCATGTAGGCTCCTTCTGAATCCATTTGAAGTAATGTAATCATCAAACTTCAAATACCACTGTCTTGGACTTTGTTTCAGACCATACAAAGATTTCAACAGTAAACAAGCCTTATTCTCAGCCCCTTCAACACTTACACCATCAGGAATTTTCATGTAGATATCCTCTTCTAGATTTCCATGCAAGAATGCTGTAGTGACATCCATCTGATGTAACTCAAGATCAAACTGAGTCACTAATGCCAGCAGAATTCTGATAGAACAATGCTTAACAACATGTGAGAATATCTCATTATAATCAATACCTTCTTTCTGTGAGAAACCTCTTGCTACAAGCCTTGCCTTGTACCTAACACCTCCTTCTTTGGTTGTAACAGGCTTCTTCTTGTAGATCTATTTACAGCTTACTAACTTCTTATTCTTTGGTCTGTCAACAATCTGCCAAGTCTTGTTCTTATGTAATGATAGCAGCTCTTCTTCCATAGCAATTATCCATTTGTTATTGTCATTTCCTGATATAGCATCATCATATGTTCTTGGCTCATAACTTTCTATATCAGATGCAACATACAGTGCATATGATACTATATCAGCTTTCATGTATCTTACTGGAGCTTTAATCTATCTTCTTAACCTATCCCTTACAAGTTGATAGGAACTTAAATCATACCTTGAGCTGGATGAGTTAGGAGAGTTATCTTCCTTATTCTGATCAGCACTATTATTATCTTCATTACATTGCTGTACTTCCTTTCTAGCTTGCTCCACCTGAGGCTCATCAAAGTCTGTAGTAATAGATACTACATAATTTCTTTCAACTAATGACATCTTCCTTTCACTGAATGTGACATCTCTGCTAACAATAAACTTGTTAGCTTCATAACACCACAGTCTGTATCATTTTACTTCTTTAGGGTATCCAACCATTACATATTTTACTGCTCTTGGTTCCAACTTATCTTACTTCACATGGGAGTAAGCCTGATATTTTATTACTCTCAAATGACTGTAACTAGGAGCCTTTCCAGACCACACTTCTTCAGGTGGTTTGAATTTCAAAGCTGCTGATGGACATAGGTTGATCAAATAGGCTGCTGTAGTCACAAGTTCACCCCAAAACCCTTTTGTAAATCCTCCACTACTTAGCATACACCTTACTCTTTCTAGCAATGTCTGATTCATCCTTTCAGCAACACCATTTTGTTGTGGAGTTCCAGATGTAGTCTTGTGCCTCTTAATTCCCTTTTCTCTGCAGAAAGCATTGAACTCTTCTGAAACAAACTCAAGCCCATTATCTGATCTTAAACATTTCAGCTTCTTTCCTGTTTGATTCTCTACCTCAGCAAGCCATTCCTTAAATGCAGTGAATGCTTGATCCTTTGTTTTAAGGATCTTAACCCATAGCTTCCTAGAGTAGTCATCTATGAAGGATATAAAATATCTTCCTCCTCCAATAGTTGGATTTCTTGATGGTCCCTATAGATCTGTATGAACATACTGAAGCTTCTCTGATGAAGTATGTTCTCCTGAACCAAATTTCAACCTCTTTGCCTTGCTTAAAATGCAATCTTCACATTGATCCATCTTACTGGTTGAACTTATATCTAGTAGCTTCTGTCTTGCTAGCTCTTGTAACCCTCTCTCACTTACATGAGCTAGTCTTCCATGCCACAATTGAACATCTTCTTGATCTTGAGAAGTGTTCAACTGCCAAGAAACAACTGATCCTTCAAGAAAATAAAGATCAGAGCTCTTAACACCTTTCATTACAACTGACTTATCCTTTATGATGGTGAGTACACCTTTCTTCACATAATACTCATATCCCAAGGAGTCTAACATTCCTAATGATATCAGATTCCTTCTCAATCCTGTTACATACCTCACATTTGTGAGCAACTTAATGGATCCATCAAACATTCTGAATTTGACAGAGCCAATACCCTCAATCTTGATGGCTTGATCATTGCCTAACAAAACTGATCCCTCATGATATGGTTTTAAATCAGTAAACCAATCTTTAACTGATGTTATATGAAAAGTGCAACCTGAATCTAACACCCACTGATCTGACACTTGACCAGAAACAACAATCAAAGCTTCAATGTAATCTTGATCCTTGTTACCTCTATTTTCAGTTACCTGATTGGCATGGATTCTTTGATTTCCATCTTTTTCAGCAATCTTCCTGGCCACCATTGCTTTCCACTTATGACATTGCTTCTTGAAATAACCAGGCTTGTTGCAGTGAAAGCAGTTATTGTTTTCTTCATCTGCTGATGTGCCTTGATTACTTCTTTCATGCTTCTTCTTATCAGTACTAGCCTTCTTATCATTCTTATTCCACTTATTCTGTTTGTTGGCAACAAGACCTTCTCCAGCAACTACATTATCTGATGTCTTATGGAGCACCTTTGCTTTGATTGCTAGAATCACTTGCTCCAGGGAGATTGATTCAACATTTCCATACAACAATGTGTCTCTTAACTCTTCAAAAGACTTAGGAAGAGCTGGCATCAATATGACAGCCTTATCTTCACTTGACAGTGCTACATCAATGTTCTCTAAATCATCTATGATCTTATTGAAATCATCTAGTTGGCTTAGAATGGACTTATCTTCTGATACTTTGAAGGAGTAGAGCTTCTGCTTGGTGTACAGCCGGTTTGCCAATGTCTTCACCATGTAGAGATCAGCAAGCTTCTTCCATATATCCCTTGCAGATGCTTCCTTTGAGACTTCCCTTAAAGCTTTATCACCTAAGGATAGAATGATGGCACTTCTAGCCTTTGATTGTTGATCTTGATCTGCAGCTAATGCAACTGCATCCACAGCAGCTGCTTGATCTGCTGGTAGTGGTTTTATTGCATCAGCCAGCCCTTGTTGGATCAGTACATCCTCCATCTTCATCCTCCACAAACTGAAATCAACTTTCTTTGAAAACTTCTCCACATCAAACTTGGTTGTAACCATGATTCTTCCCTTCTGATCTGATATTGTGGCTGCTTCTTCTTGTTCCCACAGACGGTGCCACTTCTTATGAATCTTAAGCAAACACTTGATGAAGATCACTCAAGAACTTGCACTCACTCAAAATGTTTGATCACTCACGTTTCACTTACGAATCGATTGATGAACGAAGAATGAAATGAAAGAGATCAACACGAAGATGTATAGTGATTCAACGTAAGCCTACATCCACTTTGAAGGAACAATCACTCACTAGGATGATTACAATATACACTTAAGGAAGATGATGATGATCTTACGCACATACAAACCCTAATGTGCTTCTAAAATCTGTAAACTGATATGCAGCTTCTTGTTATGCTCTAAACTGCCATCGATCATGCTTATATATCCATCAGCAAGCTAACTGATGTTGCTGCAAGTTGAAACTCACGTGGGAAGTACCAGCTGGCTCAACAACCTAACTAACTAACCACCTAACTAACTTGATTCCATCTTCAATGTATGGTTGAGATGAATCGAGATGAATCTGACCCAACGGCTTCTTGAACATACTCCAACCACTGCAGCTTCTTAATTGTTGATCCCCATCAACCTTTCAATATCAATCATCATCCTCCACCTGTCTTGGCTGCACAACAACACACATACACACAAGAGCATGCATGCATGTCTATCATACAACAATTTCAATAAATATCAATATTAATAATTCGCTTTGGCAGAACGTGTCAACATTCGCTTTGGCAGAATGTAAGCAGAACGTGTCAACATTCTTGGAGCCTTGTCTTCATCAGATAATCCTGATGATCAGATAATCCTGCTGATTTGGAGGCGGCCATCCTTCGAATCACTCTCTGCTCACCAAACAGAAGATACAGAAGATTAGGTTAAAGGTAAATAAAATGAGTACTATTTTATAGTAAAAGGTAAAGGATTATAATGGGCTAAGGCTAGATTATGGCACCGAATTGGGCTAAGTTGGATTATAATGGGCTAGGCTGGATTATGGTGAGATATTAATCCTCTGAAGATGATGATAAAAAAAACTCATCCAGTTTAGGGGTCAAATACAAGAAAATATCATTTCAACAAATATCAATATTAATAATTCAGCAGGTCGTAGAAGATACATATCATAGTCATAAATATTTAAATCCTCTATATAGTGATCTTCAACAGAGGAAGGGAGGACGAGGCGCTTTTTGTGAAAATTGCAAATTCCGCCAAATGGCAATTACAAATCCTCCATAACTGCAAAATTTGGGAAATCTCCAAATTTGCAAAAATCTGCAATTTGGATTTTCCGAATGCGATTTTTTATATTTTTCCAGCCTCCGACAACAGATATAACAATTCAATCCATCGTTCCTATGCCCTCCGAAGAAGAGCTTCACACATATGGTAAATCAAATAAATTCAGAATTACACCAACAATCCCACGTAGGGGTCTACATATGATCTAGATGAACATAAAATAAACGGTTAGTGTTTTATCTATTATAAACATACACTAAAATAAAATAACTTCAACCTTCAATGGTTTAATCATCACATAAACATACATTCAGACCATAATAGTTCATAATAGTTGAAATCATGAAATCAAAATCCCGCAAAACAGGGGTTAATAAATTGTATATCTTACTATCGCTCAAGCCCTAATCGAACGTCTCACGAGCCAAAAACTGTCAGCTCTTATATCAATTATGACTATTAGATCTTATGATCTATGTAACCCATTTGAAATTCATGCATATCTAACGCAATAAAGAAAGTATTGCTTTTCACTATATATAGACTAGGTGAAGAAGATGATTTGAAAAAATAAAGAACGACCTTCCGATCTTCTGGTGTATTCCTATGGCTCGTCTAAATATCGTGTGGGCGACGATCCTCTAAATGATCTCGATCCGCTCTCTCCTCTGAAAAAATTCTGGCACTTAGTTTTTGTCTTGAAAGTAGGGTTTCAAGATTTTAGGTGTCACATTAATTTATTCTCTCTCCTCATCTTGGTAAAAGACGTGTGATACTTAATTATGTGAATTACTAATGAGATGACTTATTTGGCTTAATAAGACTAGATGGAGAAATTAGAGTTGAGCCTCCCTTGCCCCAGAGTATAGCTCAAGTAGCAGAGGGGACGGTGAAAAGACCTTCCAACTGAACTTGGTTGCTTCTGAGTGGGGGTTCGAATCCTGTCTTTGGCATAGATTTGGCTTTTTGCAAGCACAAGTTAAACAGTGAGCCCTCTCTATAAGCCAACCGAGATTGATTGCTGCTGGGTGGGGGTTCGAATCATGCCTTTGGCATGAATTTGGTTTTTTGCAAGCACAAGTTAAATAGTGAGTCCTCTCTATAAGTCACTTGAGGTACATACTGCGATTTCATGAGACGGATTATCCATCGAACTAACCATTATTAATTAAGAATCAAACTAACAATTAATTAATTAAGAACGGGGCGGCAGCGCGTGAAATTATGAATGATAAAAGAAGGGCGATGTGCATGTGCTGGCCAATTAAAAAGGTAGGAAAATGTTTATTTTTCATTCTTAACTTTTTTTTAATAATTACTCCTATTTATCAATTATTAAAAGTTTTATGTATTTTTATAAAAAACTGTATTACTTTTTTTATTATTAAGTATCACATTTTATTCATCTTATCATGAATTCTTTATAAATAATTTAATTGAATGGTTGTCACGTTTTATTAATCATATTATTTTTTATTAAATATTTTATTACTTTTATTCATCTCATGAATTGTTAAAACTATTCAATTAGACCATCATTTAAAAAAAATTATCACTTTTATTTATCTCACAAATTATTTATAAAATTATTCAATTTGACCATTACCACTTTTCACTGATTATATATCACTTTCAGTTAAAAATATTATCACCTTTATCCAATTTATTAATTATTCATGATATAATTAATTGGTCAGTTATCACTATTAATTAATTATGTATCACTTTTTTATTAAAAATGCTATCACTTATTATCCATCTTAATTGTTATGAAATAATATAATTGGATAGCTATCACTTTTCTTTAATCAATTATCACTTTTCATTAAAAATAATATCACTTTTATTCATTATATTAATTATTAATTAAATCTAATAATTTAATTGGATATTTATCACTTTTTTTAATCCTATGTCATTTTTATTTAAAATATTATTACATTTTTTTACAGAATAGGACTTTAAAATTTTTTTTAAAGAAATGTCATTTTTATTTAACATATTATTACATTTTTACAATTAGGACTTTAAATAATGAGAGACTCTCTTGTGAGACAGATTATTTGTGAGACGAATGTGAGACGGACCGATCCATCACTAAAGTATGCTTATTGCATAGTTAAAGTGTGTTTATTTATAATTAAAGTATGTTAATAATAAATCATATTATAACATATTAAAATCATACTTTAATGCATAATTCAACATACTTTGGAAAATATACTTTAATAATTATTTAACATACTTTATCTATACAATAAGTATATTTTAGTGATGGATCGATCCGTCTCACAAATAACCCGCCTCACAAGAGACTTTGTCTTAAATAATAAATTCGTTTAAAATGAAAATTTAAATTAATAGAAAATTATTATTTCAAAAGAAGAATAAATAATTAAAAAAAAATGAAGAAAAAGAGAGGCAAACAGGAGTTTGTGGTTTCGAACACGCATTGTTGTGAACGTTGGAGGACTGATGTGCCACAATGTCGCTTAATAAATACGCCTCCTGTATTAGACATGCACCCCGGTTCGGAACCGGCGGTTCCGGTTCCAAGATAGGGGGAACCGGAATCGAACCGGGGTACGAAGGTTTCGGTTCCGGAACCGCCGGTTCCGGTTTTATTTTTTTTTGAATTTTAAGCGTAAAAAATTAAAAAAAAATAAAAAACCGGCGGTTCGGAACCGGAACCGCCGGTTTTTTTCCCAAATATGAGGAACCGGAACCGAACCTTCCTTAGCCAGTTCTGATTTTTTTTTGGCCGGTTACAGAACCGGCGGTTCCGGTTCCGGTTAAAACCGGCGATTCCCCGGTTCGAACTGCCGGTTCCGGTTTTTTTTGTACATGTCTATCCTGTATAACTAATACAGAAGAAATAGCAGAATATGCACTCCAACCGAGTCAATATGGGATACGTCTCACGGAATGAGATCCGTGAGACGATCTCGTACAAGTCTTTGCCAAAATAATTAGGACACAAATTTCTTCTACAATCAACAATACACCATACCAATAGTATCCTCTTCCAACTCACCGAGCATATTGATTTAATAGTTAAATCTCAACCATTTATGAAGAATCAAAGAAATACATATTGAATTACATGTAGATTTTATTGTATAAGGATTAAGAGTACGAACATTCATAATAATTGATAAAGTTTTGCTCTTTTATATAGTCAGTACAAATCGAATAAACTCAAACAGTCCTGCTCAATACAAACACAGTGTATAAGTGTAATTTTATAATCAAGACAAACTAACACTAAATCACACGACAATCATTCCGATAGTTTGTTTCAATCTATCTCGATTGTAAGCTATGTTTATTCTTTATAATGAACTGATAATATGATCTTCCTTGCGACGACACACACCATATTATCGAGAATATAAAGTAAAGACAAAGTCTCTTATGGGATGGTAATTGTGTAAGGCGGGTTGTGAGATGGGTCGATCCATTGTTAAAGTATGCTCGTTATATAAGTAAAGTATGTTAATTTGTAGTTTAAGTATGTTTTTTAAAATATGATGAATGATTAATTAAAGTATGTTTTCAAAGTGTTATAGTATGATTCACTGCAAACATACTTTATCTACAAATTAACATATTTTACCTATATAACAAGTATACTTAAACAACAGGTCGACATATCTCACTATCTGTCTCATATAAATCCGTCTCACAAGAGAGTCCTTCTAAAATAAATAGTCAATTTAATCAACTTATAAACAAATTATAAGATGTAATCATTTGATCCAATGATTCTCATTTCATAACATTGATATAACATTATTCATACTAAATTAAGTTAGGGTTTTAGTATATACAATTGAACAACTATGTGCATCTACCACAAATAAAATGTTATAATTCATAAATTACATATTAAATGTATTAAAAGAATTTAAAACAATGTGATTAAGTAGTACTCTCTCCGTCCCACAAAACCCTTCACACTTTCCTTATTTGTTTGTCCCACAATACCCTTCACACTCAAAAAAAAAAATCACTCAAACAACCTCAAAAATTACTTTAATTTTAAAATTTTCAATCATTTTTCACACACATACCATTACTTTATAATTTTTATCACCTAAAAATACTACAATACACTCTAAAGTCAATAAAATTGGTCAAAAAGTAAAACTTTTCTTAAAAAGTGTGAAACAGTAAACGTGAAGCGTATTGTGGGAAGGAGGGAGTATTATAAAATAAAATTTTTAATAAACCCTTTCTGTATATAATATGTACAATAATTCATACTCCCTCCGTCCCCTTGAAAGGTATCCGTTGACTTTTTGCACGTGGATTAAGAAGTATAATAATTTAATGTATAGTAAGGTGAGAGAAATACTCCCTCCGTCCCAAACTCGTTGTCTTACTTTCCGTTTTCATTCGTCCCAAACTAATTGTCTTATTCCAAAAAAGAAAACTTCACATCAACCAATAAGCTCAAAATTTTATCTTAATTTCAAAAATATCACTCCTACTTAACATACATAACATACTTTATAATTTATTTATTACCTAAAAATGCCATAATACCCCTAAAAAGTCAATAAAGTTAATCAAAAATAAACTTTTCTTAAATTCTATGTCTACAGTAACTAAAACAATGAATTTGAGACGAAGGGAGTAATATTGATATAACATTATTAATACTAAATTAAGTTAGGGTTTTAGTATATACAATTGAACAACTATGTGCATCTACCACAAATAAAATGTTATAATGCATAAATTACATAGTAAATGTATTAAAAGAATTTAAAACAATGTGATTAAGTAGTACTCTCTCTGCCCCACAAAAACTTTCACACTTTCCTTATTTGTTTGTCCCACAATACCATTCACACCCCAAAAAAGAAAAAATCACTCCAACAACCTCAAAAATTACTTTAATTTTAAAAATTTCACTCATTTTTCACACATATACCATTACTTTATAATTTTTTATTACCTAAAAATACTACAATACACTCTAAAGTCAATAAAGTTGGTCAAAAAATGCAACTTTTCTTAAACAATGTGGAACAGTAAACATGAAGCGTATTGTGGGAAGGAGGGAGTATTATAAAATGAATTTTTTAATAAATCCTTTTCTGTATATAATATGTACAATAATTCATACTCCCTTAGTCCCCTTGAAAGGTATCCATTGACTTCTTGCACGTGGATTAAGGAATATAATAATTTAATGTATAGTAAGGTGAGAGAAATAATATTTTAATGTGTAGTGGGTAGTTGTATTAGTGTTGAGTGTGGGGTCATGTGTAGTAGTTGTAGGGCACATTAATCCAAAAAGGGAAATGAATACTTTGTAATGGGGCAGACCAAAATGAAAAAATGAATACGTATCAAGGGAACAGAAGGAGTATGTTATATATATATATATATATATATATATATATATATATATATATATATATATATATATATATATATATATATATATATATATATATTAATTTATAAATAATTATAGAGGCTTACTTAGGTGATCCGTGATTATCGGTGACCCCCTCATATGGGGATATGCACACCTCCATAGGTGCATACCCCCATGTGAGGGGGTCACCGGTGACCACGGGTCACCTAAGAATTGCCCATAATTATATTACATATAATATTTATTTTTAAAACTTCGTGAAAGATAAAATTTATGAACGAATTGTTTTATAATTTTTTAATACTGTATTTAATTTTAAAACAATTCATAATATATATATATATATATATATAACTACTCATGAATTTATATATTTATAAATTTATAAATAATTATATTATGTTTTAATTATTTAAAAAAATGTGTGATTAAATAATACATGAGTAGTTATATGAACAGTATATAAAATTTTAATTTGATCGTTCACGTAGTATGTTTTAAATGCTGGTGTATTAATTTAATTAATCATATATTTTATTCATATAAAATTCGAATTAAATGAAAGAAATTATAATGTATTTGATTGAAAAAAAAATTGTGATTAAATTGAAAAAATATAAAAAGATCGTGTATTTAATTGATATAAAGAAAGTTCATGATTAAATCGAAATAAAAGGAAAAAATCATGTATTGTTTAGATAAAAAGAATGGTGATTAAATTAATAAAAGAGGAATATGTGTGTATTTTAATGCAACTAATTTATAAAAATCAGCAAAAATGTGGGTCCGATTCTCCGCATGGGATATGGGGCAATCGAAACCCACCAAAGAAGAACGGACGTAAAAAAAGTGATAAATAAAGATGGTTTTTAATACTTTGAAACAATTTTACGATTGTCTACAATTTGTGACGCTAATAATATGGGTATAGTATGGCTATGGCTATGGCTATGACTATGCTACTATACGTTGCGCTCAGTCTCATTACCATTCTTAGATAGATGGAGTATTATTTTATGTACGAAAATAGAGATACATGTGGACAGACGACAGGGGCGGCCCTGGGGTGGTGCCGGAGGTGCCGCCGCACAGGGCCCCACTCCAGCGAGGGCTTCCAAATTTTTTTTATTATATATTTATATATATGAATTTACTTATATATTTTAAGCTTCAAACATGATTGTTTAGTGTGGAGTAGATCAGATGGTATCCCGTTTTTTTAATCCCAATGCACACGGGATCGATTCTGATAGATGTAACTTTTTTAATTTTAATATAAATATAAATTATGAATCACTTCTTTTAATGAATCAGTCTAAACTATTTACTAAGCTAATCTGGCTATACTTTAATAAGTATCAGTCAAATATATTTATTAACTATTATTATATATCGCTTTTGATTTATAACTTTTTTTTATTATTCTTTCCTTGTTTATTGAGAATAAATAGGAATAACTTAAAAAAAATTAATATTAATTATTTCTCAATTATGTTATACAACCACAATTAAATAATAAGTTCTAAAAAAAATCTCTCTCCCTCTCTCTTCATTCTCTTTAATTGTTTTTTTTTAATTCGTTTTCAATTCATCTTCTATAATATTTGTTCAGTATAAATTTTGGTAACATCTTTGAGAAGAATAGTGTATCGTATTCTTTTTGAACAATGTACTTTCTTATACAATACATATTCATATTCATATTCTTTTCCACATATTTTTCTGTTCAAATTTACTTTTTAATTCTCTCGAAATAATTTTATTTTCTAATTTATTCTTAATAGTTAATTGATAATTATTCTTATTTGGTATCATGTATGTCAACAAAATTAAATGCATTATCTTTGATTTTAATTGAGAATATTTTTTGGAGAAATTCAATTATGAAAAGGGAGGATTACTACTAGGTACACAAAAAAACCCTAAATTACTATGAGATACAAACATACAAAAGTATTACTACTAGGTACAAAAATATATAGTGATATTCCAATATTACCCCTATTAATGTGCTGCACATAAATATTGTGTGCAGCAAAAGTTCATGTGCAGCAAAGTGTGTGCAGCAAAAAAAGTGTGTGCAGGAAAAAAAAAGTGTGCAGCAAAAAAATGTGGTGGTCCGGCGGCGGCGGTTCGGCAGCTTTTCCGGCGGCGGCAGTTTTTTCGGCGACCAGTTTTTTTTTTTTCTTTTTTTTTTGGACGAACAATTTTTCCGGCGACCAGTTTTTTTTTTTTTTTTTTTTTTTTTTTTTGACGAACAGATATTCCGGCGACCGGCCGCCGGAGCTCCGCCGGCGGCGGCGGCGGTCCGGCAGCGGCAACGGTGGTCCGGTGGTGGGTGGAGGTTGGGGTTAGTGTTTTAAAGGTATATGGGTTTAGGGGTATATTTGGTATTTTACTTTAATATTTTGTATTAAATAATAATTATTTTAAATCAATGTATCTAGTAGTAATTAGGGGTACAAAGTGTGTACTATCAGTAATTATTTCTTATGAAAAATTGATTATTAATGATTTTATTAAAAAAACTGTCACAAGATCAATTTTTCATAATTAGTTTCATATATAATTTTTGTAATAAATGTTGAACTTTTATTTTATTTAATAAGTTATATTATCATAATGGTGAGATATTTTTTATTATTGTATGTCTAACATATTTATTAGTATATATTATAATCTTATTATAATTTTATTTTTATTTTATATCTTAAATAAAAGACCTCAATTTTCTTTTTGTATCGGACCCCTCAAATCAATGGACCGGCCTGACAGACGAGGAGCTCCATACATAGCTAACGTGATAACCACTATTAATAAAGTCGGGCTTGCATGCACCACCTACCCCATTTTTCCATATCATTCCAATTGAAACCTGTCGTACCCTCATTGGACCAAAAAATTAAAATTCATCCCTCTATCCATGTTGATGTTGTTGACTATTCAGATAATATATATTACAACTATTTTAAATATATATATATATATATATATATATATTTTTTTTTTTTTTTTTTTATGATCCAGTAGTTGGAGGGGTGTACATGTAACATGTGTATACGTTTAGAGAAGCAATAAACGGTTTGCTTATTAATTACTAAAACTTTCTGCATCCCATTTATATTTTTACAATTGTAAAAATATAAGTGGTATATATGATTGAAATATATATTATTGCTCATCATGATTTTGTATTAATTATTTACACTTTTTCCGGGTCATTTATATTTTTACAATAATTTTTACTATTGTAAAAATATGGAGTAAGTGGAAAAGATGAAGTATAATCATATGGATCGAATACTAATGCATACAAAGAATGATTTGTAGTAATAGTATTTTTTTTAATACAAAGAAATAAGAATATTATAAAATTTGTGACATCATAATTTATATATATAATTTCTAGGTTATTTCGGGGTGCACCTGGTGTACTGGTGCACCCTTGAATTTATAGGTTAAATACATGGTTAGTGGGTAGTTTTCATAATATAACTTTTAATTATTAAATTAAATTAATGGTATAAATTAGATTAAAGTATAGTCTAACAGTTCAAATCGTCCAAGTACACTGGTGTCACAGGTGCACCATAGTTGGACTCATAACTTCTTTATGACATTTAATGATTTATATTTGCACTTATTTTTTCAGTACAAGTTTAAAAAACACTTTAAATGCAATTAGTATGTAAATTCAATTATTTTTAGTAACTTTTATAGCTCTCATTGAATGATACTAAGTTACTAACTAAATATGAATCAAATACTTTTTTTAGGATTTATGCTTTCTCTTTTTGGTATAATTTCTCATTTTTCTTTATGTTTTCCAACAATATAAAAATGACAATCCGGTGATGAAGGTTTCAAAAATCTAGAATGAAAGTGGGTGTCCAGCTAAGATAATCGATGCATGGACGTACAAGTAGTCAAGCACTAACACAAATCTCTCCCATAAATGAGCTTAACAAAATTTGGACCCCTTTGCTTTATGTTCACCTTTGGGTGCATAAGTCAATCATGTTAATAAATTTTTCAATTTGCTTTTTTTTTTTCCCTTAAAATTAAAAATATAATATTTTAATATATACTAGTAAATTAAAAAATATAGTATGCTAATATTTAATATAAAATAATAGTTGTATTATTGTTGTGTGAGGGGAACTCATAACGTTATATATATATATATATATATATATATATATATATATATATATATAGGTGTGAGTCCTATCTAATATTATCACATCTTATCTTATCCATCTAACAAAACTAATTTAATGAGAAATTAAATTGAAAATTAAATTATTATTATAAAATAATACTCACATAACACAAGATTATATATATGATTCTATTACAAGAATAAATGATTAAATGATACAACTATTCCATAAAATCATTTGTAATGGAGAGATATATATTCAATAATACTCAGTTTCTTGTATTCTTGTACACTTTTTATTTCAGTGCATCCCACTATTTTTTTTATATTTCAAATAATAATAGCACCACGTACATAATATATATTAATATCTTCAAAACATCACAATTAAAATAATAATAATAATGCCACAAACTTTTTACATTTTATTAACTAAATGAAAAGGATTCGAAATGGGTGGCTGTGTGCCAGCGCATAGACTACAAGAAACGCGTATATTAATTGTATTCAAATAATACAAAAATTCTTTTTGCAGGCTTCCACTCAACAAAGATATCTCTAATTCATACATCTCATATTAAATAATTAAAACAAAGATATCAGTTTTCCTTGCTGTCAATTTTATTTTCAATTTGTATAATATGCTCCAATTCTTAACATATTCCCTTGCATACAATGACAAACACTATACTTGTAATTTATTGTTACTTCATCATTCACATTTTTTTGTTGCATGCAGTTTAAATAAGGTGATGATTTAAGAGAGTGAATATTTTGAGTAATTTAAGTATGATATAGTGTATGAAAATATTATTGTTTCTAACCCGATAAAAAAAGTATAGTAAGTGATAATTTTGTAATATTGTATAGTGTTTATATTATGTGTTGTTTAGATTTTGAGAATGTTAAAAGTCACTTTGTAACGAAAAAAAAGTGTGAATTTAAGATGATATATTTATATGGAATCATACAATTAGAACACAATAGCTTAAGTGCCAATAGAAAAATATACACAACCCTCTATATACAAATATCATTACCAACAGCTCAAAAAACTTCTTTCTTTTTTACTAAAAACCTACCTAAAAGGACCATTATACCCTCCCTCAAAATTAAAAAAAATTTCTAAGTAAACTCACACACCCACTGCCAATGGCAACCACCGTTGCTGGCCACCATCCGTGTGGGTGACCCACGCTGTGACCAACACCCACCGTCAACCGTCACCGTCGATGTAGGTGATCCATACCCTGACCCACACCCACCACCGCCCACCGTCGTCCGTCACCGGTGTGGATGACCCACATTGTGACCCAACTTGGGTGGGTGGGTGGATATGGGAGAGGAGTAACAAACATATTGAAGTGTTGGTAAAGATTTTGTATATTGAATTTAGTGTATTATTTCAATTTTTTCTTAGATTAATATATATAAAAGTGTGAATTTAAGAAGATATATTTATGAGTTGATCTCTTGTTTCCTGCACAAGGTGTGTAAGGATATAATATTTTTTTAAAGGGTATACATTGTCATTATTTTTTTTCTTACATGAAATAAAGGGCACGTCGTACATTGTTAGTAATATATATTGAAATCTGATTACTTATAAATTTTAAGATACGGGATGTCCTGCGACACTTTGATGTGATATCTCTTATGACATTGTCTTACAGATTGACACGTAGGGGGATGGAGAAATTTAATTATTTTGCCCCTAGAATTTATATGTTGACTTAGGTATAATTTCTCTCTTATCTCCTATGTTCCACTCATAAAAAATGATACTTCCTCTGTCCGCCCAAAGGTGTCCATTTGTTTTTTGTGCGTAGATTAAGTAGTATTATTATTTTATGTGTAATGAGTAATTGTATTAGTAGTGAGTGGTGGGTCACATGTGGTACATTTTTACTAAAAGTGGGAAACAGAGACATTTGAATGAGATGTCTAATATAGTAAAATAAAAACTTTTGGATGGGATGAAGAGAGTGAAACCGTATATAAAATCAAACAAAGATCCAATATTAATAAAATATTAAAAAAAAAAAAGAATATGAGAAAGTCCACAAGAAAAGCAGAACCGCGTGAGGGTGATTTGAGAAGATCGTGTGTACGTATATAAATAGCAAGCACTAAGTTGATTCCTCCCTTTAATATAACACATAAATTAAAATAAAAAGAAATTAATTAACAATGTGATGTGATCAATGGCGGAGGTGATTATAAAGCTAGTATCTTGGATTCTTGAGAGAACTGCCGAAAGAAACGACGTCGTGTGCGGCCAGAAGGCCACGGTGTCGATCTTCCACGGGTTGAGCCGGCCGGTCATATCCGTCTCGACGTACCTTGAGAGGATCTGCAAATATGCAAACTGCAGCCCTTCGTGCTTCCTCGTCTCCTATATTTATTTGGACCGGTTTTCGCGGAAACAAGCATTGATTCCGATCAACTCCTTCAGTGTTCATCGTCTTCTCATTGCCAGTGTCTTGGTGTCTGCTAAGTTTATGGATGATATGTAAGTAGTCTTTCATCTTCTTTTACACGCGTTAAATGAACGTAAATTTTTCCCATAAGTTTATTTGTAGATTCATTTTTTCTGATATTCGATGTTCTGTTATACTTGTTGTTACATCTCTTGTTACATGCTATTAGATGAGTGACAGAGTTTATAAATTTTTTCTTTTAGGGTATATGTTTTATTCAGGTTCACTAAATTAATCATCCAACAATGACACCAAAATAACAGAGGAACCGACCGCTTTTCTCTCGTAACATCATCCATCCGAATGTATTAAATGTGAATAAACATCGATAAGAAGTCAAAAGGAATAAGAGAGTGTGTGCTTGTTTATCGTGATATAATTTAGCCAAATCTTAAAATGACATATAACGTGACCCGCATTTTTCGAAAGTTATACATTTTAGTATTAAGTGATATATCATTTAGTATAAGAATGTGTATCTTTATTTGTTGAAAAAAAATTGTTTTTAATCAAATGTTGATATTATTCATATTTCAGTCAATCTTTTTAATGAAAAAAGTACACCATAATTTATTAAAGTGTATTCCACCTTTAAAACAAAATGTTGTACATGTTCACACTCTGTGTATCCGAGGACACAAGAAACCAACTCATAACTATAATATTCATTCTGAGTTTTCTTTTCAATATTTTCAAAAATATGTCTTTTAGTCATGAAATTTAAAAAAAAAATATTTTTTGGCCAATTTTATTCAATTTTAAAGGGTAATATAGTATTTTTAGTTAATAAATAAATTATAAAATATGCTATGTGTGTTAGATGTGAGTGATTAATTTGTAATTAAAATGTAAATTTAGATTGAATTGAATGATGTTTACATCTCACGTGAAATTATAATTGAACTTGAAAAGAAACTATAAGGCATAAGCCAAAATAAAGAAAAAGGTACGTCACAAAAATATACATTACATTTCATCTAATATTACAACTCACATTAGGCTAATTAATTAAACGTGGGTTAATATCAATTTTCGCTTTATCAATTTTAATCATATAATTTTTTACTTTATGATCAATTCATTTAGAAAAAAAAATATAAGATTTGCAAAGTTCGGTAAATTCTTTCAAGTCATGTAAGTTTAGCAAACTAACTCAAATTGAAAAAATGAAATGTTATATTAAATTAAAAAAAAAAATTAAAGGATTGAAATTGATAATTTCATAGTTAAATATTGCAGATTTTACAACAATGCATACTATGCGAAAGTGGGAGGAATAAGTGGGAGAGAAATGAATCTACTTGAGCTGGATTTTCTTTTCGGGTTGGGTTTCGAATTGAACGTCTCAATCTCCACATTTGAGCAATATAATTGTCATCTCCGACAACAAATACTCCTCCATTTTCCTCCCCTGCATCCAAACCCGACCCGTTTTCGCACCATCGCCGAAGATGGACCCAGTCTACACTAGTTTTGCTATATTTAAATTAGTCCTCTTGTTGCAATATATATACACATCATGATATTAAATTACAATATACAGTAAAACCTCCATAAAATAATACTCGATAAATTAATAACCTCGATAAAATTAATAATTTGTCTGGTCCCGAGTTCAAATTTGGGTACCAATCAATTAAATAATAAGATAATATTTTTTTAGAAAATCCTTAAATATACTTAAGGTCCTAATGAAATTATAAATTAATAATTACTAAAAATCATATATATATATATATATATATATATATATATATATATATATATATATATATATATATATATATATATATATATATATATATATATATAAATTCAAGGATTCACAATTTACACATTATTGAAATATTTAATTGTATTTTTATTGTATCTTTTTCATCTTCATATCGATGTATTTATAGATATACTCAGTAATAATAATAATCAAATAATACAATTAACTACTTATTGTTAATGTGTAAATTAAGAATCTCCTAATATATTATATACTTATATATTCCTAATCAATATTTTTTTAATAATATAATTCCATAAAATATTTTTTTATGTATATAACCTCTCTAAAGTAATAAATTATTAATTTATCGATTATATAATATCTCTCTAAATTAATAAAATTCTTCAGTCCCAACAATATTAATTTATAGAGGTTTTACAGTACTCTGTATAGATCAACTCAATGTCTTAATTGAGATATATGAATTCTACATCTTGATATTTTTAAGTCTAAATTTTGGGCTCTGCCTTTGATGTCTCTCTCTACATTTAACCAAAACTAGCGTTTATCCGGCCGCGCGTTGCGCGGATAGGGAAACTTCTGAAATATCTTATATATATATATATATGATTTTTTTTCTCATAAGGTTAATAGAATTTTCTTGGAATGCAAGGAGTATTTTTTTTTAAACCATTCAAAGTATGTTTCTTTTTACGGCTTCTATTCTTTTCTCTTTGTTTCTTTTTTGTTACAATTAAATATTAGAAAGTTTGTTTTTCTCTTTTTAGGATTAATTGTGAGAATTTTGCAATTTCGGATTCCTTGTAGGATAACATTGGTCATGAAAAATATCAACACAAATGATGAAAAAAAATAAAAAGTAAGGATAAGTTCATACGCTTGTCTCTACAATTCAATATCTACATGCCGAATTTTCAGATCATCAATTATCAAGATATATAACATTTTACATTCAAATGACAATGGACAAAAGGATGCATTTAGAACAATTCGAATTAAAATAACTGTATTTGACAGACATTAAATATGTCATGTATGCTTATGCAAAGTGACTTGCAACATTTGCTAATTCCTTACAATGACAATCATGATGCAGATTCAACACAAATTAAACAAAATAATCTATTTTAAAGAATATAATCAACATCGTATAGAATATTTGTATGAATTATTCTACTTTCTATATAGAAATTATTGATAAGAGCATGGAAAAGAAGTTAAACATGCAACCAAGTATCCTGAAAAATCTGCTAATGCACTGTTACATCAGATAAACTTTTTCATGAGGCAGATATCATTCAGTAAATGATCAGCAAGCTTATAGATATAAAAACTTGGACTGTGCGTTGCACAGATAGAAACTTTGTTAAACTTTTTTTTTCTAAACTTGGGCCGTGCTTGATCACTGTAGGGATGACAATGGGTAGGGTACCCACTTATTTTGGTACCGGTATCCTTATTCGTACCGTATTAAAAACAACTATCCGTACTTGTCCCATTTAAAAAAATTATTATGGTACCCGTACCTATCCCATACCCATTTATTAATACTCGCGGGTATACATACCGGTTTAATATTCATTTATTAATTGATTAGTAATTGATAAATATAAAAAAGTAAGGCTAATTATAGTGTGCACCCGGGTGCACCCTAAGATATCATGAAACAAACAAATCCAGCCCAAAAATATATATCAAACTTGACTAATCAAACCCCTAATCATTCATTTCAAGCTACATTGAATCACAACACACACCATTCATGCATTTATCTCAGCATTGCACTTATGCTCTCTGATGCAGAATAATAAAATAGAATGCAAGTATTGCAACCAGTTTTTTCATATACAAGACCTTTGTCAAATAGAATACAAAATTGAACAAGAAAAAATTTAACAAAGTAATACCTCTGATGCAATCGAATCAATAGGCGTCCAAAATCCTAATATGTCGTAATCTCGAGGAAAAAAATTGGAAAAGCACACTTTGAATTTTAGCTACCGATTACAACCTGATTAGGAGATGCAATCGAATCAGCAAGCGTCCAAATTAGAATCGCAAATAATAAAATAGAATTAGGAGATGTACAATTCGAATTTCAAACGGTGGTGAGAATTTAAAGACTTAGAATCGCATGAAACAGAATTAGAAAACTACAAATTCACGCATGGAATAGAAATTGGGAATACACAATTGCAAGCATAGGGCTTACCTTTCTTCAACTTCGATGAGAATGAACCCAGATTTGGAGAAGGTTTTCAGATATTTGTACGGTTTGGAGAGAAATCTAGAAGAAATCAAAAAGAGATTTGCTCGATTGAATTAGATCACAGATTTGGAATGGATGACGAAAATTGGAAGGAGATTTGGAAGGAGATTTGGAAGAAATCGGAAGGAGATTTGGAAAGGGATCTAAGATTATTTTTGGGAATTTGGGATTCCAAACCACAGACCAGTTTCCAATTTGTGAAATTGGGAATATTTGGTTATTGTTAATGGTATTTTTGGAATCACAATTATAATTGTGTAGTTGGTAATATTAGTACTTTAAGTGATGTAGTTTATCACAATTATGCATTATTTTGTGTACCCAATAGTAAGTGACCTAATAAAGAATTACTCTTTAGATAAGTAAAAAATTACTCTTTAGACAAAAATAAATTACTCTTTAGATAAGTCAAGAATTACTCTTTAGAGACATACATAATTATTATTCAGACAAAAAAAAAACTCTTTAAACAAAAATAAATTTCTCTTTAAAGAAAACATAAATAAAGAATTACTCTTTAGATAAGTAAAAAATTACTCTTTAGACAAACATAAATTACTCCTTAGATTAATCAAGAATTACTCTTCCGACAAAAAAATTACTCTTTAAATATAACAATAATTATTCTTTAAACACAAATAATTATTCTTTAGATAAATCAAGAATTACTCTTTAGAGACATAAATAATTACTCTTCATACAAAAAAAATTACTCTTTAGACAAAAATAAATTACTCTTTAAAGAAAACATAAAATAAAGAATTACTCTTTAGATAAGTAAAAAATTACTCTTTAGACAAAAATAAATTACTCTTTAGATAAGTTAATAATTACTATTTAGAGACATAAATAATTACTCTTCAGACAAAAAAAAAACTCTTTAGACAAAAATAAATTACTCTTTAAAGAAAACATAAAATAAAGAATTACTCTTTAGATAAGTCAAAAATTACTCTTTAGGCAAAAATAAATTACTCTTTAGATTAGTCAAGAATTACTCTTTAGAGACAAAAAAAAAAAAAAAAATTAGTCTTTAAATATAGTAATAATTACTCTTTAAACACAAATAATTACTCTTTCGATAAATCAATAATTACTCTTTAGAGACATAAATAATTACTCTTCAGACAAAAATAAATTACTCTTTAGACAAAAAAATAACTCTTTAAAGAAAACATAAAATAAAGAATTACTCTTTAGATAAGTAAAAAATTACCTTTTAGAAAAAAATAAATTACTCTTTAGATAAGTCAAGAATTACTCTTTAGAGACATAAATAATTATTCTTCAAACAAAAAAAAATCTTTAAACAAAAATGAATTACTCTTTAAAGAAAACATAAAATAAAGAATTATTCTTTAGATAAGTAAAAAATTACTCTTTAGACAAAAATAAATTACTCTTTAGATTAATTAAGAATAAAATAAAATTACTCTTTAGAGACAAAAAAATAAAATAAAATTACTCTTTAAATATAGCAATAATTACTCTTTAAACACAAATAATTACTATGTGAAGTACATAAACATCCCAGCTCGAAGACTAAATCGATTTCATTTATGTGATAAAACAAAGAACTACTGGTATTAGCATGATAAAGAAAGGTTTCCAACTAGGAACTTGTCACATGAATTCTTGATTTCACAAGTTACCATACTTTATATGTTAATCACTAAAATAACTATGAAGTGATTGACCTTGATCATCATCATCAAGAGAGGCGTCAGCATCATCAATTTGTACGGTCTCTGATGATAATAGATGCATGCATGAAGTGATTCGACCTGAACGGATGGATTCGATGTGTTGAGATTGGTCGAATCAAAGTCGAACCAACTCATTTGAAGGAGGATTCGACCATAATCTGTGGATTCGACCTGATAGGGAGGTCGAATCATGGTCGAATCAGTTCACTGGGAGGTGGATTCGACCACGACAACATTGATTCGACCTGATCATTCATTCGAATCGAGGTCGAATCAAAGTAGATAGTGTTCAATGGAGTGTTTAGCTTTGTCTATCACTTGGATAAGCTGATACACACGTGGATAATGATCATTGGAGACTGAAGAATGATTATAACGTATTGCATGGCAGCTGGAAGCTTAAAGAAACGATTGAAACTAAATAAATATAACTGCTATAACTGACAGTTTTTGGCAGTTATGTTCAGCCGACTTTGAGGCGGTTTAAGAGCAGTTTATCAAGCTATATGAAACCGGCTAGGTGGCTGTATCTCATCTACTAAGTGAGGGCTATCAAGTGGAGGTTTAATCGGATCAAAAGGTTGAAGGAGTAGCATGATATAAGAGCTCGAAGTCACCTTGTTGAGAGAGAGTTCAACACTTAGAAAGTTTCACAGTTTCACAACAAGTTCATTCTCTTGCTTATTCTTTTCGATTCAATCTGTTCTTAGGTGTATTGAATCATCAATAATAAAGTTTCTTCTCCCCAAAGTGGATGTAGGTTATTCATAACCGAACCACTATACATCTTTGTGCAAATTTTACTTTCTTTTCATTTTTCATATCAAAGAGTGTGTGTGTATTTCTTGAGAGATTGTGAGGTATTTTGTGATCGAATCACGTCAATTGGCGCCGTCTGTGGGAAGCAAACACACAGGAAGCATTCAAGATGAACACCACAAGATTTGGTGTTGAAAAGCTCACAGAGAAATCAGATTTCAATCTATGGAAAATCAAGATGAAGGCAGTTCTTATGCAGCAAGGTCTGATGGATGCACTGAAGCCTCCTCCACCAGTGAAGACTGAAATCATCAAGGATCCCCAGGCTGCAGCAGGTCCTGTAAGAGCTCCAATGGATGACCAGGTACTTCAAAAGGCCTATTCTACAATAATTCTGTGTCCTAGTGATAAGATACTTAGAGAAGTATCAAAGGAGACAACAGCTATTAAAGTATGGAATATATTGGAGGCTTTGTTCATGGTAAGAACATATGCCAATAAGATGCATCTCAGGCAAAGACTTCATGCTTTCAAGATGACTGATGAAAGATCTCTGATGGATCAAGCTGATGAATTCTGCAAGATCACAGATGATCTGGAAAGTGTGGATTTCAAGCTATCCAGTGAAGACAAGGCCATCATGTTGCTGTCAGCATTGCCAAGATCACAAAGGCACTTCAAGGATGCTGTTCTTTATGGAGGTAAGGATGTTGTACTGCTTGAAGATGTGCTGAGGGCACTTAGATCAAAAGATCTGGAAGAAGGTACTGATAGAAAAGAAAAGTCAGGGGCAGAAGGACTCTTTGCCAAGAAAGGGAATCAGAACAAGAAGTGGAACAAATGTGGAAACACTGATCAAAAGAAAGGTGCATCAGGACAGTCTAATGGCAAGAGGTGTTACTTTTGTCATGAACCTGGGCACTTCAAGAAACAGTGTGCAAAGTGGAAGGCTAGCAAGTCCAATAAAACTGAAACACCTACTGGAAATCAAAAGAACCAAGTCAATCAGGTTGGTGAAGTACAAAACAATGCTGGTATGGAAGGTATTGAAGCTCTGTCCATCACTACTTCAGATGTATCTGTTGAGTGGGTATTGGATTCAGGGTGTACATTCCATATGACACCTATGAAGCATTGGTTTGAGGAATTCAAGCATCAGGAAGGAGGATCAGTACTTTTAGGTGATGATCACTCTTGTGAGATAAAAGGAGTAGGATCCATCAGATTGCTAATGTTTGATGGAGTTCAGAGGCTTCTTAGGAATGTAAGGTATGTTCCTGGATTAAGAAGGAACCTCATCTCCCTTGGGATGCTTGATACTCAAGGTTGTGATTCAAACCTGAGAAAGGGAATCCTCACAGTGACTAAGGATGATAAGATTGTCATGAGAGGAACCAGGAGATCAGACTTGTATTTCTTAGACGGGAGTGTTGTTGTAGGACAGATACATAACACTGGTCAGCAGGATGATGCCAAGCTTTGGCATGGCAGGTTGGGACATGTTAGTGAAAGAGGAATGCAAGAATTGGCAAAACAACAACTGATAAAGTTCAGTGAAGGTGATGAGATCAGACAGTGTGAGCATTGCATTCTTGGTAAGTCCAAGAGACTTAAGTTTGATAATTCAGAACATACAACCAAAGCTAGAATGGATTATGTTCATTCAGATCTCTGGGGACCATCAAGAACTGTAACCAGAGGTGGAGGGAGATACATCATGACCATAATTGATGATTACTCAAGGAAGTTATGGGTATATGTTCTGAAATCAAAGGATGAAGCATTCACAACCTTCAAAGGCAGGTTGACAGAGACTGAGAACATCACAGGGAGTAATTTGAAGTATTTAAGGACAGACAATGGATTGGAATTTGTATCTGAAGAGTTCAATTCATATTGCAAGGAAAAGGGGATTAAGAGACACAAAACTGTCCCTGGTACTCCTCAACAAAATGGCATTGCAGAGAGGATGAATCAGACACTTTTGCAAAGGGTCAGATGTATGTTGAGCAGTACAGGATTGAGCAAGGTGTTTTGGGGGGAGTTAGCTGCAACTGCAGCTTATCTAATCAACTTGTGTCCTTCAACAGCTTTAAACTTCAAAACTCCAGAGGAAGTATGGTCTGGTAAGGTCCCTAGTTACTCATACCTTAGAGTTATAGGTTGCCAAGCTTATGCACATGTTAAACAAGATAAGTTGGAACCTAGAGCACTCAAATGTGTTATGATAGGTTATCCTAAGGGAGTAAAGGGTTACAAATTGTGGTGTTATGATGAGAACAGGCTCATGGTCAGTAGAGATGTTATATTTGTTGAAGATAAGATGCCATTGATCAAGAATGATCAAAGAAGAGAGTCTGAGCTTGAGGTGGAGCCTCAAGATATGGACAGATCAAGAGAAAGTGAAGAGAGCTCCACTGACAGAGATACAGATGAAGTATCAAGGGTTAAAGAACAACCTAATACCTATCAACTTGCAAGAGATAGACAGAAGAGGACTATAGTACCACCTGCAAGGTATGTACAGGCTGATATAGTGTCTTTTGCTCTATATACAGCTGTTGATGTTGAAGCTTATGAACCAAGAAACTATACTGAGGCATTGGCTAGTCAAGACAGTAATAAGTGGCTTATAGCCATGGAAGAAGAATTATTGTCTCTAAACAAGAATGGGACATGGAGAATTGTTGACAAGCCAAAATCTCAGAAGCTAGTTGGATGTAAGTGGATTTTCAAGAGAAAACCAGCACTTGCAGCTGAAGGTGGAGTTAGATACAAGGCTAGACTAGTTGCTAGGGGTTTTTCACATAAAGAAGGAGTAGATTACAATGAGATCTTCTCACCTGTGGTTAAACATTGTTCAATTAGAATACTTCTAACACTGGTGACTCAGTATGATCTTGAGCTTCATCAGATGGATGTAACTACTGCATTTCTACATGGGAAGTTGGAGGAGAGCATCTATATGAAGATACCAGAAGGTGTTACAGTTGAGAGAGCTGATTTAAAGGCTTTTTTATTACTCAAGTCTTTATATGGACTTAAACAAAGTCCAAGGCAGTGGTACTTAAGGTTTGATGAGTACATTGTTGCCAATGGATTTCAGAGAAGCCATTATGACAGCTGTGTATACATCAAGGAAGAAAACAGTTGTTACACTTACCTACTTCTCTATGTGGATGATATTTTGATAGCTTGTAAGAGTATTCAAGGGATTGATGCAGTAAAGGAAGTTCTCAAGTCTGAATTTGAGATGAAGGACCTTGGTGAAGCTAAGATGATCTTAGGGATGGAAATAAGCAGAGACAGATCAGCTGGAACACTTGTATTGAAACAACAATCCTATCTTGTTAAAGTACTCAAAAGGTACAATATGGATCAGTGTAAAGTTGTTAAAACACCTGTCAAGCAAGGATTGAGTCTGTCACTGCTTAATGGAGCAAAATCAAACATTGAGATAGCTGAAATAAGCAGGATACCATATGCAAGTTCAGTGGGCAGTCTTATGTATGCTATGGTGTGTAGTAGGCCTGATCTTGCTTATGTAATGAGCTTGATTAGTAGGTTCTTAAGTTGTCCAGGGAAGCAGCATTGGGAAGCAGTCAAATGGGCATTAAGGTATGTAAAGGGGACTGAATCTGTTGGTTTGAAATTTTAGAGAAGGGAAGCAAAGTCAGAAGTTGTCACTGGTTTTGTTGATGCTGATTTTGCAGCAAATTTGGATTCTAGAAAGTCTCTTACAGGATATGTGTTCAATATGTTTGGTACTTCAGTAAGTTGGAAAGCAAGCCATCAGTCTGTAGTAGCTCTATCAAATACAAAGGCTGAATTTATTGCATTAACAGAAGCAATCAAGGAATGAGTATGGCTTGTTGGTTTACTGAAAGAATTGGGAGAATATCAAGATACTGTGGTGGTATATTGTGATAATCAAAGTGCAATACACTTAGCTAAGCATCAGGGATATCATGAGAGGACCAAACACATTGATGTAAAGCTGTACTTTGTAAGAGACATGGTGGACAGTGGAATTGTAGAAGTGAGGAAGATTGACACAGCTGTGAATCCAGCTGATTCACTTACTAAAGCATTGTCAGCTGCAAAGTTTGAGCTGTGCAAGACTTTGATTGGAATGTGTGGAGACATAGAGGTTGCTGCTCCTTAAAGGCAGCAAAGGTGGGGAGAAGAGATGAAGATGTCCATACATACATCTAAGGTGGAGATTGATGATAATAGATGCATGCATGAAGTGATTCGACCTGAACGGATGGATTCGATGTGTTGAGATTGGTCGAATCAAAGTCGAACCAACTCATTTGAAGGAGGATTCGACCATAATCTGTGGATTCGACCTGATAGGGAGGTCGAATCAGTTCATTGGGAGGTGGATTCGACCACGACAACATTGATTCGACCTGATCATTCATTCGAATCGAGGTCGAATCGAAGTAGATAGTGTTCAATGGAGTGTTTAGCTTTGTCTATCACTTGGATAAGCTGATACACACGTGGATAATGATCATTGGAGACTGAAGAATGATTATAACGTGTTGCATGGCAGCTGGAAGCTTAAAGAAACGATTGAAACTAACTCAACAAATATAATTGCTATAACTGATAGTTTTTGGCAGTTATGTTCAGCCGACTTTGAAACAGTTTAAGAGCAGTTTATTAAGCTACATGAAACCGGCTAGGTGGCTGCATCTCATCTACTAAGTGAGGGCTATCAAGTGGAGGTTTAACCGGATCAAAAGGTTGAAGGAGTAGCATGATATAAGAGCTCAAAGTCACCTTGTTGAGAGAGAGTTCAACACTTAGAAAGTTTCACAGTTTCATAGCAAGTTCATTCTCTTGCTTATTCTTTTCGATTCAATCTGTTCTTAGGTGTATTGAATCATCAATAATAAAGTTTCTTCTCCCCAAAGTGGATGCAGCTTATTCATAACCGAACCACTATACATCTTTGTGCAAATTTTACTTTCTTTTCATTTTTCATATCAAAGAGTGTGTGTGTATTTCTTGAGAGATTGTGAGGTATTGTGTGATCGAATCACGTCAGTCTCAAATCCAGCATTATCATTTTCCAGGGTTTCAAGACATGCAAGAATTGCCTGCCAATTAATCTCCAGGATTAAATATTCTATTTCATTCCAGTAAATGAGGTCAGCATATCCTATCCCAGAAGAAAAACAATAGATGATTGAGAAGAGTAGGAGTAGGAGTAGTGATAATCCTAACCTGAGTTCGATTATCAAGGGCTGCAGCCATTTTGGGAGCAACCTTACGAGTTCTAGTGATAAAACAAAGAACTACTAGTAAGTGGTTTCCTCCTCAGCTTGAGAAATCTGGAAAGATGATCGCCAAGAGATGTGACGGCCTTCCTCTTATGATTGTCACTATTGCCAATCTCATATCCAAGGCCGAGGATACTCGGGAATCATTTTAGACTAACGTAGCAGTGTTTTCAAAATTGGACCGGACCAGCCAGTTCAATCGGTTGGATCGGGAACCAGGCTCGGAACCGGTCCGAAAAGCCCTATGATATCGAAAATGGAGTTGGACCGGGAAAAACCAGTTTGAATCGGTTCGAACTGAGAAAACCGGACGAACTGGATGAACCTGAAACCGCCGATTAGTTTTTTTTAATGCTGGTAAATTGATAATTTCGAATTCCAAGACCTGATTTACTTCTGTCTCTTTGAAAATAGTGTAATCAAAGAAAAAGAACAGAAAGCGGTGGGCTCGAGGCGGCAATCAATTTGACAGATAAATAACAATTAAATGCAGCTCTTTACTGAAGCTTAATTAGCTTCTAGATTCTCTACAACGACGACTGTCGACGGAGGCCGGAGTGAAAGAATTTGGTGGACACTTTCCTTACTTTTTCGGAGGAGGCGGGCGGCGCAGTTTCTTGTTTCCTCGCATCAGGGCCGTTCATCGGAGGCTTGTCACACTACGGGTCATCGCTTGGTAGAGGAAGTGGCGGATGAGGTGGCGGATGGCGGCGAATCGGAGGACTCTTGGTCTTGATTTACCACGACGTTCTGAGTTTTAGGGCGTCGCCGGCGTATTAAGATTCAACTGGTGGCGCCGCCGGCTTGTTTGGCGAACCGTTATCGGTGAGATCAGTACTGGGCCGAATTGCATTAGAATTTACTAGGAATAGTGTTATTAGGAAAAGAATTATGAATTGCCCATGGTGGTGGAGTGGGGGGTGCTGTTGCATTTTTACACCTCTCATCCCACTTTCTTATATTTATTTTATAATATAAATAAGTATATTAATATAAATTTATATATAAAATAATAAAATATAATTAAAAATATTTAATTTGCATTTTATCGATTGAACCGCCGATTGGACCGGTCAGACCATAAACCGTTAGAGTTACCGGTCCATGATAAAATGCGGTTGTGAAATCACTGCGACATTGCAATACAAAGAAAATACCAAGTTTTTGTTGAAGCATATGATCAAATATCTGAGGTACTATATTCACACTATAACCAATTAATAGAGGAATTCAAATTATGCCTTCTTTATATGGGAGTTTTTCCTACTAACTATGAGATCCCCTGGTCCAATCTCATTATAAACTTGTATATTTTTAGTGAACTGCTGGCTTCCAGAAGCAGAAGAATTCAGATACAAATTAGAAGGTTGTTCATTAGCAAAGTTAAAAAATACCCCCACACCATTATATGAGTAGTGTTTACTTACCCATGTTCTAATCCTCGTGTTCATATACAAGGTACTATTACTTTGATATCCCAAGAAAGCGGCTGAACAGACGAACCCCCTTAGAAACAAACTCAGAGCAATTTAATGATAGCGCTATATTGCAGAAGAAAATATCTCTGTATAATGTGAATTTAATCCTTATTTCCAAAGAGATGGTTCTCTAAGCTGCCTTTTTGCATGAATTCGTAAACAATAAGCAGCTCCTTATCTTCCCAAAAATAGCCCAAGGCTCACCAGATTAGGATGAGACAGACTTCCAAGAACCTTTAAAATTGTTATGGTATTATGCTTGAAAGAAAAAGCCAGAATCAAACCATAGTTTCTTCAATGACTCTCCAATCATCACAAATTTAGTGAGCTAATTATTTTCCATTTTTAACTGGAAAATGAAACTTAATTATGTTCCAATCCAAAACTCACAAAAAAAGTGCCCTATGAATATCAATGTGTATATGTAATTAGACTATGAGCATGAATAATCAGTTTATATGCTTAACAATTTTTTCTTGCCAAGGTGTAAAGCTTACCCCCTTAAAGCACAACTCTTTCGCTCTAAAGTCCTCCAAGGCTCCCAGTGGAAGATGAGTAAACCTGGAATGAGCAGTAGACTGCCCAGACAACCCCAAATTTATCCTTAATAGTCCTGAATTCATCCCCGAGGGATCTACAGTCGGCTTAGAGAAACTGCAGGTTGACCCATGTGCACTGCTGCCTCCTACTACCACATTACTTACCACATGCAGCCTTGAACAACCAATAAGGTCAGATCCATTGAAGGACGGAAGTTGCACAGAACATATTTGCAGTTGAAGGAGAATCGCCGGTGGTAGAGTCACTGTTTCGGTCTCCGTAATGACACATCCTTGCGACGCAGATCTGCAGTTGATTGTCGCGATCCCGAGGGTTTCAGAATCACCTTTGAAAGTCCACCCATAGTAGCCAAAATTTTATCTCTCGTCTTCTTCATCTCCGCCTGATCAGCCTCGAGTTTATCCAAATTCAGCTTCATCTCTTCCTGATCAGCCTCAAATTTATCCAATCTCTCTTCTGTAGAACGGGTTGGTGCCATGTCAATGGGAACGGGATCCAGCAGGTCGGACCAATTGATAAGAATGAAAAAATAAGAAAAAAAGAAAAGAAAAAAAATCAAACGGTAATACCGTTTGCCCAATCAAATGGAAAACTCCATTTGCCCAAAAGCCTCCAGGCTCCTTAATCCAATAATAATTTGATAGAAATCCATAAACCATAATCACACCTTAAATAATACTGTAACAATAAATTTTGTATTTATAATAAAATAAATATAAAAGTATTACAATAATAATCCAGATGGATTAAACTTGATTATTTAGGAAACAATCTCTATCTATTCTCTGATTCTTTTCTCGAACTAATTTGAACTTTGAAACTTTGACTGGTTATGTTGACTGCGCTGATCGCGCTGACGGTGTTTGTTGAGTCGGATTTTCAGTTGAAGCTTATCCGAACTTGAATTTGGGACCTTATAACGTTAATCCAGAAGCGTCGAGCCTTTATTTGGATTAAACGTACCTGATACAAAGAACACTCGATCTGGGGGCTTAGCACCTTAATCCCGGGTCGTATGCTGTTCTTGGCGCGAAGAACACCGAAGAACTTAGTGTATGAAGAACGCTTGCTTTGGGGGCTCTGCACCTTAATCCCGAATCGTTTGTCGTTCTTGACTTGAAGATGCTTGAAATCTCAAGGGAGCACTGCTCGTATTCTTGATCTCTTCAAAGCGTTTGTGTCTTCAAATCTTTGAATGTGTCTGGAATGAATAGAGGAGGGCTCCTTATATAGGTGAAGAATGGGGATATCTCATAAATAACTCGCAATTTGATTGGTCAATGGTTGATTTGACCTGATTTTGTGGACTTGGGCCTTTCTATATAACACAGTTTGATTGGTCCTTTTATTGGAGGGTGAAGTGGAATTTGTGACGGACCAAAATGGAAAGTGTGATAACTTAAGGGTACAATGAGTGAAGAAAATGTGAATGATTTTATGAAATACGGATATTTATATGTTGTATGTATATATAAGTGAAACAATAAAGAAACATATTTAAAATTTAAAAAAAATAAAAAAATAAAAAAGTGTGGTATAATATTAGAAGAAACACATTTATTATATAAAATAAAGTAAAACAATGTAATTCAAAATAATAAGTAAAACAAAAGGAAATAATATAAATATAAAAAAATAAAATAAAAATCAAAACATAATTATAAGGCCCAGGTGAGTACCTCAAACTTTTGTCTTTTAATTAAATTCTTTAATGTCCCTATTGACTACTTTGTTCTTTTCTTTGTTGTTCAGTTCAAGGCATACGTGAGGCCGGTGTACAAGAAATTCGTGAAGCCGTCAAAGATACACGCGGACATCATAGTGCCTTCTGCGAGCTTAAAGGGGATACACATGGTGTCGGAACACATATTGGCAAAACTTAAACTTTCTACATGGTGTACTCCACCATTAGGGGCTCCACCGCCCCTGCCCTAGTAATCGGTGGAGAAGATAAATCGCAGGATGTGCCTCAAATGGACTTATAGAAAGGGCTCACTGTTTAACTTTCCACGTGATCTTAATGTCATGTTGTTGAAGGGATATAATTTGATGTTTAACAATTAAGTTGGGACCCCCCAACCCCCCACCCAACTTAGATGTGGAGGCCGGACGTGTTGAACTATTGAAGTCCTGGGCATCCACAATTGCACGATGTCCGCCTGCGAGAAATGACGGACCTTAAAGATATACTTGGACTCATGTAATCTTCTTTTAAATTAAATTTCAGATGCGTAGCTTTTGACTTCTTTTAAGTACATTTTTCTGATCCAGAGAACTCTTGGTCTTTAATAATGTGCTTGTGTTGTTTCTTATTGATCACCGAATGCAAGGTTTTTGAGTTGATTTATCACAATTATATATTTTTAATTACAAAGATATGAAGACGGGCAGCAGGAGTAGGGGTGCTACGAAAAAGGATATTCCTCTGTAAATGTTTATTTTTTGCACGGGATTAAAGAATTTATAGTATTTTTATTTGTATTGAAGCGACCTATATGATATTTCAATGAGTTAAATTCATTTTTTGCCCTATAACTAAGCAAAACTTCGATTTTTGCCCTAAAAAAATAAGTGGTTCAATTTTGCCATATAACTAACGAAATATTTCAATTTTTGCCCAATTTTCACCGGAAAATGCAAATTTCGCCGGAATCCGCCACGTCATGCTTCAATTTGGGGGTTTCCGACTGGTCAATCCGATGTGGCAATTTTGATTTTTTTTTACACTAGAGTTAAATCATTTTTTGCCCTGTAACTAATCAAAACTTCGATTTTTACCCTAAAAAAGATAAGTGGTTTAATTTTGCCCTATAACTAACGAATTATTTCAATTTTTGCCCAATTATATGACCTTCTCTTATTTTTTTAAATTGAATCACGAATTTCTATTTTTATCACGAATTTTAATTTTTATTCTTTTAAATTAATTTTTTTTTGTGTTTTAGTTTAATTACAAATTCTTCTATTAATAAAATATAGGACTATCTTAATTAATAAATAATAATTAAAATAATTAAAATAAAATAAATTAATTAAATATATTAAATATTAAATTTTATTAAAAAAAAATTTCCGACAAAAAAATAAATGGGAGTGATAGTTATTACGTATGTTTTAAATATGATTATATTTTAAATTTTGAATATGTTAAATGTGTATTGGTTTTTATTCATAGGTAAAAACTTGTGTGCACCCGAGCACATGAGGCACACACCGTGCGCCTTTCCAATTTTGTGTTAAATTATATACCCTTTAGTATAAAGATGTGTACCCTTTATTTTCTAAAGAAAAATAAAAATATTAATAAAAAGTGTATACTCTTTACAACAAAATGGTGTACCCTTATAAATTAAAGTGTACACCCTTTAGAATAAAACAATATACCCTTACCCATAATACTAAATTTTAAATGCGCACGGTGTGCCCGGGGCACATTAGGAATATATTTAATTAATAAAAGATAATGTATTAATGTGATCAAATTGTGAAAAAGAAACATATATTTAATTGGATAAAAATCGTGTATTAAATTAAGGAAATAAATTAAAGTCATATATTTAAATGATATAAAAGAAAAGTTTGTGATTAAATTGACATAAAATGAAAAGGTCATGTATTTTTTTTAAAATAAAATAGTTCATGATTAAATTGAGAAAATTAGTAAAGGTCATATATTTTATTGTAATTAACCTTTTAATAAATAAATTGAGAAAATTAAAAATATATTCCTAATGTGCCCTCGGGTACACCGTGCGCCTTTAGAATTTAGTATTATTGGTAATCGTACATTGTTTTGTTCTAAAGGGTATACACTTTAATTTATAAGAGTACACCATTTTGTTGTAAAGGGTATACACATTTCATTAATATTTTTTTTTCTTTAGAAAATAAGGGGTACATATCTTTATACTAAAAGGTATACAATTTAACACAAAATTATAAAGGCGCACGGTGTGTGCCCCGTGTACCCGGGTGCACACAAGTTTTTGCCTATGAATAAAACTAATACACATTTAATATATTCAAAATTTAAAACATAATAATATTTAAAATATAATAATGTTTAAATTATAACCCATAAATTATATATAATATAAAAGATTTATAAATGCGTAATAAATTACTCTCATCCCATTTTTGTTGAAAACAATTTTTTTTAAATTTTTTCTTATATTCATATTTAATTTTTGTTAGTTGATCGACACACCATTTTTTTCCTTCGAAAATATACATAATAACTATCACTCCCATTTTTAATATATTTAATTAATTTATTTTATTTTAAATATTTAATATTTTATATTATTATTTATTAATTAAGATAGCCATATATTTTATTAATAGAAGAATTTGTAATTAAACTAAAACAAAAAAAAAATTAAAAGAATAAAAATTAAAATTCTTGATAAAAATAGAAATTCGTGATTAAATTAAAAAAATAAGAGAAGGTCATGTAATTGGGCAAAAGTTGAAATTTTTCGTTAGTTACAGGGTAAAATTGAACCACTTATCTTTTTTAGGGCAAAAATCGAAGTTTTGCTTAGTTATATGGCAAAAAATGAATTTAACTCATATTTCAATTAACTAGTGGATAGTTGTATTTGTAGTGTGTGAGTCTCATTCACAATAAAAGAAAATGTAAATCTTTTTATTTAACACTCAAAATGCTTAAATGTTACTGTGGGACGAGGGAGTACTAAGAAAGCATTGAATTCCGAGGAGGATATTTTGCTATAGATGAACGCTGTTAGGATTGCTTTTTGGGAGGATGACAATTTGTTATTGATGTATGTAATTAGGATTGCAAAATCCAAATTTTGGTTAATTTTTATTTAGAATATTTCATGGGAATTAAATGTGACATGATTCTGAGAAAAATACATTAAAATAGACTTAAGGCACAAGTATTCGTATCCTTATTTTACTAAATATACCCTAATTTCTAAATGTAATCGTGTAAACATTAAAGATTTATACATGTTTTATTAAATATACACGTTGAAGACCATACTATTATCTTTTTAATTAAAGAATTTATCTTTTCATCTCTTTCCTTTATCACTTGCTGTCTCTATAAATAATTACTCCCTTCATTTAGGGTTGTCAATTTTACCTATGGGTTTGAATATTCGGCAGGTAATACTCTATCGAGTAAGAGTAGCGCTGAATATAATTGGATATATCGGGTAAGGTAGTATTCCACTAAAATTAGATCCCCTATGCAAAACCTCTCAAACCATTCCAATATTTTGAATATTTTGTTTGATTATTATTTTTCTGAAATATTTTTAACTTATGATATGATTGAATTTCTTAAAATTTAAACGACCAAATCTTAACATTCGTGTATTTTATTGTAACTCCTTTAGTATGAATTATCCAACTCTAGACTTCACGATTGATTTCCTCTATGATCCTCTTTTACTCTTTCAAAAAAATGATGGAATTTCTCGTACTCCAAATAAGCCACGAACAAGAGGGATAGATGGAGTAGAACTAAAATAAGATAAAAATAAAAAAAGTGGAACTAAGAATGAATAATCGCTGAGAGTGAAGGAAGATATTTCTCAAATTATACTTCTACTACTTTCCTTGAGGTGTTGGCCAAATAATTGTTTTGACTAATTTTAGTTGGGCCAGTAGTTTTATAATGCCAAATTCATATCTACTCTTTGGATCAAAAAATGTTTGAGCACCTACTCCATCCGCCTCAGGCGAGGGGCCATTTTACTATTATCGTCGTTCCACTTAAAGAAGGTTATTTCTATTTTAGAATGTGAAGACCCTACCACTGACACTTCATAACAATATTTTATATTTCCAAAAGACAAAAATACCTCACTACAATTAATGGATTAATTAGGTGGAAGGGTAAAAAGGTAATTCAAAAATCCACATACCCACTATCCATTAAATAATAACACTCCTTAATCTACGTGCTCAAAAGCATTTGGTCCTCTTATCTTGGGACGGAGGGAATATATCTTAAGCCGCCCATCTGAACATTTCTTGGGCCGGCCTAAAAACATATCTAACCCAACCTACACTTAACATTCACCTACACACTTAACTACACTTCTGATGAGTGGTGACTGGTGAGACCTAGGATAGTAAAAGGGGCCAATCTTGGGCTTCGAGCTAATCCAACTTTGAATTAATATTATCAGTTAACTTTTTTAACTTGACTCAATATATATTACATAATTTTAAGAATAAAGTATGTTGAAAATTTATTTAAATTGAGTGTTTTTTATTGTTGGATTGTGAAGAATGACAAAGTCTCTTGTGAGACGATAATTACGTGAGACGGATCGATCAATTGTTAAAGTATATATAAATAAAATATGTTAATTTGTAGTTAAAGTATGTTTTTTTAAATATGATGAATAATGAATTAAAACATGTTTTTAAAGTGTGATACTATAATTCATCACAAATATACTTTAATTACTAATAAACATATTTTACTTGTATAACAATTATATTTTAATAATGGATCGACCCGTCTCACTATCCGTCTCACATAAACACATCTCACGAGAGAGTATGTCGTGAGGATATATTGAGATAAACGAGGAAATGCAAGATGTGAAATGGAGGAAGAAGTATGCAGTAATTTAAAGGGGATTTAAACAGAAGCTAAATGAGAATGTACTGTATAACAAATAGAAATGGACTCAGTACAATGCATTATAATAATATAGTACTATAAAAATTATACTCTATAAAACTATATATAAATCCTACATGCATGATAATTTATACTGCTGTTTGAATTTACGATCGAATCCTGTGGGCTGCCAATGAATTCTTGTATAGTTGTATATATTTTAATTTTAAACATTTTAAAACTTCTTTTTATGATAGTATAGCTGTTTTTAAATTCTGCAGTCATGACTATAATAACTTAATTAGAAATTAATTAATAGACAGAATAGTACTCATGACATTTTTCACGAAAATAATAAATCCAGATGCGTGCACATTGTTATGATCTCACATAAAATTAAATTGTATGTGTAACGACAAAATTTGTATTTATTAAATAATAAACACAAAAGGAATTACAATGAAAATCCGATGTGGATTAAACTTGAAAATTGAAGTAGACAGATTCTATTTATCCTCTGATTCCTCTCTTGAGTTGACTTTCTTGACTTTATCAACTTTCTGAGTCGGATCTTTGGATAAAGCTTGTCCGAGCTCGGGTTCAGGGCTTGAAGCTTGAAAACGTTTATCCGGAGGCGTCGAGCCTTTGTTCGGATCGAACGTTGACTTGAAGATTTGCTGTGAAGAACGTCGTTCAATTTGGTAGAACACCGTTGACCCCACGATTTTTACTGGATGAAGAACGCCGGATCGGAGAGGTTTAGCACCTTGATCCTTGATCGGAGGCAGTTCTTGACTTGAAGTTACTTTGAAGCTGCTTGAAGACTAGCTTGAAGCCTTCGATTTGAAGCTTTGAAGATTTGAAGATCTGGAGCTTGAAGACTCGAAGATTTGAAGATCCTCGAAGGTCTTGAGCTTGAAGATTCGAAGATTTGAAGATCCTCGAGTGTTCTTGAGCTTGAAGATTCGAAGATTTGAAGATCCTCGAGTGTTCTTGAGCTTGAAGATTCGAAGATTTGAAGATCCTCTAGTGTTCTTGATCTCTTCAAGAGCGTCTTGTCTTCGGGTGCTTGAATGTCTTTTGAATGAGGACTGAAGGCCCTTATTTATAGGTAGAGAAAATAACCACTTGAGAGATATTTTCTCCTTCAAAAGATATGTTGGGCTTCTTCCTTTAATTAAGTCTGCTGGACTGGATACGGGCCTATTTAATTTAAATAAGCCTGCTGGATTTGATTTGGGCCTATTTAATTTAATTAGGCTTTGACTTGTGCCTATTTAATTAGGCTTTGACTTGGGCCTATTTAATTAGGCTTTGACTTGGGCCTATTTAATTTAATTAGGCCTGCTGGATTTAACTTGCTGGACTTGTTGACTTAAATTAGGCCCATTTGCCTTGGATTAAACCCAATTAATTTAAATTGAGCCCATTTGGCTTGGATTTGACCAATTTAATTTAAATTGAGCCCACTTGGCTTGGATTTGGGCTCAAATAATTAAATTGATTATCAATTATTTATTTACTTATTTTAGGAATTAATTTATTTAAATTCCTTAATAAATAAATATTTAATCAATATTTAATATATCTTCTTTTGCATTTATATTTAGGCAATAAAATTTAGGTGCCTACAAATGCCCCCTTGCATTTTGTTCACTAAAAAAAAAAATTTAAAGTGGACAAATTGCAACAATTCAATTTCTTGCTTCTTGTATTCATTTTATTTGGCCCATTAATTTTGAATGACAGGCTCAAAAATAAAAGAATGGTGCGGCCCATACTCATCCCTAGTTATCATTTTCCTCACTTTATTCACCTTTTGATTTGGGCTCTCATTTTCTTTTATTGCTCTACTTTTTTTCCATATTAGTTACAATATCTCGCACACTCATATCTGATACTTGAAGAAAAATCTAACTACTGCCATATATCCCACATCTGCTATTTGAAGAAAATACGACTATTTCCATATATTTCATATCTGCTGCAAATCAACTCAAGATTTTAATCGATCAACATGCTTCAAATTCATGGATAAATACAGAAGTGTATCCAAAAAAATATTCATATAATTCTCAACTACTTATCCATATTTATATTGCAAGACATCTCCTTATAACCATCATATCTTTACTCATATTTCACTGCTCAACACTTCGGATTTTGAGTAGATAACCCCAAATAAAATCCTTCATGATAAACACCAAAGATTCACTAAGAATTATCCTTAAAAATTTTCAACACTACATAAGGACTCCGGCCTCGATACTTTCCCATATCATAATTCATGAGTATCTAATCGACGTTACTTTTCCTTTGTAGGCTCTTATTCTTTCCTTTTCATGCAAGCTGCGGGGTTGGATCAGCAACAATACACACGTAAGAAATCAAATTACAGCAACATATAGTTCTCTCTCTCTTCCTCTCTCCTTGCGTATTTTCTTTTCATCACGCTTCGCTTTCTCTCTTTTTCTGATTGAACTACTTGTCTTCACATTATCACCAAGGTAAGCTTCACCAATTATATTCTTATATTTACTTCTTCATCTCTTCCGTTCCTTTTCTTGTTTTTTTTTTTTCACACGAAGAACAGAAGAGATTCGAACCAATTGAAGATGAAACGGGCAGTTGTGACAAACGTCGCGCATTCCTGGCGACTAAGGATTTTATCCTAGTCGGAGGTCGCGGCGAGTCCAATGTTTGCACCAAACATCAAGCATTATTTGTGGCAATTTACTTCTTCGATTGCAGCGGGACTGTCGGGTGTTGGGAAAGAGAGGAGACGCCATGCGTCAAACCTTTGATTTTCCACAGCGACAGCCCGCAATGGCAACGTTGTTTCGGGATCTCATCCATAGCTGCCGCTAGCGTCATTGGTAGTGGTTCAGCGCAGATCGTCGGCAAGCAACGACGGAACCTGGTAGCCATCCTCGATAAGTGCAGCAAGCTCGTGATTTCTACGGCAGGGGGCTGTTGCAGTGGCTGACGGTCGGCAACTCCTCCGGCAAGCTTGCGTAGTGGATCTCCGACGTGAAGTGTTGAAGAACAGTCCACGATTGAAGGGCAAAGGCTGGAAGAACAATTCCAGAGGCAACGCACTCGAGGGCGCGGCTAAGCGGCAAGTGGCGAGGGCGGCGATCGACACCCGTGGATGGTGGTGGTCGGCAAGCAGCAGATGCCGATTGAGACTGGGCTCGGCAATATTCTTGGCGACAGGGAGCGGATCCCGTGGTGGCGATTTGCAGCAGTGGATGGGGATGGTGTCGCGATCCATGGTAGCGGCTGTTCCGGTGAAGACGCAGCTGAGCGGCGGTGTGATCGGGATCGGCTGTTGGCGAGGCATCAGATCATCCGCGGCGGCTTCGCAATCCCGTCGGTGTAGTGGTGGCTGAACGAGCAATCGACGATCACAGACGCAGGAAGCGGGCGAATCAAGCGATGGTCGGAGATCCAGCAGCCGTCGGCGGTCTAGTCACACGATACTGGACGTAAAGAAGGGGCTGATTACGACTGGGCGACAGGGAGCGGATCCGGCGGCGGGGCACGCGATTTCAGCGGCGGATCGGCGCTTGGGCTAAGCGGCAAGTGGCGAGCGCTCCAAGCTTGTTCCAGTCGAGGGCGGATGGCGTGCAAGCAACTCCCAGCAGCAATGGCGATCGGTGGGCGCTCTCGCTTCCGGCTGTGCGGGTGGTTTGCAATGGCGCGCAATTCAAGGCTGGCGATGAGAGATCCGGCGATGGGATGCGCAGGTGTTGTGTTTCCGACGCGTGGTGGTAACAGCAGCGGCGACGGTGAGGCTGCTCTTGGCGTACGGCGGCTGAGAGAAGGCGGCGGCAGCAAAGTGGCGATGGGGCAGAGAGCTTTCTGCTTTGGACGAGAGAAGACCCTCTTCATCAATTTTGACTCACCCCTTTTCAATTTTGACCTCTTTAATGGGCTTAATTTTGATTCCCACCTAGACCAACAAATTTTAATTCAATTCGAGCCCATTGCTTTGATTAACCCATTTTGGGCTTACATTGCTTTGAACTTGGGTCCAATTAGCTCATGATCACATTAATTTATACCCAACAAAATAAGCTTATCATTCTAAGCTAAATTAAGAGAATTTATGAGTGAATTAAATAATAATTCAATCAACAATTCTTAATTTAACAGTTTAAAATAATCCAATCCCTTCTTCGTCTTCTTTTTATGGCAGTGATTATCAGAATATTTCAGATTTCCTTCGACATTCGAATTTTCCAATCACTAAAACTTTCGTATTTCTTTACCCGAATTTGTACCACCCACTGTCTTCTTCTTGTCAACTTTTAACTTCTCCGCTCCTTCAATATCAATTTGTTACTTGCCTCACAGACTTGATGTGAATAAGTCGGAACATGACTGAACTTAGCAGAATACTAAGCTGCCTACGTACCTCTTTGAAGAGGATCAAGTCATAACGTAGTTCAAAGGAACATAATTTGGTTTGAATGGGGGGTGCCGTACACAGTTTATACTCGTGCGGGCCAGGAGTGACTATTCTTTAACCACTTTAGACAAAGTAGGGTATTTAATGCTTTAACCACTTAAAATACCTGAGTGGGGTGAATAGTTTAGCCACGTATAATTACCTTTGGTGGGTGTCGTACACAGTTTATACTCGTGCGGACCAGGAGTTTGTCATACACAGTTTATACTCGTGCGGACCAGGAGTAACATGCAGTTTAGGCTCATGCGTCATGGAGCGTTCCTTGGGTTTTAACTGGATTACGCGTAGTAGCGTTTCAAGAATTTGCCATTTATGGGGCCAATTCCTACTCCATCTTCAGATATCAACTTGTATGCACCATTTGTATATACTTCTTTCACAACATGTGGGCCATCCCACTTGGGCAAGAATTTATTTCCCACTCGGTGAGTGATGACAATAGGCCTTCTCACAGCAAGGACTAAGTCTCCGACTTGAAAGGAACGTATCTTCACTTTCTTGTTAAACGTTCTGGAGAGGCGAGCTTGATAGCACTCAAGTCTCTGCTGTGCTTCCAACCTCTTTTCATCAAGTGCCTCTAATTCTTCGAGACGCAGTCGTGCGTTCTCTTCTTCAGTTAAACCTTCTTGAATAGCTATCCTCAAAGATGGAATTTGCTTTTCAAGGGGCACAACAGCTTCAACCCCATACACTAGAGAATACGGAGTAGCTTGAGTAGGCGTTCTATAAGTAGTTCGATACGCCCATAAAGCTTCATGAATCCTTTCATGCCAGTCTCGTTTTGATTTGGAGACCACCTTCTTCAATAGGTTACACAGTGTTTTGTTGAAGGCTTCAGCCAGCCCGTTAGCTGCTGCATTATACATAGAAGATTTTCGTTGCTTGAAGTCAAACTTCTCACAAAGCGTATCAATCAAAGAGTTACTGAATGGCCTCCCATTGTCTGTGATAATGTATCGAGGCACTCCATATCTATATATGATGTTGATGCGGATGAAATCAGCAACATTTTCCTTCTTCACTTCTCTCAAGGGTACAACTTCCGCCCACTTGGAAAAGTAATCAGTGGCAGCCAGAATATAAAGATGGCCTCCAGAAGACTTTGTTAACGGCCCCACCACATCTAAGCCCCATGCATCAAATGGCCACGAAGAAACGGTTGGATGTAATGGCTCCGGAGGCTGATGAATGAGATTTGCATGAAACTGACATGGCTGACACTTTTGTGCATAGTCTATGCAATCTTTTACCATAGAAGGCCAGTAATATCCCATCCTCTTGATTCTGAAATGTAACTTGGGTCCAGACTGGTGGGCGCCACATATTCCAGAATGAGCTTCCTCCATAGCTTGAAGAGCTTCTTCATCACTTAAGCATCTTAAGAGAATACCATCAAACGATCTTCTATAAAGTATATCTTTGTAATAGAAGAATCGTGGTGTTCTACGCCGAACATCAATCCTTAGGTGTGGATCATTGGGGAGCTTATCATACTTCAAGTAATCCACGAACGGTTGTCGCCAATCTTCCTTCCCAATATCGAACACTTCTATGGCACAATACCCAACTTCTTCATCATCTTCCTTTTCGAAGAAGGGAGGTACCACCCAACTTTTGCAGATCGAAACTTGGAAATGTGCTTCAGGCATTGCTATAGTTGATGCTAGCTTTGCCAAAGCATCGGCTTGTTTGTTCTTGCTTCTTGGAAGATGTTCAATCTCTACATCTCCAAGCCAATTCATAAGCCTTTGAGCATAGTCACAATACGGACGTAGCTCGGGTTTCTTAACCTCATATAAACCAAGCAGTTGATTGATTATTAACAACGAATCTCCATATACCTTAAGGTGTCGCTGTTTTACATCCACTGCCATCTCCAGACCAAGTATAAGAGCTTGATACTCAGCTACATTGTTAGAGCAATTTTCAGTTAGACTGAATGAGTACGGCAAGACTTCTCCATCTGAGGTCACAAATACTACTCCGGCGCCAGCACCTTCTCTGTGAGCAGCTCCATCGAAATACATCTTCCAGGGAGGACTGATTTCAATAGTCAATATATTTTCATCAGGGAGATCATTAGACAACTCCCATTCAGCAGGCACGGGATGATCAGCCAAGAAATCTGCCAGTACTTGCCCTTTCACCGCTTTTTGAGGAACATAGATAATTTCAAATTGCTGCAATTGAAGATACCACCTTGCAAGCCTATCAGAGAGCACCGGCTTTGACATAACGAACTTTAATGGGTTAGCCCTTGAAACCAAGTAAACAGTATGAGCTTGAAAGTAGTGTCTTAATTTCTGAATTGCAAAGATGAGAGAAAGACATATCTTTTCAATGGGTGAGTATTTTAACTCATTTGGGGTCATCGTCCTACTCAAATAGTACAAAGCACACTCCTTTCCCTCATCATTATTTTGTGCAAGCAGGGCTCCAACTGATCTTTCTTGAGCAGATATGTAGAGAATCAATGGACGTCCGGCTATTGGAGCAACCAATACTGGCGGCTTCATCAAATATGATTTAATACTGTTAAAGGCATTAGTGCAAGATTCATCCCATTCAAATGGGCTGCCCTTTTTCATAAGATGGCTGAATGGTTGGCATCGGCCGGCCAAATTTGATATGAATCTTCTTAAGTATGCCAGCTTACCTTGCAAACTCTTGAGCTCATGTATGTTTCGGGGTACCTGCATCTTCATAATTGCATCAATTTTTGCTCTGTCAATTTCAATGCCACGATGTCGGACAATGAATCCAAGGAACTTTCCAGAAGAAACTCCAAATGCGCATTTAAGTGGATTCATCTTGAGTTGGAATTTTCTAAGACGCTCAAATATTTGTCTTAAATCTTGGAGATGATCATTTTTCTTCTTTGATTTTACCACGATGTCATCAACATAACATTCGACATTCTTATGGAGCATGTCATCAAATATCTTTTGCATGGCTCGTTGATAAGTGGCACCGGCATTCTTCAAGCCAAATGGCATAACATTGTAGCAATATATTCCTTTAGGAGTGCGGAAAGCTGTTTTCTCTTGATCTTCTGGGGCCAGGCTAATTTGATTATAACCAGACGATCCGTCCATAAATGAAAGGATTTCATGGCCAGTTGTTGCATCAATCATGAGCTCAGTAATTGGCAATGGAAAGTCATCTTTTGGGCATGCCAAGTTCAAATCCCGGAAGTCAACACACACTCTAAGCTGTCCGTTTGCCTTCCTTACTGGCACAATGTTAGAGAGCCAAGTGGGATACTTCACTTCTCTTATTTTTTCCGTCTCAAGGAGCTTATTAACTTCAGCCTCAATCAAGGGAACCAGCTCTGGTCGAAATCGACGCTGCATCTGCTTAACTGGCTTGGCTCCTTCTTTTATCGCTAAATGATGAACTGCCACCTTTGGATCTAATCCGGGCATTTCTTTGAATGACCATGCAAACACGTCTCTAAACTCTTGAAGAAGCTCAATGTAAACTTTTTCTTCATCGGTTGTTAACAAAGCACTTATATAGGTTGGCCGTGGATCGTTATCAACACCCAAATTAATCTCCTTCAATTGATCAACAGTAGATTTGACACCCTCTTCAAATTCTAGAGGAGCATCATCAGCATCTTCCTCTTCGGTTGAGGTCTCCTCTCGTATAGTGACATGATTCACCGTGGCAACTTGTTCCAAGAATTCTTGCCTTTGAAAACGTGGGTTGGACCTAACTTGTTCATTCTCTCCCACTTTAACAATGCTCCCCACTTCATAGCCATCTCTCCTCATCTCGACGATCTTGCTTTGTAGATCTCTTTCTGCACTTTGTAGATCTGTTTGCATGATGATGGAATGAACAACATCTGATGAGCCTACACTTTCACGATCATCTTCTTCACTTCGGGTGAAGATTATTGTTCGTTTCTTAGCTTTCAACATTGTGCCACATGATATAGTCAGGAAATGTCGTCTTTTCATGCGAGATGGGATCCGACTATGCATCTTTGGGAAATTTGGGAACTTAGTGGTCCTTTTAGCCCCAGCTGGTTTGAGTCTCTCGAATACTGAGATTCTTTCTGTCTTTCTATCTTCCTCATGAGACTCCTCTTCTTCAGAGAGAATTTCATCTTCAGTGATATAGTTTGTGTTTGCCCTTTTTATCGCAATGCGAACAGGTTTTTGCGGAACATATCCTATGCCTGTTCTAATACACTTGGAAGTACGGTCATTACTCTTCAATTTCTCTTGGGTGGTTCCACTAGGAATCTCATGAGACAGTTCATTTGCCGCACATTTTTCTTGAGGGTCATAACCAGCTTTCACAAGAAGTTTGTAAGCTTGTGGGCTATACGATTTGGAAACTGCCGCCTCAAATACATCTCCATGCTCAGTTTTAGCCGCTTGTGCTGGGCGAGTGAATCCTTTGAGTGGAGGGGGAGAGGGCCTCTCAGCGTCAACCTTAGTCAGGGGTAGTGTCAACCCTTCTACAGTTTTGATCAACTGTTTACTTTTATTAGAATGTGTGGATGAAACATCATCTGCATTCTCTTTTTCTTGTTTATCATCACCTTTATCTTGTGATGAAGTTCCTTCTTGCTTATCGGCCTTGATACTTTTCAGAAAATATCTAGCGTCTGCGAAGTATGACTCTGCTTCTGTAAATGGTTTTTCATCACCGAGTACCTTCTTTATGTTACCTCCATTGCAGTATTTGAAGCACTGATGCAGCGTAGAAGGAATCACTCCATTTTCATGCAACCATGGGCGCCCCAAGAGCATGTTATATGATGTTTTAGCATCAATGACATGAAACAGAACTGTTGAGGCCATCTCATCTATTATTAAGTTCATGACTATCGTACCAAGTGTTCTCTGGCCCTCTTGATTGAACCCGTGAATCGTCAGTCGGCTACTACCAAGTTCATCTGTTGAAATCCCTAACTTTTTCAACGTTATTAGAGGTAGGATATTGACCGCTGAACCTCCATCAATCAGTATTCGATTCACCCTTTGCTCTTGAGTGCAACCAGCTACGAACAAGGGTCGGTTGTGAGATTGTGAACCGAGCAGTAAGTCTTCCTCAGTGAAGGTAATCTTCATAGCATGGGCCTTACTTTCAACTTTAGGCACAATAGCTTCGCCTGCCATATGGCATGAATAATTATTTCCACCGTCTGCAGAAGTAGAGTTTGCAGTTGCATCTTCATCTAGAAAGATCTTCCATTGCTCAACCAATCGCATAACTTTGTCTTTAAAGACAAAGCAATCTTTGATAGAATGTCCCACCAATCTATGATACTTGCAGTATTTCTGATTGTCCGTTTGTCCCGCTTCTTCTGGTCGCTTCATTTCAGGAAGCTCGATAAGTTTATCTTTGAGCAGATCATCGAGTATGCCTGGGACATCCGAATCAAGGAATGGGTACTTTCTTTCTTGCATTTCTTTCAAGGTCAATCTTCTTTGCCCCCTTTCTTGGGACTCATTCTTCACTTTATCATCTTTTTCGTTCTCATTTCTTCGGAACTTGACAGTTGATGCATTTGTTGCCATAGACCCTTTTTTGGAAGATTTGTTGTAGGGTTTGCCCCCTTTCCTTACCTCTTGCTTTTCTTTATATTTGTAGGATCCAGGAATCGGTGGTTCTACAACTCCACTTATCCCCATACTTAGTTCCATGTCGTGAGCTCTTGTGGCCAAGTCTTCAAAGGTTTTAGGCTTAATCCCTTGAAGTATGTAACGAAGGTTCCATTGCATTCCTGCTGTGCACATCTCAATGCCAGAAACTTCAGACAATCGATCTTTACAGTTTAGGCTCAAATTTCTCCATCGATTAATGTACTCAATTACTGGCTCTTCTTTTAACTGACGGGTGTTCGTCAACTCTATCATGCTAACCGTCCTCCTAGTACTATAGAAACGGTTAAGGAATTGATATTCCATCTGATCCCAACTGTCTATAGAATCAGCCTCCAAGTCGGTGTACCATTCAAAAGCATTTCCCTTCAGAGAGCGAACGAATTGTCTCACCATATGATCTCCGTGAGTGCCAGCATCATTGCACGTTTCTATGAAATGTGCTATATGTTGCCTTGGATTACCTTTGCCATCAAACTGTTGGAACTTGGGGGGTTGATAGTTAGGTGGCCTCAAGTTGCCAACCCTCCTAGTATAAGGCTTAGCATAAGCGAATGAAGGTTTAGAGCTCTCTTCGAATTGGTCCTTCATTGTGCCAAGTATAATGCTTTTTAACTGGCTGATAGGAACCATTCCCTCATGGGAGATGTTCAATTCTTCTTCAATCACCCTTTTCCCCATCGTCTGATGCTTCGCAGACTCATCTACTTCATTTTCAGCATCTTCTTTTTGCTTTTCGTTCGCCTGGCTAGTTTCGGCACCAGCCATTTTCTCCATCAGTTTGAAAATCAAAGTATTTTGTTCTTGGTTCTGTTTGGCAAGTGCAGCAACGGATTCAGTTAAGCTTGCCAACTGTTCTTCGACAGACGAAGTGTTTATTGCCATTGTCGAGGCTATGGATGAATCAGACGATGAGCTTTCTTCAAGTATAGGGGTTGAGTTAGCTGAGTCGTTTTTTTCATCTTTATCATCATATGGTATCACTCCAGAGGTAACTCCAACTGAAGAATTTATCTCTGAAGAGGCTTCAGATCGTGCTATCTTTGACATGCTTCTAGTTGTCACATTAACGTCTTCCACTTGTAATTCTGAAGACTTGAAGACAGAAGCTGATCTGTTGACTTTGACCCTTAGCGGAACCATCTTACTTTGCTCGAAGAGGAGATGAGAGGTAGAAACTGTCCCACCGGGCGTGCCAAAATTTGTAACAACAAAATTTGTATTTATTAAATAATAAACACAAAAGGAATTACAATGAAAATCCGATGTGGATTAAACTTGAAAATTGAAGTAGACAGCTTCTATTTATCCTCTGATTCCTCTCTTGAGTTGACTTTCTTGACTTTATCAACTTTCTGAGTCGGATCTTTGGATAAAGCTTGTCCGAGCTCGGGTTCAGGGCTTGAAGCTTGAAAACGTTTATCCGGAGGCGTCGAGCCTTTGTTCGGATCGAACGTTGACTTGAAGATTTGCTGTGAAGAACGTCGTTCAATTTGGTAGAACACCGTTGACCCCACGATTTTTACTGGATGAAGAACGCCGGATCGGAGAGGTTTAGCACCTTGATCCTTGATCGGAGGCAGTTCTTGACTTGAAGTTACTTTGAAGCTGCTTGAAGACTAGCTTGAAGCCTTCGATTTGAAGCTTTGAAGATTTGAAGATCTGGAGCTTGAAGACTCGAAGATTTGAAGATCCTCGAAGGTCTTGAGCTTGAAGATTCGAAGATTTGAAGATCCTCGAGTGTTCTTGAGCTTGAAGATTCGAAGATTTGAAGATCCTCGAGTGTTTTTGAGCTTGAAGATTCGAAGATTTGAAGATCCTCTAGTGTTCTTGATCTCTTCAAGAGCGTCTTGTCTTCGGGTGCTTGAATGTCTTTTGAATGAGGACTGAAGGCCCTTATTTATAGGTAGAGAAAATAACCACTTGAGAGATATTTTCTCCTTCAAAAGATATGTTGGGCTTCTTCCTTTAATTAAGCCTGTTGGACTGGATACGGGCCTATTTAATTTAAATAAGCCTGCTGGATTTGATTTGAGCATATTTAATTTAATTAGGCTTTGACTTGGGCCTATTTAATTAGGCTTTGACTTGGGCCTATTTAATTAGGCTTTGACTTGGGCATATTTAATTTAATTAGGCCTGCTGGATTTAACTTGCTGGACTTGTTGACTTAAATTAGGCCCATTTGCCTTGGATTAAACCCAATTAATTTAAATTGAGCCCATTTGGCTTGGATTTGACCAATTTAATTTAAATTGAGCCCACTTGGCTTGGATTTGGGCTCAAATAATTAAATTGATTATCAATTATTTATTTACTTATTTTAGGAATTAATTTATTTAAATTCCTTAATAAATAAATATTTAATCAATATTTAATATATCTTCTTTTGCATTTATATTTAGGCAATAAAATTTAGGTGCCTACAGTATGATATATTTAGTATAAGCTACATCGATCGAAATAAACATATATTAGATTGTTACTAAATCTGGTATTAATAGCAAATGAAATCAGATAATTTAGATGTGATTTTCTGTTCCATTTATAATAATCTAATTAGGGAGAACACAAAAATCTAAGAAAATAAGAGTGAGGCTTGCGTGCATTCGGGCGCACACCGTGCGCATTTAAAATTTAGTATTATGAATAAGGGTACATTATTTTGTTCTAAAGTGTATCACTTTAATTAATAAAAGTATATCATTTTGTTCTAAAGGGTATACACCTTTCATTATATTTTTATTTTTCTTCAGAAAATAAAGGGTATACATCTTTATACTAAAAGGTACTCCCTCCGTCCCAAAATCGATTGCACACTTTCCACATTTATCCGTCCCAAAATAGATTGCACCTTTCCAAAAAAGGAAATATCACATTAATCCCCACCCCTAAAAGTTCATCTTAATTACAACTTTACCACACCCACCTAACGCACATAACATACTTTATAATTTATTTATTACCTAAAAATACCACAATATCCCTAAAAAGTTAACATTTCTTAAACTCCGTATCTACAATAAAGGTGCAATCGATTTTGGGACGGAGGGAGTATACAATTTAACACAAAATTCTAAAGGTACATGGAGTGTGCTTCCGTACATCCGGGCGCAAACAAGTTTTTGCCAGAAAATAATTAATAAATTAAAGTAAGGGGCCAACTATTTGCACCCCCAAAATTACTGAACGTACCCCCATAAATATTAAAATTGATATAATTATCCTTATAAATTTTATTATGTTCTGATGCTACAACCAAACATAATAAAATATAAGAATTCTTTATTCTGTTCGGTTGCTGCAACCGAACAGTTATCCATATAAAATTTATATATGTTCCATTGCAACAACCGAACAGTTAAAGAATTCTTATATCTTATCTGTTCGATTGCAGCAACCGAACAGTGTTCGGTTGCAGCAACCGAACAGAATAAAGAATTCATTCATCTTATATGTTCGATTTCAGCAACCGAACAGAATAAGATTTGTGATTTTTTTAATTCATATATATCTGAATAGATAAGATAACAGACAAGTCAACCGAACAGAAAAAGATTTGTGATTTTTTTAATTCATATATATTTGAATAGATAAGATAACAGATAAGTTTCATGACATCATCCTGCAACCGAACAGATAATAGATGAATTCTTTGTTCTTCTTGATTGTTGAAATCGAACAGTTTGTTAAAAAATCACAAAACATTTAAAAAATCACAGAACAGATAATATATAAGTTTCATAATTTAAAAAAAATCACAAATCTTGTTATGTGCAATCGAACATTTAAGATGAATGAATTCTTTGTTCTGTTCGGACGATGCAACCGAACAGATAATAGATGAATTCTTTGTTCTGTTTGATTGTTGCAACCGAACAGTTTGTTAGATGATTGTTCGGTTGCAACAACCGAACATATATAAATTTTTAAGGGTAATTATGTCAATTTAAATATTTTTGGGGTACGTCAATAATTCTGGGGTGCAAATAGCCGATCCATTAAAATAATTAAGAATCTAGACCTCGTTGAAATGCACAAGCAAGTGAAATAAAATAGTACTCCAATAAATAAAAATTAAAAAAAGAAAAAAGAAAAAAGAAGAAGCTCGTTATAAAGTTTGTTACTAACATTTTTTTTCCCTTATTTTTGGCACACTGTGGTTAAAGTATTTATTTTACCAAAAAATTAAGCATTTTCTTTTACTCTCTTTTAGCCGAGAGACTTAAAATAGTACGTGTACATTTACGTTGGTTAGAGAAAGTACTTTATTTACTAATATTTCAAGATATTAATAAAAATAATAAATATATTTTTTTTATTTTTTATTTGCTACATCGACAGTAAACGTGTACATTTTATATTTCAAGAAATACTTTTAAATAATTTGATTAAGGGTTAAATGGTTACTATTAGCTTAAATTTTTAGATGAGTTAGTATTCCCACCGTACATAAACAAATTCACACTTTCTATTTTTATCCATCTTATAAACAAATTCACATCCTCAAATAAAAAATACACACAAATCAATAACTCCACAACACACTTTAATTTCAAAATTATCACACCTTTACAACTTACATAACTTATTTTATAATTTATTTATTAGCTAAAAATATCAAACTACCCCTAAGAATAAAGCAAAAATCAATATTTTCTTAAACTACCGTAATCGTGAACTTATCAAAACGGGGTAATATTTGTTTGTGCAACCTTAAAAGTTACTACCTCCATCTAAAGAGAAGTTCACGATTATTGTAGATATGAAGTTTAAGAAAAAAAAAATACTCCCTCCGTCCCATAGTTAAGTTCACCGACACTGTAGATACGGAGTTTAAGAAAAGTTATTTTTTGACCAACTTTATTGACTTTTTAGGGGTATTGTGCTATTTTAAGGTAATAAATAAATTATAAAGTATGTTATATGTGTTGGTGGGAGTGATATTTTTGAAATTAAGATAAGTTTTGAGGTTGTTGATTAATGTGAAGTTTTCTTTTTTGGGTGCTGAAGATAAGTGTGGGACGGACGAAAACGAAAAGTATGAACATAAGCGTGGGATGGAGGGAGTATTTTTTTTGCTTTACTTTTAGGGATAGTTTGATATTTTTAGGTAATAAATAAATTATAAAGTAAGTTATGTAAGTTGTAAGGGGTGATAATTTTGAAATTAAAGTGCATTGAGAGATGGATAAAAATAGAAAATGTGAATTAATTTATGAAAAAGAGTGGTATGCAAAATATAAAGTTTTTTGTGGGATGGAATTAGGGATGTTAAACGGGCTGGACCTGAACCTACAGGGCCAGACCTATAGGGTTACGAGCTAAACGGGCCACGGGTTAAGCGGTCCATGTTAAACGGACCGTCATTTATGCGAACCTAACCCTAACCCTAGCGGGCCTCGGGTTAAACGGGCCACTAACGAGTCGGTGAATTAAAAAAATATTAATTAAATTTAAAAAATAATTAAACATTAAAAATACATCAAATGTTGTTCTAACATTAATAATGAACTATAAATTTATAAATTTATACGTAAAAAATAAAAAAGAATTTTGGGATTCCAAATACGTTAATATTATTTGTAAATTAACATAGTTTATTTTCAATATTACTTTTTAAAATGTCTCACATACTTTATTCTTAAATTATTTTATTTTAAAATGACAAACCAACAAAAATATAGTAAGTTAGAGGGTATTAAATTACTATTAGATATAATTATCAATAGAAATTATTTGTTAACATAAAAATTTATTATTAATTTTAATAATTTAAATATATTATTAATTAATTTTTTATTATAAAAAATTTAATCGGGCTAACCGAGCCAGCCCTATTAACCTACGGACTAGCCCTATAAGGCCGCGGACTAATCGGTCCGGTACAAAAAGAATCTTATTTAAACGGGTCACTACTTATACAAACCTAAACATATATTTTTTCGGGTTAAACGGGCCGAACCTACGGTCCCGAACCGTATTAACATCTTTAGATGGGAGTATTTTGGAATTGAAAAAAAGAGCAAAATCAATGTGCCCAATAAAGGTAGTTTTAACATAAGTGGGTAATAAAGTGTGTATTTCCACAAAATATTACAGGAAAAGTTTGTCACAAATATTACTTTCCAGAAATAATAAAATAAAAATCAGCGCACATAATTTGTAACAATTAATCCACTAATATCCAATTCCAATATCTACAACTGTTCAATTCATCGTTCAATGATTCAATCCACACAAAACATGGATTCAAATTCAAAAGTCATCACTTTCTGTCATTTCTCGCCAGATTTTCTGCCATCTGCGCCAGCGACTGCAGATTGCACTTCACGATCGTATCAACGAATGCAGACGTCTCCTCTTTCGAATTCCCCGCCGCCGCATCCACCACGTACGACTCCACCACCACCGCGCCGCCGCCCGCCGCCGCTGCATGTACGGTCGTGACGGACCGATAGTTCCGCAGGCGGTGCTCGCCGCCGACGACGCTGAAGCTCATCACGCGGTTCTCGTCGTCCAGGATTTCCAGCCTCTCCGTGCTGCACGCCGCCGGCAGGCCGGAGATGACGTGGACCTCCCGGAGTGAGCCCACGCCGCCGTCGCCGAGGATGACGTGGCAGCTCTTGATGAAGAGCTTGTACTCGTGCGGCTTGTCGAAGCGGCGGACGAGGGACCAGACGGCGTCGACGGGGGCGTCGATGGTCTGGACGGCGGCGGAGCAGCACTGGTTGTGGGCGACGGCATGGGTGTGGTGGTGGAGGAGATTTTCCGGCAGGGAGACGTCGACGGAGATGGGGCAGAGGCAGGTGGGCTTGGGTGGTTTGTGGTGGAAACGGGCGGTGGAGGAGGTGGTGGCGTGATTGATGGGGTTTATTCTCTGGAGTTGAAGAGAGGAAGGCATTTTGGAATGAATGGGGGGAGAGAGGTGGGGGGAGATAAATATAGATGTATATGAGGAGAGAGAAAGTAGACAGAGAAAGAGGGGGGTTAGTAGAGTAGTCTAGTTGTAATATGTAGTCCATTTCATGGAGGGAAATTAACAAGTGCAGGTGTGATTGCACAGGAGGAGGAGGGAGAGGGAGCAAGTGGAGTGGCAAGTTGTATTAATATATTTTGGACGTAATTGCCCCTACGTTTTACCCTTATCAACCTCATTTCCCCTACATCCCGACGTCTTTTTTTTTGGCTTCTCGAGCACTACATCTCCCTCACTCATCATCTTCTCTATCATATTCATTTCATATGCATATCACTAACATATCTCACTCATTGCATCATTAACACGTACAAGTGTTGGAATAAATCAACCGTTCCATAAAGTTCAAGCTCAGCTTTTGATTATTCGAGTTAAAGTTTAAGATCGTCTTAAATCTTAATACTCGTTACATATCGATAAAGCTCGATAATAATAATAATAATAATAGTAATAATAATTATTATTATTATATAATACTCCCTTCTGTAACTGTTTGAGTATTATTATTATATGTGCAGTGTGTAGTTGTATTAAAGGGAAGTGGTGAGCCATGTGATGTACTTTTTTTACGAAAAGGGGAATATGAATACCTTTAGATTGGACGCCCAAAATAGTAAAATGAATATCTTTGCATTGGCCGGAGGGAGTATAAAATATACTCCATTTATTAAATCCAGTTCAATTAGTCTTGAAAGCTCGACTCGTTTTACTTAATGAGCTGAGTTGAGCTCGAGCTCGATTAAGTAATTTATGAGTCGAACTCAAATTCGTTTGTAAGCTCGTTATCAAATAGAGTCGAGCTTAAGTATAAACTACTCAAATTCGCTCCACTCATTTTAACACGTAAATTGAGAAAGAAATTTCAATAATTACTTTTAGATAGTACTCCCTTGCTCTATCATCCAATAGCGTGATATAAAAATTTTATTAGCGCTTCACAAATCCGGAATTTAGGTTTTCTTCATTTTGTTTTATTTTAAACTTCTCAAAATGGTTTTTAAAATTCAAATACTTTAATGTTGTAATAATTGCTGGTAATAACTTTACTCAAATTTTTTCTACAACGAAAATTCTGAATTGACGGCATTGTTTAATTTGAAATTTTAGAATTCAATTGTCAAATTTTAAATGCATTAAATATTATAAGGCAAAATTTTGTGGGAAACAGTCTAATAAAAAGAAGTCAAATTCTTCACTGGGTGCAATAATTTTCATTCACATTCAAAATTTAAAATTTGTTAAATGAAACTAATATTTGGGAGGAAGTACCATGTGAATTTAGTTTAATTTTACAAAAAAATATTTTTTATGTAAGAAAAAATTACTATTTATAAAGATGAATTTTTTCTTATCCACTACAAAGTAACTGTTTTTTACCAACGTAATATTCTGTTGGTAAAAATTTTAATTTCATTTCTAAATTGGTTTACCAACGAAATACGTTTGTAAAGTGGTGGTTGGTAAATTTTTAACAACGAATTTTTGATTCTATCGGCAATCCGTTGCTAATAATTCCATTGATAATTTATATAATGATTCTGTTGGTAATTACAAATGCAAGAAAATTCCTTGGTATTTAGTTACTAAAAGAAAATTGTAATTTTTGTTGGCAATTCGTTGGTAATTACCGACAGATTGAATTCTGTTGGTGAATTCTGCTGCTAAAAATGATTTTTTTTGTAGTGATCTCAACATAAATATAAAGGCAAAGATTTGGGTGAGATCGTCTCACAGAATTACTTATGTGAGACGGATAAAAATTAATAAAATTTTAATGAAAAGTAATACTGAATTGATGAAAAGTATTAATGATGCAATGAATTATTTCATGAATAATTTATAATATAAATAAATACATAAAAAAATTAACAATATTTTTTTAAAAAAGTGATAACATCTTAATAAAAAATGATAACTACTTAAAACATTTATAAAATGGTCACACCAATTTCACATAAGACTGTCACAAATATAAAATATCACGGTATATCAGAATTTAAAAGGTACTCCCTCCGTCCCATAATATTCTTCCCACTTTCCTCATTTGTTTGTCCCACAAAACCTTTCACCCCCAAAAAAAGAAAACACCACTTTATCCAACAACCTCAAAATTACTTTAATTTCAAATTTGTCACACCTTTTTCACACACATATCATTATTTTATACTTTTTAATTACCTAAAAATACTACAATACCCTCCAAAGTCAATAAAGTTGGTCAAAAAATGCAACTTTTCTTAAACAATGTGGAACAGTAAACGTGAAAAGTTTTCCGGGATGGAGGGAGTAATATTTTTCATTTTCAGACACAAATATAAAAATATCACTGTACTATATTATAATTTGAAGGGTAATATTTTTATTTTCAGAAAATGGTGTAGTTCATTCTTTAAGGAGGGTTAATAATTTACCATTAAACCGTGATTACAAATTTACAATGAGTCATGTTGAATATTCCTAGCGAACTTTCATGGGTAGATGTCAAATAGTAATAAATGTTTGATTATGTTAAATGCTAATTATGTCGGTTACTATTTACTAATTAATTTGTTTTCATGAAATTGATTCTGATTCCTTGGTTTTGGTTGCACGCACCATGCTTGCTTCCAATGGAACATATATACAAATTTATTTTTATTTTAATTTTTGTAAGAAGAGCTAGTTTCTATTAATCAGAATGTACTAAATTCTCTTTATTTGGTTGAAAAGAGTTAGAAATATTTAGACGTAATTCGATGGTCTAACTAGTCTACATATATCAATGCAATTTAAATGAATTGACGATAAAATTTCTGAAATTAAAATGCTATAAACTCTAAAAATAAAGAATAAATAAAACTTACAATAAAACTAACGTAATGTAAGTCTAATTGGTGCATACAAATTTTTGCAATTACACGGTAAATCGTTACTTTATATTTTATTTTCCGGAAAAGATTAATACAGAAGACAAATTGTTGGTGACCTTTTTTTATTAAAATGACAAGTTAACTATATAATTATTAATCCAAATGTTAGATTTATAACAACTATGCAGTATTTTAATACACAAACATGTGATCCAAAACCCAAACATTATTTATCCCTCTTGCTATATCTGTGGGTGGTGGTTGTTTCCTACAAAATTAACCATTTTTACAATCAAATGGTCCAATAATTTAGGGAATTTCCATGAATTCATTTCTCCTTTTGTCTATTTTCCACCAACTTTGATATCAACTTGATGTTCTTTTTTAAATAGGCAAACTTTACAAGCTGGTTTGTTTGTCTAAAGAAGACCTATTTGCAACTTGTTAGTCTCCTTAATATCAAACCTCCTTTGGCCTGCACTCATAACCTCAACCACTTACTCTTCTTATTATTAATTTTCATCAACTTGTCACTTGTTAATATCTCAACCTAGCTAACTTACTAAAACAAGATTTAATTAATATGAGAAAAATCCAAGGGAAGATTCTATTGTATCTAGCTATTCATACACACATATATACTTAACAATTAAGACACTAAATTTCAAGATTAGTAATGTTTACTACAAGTGGGGACATGCAAGAAATTATTAAGAAGAGAGATCTGGTCTGTACAAGTGCATCTATGCAATTCATGTTCTGAACTAATTTTCAGAGTTTGGAGTTCTTCATATTCTATCTGACAACTATTTTTACTTTAAAAATAGGAGAATATTTAACAAGCTACTTCATGCATGGGATATCCCTGAAATTACCATTGCACTCTCCTCACATGTATTAGTATTACATGTATTATAAAATTATAATTAATTAAAAAGAAAAAGGGTTAATTAATTGAAAGAAAAAACCACGAACTTTACTTCTATTTTAAATTAAGAAAGTGCAAAAAAAAACACCATCTTTAAACATTGTTGCGAAACGAACTCAGCACATGATATATTTGTTAACAGTACTGGGGATTAAAAGTAGGGTTCTTTTTGAGAAATTGGATGCGTTTTGCAATAACGTTTAAAAGTGGGGTTCTTTTTGCAATTTTTCGAAGGTGTGTATTAATGCAATAGGAATAAAGATGGTAGTTTTTCTTACAATTAACCAAAAGAAAAATTATATTCATTCAATGTCACACTTATCTGCATCATTCTTTTGTAAATTACAAAGATTCTTTTGTAAATTACAAAGGATAAGTATGAGATTCCTTTATAAATTATAAAGGATAAGTATGAAATGGAAGGAGTAGTATATAATAGGACCTGGTTTCACGGTGGAATCGTCCCCACCCAATAGCTTCTCATATGTATTTATGTAAAGATTTTTTTGAATACTATTGTTTGATATTATTAATAGTGTATAATCTGATGCCTTTCATAAAATGCTATTAAAATGTGGATTATCGTGTAGATAATCTGTTTTTAATTCTTAATTTCATTTATGGTAAGTATTTCAGTTCTTATAAGCATTCTTATTAAGAACAAATAATTAATAGCCCTATGATGTTTGGTTACATGCCCCAATAAATACGGACACAAATTTGAGCAGCTACAATTCATAGTTTTGAATTATTCTGATAAATTTTATCTTTAGGAAATTAAATTGATTGAATATTATAATAATATATGAATAGCCAATTTGTCAAGTTGTACAAAAATAGAAGCAGTTTGGAGTTTACTATTAAGATGACATTAATTCAAAGTATACAAACCCATTCTCATACATTGAATCTAAACCAAGTCGACAATCAATCTACTTTCGAATCAGATGACAAGCAATTAAAGAACTTACATTATGTGTCATTGGGCCATTGGGTAATCATTTAATTAGGCTCGTTTAATCATCCTAGTAACTTGATTTCATGATCAATATAACATAATTTACGTATATGACACCTCTTTAGATAGTTCCACGGTGAGATTGTTATATGTAATTTTCTTAATTAATCATCACTTTTCATTAAAATATTTTCTCTTTTTATTAAAGATGTTATCTTTTTTTTTTTTTAATACTGAAACTTGTTCATGAAATAATTCACTGGACAACTAATGAAAATGAAAATTCATGTTCTTTATAGTTAGATTCTAATATTATTTTATGAGTATTATTGTCGTACTTTAATACAAGTCTCGTTACTTTGTATAAATCATAGAAATTGGTGCATTTGAGGTATTTTGTCTCGTTTTAGGTGGAAATTAAGGATAAAATAGCAAAATTTGAGACAGAAGTTGAAAACAGCCAAGTGTGGAGACACTCGATCTAGTCGAGCGACCTGGCTCAGGTCGAGTGGGATGTATCAGAGAAGACAGTCTCATGTTTTCAGAACTCGACCTTGCACAGAGTCCATCTCGAATAGACCGAGTGAGACACAACTTGACCACTCAAACCAAATTACTCTAGTCGAGTGAAATGCTCCGGAACATCATAGTGTTGGATTGAGCTAGCTTGATTTTGCATTGGTTTTGGCTAGGATCGAGCTAGGTCACTCGACTATTTGAGTGAAACAACTCAGGTCGAGTGAGGTGTTCTAGAGAATTCAATCGCATATAATGACCGACTTGACATTGGCACAAGGAATAGCTCGGTCAAGCCAGCTTGATTGGTTGAGCGAATTCACGCTTTTGGGCCAGAATTAAGTTTACACTTTGCAGTTCGTGTTCGTACATATTTTTTACGAGAAAATGGCCTGTTTTTCAGAGAACACTATATAATAAGCCATAGCCCACCCATTTCAATACAACACTTGGAGAAACATTCAGGCACATGTTTGGCTATTTTAGAAGTAAAACAGAGGAGCTTTTGTTGAGATTGCGAGAGAAAAAGAAAAATCACACTGAAATTAAGGTTTTTCTTCTATTTCCTTTGTACTTTATAGTTCATAGACTCGTGGATAAGTTTCATTCCATTACCCAACGCTCATTGTTGGGCTTTGCACTTTCTCTCTCCTCTTCTCTGTTTTAAATCTTTGTCAACGGCGATGGCAACTGGGTAGAAGAGGGAAAGCATAGGCAGCTTGCCAAGAAGCAGCAGCAAAAGATATCATTCATTAAGCCGTTGATGGTGAACTCTCGCGGTTGAAGGTGCTTCTATTAGTTTCCAATGAGGGAAGCAGGTATGCAGATCTTTGAATTTACTGCAGTTGTTCAACAAAAGATAGGTTGTCTTGGCTTTCACAATGGCAACAGAGATTACGGTAGCAAAATCCCAAATCTGTTGTGGCGAACGACGACTTTTCAAAGAGCAACAACAAGAAGCACCACAAATCTAGTCTTTGGTTTCTTACTTTTTTTATCTGCTGCATTTGGAATATAGACATTCAATCATTCGGGGGTTTTCCTTAGGTTGAAAGTGATCAGTCATTAGAAACTACAATTAATTAGTCGTTAAATATAATTTGTGGGGATTTGTTATATTACTTTTTTTTTTATTAATTAAGTTATTCTTTGTAATTATTTGAATTACTATGAACAAACTTTTGGATTACTCTTTATGTTGATTTGCATATGTGATGTTATGTTTGGTGAACAAAATTAACTTTTTGTATTAAAATTGAGTTACTTTTTATAATTAACTAGATATTATCCATCCATGCGTTGCATGGAAAGTATTATGTGGTACAATTATTTACTTTTTATATTTATATTTTTTATTTTTTTTAACCATAGTATATATATATATATATATAATTATTTCTTTCTTTATTTAATTTTATGTATTTTATAAATAAACTACTAATTATTTATATATAATATATAAATATATTTTTTTAACATAACATAATTTTGTATTTATTAATTAAATCATATGATATGTTGTATGTTTATTTTTTTCATAACACCAGTATTTATGTCTAAGCGGATACACTACTAGCGTACTCAATGCATGTAATCGCACCCATTCCAAACTATAATATGATTTTCTTAAATTATCCATACCCCATTTCAAACTTAAAACTATTCGTATCTGTACAAAATATGTTATTCATCACTATTTCTTGTAAGTATTTTGGCCTTTAGAACTATATCTCACGCCTTATAATGACCAAATGTATACTTTTGCATGATATATATTTCTTTGAGAATCGAGTATATATTTAGAATGAATAATTAAAAACTTTTTTTATAGGTGGGGTGAGAGAAAATATTATATGGAATATTCTTTTTTTCCTTTATATATATGATTTAATTTGATATTAATTAATTTATTGCATTAAAAGATTTAGTAATTAATTAATGATACCCAAATAAATAAATAAAATATTAAAAATTTAATCATTATTAAAAATAAGAAACACATTATTTGAAGAATTATTCTTGAAGAATACTTGAATCGATTTCTTAGAGGTAAATCGAATCTCTACTTGATTTACTCTATCGAAATAAATTTTTATATTTTCATAAATCAATTCTCTAGAGAAACTTGAAAAAAGCTCCTATTCCTATTGGAGAATCGAGTGTATTTTAAACTCTACTTAAAAGGCAAAAACTTGTGTGCACCCAAGCGCACGGGGCACACGTCATGCGCCTTTAGAATTTTGTATTAAATTATATACCTTTTAGTATAAAGATGTGTACCCTTTATTTTTTGAAAAAAATAAAACATATTAATGAAAAGTATACCCTTTAGAACAAAATGATGTATCCTTATTAATTAAAGTGTATATCTTTTAGAACAAAATAATGTACCCTTACCCATAATACTAAATTCTAAAGGCGCACGGTGTGCCCGGGGCGCGCGCAAACGTCACTCTATTTAAAATCAATAATTAAAAAGTCTTTTTATAGGTGGGGTGAGAGAGAATATAATGTGAAATATTAATTTTCCCCTTTATATATATGATTTAATATGAATATTAATTAATTTATTGCATTAAAAGATTTAGTAATTAATTAAATATATCCAAATAAATAAATAAATAAAATATTAAAAATTTATCATTATTAAAAATAAGAAACACATTATTTTAAAAAAAATTAAATAAGAAATTTAATTAAAAGTAGATAAGGAAAATATTAAAAAAAGTATTAAAAATCCAAAAATTGAGAAAATTACAGGTTACATTAGAGCAATATATATATATATATATATATATATATATATATATATATATATATATATATATATATACTAGTATGGATCCCGTGTATTACACATGTTTTAAAGTTACAATTTTAAAAAATATAATTCAATAAATAAATTTTTTTAAAAATAATATTTTATTATACCCTAAAATAAATCAATTAAACCTAAGTACACTTCAAAATCACCCTAAAAAATATTAGAAAATTATTATAAAAAGAAAGAAGATAAATATCACCAATTATAACGAATCAATACATATATTAATAAAAATAAAAATAAATAATTTAATATTTCTATTTATTAAAATATTATAACCAAATCCATATATGTATTAAATAACAGAAATAAAATAATTAAATTAATAAATTTAAAAAATAAAATAGATAAATGTGTAAATAAAAAAATAAGAGAACAGAAAAAAATAAATCAATAAAGTGAATTTAAAAGTTAAAAAAAGATCAAAACAAAATTAAAGAGAATTAAAATAAATAAACTAAGAGTCAATTATATTAATAAATCATAAATCTTTAAGCAAATACATGTATTTATCTATATTAAAATTTTATTAATAATTAATTCTAATTATTCGTATTCAAATCTTAAAAAAACACATGCAATTATCTATATTAATTCATAATTAAAATAATTGAGAAAAATTGTGAAAAGAATTATTTATTATACCATAAAATAAATTAATTAAACCTAAGTAAACCCCAAATCACCCTAAAAGTAAATAAATTTAGTATTATGTATTAATAAAAAGAAATAAAAAAATATAACGAAATAATTATAAATTAAAATAATAATAATAAATATCACCAATTATAACGAATCAATCAATATATTTATTTATTAATAACAATAAAAATAACTAATTTAATATTTCTATTTATTAAAAAAATATAACGAAATCCATATAAATGCGTGTGATAATTAACATAAATAAAATAAATAAATAAATAAATTTAAGAAATAAAATAAATAAAATTGATAACTGTGTAAATAAAAAAAATAATGGAATCAACAAAAAAAAGTGATTTTAAAAGTTAAAAAAAAGATCATCACAAAATTAAAGAAAATATAAATAAATAAGCTAAATTATATTAATAAAAAAAGCTAAAAGAAATTTAAAATAAAATTATATCAAAATTTATCAAAATAAATTAAAAAAAAAATAACGGAATTAATAAAAATATAAATAAAGTCAATTTGAAAGTTAAAAAAGATCATAACAAAATTAAAGAAAATAAAAATAAATAAACTAAATTATATTAATAAAAAAATAAAAGTTAAAAGAAATTAAAAATAAAATTATACCAAAATTTAACAAAATTAAAAAATTAAAAATCAGATATCATCAATTCTTTAGAATTAAAAAAAAAGCTTAAAGATAATAATTTGCATATAAAAAAGTTTACAACATGAAGAAAGTTTAATAAGAAATTTTTTGTACTCTTGTATTTTAATGACAAAATCATAACAATATTAGAGAAAATAAATAATATATAAAAATTGAACATCAAGCATAAAGAAATTCAAAAGAAATAAATATGCATATATCAAAAGAAATTAAAAATAAAATATAACAAATTTAATTAAAAATTTAAATAAAATTACTGAAAAATTGAATACTAACTTTAACAAAACTTTTGATATTAATTCTTGTGCGTGTGAATTGAATAAATAATAGGTCTTATTTATAGGTAACAGAAAAATTAAATATATTTTTTTCTTTTAAATATGATTTGATTTTGATTTGATCTTATCCATATTCAAATCTTTAATTAAATACATGTATTTATCTCATTAAATTTTAATTAATAATTAATTTTAATTTGATCATATTTTATTCAAATCTTAAATAAATATATGTAATTATCTATATTAATTAATAATTAAAATAATTGAGAAAAATTGTGGAGATGACACATCATCAAATTAAACTCTCATTTAGTATATATATATATAACCGTCCCGCACCAAGGGTGCATTTTGCTTTTTTGCACGTAGATTAAGGAGTATTATTATTTAATGTGTAGTGAGTAGTTGTATTAGTGAGAGTGTGGATCCCATGTTTTAATTGTATTAGTAGGTGAGTGTGGTATATATATATATATATATATATATATATATATATATATATATATATATATATATATATATATATATATATATATATAACCGTCCCGCACCAAGGGTGCATTTTGCTTTTTTGCACGTAGATTAAGGAGTATTATTATTTAATGTATAGTGAGTAGTTGTATTAGTGAGAGTGTGGATCCCATGTTTTAATTGTATTAGTAGGTGAGTGTGGTACTCATGTGTATAAAAAAGGAAAGGGAACCATTTGAGTAGGTTGACCAAAATGAAAAAAAAAAAAACTCTTGGTGCGGGACGGGAGTATATAATTTTAATAAACCAACAATCCATGCTAAAAAAAGTCTTAAAAATAAGCTTATTTCCATAATTGTAATTCGATATATATTGAATAAATCAACGATCAATCCATATTTAAAAGAGTTGATATTAGGTGCATATGTTTTATATTTGTATACGTTTTTTAAAGTGGGTGCACCTTATATTAGGGTGCACTTAGGTCCACATTATAATTAGCCTATTTAAAAATAATCATCGTAATCAAACGAATATCTTTTTAAATTAGTGAAGATAAAAAAGGAAAGTAAATCTCTTCCAAAAAAAATAGGTAAAAAATATATTCAATAAATCAACTATCAATCCATATTTAAAAATAATCGTCATAATCAAACTAATATCTTTTGAAATTAGTGAAGATAGTAAATCTCTTCCAAAAAAGATGGGTAAAAATTATTGATGATAAAAAAAGTAAAAAAAATCTCTAGCTAAAATAATTATAGTGTAATCCGAGTGTTACTTGGAAAAGGGTCTAACAATTCCACTATAAATAAGACTGCTAGTTTCAATTTATTTGCATAAACTCTACTGTCAACAATTATCCAGTGCTCCCTCACATTAAGGCCATCAATTTACAGAAAAGTAAGTACTTTTTTTAAAAATTATTATGATATTTGATCTTATTTTAAAGGATGATTTCAGATAGAAAAGCAAAGATTTCTCAATTGTTTGTTTCTTTAGATTTATGTGAAATTTGATTTGTTTTTGCTTTATTTTCTTAAGTGATACTCATTCTTAATAAGAATGCCTCTGATATGAGGAGGAAGTATATGTTATGAAACTAAAAACTAAGTTTTAGTATTTCGTAATATTTTTTTTCTCAAATTTTCAATGATTAGAGGTGACAATTTGCGCGACACGGGTTAGTGTTTGATTTTATTAGATTCCTGTCCTTATCGTGTTTGATTTTATTGGGTTCTTGTCCTTATCGTGTCAACCCGTATCAACTTGATATTTTTCGTGTTCGAACGAATTCTTTCTTATCGTGTCGAGTTCGAATTTACCTTTATCATGTGTCGTCGATACAAGAATTTACCTTTATCATGTGTGTCATTATTATTTCGACACAAAACCCAACTCAATAGTACGAATTACCACCCCTATCAATGACACCATGTAATCTCATGATAGCCATTCAATTCTTGATAGGGGTCTACACATAAATTGACCGAATCGATTTTATTCGATTTTTTATTATTAATTAATATGTTTATATTCCCTTCTCACTTTTTTATTAAAAATATTATTATTTTTGCTTATAGGATTTTTTTTTACAAATTTTAAAATTGAAAATTAAAACCAACACTTTTGTTTTGAAATTATCAATTCTACCAAATATACACTTTTTTGGATTTATTACCCTGCAACATTAATCCAAAATCCTAATAAACCCTAAACCACAAACCCTAAACCCACACCCACCTACCGCTGCCCCTACCGACTCTGCAACCTCGTCATAGCGGTTGCCGTTGTTGGAGGAACCACCACTGTCGTCGAAACTATCGTCGAATTCGTCAGGCCATCGCCGAATCCACTGCCCACACCTGGTGGTGGAGGTAGGGTAGATTGGGGTGTGTGGGATGGGTAGATTGGGTGGAGTGTGTATAAAAGATACTCCCTCCGTACACCTGTCTTTTTTCTATTTTAGTCGTTCGCTCTAAAGATGGTCATTTCATTTTTTTACACACATGTGACCCACACACACCCACTAATACAACTAAATATGGGTCTACACTCCCACTAAACAGCTACCCACTACACATTAAATAATACTCCCTTCGTCTGGATTCAAGAGTTGAGCACGGAGATTAGGGAGTATTGTTATTTAATATGTAGTGGTTAGTTGTATTAGTGGATGTGTGAGTCCCATTTGTTAGTTGTATTAGTGGGTGTGTGAGTCCCATTTGTTAGTTGTATTAGTGGGTGTGTGTGGATAAAGAATTAAATGAGACCCTTGGGGGAGGAGTAATATTTATTAATTAACGTGCACAAAAGTAAAAGACCCTTTTTCGGGTGGAGTATAAAAGTTGTTAGGATGTTGGTTTTGATTTTAGATTAGCTTATTTTGGTTAAATTTGCACATTGGCACTTTATTTATAATATAAATATAATTTATTGAGTGTATATTAGGTTCACCCGGGTGCATCCTTGCACCCATATTTATATAACTTTTTATTCTATTTTGTATACATGATATTCTCTTTTGTATACGTGTTTTGTAATAATTGTATACTTTTTTCACACTAAATTTTTCATTAAAAAAACAAACATTCATATGTGTATAACTTTTTATTCAATAGTGTATATATGTATTTTAATAATTGGATATTTTTTACACTCAATTTTTCATTAAAAAAATTAACAATTAAATTGTATACATTTTTACTCACAATTGTATATGTTTTTACTTATATTTGTATGTGGGTGCACACGAAGCTTCGTGTGCACCCGGGTGCACACTATATTTAGCCTAATTTATTTATAAAATAATTTATTAAAAAACTATCACTTTTTATTAGAATATTATATTTTTATACCTGTCACATAAGTCTTTTTTAGAACTATATCATAAATTTTCAATCCAAATTATGAAAAAAAAAAACTTTTTTTCAATACTCTACTTTTAGGTATAGTGAATAGTTATGAATTTATTTTAATTATTTTCTTTTGTTTAGTGGTGTGTATTAAATAAAAATATAATCCCGATACCGTAGCTCCAAATTTAGTAATAAAAGCTTGTTTGAAAAAGTTTCCGGCATATCTTGATATTTAAATTAAAAAATAGTAAAGAATGAATTTAATTGATTAATAATAATGAGATATCCTCTTGTGAGACGGGTTTTTCGTGAGACGGTTGTGAGACGGGTCGACCCATTACTAAAGTATGCTTATTATATAGTTAAAGTATGTTTTTCTGTAGTTAAAGTATGTCAATAATGAATCATATTATAACACCCTAAAATCAAATTTTAATTCATCATTTACCATACTTTAAAAAATATACTTTAACAATCATTAAGCATACTTTATTTATATAATAAGCATACTTTAACACATTTCACAAACCGTCTTATATAGGTAGCGTCTCGTAAGGGAGTTTGTCAATAATAATACTCAAAATTTAATTAAATTATTTTATAAAAAAAAGGTCACATTGCGATAAGATGTGATTCAAATTCAAAATTACAACCAACAAAAAATAGTTAACGACTTAACGTTTTAAATCTTAATTTAAAATCTGCAAAGTTCCCCAATATTTACTCAATTATATCCAACCCTAATTCTTCAAATTACAAACACTTTTCTGTTCAAAACTCTCGTGTGTGAAATTGGTAAGTCCAAATCGTCCAGAGTTTATTGCTCTTATTTTTTCGTTTTTGGTCTTGCTATCAATGTAATCTATGCAATCATTCTTGGTGTTGTTAAATTATATATAAGTGCTAATCTATGCTATCATTCTTGGTGGTGTTAAATTATATATAAGTGCTTAATTGTAGTGTAATTATTGTGTTTAGAATGTGTTTATTGAATGTATGTGGGAGGGTGTTCGACTTTATTTCTTTTTCTGTCGGTAGTTGCTAATGTGATGTGTTTATTGAATTTATGTAGGAGAGAGTTCGATTTTGTTCTGTTTTCGTTAGCTATGACTTTAGTAGCCGATTCAAGCATCCCAGGTGAACAATTTTCTGTCATTGATGTTAATTCAAAGCTTCCTAAGTTGTATGCTTTACGTAGATTGCCATTGGAGTTTTCCTTCAAGAAACACTATTCCCCAACCGCTACTGCATTAGATTCTTACGAGTGTTCTAAGTCTGTTAAGCGCAGAAAATTGAATCTTGCTAGGGATTATGAAGGGAAGAATGGAATTTATGGAAGAAAGGGTGACTTTACTAAGAATGTTGAGAAGCCCGAGTTTTCACATGAGGCGTGCATTGCAGTTGTCCCATTGAGAAGTCGACCGAGTAATGATGTGAAAGCTAATCCTGAAAAATCTCATAACAACACTATAAAGATTGCTGGCCAGCCAGAAAAGTCATGGGTACATGAGTTAGAGGAATTAGCAGCGGTCGTTGCAGATGCTGTTGATGTTATAGCTAATCCTAAAAAATCTCCTAACGACATTGTGAAGACTGCTGGCCAGCTAGAAAAGTCATGGGTGCATGAGTTGGAAGAATTAGCAGCGGTCGTTGCTGATGCTAGAAAGTTTATCAATCGAATTAATTGTTTGGATTATATGCCAAAGTGTGAAGAAGCTGTTCAAGAAGGAAATTATTTTGAGGGGAAAAGTGAGGGGGATGATAAAGAGGATGAAGTATGTGTTTTGTCACATGAAGAGTGGAGAATGTTGCCTTTTTTCCAAAAGGATGATGATGTCAAAGCTTTAGAGGTAAAAACAAATGAAATCATTGAAAAATCTAGCTATAAGACTAGAAGAGAGTTACGGAATATGGTAGAAATAAAATGTGAAGCAGAACACCAAGAGTTTGGGGACGAGGATTTGTCTAACCATGAATTGATTAATATGCAAATTGGAAAGCATGATCAACCCCAGTACTTGAAGATAATGGAGGCTCTAAATCTATATGAGGAACAATACAATAATCTTTTGAAAAACCGCAAAAGAAATATATCAAAATATGCTCATATTGTAGCCGGTGGGCATGTTAAAGCAATGGGAAAGGATATATCTATTGAGAAGCCCTTTGGCCATGTATGCGGTATTGAAATAGGTGAAAAGTTTCGATTTAGGTCTGAACTTAAAATTATTGGTCTTCATCCCCAACTACACTCAGGTATTCATTATGTTGATGTTTGTGGAAAGATATGTGCTACTAGTATTGTTAATTCTTGGAGGTATGAGAATACAACAAAACCAGACACTTTAATATATTGTGGACAAGGTGGCAATCCAGAGCTTGTTGATAATGCTTCAGATCAGAAGCTTGAAAAAGGAAATCTAGCTTTGGTGAATAGCAAGGAAATGGGATTTCCAATTAGAGTCATCCATAAAAGAAGGAATGTGATGGCGAATAGAACATTAGGTTCGAGTGAGAAGCGTAATGTTGTCTACGTGTATGATGGACTTTACATGGTTAATGATCATTGGCAAAAAAGAGGAGAAAATGGTAAATTGGTATTCAAGTTTGAACTATGTAGACTCAAAGACCAATCAAGACCTAGTGATAGTTATTCTAGATTGAGAAAACGTAGGGATTTGTGCGTTCTAAATGATGTGTCGCGGGGAAGAGAGAAGTTTATGGTGCGTGTTGTTAATGGAGAAGATGATGACTTGCCTCCACCTTTCATTTACATAACAAAAAATGTCTATCCGGATTGGTGTCAAAGTGTTGACCCTATTGGTTGTGATTGCACCGATTGCTGCTCTGGCTTTGAAGAATGTCCTTGTGTGTTGAACAATGGGGGTGAGATTCCATTTGATGTAAATGGAGTTCGTATTAGAGAAAGGTCGTGCATTCATGAGTGTGGTCCTCTGTGTAGATGCCCCCCTTCTTGCCTGAATAGAGTTAGCCAACATGGTATTCGTTATCAATTGGAGATTTTTAAGACCACAACTAAAGGTTGGGGTGTAAGATCCCGGAACTATATTCCAATTGGAAGTTTTGTATGTGAGTACGTAGGAGAGGTGTTACGAGGGATGGATGCGGAACAAAGAATTGATAAGGATCAATATTTGTTTGATATATATAAGGGTGATTTTGTTGTTGATGCTGCAAACTATGGGAATATTGGTAGGTTTATTAACCACAGTTGCTGTCCTAACTTGATTGCAAAAGAAGTTCTTTATGATCATGGCGACACGAGAAAGGCTCACATTATGTTGTTTGCCTCCAAAGGCATTCAACAATTTCAAGAACTTACCTACGATTATAAATACAATCGTGTATGTGATGCCCAAGGAAATGTCAAGACAAAGAAATGCTTTTGTGGTGCTCGCAAGTGTAGAGGTAAGATGTACTAGCAATCATTTTGAGTCTCAATTTTTGTGTTTCTCATAACCATGATAGAGATCATTTGCGGTTATCATGGTACTTGAATAATGTCATTCAATTTCCTTGTTATTTGAGATTTATTTTTAAGTAATGCTATTTTACTCTTGCTTAAATACAAGTTATAAGGATATAATACATGTGCAATTGGTTTTTTATTTGATTTGAAATCATTAGCACATTATCCTATGTCTCTAAATATTTTAGAGTCACAATACTAATAGTACATTTGCCCCTTTTTCTTTTTCTTTGTTTTGAAAGGCAAAAAGTTTTTATTAAATTATTAAAATGGGTATAAGGAATACCCATAAGTGTTACACTTCACATTACATCAATACATATACACAAATCTCCAAGACAACTAATTGTTTAATAAAAATTCAACAATGCAGTACTAGTTTAGACTTCCATTCCCAATCATTGAAAATATATTTGTCAATTGATACCTCCTTCATTCAAATCCAACTCCAAACACGAATTTTAAGCTCCTTTACTAACTTTCCTACTTCAACTTTCTCATTTCGAAACACAAAGGCATTCCTAGCTTTCCATATGAATCAAATAACGCATTCCCAAATACAAACACCGATCTTTTTTCCTTTACTCCCTCTCAAAATCATACTAAAATATAGTAAATTTGTTGAGGGATTTGAGAACATAACAGTTGATATCTCAAGTCACTTGTAAACATGCATCCAACTACTATGAGCAAACGAGCATTCAAAAAGAATATGACGCACTGTTTCCAGTTTCAATCCACGTAGAGGACATAAGACACTCACATTGGGGTGTAGTGCCTTTCGTCGAACAAGCATAGTTGTTGTAGGGATACATTTCCACATAACACGCCAAGCATGCACTCGAACTTTTGTTGGAAACTAAGTATTCCACGTCAATTTTAACTCCTCTTTTTCCACATTTGCCCATTGTTTTTAATAAATGCTTTTTGGGTTGTGTTGATGAGAATAACTTTGAAAGATGATTGGAAGTGAGGGGACATATGATTCCATAAGGTTATATGAATTAAAATATGTATGAAACTATAAAAAAAATGAATTTTTCTTTTATATGTGCAATCATCGTTGACATCCCAATGATAACTTTTAATATTTTTTACCCAAATAAAGAGACCACATTATCCTTTAGTTTTAAAATGAAAAATATAATAAAATAATATCACCTACCCCAACATTAACACACGCACACACCCCCCACCCCCCATAGTAGAACACCCAAAAACTTTCTAACAAACCTTAACCCAAATATTACTTTCCAACACAATCGGATGATCTAAGCGAGCCAAACCAAGCTCATACTTTGAGCTTGAATAATTTAACAAGTTGAATACAAGCCTGGGTATGTTCGATTCGAAAGCTAACGAACATGTTCATTGACAAACTCGCAAATCGTGGTTATTGTTCGTTTAACGGACACACAAACATGTTCGTTTAACAAGCTTGCGGACATGTTTGTCAATAGGTTCGTGGACATATTCTTTTAACAGACTCTGAATGGCTGAGTGTAATTATTTTCTTAAATTAAAAAATTATATTCATAAATTGTATATCTTTAAGTATTAAATTTAAATAATATTACAAATTTCTTAAATAAATTAATTGTATTAATTTTCGTGAACAATGAATCATTTTAAGTTTTTAAAAATGATAGCTTTTTTAGGAGTGAAAAAGAAATTGGCAGTTAAACGAGTTCTATCGAGCCCAAACTCGAATTCAGTATTAGTTCTAAATGAGCTGAACTCAAACTTGAGCTCGATCTTAATTTTACTTATTCGATAATTTTATTTTCAAGCTGAGCTCGCAAATTATATTATTCTCATGAATTAAGCTTGAGCTTGAAAAAATTAAACAAGCCGAGCTCGAGCTTGATGATATTCAACTCAATTCGACTCAATTACATCCCTAAATGGATCTAAGTTCTAGTTGGGTTGGGATTGGAGTATTTATTCATGTGTGATGTGTGGAAGAGATGTTAATACGAGCCGACCTATGTTCAGCCCGTTTAACTTTATAAAATGCGGGCTAGATTTTGGCCCCACAAAATTAACCAATGCCCTCATAGGATTAGCATGTAGACTTTTAATTAATTTTTTTTATTATAAATAAATAATTAATAATATGTTAAATTATTAATAATTAATAATAATTATTTGTACGTTAAAATAGTATTTTATATTGATTATTATATTATTAATTAATAATTCAATGCCCTTTAACTTTCTAAGCTTTGTTGTCTTGTCATTTTAAAATAAAATTATTTAACAATGAAGCATAAGATACATTTTAAAAAATAATATTGAAAATCAATTATCTCAATTCACAAATAACATTAACATGTTTGGAATTACAAATTCTTTTGGATTTTTTAACTGATGTCTTTTCCCTTATATAGACATCAGTTGTATCCTTTAACATTAGTTATCCACCGATGTCTTTCGATTAAAAGACATCAGTTCATACATAAGACATCTTTTATTCACCGATGTCTTTCCTAGAAAAGACATCGGATAGCACAAAAAAACATTGTTATTAACCGATGTCTATCCACTTAAAGACATCGGTTTGCATCTATTTAACATCGGTTAAACACCAAAACACATCATTTTTCTACCTAGTGTTTCCTAACATAGATATTAGTTTCACACCAATAGACATCAGTTTTTACATGATGTATTTCATATATTTTTTTATTTAATTTTATAAATAAATTATATTATTATTATTATTATTAAAATAAAATTAAATGCCATAGCGTTATATAACTAAAAAATATCAAAAAAAAAAATTACAAGAATTTCAATTACACAAAATCTTCCTCTAAATCAAAAAATACAAGAATATCCTAACTAATTAATTCCAAAAACTTAAATTTTACATAAATAAAACCTAAATTTATAATCTAAAACCTCAAGATCAAGAGATTCCCAACCTATTGTTTCCAATCCACTTTATCTTCTAGCCTTGCATTATATAATATATCTTTTAACTTGTCGACTCATTGCAATTATAGAGTTTCTTATTTGTACATCATAACAATGTCAAGCAATTAAATGATGAATATAAGTCATAATCCAATTGGCTCTCTAATATAATATGACATGCCAAAAGTCTGATAAAAGAATAACAACTCTTCCTAAGAGCATTATGCAAACCATATATATAACTATTTCAGTTAAGATAAACCACATAATTTTACAAGGCCCTCAGAACAAAAACTATAATAGATCATTGCATCAAAAGAGCACATATTTTCAGTGCAGGAAACGAAATCATGCACATTAATAAATTATGAAGAAGAGAACTAAAATAAATATTTTATGAACACTGTTACCATTACAAAACTCACTTACCCCAGTCATGGGTGTGATAGTTGAGGGCTCCCCATCTTGGAAATGAAACAGGCCCCGTGGAAATCTATATCGTAACTATTTAAATAGCAAACAGCCTTCAACCAGATAGCAAAATATAACTATTAGCTTCATTTCCAAGTTTACTGGACATAGAACTGCAACCAACAGGAATAATTTTGGCAACATCTAGTAATTAAGCTAAATTCCTAAAATGAATTAAACAGGAATAAAGTAGAGACACACAAACTCTTCATATTTTAATCCCTAGTTAAGCAATAAAAATTTGGACAGGGGGGAATTCTTGTAAATGATATATGATTTTCAATGGTCATTAATAAGGTATAATTATAAGTTTTATACAAAAACTCTCAATCTAGCAATGAGTTGCTTGGAATCACACTCTTCCCACTGCCCACGAATTCACATCAATCTTAGTAGATGACTAGATGCAAGAGGAGCAGTGGACACAAGGATGCATCCTAAATGCACATCTACTCCCATTCCAGACTCAACATGTGTAATCTCCTAAAGCACTATAAAAATGAATTACCAAAGAGAACAGGATGAATTGTGAAACAAAATATATAAACATATGAGTAAGACTAAAATTGACCAAGAAACACAAGAAAGTATCAAGTAACAAAATGAGGATGAGAAACATTTTAACGAGCAACCCAACACACAGAAAAATCCCTCTGTTTGAGATGATCTCTATTGTCATCACTATGACATCCAATGCTATCTCCCTTTGACCAGTTGAAATATAAATGTCATAAGAAATCAAAGAACTCTGGTTTCAAAATAAACACAAGAAGAAAAACACTATGCATGTTCGGTTATATGAGTGATATACTGCCAATTTGCCATAATGCCATCACACTCGTTATTAAAGGTAGTCATAACTTTATAGCAGTTCATTTCTAGGACTCTTTATATCCTCCAGTTCTATCCAAGCAACTTCAGAGCTGAAAGAAGAGAAATCTAAATTATAGAAGTAATTGCTAATAAGATATACATACTAATGTTGCATCTCTTCTCTTATTGTTTTAACAAATTCAAAGGAGTGAGTAGCATGTATTTTCAAGCCATCCATTGTTTAGGTATAAAGCTGAAAGTACCATGAGAACACCAGAGCCCTCCAATGATAGGTATTGAAATCAATGCAAGAGTTATCTACAACAATAATCTAAGTTTCAGTCTTGTTTATAAGAAAAGAAAGGTAGTAATTTGTAGGTATTAATCATTCATCCTCCAAACAAATGCAAATTGAACTTACATTAACTTTAAAAGCTTCAAAAGAAATATTCTTCGAACAATTGAGTAGTACTGTCATTCATCCCATTTACATTCCTACTGGTAAATTTATGGTTAATAAGTCCTGCAAAAAAATTAATCAACTCATACAAATACGATCAATTCCATAATTAAGAGGAAAAAGGCCAAGTGTAAAGACGCAGCAAAAAAAAAAAAAAAACTCGCATACAATATTGTATGCATTATATAATATTGGACTTAACAATGTGCAGATCCCATATTGCGCCTCAATTGAATAGATTCTATTCTTTTAAAGGTAATATCATCATATTGTAGTGTCAACCCACTCCTTTGCAATCCATTACTTGCTGCATCACACAGGTTATAAGGAGGTTACTTTTAAAAAAAAATTGTCAACAAACATGTGCAGAGGAGCAATATAATACATATATCACAATACTACAATGTTTCTTGCCTATTTTAAAATTCTATCTCCCCATTTATAATTAAATATCGTGATTAAGTAAAATTTAAATAGAATTCTAATTTGTTTGAATCAACTAATTACATTAATATCATCAGCACTTCATCATGGTTTTCATTAACAAATTATAGGCTTGCTCGTAATGTTTTAATGGTTGACTTGAGAGCACTGGATGTATGCTATTAAGCAATATTGAGAAAGTTAGCAGTAGATACAGATCTGCAAAGGCGCGTGCCACTTAAGCATCGTTGCTGAACAGATATCTAAGTTTTTATTCCAAATACCAAGCAAAGAATACAGCCACTTACATTTTCACAACTTACAATTTGTGCAAAAATAATATCTAGAAATTGAATCAAGGAACATGAGAGATTGGCGCATATAATTTTGTAGCCATAAATAATGCCCATGAAATCAGAATTCTTAGCATGCACACATGCCAACAATAAGATGATTCAGCAGAAAAGAGGAGATTCTTTATCAAAGCAATCCAGTTCCAGGAAGTTAGTCATTATTAGGAGGTGTAATCATATATATACATGCCCCCAAAATTCCAAAGTCAAAGCACAAGTAGAAAACATAATTATCATTATCATACTAAAGGATTTCTAATGAATTTCATAATAGAAATTGCAGAACTGCTGCACCAATAAAACACACAACTTTACCTATACCCTGTTCTGGAAAAGGTACCCCACCAGTGGGCTAAAGATTCAATATTTCCCATGCTGACTGCATTACCAGGATTGACATCACATGATCCTGAATGCTGCAAAACAATTTCTTCAAGAAGGTTAAGATAAAGGGGAATTTTCTGATTCTCACATGTAGGTTAAGGATGCACTATACAATAATTGGCAAATAGAAAAGGCAAATATGATAGAAGATTGACATATACAAACCATGGCATGCACAAACAACTCCAAGAAGTCCAGCATCATTCAGAAGCAATTTTCCACGTCTTGAAATCATTAATCCTTAGTGTAGATCAAAATGGCTTGCAAAATAAAAAATTTAACTGACGTAGAGTATCAAAAAACTTACTCATGACTAAACAAAACACACGAAGGGCTGTTAAGATAAGGTAAGAAATACAAAAGATATTTTGCACGGTTAAATTAAAATCCATATAAGTAAATTCAACAAAACATCATATCAACAAACTTCAAATACAAAATTAAATTCTTTGAAGAAAAGGTACCGAATTCTAAAGTTTAACAAGCAAACTCTGAGCATCAATTGTTTCAGCGATGTTAAATTAATCACTAGCTGAAAATATATTTAGGTCCATTATAACACTGATATAAATTTCCAATTAATTAATTTAATTCAAAACATTGTTGCATGTAACACTGATATAAATTTCCAATTAATTCAAAGCATTGTTACATGCGATTAATTTGGAAACAACGAGCGGTTAAGATAAGCGATTGCTATTCTTAATGCCAATATACTGGGTGAGTTTCTCCAACGTGTACCTGGAAAAAAAAAAGAAATTAGTTGCTGTTAGAGCCGAAAATGGAATGTGGGAACAAGTTAGGGTTCTAGTAGCGAATACAACCAGCAAGACTTACGAGAAAAGAAGGTGCGAGTTTCGACTTCATCTTGTCAGAGTTAGCGCGGAACCTCCGTCGCGACGCCGTGCTACAGCGCGTAGGTGTATTAGCCAACCGGGAGTAATTCCAGATATTGAGTAGGAGAGATAGCAGAGTGGCGGCTCGCAGCTCCAAACTCGGAAATTTTCCTCCTATTTGAGGGCAGCGAGCGCGTCGGCTACGGTGGCATATTTGGAGAGAGAGCGCAGCGGCGAATTTCCCAAGCGATGACAATATCGTCGCAGCTCCAAACGAGGAAATTCTCCTCCGATTTGAGTACGGCGAGCGCGTCGGGACAGTGGCGGAGAGAGAGCGTAGCGGCGGCGATATCGTTACTCGATTCGTTAATGGATGAAATTAGGGCTTCAGAAAGTTTGGGAAATTTATGTTGTTGAAGCTAGGATTGACTGGGTGGGTATGGGGCAGTTTTTAACAATTAAATACTCGAACCATTTGAAAACTTTCATCCCCCGAACCCGCCCCATATCCCGTCGGGAATTAATTTTGCTCTCTATCCCCATTCCTATCGGTGTCGAGTATCTCTGGGAATTAATTTTGCTCTCTATCCCCATTCCTATCGGTGTCGAGTATCTCTGTAACCAAAATATATTTTGGTTGGGTGTGCTTAAGTTTTTTCCCTTGGCTAGATATTTGCTATAATTGGTTTTTAGCTCTGAAAAGGAATTTGATACAGCATTTTTGCAATACAAAATGCTTCATAGATCCCGTGATGGAATTTGTATTTAACCAAGCATGTGCGGGCCTATGTATTCAAAGTATCTCCCATTCTGCTAACAATTTTCACATGAGACAATAAATTCATTTTTGTCCAATATACATTCTTTTGTTCACTGTTATTTTTGGGGGTAATTTAGCAATGCTAATTACTGTCAGTATAATGATTTTGAAAATATGAATGACTTAAGGTTGTTCATTTGATTTATAAGAATGCATAACAGAATGTTTTTTACAGATTTAATGACGAGACAAGTAGTTGTCATTACATTTATGTGCACCTGCTTGACGGGGCTCACGTTAATCATCAAGCTATTTTTGTCTATGGATATAGGTTCTTAAACACACACTTGCTTGACAAGCTAGTTACTACATATAGTATACCAAAATTGTTTTGGATATAGTGATGACCTTCAAGAATATGAAATTGTGAAATTATTTGATCACTTAAGCAATATTGAGAGCTCAATATAAGTGAGAGCTCAATATTCATTCTGAATTTTGAGTTTGAGGAGTGGCAAGTGATGGTATTGTCATCTATTACTTTAAGACGTAAATGAAACACTAAAGAGTGATGAGTATATAATTTCATGTTTCTGAAATAAGGCTTTATAATCTACTGAGGCTTCTTGTATAAACGTATAATTAATTTGAATACTTGTGAGGTATTATCCTATCTTGTATTAATTTTACAGGCAAACCTCAAAGTTTTTTTATCAATCTTCAGGTTGTTAATCTGCAAAAAGCTTTGTAATATTCACATAGCTTAATTTATATGGAAATTGGCATGTAGTTTTCACCTATTGGTCTGAGAGGAAACTACTCATACATGAAACAAATTATTTGAGATGCTCTGAAACTTCTATTGTTGGTACAGTGGAGCCATTAAAACATGCATACGAGGAGGGCTTAAGACCAAATGCTGTACTGTGATCAAGACTTGAGTCTGATCTCTTGAAATAATGAAAGAATGAAGGCTAAGACCTCAAGGTCTGACGCTTAAAGGGTTTAAGCCCAAATGCTTCACTGTGATCAAGACTTGAGTCTGATCTCTTGAAATAATGAAAGAATGAAGGCTAAGACCTCAAGGTTTGACGCTTAAAGTGTTTAAGCCCAAATGCTTTACTGTGATCAACACTTGAGTCTGATCTCTTGAAATAATGAAAGAAAAAAGGCTAAGACCTCAAGGTCTGGCGCTTGAAGGGTTTAAGCCCATATGCTTTACAATGATCAAGACTTCGGAAGCATAGAATTACAAAGCAAAGATGAAGCCTAAAAGTACAAAGCAGGACTGAAGCAAAGTAAAGACTTTTTAACGAGAGTATTGAGCAAGGAGATTGTTTATACATAAGTATTCAGTATACATACATATATTTAAATTGTCCACCATAGGTGAATGATAGGTGGACTCCCAAAGGCGAACACCCTAAACGTGAAGTCACTGGCACGTAAATGCACAGAGGTAAAATCTCCCTACCTTATTGGTTACTAGGAAAAACGGCTTCTACTAAATAAATGAAACGGATTAGTCATAATAGCAGTAAATAATGGTACTTGAACACACCTCACACATCTCTTGTAATAATGATTCGTAGTAGGGGGGAGTATATTTTACTTCTCATAACACCCCTTGAAATCAATAATATGGGTAAAATTATTATGTGAGTGCTACAATTGATTGGTAGAGATTTAAACTGCTCTTTGGGATTCATTTGGGTATAATGGGAGTAGAACATATATTCTCCACTAAGTATATTAATGTGCATACAACTTGTTCGATACAATGCCTCAAAGAAATGAGATGTGTTATAAATATAGCAAGGATGCTACAACTAGCGTGGATGTTCCAATGTGAAATTCGTGCATCAAGCTCCCATCAAGTTGACGAGAAGGTAAAACCAATGTTGAGAAATTAAGGTATCATATGCTTGAATGCCATTAACTCAATGACTTCTTTCAACATTTATCATATCTACTTTTAAAACATAGCATAACATATGCGACGATTATTGTTCAGCATTCTTGTCTAATTTAATCTGCTGACTGTTTAGCTGCTGGAATTTTATTATGAGTTTAACTTATTGGTCTTGCTTTGATGAGTGAATAAAACATCATGGAATGCACTGCGCTCATTAATTGTTCCATAAAATGCCGGGGAGAGTTTTTATGTTTTAGACTCCAAATTTATATAAATGATGGACAAAACTTGAGGATTGACTTCTCCCAAACTTATAAAGGCAAATGCCTTTCTCCCAGGTTATGCTTTGGTTAATAGCTTGGCGTTTATAATTTATCGTGATAATTTAGCAAAGATTATATACTCTGAATAATTCTTTGGAAATAATCAGAGTATGGGGAGTAATTGATGTGGACAAATATATTTATTATAATATATTAATTTTATACTCCAACATGGCTTAACGGTTATTACAACATGGAGAACGTGAGTCACTGACGTTCTCTGGAAAACTACCTAAAAGAGAGAATATTTCGATAGATCTAAAAATAATAGTCTCTGATTTTGATATAGATTCTCATACTAACTTGAGTGTCGGAGGGTCTATGCCGGAGATCCTCTCCGACATTCCTTATATATATAGGAGAGGCCTTAAAGAATCACGTGTGGTTCATGTACTGCACAAGAAGTCATAAAAAACAATGCGTGGAGGAGATTACATAATTCAGATTAATTTTGTATTCTCCAAATACTTTATATTATTATTATATTTATTTATTTATTATTTGATGTATCTTTCATCAATAATTATTATATTATTTTAAAAATAATGAAA